>OX457118.1:8870776-10132276 GCA_949752805.1 Deilephila elpenor | reverse complement strand
ACTAACCTAACCTAACCTAACCTAACCTAACCTAACCTAACTAACCTAACCTAACCTAACCTAACCTAACCTAACCTAACCTAACCTAACCTAACCTAACCTAACCTAACCTAACCTAACCTAACCTAACCTAACCTAACCTAACCTAACCTAACCTAACCTAACCTAACCTAACCTAACCTAACCTAACCTAACCTAACCTAACCTAACCTAACCTAACCTAACCTAACCTAACCTAACCTAACCTAACCTAACCTAACCTAACTAACCTAACCTAACCTAACCTAACCTAACCTAACCTAACCTAACCTAACCTAACCTAACCTAACCTAACCTAACCTAACCTAACCTAACCTAACCTAACCTAACCTAACCTAACCTAACCTAACCTAACCTAACCTAACCTAACCTAACCTAACCTAACCTAACCTAACCTAACCTAACTAACTAACCTAACCTAACCTAACCTAACCTAACCTAACCTAACCTAACCTAACCTAACCTAACCTAACCTAACCTAACCTAACCTAACCTAACCTAACCTAACCTAACTAACCTAACCTAACCTAACCTAACCTAACCTAACCTAACCTAACCTAACTAACCTAACCTAACCTAACCTAACCTAACCTAACCTAACCTAACCTAACCTAACCTAACCTAACCTAACCTAACCTAACCTAACCTAACCTAACCTAACCTAACCTAACCTAACCTAACCTACCACCTAACCTAACCTAACCTAACCTAACCTAACCTAACCTAACCTAACCTAACCTAACCTAACCTAACCTAACTAACCTAACCTAACCTAACCTAACCTAACCTAACCTAACCTAACCTAACCTAACCTAACCTAACCTAACCTAACCTAACCTAACCTAACCTAACCTAACCTAACCTAACCTAACCTAACCTAACCTAACCTAACTAACCTAACCTAACCTAACCTAACCTAACCTAACCTAACCTAACCTAACCTAACCTAACCTAACCTAACCTAACCTAACCTAACCTAACCTAACCTAACCTAACCTAACCTAACCTAACCTAACCTAACCTAACCTAACTAACCTAACCTAACCTAACCTAACCTAACCTAACCTAACCTAACCTAACCTAACCTAACCTAACCTAACCTAACCTAACCTAACCTAACCTAACCTAACCTAACCTAACCTAACCTAACCTAACCTAACCTAACCTAACCTAACCTAACCTAACTAACCTAACCTAACCTAACCTAACTAACCTAACCTAACCTAACCTAACCTAACCTAACCTAACCTAACCTAACCTAACCTAACCTAACCTAACCTAACCTAACCTAACCTAACCTAACCTAACCTAACCTAACCTAACCTAACCTAACCTAACCTAACCTAACCTAACCTACCTAACCTAACCTAACCTAACCTAACCTAACTAACCTAACCTAACCTAACCTAACCTACCTAACCTAACCTAACCTAACCTAACCTAACTAACCTAACCTAACCTAACCTAACCTAACCTAACCTAACCTAACCTAACTAACCTAACCTAACCTAACCTAACCTAACCTAACCTAACCTAACCTAACCTAACCTAACCTAACCTAACCTAACCTAACCTAACCTAACCTAACCTAACCTAACCTAACCTAACCTAACCTAACCTAACCTAACTAACCTAACCTAACCTAACCTAACCTAACCTAACCTAACCTAACCTAACCTAACCTAACCTAACCTAACCTAACCTAACCTAACCTAACCTAACCTAACCTAACCTAACCTAACCTAACCTAACCTAACCTAACCTAACCTAACCTAACCTAACCTAACCTAACCTAACCTAACCTAACCTAACCTAACCTAACCTAACTAACCTAACCTAACCTAACCTAACCTAACCTAACCTAACCTAACCTAACCTAACCTAACCTACCTAACCTAACCTAACCTAACCTACCTAACCTAACCTAACCTAACCTAACCTAACCTAACTAACCTAACCTAACCTAACCTAACCTAACCTAACCTAACCTAACCTAACCTAACCTAACCTAACCTAACCTAACCTAACCTAACCTAACCTAACCTAACCTAACCTAACCTAACCTAACCTAACCTAACCTAACCTAACCTAACTAACCTAACCTAACCTAACCTAACCTAACCTAACCTAACCTAACCTAACCTAACCTAACCTAACCTAACCTAACCTAACCTAACCTAACCTAACCTAACCTAACCTAACCTAACCTAACCTAACCTAACCTAACCTAACCTAACCTAACCTAACCTAACCTAACCTAACCTAACCTAACCTAACCAGAGTCGCAAGCCACCCGCAGCCACGAGCGCATCGTTTTTCCCCCGCTCCGCAAGTTTTAAAGTGCTAAAATCGGAAAGTGGTGGAAAAAGTTACCGAAAGTTCGCGAAAGTTTGCACAGCTTACCACCCCAGTGCAAGTGTTGCCGTGTGCAAAATCGCGAGCTAAAACCTAAAAACTGCGCTTTTTCGGGACTTTAAGAATTTTCACAAGTTTATAAAAAGTGAAAGTTGAGTGCGCTGCGAAAACTAAATCGACGACGTAGTGTTTTTCCGGTGCAATAGTGAAGATCTCAGTGGAGACCAGTGTCTGATCCAAGTTTTGGATTTTTCCCGTGTGTAGTTTCGGTGATATTGCCAAAAGTTGGTTTTGGTCACGCGGCAGAGAAGCCGAAGGAGACTTCCCTGGTGGAAGGGCTACACACCATCAGACAGAGGAGAACATCCCTTACCTGGTCATCCATTCAGAAGCAATTTTGAACGTGAGTTGTGACAGCTATTTACATCTTGGTGGTTGAAAAATTTTGGTCACTTTTCAGAACCTTGTAGGAGTCGAAAACGATCTGTGACCCCTTAACATTTTTGTTAGACCTGAAGGGGCTGTTCATCAGGTATACTGGTGAGTAAAAAATTTTCTGAATCCACCAGTATTTCGGCTTTTTGCAGGGCGAAAACCAACCAGGAGTAAATTTCAAGGCCACGTCGCAACTGCGTAATTGTTTGTATTGTGCCGGAATCGTAACACTGTGTGTGACTCCGTGTTCCACTGTGCGTAGTAGCGAGTGCTGCGTAGTGGAGGTTTCCATGCTTGGTTGACAATAACAAGTGAGTCACTGCACGGCTTGCAGTCGGTGGATTTCGAGTAAACAACATCTACTCTCGAATAGACGGTTCTGGAAGTCCCTGTACAACGACCAGAGCCGATTCCACCTGACCCCTCGGTGACATCACGTGGTCAGCGAGCGTGGACCCCGAAGGCCGAGCAGTTCCGAAGCCCAGTGTCCTTCCCGACCGATTTCCTTCCCCTTCCCCGACCCCGACCAAAACTCCCCCCCCCTAATTTTTACCCCCCCCCCCCCCCGCCCCCCGCCTTCACCCCCTCGGAGGTGAAGATTCCCCCCCACTTCCCCGCAAATTTTTTGCTTCACCCCCTCCCGTCCTAACTTCCTTAGTATTGGGCTTGGAGACCCGTTTTAGGGTTTAAATTGTAGGTCTCTTCAAGGCCTACAATCCCTGCCCGGCAGAAGTCTCGAGTTGTATCCGGTTACCTTTTTGGAAATTTTTGGTCTTTAAAAATTTTGTTCAAAATTTTATATTAAATTCAAAATTTTACCCATTTAGTAGGGCTTTTAACCGGTGCGACCCCGCACACGTCGCCCCGCGCAGATACTTGGAACACAAACATTTTAGATTAATTTATTTTAAAATTTTAATATTGACATAGGTTAAGTTAGTTTTAAGATAGATTTAAGACCTTTCCCCTGTGGGGAATTTTAAATTTTAAAATTTTGATTCAGCTTGCAGGCCACATACACCTGCAAGCTTAAAGTTTACGAACTGACGCATCCCTCTGGTAGATCCGACAACAAAAACTAATATTAGAACTACCGTGACTCGTTTACTGCTTGAGGTATCTGTGTGTACACATTGAGGGCTATTTACACCCTCAAGTGTTAACCTGTCCTGTCAAAAGTAATCCTCGGAGATACCCTCAGCGCCTAAGATGTTCGGGTTCAGGACTCCCGCAAAGGAGGCGGAACCCCGGGCAGTCCGCCGCAGCGCTACGCCCGACAAGACCAGCCCAACGGACGCGACCGGCACCAAAGTCGCGCAGGCCAGGCGCAGCATCGAGTCGCAGATTGAGAAATCTGCGGAGCCGGTGCTGGCAGGGCCTTCGCGGCAGAGGGCTACGTTGACGCAGCCGGAGGGCAAGGGTACGGGCCAGACGAAGAAAGAGGCGGATGTAACCAGTGTGGCTGAGCGACCTCAGCAAGTTGCGGCACCCACCACCTTCGCCAATCGCACCGCAGAGGCAAAGGCTTGCCTCATGCGGATAAAGCTGTCGATTGGCAACAGCCTTAATCTCAAAACAGAGATTAAAAACGAGGTCACGAACGCCACAGAAAGACTATTCAAGCTGGTAAAGGAAGCTGAGGAAGGAAGAAAGTATAAGGAAGGGGAACGCATTGAAAAGATAACACCCAGAGAGAAGGACGAAAATACAGTGAGGAAGGATGATGATTGTAGGAGAATAGGAGAGCAGGAGCTCATCAAGAAAATTGATGAGCACAGCGAGATGCTCAGGAGGAACAAAGAAGAGATGGCAGCGTTGACGGAGGCGATCCGACAACAGAAGGAAGACTGGGACCAGAGACAGAGTTACGCCAGCATTCTTACGGGACCCCCGAGGCCGAGGCCGAACCAGGCAGCAATGCATTCGGTGGTCATAGCCTCGGAGGATAAGAATGAGACGGGCGAGCAGGTCCTAGAACGGATCCGCAAGACCGTCAACGCTAGGGACGAAGGGATACAAATTGACAGGATCAGGAAGGCTAAGGACAGAAAGGTGATTTTAGGCTGCAATTCGAAAGTAGAGCTGGACAGGGTAAAGGAAAGGATTAAGAAAGGGGAAGGACGTTTCAAGGTGGAGGATGTAAAGAACAAGGATCCTCTGGTAATCCTGAGAAACGTCCTAAGTCACAACACGGACGAAGAGATCGTCAAGGCACTCCGAACACAAAACCGGAACCTGATTGGGGATGTGAGAGGGGACTGCGCGCGCATGTCCGTGAAGTTCCGGAAGGGCGCGCGGAACGCACTCACATCGCACGTAGTGCTACAAGTCTCTCCTGAGTTGTGGAAGAGACTTACCCAACAGGGGTCGGTACACATTGACGTCCAACGGGTGAAGGTCGAGGACCAATCCCCTCTAGTGCAGTGCTCGCGTTGCCTCGGGTATGGCCACGGGAGGCGGTTCTGTAGTGACCAGACTGACGTGTGCAGTCATTGTGGGGGTGCGCACCTGGGTAGGGACTGTGCCAAACGCTTGGCACAGGCGCCCCCCACGTGTTGCAACTGCGTCAGGTCGGGTCTCGATAGAGCCGACCATAATGCTTTTAGCGGCGAATGTCCGGTGAGGAGGAAGTGGGACGCCCTGGCGCGGACGGCGGTAGCGTATTGCTGAGGTTGTCCCCAGGGTAAGTGAGCAAAGCGATCCCCCAGCAGGAGCACGGCCACTGCTCGTGGCCCAGGCTAATCTCCAGCGAAAGCAGTTGGCTACGCAGGAGATTATGCTGGAGGCCGCGAACAGAAAAATGGCGTTCGCTCTACTCCAGGAGCCATATGTGGGCGCTCAAGGTAGGGTGAGGGACTACGGCGGCGCGAGGGTTTTCCAGTGTGTAGGCGTGGACAATACTACGGTTAAGGCCGCTATTGTAGTATTTGACGATAACACCAAAGTCAAGCCATGTCCAAAGTTCACCACGACCAACATCTCAGTGGTGACCATATATACTGGAGGCCGGGAAATCGCCGTGGTCTCCGTCTACTTTGAGCCGGATAAACCCATAGGGCCATACTTGGAACAACTGGGGAGGATCGTTAGCGAACTGGGTCCCACCAATGTCCTCATCGGCGGTGACTTCAATGCTAAAAGCATGTGGTGGGGCAGCGCGGGTACTGACGGCAGGGGAGAGGACCTAGCAGAATGCATAGGAGAATGGGGCCTCCAGGTGCTCAATGAAGGCGACGTGCCCACGTTTGATACTATTAGGGGTGGTAAGCGCTTTACAAGCTATGTGGACATAACATTATGCACAGAGGACCTTCTCGGCCAGGTGAACGACTGGCGGATCAGTGAAGGCCTTGTGAGCTCCGACCACAACACCATTTTATTTAACATCAACTTTGGCAAATTAGATCAGATTCAAATTAGTAGAACCACTCGGACTTTTAACACCAAAAAAGCTAATTGGGCTGAATTTAGTGATAAATTCACCTAGCGTACCGGCGTCGCTCCTGCACACAAGCGATGCGCAGCTGCGCGATCGACTGCGACCACCAGTACACTTGGCGCCTGGATGGTAGCGGCCGGACTCGGGGCATGCCAGCGTCGCAAATGTGCGACATGCTCTCCCGGAACCACTCTGCCTCCTCGTCGATGTTATTGGGCCTGTCTGGAGAGTCCAGCCAGGCCTTGACGATTGAGGCATCCAGGAGAGCCTCCCTGTCCAGCCGCTTCAGTGCCCAACGCGGGCCGTCTCCAACGCCCACCGGGGCCGCTTGGACCGGCCCAACCGAGGTCTGGGCGGAGACGCTAAATCGAATATACCGATGATCAGATAGCGTCTCCACCCCCTCCAGGACGTGCCAGTCCTGGACTGTGCGCGCGAGAGCGGGGCTAGCGAAAGACAGGTCCACTATCGACCCACCCCGCATCCGCACGCACGTCTGCACGGAACCCCGGTTCAGGAGAAGCAGGCCCTGCTCGACCGCCCACTCCTCCACTAACTCGCCCCGCGCGTCCGTAGCCGGGGAACCCCAAGCCGTAGATTGGGCGTTGAAGTCCCCCAGGACGATCACGGGACGAGGACGGCTACGACTGACGACCGTGCCCAACTCCAAAATAATATCCTCCATGTCGGCGAGAGAAAGGCTGGGGGCGAAATACACCCCCGCGACCATAATATTTCCCCAAGCTGCCGCGACATAGCCCCGCCCTCGGGTGACGGCCTCGAAGGGAAGGGTGTCGGCGGCAGACCTCATGAGCAGTGCCACCGAGCGGTTCGTGTCGCACACCCAGTCATCCCTGGGTGGCACAAAGTACGGCTCGGCGACAACTGCCACATCGATCGACCACTGCGCCATGCTCTGGAGCAAGAGATCCTGAGCCCTGGCGCAGTGGTTTATGTTGGCTTGGAGGAGACGACGTAGGGCCATTATTGTATGTCCATGGCCGTTGTCTCCTCCCCAGCCCTCGGCGGATGTTCTGCCGCAACCGGCGGGTGAACCGGCTGCGAGGAGCTGGTTGCCTTCTTTGTAGTATCCTTGATACTAGCCGGTGGATGAACCGGCTGTCTCCTGCCATTTTTCTGTTTGGGCCTAGCGCAGGCCTTTGACCCGGTCCTATGGTCGGCTGGCTTGCCAGATGCCGCACAGATGACGCAGTGCGGCGTGGCAGTGCAGGTGCCAGCCTTGTGACCGGGCTGACCGCAGCGGAAACACAATTGGCTGCGGTCTACCCCAGCGGTGCACCGTGCCCCCGCATGTCCTTCTTCAAGACAGCGGTAGCACCGGTAGGGCTTGGGCGCCAGAAGCGTGACCTGCGCCGAGACCCATCCAACCAGCAGCCGTTTGTCCTTGACTTTTTTGGCCGCCGCTACGGGACAGCTAACTAAGATTGTCCCGAGACCGGAGACACCCCGGCGAATCGTGCCCGCCTTGACTTGATCCGGCGGGCATCCTCCGGCCTTGGAGATGGCAGCGGCGACCTCTTCCACAGTGACGGAGTCGTCCAGGCCCGAAATGCGCAGATCTGCGCACTTGGTGGGCCTGGACACTCTAACGTCATCCGAGCCTAGAGACGCCCTGAGTTTATCGGCCAGGGCGTCTGCTTTTGGACCACTCGTTGTTCCCGACACCTCTAGTAGGCGGCCGCCGGTTGCAGTGGTCTTACACCGGATGCCCGTTATGCCGAGATCGCCAAGAGAAATCTCGGCTTTCGCCTTTGCCAGGATTCTGGCATATGTGAGGCCCCGTTCCTCCGCCCCTGGCTGCAGTGTAAGGACCACTGCTGTAGAGCGGGGCGTACTGAGCCTCGCTGTCTGGCGCTTGGCCGCCGCTTGTTCCCTCTGGGCCTGTTTCTTGGCCCGCTGGCGCGCCTTCTTCGAGGTTTTGGCGGCGCCCGCCACCGTCCACTCCGCCTCAGTTCTAGTGGCGGGTTCGCGTGTTACTGGCCTGCCAGTTAGTGCAGGCGGAGCAGCCTTGACACCTGCCTTTTTTGCCAGTTTGGCCTCTTTCTTTGACTGCCTATTTGATTTAGGCCCCGCAGTTTCTTTTTGCGGGGCGGCAGTTGGAACAGCCCTCTTTTGCGGTGCGGCAGTCGCTTGTGCCGGTTGGGCGGCACGGGGCGCTGCAGTTTGGGCCGCATACGTTGGCGCCGGGGTGCTGCGTTGGTTTGCAGCTAGAGGGGGCCGTAAAATCCTCCCCTCAAGCACTGAGAAGCGCGCATTAAAACTCGCCATCTCCTTACGGATCAGGCGAGTCAATTCCGTCTCCTGCGACGGCAGCTGCGGTTGCGGCGTTTCGTGCGGAAGGCCCACTTCCCGCCTGAGGTGTTCGCGGCGGAAGTTGGCCACCTCCGCCTTCAGCTCCTCGTGCTCCTTGCGGAGCTCCGCCATTTGCGCTGCGAGCTTTATGTTCTGGGCTCGCAGCAGTGCCGTCTCCTCGGTTGTGGTGCGGGTCAGAAGCACCTGAGCACTCTCCAGAATAGAGGTCGTGGCCTCTTTCAGCGCCTTTTGGCTGCAGCCGCTAAGGCCCTTCGAAACCTTGCTGACCCTTTTAATGGCTGCAACCGCGTCAGCCACCCTCTGGTTTAGGTCAGAGGTAGGTAAATTCTCTGCCTCGACCTCCATGTCAGAGACGGCAGACGACGACTCCGACAGGCGGGTGACTCTCCCTTCCGTCACCCTTTTAGTCAGAGCCGCAATCTGCCGCTCGTCCTCCTGCAGTTTTTCGGCGGCCGCTGCGGCCTTCATCGCAGCCGCAGCTTCACGCCTGGATAGGCCGATACCGGCATATTTGCCGGTAGTAGCGGGCCTCCCTCTTCCGCCTTTTTTGGTACCGACCTTGGGGGCCGGCACCGCTGTGTCGCTCAAGGCCGAGTCCGACCCTGAGTCTCCACACTCTCTTGGGCGTTTGCGTATGCGTTTTGCGCCCACGCTACTACCGCTCGCCACACTCATTATGCTGGACGCACTGTCGGAATCCGACAGAACGCCCATCCGTTCAATTAGTACCCGAGGTACTTTAGGTCCCACTACGTCATCATCAGTTTTGGTGTTTTTTAAAAGGTCATCCATTTTGAATCCCACGAGTATGGGGGAAAAGAAGGTCCACCCAGGCAGTGCCCCCTGTACCTGGGTAAGCCTAGCGTAACCCGTCAGAGGGTCGGCTGGTACTCTGACGGGGGTCGCACTAGAGACTGAACTTCCCATCAGCCATGCATCCCCTCGCGGTGCGCCGCCGCTTGGGATTCGGGGTACTTTTTATAGAGGCATCCTCCCTCGCGGTCCGGGCGTTTAAGCCAGGACCCTCGGTCCGGTGAGAATGCGAGACATGACCACAAACTTCACAACCGGATTACGATATGCGACGGCGACTGTGGGAGGGACACTCCCACAGCCCGCCCGGCGGCGGGGTAAGCGCACACCGAGCCCGCCGAAACCTCCGGGACAGAACCGGAGGGTGGCCGAGAGATGGGCCCCACCTAGAATAAACGACAGATGGAGGCGGCCGCCACAAAAAGACAGCGACCGCCAAACCCCCTGCCCTCCCCGTCGGATATTTGCCGTCGGCCATTGAAGTTGCAAAATCGCAACTACGATGACCCACGTTGCCCAGGGTGCACCACGTGGAGGTTCCCGACATAGCACCCCAACCTAACCTAACCTAACCTAACCTAACCTAACCTAACCTAACCTAACCTTTTTTTTTTTTTTTTTTTTTTTTTTTTTTTTTTTTTTTTTTTTTTTTTTTTTTTTTGGTATCGGGTTGGAAAATCCTCATGGACATCCTCCGCCCGGGGGAGGCGCGGAGGGGACTGTCAGACTCTTACTGACTAAAAACCAACCCGTGTTCCTCTCGTACCCGTGTGTCGGAGGGTCGGGTATCGCCGAAGCATTCGTCGCAACCCCCCGACGGGTATTGGCCCGCCATAGTCAGGCGGGCCCCGTCACCCACTGCGGCCGTCACCCCGGCCGCAGGACTCCACTACGAGGCGCGCGCGGAACACGACGCCGCCGCCTCAAGGCCTGCTGCTGGTCGGACGACAAGACGCCCCGAGTCTGTCGTCCGCAGGCCGCGCCCTACGGTGGCCGGAAGTCGGCCACCCTACGACGCCCAGTGCGTCTGCTGCGGGAGGGGAGAGAGGAGGCAGCCTCTCTCTCCCTTTCCGCCACCTCCTTTGCGAGCATTACGGCCTCGCAGAAGGTGGCGACAACTCTCCAACCTGACTTGCTCCCGACCATTGTAGCCACAACAGCCGGAAGCGAGAGGTTTCCCGCAGCACCTACGGCCGCGACCAAGTCACGGCGCTGCTCAGCCCAAGCTGGGCACTCCGCCAACGTATGCAACGCCGTGTCGTCGCGGCGATCACCACAATGGTGGCACTGGGACGTCGGCTCCCGGCCTAGTCGACACAGGTACTTCCCGAAACACCCATGTCCGGTAAGCACCTGCGTCAGCCGGAAGCTTAGGGCGCCGTGGCTCCTATTGAGCCACTCCTCTAGTATGGGCCTTACCGCCGCTACAGCGGCGTGCCCCGCCGTGGGTAGCGCTAGGCGCGTCTGCCACTCCGCCACTAAGACCTGGCGGAGTGCTGCCCTGCGTGCCTCTATCTGTCGAGGCACCAGGCGCTCGCCCCTCTCGACCGCCTCCACACGCCACCAATAGAGCGACGTGAGGAGCTTTGCGTCGAGGTCCCAGGGCGAGGATCCGGCTAGAAGGCTCGCTGCCTCAAAGGAGATCGTACGGTATCCCCTTATGACCCTGACGGCCATCGCGCGCTGCGGCCTTCGCAGCGCGGCGATGTTGCGGGCCGTCAGGGAGTCCGCCCACACTGGCGCGGCGTATAATGCCATCGACCGTACGACCCCCATGTAGAGCCTCCGGCAGGAGGAGTTGGGCCCCCCCAGGTTGGGCAGCAAGCGCGAGAGCGCAGAAGCGGCGCCCATCAACCGGGGGGCGAGCCGTGTAAAGTGCGGCCCGAATGTCCACCGACTGTCGAGGACGAGTCCAAGGTACTTCATCGTCGACTCGACAGCGATGGAGACCCCTCCTACAATGATGCTGGACCCCGGAGGCGGCTTCGTCCTCGGCCCGTGAAAACACAGGGCCTCAGACTTGTGCAATGCCACCTCTAAGCCCAGCCGCCGGATCCTACCCACGACGTGCGCGACACCAGCAGTCGCGCGTATGGCCGCCTGCCGGTACGACTTTCCACGCGCTGTTACTAGCGTATCGTCGGCGTAACAAATGACGCCGACGCCGTGGATAAGCGCACCGCGCAGAGCCCAGTCGTACCCCACGTTCCACAGGAGCGGCCCCAACACCGATCCCTGTGGAACGCCGCACGACGTCTCTCGCCGACACCATTCCTCTCGACCCGGGTACACCACCGATCTTTCGGACAAATAGGCCCCGACAATGCGTTGGAGGTAGTGCGGCACCCCGTGGTACCGGAGTGCCTCTCGGATGATATTCCAGGGCAAGGTGTTGAAGGCGTTGGCGATGTCGAGCGACACCGCCAAGACCACCTCACCCCGGGCGACTGCCTCCTCCGCGAGGACCCTCACGCGCATGATTGCGTCCACCGTAGAGCGCCCCTGGCGGAAACCAAATTGGTTGTCCGCCAAATCCGGGCCCACCATGGTCATGTGCTGGACGAGGCGGCTAGCGATGATTCGCTCGAAAATCTTACACACCTCGTCCAGCAACACGATGGGCCTGTACGCAGATGGTGAGTCTGCGGGGCGCCCCTCCTTCTTGAGCAGGACCAGCTTTCCGGTCTTCCACCGGCTTGGAAACTGGCCCCGCTCCAAACATGCGCTCAAGAGCCCCGCTAGTCGGGGCCAGAGAGCCTCCATGGCCAGGACCCATGCACGGCCTGGAATGCCGTCGGGCCCTGGGGCGGTGTTCTTGATGCGAGCCACCGCCACTCTCAAATCTACCCGGGTCACTTCGGGCACGTCGTCGTCAATGTCGTCTTCCGCGTCGGGCACATTGCGAGGCGGAACCATAGCCGGTGGTGTGTGCTCCGGTCTCGACGGAAACAACGCACACACCACCTCCTCCAGCAGCTGTGGCTGGAGACTCCGGGACAGTGGGGGAGCCCGTTGGCGCAGTTTGCCCCGCACCATAAGGTAGGGGCGTCCCCACGGTTCTCGGTCCAGAGTCTCCAGCAGCTCTTCGTTGGCCTGGGCCTTTGCCCGGACGATTGCCAGCTGGAGGGCGCTCTTCTCTTCTCTGTAGCGGTTGTACAGTTCCGCCTCTTCCTGTTCGGCCGCCGCTGTAAAGGGGCGGCGGCGTCTTCTTCGGCACCTAGCGTACCGGCGTCGCACCTGCACACAAGCGATGCGCAGCTGCGCGATCGACTGCGACCACCAGTACACTTGGCGCCTGGAAGGTAACGGCCGGACTCGGGGCATGCCAGCGTCGCAAATGTGCGACATGCTCTCCCGGAACCACTCCGCCTCCTCGTCGATGTTATTGGGCCTGTCTGGAGAATCCAGCCAGGCCTTGACGATTGAGGCATCCAGGAGAGCCTCCCTGTCCAGCCGCTTCAGTGCCCAACGCGGGCCGTCTCCAACGCCCACCGGGGCCGCTTGGACCGGCCCAACCGAGGTCTGGGCGGAGACGCTAAATCGAATATACCGATGATCAGACAGCGTCTCCACCTCCTCCAGGACGTGCCAGTCCTGGACGGTGCGCGCGAGAGCGGGGCTAGCAAACGACAGGTCCACTATAGACCCGCCCCGCATCCGCACGCACGTCTGCACGGAACCCCGGTTCAGGAGAAGCAGGCCCTGCTCGACCGCCCACTCCTCCACTAACTCGCCCCGCGCGTCCGTAGCCGGGGAACCCCAAGCCCTAGATTGGGCATTGAAGTCCCCTAGGACGATCACGGGACGAGGACGGCTACGACTGACGACCGTGCCCAACTCCAAAATAATATCCTCCATGTCGGCGAGAGAAAGGCTGGGGGCGAAATACACCCCCGCGACCATAATGTTTCCCCAAATTGCCGCGACATAGCCCCGCCCTCGGGTGACGGCCTCGAAGGGAAGGGTGTCGGCGGCAGACCTCATTAGCAGTGCCACCGAGCGGTTCGTGTCGCACACCCAGTCATCCCTGGGTGGCACGAAGTACGGCTCGGCGACAACTGCCACATCGATCGACCACTGCGCCATGCTCTGGAGCAAGAGATCCTGAGCCCTGGCGCAGTGGTTTATGTTGGCTTGGAGGAGACGACGTAGGGCCATTATTGTGTGTCCATGGCCGTTGTCTCCTCCCCAGCCCTCGGCGGATGTTCTGCCGCAACCGGCGGGTGAACCGGCTGCGAGGAGCTGGTTGCCTTCTTGGACGCATTAGCCGGTGGATGACCCGGCTGTCTCCTGGCATTATTTTTCTTGGGCCTGGCGCAGGCCTTTGACCCGGTCCTATGGTCGGCTGGCTTGCCAGATGCCGCACAGATGACGCAGTGCGGCGTGGCAGTGCAAGTGCCAGCCTTGTGACCGGGCTGACCGCAGCGGAAGCAGAGTTGGCTGCGGTCTACCCCAGCGGTGCACCGTGCCCCCGCATGTCCTTCTTCCAGACAACGGTAGCACCGATAGGGCTTGGGCGCCAGGAGCGTGACCTGCGCCGAGACCCATCCCACCAAAAGCCGTTTACCTGCAACCTTCTTGGCCGCCGCCACGGGACAGCTGACGAAAATTGTCCCGAGACCGGAGACAGCCCGGCGTATAGTGCCCGCCTTGACTTGGTCCGGCGGGCAACCTCCGGCCCCGGAGATGGCAGCGGCGACCTCCTCCTGCGTGACGGAGTCGTCCAGGCCCGAAATGCGCAGATCTGCGCACTTGGTTGGCCTGGACACTCTTACATCCTCCTGGCCTAATGACGCCCTGAGCTTTTCGGCGAGGGCGTCTGCCTTGGGACCGCTAGTTGATCCCGACACCTCTAACAGGCGACCGCCGGTAGCAGTGGTCTTACACTTGATGCCCGTTATGCCGAGATCACCAAGAGAGATCTCGGCTTTCGCCTTTGCCAGTATCTTGGCGTATGTAAGGCCCCGGTCTTCCGCCCCCGGCTGCAGGGTAAGAACCACTGCTGTAGAGCGGGGGGTACTGAGTCTTGCGGTCTGGCGCTTGGCCGCCGCTTGGTCTTTCTGGGCCTGCTTCCTAGCCCGCTGGCGCGCCTTTTTTGAGTGTTTGGCGGCGCCCGCCACCGTCCACTCCGCCTCAGGTCTGACAGTTTGTGCTGGCGGAGCAGCCGGAGCACCTGTCTTTTTCGCCAGTTTTGCGTCTTTTTTCGACTGCCTGTTTGATTTAAGCCCCGCAATTTCCTTTTGCGGGGCGGCAGTTGGGACACTCCTTGTATTCGTGGCAGCAGCCGCTTGTGCCGGTTGGGCGGCACGGGGCGCTGCAGTTTGGGCCGCATACGACGGCGCCGGAGAGCTGCGTTGGTCTGCAGCTAGAGGGGGCCGTAAAATCCTCCCCTCAAGCACTGAGAAGCGTGCGTTGAAGCTCGCCATCTCCTGCCGGATCAGGCGAGTCACCTCCGACTCCTGTGCCGGCAGCTGCGGTTGCGGTTGCGGCGTTGTCGGCGGAA
Source organism: Deilephila elpenor (assembly GCA_949752805.1). Classification (NCBI taxonomy): domain Eukaryota; kingdom Metazoa; phylum Arthropoda; class Insecta; order Lepidoptera; family Sphingidae; genus Deilephila; species Deilephila elpenor. The sequence goes on along the minus strand of OX457118.1, from coordinate 10,117,358 downwards.
GGCCCACCTCCCGCCTGAGGTGCTCGCGGCGGAAGTTGGCCATCTCCGCCTTGAGCTCCTCGTGCTCCTTGCGGAGCTCCGCCATTTGCGCTGCGAGCCTTACGTTTTGGGCCCGCAGCAGCGCCGTCTCTTCAGTTGTGGTGCGGGTCAGGAGCACCTGAGCACTCTCCAGGATGGAGGTCGTTGCCTCTTTGAGTGCCTTCTGGCTGCAGCCGCTAAGGCCCTTTGATACCTTGCTGACCCTTTTTATTGCCGCAACCGCGTCGGCCACTCTCTGGTTTAGATCAGAGGCAGGTAAATCCTCTGCCTCGACCTCCATATCCGAGACAGCAGACGACGACTCCGACAGGCGAGTGACTCTCCCTTCCGTCACCCGTTTCGTCAGAGCCGCAATCTGCCGCTCGTCCTCCTCCAGCTTTTCGGCGGCTGCTGCGGCCTTCATAGCAGCCGCAGCCTCACGCCTGGATAGGCCGATACCGGCATATTTGCCAGTAGTTGGAGGCCTACCTCTCCCTCCTTTTTTAGCACCGACTTTAGGGGCCGGCACCGCTGTGTCGCTCAGGGCCGAGTCAGACCCTGACTCTGCGACCTCCCTCGGGCGTTTGCGTAAGCGCTTAGAGTTCACGCTCACACCGCTCACCACACTCATAACGCTAGACGCACTGTCGGAATCCGATAGCACGCCCATACGCTCCACGAGTACCAAAGGTACTTTTGCTCCCACTACGTCATCATTGGTTTTTGGTTGTTTAAAAAGATCCATTTTAAGTCCCACGAGTATGGGGGAAAAGAAGGTCCACCCAGGCAGTGCCCCCTGTACCTGGGTAAGCCTAGCGTAACCCGTCAGAGGGTCGGCTGGTACTCTGACGGGGGTCGCACTAGAGACTGAACTTCCCATCAGCCATGCATCCCCTCGCGGTGCGCCGCCGCTTGGGATTCGGGGTACTTTTTATAGAGGCATCCTCCCTCGCGGTCCGGGCGTTTAAGCCAGGACCCTCGGTCCGGTGGGAATGCGAGACATGACCACAAACTTCACAACCGGATTACGATATGCGACGGTGACCGTGAGAGGGACACTCCCACAGCCCGCCCGGCGGCGGGGTAAGCGCACACCGAGCCCGCCGAGACCTCCGGGACAGAACCGGAGGGTGGCCCAGAGATGGGCCCCACCTAAAATAACGACAGATGGAGGCGGCCGCCACAAAAGCCAACGACCGCCAAACCCCCTGCCCTCCCCGTCGGATATTTGCCGTCGGCCATTGAAGTTGCAAAATCGCAACTTCGATGACCCACGTTGCCCAGGGTGCACCACGTGGAGGTTCCCGACATAGCACCCCAACCTAACCTAACCTTTTTTTTTTTTTTTTTTTTTTTTTTTTTTTGGTATCGGGTTGGAAAATCCTCATGGACATCCTCCGCCCGGGGGAGGCGCGGAGGGGACTGTCAGACTCTTACTGACTAAAAACCAACCCGTGTTCCTCTCGTACCCGTGTGTCGGAGGGTCGGGTATCGCCGAAGCATTCGTCGCAACCCCCCGACGGGTATTGGCCCGCCATAGTCAGGCGGGCCCCGTCACCCACTGCGGCCGTCACCCCGGCCGCAGGACTCCACTACGAGGCGCGCGCGGAACACGACGCCGCCGCCTCAAGGCCTGCTGCTGGTCGGACGACAAGACGCCCCGAGTCTGTCGTCCGCAGGCCGCGCCCTACGGTGGCCGGAAGTCGGCCACCCTACGACGCCCAGTGCGTCTGCTGCGGGAGGGGAGAGAGGAGGCAGCCTCTCTCTCCCTTTCCGCCACCTCCTTTGCGAGCATTACGGCCTCGCAGAAGGTGGCGACAACTCTCCACCCTGACTTGCTCCCGACCATTGTAGCCACAACAGCCGGAAGCGAGAGGTTTCCCGCAGCACCTACGGCCGCGACCAAGTCACGGCGCTGCTCAGCCCAAGCTGGGCACTCCGCCAACGTGTGCAACGCCGTATCGTCGCGGCGATCACCACAATGGTGGCACTGGGATGTCGGCTCCCGGCCTAGTCGACACAGGTACTTCCCGAAACACCCATGTCCGGTAAGCACCTGCGTCAGCCGGAAGCTTAGGGCGCCGTGGCTCCTATTAAGCCACTCCTCTAGAACGGGCCTTACCGCCGCTACAGCGGCGTGCCCCGCCGTGGGTAGCGCTAGGCGCGTCTGCCACTCCGCCACTAAGACCTGGCGGAGTGCTGCCCTGCGTGCCTCTATCTGTCGAGGCACCAGGCGCTCGCCCCTCTCGACCGCCTCCACACGCCACCAATAGAGCGACGTGAGGAGCTTTGCGTCGAGGTCCCAGGGCGAGGATCCGGCTAGAAGGCTCGCTGCCTCAAAGGAGATCGTACGGTATCCCCTTATGACCCTGACGGCCATCGCGCGCTGCGGCCTTCGCAGCGCGGCGATGTTGCGGGCCGTCAGGGAGTCCGCCCACACTGGCGCGGCGTATAATGCCATCGACCGTACGACCCCCATGTAGAGCCTCCGGCAGGAGGAGTTGGGCCCCCCCAGGTTGGGCAGCAAGCGCGAGAGCGCAGAAGCGGCGCCCATCAACCGGGGGGCGAGCCGTGTAAAGTGCGGCCCGAATGTCCACCGACTGTCGAGGACGAGTCCAAGGTACTTCATCGTCGACTCGACAGCGATGGAGACCCCTCCTACAATGATGCTGGACCCCGGAGGCGGCTTCGTCCTCGGCCCGTGAAAACACAGGGCCTCAGACTTGTGCAATGCCACCTCTAAGCCCAGCCGCCGGATCCTACCCACGACGTGCGCGACACCAGCAGTCGCGCGTATGGCCGCCTGCCGGTACGACTTTCCACGCGCTGTTACTAGCGTATCGTCGGCGTAACAAATGACGCCGACGCCGTGGATAAGCGCACCGCGCAGAGCCCAGTCGTACCCCACGTTCCACAGGAGCGGCCCCAACACCGATCCCTGTGGAACGCCGCACGACGTCTCTCGCCGACACCATTCCTCTCGACCCGGGTACACCACCGATCTTTCGGACAAATAGGCCCCGACAATGCGTTGGAGGTAGTGCGGCACCCCGTGGTACCGGAGTGCCTCTCGGATGATATTCCAGGGCAAGGTGTTGAAGGCGTTGGCGATGTCGAGCGACACCGCCAAGACCACCTCACCCCGGGCGACTGCCTCCTCCGCGAGGACCCTCACGCGCATGATTGCGTCCACCGTAGAGCGCCCCTGGCGGAAACCAAATTGGTTGTCCGCCAAATCCGGGCCCACCATGGTCATGTGCTGGACGAGGCGGCTAGCGATGATTCGCTCGAAAATCTTACACACCTCGTCCAGCAACACGATGGGCCTGTACGCAGATGGTGAGTCTGCGGGGCGCCCCTCCTTCTTGAGCAGGACCAGCTTTCCGGTCTTCCACCGGCTTGGAAACTGGCCCCGCTCCAAACATGCGCTCAAGAGCCCCGCTAGTCGGGGCCAGAGAGCCTCCATGGCCAGGACCCATGCACGGCCTGGAATGCCGTCGGGCCCTGGGGCGGTGTTCTTGATGCGAGCCACCGCCACTCTCAAATCTACCCGGGTCACTTCGGGCACGTCGTCGTCAATGTCGTCTTCCGCGTCGGGCACATTGCGAGGCGGAACCATAGCCGGTGGTGTGTGCTCCGGTCTCGACGGAAACAACGCACACACCACCTCCTCCAGCAGCTGTGGCTGGAGACTCCGGGACAGTGGGGGAGCCCGTTGGCGCAGTTTGCCCCGCACCATAAGGTAGGGGCGTCCCCACGGTTCTCGGTCCAGAGTCTCCAGCAGCTCTTCGTTGGCCTGGGCCTTTGCCCGGACGATGGCCAGCTGGAGGGCGCTCTTCGCTTCTCTGTAGCGGTTGTACAGTTCCGCCTCTTCCTGTTCGGCCGCCGCTGTAAAGGGGCGGCGGCGTCTTCTTCGGCACCTAGCGTACCGGCGTCGCTCCTGTACACAAGCGATGCGCAGCTGCGCGATCGACTGCGACCACCAGTACACTTGGCGCCTGGATGGTAGCGGCCGGACTCGGGGCATGCCAGCGTCGCAAATGTGCGACATGCTCTCCCGGAACCACTCCGCCTCCTCGTCGATGTTATTGGGCCTGTCTGGAGAGTCCAGCCAGGCCTTGACGATTGAGGCATCCAGGAGAGCCTCCCTGTCCAGCCGCTTCAGTGCCCAACGCGGGCCGTCTCCAACGCCCACCGGGGCCGCTTGGACCGGCCCAACCGAGGTCTGGGCGGAGACGCTAAATCGAATATACCGATGATCAGATAGCGTCTCCACCCCCTCCAGGACGTGCCAGTCCTGGACGGTGCGCGCGAGAGCGGGGCTAGCGAAAGACAGGTCCACTATCGACCCACCCCGCATCCGCACGCACGTCTGCACGGAACCCCGGTTCAGGAGAAGCAGGCCCTGCTCGACCGCCCACTCCTCCACTAACTCGCCCCGCGCGTCCGTAGCCGGGGAACCCCAAGCCGTAGATTGGGCGTTGAAGTCTCCCAGGACGATCACGGGACGAGGACGGCTACGACTGACGACCGTGCCCAACTCCAAAATAATATCCTCCATGTCGGCGAGAGAAAGGCTGGGGGCGAAATACACCCCCGCGACCATAATATTTCCCCAAACTGCCGCGACATAGCCCCGCCCTCGGGTGACGGCCTCGAAGGGAAGGGTGTCGGCGGCAGACCTCATGAGCAGTGCCACCGAGCGGTTCGTGTCGCACACCCAGTCATCCCTGGGTGGCACAAAGTACGGCTCGGCGACAACTGCCACATCGATCGACCACTGCGCCATGCTCTGGAGCAAGAGATCCTGAGCCCTGGCGCAGTGGTTTATGTTGGCTTGGAGGAGACGACGTAGGGCCATTATTGTATGTCCATGGCCGTTGTCTCCTCCCCAGCCCTCGGCGGATGTTCTGCCGCAACCGGCGGGTGAACCGGCTGCGAGGAGCTGGTTGCCTTCTTTGTAGTATCCTTGATACTAGCCGGTGGATGAACCGGCTGTCTCCTGCCATTTTTCTGTTTGGGCCTAGCGCAGGCCTTTGACCCGGTCCTATGGTCGGCTGGCTTGCCAGATGCCGCACAGATGACGCAGTGCGGCGTGGCAGTGCAGGTGCCAGCCTTGTGACCGGGCTGACCGCAGCGGAAACACAATTGGCTGCGGTCTACCCCAGCGGTGCACCGTGCCCCCGCATGTCCTTCTTCAAGACAGCGGTAGCACCGGTAGGGCTTGGGCGCCAGAAGCGTGACCTGCGCCGAGACCCATCCAACCAGCAGCCGTTTGTCCTTGACTTTTTTGGCCGCCGCTACGGGACAGCTAACTAAGATTGTCCCGAGACCGGAGACACCCCGGCGAATCGTGCCCGCCTTGACTTGATCCGGCGGGCATCCTCCGGCCTTGGAGATGGCAGCGGCGACCTCTTCCACAGTGACGGAGTCGTCCAGGCCCGAAATGCGCAGATCTGCGCACTTGGTTGGCCTGGACACTTTGACGTCATCCGGGCCTAGAGACGCCCTTAGTTTCTCGGCGAGGGCGTCTGCCTTGGGACCACTAGTTGCTCCCGACACCTCTAACAGGCGACCGCCGGTAGCAGTGGTTTTGCACCGGAGGCCCGTTATGCCGAGATCGCCAAGAGAGATCTCGGCTTTCGCCCTCGCCAGGATCTTGGCGTATGTAAGGCCCCGCTCCTCTGCCCCCGGCTGCAGGGTAAGAACCACTGCTGTTGAGCGGGGGGTACTGAGCCTCGCTGTCTGGCGCTTGGCCGCCGCTTGTTCCTTTTGGGCCTGCTTCTTGGCCCGCTGGCGCGCCTTTTTGGAGTGTTTGGCGGCGCCCGCCACAGTCCACTCCGCCTCAGGTCTAGTGGCGGGTTCGTGTGTTCCTGGCTTAACTGATTGTGCTGGCGGAACAGCCGTGGGACCTGCCTTTTTGGCCAGTTTAGCCTCCTTTTTTGACTTGGACCCCGTAGTTTGCGGGGCGGCAGCCACTTGTGCCGGTTGGGCGGCACGGGGCGCTGCGGTTTGAGCCGCATACGTCGGCGCCGGTTTGCTGCGTTGGTCAGCAGCTAGAGGGGGCCGTAAAATCCTCCCCTCAAGCACTGAGAAGCGCGCATTAAAACTCGCCATCTCCTTACGGATCAGGCGAGTCAATTCCGTCTCTTGTGACGGCAACTGCGGTTGCGGTTGCGGCGTTGCGTGCGGAAGGCCCACCTCACGCCTGAGGTGCTCGCGGCGGAAGTTGGCCATCTCCGCCTTGAGCTCCTCGTGCTCCTTGCGGAGCTCCGCCATTTGCGCTGCGAGCCTTGCGTTCTGGGCTCGCAGCAGCGCCGTCTCTTCGGTAGTGGTGCGGGTCAGAAGCACCTCCGCACTTTCGAGGATGGAGGTCGTGGCCTCTTTAAGAGCTTTTTGGCTGCAGCCGCTAAGGCCCTTCGAAACCTTGCTGACCCTTTTAATGGCTGCAACCGCGTCAGCCACCCTCTGGTTTAGGTCAGAGGCAGGTAGATTCTCTGCCTCGACCTCCATCTCAGAGACGGCAGACGACGACTCCGACAGGCGAGTGACTCTCCCTTCCGTCACCCTTTTTGTCAGAGCCGCAATCTGCCGCTCGTCCTCCTCCTGTTTTTTGGCGGCCGCTGCGGCCTTTATCGCTGCCGCAGCCTCGCGCCTGGCTAGGCCGATACCGGCATATTTGCCGGTAGTAGTGGGCCTGCCTCTTCCACCTTTTTTGGTACCGACCTTGGGGGCCGGCACCGCTGTGTCACTCAGGGCCGAGTCCGACCCTGAGTCTGCAACCTCTCTCTGGCGTTTCCGTATGCGTTTTGCGCCCACACTACTTCCGCTCGCCACACTCATGACGCTAGACGCACTGTCGGAGTCCGACAGCACGCCCATCCGCTCAATTAGTACCAGAGGTACTTTATCTCCCACTACTTCATTTTCGTTTTTAGGTTTAAAAAGGTTATCCATTATGAATCCCACGAGTATGGGGGAAAAGAAGGTCCACCCAGGCAGTGCCCCCTGTACCTGGGTAAGCCTAGCGTAACCCGTCAGAGGGTCGGCTGGTACTCTGACGGGGGTCGCACTAGAGACTGAACTTCCCATCAGCCATGCATCCCCTCGCGGTGCGCCGCCGCTTGGGATTCGGGGTACTTTTTATAGAGGCATCCTCCCTCGCGGTCCGGGCGTTTAAGCCAGGACCCTCGGTCCGGTGGGAATGCGAGACATGACCACAAACTTCACAACCGGATTACGATATGCGACGGCGACCATGAGAGGGACACTCCCACAGCCCGCCCGGCGGCGGGGTAAGCGCACACCGAGCCCGTCGAAACCTCCGGGACAGAACCGGAGGGTGGCCCAGAGATGGGCCCCACCTAAAAGAAACGACAGATGGAGGCGGCCGCCACAAAAGACAGCGACCGCCAAACCCCCTGCCCTCCCCGTCGGATATTCGCCGTCGGCCATGGTAGTTGCAAATCGCAACTACGATGACCCACGTTGCCCAGGGTGCACCACTTGGAGGTTCCCGACATAGCACCCCAACCTAACCTAACCTAACCTAACCTAACCTAACCTAACCTAACCTAACCTAACCTAACCTAACCTAACCTTTTTTTTTTTTTTTTTTTTTTTTTTTTTTTTTTTTTTTTTTTTTTTTTTTTTTTGGTATCGGGTTGGAAAATCCTCATGGACATCCTCCGCCCGGGGGAGGCGCGGAGGGGACTGTCAGACTCTTACTGACTAAAAAACCAACCCGTGTTCCTCTCGTACCCGTGTGTCGGAGGGTCGGGTATCGCCGAAGCATTCGTCGCAACCCCCCGACGGGTATTGGCCCGCCATAGTCAGGCGGGCCCCGTCACCCACTGCGGCCGTCACCCCGGCCGCAGGACTCCACTACGAGGCGCGCGCGGAACACGACGCCGCCGCCTCAAGGCCTGCTGCTGGTCGGACGACAAGACGCCCCGAGTCTGTCGTCCACAGGCCGCGCCCTACGGTGGCCGGAAGTCGGCCACCCTACGACGCCCAGTGCGTCTGCTGCGGGAGGGGAGAGAGGAGGCAGCCTCTCTCTCCCTTTCCGCCACCTCCTTTGCGAGCATAACGGCCTCGCAGAAGGTGGCGACAACTCTCCACCCTGACTGGCTCCCGACCATTGTAGCCACAACAGCCGGAAGCGAGAGGTTTCCCGCAGCACCTACGGCCGCGACCAAGTCACGGCGCTGCTCAGCCCAAGCTGGGCACTCCGCCAACGTGTGCAACGCCGTGTCGTCGCGGCAATCACCACAATGGTGGCACTGGGACGTCGGCTCCCGGCCTAGTCGACACAGGTACTTCCCGAAACACCCATGTCCGGTAAGCACCTGCGTCAGCCGGAAGCTTAGGGCGCCGTGGCTCCTGTTGAGCCACTCCTCAAGAACGGGCCTTACCGCCGCTACAGCGGCGTGCCCCGCCGTGGGTAGCGCTAGGCGCGTCTGCCACTCCGCCACTAAGACCTGGCGGAGCGCTGCCCTGCGTGCCTCTATCTGTCGAGGCACCAGGCGCTCGCCCCTCTCGACCGCCTCCACACGCCACCAATAGAGCGACGTGAGGAGCTTTGCGTCGAGGTCCCAGGGCGAGGATCCGGCTAGGAGGCTCGCTGCCTCAAAGGAGATCGTACGGTATCCCCTTATGACCCTGACGGCCATCGCGCGTTGCGGCCTTCGCAGTGCGGCGACGTTACGGGCCGTCAGGGAGTCCGCCCACACTGGCGCGGCGTACAGCGCCATCGACCGTACGACCCCCATGTAGAGCCTCCGGCAGGAGGAGTTGGGCCCCCCCAGGTTGGGCAGCAAGCGCGAGAGCGCAGAAGCGGCGCCCATCAACCGGGGGGCGAGCCGTGTAAAGTGCGGCCCGAATGTCCACCGACTGTCGAGGACGAGTCCAAGGTACTTCATCGTCGACTCGACAGCGATGGAGACCCCTCCTACAATGATGCTGGACCCCGGAGGCGGCTTCGTCCTCGGCCCGTGAAAACACAGGGCCTCAGACTTGTGCAATGCCACCTCTAAGCCCAGCCGCCGGATCCTACCCACGACGTGCGCGACACCAGCAGTCGCGCGTATGGCCGCCTGCCGGTACGACTTTCCACGCGCTGTGACTAGCGTATCGTCGGCGTAACAAATGACGCCGACGCCGTGGATAAGCGCACCGCGCAGAGCCCAGTCGTACCCCACGTTCCACAGGAGCGGCCCCAACACCGATCCCTGTGGAACGCCGCACGACGTCTCTCGCCGACACCATTCCTCTCGACCCGGGTACACCACCGATCTTTCGGACAAATAGGCCCCGACAATGCGTTGGAGGTAGCGCGGCACCCCGTGGTACCGGAGTGCCTCTCGGATGATATTCCAGGGCAAGGTGTTGAAGGCGTTGGCGATGTCGAGCGACACCGCCAAGACCACCTCACCCCGGGCGACTGCCTCCTCCGCGAGGACCCTCACGCGCATGATTGCGTCCACCGTAGAGCGCCCCTGGCGGAAACCAAATTGGTTGTCCGCCAAATCCGGGCCCACCATGGTCATGTGCTGGACGAGGCGGCTAGCGATGATTCGCTCGAAAATCTTACACACCTCGTCCAGCAGCACGATGGGCCTGTACGCAGATGGTGAGTCTGCGGGGCGCCCCTCCTTCTTGAGCAGGACCAGCTTTCCGGTCTTCCACCGGCTCGGAAACTGGCCCCGCTCCAAACATGCGCTCAAGAGCCCCGCTAGTCGGGGCCAGAGAGCCTCCATGGCCAGGACCCATGCACGGCCTGGAATGCCGTCGGGCCCTGGGGCGGTGTTCTTGATGCGAGCCACCGCCACTCTCAAATCTACCCGGGTCACTTCGGGCACGTCGTCGTCAATGTCGTCTTCCGCGTCGGGCACATTGCGAGGCGGAACCATAGCCGGTGGTGTGTGCTCCGGTCTCGACGGAAACAACGCACACACCACCTCCTCCAGCAGCTGTGGCTGGAGACTCCGGGACAGTGGGGGAGCCCGTTGGCGCAACTTGCCCCGCACCATAAGGTAGGGGCGTCCCCACGGCTCTCGGTCCAGAGTCTCCAGCAGCTCCTCGTTGGCCTGGGCCTTTGCCCTGACAATGGCCAGCTGGAGGGCGCTTTTCGCCTCCCTGTAGCGATTGTACAGTTCCGCCTCTTCCTGTTCGGCCGCCGCTGTAAAGGGGCGGCGGCGTCTTCTCCTTCGGCACCTAGCGTACCGGCGTCGCACCTGCACACAAGCGATGCGCAGCTGCGCGATCGACTGCGACCACCAGTACACTTGGCGCCTGGAAGGTAACGGCCGGACTCGGGGCATGCCAGCGTCGCAAATGTGCGACATGCTCTCCCGGAACCACTCCGCCTCCTCGTCGATGTTATTGGGCCTGTCTGGAGAGTCCAGCCAGGCCTTGACGATTGAGGCATCCAGGAGAGCCTCCCTGTCCAGCCGCTTCAATGCCCAACGCGGGCCGTCTCCAACGCCCACCGGGGCCGCTTGGACCGGCCCAACCGAGGTCTGGGCGGAGACGCTAAATCGAATATACCGATGATCAGACAGCGTCTCCACCCCCTCCAGGACGTGCCAGTCCTGGACGGTGCGCGCGAGAGCGGGGCTAGCGAAAGACAGGTCCACTATCGACCCACCCCGCATCCGCACGCACGTCTGCACGGAACCCCGGTTCAGGAGAAGCAGGCCCTGCTCGACCGCCCACTCCTCCACTAACTCGCCCCGCACGTCCGTAGCCGGGGAACCCCAAGCCGTAGATTGGGCATTGAAGTCCCCCAGGACGATCACGGGACGAGGACGGCTACGACTGACGACCGTGCCCAACTCCAAAATGATGTCCTCCATGTCGGCGAGAGAAAGGCTGGGGGCGAAATACACCCCCGCGACCATAATGTTGCCCCAAACTGCCGCGACATAGCCCCGCCCTCGGGTGACGGCCTCGAAGGGAAGGGTGTCGGCGGCAGACCTCATGAGCAGTGCCACCGAGCGGTTGGTGTCGCACACCCAGTCATCCCTGGGTGGCACAAAGTACGGCTCGGCGACAACTGCCACATCGATCGACCACTGCGCCATGCTCTGGAGCAAGAGATCCTGAGCCCTGGCGCAGTGGTTTATGTTGGCTTGGAGGAGACGACGTAGGGCCATTATTGAATTTCCATGGCCGTTGTCTCCTCCCCAGCCCTCGGCGGAAGTTCTGCCGCAACCGGCGGGTGAACCGGCTGCGAGGAGCTGGTTGCCTTCTTCGACGCATCAGCCGGTGGATGACCCGGCTGTCTCTTGGCGTTTTTCTTCTTGGGCCTGACGCAGGCCTTTGACCCGGTCCGATGGTCGGCTGGCTTGCCAGATGCCGCACAGATGACGCAGTGCGGCGTGGCAGTGCATGTGCCAGCCTTGTGACCGGGCTGACCGCAGCGGAAGCACAATTGGCTGCGGTCTACCCCAGCGGTGCACCGTGCCCCCGCATGTCCTTCCTCAAGACATCGGTAGCACCTATATGGCTTGGGCGCCAGGAGCGTGACCTGCGCCGAGACCCATCCAACCAGCAGCCTTTTATCCTTCAGCTTTTTGGCCGCCGCTACGGGACAGCTGACCAAAATTGACCCGAGACCGGAGACACCCCGGCGTATCGTGCCCGCCTTGACTTGATCCGGCGGGCATCCTCCGGCCTTGGAGATGGCAGCGGCGACCTCTTCCTCCGTGACAGAATCGTCCAGGCCCGAAATGCGGAGGTCTGCGCATTTGGTTGGCCTGGACACCTTGACATCATCAGAGCCCAGAGACGCCCTGAGTCTGTCAGCGAGGGCGTCCGCTTTGGGACCACTAGTCGTTCCCGACACCTCTAATAAGCGACCGCCGGTTGCAGTAGTTTTGCACCGGATGCCCGTTATGCCGAGATCATTCAGCGAGATCTCAGCTTTCGCCTTTGCCAAGATTTTGGCATATGTGAGGCCCCGCTCCTCCGACCCTGGCTGCAGTGTGAGGACCACTGCTGTAGAGCGGGGGGTGCTGAGCCTCGCTGTCTGGCGCTTGGCCGCCGCTTGTTCCCTCTGGGCCTGCTTCTTGGCCCGCTGGCGCGCCTTTTTGGAGTGTTTGGCGGCGCCCGCCACCGTCCACTCCGCCTCAGGTCTAGTGGCGGGCTCGCGCGTTACTGGCCTAGTTTGTGCAGGCGCAGCAGCCGGTGCACCTGCCTTTTTAGCCAGTTTGGTCTCCTTTTTTGTCTGCCTGTTTGATTTAGGCCCCGCAGTTTCTTTTGGCGGGGCGGCAATTGGAACAGCCCTCTTTTGCGGTGCGGCAGTCGCTTGTGCCGGTTGGGCGGCACGGGGCGCTGCGGTTTGAGCCGCATACGTCGGCGCCGGTGTGCTGCGTTGGTCAGCAGCTAGAGGAGGACGTAAGATCCTCCCCTCAAGCACCGAGAACCGCGCGTTGAAACTCGCCATCTCCTGTCGGATCAGGCGAGTCAACTCCGTCTCCTGTGACGGCATCTGCGGTTGCGGCGTTTCGTGCGGAAGGCCCACCTCCCGCCTGAGATGCTCGCGGCGGAAGTTGGCCATCTCCGCCTTGAGCTCCTCATGCTCCTTGCGGAGCTCCGCCATTTGCGCCGCGAGCTTTGTATTCTGGGCCCGCAGCAGCGCCGTCTCTTCTGAAGTGGTGCGGCTCAAAAGCACCTGTGCACTCTCTAGGATGGAGGTCGTGGCCTCTTTGAGTGCTTTTTGGCTGCAGCCGCTAAGGCCCTTTGAGACCTTGCTCACACGTTTAATCGCTGCAACCGCGTCTGCCACTCGCTGATTAAGATCAGAGGCAGGTAACTCCTCTGCCTCGACCTCCATGTCTGAGACGGCAGACGACGACTCCGACAGGCGAGTGACTCTCCCTTCAGTCACCCGTTTCGTCAGAGCCGCAATCTGCCGCTCGTCCTCCTCTAGTTTTGCGGCGGCCGCTGCGGCCTTCATTGCAGCCGCAGCCTCGCGCCTGGATAGGCCGATACCGGCATATTTGCCGGTAGTGGCGGGCCTACCTCTTCCGCCTTTTTTGGCACCGACCTTGGAGGCCGGCACCGCTGTGTCGCTCAGGGCCGAGTCCGACCCTGAGTCTCCACACTCTCTTGGGCGTTTGCGTATGCGTTTTGCGCCCACGCTACTACCGCTCGCCACACTCATTATGCTGGACGCACTGTCGGAATCCGACAGAACGCCCATCCGTTCAATTAGTACCCGAGGTACTTTAGGTCCCACTACGTCATCATCAGTTTTGGTGTTTTTTAAAAGGTCATCCATTTTGAATCCCACGAGTATGGGGGAAAAGAAGGTCCACCCAGGCAGTGCCCCCTGTACCTGGGTAAGCCTAGCGTAACCCGTCAGAGGGTCGGCTGGTACTCTGACGGGGGTCGCACTAGAGACTGAACTTCCCATCAGCCATGCATCCCCTCGCGGTGCGCCGCCGCTTGGGATTCGGGGTACTTTTTATAGAGGCATCCTCCCTCGCGGTCCGGGCGTTTAAGCCAGGACCCTCGGTCCGGTGAGAATGCGAGACATGACCACAAACTTCACAACCGGATTACGATATGCGACGGCGACTGTGGGAGGGACACTCCCACAGCCCGCCCGGCGGCGGGGTAAGCGCACACCGAGCCCGCCGAAACCTCCGGGACAGAACCGGAGGGTGGCCGAGAGATGGGCCCCACCTAGAATAAACGACAGATGGAGGCGGCCGCCACAAAAAGACAGCGACCGCCAAACCCCCTGCCCTCCCCGTCGGATATTTGCCGTCGGCCATTGAAGTTGCAAAATCGCAACTACGATGACCCACGTTGCCCAGGGTGCACCACGTGGAGGTTCCCGACATTGCACCCCACCACTCCGCCTCCTCGAACCTAACCTAACCTAACCTAACCTAACCTAACCTAACCTAACCTAACCTAACCTAAGCGAAGTTAACTTTTGTTTTTAATTTACAATTTTTTTTCTATTTGTGGTCTGTTGTCGTGTGAAAGCGCATAGAGGGCGCGGTGTTTTGATCGTTTCAGTGTGATTTTGACTTAAAATTTGGAACTTTTCGAAAATAACAAATTTCTTAACATTTTCAAAATTTCTCGTATCGAATTGTCTTGGATTGTTGCATTTATAAACGCGTCCCGTCGCACCCGATACGTGGACTCCACGCCTGCAGGGATCCGGCGAACCGAAATTGTTTGTTTTTGTGATAGTCCATATAATTCGATATTTTGTTTGTAAATTTCACATAATAATATTTAAAACTGACTTTTTGGTCTAGAATTCTAGATTCTTTGTACAACCTGTGTCCTGCCGTTCGGCGGCACACAAGGGCCGTGTTGCATCTATTGTTTTGTTGTTAATAATAGTAAATTTCACCAAATTTCACATAAAATATCACTTTTTTGGCCCCCCTCGAAATTTTTTGCTCCCGGCTGTTCCCGATTATCGTACCATTACACGCGTCTCGTCGAGCCCGACACGTGGATACCACGCATGCGGGGTCTAGACGCACTTAAACAGCAAAAATTGGTCATAATCGTTCACAATCGATTGTTATCGAGTTGAATGTATGAAAATCCACCTAAGCTGTGCAGTAGCGAAAAATTCGAAGTTAACTTTTTGTTTTTAATTTACAATTTTTTTTCTATTTGTGGTCTGTTGTCGTGTGAAAGCGCATAGAGGGCGCGGTGTTTTGATCGTTTCAGTGTGATTTTGACTTAAAATTTGGAACTTTTCGAAAATAACAAATTTCTTAACATTTTCAAAATTTCTCGTATCGAATTGTCTTGGATTGTTGCATTTATAAACGCGTCCCGTCGCACCCGATACGTGGACTCCACGCCTGCAGGGATCCGGCGAACCGAAATTGTTTGTTTTTGTGATAGTCCATATAATTCGATATTTTGTTTGTAAATTTCACATAATAATATTTAAAACTGACTTTTTGGTCTAGAATTCTAGATTCTTTGTACAACCTGTGTCCTGCCGTTCGGCGGCACACAAGGGCCGTGTTGCATCTATTGTTTTGTTGTTAATAATAGTAAATTTCACCAAATTTCACATAAAATATCACTTTTTTGGCCCCCCTCGAAATTTTTTGCTCCCGGCTGTTCCCGATTATCGTACCATTACACGCGTCTCGTCGAGCCCGACACGTGGATACCACGCATGCGGGGTCTAGACGCACTTAAAAACAGCAAAAATTGACCCGCCCGCCCACCCTGAGGTGTCATTTGGTATATTAGCTCGGTTCCGGTTTTAAAAAACTAACATCAAAAAACTATAAAATCTCGAAAACTTATTTTGTTACAATATACTATGCTTGTATAGTTGTAAATAAATTATAAAAATATATATACTAAATTATAAATACCAAATAAATATATATACTACATAAAACTATATTCTTGACTTACCTTGTGTAGAGATTCGACGAACACGCCACCTGAAACAAAAAACATAAAACTTATTACAAAATTTAATAGGACACATTCTGCAGGTAGCGTATGCACCCACAGAAGATATATCCTGACCA
Organism: Deilephila elpenor; assembly: GCA_949752805.1. Classification (NCBI taxonomy): domain Eukaryota; kingdom Metazoa; phylum Arthropoda; class Insecta; order Lepidoptera; family Sphingidae; genus Deilephila; species Deilephila elpenor. The sequence goes on along the minus strand of OX457118.1, from coordinate 10,101,801 downwards.
ATTATAATTAAATAAATTAAAAAAAAAATTTATTACTGACATCCTGTGAGCCTTTACACTCACAATAAGACTTACCTTGTGTCGACAAGTTAACACTATATTAACGCTCTGAGCCCTTTACACTCAGAGAATTTTTACCAACAGACGTGTTCCCCTAACAAGCTCTAGAGAACATGTTCGGCTTTAGGACTCCCGCAAAGAACGTGCCTACATCCTCAGGACCGGCCAACCAGTCCCTGGAAAAATCAAGTCCAGATGAGGTTGTGACCAATGTTGCACAGGCTAGGCGGAGTATCGAGTCTAAGTTAAACAGCCCAGTTGAGCCGATAAAACCCGCTGGGCCTGCGAAACAGAGGTCAAAACCCATCCTGTGTACAACTACTCCGGAAAATAGAAGTAGAACAGCAGAAGCGAAGGCTTGTTTGATGAAGGTGAAGCTTCAGATCAATAACAGTCGAAATCTGAAGACTGAAATTAAAAATGACGTCATCGAAGCAACTGAACGACTTTTTAAACTCGTCAAGGAGGCAGAAACAGAAAGGATTGATGGGACAAAAAACACTGACAAGGATAAACAGGACGAAAAGTCGGAGGGACAGGAAGGGACAAAAGGAGGAACTCTGGACATTATAAAGGCAATAGCGGATCACAAAGAAGTCCTGATACAAAACAAAAAGGACATAAAAAGTTTAAACGAGGAGCTACAAAAATACCGGGAGGAGTGGAAAGAAGCAAGATTTCCGCAGACATATGCCGGAGCGGCGGCCACTCCACCTCCCAAAGCAACACCAAATAAGACCATGCACTCAGTGGTGATCACATCTAAAGACGTCACCGCCACAGGAGAAGAGATCCTCAATCAAGTCAGAACAACGATTAACGCCAAGGAAGAAGGACTTAAAATAGACAGAATAAGAAAAGCCAAGGATAGAAAAATAATACTGGGATGTCAAACTAAAGAAGAATTGAGTAAAGTTACCGAAAAAATTAAAACTGGAAGAAGAGACCTAAACATAGAGACAATTAAAAACAAAGATCCATTAATAATACTAAAAGACGTTTTAAATTACAACCAAGATGAAGACATTATAAAAGCGATTGAAACACAAAATAAACATTTATTACAAGGAATTCAAAAAGAGGACATAAGGATGACAATTAAATATAAAAGACGAGCAAGAAACCAACTCACTTCGCACGTGATAATGCAAGTATCGCCCCCAGTTTGGAAAAATCTCACCGAGGAAGGAGTCGCCCATATAGACGTCCAGAGGGTTAGGGTAATGGATCAGTCCCCCCTCATACAGTGTTCGCGATGCCTCGGCTATGGTCATGGCAAAAAGTTTTGCCATGACCAAGTCGACGCCTGCAGTCACTGTGGAGGACCGCATATACGGACAAATTGCCCGGACTGGATGGCAGACGCAGCTCCGTCTTGCTGCAACTGCCAGAAGGCAAAAATTAGCAACATGGGGCATAATGCATTTAGCAACGAATGCCCAGTACGGAGAAAATGGGAGTCACTGGCGAGGTCTGCAGTCGCGTACTGCTGAAGTTGAGTTCACCAGGAAACCATACCACCGGCAAATAGGAAAAGTTGCCGACCGGATAGATGACGAAGCTGATCATAAGAATCATGGTCCGCCATTATTAAAAACTAGAAGGCAACAAAGCTTCCACTTGAAGAAAACCCCGTCGATGAGAAACTCATGAAATGTAAAATAGATAAAAATAAATATTAGAACAAGCAAATATACTAAATAGTATAATATTAGATTATACTGATGTAGTATAAAGTATAGAGTATAATAAAGATAAAAAGTAAAGATAATATAATGAGCAAATCCTAATATATGGCATAGAATAGAGTAAATAAAAATAGTTTAAGAAAATAATGTAAAAAACAAAATAAAAAGAATAAAAGAAAAAAATAAAATAAAAAGAATAAAAGAAAAAAAAATAAATAAAATAAAAATGTACAGTAATATAGTTGTCACATCAAATTAAAAGGAAAGTGAAAGTGTTTAAAAATAGCAGCTCAAATTGAAAAATATAGTTAAACGATAATTTAAGGAAATAAATAATTTAAGGGAAAAGTGTTTAAATATAAAAGTTAAAGTAGTTGGAAATAAAAACAATATAAATATAGAAATAGATTGAGGATATGTGTAAAGAAATGTTAAAGTAAAAGTAGTCGTAAAATAGAGAATTAAGCAAAATGACAATATAAATTATAAAAATTTAAGTAAAATCCAAACAGTATCGATTTTATATAAAGTCCCTGCAATAAAGTCCCTAACATAACTAGTTGGGGGAACGAAAGCGTGTGGGCTCTAGCCACACAAAAAAAAAAAAAAAAAAAAAAAACCTAACCTAAGCTAACCAAAAAAAAAAAAAAAAATAAAAAAAAAATAAAAAAAAAAAACAAAACAAAAAAACGAAAACAAAAACAAAAAAAAAACACAAAAAAAAAAACAAAAACAACAAAAACAAAAACAAAAACAAAAACAAAAACAACAAAAAAAAAAAAAAAACAAAAACAAAAACAAAAACAAAAACAAAAACAAAAACAAAAACAAAAACAAAAACAAAAACAAAAACAAAAACAAAAACAAAAACAAAAACAAAAACAAAAACAAAAACAAAAACAAAAACAAAAACAAAAACAAAAACAAAAACAAAAACAAAAACAAAAACAAAAACAAAAACAAAAACAAAAACAAAAACAAAAACAAAAACAAAAACAAAAACAAAAACAAAAACAAAAACAAAAACAAAAACAAAAACAAAAACAAAAACAAAAACAAAAACAAAAACAAAAACAAAAACAAAAACAAAAACAAAAACAAAAACAAAAACAAAAACAAAAACAAAAACAAAAACAAAAACAAAAACAAAAACAAAAACAAAAACAAAAACAAAAACAAAGACAGAACATCTGCTGCAGTCTTTGCGCAGGAATGGAATCTTGAATCTACGAGTTGCTAGCACAAGACTTATTTTAAATACTTATCAGAGGTTGCTCTACCACGGACAGTTCAGACTTCCTAGTCATGCAAGAATCCGTGGCCTTCCACTACGAAACGTTCGTTTGGAAGACGATATACTGGAGTTTTACCATTTACTCCAATATCACTAAAAGGTATTTACTTCCTTTTTTTTATAAACATTGATCATTGTAATTTGTAACTTAGTAGATTTAATAAATACGTGTAGGTTAATGTATTCAAAGGTATAAATAAAAACAAATCCGGCTTTTATAAGATAGGTACGTTATGAAAATAATATGTTAAAATGCAAATCTTAACAACCTACCAATAATTACATGTGCTTACATGAATCCAAATGATGTATGGTAATAATACCGATAAATAGAGGCGTAGTAGGTTCAAGAGCACTCCTCGCTAGTCATCTGTGGCGCGGCATGACTCATAAATGCGCGCCGCCGTGTATTTATCGGGACGTTGCACTTTTATGTGTAGGGTGATTAAGTTTAATATGTATTTTGGGGATATCTTGAACCATTGTAAAGTAAATAGTATTCAATGTTTAATCTTGTATATAACGTTAATTTCTCACACACAATACACTATGCAATTTTCAAAACGCGATTCCACCCAGTATATTGACTCCACGATTGTAACAATAATATTTCTGGTCCGGTTAATAATGAATAAAGAATAAAATAAATAAAGAAGTTTAAAGAAATTGATTTATAGAATCCATACCTTACTCACGCGATTATCGATTACAAGTTCCAAAAAATAATAATCGAATAGATTCATTAACGATTATACACAACCATCATCCCTACTGCGAGAAAAAAAAAAAAAATTCGGATTCGGATTTCTGGAAATATCAGGACATGGCGAATATCCGAAAATCTTGAATGACTAGAAATATCCGAAAATGGTGGATATTTGGGATGTTTGGTGGTGTACTGGGGTGACGGAAAGAAAACACAGAGTTACGTAATAACTGTTTAATCTCCGTAACGGTTGTACTATTACGTCTATACTACTTACTACATAGACTTGGCCATCGCATTTAACAATCTTATTTAACCCTTAGTTTCACGCACGAAGAAAATCTTAATGTACCTAGTTATGCGGGCTGTACCCACGTCCTCCATATACCCGACGATTTCAATGTAAGACATTGTGTATGTGTAACATGCATTATATTAATATGCATAAGACACTGGAATTAAAATCATATATTAATGTAAATTCGTAAAGGTGCTATTGGAAGAAACCAATACACATTTTAGTGTTAATTACCCATTGTTGGCATGTCACATTTTTTAAATATACAAGACGAAACGTGACAAGTGACTGTGTGACATCTCTCTGTTGACGAACAGCTAGATCAAAATTGATTAAAAAAATTTTTTTTACTATTTCCTGCAACGTGCAATTTAACTACCTGTCATATTAATAACATTAATTCTAATACGTTTTTCATTGCCAAGAAATAGTATGTTTTTCATACCAGCTGAATTGTTATGAATGCAACATTATTAGGTGTCATTCAGTGTAGGTACAGCGGTGGTCTTCAAGCAACCAGCACGAATTTTAAGTACAGTTTCTTCAAATTATAGTGACCGCATATTTCGAATGTCACGACTAAAATTTACAAACAGTTATGTTTCTATTTTATAACTAAGAGTTCACGGTATAGATGGCGGCGCGGGGAGTTCGGGGGGAATGGGAGGCGCGGGCGGCGCCGGCGGTGCGGCGGCAGCATCTTTGCTCGGCAGGAACGCGCGCGGCGGCGGCAGCGCCTGGCGCAGTTTCTGCCAGAACCAGGGGTCACCCCAGCGTACGTAGGTGTTTTGGCGCACGTAAGCGTTGAGCTCCGGGTCGAGCGGCAGACTGTCGGGGTCGTCCAGCAGCACCACCACGAGGCGCGGCACGGGGTCCTGCAGCGTGGCGGCGTGCGCCTCGCGGAACTCCGCGCGCGCCCACGCCGAGCGCACGTAGTGCCGCGACACCACGGCCAGCGTGCGCCGCGACGAGCGCACCGACGCTGCGATCTGCGCCGGGATCCACTCGCCCGGGGCCCAGTCACGATAGTGCATGCATAGCCGGTACGGCCGCGGCCCGCGCTCAAGGCGATCCGCCAGTTGTTCCACAACGAATTTTTCGTCTTCGTGTGCGTACGAAACGAACGCGTCGTATCTACGATAGCAGTCATCTTTCGGCTCCGGTCGAGGGGGGAGCCAGCCCATCGCTATCAACATAGTCTTCATGTGCTGGCGAGTTTTGGGCTGTGCGAGCAAGCCGACCAGGATGAGTGAAAAGCCCAAAAGCACCGCCAACCCGGCCACCGTGGGGCCGGTGATTGACGCGCAACGTACTCGCGGCACCTCCGTCATCCGCTTGCCATCCACGCACATGACCTTCTCCGCATCTTGCAGTTGCGAAGAGATATTGAGCAACGTCGTCAACGTGTCAAAAGCCTCGCAGCCGCACTCGAATTGATGGTTACCGGCGAGCTGCAGCGGGATGTTTGCCAGCTTAACCGCAGTCTTGCTGTCGATGTGTCTAATGGAGTTGTTTCTCAGGTCGAGTTCCTGCAAAAAAGTATGGGTCAGACGCGTGATGTTTTAGTGGCGGTGATGGAGATGCGTGATGTTACTAACCACGATGTCGCTGGACACGTCGGCCGCGTAGATGATAGAGATGTTGTTGTACGCGAGGTGCAGGCGCCACTTGTGACTGGCGGGCGGCAGGCGGGGCAGAGCGGTGAGGTTGGCTCGCTCGCACGTCACGATGACGACGGCGCCGTGCTGGTAGTCGGGGCGCGCGCGGCAGCTGCAGTGCGCGGGCAGGTGCAGCGGCGCGCAGTGCGTGCTGGCGTCGCAGGTGAGCGTGTCCACGTCCACGGCACTCAGTTCTGTGTCTCCACATCGGAGTCCTCTGGCGAGCACGTGGTTTTTATTTCTGTGGAACGCCAGTGCTGCCCAATAAGTTTCGCAGTCGCATCGTAACGTACCACTAACGACGACTAAAGCCTGAAACTGAAAACGGTAATTCTACATGATTTGAAGTGCGTGAGCCATTTAACTATGTCATTATGATCGTTTCTTGTATGTATGTAAGTTTGTATTGGAAAAACACCAGCTGCGATGGCTTGTTGTTATTGTTAGCTGCGAATTGATGCCGTTGCTACAAATTCATCCACGCATTACACCCTAGAGATATGTACCATCTACCGAGTATCGTACGCATTAACGTAGTGTTTGCAATGCAGCCTCTTCCGGTAGGTACGCGTGGTGCACAGTAGGGCTCCACTGTAAAGTTGGGAATGTTGTCATTAGACTACGGGCCACATTCCTTTATTCTGATTGGGGGATATGGGTATACGTGCTAATGTCAGCAGGTGTGGGCTCACCTGGTCACTGGGCGCAGTCACGCTGCTGTTGAGCACCATCTCGTAGTCCTCGCGCGTGTACAGCAGATTGAACTCGCCGCCATTGCCCAGGTTCACTCTGCAGCCGGGACTCCCACGTGGGTACTGCAGGTCCATGTACTGTGAGTAGAGCACACGGTTAGACGACACACATGCACGACGAGACGCGACTAGCTACCGACGAGGCATTACGCACCGTGAGATTATCGAAGGCGATGGGATCTACATGAAGTAGTTGGAGGTTGGACAGCTTCTCGCGCAGGTTGCTGCACACGCGCGTTATGTTGGTGTGGTACAGGTAAAGCTCGGAGAGACTGCGCAGTCTCGCGGAGTTGGTATATATGATGGCGTTGACGAAGCCATCGCACAGCTCGCTGAGGTTGGGATTGTTGTTGAGGCGCAGCACTCGCAGCGAGAACATGTCGGCCAGCGACGCTGCACCCGCGCTCGTCAGCTGGTTGTGCGACAAGTCAAGCGTTTCCAGGGAGTCCACGTGGTCGAACAGTCCACTGCAACAGACAGCAACATGTATCTATAGGTAATTTAGGTGCGATTGTCACTTCATTACGGGATCAGTTCCTCGAGCATATTAATAAAGTAGCTAGTATATATAAGTAGTTAGTACAAATGTCCTAACTACTAATATATAATTGCAGAAGAATCCACTTTCATAATTAATACCATAAAATTTATATAGCAAGGCCAGCATAATTGACTATATAACCTAACCCCTCTCAATCGATCTCTCGATTGTAGAGGAGGCCCGTGTCCTGCAGTGGGACGTATATGGGCTCATGCTGATAATGATGCAACTCGTAATTACGTCACAAATCATCCACAACAGACAGATTGAATACTAATGTGCTTACCTTGGCACCGACTTAATTTCGTTAAAGCATAAGTCGATGCGAAGTAGCCGGAGAGTGTCGTTAAACAGTCCTAGTGGCAGTTCGGTGAGTGCGCACTCCACACACGCGAAGTCCTCTAGCGCGGCCGCGCGCGCCAGCAGCGCCGCCGGCAGCGAGCGCAGCGGGACCTGCACTATGGTCAGCTTGGAGAGCTTCACGCAGCGCGCCACCCACGCGTCTGGCAACGACAGCGTCGAGTTATCGTTGTCTCCGGATACACGGAACGATTCAAGATGATCACAGCGAGTGAGCGGCGCGGCTCGCGTGTCGTTCCACCCGTAGTACTGAACATCACGTAGCGAGTTCGGCAGCGCATCGTCGGGCACCGCGTTGCTGGGCATTTCTATACGCAGCTCCTGCAGCGCGCGCGCGCCGCTCACGTTTACATCCACGGTGAAGTCCTCTTTCAGGTACAGTGTCTGCAGCAGGGGCAAGGTGCCGAGGTGCACGCGCGCTGCGCCTGTGTGCAGCAGCTCGAGTGTCTCCAGCGTGGCCGGCAGGTGACGTAGTACATCGGGCGAGACGCGCGCGTCGTCTAGCGTCAGCTTTCGCAGCGTGGGCGAGGGCCGGCGTGCGTTAAGATCAAGGCTACCGTTGATGGCGTCCTTCGCGAATGTGTCGAGGCCCACCAAATGCGCCCTTGTTGTGTTCTCTATAGAGGGTACGGAGTGCAGCTCGAGCTCGGAGAAGCCGGTGACGTTGAGGGCGGCGAGCGCATCGGCGTAGGAGCCGCGCTGCGGCGGCGCGCAGTGCTTCAGCCTCACGGTGGTGACGCGCAGGGCGCTCGGGAAGCGCGGTAGCGTTGGAGTTTGTATTCCTAACTCGTCGCAATCTAGATCAATATCTAGATCAGAAACACCCCAGATCCTCGTCTCCACCGTCCGACCTGTAAAGCAAAATGTCACAGCAAATCATCTTCTTCTATATATTATCTTCTATACATATAATAATTTGTAACTGATCAATGTCTATACATATAATGGAAGATAAATGAGTAAAACTAATATGAGGGGTCCGTATTAACATAATAGAAGCTAAAACAATGATTTTTAGAATTATGGTCTGTTTGTCTGTATCGATGAAATTTTGTATGGAGGCAGAAGGATTTCGATGAAATTCGTTATGAAGGTAGCTGACATCCTGGATTATCAATTAGGCGTTTTATGCCGAAAAATTAAGTGTTCCCGTGGGATGAGGAAGGAAATTCGATATATATTTTGTTACTTTTTAATACACAAAGAGATGGGATGGCACTGGATTACACGCCTTGAGTGAGAATGAGACGGAACGGGCGGCATATTACGGGATGGGACGGGATAGGAAATCCTAAATAATGTATATTTCAAATAAAGTTAATCACGCAGACGATGTTTGCGGGCAGAAGCTACTTCAATAATAAGTCAGTCATGCAATAGAATTCTGAACTTTTTAGTTATTGGTCTCCAAATCAATATTATATGAGGGACCCTTTGGAACGAACGAACAAACAAGAATGTTTAATGCTGTAGTACGATCAACGTACAATAAAACAACACCACATGTAACATATTACAAACATTAAAAAAAATCCGAGTGTGTTATTGTCCAATTTCGAGATTTTTTCATGATTATTTCTATTTTTAGACTAACACCTTTTTATAAATGGTAAAAAGTCTCGTACCTATACAGGGTGACCAAGAAAGTTCTTCTCTGAAGGAAGCAGTCTTTCGGATGAGCAGTCATTTAAATAGTAATAATTACATTACCGTGGTTTAATAATTTATGAAGTTCCCGCCGACATACGTGTTTCCCGCGTGGCAGAGATTTCAGATATATATTATGTCGTGAGTACAGAGTACCAGTAAGTAAAAGAGATTTTATGGCTCCACAAATCCCAGACTCGAAATAAATTAATGCGGATCACCCAACATTTAGGTGCGTGGATTGAATTGATTCTGAGACCTAAAACACTAATATTGGTGAGACATCGCATCGGTCGTTTAATTGTGTTGACTGTTGAGAGTCCGTGTGTGTGAGATGGATGTGCAGCAGCGAGTGGCGGCTAGCGAGTCACACCGCGCGCGCCGCCGCGCCGCTCTTATCGTGCTTTTATTATGCTTACCGAATTATCATCGCAAAGGTCACGATGAGGTTTAAAATAACACTTAAGTAACAAGTTATTCATGTCGTACTACATATTTCTCACATTATATTTTTGTGATCAAGCGCGGTGCGGTTTGTAATGAACTGGAAGCGATCTGCCAAGCTTATCATTAATTATTATACTAATATAAAGCTGAAGAGTTTGCTTGTTTTCTTTTTGCTTTTATGATCATTATGTGTTATGTGCAATAAGTTGATAGTTAAAATTTTAAAGGAACATTATATTTTCTTCTTTTTAGAGCATTTAAATATAAAGTTTTTTTTTAATACGCGTGACATAAGAATCGACGTTGGTGTAAGGTCAGCACTATTTATGTGATTGTTTAGTATATTTATTTATTGATTTTATTTATTTATCAATTCGCTCATCTCGGGAACAAATTGAATGTTTGTGTGATAAGTATTTATATCGCGTCTGGGTGTTTGGAAGACCGAAAATTATCTCGTATGAACTGATACCCATGACACTAGACTCGATCTAAGTGTGGGGTCATGATTATGTAATGTGTAAATTTGTATGAGACTGTTGGGTGTATTTATATTATAACATCTGGCTACGATCATTAGGGGCGGACTATCAATGAAAAATATTGCAAAAACGGGGACAAATTATACATTCCCTTTGTGAGCTTCCGTTGCGTGCGCTGCCTAAACAGTAAAATCTACGCAACAGTCATTTAACGTATGCATATTGTAGGTACTATAAATAAAGAAACAAAATAAACCACTTGTGTGCGGATATTGTCTGCGCGGCGACTGCAAGGCCGGTGACTCAGACACCCCTCCGCATCCAGAGGGTCGCGAATGGAGCAAAGCTTTGTGCGCCCCTACTATGCCCATCATATTAGGCGAGGCGGAAGACGCGCGCTGACAGAACCTGTGCAGGTGCCTACCTGACACGTCGTAAGAATATTCCATGTTGCCCTCTCCCGAGGTGGCGAATCCACTGAAGCGACAGAGCTCGGCGGTGGGCGGGCACTCCGGGCGCGGCGGCTCAGCGTGGGCGAGCAGCGCCAGCGCCGCCAGCGTCACGCAGCGGCGCCACGCGAGACCACTCGACATCTTCAGTCTTTCGCAAGAACAGAGACGCTCGCAGCACTAACAGTGTCTCCAACACGAGACGAGTAAGCGACGCGCGTCTACTAGCGGTCCAGGCGCGTCGATATCGCGCTCAGTAATGAGTGCCGAGCATGGCCACGCGCCGAAATAAGCTGGCCAGCGAATATTTCCTCCCGGTGCAGTTAAATCGCCGAGTGATATAGTTCCAAGTAATTCATTTGATAAGAAGGTTCTAAGTATGTCTCCCGAGGGCCGCGGTGTCTGAGCGGAGGTACCCCGGGACCCACACCAACAGAGACGTGCACTCACTGCCGTTTTTCGGTAACTTTAAATATTTACTATATTATACATTTGGTAAAACATCACACTTATTTTTAAATTTAATCTGATCTCTTTTGGAATATACGAGTAGGTACGCAGATGCGTCGACGGTTCAGTCTTGCAATCAGTATGCACAGTGCACAGCAATGCGGTCAGCAGCACCGACGTACTGTGACAAAACTTAATTTTATCGTGCCTATGTAAATATGAGTTTGCTAAAATATTTTTAAGTCGTTTACCAATAACCTACTTACCATCAGCCGGCCGTATGCTGGTTTGCCTCCATAGTTGTATTAAAAAAACATACCTATCTTTGATCAAATTATACCGGGTGATATTGGCATAGGGTATGTATAACTTGTCGGAAATATCTGTGGACCTGAATAATTAACGTCACTGGAACATAAGTTCAGCTAATTCAAAATATAGGTTAAACAAATTTAATTTAAACAGAAAAACGAATAAAAAATTGAATTCGCATCCATCTCAAAACATTTATTTATTTATTATTTATTTATAAATTCTTTATTGTACACCACATACATACAAAAAATAAAATAAAAAAAAAGAATTAAAACTAATTTAAATAAAGGTGACAATCGGCGGTCTTATCGCTTACAGCGATTTCTTCCAGACAACCATTAGATGGACGATTTCAAAAGAAATTAGGAAGAAGAGGGTGGTCACAACATAGGCAAAGAATAACGATAAAAGTAAACAACAAAAAAAAAAGAATTCAAAATATGAAGAAATGCAAACACATATTTTCATTAATTATACATAGACTACATAAAATAAAAATATAATACACTACATAAACTACAATACGATATATAAAATATTATTTAAGGGGAAAACGTGAAAATAATAATAAATTAAAGTGACAGGTAATGTGATCTAAGGAGCTTTTTGAAGATGGGAAGGGATTTGGCTAATCTTATTGAGAGTGGGAGTTCGTTCCACAAGCGGGCAGCATGGACCGAAAACGATTTGCTGAGGAAAGAACTGCTATGCTCGGGAATTGCTAATACCAAATTCTCTGAGGATCTAAGAGATCGTGCATGTGTGCTGCTAAGGAAAGTAAAACGCTCTTTAAGGTAACGGGGAGTAGTGGGATGAAAAAGAATCGTATATAGGAGGGATAGAATACGAGTATTTCGGCGAAGGCGTATTGATAGCCACTTGAGCTTTGTACGAAATTCAGAAACATGGTCATATTTGCGAAGTCCAAATATAAACCGGATACAAAAATTTTGAAGTCGCTCAAGCTTTTCAAATTGGGCTTCGGTGAGATCAAGATAGCTAGCATCAGCATAATCAAGGAGAGGAAGAAGAAGAGACTGAACAAGCGCAACTTTCGTGGGAATTGGAATTGGCATTTTTAATGTAAAATAACATAGTAGATACTAGATAGAGGAACACAAAAAAAAATGTGAACCGCATGACAGCTAGGTTCACAGATATTTCCGACGAGTTATAACTTAACATATTTCTCATCGCTCCGGGTGACATTGTCAAAAATCATGATTTTACTTTACACGATTTTGGCCACCCCGTATAGATACGAGTATAGAGATTTGTGCTTCGTCGCACAGAGGGAAATCTCTCAGTGAAGCCTCCTTAGATGTAACATTAACCATCATGTTACATGATGTTGCGTTGGGGCCGGTTGTCACCGAGTCATGAGAGGAAAATATAAATAAATAAATAATAAATAAATACACCCAACGGTCACATACATATTCCTGACCCCACACTAAGATCGAATATTGTGTCGTGGGTATGAGAAACTATGAGAGACTTTTCGGTCTCACAAACACCCAGACCTGAAACAAATACTTGTGGATCACACAAATATTTGTTTCAATGCGGGGATCGAACCTGCGGCCTCTCGTTTCACAAGCGGCGTCTAACCAACTGCGCCACGGTATTTTTTTAATAAATTAGACATCTCATTGAATTGCAACTCCATACGATATATTATAATAGTCGATTACAAAGAATGTATTCTGAAGTTGAAGTTGTCCGATACCTATTTTTGTGTTGCTCGTCATTGATGACGGAGTTACAAAGAACAGGTTTATTACTCCTCGAGGTTATTCCCGGGACCATCTACTGCAACTTTAGTACTTAAATGTCTGTATAGAATGCCCACTAAAGACATGATAATAAATAAGTACACCCAACAGGTACATACGTCTTTTATGTACCACGTTTTGAGTTATGACACAGCAATGCAAACTCTTTCATGTGGCTTGACTGAATGATATTAGACGTTAGTGAGAAAGCAGCCAGCACATGCCGCATGCACAATGTACTATGGGCGAAAGTATAAATAAAATGGAAACCATCTCAGATCCTATAACGTCGCAGAAGGCCCAGAAAAAGGTGGTGAGATGAGCTCGACAAATGAGCTCGAGAGGGTGACAGGATGGAGCAGGAACGAATGGGAGGAGAGTAGAGACTCCTTTGCCCTGCAGTGGGACAAGTCGGCAAAACTGAAGTATAAATTAGGGGTTGTACGGTTCATAATCCAAACTGCCATTGGATTACTGAGACGAACTACTACCTTAAAGTATCAATTAATTTTAAAATAAACTGAAATTAGGAATGAACATCACAGGCTGCGCATATCAACCTATAACCTGGTGCTTTATCCGTGAATAGCTGGCCCAAAATGTGTTGAAAACGGTTCGGGCCACTCCTAGACTCGTACAATGTTGGATGATAGAAGTTGATAAAATGATATCCCGTATGTAAATACTAGTACAACGCACTGAAAGATTTCTGTTTATTAGCGTGATAATATATTTTGTAATCTTTCGTTTCTCTTTTAAAGTTTTTTCCATGCTCAGCATAGCGCGGTTCAGTTTACGCTTGTACTAAATTAAACAAAAATCTAAATAAAATTACCTTTTCAATCGCAAAACTCAGACAACTGATGTTCTTATAGAAGGTTTATTACAATGACATCACCTTCGATATTGTAATCATATGTGCCTACAGAATTGCACATGTAACATGTGTAATATGTGGTTAATGTTTATTTTCGGAAGACCGACTGAAACCATAAGATAATATAAGTATCCTGTTGTTATGAGCTCTAACGACATTAATTAGTTATTAATTCGATGAATTCGCCGCTGCACAAGCTGTTATCAATTTGGAGTAGGTAATTACATGTAGGTACCTTCCTTTAAATGTTCTATCATGTTGTTGTTCCATGAAACGAAGAAGCTATTTATACCCATATGTAGAATTTGTAGTTGAGCCGTGTAGAATAAGGCCTGACACATCATAATCCGCATAAACCAGCTGCAACTACGTACTGGAAGGTGTTATTTTGTATGACGATACACATCAAATTAATTTTCGAGTCGATCAGCTTCCGCATTTCCATGCACGTAGGCGTAAAACTCGATTTTACTCGGTATAGATGCTGTGATATCTCGAGTTGTGACTAGTGAGCCTTGAAGGCGCCGGATTAAGCCAGTGCGGCGCGCGTGGGGTCGTAGCATATTGTAAAGCGGGGCACTTGTTGAGAAAAAAGCAAAGGTGCACTAATGCGCCATGTTAACCAGGGATAAGATAGGGCTGTGATGCCCAGAAAAAATACTTAATGGTTTCTTAGATTTAGCCTAATGTTACATATGAAATAAAACTATTTTTACGGATTTTATCGCGATTTGGTTAATTTTTTTCACTTTTTATCTTCCCGACGTTGCGATTGCTTTTCAGATTTCGTGGTCACGGGGCGGACTGAGGTATTAGTCATCCGCTCAGTGACTGTTACAATTAAACTACCTTGAATTTTGAGTTATTAAATTAAAAAGTTAATTAGTTTTTGCGATCCGATCTACGAGTAAGTACTATTTATTTCAAGAAAAAATACTTTTATACTTTTACCATGTATAATTACTATTATTTAATTTATCCCTGTATACTCGTGTTATTATGTTTTCTTTGTGTACAATTAAGAGTAAATAAAAACTAAACACGCGCAAAACGGGGCGGCGCTGAGTGCATAGGACCGCTCCGAGAGCGCGCGGGGATCGCGCCAAGTTGTGCTACACATGGCTCATCCTCCACCAGGTCTTGGCTACCCACTAAGTATTTACAGTTTCATCTGGATTTGTTACATTTGATTTCTTTCTAGATGTTGCTAGGTCTGTTCTGGTGTATGGGTGTGAGGCGGGGTCAAGCGGCATGTCAACGTCGCGCGGCGGAGATGAGCATACTGTGATGGTATGCAATACAGCCACGGCGGCCGAGGCGTCTGTGACGAGACCGAGAAGCTGCAGTGGTGCCACTATATAGTTTGGTTATTATTCCTGAGCTTTAACATAGCGCAAACTATAAAAGCGTCCGCTTGAAGTCGAGAAGCAAGGTGATGGCATACCTACAGGCTGACAACTGAGGCGACCGAATTGGTGTTGGTTTATACCTGACTCGGGCGAAGTAACAAGAAGGTTTAAATCCCATATAAATGAATAAATATTTTATATTCTCGAAACTCTCGTTGCGCCCGTAAAAGTTTGAATTCAATACGTTCGGAGCGGTGTTGCTATTTTTCATTAGCAGGCGTGGATCGGAACGCTTACCATCTCGGAGCACCTGCTGGCTGCTCGTCGCATCACTAACTTCTCTGTTGGTGTTGGATATAAACACTGCATACTTAAGTCATCGATTTAACAATATTTAAATCTGTGTCTGTATCAGCCCATATATGTACCTACGTCCCAGTGCCTGCACATGAGGAGGCTCCTCTACAATCGAGAGTACCTACGATTGAGAATGGTAATCATTTAATAATTTTTTACTATTGTATTTTTGTAATGATTAGAAATTACGATTTTAGAGGTGACTTTTTACCTATTATTAAATATATTTACACTGAAAACCTTAACGTATAGTGACAATATATAACATATTAAATGTACTTCGTCTCTTATAATTATATTAACAAGCGCAATGTCTATTTCTCCCATCAAACACCAGTGTAAATGCACTTGTTTTCGGGATTGAAAGACATTGTAGCCATAGTAACTACTGGACTTACTGAGACATAACAGCTTGTGACTCAGGATGGCGAGCGCAGTCGAATGCCAAGCATTGCTTTGTAATTCATGATGTTTGGTTTGCTACTGTCCATGAGTATCGTATCGCTCACCATCAGGTGAATGACATGCTCGTCTCGCCATACATGGCAATAAAAAAAAAATCGATTTTTTTGTCTCATAATTTAATGTTTCGTTTTTGAGACTCCAAATGTGTCATGAATAATATCCGGTTATGTGATTGGACCAGGACACACAGTTACTATTACTGTTTTGGAAAAACTGCTATACATAGAATTCCATAACGGTGTTCCCTCGCTATTGTAAAAGGCAATAATGGCGTCGCTCGGCGCGTGGCGGAGACTGCGGCAGGCGCCGCCGCCGAATGCAAGCGTGGTGGTCGCCCATTGCTTCATGGAAGCCCACACAAATATTATAACGGAAGTACGGAACGGCTGAACTAATTATAGTATATTTCCGCGATTAATGGATATTAAGCTTCTCTCTCTCTTTTCAGCCACAGGACGTCCACTGCTGAATGTAGGCCTCCCCAAATGATTTCCACATCGATATTTAGATTAGACGTGTGTAAAAGGGTTATTTCACATTTTTTATGTCGGCATTTCCGATATTAAATTTAGGTTTCATCTAATCTCTACAGTGGATAGGTGATAAGCTTTTTAAAAATGTTCCTATTTGATATTTGGCACGCGTGGCATTTCGAGCGACCGCGGGGAACTGCTTATGTTAAATGTTTAATGGTACGATATTGGCATAGAATGTAAAATCAGCTGTAGTGAAACACGCTTTATGTCGCGTTTTCTCCCACCAGTAGGCCTTATGTCATGGTCTTATCATAAAGGTAACCATTTACTAATGTGTTGCATTCTTTCATATAATGGTTCGATTTCACGATATAACAAATTACACTTGACCATATCATTTAAAACGTACACATTTAACAATTCAGAACTGGCGCTATTCTGTAAATGCTACAATACATAGAATTATAATATGTCGGCGAATAAAACATCAACGCACGTGTTTATCTATATATTAATTATAATATATTTACAGGAGACACAACCGACACTTCGTGGCTGCGGCGGCGCCGCCGGCCCGCGCCCTCGAAGCGACAACACACGTCACTATGAGCATCCATAGCGACGGCGCGGCGCCGGCGCGCGACGCTTACACTGCCATTTCAACATTAATTGTCGATTAATATTAAACATATTTAAAATATAATAGTAGTATGTGTGGCGGCGCGCGCGGGCGGGGGCGCGTCGCTCAGTGCGCGCGCGGACGCGAGCGGCGCGGACGCCCACACACTCACTCGCTCTCAGTGGACGCCCACACGCACACGCACTCAGTGGGCGCCCGCGCCGCGCCGCGCAACGAGCAAGGCGCCGGCCCCGCCCCGCGCCGCCGCCGTATTGCCCCACAGTTACACAGTATTGCTTGAGATGCGCGCGTCAGTCGTCACACTATTGTCGCTAGGTGGCGCACTTGGTCTTGCCGTCGAGCAGCTTGCGCCACAGGTCGAACTGCTCGTGGTAGCGCACCATGTGGATGGCGAGGCCGCGCTGCACGGCGCAGGGGTGCGCCGCCACCTTCTTGTTGTAGAACTCGGGCGCGTGGCGGCGCGCGATGTGCAGTTTGCTGGCGAGCACGCCCGTCACGAACACGTCCTCCAGGCGTAGGTAGGGCTCGGCGGGCGCCGCGGCCAGGAGGTCGCGCACGCAGTCCGCCGTCATCAGGTACGCGGGGCCCGTCGCGAAGTCGGGGAACACGCGGCCCGGGAACTGCGCCGGCGACACGTAGTACTTGGACTTGGTGGTGCGCTTGGGCAGCGACTTGCGCACCACCTTGCCCCAGATGGTGTGCGTCGCGTTGGCGCGCGCCGGCGCCGCCGCGAACTGCAGCAGGCGCGGCACGTTGATGAACATGTCGTCGTCCGTCTTGAGCAGGCGCGGCGCGCGCGGGCAGTACGTGTCCACCCACTCCAGCATGGACAGCGTCTTGAGCGTGAGGTTGGAGTACGAGTCGACGGAGCGGCCCACGATCACGTCGCCGTACAGCGCGTCTTCGGCGGCCACGGCGTCGCGCAGCGCGGCGGGCGGCGCGCCCAGCACGAAGGCCAGCGCCACGTCGGCGCGCGCCGCGTAGTGTCCCCACGTGAGGCGCACGGCGGCGCGCGCCTCCGCGTGCGACGGCGCCGACGTCACCAGCACCACGAGCCGCAGCCGCGCGCCCAGCGCCGGGCACAGCTCGGGGTGCGGCCGCTCGTGGCCCGCCACGTACACGTCGCGCGTGAGCACCACGCCCGCGCGCCGCGTCGTCGCCGCCGCCGCCGCGGGGGACGAGGCGGGCGGCACCTTGCGCTCGGCGCGCGGCGTGGAGTCTGGCGGCGAGGGCGAGGCGGAGGGCGGCGAGGGCGTAGTGCGGTTAGCGTGCGGCGCGAGGGTGGTGTGTGCGGGTGCTGGGGGCGCGGCGTGCGGCAGCGCGAGGGGGCGCGGGGGCACGGCGCGCGGGGGCGGCGGCAGGCGCGCCAGCAGCAGCAGCAGCAGCGCCGCGAGCGCCGCCAGCGCCACGCCGTGCGAGCGCCGCAGCGCGCCCATACCGAGCGCGCCTCACCGCACGCACATCTGCAAACACCACGCCGCACTGTTACTAGTTACTCGTCATCACACAATCGTTTATAAGGTATATGCTAGAGAATGGAGTGCGCCGAGTGAGTGTGAGTAAGTGACAGTCCCGAGGGAGGCGCGACGGGAGTGTGGTCACGCCAGGCGTCCCGCGCGAATCGAGAAGGCGCGGTGCGGTGAAGCCGCGTGTGTGTGTAGTACAAACAGCGCTGTGTGTGCTACAAACAGCGCTGTGTGTGCTACAAACAGCGCTAGGGATATTACTGCTATAATGATTGGACCTATAAAATTACGCAACCCACTGACATGTAGCGCAGGACACGCACGCCAACACACTGCAAAAACCACATCCGACGTGTGAGTAATGGTAAGTCTCGATGCGTTCAACGATGACGTCACCGAGTACACCTGCGCTGCTGAGGCAGTGGCTCCCACTAGATGGCTTGTGTCGTGTGCATGCACGAAGTGGCCTTCACGCGCGTCGTGCGTGTCTGCGTGTCAGGCGCGACCTCGCCGAGGAGATGCGTCTCCACGGCATGTACTCGATACTGTAGCATCTGCCGTGACGACAACGCTATACCACGCAGAGACAAACTAAACTACTTAAGGAGACTATTTCTATTACTATCTCTGATACTCCTACGCAGTGACACTGGTTTCCCGCGTTCGTGGTAGGTATGTGTGCACTACGCTTGTTCTGTTCAAGTCTGAACAATACCTCAATGCTCACAGGATAGGCCACTAGTTGTCTCATAGCTGGCGACGAATTTGTTTGCACTAAGTGTTAGTCCGTGCTGGCGTGGTGTGAGGCAAGCGGTCGCGGCGGTGGTGACTGGTAACGCGATAATTGTTTGACCTCCCTGCAGGCGAGGCAAAGGGCGCGAGTGATTGCCGCGGCCGTGATGTGAACACACATCACACAGTAGGTTACGACACCACGCCTCGGGGCCGTCGCTATGCCGTTGGTTTACAGTACAGCTTGCTACTCTAGCTGTTAGTCTTTTGTATCCTATATTTTCCTTTTTAGTTCATGAAGGTCCCTGGGTCTCATCGGTATAAAAATACCACGAAAGAGAGGTGATTTCACAAGGATGTTGTACGAGGAAGAAAATTCCGCATGAATAATAAATTACGTAGTTTAATTGCACTGTCTGGTTGCAGTTGTCACTTGAGTTAGTTGTGAGAAGCATGTGAGTCGGCTGTATTTACTACAGCCATTTGTTCATAATATTGCTGTTTTTGGCGAGACAGTGGTACCGCCCCGATTAAGTCGAACCATGTATATTGTAGTTTTGACCACCTACACCAAGCTCTTACATTGACTTAACCTATTAGTTTAATCATATTTTATGTTGTTTTTTAGTGCTTTCCAATTAAGACAAAGTGTGTCAAACTAATTTAAATAAATACAGGTGTGTAATGCGTACTATTATAGGTAACAGAAAGTCGGTGGTATGACTCAGGGTATGGGTGCGAAACTACGCTGTTGTGGTGAAAAGCAGTGCGTCTGTTATATATCGGCGGGGAGTTGGGCATGACACACGTCACTCGCTGTGTATGCCGCATCACCGCCCGCAAATAGCCTCGGAGTCGCCCAGTATGTGTGCTTCCAGCGCACTGGACGAAGACATTGCTCTTTTGTTTAATACGCCGCCGCAGACAGATGAGCTAGCAGCCCGCAAGATGGCAAGCAGCTAACGCAGCTCATGGACACTACAATGCCAGGTCACAGACAAGCCGCTGCCTACCGTGTGGTGTATTTTGTGTAATAGGAGGAAAACGAGCAAACAGGCAAAATTGCACACTTTGGGGGAGGTCTGTGTCCAGCAATGGACAGTTAATAGACAGCTCATGTTGATGATGATAATAATGATGATGATGATGATGAGAAAACAGGCCTCCTGATGGTAAGTAGTCATTGTCCATCAACACACACAACACCAGATGTATGTCGGTGTGTTTAGAATGAAATTGATTAAAGGGTTTAGTTCATTACATTTAATATTTAAAAAAACTGCAAAGCTCTGGTTTACTGAGTGATAACGACTGTAAGAGTTAATGAATTAGTTTTATATTTAATGCGATGGATAACGGTGTTGATTAGGCAATTACTACATTTTCCTGTATACTTTTAAATTAGTTTTCGTTGTATAATTGTTTGTTGTCCCAAAAAATATATAAGCTGTGATTTTTATATTTTAGAGTAAATGAAAAGTAATATTACGTAAACAACGAAAATATTTAATATGTAATTATGGAAAACCTAATTTGATGTCTAAACTTAAGGAATTTTGCCGACGAGGCTACCTCGATGTGCTTGTTAGGCTGGCAGCGACCTAAACCCGCCGTACACATTACAGTACAGGCATTGAGGAATGTTGATTATATTTCCTAAGATTTAGGTTACCGCTATTTAGGTAACAGGGTAAACAAACATGTTGCTATTGATTGGGCATGACATCACACACTCGTAGAACAGACTAAACTATTGATGCTTTATTAAATTAAATTGAATACGCAATAAGTTACAGCTATTTTGTTTTCCGTAGAATTTCTGTATGCCGGTGAATTGGCTTTGTAGAACAGACTAATTTATATTACTGTCTACATTGGCTGTAGTTACTGTTTCTATGATGGGTTTAAATAGCCTCGAAAGTATTTTTCCAAACATCATTTATTTACTTTGTTTTTGTTTTAATGGTAGCACGCCGTGTTATGATCTGTGGACTATGAAGTCCTGGGTTCGAATCCCAGGTCGAAAAATATACCTGAAAGTAAAAAATCTTGAGTTGCCCGAGTTTGTGTGCCCAGCATAGCAGTCGACTCCTATTTATCACATCTAGTACATAATATAATCCTGGGGCCGATGACAATATACGAAGGTCTGTCACTCGAAAAATAAATAGGAGTTCGACAATTGTAAATCTAAATGTATCAGGCCATGACTTTTATAACGTATTAAACTTAAATTCAAGTAGTTAACCTTATCAAAATACATGTCTGGTGGAAAGTATAAAAATATCAATATTCATAAAGTAAACAAGAAGATCTATTTATAACTAAAGTACATTACAAGTATCAAATATTGTCACATTTGAAGACAAATGTTTAAACATGCCGTGAAACGAGAGGCCGCGAGTTCGATCCCGCGCCGAGCCGAATATTCTTGTAACACTAGTAATGTTTCGGTTCTGTATCGTGAGAGCGAAAAGCTTCTCATAATATGTGATACTCTTCGATCAACAATACACGGTCAAGACTATACATGTGATTATTGAGTGAATTAATTATTTATACCAAAATATGCTAAAACAATTTTAATGAAGCGATAACGCGCGCCCTATTTGAATCCAGTGATTAATATGGAATTACGCGACCCCGTCACAATCAACATTGTAATCACATCGAATGTACAGGAAAATATAATGTTCCCATTAGTACCTACAATTCATTCATTAGACTATGTTATTATTTAGTTGTGTGACACCAGTTCATTATTTTAATTGCTACGGATAAGTGACTTAAACGTCTGATACGAAATTCAATACAATCTAAAAGATAGCGTGGATTAGCTGCTAAATACTGATACAAAGGCTGAACCCAAATCACGTCAATTATGTCTTACTATGACAGGTTTTTCACCGCTGAATCCTGTTGCTATCGAATACATTCAACCACCATCAAAAACACTGACAAGGGAATTACGATGCAAAAATGAATGCTGCGGGTCGATCGGGGACGTCCCAGGCGATCCTCTTAAATCAAATACAATACGTGTTAAAGAACGGCAAAATACGAAGTCCTCGAAACCAACGAGCGTGTATGAAGAGATTAACCCTTAACTTGGCACCGTACATCCCACTGTACATACATTTTCAAAAATTATTACTCTTTGTTTATTGAATATTTTTTCTTCTCGTTTTTTGTGAATATATTATTATATACAGTAGAATCACTAGACAATTATTTTGTTGAGACTGCACTGTAATATAAATGTCTAAATAAAAAAAACTAAAAGCCACGAGCTCATCCTCGCGACACCGTGATATTATTTTAGCTTTATTCAACTTTTTTCATCTAAACTTGACAATATGTTTTGTTTTTTATTATGTATAAAGCTTAAATTATTCAATAAATGCCTTTTAACGTAGTTAACTACAAACAAACTCTTGTATTCGAATGAAATAAGTGTATGTACATCACAATGTACATTTCCAAGAACGCGATAAAGTACCAATGGTAAACTATGGTAACCACGCTGTACATTGCCAGGTTTATAGAACATTGGGTTTTGGTAAATTTGCGGGTATTCGTTTGTTAATTTGTGTGTGTTTCGTTTATTTGTGTTTGTTTTGACATTTATTTGTTATATCTTACCTATAGAACAAAAACTAACTAACTCGCATAACATAGTGGCATTAACTGTTGTGAAAATATCAGCTCTGAGGATAACTCTACATCCGGTAGAGCACCTCTTATTTGCATACAATCTTCTCCATAACCTTTGATTTACTTTCATAGGCATATTAACTTTAACAAATTAATTTAAATTAAATAGTTTGACAGACTTTAATAAAGAATACAGTAGTGTCTCTATAAGTCTCTCACTAATCCCCCAACGCCGAACACGAGCAGATATTACATGATATTTATTTGGAACCCATACAATTTTTACAAAACACAACTGCTGAATAATCAGGCACTTTACCCAGCAATGCCAGTCGACAATAGGAACAACTTACCACTTCTAAGACACAACATAACAGCTTATAAAAAAGTAGCCAAAAAAGTTAAGGCTATGAAATTTGTTCTAGATTATGAGATTCATCCAAAGCCGTACTTCGTCACACAGCTTGTTTTTAAGAAATGTAATATGCCTTTCATCAAACTCACATAAATACAAAACCATATTGTTTATATTACAGATTTCAATAGACTTTATTTCAGACACTGATCATAGAACAAATCTATAGATAGTGCATAAGCTAGGATGACCTACATCGTTGACAGGAGATGAAATAAAGAACTTCTTAGCCACTCTGATCATGGTGGGTATAGCGTAGATGCCTGTCTATCCTCATAATTGGGTAGAAGGATCAAGATACCTGCTAATTACAGACTTTATGCCTCATAACGAATATCGAGAAATATGTCAACATATACATGTAGCTGGTACTAGCTTAGAAGACTCATACCACTGCTTCAAATTTTGTCTTTGATTAGAGTAAATACATTATTTGTTTTAATTGAACAAGTGGGAACCCATTTCCCGGAAGTAGGTGCCTAAACATAGCGTTGCAAGTGTTGCAAGAGTGATAGGACAACTGTCGTGTGTAAAAATGACAAATATTTTTGCATTTCGATGACCGGGATGCAAAAATAGAATTATTTCCGAAAATTTCATACAAAGTAATTGAGGTTATCATTGTGTTTTGTCTTTTTTATTAAAATATATAGAATAAAATATTACAAATGTATTTCATTACGAAGCTGGCAATGTGCATCACAATGTACAAACAAAACTACATGAAGATTTCCGCTTACTTGGCAATGTACACTGTGATGTACATAGGTTTTCTCGTAACCTAGGATATCTAGATTTTTTATTTTATTTTTCCTATGCTATCTAACCCTAACCAAACTAATATTTGTCAAAATAATATATGTTTTCTTATTTTTCCGTTCTTGCCAAGTTAAGGGTTAATGACAGTTGATGAAGCGAAAGAGGTATGTATGGACTGTATGTGGCACGTGGCGTTTCTGCCTGGCACAATGGATACATAGGCGTGAGTTTATTTATGTGTAATGTGTATGCACATATCAAAATCACATTATAGTGCATACACACACACAGCACTCGTTTATCTGCAATCTATGCACATAGCAGCTAGTCTGCGTATTTTTAACAAAATATGAATATTTACGGGACAGGAATGAGAGCATGTTTCGTGTCAGGTCGTACAAACACTTGCAGCGAGCGCGATGGCGGGTGATTATCTATACATCAGTCTGCAGCCGAGCATCGAACAAGCCATTTCAACATTTTTGTATATTTTGTCTTGGAAAGTAACTGCACTACACGTGATGACACGTGTGATTCCATCTCGATAGCATACCGAGCCACAACAGTTATCGCCTACCAAGGGGTACAGTTCTGTCTGCCTATTTTCCTTCTTCACGCTACGATTACGCCATTATGCGTTAGTCTTCCCGGCCCATAGCCAACACAGCAACTCCTGTCAGCCAGGATCAACAGCAAGAATTGACACAACACGGAAGCTTGGCGAGTCTCTAAGTGACACCAGCGTGTCTTTAAAATTACACATGAATAGGAATGATTTGTCCATAAACTCGCTATGCAGGCGTATTGGTGAGCGTTCTCACTTGTGACGCTGCTGACTCCGCTCTGTTGTTTAATGTCTCCGTATGCTTGCTCCGTATGGGCTTAATACACGAACGTTCTGTCATCCACTAGAGGTTTTCTACTGTAGGCAATTCCTACAAATCTTTTTTTACAATGAGTCTACAACGGTCATATGCTACGTTGATAATAATTGAATTAGTGTGCGATATGGAATAAGCTCGCTATCGGGCGTGGTGCGGAAACCAACACTAAATGCGTGTCCCTTGCGACACTGCCATCCTGCCGAATATTATTCATATATAATTTGTAATTTGGATACTAGACCAGCGTGGTGGACTATATGGCCTAACCACTCTCAATCGATTCTCTCGATTCTAGAGTAGGCCCGTGCAGTGGGACGTATATGGGCTGACATAGATAGATAGAATTTCGGCTGCAGTCCTCGACTGATAGACACCAAGCTGATATTGATAATGAATTTACTCTTGTAGCAACTAGGGCGGCGCGACCTGTGTCTAACAAGGCGCAGGCCCTCATGGGGCGAGGAAATTACTAAATCAGATCAAGATTTAGTTGATTTCAGGTGCAGATACAGGAGCTCGCACCAGGCGTATAAAAGGATAGCTAAGCTACTGCACCGTTTATGTTGTGTTTGCTAATAACTTTTACTACTTACTATTTCCTTTAATATAAGCTCATTCCTGTATTCTCGGCGGGGTAGGCAAAATTGACAATTCGCGGTGCTTATTTCCATTCCAACATGCGATAAGAAGCGAGCGTATCCACATGCTGGGTAAAAACTAGTGTGGTTTTTCAAATCGATAATCGCACAAAGTGGATTTTCCGAGTTTGGAATCGAATCACAAGGAAAAATATTTGCCTCTGAAAGGCATCGATTAAGATATCATGTTGCGCAATAATTTGGCTTGTTTTGATTGTACGTCTGACGCCGACCTTCTAGGTAAATATCGTAGATAAAATATCATTTCACAAACAAAAAATATTTGCATTAAAAACCCACATTAAGATTGCAAAGCTGGGATCAAATGGCTCACCGCACATAAATAGATACACCCAATAATAATATAATATATGTATATTAACGGGTATGTTCTAACCCCACACAATGTTGAGTTGTATCGTGGGTATCGGAAACTATGAGAAACGTTCCGGCCTCATAAACCCAGACCCGAAACAATCGGAATCGAACCCGCGGCCTTTTGTTATGCAAACGGTGTCCAACTAAATGCATCATAGAGGATGTCTGTGTCTGTGATTTCTGATCACAGTTTCTGCCCTATTGGACATAAGAATTAAATTACCATAAAGCTTCTTTATGGTAAGGATGGTAAGGATTAAGTACTCGTAGGATAAGGATAGGTTTTAACCATAAAACACCAAACTGGCAAGTCATGGCAACTGTATCACCAATCTCTTCGTCTCAGCATATGTACCAAGAGCTATTAGATGAAATGCTAGTTTCACACACTAGTCACAGTAATGCCAGCGTGATGTGGCTGCAGCATGAGATCACCGGTGCCGTCATGCGGATCTTGCTGCTTCCTAAACTTGTTTGAAGATGTGCCGAGGGGGGACGTGGCGGGGGACGTGCAGAGGAAAGGGGGGGAAGGTTTGTTTGAATAGATAGTATGGCGCAATCACTATCAATCAGTGATCAGGCACACTGATAACTAAGTAACATGTTGTGTCACCTATCTGTATAATGATTTGGATCAAACTTGATGTAAGTGCGTGTGGAGTTAATGCTTTGTTCGTTGATTCGTTAAATAACTGCATTGTATGGTAGGTGCATTGTCATCTAGATACAGTATTGTTTGGCGATGATTGTAATCTCTCACCACTCCACACATCCTACCTTCCTACTAATATTAAAAAAGTTTGTGTGGGCGAAACTTGTATGTGTTTGTTACTTCTTCAATCTCAAACGGCTGGATAGGATTGCATGCCTTAAGTCATGGAACAAAATGAGGCGGAACAGGAAGAGATGTAACGGGACGATACGGGAATAGCAGTATAGAGGACGCGGTCACGTTGAGTTTGTTTAACTTTAAAGAAACAGTACGCGAAATAATTAGTTTTTGACCAAAAAGTACCTGCAACCGAGTGAAGCCGAGTCGCTAGTTGCATATTAATGCGTACATATAGGTAGAAAGCAGTTGAACTGTTGGTCGGCGTATGTGGGCGGTTATCAAATTCGCTTATTCATTGAGTGACAATAATTATCGCTAATCGGGATGTCTGCGCACATCCCGACTCGTGCCGAATATTCTGCGGCACACACGCGCGCTACACGAGGCGGTGATAAGGATCTGTGCGAGGCTGGCCAACATGCCGACATGTTCACGGTTGTCGCAGATTCAAACCCCTGGGCTCACCTTACTTTTCGGAGTCATGTGTGTATTGATAGTCAATCATCACGCATTATCATCATCGGTTCATATTTGGTCTTCGCAAATATGACCATGTTTCCGAGTTTCGTGTAAAGCTCAAGTGGTTACCCATACGACTTCGTCGGAATACTCATATTCTTTTTCTTCTTTACAACATCTTGTTTAATCCTCTCACTCCTTCTTATCTTAAAGATCGTTTTATATTTCTTCATGACTCGCATTCGAGATCCTTGAGATCGTCGGAGAACCTGAAGTTAAAAATGCCCGTGCACTCTACGACCTTTTTGGACAAATCTTTTGCAGTCCAAGCGGTCCGATTATGGAATACTCTCCCTGATGCAGTGAGACGGGCACGAACACTGTTGTCGTTTAAAAGTATGGTCAAAGAACACTACTTGTCTCTTTATCAACCACACTAGTGCATTGATTGATTATGCATTTAAATAAATGTGTGCAATGTGCACATGTGTGTGTATATAAATGTACGTATTTGTCTATCTGTATGTGTATTTTTTTAATTATATCCATGTATATGGTTTTATTTAATATATGTTCTTATTTTACGTGTTTATATACTCTTATAATATAATATTTGTATAAATTTTATCTATCAAGCTAAAATATTTTCATTTTTTGTCCTATTTTTATCATTCAAGCTTTATTGTAAAAGTACACTTAAGACTGCCCTATGTTTTTCCTTCTCTTATGTCCATCCCATGGTAGTCGGTAAGAGATTGCCTCGAGCGATACGACCGCCATTTGTACTTTAATATTAAATATTCGTTTAGTTATTAAGATTTATTTAGTGTACAAAAAGAATAAAATAAATAAATAAAAATATGCCATTGCCACACTGCACACCATTGCAGTTTGTAAAAAAATCTACGGTATATGAAGTCCCTCAACCCGCACGAGGCCAGCGTGGTGGACTGTGGCCTAACCCCTCTCAATCGTACTCTCGAGTGTGGATTGTAGAGGACGCCCGTGCTCTGCAATGGGTCTGGCATGGGATTATTATTTTATAATTACAGTATTCATTGGTCGTGTCAGCCCGCTCGTAGTTCATACCTACTGTTCTCTATCAGGATCAGATATAATTTGGTTATCATTATCATACATCACAATCAATGAATCCATGTATATGAACTGAAATATAAAGTTGCTTTAATTGATCTTATTAATATCTACATTATTTCCTTGTTTTTATCTTCTTTTTATTTTTATTTTCAGATAAAAACAACAAATTAATTAGAATCGTGTAATTTTTGTGATCACTATCAGTATTGTGTCGTTTTGATGATGCCTATCAAGATCGCTATCGTTTAATGAAAATGATAGCGGCTTGAGATTGCTCAAACCCTTTGAAACTAAAGATGAGTCCAACCACGAGAAAAGAAATGTTCGTGCATTTTGTGCGTTAGTGTTTTCGTGCGTTTTCATTTTCATATAAAATACAAACACGTATGTAGATTCACATAGGTAAAATGACTCTACCAGTTTATTGAGCAAGTGTTGCCGAACCTTCATCAGGTACCAGACGCCCTGACTTCAACAAGGAATATTCACGGAATACAAAATAAAATTGAAGCTCAGTGCCACTACCCACTGATGAAAGAGCTCCGCTGCTATTGCGCTCATCTACCAAATAAGTTACACGCGTTGTAATCGTTTTATAACCCTATCTGTGTAATAATTCTTACTTCATCGTGTATCTTAAAGCAAAATCTCAGAGCCACGTGACATTTACAACTCAATATAAAGCCGAAGTGGTAATTGGTGCACATTTTCTCCGGTCATCTGCAGTTGACATGTCACGAGGCGGAAGTGTTTACCCACACTGGCAATCAGTTGTGTAAGGCGATGAGGGTCGTGGACTACTGACATTAGTTACACAACTGTCAGTGTCGTCACGTGCGTACGAGCTGCGTGCTGTGAATGCCACTAGATAGACCCCCTCCCATCGCTCCCTCTCCCCTCGTACCTCACCGCCGCAACTGGTTCTAGCTTCAGATAGAACCTGCTCGCAACCTGCACAGCCGCGCAAAACGAGTAAACAAAGCAATAATGAAACTCGACGGAACTTGCAGTAGCGGGAACGATGCGTCACTGCTTGCGGCGAACTTACAATTGCAAATTGTTGACGCGTACGTGAGCAATTTGCCAACTTGTAGATTTTAATACACAGGAGTAGGTACGTCGACAATATATCCCTAAGTCTCTGCATCGACGTAAAAATAAAGCGATGGCTTGATTCAACGAAGATCAAGGAGTCAATTGTTTTGCAAGACGTTGAAGATTTTATTTTTACTTTGTACATTTACAACTGAATAACTACTTATCGAATGATACAAATCGAGTTATATAGCAGAGGCAACGCAGGAATTTGGACCTTTGCAACAGATGGAACAAAGAAACTGACGTATTAGTGATTAGCCTGCATAACTTAAGAGCTTGATGCTACCTCCAGAATAAGAAAATCCTAGTCGGAAATTGCACCGTGGTGTTAACGTACGCAATAACAGTATCCACAGAATACATTATATGTTGCGTTACAAGCTCCGAGCGATTCCTCGCGACCTTCGGGCCGCTGCTCGCGCCACGCACACGACTCCGTAGCTTTATATTCGGCTAGCTCAGATTTCCTCCTTACGTCTTGACGTTGATAAACGGAGGTTAATCAACTATAATATTAATAATTTTGATGATTGACGCGCCACTTATCCGTGACAGCGGGATAGAGCCTATAATTCAATTGCGAATGTTGGTGACGTAGAGCGAGCTCATTACGAGTGATTAACTGTTTGAGCGAGTGTCACCTCCACCTGTCGGATGCATTCGTCACTCTCGCGTAATTATAATATGTGTGTGTGTGTGTGTGTGTGTGTGTGTGTGTGTGTGTGTGTGTGGGTGTGTGGTGTGTGTGTGTGTGTGTGTGTGTGTGTGTGTGTGTGTGTGTGTGTGTGTGTGTGTGTGTGTGTGTGTGTGTGTGTGTGTGTGTGTGTGTGTGTGTGTGTGTGTGTGTGTGTGTGTGTGTGTGTGTGTGTGTGTGTGTGTGTGTGTGTGTGTGTGTGTGTGTGTAACGAAGTGAAGGTGATAATGCAGTCGACTCCACAGACGATGCAAATTAATACATCCTCTGCTGTTCTTCACAAAGGCGACACTACGGAAGGGCGACTCTGGAAGGTCAAGAAATTTCGTCTATTGGACTAAAATAACAGCGTCGTCTTTCGGAACCTGACCTCGCAAAATCAATTTGCCCACATTGTATTTCAATATGCAGCAGCATAGGGTCTTCACCGCTACACTTTTTTCTGGCCAATTAGCAAACCGTTAGGCTCTTCGATATTCACTTGGTTGCTATGTGAAAAGACTCTCTATACCACTAGGAAGCCCACCCAAAGCCACTAAGGTAGTGTATCCTTATATGCAATTTACATAATACCCATATATTTATGGATATTTGTGGTGGTCTATCGGACTCATTGCCGCTGGCCAATTCTAAATTACTTATGTGGTCGTTTACGAGTTTCATTTTGCGTACCGCATTGATAAGGCCTGTGTGTGTTATCACATTCAATTCTTTGGTATCGTTATAATTTGCCGGTGGTAGGATCCTTGTACGGAAAGCTACATGCATACCCCAAACCGCGTCATAATGACTCAACACGGTTCTCTTTCAACCTATATTTATCTAATTTCTAGCACGCAACAGTATTTGGACTTACTCAAAGTGGAGGTTCAAATTATGCACCAATATCGAACTTCCAGCATACGAGTCTGCTCACAATAGTGCCTTCGCTGGATAGTCGATAGCCTATCTGGACGGCACTGCCCTTGCCATCACGCGCATTGCAGTGACATCGTGCCAGTGAATAACAATACGTGTAGGTGTGACAATAAGATCGTGCGTGGCGGGCGCCTCGTGTTGGCGGCGGCACGCATGCAAACTAATGCAACTGTGCCGCCAAACAGTTAGCACATTCCGACTCGGCTCCAGCACCAACACCAGCATATCTTCCCACGATGTTAAAAGTATTCCGACTTCTACGTGGTTTGGCAAACGTTTGAAAACTAATTTAAAACCTACTGGCGGTTCATTATATTAACCGAACAATATTTTGGCGGATCGCGAATGCTCATCATCGCATATTAAGACTTAAGAACACCTTATCTTTAAAAAAACTACATGATTTAAACTACAACGAAAATTGTGCTGGGCATGACAGCCCCGCCTTTATTATTTGGCCAATTACGCGTGGCATCCCTATTTGTACCTGTGGGGATGCAGCCATCAAATAATAAATATTGTTTTTTTGTCATGTATTAGTAAACTTATTTCTTTAACATCCTCAAGGCTGAAAAAACCACAAATCTCCAAGCCGGATTATAAAAAGCTTAGTAACTTAATGGTTTTTTATATTTGGACGAATGTTGTACATTGAAATAAAACTATTTTTACGGCTTTTATTGCAGATTTCATGTAATTATAATGTAAATAAACATTATAATTATGTAGATGTTTAAACCAGATCCCCGATAAAATCTATAGGATCTATATCTATAGAACCTTTATTTGCTGACAAGTTGGTATAACATGGATCTTATAATCATATTGGCGAAACTCAACTTTTGTCAATTTTTTGTGATACAAATGATAAAGTATGAGTCTATGAATGTTTAAAAAGTTAAGTTTGATTTAAAAAAGCGTTAATTTCAAAGCCTAGTAACTGGTGTAGACTGTACAGCATTTCCTTGGCGGCGTGTCTTCAGCGGCCTTGCTGGTCGAGCGGCAAGTGGGTGAGGGCTGCGCTCGCGTCGCGCGCCGGAGCGAGGGCGAGACGCGACATCACGAGCCGAGAAAGCGAGGGTTCACACGACATGGGCCGATGCCTGCTGCTAGGATCTTACTCAACTCAGCACTCCGGAATATAGTATACGGGCAACTTCCGGCTCGTATTACATTTTGAAGTTGCAAGCGAGTACAATCAATACGGAGATTCCAGGGTACGTTGCATCAAGAAATAACAGTTTTTTTTTACAGATAAGTGGATTTGGCATAAATATGCGACTGTGTGAACACGTTTACTGCGGCGCCTAAACAACGAACTATCCACCACTATGACTCGCGTGTATAATGTATGAAAATAACGCGCCCGAAGAATCGACAAGTGTGCGCCCAGCCCACTTAGCTTGTAAGGCAACAAGTGACAACCACCTGTGTCTTGCAAAAACTGCATTCATTCAGCGACAGAAAAGACTAGACGTCGCGCGTTGGGCAACCACTATCTACTATCTTTGTTTGTTTCATCAACAATTATTTGCTTCGGGCAAGAACTTTATGGGAGCGAAATGGCTCTCAGTTTCTGATAACCATAACGCAAAACTTGTTGGGTAAGGTCGGGACTACGTGACAGTTGGCTGTATTTATTGTTATAGAGCGAGTAGCGACGCCAGAGAGATAAGCTGATAACAACACGTCTGGAAGGCAACGAACGGTGTTCAACGTTCTGTTACATTGATAATATGCATCAACTGGTGGAAACATGAACTATTAGGCCACAGCACGACTGCTCTACAAGGTAAACAAAAATACTTTAAAGTTGTTTAATTACGCGTAAAAAAATAATATTTTCATGATTGCTATTTGATTGGCTTGGTGGCACAGTAGTTAGTTCGACTATGGTACTATTACAACGCTGAGGTCTCAGATGTGAATCCTGTGTTAGACAAAGTGATATTGACTTTTTAAAATTACATTATTAGCCCGGAGTCTAGAATTTGAGCCCGATATTGCGATGGGCTCACCCCCTATTACATCGTGGGACGGAACACACGAGGCGAAACGTGGATGTCCTCGTAGCGGCACCTTTCCTTGTACCTTCTGGGAAAAAGGCGTGGGTTTGTTTTGTAGATGAAAATATGAAAATTTTAATATGTCGTGGTTTTATCCACATTTTGATATTACTAACGCGATATGTATATTAGTTACAATTAATGTTATCCGTCATCCGGCCGGCAGCCCGCATCTAGATATCTTCACACACGTTGATACACGATGCTCTACAAATACTTCAATAATCGGCGTTTGCGATACATAACATTATTTTTAACTTTACTTTAAAGCCTCACCGTGACTGATAATAAACAGTGAATGAACTTAGACATTTTATAGATGTCGCTAAATTGTCTGCAGTAGACATGTCGTTATTTCCGAGGCCTGCCACGTCGCCTCGTCCTCGGGCTTGCGTATCCATTGCGTGACAATCTTCACCCACCTTTTTGAGTTCTTCTGGGTCTCGTAGCCCGCACAATCCTACTTTTAATTAGGCCGATTTGTGTCTAACATACTTAATTCGGTTATGCAGAACAAAGTGATAGAACGCCAAACAAGACCTCCATAGCTTTTTGACATACTCCGACCCTGGACCTGTAAAGTTGACTTGACGACCTCGACGAAATCAGCATTTAAATGGGAATAAGGGAGACAAGCCCAGCAGTGGGACACTCTCTCTATCTCTCTTCAGCCACAGAAAGTCCACTGCTGAACATAAGCCTTCCCCATGGATTGCCAATAAACTTGTTGGAAGCGGTCTGCATCTATCGACTTCCTGCGCGTAGAACTGATGGCTGCTGCGGCCGACAGGCTCTGGAGTGGAGGCCACGTAAAGGCAACGAAATGTCGGACGCCCACCCACAAGGCATATCTATACATGGACTACATGCGCCTATCACCAGGTTCTTTGTGACGAGTATAAGCGTGAGGTGTTTCCCACGCGTTCGCCGTGTTATGTAGTGTTGCATAATGGCGGTAGTTAAGGTTATCGGCGGCACGACTGATAACAGCTGCTCGGCGACACAGGGCCGGCACACGGTGACGGGTATATTGCAATCCATACACAAAACACATTGCAAAGCCTGACGAACTTTATAGTCATGCCACATATCCATCATGAACATGTCAGCTCACAATCACCCATTAGCAGCACGAGACTCCTCTACACTTAACAGTTCAGTGGTGAAGCCTCAGGCTACAAGTCTATCACGCCGTCTCATTGCAGGTGGGCGTATTTTATATATCATAGAAATTGTAGTAAAGATATCTTTAATACACAGACTTTTCATGATATTTCCCTTACCTGGGGCTGGATTTTTTTAAATATAAAACACAGGAATGGTGGCAAGTGGGGCACAGCGGATGAGAGGCAGGCCACCTCTAAGATAGTCTGAAGACATCGTGAGTGTCGCAGGAAAACAGTGGATTCACTTGGCACAGGACAGAAAAATGAGCGTCCAAATAAGTAGGCCTATACTTAGCAACGGATTGACGTAGGCTTATATAGAAGATAGTAGAGGGCGGTAGGGTCGCCCACTATAGGTGTCATGTTATAGGTTATAGGTTCGGCGAACTATGGTTGCCACGAGCGGCATCTCTGTGGTCTGTCTACCTCTCAAGGTAATGTCTTGAGCTTGTGTTTGCATTACAATTAAGCACAGCATTGCGTGCATTGTCCTCGCCTAAACCAACACCTTATTACCAGCGTGTCAATAACATCACAAGTGGTTGGCCTTGCCACTTCAAGGTGACGCAATTTAACACCGACGTCAACAATATTACTATCGCGTGGCTTGAGAAGTTTGGCGAAGAGTCATCAACCCTTGTCAATTTGGCGCGGAGAAAAGTGGATAATTATTATATTTCCAACTCCGGCTATTTGTTTTTTTTCTTTCTGATATATTTCGATGCGGATTAAAGATAAACTAGTATCAATAAGAGACTCGCAGAGCTCCGGAGCCCGATGCCTATTCTTTGCGTGCCATTGTTGATCCTGGCTAACAGCAGTTGAAGGGGTGGGTGTGCTTGCGGAAAAATTTCTAACCCTAGTCAATTCCTAGCTTATCACGTTCTGTTTTCGTATGTATAATGAAACCACATCTACAATTGTTAGGTATCGTAGAGGCGATAGATCACCCACAAACGCCCACAATACTCAATTATGGTAGATGTCTATGAACTATTATCGTCAAGCCACGTGCTCGTTTGTTAAATCTATAGTATAATAATCCCGTTGCCTGGCTACGTTAGAGTCATCACTGCAACTCCTGTTGGTCAGATTCAGGACCAACAGCGCGCAAAGAATTGACACCGAGTGCTGGAGTTCTGTAAGTCTATGAAGACGAGTTGTATATTTTCAACCCGCAAAAAATATATAAAGGAAACAATTAATTGGAGTCGGGAGCAATTGATTATCCAAAACTCTGTATTATCTCTGGATTATAGTAAGGATGAGCTACTTTAACTGAGTTGATATCACTCTCACATAAAATCGCCGTGGAGCGACAGATTTTCTGTCGTGCATCATTCGGACACTTAGATTCGCCGAAGGCCCAACATACCGCCTTCCTGTATCTTTCCTTTCAAGTCCTCTCTATTTTAAAGCCTGCAATGCACCTTCGATCCAAGTGTTGTCAATACTCATTGGCGCTAATCATTTACCATCAGTAAACTGTTGGCTCGTTTACCAGACCCGTGCACTGTACTGTATAAGCCCATATACGTCCCACTGCAGGGCGTGCCTCACGAGCCTACAAGGGCACACAAATATATTGTTCTTCCAAAACGAAGCTTAAATTATGATAGTGTTTTCACAAGCCTACTACTCGGCGAGTGTAACACAATGAGTACGGGTGTCGCCATTGATAATGACTGCGGGTGGCGAGAGGCGCCATCGCCGCTGATGGTGTGTACAGTGTATACTACTCGCGAGGAGGCAACAGGTGCCTTTCACTAATAGCACACCACGTGGATGCACGTCTGCATCGCCAGGGATAGCCAGAGGTGGTTTTAGTATCACCCAGGTTTGCAGAGTTTGTTTCTATGCCAAGATAAGGGTGATCCAATTTCAGTGTCCCAAAATGGGGGGGGGGGGGAACTATGGCTATGCCCAAATGACGAGCACAGTGGAATACCAAGCATTTCTTTGTAATTCATGTAGTTGTTTGGTTTATATAGATATTAGTATAGATATACGAAAATAATTCTGGCAAATTTTTAATCACATATCTGACACCCTTGAGGATAAGGTAAGATGTATGACTGAAATGAGATGCATCCCTAGTAATTTAAATCAACAAGTATGTTAATATTAGCTACTATAGATTGAATTAGTGGTGACACATTCTAAATGTAAACACATTATAAACATCAGGAAGGATAATAAGCAGGTAATTCAGTACTTACTGATATCCCCAACTGAAGTTGACAATTGTTATTTATGATGACAGAAACCTATACCCACAATGGAACAAATAAATTAAATAACAAAGGTAAAGTATTTTGTATCTCCACATATCTTTGCCTACTAAAGCACTGGCAAAACCCACTGCTTAATAAATAATAATGGCATATGGAAATTACAATTCTTACATTATTATTTATTATTAATATTTATCGATTAAAAACCAGCTTTCATTTTTACTATTCAAAGGGGTAAGCAACTAAGACTTCAAGCTCAAATAAAAAAAAATATTTTTGAGAGAATTGGGTAAAAGTTTATACATTGTGGAAAAGTTCAAAGCTGAAAAAAATATATCTTAATGAGTTAATTATGATTATTTTTTCTACACGACCTTAGCCAACACCCACAAAGATTCAGTGAGCATGATTTTCATATTGCTAAATAACTCGGCATATACTTTACATCTTTCTGCCTAACATGACACAACTTTTCTAGAAATAAATCCTTTACTCACCCACACTGGCCTAATGTGTGTAAGACTTGGGTTATTGATTGCACAATAACAATGCAGTCAATTACCAACTATACTACAATAGTGTGTCTGCATAAAGGCTCCACATTACTCATTATTACTGTACAATGTAGAGCATGTACATATTGTTATAAAAAGATTATTTACTTAACACTACAAAGGGAACACCTGATGCTTATTGAATAAATTATTATCATAAAGATCTATAACATCAGGGACAGAGCAATTTGCTCATGGTAAGATATTATTTTCTAAAAAGTGGCCAAAAACACAAGAGTGGTAAACCCAATGTTAGGATTCATGAAACAATGTTGTGTTTCTAGTCCAATCTATGTATTATCCAAAATCAATTGGTTGGGTATCTTGGATGCCACTACACTAGGCATTGGGTGAATTATACAAACTTTGTGGTCCCTTAAAAAAATGGTTACACTTAAAGTCATTAATTAATATTGATATAAAAAAAACCAGTTGGTTTACAAGAGTTTTGCAAATATTGTGGCTTGCTATCCATGCAGTATAGTATTAACTTGTAATTGTCAAGCAACATGTAATTATTTTGATAATTGTTTTTATCTGTTTCAGTGGCCAGTGCTTATCTTAAACATACATGGGATCTGAGCAACATTATTTATTAATGCTAGAGTATTGTAATTTTATGAATGTTTGATATCAGCACAATTGAGAATAAAATGCCTGGTTATTTTTATGGCCTTTTGTTTTTGTCTTGCTTCAGTTACCATGACAAAGGCAGGGCTTAGTGCTGGTATTACATTTTGATTCTTGTAATATGAATAAATCATTTACTTAATTTATCCCACTTTGTTTAATTATAACAATATACACAAATAGAAAAAACATAGAAAATAAGACATCTGCTATGATTTTGAAACTCTCCCATTGTTATGAATATATCAGTGATTGCAATATTTAGAAGAAACACTAAGCTAATAATTAATTTACTAAGTTATGTAAGTATATTTAAGCCAATAAAAAATGAAATGTAACATTGGTGTCATCATCAGTATTAGCATATTAAATAGATTAAATCACAATCATGAAAACAGGTTCCATCTGTGACATTACACCACACATGGCACTTATTATCAACAAAACAGGTGTGGATACAGAACTGTAATCAATATGTTGTGCACAGATGCAACTTTACAAAAGGTGTCTGGACATTTGTTTTGTAAACATAAATAAAGAGTTTGTTGCGTGCAAGTGCACACCTGTGCTGTCATATCTCTTGTGTACACAACAAACCATATGTTGTTGACTTAAGACGCTTGTCACACGGCGGCTCTTATCAATGCCTGCAGTTTGGCAGTTCACACACAAGTAAAGGAAGTCAAGTCAGATTAGTCACAGTCAAGGTCCCACAGATGAGCCTCTGACACACTTGAACTATTAATATTTATGTATTCATCCACACTAATGGTATTGTCTAGTGTATTTGATTAACATTTAACACATGATTAGGCAATGGTTTGGAACTAGTTTAGAGGTTGCAGTGAGTCAGTGGGCCACATATGTCTCTCAGCTTTGATAAGCTTTTGATATTGGTATTATTTTTTGTGACAATTTTAAATAGATTTCATACTTTATATCCTATACAGTCGGGATGTTCTAATAAGACCTGTCCTCTATCATTATGATCAGGTTACAATCATTGCTAGTTCAATGGTAATCAGTCACAATTTGCTGATTTAATGTGGCAATGTGTTTTATTCAGTTGTTGTATTATTGGGAGAGAGTACTAGAGCAGTGTAGTTGTTGTGTCTGTGTCGAG
Organism: Deilephila elpenor; assembly: GCA_949752805.1. NCBI lineage: Eukaryota > Metazoa > Arthropoda > Insecta > Lepidoptera > Sphingidae > Deilephila > Deilephila elpenor. Next base: position 10,062,917 of record OX457118.1, on the reverse strand, counting down.
TGGCAGATAACGGCGGCAGCAGACGTCGGGTGCGTGAACTCTCCGCCGCGCTGCCCACTCCTATTGTCCACTTATGTAAATGTTAACAATGCTCGTAATTATTGCATAATACAGCATACACTCGCACACAATATCTTGTAGAGCGGGCTGCTGGCGCCGCACAACACGGCACTAAACAATCACCGAGACGTACGCGATACTTCCCAGAAATATGCACTGACCTCCTGCACTTGCAACTTTATGCTCATTCCTTCTTTCATTTAATAATAGTTTTATTAAATTTGCAATGTTTATCGCCTTTGTCTAAACTTGAGTAAGTAAAATAGAAAAAATGTACTGACCATAGATCGCGCGAGTCCGGTGCAGCGCGCAGTTGCCCCCACGGAGTCGGGAGACGCGAAGATGACACCAGTCGTGTCCACTGCACAGCAGGTACACGTCTAGAGCCGCTCAGCGTCGCTTCGAGCGCCAGACAAACATCACCCGCGACCACCTCCGACGACGAACACTCACAGTATTACTCGATGTAAACCACTAATATCGCCGATCGACCCGCAGTCCGCACCACACAATGCCACTCTACGCTGACCTGTCGTAAACTGTTAACTAGAGGGGCGACTTCACTCCAGCACAGTGTGTGACGTCGGCAAGTCCATTCGAATACACAATTCTGTACGTCGCGTATTCGTATACAAAATACCGATTACATAAAAGCTAAGAGTGCAACGTTTATAATGCCAGACAAATAAAAGTTGTTTGATGATATTGTAAAGATGTAACATTTTTATCAGTGACATGTTAAATGAAGTTATTTTTGTATCTTACAGTTTAAAGTCTCGAAAAGCTATTAAATAAACTGGATGTTACACAGTTGTCTGTCTGTCCATGTATATTAAATCTTTTTAATGGTTTTATTATTACAATGTATTTCGCAATGAATATTTGTGAATGTATCAACTTGCCATCGGAATATTGTCTCGACTTCGCTTCAAAGTGTGATATTAATGTTGGTAATAGATTGCTCATTTTAAATGCCCTAATAAACAAATACTTAAAGCATTACAGGTGAGATAACGATCTTCGATTATTATGTGGATTGTAGACTACATAAACTAATTTATCATGTTTCAGCACCTGTGCTGTGGTATAATGAAAACCATTTCCGATTTGTTAATGGTTCCAAATAATAATTAGGCGTGAATTAAGCGGCTGTTCACACTAAAATGTTTCTAAAATATACTATAACTACCGGCACGGATCTTGAGCGCTGGCCGTTACTTGCGCAGATGTCGATTTTTGGGTCTCTTTAGAGGTGTGATGAAGTAAGCGGGCGGGGGCATTATCGCATCGGCCAGTGATTGGTTCACAACGCCATATTGTTGTTATGCCTAATTCATTAATTGCGTTTGTTCAATTCATTCATTTATTTTGTCCTTAAGTTCACGATGCGCAAAGCAATCCCCACTCTGTCGCCGAGCGCTCAAGATCCGTGCCAGCGGTGATACAAACTAATGTAAATCATATTGATTTTTATCCTATAATTTAATTTAGTTAAACTTTCTCTGTGACATAAGCTCCCAAACCAGTCACAAGTACTTTTATCAGTATTTGATACAGTGTAGGGAACAATGTGTTGTCTTTAAATTTCTTAGCCAGTATTCAGGAATCACCGGTTCCTACAGGACTGATACAGCAAAAGTTATTTTTTTTACGCATGAAAAAGCCAAAAAAAAAACAACCGAAAATTCTTCATTTGGTAGTAAAGATAAAAGGTGACATTGCTTCTTAATTTAGGTAGTTATAACGAGTGTTTTTGTTTTGGATACAAATATTACATTGTCCCAACTTTGTAAAAACTGTATAATTCAACAATTCGTAATCGATTAAGTTCAAGTGTGCGGTCATCTCTATTCAAAGCTAAGGATGACGTTAATCATGACAGCTAAATAAGCGTTTAGTTCTTCCAGAAGGACTTCAATAATCAATTTTTAGTGAATGTCTAACATTTACTTAAACAATAACTTTAAATTTGAATAAATACTGCGATAAAGATAAAACTAAAAAGTATGTTAGACATTTTATAAATTGGTAAGCGACAGCGAGGCTGGAGTGGTCGCAGATGTTTTGAAGCCGCCGTCGATTGATGTTTAACGAGCCGATGTGACTACACAGTACACGCATTACTTGCCGCAGCTATTTCATAGTATCCCTGGAATGGATTGATAAGGCAACGGGCCCGCATTATTCTTTGTTCTGCTCGGTCGGAACTTTTTAAATAGGGAGCGTCAAGCAAGCCAGCTACCGTTACTTAAAAAAAAAAAAATGTAGTTTTGTAGAAATAATGTTAAATGTATCTAAGGTTAAATGTGATGCATAATTCTTATAGCACTATGGGTCGCCTTGTTGGTCCACTGGTATAGTGTATGAGCTTTAAACAGCACGATCTTGTGTTAAATTTCTAGATCGGCAATCCACTTCACTTAATACGTTTATTAAATTGAAAATTCTTTCACAAATTGATAAGACTCAGATTTATGTTGCCAGCAGACCAACCAAAATCCTACGGCGCCTATTTCTACGCTTGGCCTCAATAGCTTTTATTCAGGAGCAAGCGAATACGCCGCCGGTGCGACCTCAATACACGATCTTACGTACTTATTAATTTACGCTCACTTTAGTAACGGAAAACATCTCGAGAAACCTGTACATCTGCGTGCTCTCCAGAATATGACTTACAAAATGGAAAGCGTACCAAATGCTACGAAGCCAATACGAAGGATAAATATCATAAAAACCCATTGCCCTTCCTATAAAATATACGTCAGCCCAAATACAGCCACGAGACTTCCCCTCAGTAGACAGAATGATTGTCCATCACGTGAGGACATTGCAGGTTGGGCGACTACATGTACCACATAAATTATTGTAAAGATCTCAAAGATATTAGTGATAGGTATCTGGTATAGGTATCGCCAAGATGTTTTCCTTCATCCACAGACTGCGTGCAAATGAACTAATATTGTACCCAAGTATCAATTATGACACGTAAAAGTGTCTTTGTACCTATTTATAAATACGACCTCTGTTTCTGCAGGCTATTCTCAGTCCGTTACCAACAGGCCGCCACATAAGGTCGTTAAAGTGCGTGGTGGCCTGTTGGTAACGGACCAGTCGCGGCTGCCTGCATGTTCACGGTGGTCGCGGGTTCAAATCCCAGGGCACACCTCTGACTTTTCAGAGTCATGTGTGTATTGAAAGTCAATCACCACGCACTATAGCGGTGACGAAAAACTGCATACCAAAGCGATTTAAAAAATAATAATATTATTTGTAAAGTTCGCCAACCCGCACTAGGCCAGCGTGGTGGACTATAATTGGCCTAACCAATCTTAATCGTTAAATAAGGGCAAGGGAATATAAAACTACTCAAAAACACACATACATATTATATACAGGGTATCTCAAGACCGCGACCGAAAACGAAGCCAAGTGGTAGTTTAAGTGGTTACAGACTCGATGCAAATAAAAATTTCACCAAAACAGCGACAGTTTTTTTTTATAATTTTTTAAAAATCATCTTTTTTGGATGGTAAATACCTAGTTATTGCAAAAATTATAATTTAAACGCTTACGTACCATTGAGTGTTTAGAAATAGAGAGGTCTGCATCATCATTTTAGGAAAGCTATGTATTTATCATCCAAATACGACGACAAGTAAAAAATTACAAAAAAAAAGTTGCCGATTTTTTTTGAAAAATTTTTACTTGCTTTGTTTCTGAAGTCACTAATACTATCACCTGGCTTCGTTTTTGGTCGCGGTCTTGATATACCCTGTATAATGTTTAAGCTTGTTATGCGGACGGTGCGTGCGCGGTGCGCCAGAAAATGACTTTAAGTAGATTCCACACGGCCGCCGCGCGCTGATTGAAACACATCCACCGCGCCTTATCAGCGCAGACACTCGCCCAGAACCTCCCTCATTCCGGCGCCAACCGCGGAGGCAGTCGCTCGCCACACTTCTATCAGTCTCCTCTAACATTTAAAAAAAAATCTCTTTAAGGACAATTGGTCTCCCCTTGAAGTTCCTTTAATTATTTAATATTCATCTCTTTGACGATATTTAGTGGTGCAGCTGTACCTAGTGATGAGTCAGGTAGCAGGTCAGCTACAAGTGCAGTAAGGAGGTGCAGTAGGTACAGGTGCAGTGGGTGCAGTGTGTCGGCATGGAGCGCGAGTGTGGCGGCGCGCTGACCGCCTTCGCTCTCATCTACGTCACGTTCTTCCTGGACAACGTGCTGTTGACTGTGCTCGGTGAGATTATGGTATAATCATTCAAGTGGATAAATTGGCAATGGGCTTTTGTTTTGTTAAAGAATTGCACCATAATGCCCCTGATGGTAAATGCAATCCAGTTAAAGTATTTAGCGATGATTGAAACACTTACGTTAACCTACTTCAAGCAGGACACACGCACACAGGTTGTATCCAAAAAGCGATACCTACGCTTGCGTGAGCTACTACGATGGGGTTTTCACAATTTTATACAGCAGCGGCTGTGTAAGCGGATGTGAATATCCTTTTAGCAGCTTTTCTTTCAAGTTGATTCACCGAAGGAAACGCATTACGTCACGTCAGTTTTCAGTGTGATAGGAATACCACCTAATCCAACTGTGCTGTACTTTGACGACCTACTAATACATGAGCATGGTAACGGGCTTCTGATGTTTCAGTGCCGATAATCCCGGACTGGGTGCGCGGCGAGTCGCTGGAGCTGTGGGCGCAGCATGAGGCGCCGCTGGTGGCGCTGCTGAACCGCACGGTGCAGCGCGGCGTGGGCGCCGTGAGTGAGGGCGTGGGCGTGGGCGGCGCGCAGGCCGCCGTGGGCGCCGTGCTGAGTGCTAAGGCGGCCGTGCAGCTGGCGAGCGCGCCGCTGGCCGCCGCCGCCGTGTGTCGCCGTGGGCCCGCGCCTGTGCTGCGTGTTGCCACCGCGCTGCTGGCGCTTGCAGCACTTGGTAACTAGTAACTACTCCATGAACTACATCTCATCGCAATCCTTTCAACAATCCGCGGTCTATTATGCGGACCGGACAGAGTGACTATGAGGCGCCTGACTGAAAGTATAGATAATTTTTAATTGTTCCCTAGTTTTAACGTTAACGGGAAAAAAGTGCTTATACAAAGATTTCGTGGGAATCACTTTCATATTTTAATATCAGATTTAACTGCTTAAACTAGTATTAAAATAATGTGATATAATTTACAAAACACTTATTTCGACGTTTAACTAAATCTCCTAGCAAAATAATTTCGTCACCCACGTCGCGTCGTTTCACTACTCTACCGCCGAGATTACGAGCTATGTGTTATGGTCCTTTGAGCCGGATCTTTGGTTTCGCGTGTGTGTGGTCCTTCGAGCCGAATCGTTTGTTTGGCTTGTACATATGTGGTGGATCGAGATTGATGGCTTGTGCGCAGTGTTCTGGTGGTGCAGCGGCGGCGGCGGCGCGTGGTGCGCGTGCGGCGGGCGCGCGCTGCACGGCGCGGCGGCGGCGCTGGCGAGCGTGGCGGGGCTGGCGCTGTGCGCGGCCGCCGTGCCCGCGCGCCACCACCACCGCGCCGTCGGGGCGCTGCTCGGCGCCGTCGCGCTCGGTAACCTGCACCCTTCTTATACTAACACTACAAAGCTAGTGTCCAACTCCTCCCATTTGTTGTTTCATTGTGATTGATTTGAAGGCGGGTGAAAGACAACCTAGTGTCCCTGAGAGACTCGCCAAGCTCCGGAGCTCGATGCTGATTATTTGCTTGCCACTGGTGATCGTGGCTGGCAGTTGCAGCAGTGGGTGTGTGGGCGGGAATGTCTCTATTGTACCACAGTGTAATTGTTTGGTGTTTTTATTATTATTTATTTTACCATTCTCGTGTGTTCAGGCGTGTTGGTGGGGTATCCGTTCGGCGGCGCAACGTACTCCACGTGGAGCCGCGGCGCGCCCTTCCTGCTCATCGCGGCCGCGCTGTTGCTCGACCTCGGTGCGTACCACCTTCTATCTGGTGTCGGAGTCGGCACTGTGCATAATATTGGCTCTGGTAGCTAAACAATCAATATGTGTAGGTTTTGGTCATCTCAAGTTGGGTTCGTTTAAATATTGTCGCGGGTATAGCTGCGTGAACGATAAAAATATAGCTGAAGTTGAGTGGAATATCGAACAGCAACTTTGCGTACTGAAAGAAATACTTGCTCACGGTTAGTTCGGTTCTGACTGTTGGAACTGCTGTGGTTGGTGAGGTGACACCCGACAAGCGGGACACTCATACTCACACATTGTCACTTTATTGGTATTTGTGAATTACTGATATGGACTGACATGTTGTTCTTTATGTAAAGCTGCTCAGTACCTGTTTCTGGACCGGCTTCAGGTGAGATTCGCATTTGCTGCAGTTTACTCAACAGTTTCTCATTTCCGATTATTGATGGCTAGATATACAATTATGTTTCCCGGCTATTTTTTTGCATAGAATAGGTCCAGATAATGAGCAAACGGTTCTTCTAATGTTCGCTGATTACTAGATACCATATTCGAAGTGTCGCAAAGTCGCTCGCCTGCGTAAAGGGAAAATAAAGGAAAAAAGACGTGAGGATCAATTAGGTATTGGTTCTTCGATAATCTTGGTCACCGAATGAAACACGACGAAAGAGTTTCAAGTAGGTTTCCGGGGGGACAGTGGTTGCAACTTGGCACGTACCTATTATTCCAGGTTAGCTACAGTTATTTTGTATTATCCTCATCGATTAATTATCCTACTCGAAGGGCGAGTGTGAGTTGGTGGAGGGCGCGGGGTGGAGCGTGTCCCGCGCGGCACGCGTGTGCAGCGCGGGTGGTGTGTACGCATGCGCGGGCGCCGTGCTGCTAACTACCAGCGTGATGGCGGCGTTGGAGCCGAGCCTGCCGCTGTGGCTGGCGCGCAAGTTCGGGTCGCGGCGCTGGCAGGCGGGCGCGGCGTTCGTGCCGGACAGCGCGGGCTACCTGCTGGCGGCGAGCGGCGCGGGCGCGCTGGCGCGGCGCGCGGGCGCCGAGCGCGTGGCGCTGGCGGGGCAGGTGGCGGTGGCACTCGCCGCGCTCGCCATCCCGCACGCCACGTCTGTGAGTATGCGCCTGCCTACATTCAGGCATAATTCATAATATTAAAATAATTCAATTCATAATTCCGGTCCGTGGTCCGGTTAGGCAGGTCCAACTTCGAGAGAGAGGTCAATCGTCGAATCCAACTCGGTTGGGCAGCGTTCGGGAAACTACGCGACGTCTTCTTGTCCAAAATACCTCAGTGCCTCAAATCGAAAGTCTTCGATAGTTGTGTGTTGCCAGTGATGACATACGGCACCGAGACGTGGCCTCTCACTATGGGCCTTATTAGGCGGCTCAAAGTCACTCAACGAGCTATGGAGAGGGCTATGCTCGGGGTTTCCCTACGAGATCGAATCAGAAATGAGGAGATCCGTAGGAGAACTAAAGTAACCGACATAGCCCAGCGGATTACTAAGTTGAAGTGGCAATGGGCGGGGCACATAGCGCGGAGAACTGATGGCCGATGGGGCCATAAAGTTCTCGAATGGAGGCCACGTAGCGGAAAGCGCAGCGTAGGACGTCCACCCACAAGATGGTCAGACGACCTGGTAAAGGTGGCGGGACGTCGCTGGCTGCAGGCTGCCTCCAACAGGTCACTGTGGAAATTCTTTGGAGAGGCCTATGTTCAGCAGTGGACGTCCTTTGGCTGATGGATGGAATTCATAATTCAGGCATAGAATATGCTTCTACTATTTTTAACCGACTTCATTAACCGACTTCAGAGGAGGTTATCAATTCGTTAAGATTTTTTTCTTATGTAATATGTTCACCGATTAATCTAAAATTTCTGATTCGATTTACGCAATTCTTCTTTAGTTGGATGCAAAATAGCTGCCATTTGGTCCCATAAAAAGTTGGTGAACCGTGAAGACCTGATGAATATCTTCGGACTTAGAGAGTAGAACTCTTCGAAATTGAGCAGGTTTCCAATGGTTCTTTATGCAATAGGTTTAGTATAAAAGGCACCGATTTCAAACCTATCAATACATTTCAAACCTAGCACATATAAATAATTGTATTTTATTGATATGAAAGGTATAGGTTTGCATGAGAGATGTATTAAATTAAATCTTTCTTAAGTTATTTAATACTTTTTAGTAGTTGAAGTCGGTTTTTTTTTATAAACGATAGTTATACTAGTAATAATGCAACTGATGGTAAGTGCAGTTCAGTTTACAGGTTGACAAAATGACGTCCTTGTGCTCTAAATCGTGATTTGTGATGTCTTAAATATGAATATCCTGTCACCAGTTATACGACTACATCATCTGCGAGTATGATAAATAATTGATAACACTACTTGGGTACTTACTAGATACTGTTCACTGGTTGCTCCAATTCTAAGAATTGCTTAGTCCAGAACACAAAAGAGACAAAGAAGTGGTATCTAATACCTATCCAAACCGTCCCTGACATACGACAGAGCTAGGACCTTTTGTAGCAGTATGGTGTATGTGTACGTGTGTGTGTGTGCAGGTGTCGTGGCTGGCGCTGCCGCACGCGGCGCTGGGCGTGGGGCTGGGCGCGGCGGACGCGGCGCTGGTGCCGGCGCTGCTGGCGCGCCACGCGCACGACGCGCCCACCATCGCCGCGCTGCTGCAGGCCGCCTCCTCCGCCGCGTATGCACTCGGTACACACCACACACGGGCACATGCTACGCTACTCACTAGCTTGTGGTCAATAAACTTGGTCACTTACGAACAGCGATCAGTAATTACTGTTGCGCATAACTACCTACCTACCTAGTGGCATTAGAGAAGAACGAGTTTAGGCAAACACCTGGGGCGCTAGTATTGGAGGGCCTCGTCTTTTTTAAAGAGCGGTGTCGGTCGAAACAACCTTGCCTTAGTGCGCTAATAGTGCTAAATCTAACTGTTGTTGCCCATTAATACTTTCTCGTGGATTGTAAATGTGGCCGCAATCGCATTATTAAATGTAACTCCTGCGACTTAACGAGAAAACATCGCGTAATTTTTGACGTTCACATAAAAGGTTTGTTTTTCGTGGCTACTGATGAAATAATCCGGTACCTACTAGCTAGTGAGGCCTGTGTGTGTGCAGGCCCGGTGGCGGGCGGGCTGGTGTCGTGGTGGGCGGGGTTCGAGACGGCGCTGCGCGCGCTCGGCGTGCTCAACTTGCTGTACGCCGCCTGGCTCTACCGCGCGCTCAGCCGACACCCGCTCTCAGAGCAAGTGAGAAATACCACCACAATACTACCTACTCTCTCTCTCTCTCTTTCTCTCTTCAGCCACAGAAAGTCCAGTGCTAAACATAGGCCTCCCCTATGGACGGCCAGAAAGACCTGTTGGAAGCGGCCTGCATCAGATAAATTCGCCGTTATCATCAGCCAACAGCAGTCCATTTAGACTTGTTTAAATACACGCTATCGCATTTGATTATCAGTTGTCATTGCCCAATAAGAATGTCCTCTGACCATAAACGGATTTCTTAGCCAATAGATATTTTTTTTCTAAATATGTATTGGCTCTCCGCTCTAGTGTAAATTATCTTAAACATTATTGACAGTCGTCAAAGCTAATTCCACTTTTTGTTGTGTAGTGGGGCGCGCGCTCGCCAGAAGACGAAGATGGTGAGGAGACACAGCAAGCGACGGGGGAGATGGTGCCGCGCTGCTACAACGCATTGCAATGAGTATTCAACCTTTCAACACCTTCATAATAATACCACGTCTTCGTACTAATGCAGCAGTGATGCGACCAGCACTCGGACCAACTACTGTCTCTGCGTGGCAACCGTCAGCATAACATCACAACTTCCGATACTACTGCAGAAGTGCCGCAGCCAGCTCTCAGCCTAAATACTTTTTCCAAGTTAAATATATTGTGTGGAATCTAGCTGTTGTTTATTTACATCGTCCCTGTACTTTATTACTAAAAAACACTCAACAGTCACATATTATATAGGTAGTTCTGACCCAACACTAAGATCGAATCTTTTATCGTTGGTTTAAAATACTACGAGAGACTTTTTAGTGTCACAAACACCCAGACCCAGAACAAATATTTGTGGATCGCCAAGCATTTGTTTCTGCGGCTTCCTGTTTTACAGTACGTATCTAACCAACTGCGCCACAGAGGCTGTCAAAGGCTATAGTATGGTTAGTTGGCTGTTACAATATTTTGCAAAGCCATGTACAAGTCTACTCCGCGCCGGATTTAATGCTATCGGCGCCCTAGATCAACATTACACCGGTGCTGTATGGTGATTGTAAGTGCACTGTGCAGAGCTGTAGTCCTGTTCAAACTAATGACATGCTACTATGCCAGACACTTTGATTAATGGTCACTTTACAAGCGGTCAAACCGTACTCGTAGATTTAACATCTTAGCGCCGACAATCACATATTTGGGTTTGCTTTACCGTTTAAGGCACCTGCTAAACAATGAAGGATATTTCTCCAAGAGTAGAACCTTTTTAAAATCACGATGACTCGCGTACACGTTCATTTGTTACACTGACAAAACTCGTGGCCCAGAGATCGTACGTCAAAATTACCGTAATTGAACTCCGCAAATAAATGTGAAATTTTCTGTGTATCAAATAACAAGTACCACAACACACACACCATGTCCAAGAAACCTTTGGGTAAGTGTGTAATGTTGTATTTATAAAGGCATTCCTTCCCAACATTTTGGGATATATTGCAGCGAGGACACAGAGAACGAAGGAAGATAGATATGAGATAGTAAGTCCTTCATAAGCAAGAGGTTGTCTATCGCCAAATAACAGTAGGAATGTAGGTAAGAACTGGTGGGTTCCAATCAGAGGAACATTGTAGTCAGTAGAATTACCGGGCAATAAGATAAATAAGTAAAGCCTAATGTCTTGTGATGTAAGCGCATTGAAGTGCCAAGTAGTGTTTAATAATAATAAGTTCTGAGTTGTATTGCTTCTGTTTATAGGGGGACATGATGCCTACCACCAGACAAACTTTTATATCATTTCTTCATTGGACTAATAAAAATGGATAGTGATTTTTGCTAGTAGCTGTTTTTTCATGGGTTTGGATAGAAGAGGCTGTGGCAATCTTACTCTAGCCTTGTGTAACCTATAAAAGACAAAATATTTGAAACTACCTTTTGTTGAAACGCAACACTTTCTGTTCAACTGCAATACTCGCTATAGCTGAACAATTACTATACTGGTACTTACTTCTTTACTTTAAAAATGATATCAGGCAGGACAAGGCTAGGATAACAACCGACCCTGGTTTCTGTAGTACGGTATATGAGGTTATTGTGCGCAGGTCCCGGGCCGGGCGCGTACCAGCTGCCCACGACGGTGGGGTTCCCGTCGCACGACCCCTCCCGCTACCGCAACCCCATGTACTCGTTCGGCACCAACGCCGGCTTCAGGTTGAAGCCGCTGGGCCCGGGGCCCGCCTACCGCATCGACCGCGTCACGCGCGACGGCGCCGTCACCTCGCCTGCTTGGAGCTTCGGCGCCACGTAACTACACCATATCACTATACGTACATACATAAACTCACGCTTTTTCCCAGGTGGGTGAGGCAGATGTGCTACCAGGAGACCCACGTTTTGCCTTGTGTCTTCGGTCCCATGATGTGATATTGGATGGATTGTGGATTGAATAGTCCAATACCACTTTGCCTGACCCGGGATTCGAACCCGAGACCTCAGCTTTGTAATCGTACCGTAGTACAACTGCGCCACAAAGGCTGTCTATTACTATACTATATAGTATACATACACCATTGATACATACACGGTGTATGATACACCATATATTATAGTAGAAGAACAAAAGAATATACAGCGGCACCCTATTGCTTATGTTTGTCTTTCTTACGCAGTCTACTATCATCTCTCTCGCTTCATAGGTTTTCTGCATGGCTGTAGAATTGGCTTCTTTTTTCAAATTAGCATTTTCACACATATTTAAATGATGTTTCGTTCCAATGTAGTCTCTGCTGCACAGGTTCCCGACACGCGCGACCCTGCGCACGCCGGGTCCGGGCGCCCACGCGCCGGAGCGCTGTCCGCCCATGCGCGAGCCGCGCGCGCCCGTGTACTCGATGGGCGCCCGCCTCGGCTTCGCGCTCAAGCGACCCGGCCCGGCGCCCAACGCGTACGCTCTGAGACTGGGCTCGGGCACGCCCGCGTATACGATGGGCGCCCGCGTCGGCTTCAACCTCAAGGCGCGCTCGCCCGGGCCGGCTGTCTACTTCCAACGCGACACTAATGTTTATAAGAACAAGTAAGTGTTACACATCCGACACAATTTAAAATAGTCTTAATACACAAGTAAAAATATAACATTTAATAAACAGTGCAATGTTACTCAAGAACATTTATGGGGAAATAAACTCATTTTGGGTTAATGTTTAGCAAATTGCTTCTTTAAATTTCGTACTTGTCAAGTGGCGAAAAGGCAAATTATTACCAATGTGTAAATTATTTATTTATTATTATTTACGAAAATACACTATAGTGTCACACTAATGTCTCTATATTTGAACGCCCAGTTTAATCGAGATATATCCCAGTTATATCGTACAGTCGTATTAAGCCCATGCTGGTGTGTGCAGGCAGCCGGTGTACTCGCTGGGCGCGCGGCTGGAGGGCGCCGGCAAGCCCACGCGCACGCCCGGGCCCGCCACCTACCCGCCCAACCTCTACAACGTCAAGAAGGTACCGCTACTACCCCTACACTACCCCCACTGTACACCTAACCGACCCCTTCATCCATACACATCTACTGTCACATGCAGGGAACATATCTGTGATGAGAGGTGTCGAAGCTCAATATTTTATCATATATTTTCTATGATGTACCAACAGGGCACACAATAATTAACTTATGAATAACGAGATCGACATACTTTGCTCACCTATTTATAGGCGCAACCAGCTTCATGATACATCAAACTAAAAAACAGATATTAACTTCTTACATTACCTACTTCGTTTATTTGACAAGACCTTTATAAGCTTGGAAGTTAAAAGTGATAGTATGTCTGCCACCAATAGTTGCTGAAGCTCGACGACATTGTACTTGGTGCACTATCGACGTGCCGAGCATACGTACAAAAGGCTTCCGTGCATTCATGAGTTTACCTTATTTTAATTTATTTTTGCGCAGCATAGCTCAAAATTTAAATAATATTATTCCTCCTATAACATAACGTGTTATTTTCAGAACCCGTACGCGTATTCGTTTGGCACGCACCACTCGGTGTATGCGCCGCCCATGATCATCCGCGAAGACACCATGGACTGCTTGTAGTCAACGCATTACTACTACAGACTACTGCCCAAGTGTAGGCAAAAAAAATGTAATCTCGCTGAAGGAAACGAAAAAGATAACTCGCAACGGAGCCACGCTGGAATGGGCCGAGACTGGCAAATGTAGCAAATAAGGCAAAGTGCGTGCGTGCGTACGTACTTTTGTGCGTGATAGATATGTCCGTCATAGATATTTGGACCGTCCATATGTAAAATTGTGCAATTGTATCTCGTCTAGTAAACTGATGTCCCACTTTGAGAAGATGTAACTATTTTGTAAAACTGTTTTAATAAAAATGTTTTATTTCATAATGGTTTATTTTAATTAATCAACACTTATACTACATTATCTAATTGTTTCTATATACAAAACGACATATCTAATACATTTTTCTCTTTCCTACAAAGGTTATCAAATGCCGCCATATCAAATGTATCAAATCAAATGGAAGTAGAGCAACTACTAACTTAAAAAGCTATGATTGCCTCTGAGGTGAAATTGAATGAAACTTATTCATTGAGTCCCACCAACTACAGTTCATGTTTGCTGCAAATAAATTTGACAGGAATAATGAACTGTACTTTTGCCTTTAGCCTCACTGGTGCTAACAGTGTCACAATTAAATTTTTATTAATGGCTCCATCGCTGATGCAACTCTGCCAATGTAAAACACAGATTAAAAATGTGAAAATTAGAGACAAAACAAAATTGCATTAATATTGCAGCGTCAAAACGCAGATAATACAAAAATCTATCTACCTATAGTCCAGCAGTATTATACAGATGGATGACTAGGTAGTAGGTACATATGTAAGTGTGTGTGTGTGTGTTCAGAACTTCTTCATGGAGCGCAGTTTGTTGTTGCGCTTGATCCCGGCGGCGCGCACGCGCAGCCAGTACTGTTTGGAGTCGGGGTCCAGCTCCTCTAGCTTAGGAGGGCCCTGCGTACGCAGCGACCACAACCAGGAGGGATACTCACTGTCTTCTTTCACCTGTAATATGTTATACACCACATATAAATAAATATACCTAACAGTCACATGACTCAGGTCTTAAGTACCCTGAACTTACGAGAATGCATGAAGAGATTGATAAAAGTGGATGTGACGATATTTTGTCAACTGTGACTCCTTTAAGCAGATTTCTAATATTCTTGCACTGGCACTTGGCCACTCATGCTCACTTGAAAAATTAGTCCTGTAAATGGTTTCTAACAGTTCAACATAATGGCTGATGCAAGAGAGCCACGTCAAGAGAATATATATTTATTAATATTACACTACACTTACTATGAGGTGAAATGGGTTAACTTCATCCTAGTTTATTCAAATATTTTTTGTGATGAATGTTACTATGACTGGTTGCCTCATAGAAATTGCTTTAAGCAATAAGACCATCTATTGTTATGGTTTTATATTTGCTTGTTTTAGTTGCAATAAAGTTATTGTATTGTTTTGTAAGACTCCCACCTTAACATCCTCTCCAGTGATGTAGATGTTGGAGCCACACACATAGTTTACAAGCTTTTCGGGGTCTGTCTCCACTGGCATCTCCTTCTTCTCCATAACTCCAAGCTTTGCTCCCTTCTTCTTGCCTTTACCGAGCCCCATCACACCTGGAATTATAATGTATGCTTATAAGTAGGTATCTATTCCTTGTGAAATAAACACAATATTAGATAAACATTAATTAGATGGAAGGTGACGTCAAGTGTTATCAGAAAATAACCTAAGGCCTTAATTGCCTTTTGTTAGTAAAAAATGGTTCCTAGTATGAAAGCATCTGGATAGCTCACCATTATAACTATTTCTGTCAACTAGTTGTTTACTTGTTTATTTTTGCTCAATACAATTATATTTATAGTGACTAAGTGGCTGGTGTTTATGGGCAGATGTGATACTTAACATCAACAAGCAAGACATTTTAATCTTAATAATAACCGAAAATAATTTGCACTCATCTATTTTAAGTAAAATTTATGTTTAACTTTAAACCTTCACAGGTTAGTAAAAATGAATGTACAAGTATGAATGTTGTTACTTTCTACTGCGTAGTATAGCAGCGCATCAAGTGAGAAATTACCTGCAGGTTCATGTTGGATTATTTTTTATTATTTTATATTTAATATAAAAGTTTGTCGCCGACACCTTACCTCCTGCAGCACTCGTAGTTTTCTTTGCGGCTAAACACGTAACATCAATATGAAACTGACTACTCTGTACCGATATCACCTGTCCGACCCTACTTACTGTTCGCGCTAATAATCCTATAGACATTTTTTTAATAATATGGGAAAAACCCGATCGAAAACGAATTAAAAATTAACTTGATGGGATCAGAGATTGGTCTATCAATAACTTTGAGGTTATGTTGATCAACTTGAAGTTGACGTTTTGTTGCGTTTCGATACCATGAAAAATTATTCCATTGGTTATCTGTAGGAAATAATAATTACAAAATAATAATTTACCAAATCAGTGTTTTTTTATATTTACGCAGCATTTAGGTGGAATACAAAAGTATTTCATGTTATGTTTTAGAGAAACAAGGCTGTATGGTTATTGTTTCCTTCGATACATCTTTGTTAAAAAAAAGTATCTTATTTAGTTTGACAGTGACGTTCACGGTTCAATACTTTCATAGAATAGTGTTGGATTTATTTTTTTACGATAAAGATATTTATATCGATAAAAATATACAAGTAAAATTAAAATTACATACATAAACTCACGCCTTTATCCCAGAAGAGGTAGGCAGAGGCGCCTCTAGGACACCCACATTTCGCCTTGTATGCTCCGTCCCATGATGTGATAGGGGACGAGCCTATCGCCATATCGAGCACAAATTTCTGACAACGGGCTGATAAAGAATAGACAAACTCGATTGAAATTAACCACTAAATAAAAAAATATTCAACAAAGGTGTGGTCAATACATATAAATTATGAAGAAAGTGTAATAATGATTATAACATGTCATTTCTGAAACACCTTATTATAAAATACCTATATGATATTATACAACTTTTATCAGTGTGTAAGTTTATATGTATGTATCAATATTTTCACGCAAAAAATGGAATGGATTTGATAAAACTTTAAACTGTTACAGCAAATATATCAATTTACCACCCAGCTTATAGCCACGATGCAATGGCTAAATTAAGTTGCCAAGACTGCGGATAAAACGTAGATACAATTAATATTTTGTGGTCCCGCTTTATTGTCATTAATTTTGTGTGCAATGATGTACAACAATAATCAACTTTAAGGACTACCGTGCGATATTCATGTTTTGTAGGTTATGTCGGGAGTAAAATAAATTAAAAATAAATTTATACAGTTACTGATAGTGAATTTGTTGTGAATGTGTGTTATATGTGTTTATATATTATTCCTATTAATATTACTTAATTAGTGTACATAAATATTAACGTGGTGGTAAGTTTTGTTTGTGGCGCGTTTTGTTCTGTCACGTGTTAGTCTGTTGTTTGTGAATAATATAGTTGTTTGTAAATAATAATAGCATACTTGTAAATAAAAATGGAAATGGATGTATATGATCGTAGTCCAGATCCAGATCCTCCTCCAGAGGTCATCTCCTATTTGGTAGCACCCAATACCTCATCGGTTCCCCCACACACGACCAATACTGCCCCTAGCTTTTCTCAGGCCGGCACATTAAAATTAACGTCGATAAAAACTAGAAAAATGAGATCAATTTTGAAAAATAAAAAAGTTACCAATAAAATCATACTTAATAAAAACAATTTAATAACTGAGTCGATTTCAGATAAAACTCAAAGTAATTTAGAAACACCTGGCTCATCAGCTATGGACAGTTTGACTTCTGAAAAAAAAACATCTACAAGGACATTGTATTGTACGGAGGACATTGGCCCGTTTATTGCCTATGTGGAACTATCTGAGGAGTCTCCATCAGATGGGACCACATTACATCCCATTAAATTTGGAGCATTTCTATATAAACACAGATTAACGAATGTTTTGCAAGACGGTATTAAAAAAATTGGTCGTAACAGACTTTCCGTGTCCTTCAAAACTGGTCAATTAGCAAACCAGTTTATACAAAATGATATTTTTCACCAAAACAATTTTAAAGTATACATCCCTTCCCACAATATTTCTCGTATTGGTTTAGTAAGAGGTATTCCTGTTGAGTGGAGCCATGAGGAGATAGTGGAGTTTGTCCAACTTCCTCCTAACACAGGTAAAATAATTAAAACGCGTAGGCTCAACAGGAAAATTACTTCACCAGATGGACCAAAATGGATTCCAACTCAGACGGTAGTGTTTTCCTTTGATGGACAAATACTACCTAAAGAAATATATTGCTGCTTCACGCTGTTGCCAGTTGAGCATTACATTTATCCGACGATTCAGTGTTTTGCTTGCTGTAGGTTCGGACATACACGTACACAGTGTAGGTCTAAACCTAGATGCTATAAATGCGCAGATGACCATTCGGGGGATTCATGCTCGGTGTTAGAATCAGAGGCTGTCTGTGTTTATTGCACTGGGTGTCACTTCTCCACAAAAAAAAAAATGTGTGTGTGTATTAGTGTACACACGTAAGAAGTGAAACTTCTTTATGACATCATTTTTCGAAATATGATCTACTATTTACAAATTAACAGAATTGGTAAAATAAAGCTAAATTAAATAAATAAATAAATAAATACACCCAACAGTCACATACATAGTCCTGATCCCACACTAAGATCGAGTCTTGTGTCGTGGGTATCAGAAACTACGAGAGACTTTTCGGTCTCACAAACACCCAGACCCGAAACAAATACCTGTGGATCACACAAAGATTTTGTTTCGGTGCGGGGATCGAACCCGCGGCCTCTCGTTTCACAGGCGGCGTCTAACCAACTGCGCCACGGAGGCTGTCAGCTTAAGCAAAAACTTAGCAATAAAGTTTAAGTTTAGGAGGGGGGAAATTTTTGAGGGAATTTGGGATTTCTATCGGGGCCAATTTGTAGCCCTCACCGAGACGGTTCCGAGGATACCAAGCTCGGTGGGTCCACGACCTTTATTGGCCGAGATAGGTTTAGGGGGGGTGAGGTAAAAAATTTAGGTGGGGGCCCGGCGGGGGGGGGGGGGGGTTAGGTTTCGTGGGGGGCTATTGGGCACCTTAAAATATTTTTAGGTGGGGAAAGTTGTGGAGGGGGAATTCGGGAATTCTGTTGGGGCAGGATTGTAGGCCTCACCGAGCCGGTTCTAATGAATCCAGGGTCGATGGGTCTACGATGGATATTGGCGGAGATAGGAATAGGGGGGGTGAGGTAAAAATTTTAGGTGGGGGTAGGGGCGGGGGGGGTTAGGTTTCGTGGGGAGGCTATTGGGCACCTTAAAATATTTTTGGGTGGGGAAAGTTGTGGAGGGGGAATTCGGGAATTCTGTTGGAGCAGGATTGTAGCCCTCACCGAGCCGGTTCCAATGAACCCAAGGTCGGTGGGTCTACGATGGATAATGCCGGAGATATGAGTAGGGGGGGGTGAGGTAATATTTTTAGGGTGGGGGTAAGCGGGGGGGGGGAGGTTTCGGGGGGAGGCTATTGGGCACTGTTTTGGATTTAGGGTGGGGGAAGGCCAGAGGGGGGGTAAGGATCAAATTACAAAAAAGTGGGTGGGACTTAAAATTTTGGGTGGGGCTTGGAAACGGTTGGGGGTGTGGCTTACTGAAGTGGGTACTAATTTACTAAATAAAAAAAGATGGCGCGTAACGGAAGAATGTGACGCGTAACGAAAAATTTTTTCCAACCCCGATAAAGAAGTTTCACTTCAATAAAATTTGTCCAGAGCACACTAGACAAACAAACATAAAACATTATATGTCACTTCATAATGTGTCTTATAATGAAGCAACATCAAAATTTCCGCAGGTAAAGAAATCGTTTGCTGAGGTAATAATGTCCACTCCGGGTCTGCCGCCTAAACAACCTTCTAGTGTCTTCCCTCCATCTGACTCTCAATCCACTGCTACTAAGTCATATCGCAAAGCAGTATCTCTTAAACCGCGTTCTAGACCTTCTATTCAACAATCCCATAATCAAGAGTCTCATAGGGCCATGATACAATCTTTTCTTATACCTTCTCCTGAAAATGGCTGTGCCCTTAAGAATAAGCAAGTTAGCGCAGACATTGAAAATGACCATGATCCGATGGATACTGTATCGGCAGATACAATCCATAACTTAATATCTTCTTTAATTAAAGTTATCAGTGACTCAAAATTACCGAACAACGTTGCTTGTAATATAATTCAGACAATTTCTTTATCAATTTTTAAGATTTTAAAAAATGGATCTAGTTCTTCAGTGGAACTGTAGGAGTATAATTAAAAATAAAACTTATTTGATCTCCCTTTTAAATACACATAAACCTTTTATTTGTGCTATCTCAGAGACATGGTTAAAACCTAACCAAATATTTCGTATTCCCGGTTATACTCTGATTCGCGATGACAGAAGTGATGGGTGGGGCGGAGCAGCCCTCTTAATTAAAAATAATTTAAATTTTAATAACATTCCCTTGGTTAATAATAGTAACGTTATTCAGTTTGTATGCATTCGTTTTAATAACATTTCTTTCATTTCTGTCTACATACCCAGAAGGGATAATTCTGTTATACCCATATTGCGTACCTATTTATCTTCTATTCCCTCTCCCATTATCTTACTGGGTGACTTTAATTGTCATCATCAGATCTGGGGTGCTCGTAATAACGATCCCTTTAGTGTAAGAATTTTAGATATTTTAGATGAATTTGATTTATGTGTTCTTAATGATGGCTCCCCTACTCGTCGTACACCTCCTAATATTAATCCTAGTTTTGTTGACCTATCTTTGTGTTCCCCCAACTTGGCTAGCCTTGTATCTTGGTCGCGTCTCCCGTTTACTCATGGTTCTGACCATTTCCCTATATTAATATCATTTCCTTCCCAAAACACTAAAACCTCCAACCTTCCTCCCCTGCTGCCTTTCATCCTGGATGACTCCAAGTGGGAAGTGTATTCTAATTTAATAGAGGATGAAATTAGTCTTTTTCCAGAACCCAACCAAATCAATATTAATATTTGCTGTGAGCAATTAAAACAATTAATTCTCACCTCCGCAGAAACATGTTTTCGGAAAAAAAATGTTTTTTTGGGTAAAATTCCTTCTCCTCCTTGGTGGGATTCGGAATGCACTCAAGCCGTTAAAAAAAGGTACGAAGCGGAAAAAATATGCAATACTGTAATTGACCTTGATTCCTTTTTAAACTTCCGTAATATAGACGCTTCTACTAAAAGGCTATTAAAAAAGAAAAAGTTTCAGGGGTGGCGTAGATTTTGTGCCTCTTTATCACCTGAAACTCCCTCTTCCTTGATTTGGAAACGGGTCAAGTGTTACAGAGCGTCGCAAAAATATCAGAGTTCTACTTCCTATTCAACTGACTGGGTGGAAGAATTTTTAGATAAGTTAGCCCCTCCTTCTGTCCCCCACCTTTCTCAAATTCCCTATCAATATTTCCCTCATGGTCAGGCTCACACTACATCTATTGATTCCCCCTTTAACAAGCAAGAGCTATTATTAGTGCTTGACCAATGTAAAGACTCCTCCCCTGGCCCAGACGGCATTCCCTATTCATTCTTATCAAAATTAAAACATAAGTCATTAGATTACTTTTTAAAAATAATTAATATAATTGTTGATTATGGTATTATACCAGCAAATTGGAAACACCAGCTAATAATTCCCATTCCTAAACCTGGAAAGAGCCCCTCAGATGCCAAGTCATACCGTCCTATCGCTCTATCTTCTACCATCCCAAAGGTTGTTGAACATTTAATAAAAAATAGACTGGAATGGTTTCTAGAACACCATTCTCTTTTGGCAGAAACTCAATTCGGCTTTAGGAAGGGCCGTAGTATTTCTGATAGCCATGCCATCTTCACTACAGATATCCATCTAGCGTTCAGTGAAAATGCGTCAGTGGTGGCTGGATTCCTGGACGTTTCAGCGGCATATGATAATGTCGATCTTTTGGTCCTTAGGAACAAGCTAGTTCAGCTAAGGATTCCTCAAAGATTGACAAATTTTCTGTTTAACCTTTTATCTGGTAGAACAATATCACTGAGACATCCAGGCATTCAGTTGTCCTCTCGAACTGTGTGGAAGGGTTTACCTCAAGGGTCTGTTGTCAGTCCGTTGCTGTATGATGTGTACACTGCTGATATGGATCACCACATATCGGATGGGTGCAATGTCTTGCAGTATGCGGATGACCTTCTCATCTACTCAATTCACCATTCTATAAATGAGGCAAAAGATCAAGTGGAGAATGGCTTGGCTATGCTGAGCTCATGGCTCTCATTGAATTCTCTGGAGTTATCACCCTCAAAGAGTAATGTAGTTATTTTCACCAGAAAACGAAGTATTGCTAATATACAAATAGAATTAAATGGCTCTGTAATTCCAATAAGCAATGAGGCTAAATTTCTTGGGAAAGTGTTTGACAGCAAAATGAACGGCAAAGCTCATGTTGCACATGTTCTAAATAAATGTGAATGCAACATCAATATCATGCGATGCTTAAGAGGAGTCTGGTGGGGTGCCCACCCATATACACTTAGATTAATTTATAATGCTACTGTACGGAGCCATCTGGATTTTGCCACACATTTGCTGATGCCATGTAACAAGGAGGCATTAAAAAAACTTGATTTAATGCAAAGTAAAGCTCTGAGAATAGTAGTTGGAGCAATGAAAAGCTCACCAACTAACGCTTTACAAGTAGAATGCTCTGATCCTCCTCTTAACCTCAGGCGACAATATCTGTCTGACAGATATATTTATAAAATTTCCCAATATGCTACTCATTTGCTCCTCCCTAAACTTAGGAAACTAAGCACATACATTGACTCTAGACCATACTGGGTACACAAACCTACGCCTTGCATTGTTGAAAGTTATAGAAAACTAGAATCTGTATCCTGTCCCATTAATAAATTTCAAACCCACCCCTTATATTCTTTTGACTATTCATCTATTATCTTTTTTCCTGCCATTGAGTTTACCCTTGGAATTGATAAACACACCCCAAATCCTGATACAAAGTTAAAAAATGTTATTACAACCCGTTGGCCAAATGCAGAGGTGTTTTACACGGATGCCTCTAAATTGAATAATGTTAGTTGTGTGGGTGTCGCTTTTTTTCATCAAGATGCCAATATATTTTATATGTTTAAATTACCCCATTACTGCTCAGTATTTTCAGGAGAATGTTTTGCAATTTTAAAATGTATCATGTACATTAGAGAACACAAAATTACAAACTCTATCATATTATCTGATTCAAAAAGTTGTATTCAGGCCCTTTTATGTAATCCCTTTAATAACAACAGTATATCTCCAATCATATTACAATTAAAAAATCTAATTCAACTATGTAGTGAAGAACATCTGCAAATTACAATTGCATGGATACCTAGCCATATAGGGATAATTGGCAATGAATATGTGGATCAGTTGGCTAAAAATGCTATAAATCAGGCTAACCAAGATCACTTTTTAGTCTATTCACATGACCTTGTCCCCATTGCAAAACAACAACTAGAAATTGCGTGGAATGCCAACTGGAAGGATACAAGTTGCTTTAAAGGTGCTCATCTGTACAAAATACAGCCAGACATCACTCTGAGACCTTGGTTCTCCAAAATACGGCTCAGCAAGCACATTTCAGCAATTATTTCTCGGCTGAGAATTGGTCATTGCTCATCGCCTGTTCATTTATGTAAATTACACGTAAGGGATTCTTCCTTATGTGAATGTGGTCTTGATGATGGTTCCATGATACACATATTGTTCAACTGCAGCCGGTACTCCTCTCCATCGTTATATGACTTATTGGTTAGAAATAAGGTTCCGCTCCCCTGTGACCTCGCATCCATCCTAAGCCTAAAAAATAAACCAGCTCTAAAGGCATTAATTACTTTTTTAAATACTTACAGCATAAAATTATAAACTAACCTTACATGTCTGCATGGATTTTATGTAACATTCGCATCAGTAATGTATTTATTTCTCTTTACATTTTAGTCTCAATGATTATCTTTATTCTTTAATCATTGTTTAGATTCGATAAACTTTTATTTCTTACCGTCCAAAATGACATGAATGACTCACTAGTCACTAGTCACTTGACACTGGCAGTATTATTCGCAATGAAGCAGAATCAGTTGCCATAAACAAAAAAAAAAAAAAAAAAAAAAAAATCAACTTTAAATAAAACCATCGATTACGAAATGTATAAAAACAATTCACTGCCTCGTTTCAATAAATGATACATAGCTGATTATTGTTTGTTCCAATTTCCAACCCAGATTCTTGTTATTAGATTATACATCATTGCAATCAAATACTTAATCGAAATATCAATTATGTATCGAACGTCACTAGTGTTCCTGTAGTTACTAGTCAATACTTTTGGTGGTAAAGTGTCGGACTTTCTGTAGGTATGTTATTATTTTATTTCGCGTATTGGCGGCTAATTGGTGTGTATATTTGTGGGTAGTATGCAAAGGATCGTAACGGTTCACACGGAAGTCCCGGGCATAAGGCGCGAGTCATAAACCGGTATAGAGTGGACGTTTTCCTTGTCGCGGGAAGGCCCACAACTTGTTGGATGACTAATATTTTTATATTATGTTATTGCATATCATCGCTTGTTGCGAGTTAGTACAGTGAAGTGACTAGCGGGAGCACTCGTGGAGCGTGCCTTGTTCACAGTGCGTGTGTTCTGCTGTGTTTAGTTAAAATAATTCAGTTGTACAATGTTTGAAGACGACGATTTTTTCAAGGGGCACATTCACACAAATTTCGACTCGGAGTCATTCTCGGTGTTCTCTAACGATCACATTAAGGTTTGATAACTTTTTTATTTTAAATTTTTTATATCATCAAGAAATTTATGCAAGGGTGGGTTCTTAGTTTTAATGGGCGCTGTATCTGGAAATGTAATTATTGTGAAACCTAAGTCCTTGTGATGTGGTAAGCAGTGTATGAGTTGCATAATTATTATCAAATTAAACAGGCTGGATGTTTGTTTGTAAAGGTATGTGAGCGAGCAATATGCACCTACTGGTGTGCATGTGTGGGGCATTGTACATAGTGTAATCTTAGATAGTGTTTGCCACAGTTGCCGAGCTTCAGTACACACTGATTGTAGAGTCAGCAAGAGTTAGTGTTGCAATAACAATATTATTCATAATCAACTGTCCTCAGTAGGTATCTCATAAAACAAATTTACAAAGTGCCTTTCATATCGTACAGTATTTTTTTTAAGCAAATCTATCCGATCCATGAGATCCGTATCTGTAGTGTAATATCTTGTTGAATTTTACCATTTATTGTTTTTAGTT
This sequence comes from Deilephila elpenor, assembly GCA_949752805.1. Classification (NCBI taxonomy): domain Eukaryota; kingdom Metazoa; phylum Arthropoda; class Insecta; order Lepidoptera; family Sphingidae; genus Deilephila; species Deilephila elpenor. Next base: position 10,038,099 of record OX457118.1, on the reverse strand, counting down.
GTATTTCTGTAATATTTTATTCATTGTGTCATCATCCAAGGAGTCAGGGTAAGCAATATTACAATTACAGTTTTAATTCTTAATGTAATTGCTCTATTTTAAAGTTATAATTTTGTGATACAGCAATATTCCTTTCTATGATTATTATGGACATGTTCTTATATTAATACATGTGCAAAATATATACATTAGGGATATTTATTGGCTTACACAAATCACACATGGGAACTGTTAATACCTAAACTTATACATATAAAAATAATGGTAATCACAGGTATTTTCTACAATAAATAAATAAATTCTAGTAAGTTAAATAGACATGATGCAATTTCCGGCCCCTGATTTTTATTTTATTATTGTAGTGACTTGTCTTAGATAAATTTATTTCATTACACTGATATTAAATGGTGAGTCATTTATCAATATCGGCCCTTGTTAATCTGTTAGGTATAGGCTCAGGGAATGTACCTCTCACTATTACATTGCCTCATATTTAATTAAAGTTATCTGCAATATAAGTTTGAACGACACAGGATGCTGACTGGCTGATAGAAGAATAAATGGGACAGTGTCATATTGCAAGCAAATATATGAATCACAGCTCATATACATAGTGATAACATAATTATTTCTGTATCAGCAGAGTTAAAGTGTGCGTTTTAAAATAATATTTTAGGCCTGTTACTTAAAGAGTCAATAACAGGTAGGCCACAAAAGATAATGCTCTTTAATCTTTAATACATAAAACTTATCAACATGTATTTTCCCACCAACTTGGTGTGGAATTTTACATCACAGTTTTATCTACATCTATTAATCTGTATCAATACTATTATAGACAATCTAAGATAATATTATTTGTTTTATAATATGTATATATTTTCTTACAAAACTGTATCCTAAGTCACATATTTCGGGCTTGCTTGATTTGCGGATTGTCATGTATATTGTGTTATTAGGTATTGAACTAATTGTAAAGGTTTTATTGTATGCAAATATATTGTAGTTGCACCCACTCTGCCAGTAATCACAAGCATTTAACAAAAACTATGGTGAATGTTTAATAGGAAAAAATAAATGTAGGTAAATAAATTATTAGTCGAATGTGAAATATTCAACTAATAATGCTCTTATTATAAACCTAGTTATTGTTGTAGTTGGAATTCCCGTAAAACTGATTACGTGTGATTACTGAGTACGTGAGGCTGTCGAAATATTGGTAGACGGGCCGCGGTAGGTCAGATTGAGGAGAGAGGCTTATACATACACCCAGTCACAAAATCACAGATACTCGTAAATCATGAATACTAGCAAGTAGCAAAGCATTCCTGGAGGGTTGCGGATGCATGCTCGCGCGAATCCCGCGCTCCTCCTTCAAGGGAGATCGTGAAATACCACGGGGTTTTAGTCGGTAGGAAGGTCTAATATATTAGACTATTGGTCTTATATATTGGAGTGGTGAGCCCGACATACCACCATGGATCCGTAAATGGATTTCCTCGTAAGTCGCAAAGCATTATTGTTTTACCTAATACCCACATTAAGCAATAATCCCCGATATATACATAGACTACATAGTAGGTACATTATATTATACGTGATCAAGCTTTCCGGAATATAAGTCCTGTAATTTTTTTCCCGATATAAAAAGTTCCCTACACTCTATAGCCTTCTTCAGTAAATGCAGTATTCAATACCAAATTTCTAACCGGTAGTTCCTGCGAATAGCGCGTTCGAACAAACTCATCAGCTCTTCAGAGTTCAGCTTTATATTAGGAGTATAGTTTAGCTTTTGCCTATGGTTTCAACCTTTAACCAAAGTTTTGAAGTCAATTAATTTTATCATCACAGGAAGCATTCATTTAGATTTTAGACAAACAAACATTAGCGTTTGTATGTTTATATTTAGTAACAATGATTGATTGTGTTTGAAAATAAATACGAGCTTACATTCCAGTTATTGTTTATTTATTTAAGTAGGTGATGCCCGTAACTTTGTCAGCGCTACTCTAGTAAGGTTACCAAAGTCATACATACTCACGCTTGAGTCCCCGGGGAGTAGGCAGAAATTACATTAGTACTATCTACAGTTTGCCGCGGTTGTTCCCGTCTAAAACGTGAAAGGGAGCGAGCTTTTCGTCATGCCGGGAAGAGACTTCAGTCCCAAGCACCCCATATAGGATTTCGCGAAGTGGAAATCGAATTTAGGAGATCGCAGTTCATCCCTGCCACTAGTGTACACGGAAGACGCATTGTGCATTGGTCGTTATCTTTGATGTGTATTTATTTTTGAATAGTTATGTATTGAATAGACTATTTTTATGGAAATATTTTAACAAACCTACGCAAAACGGGGTGTTAGAAGTTTCCCACATGTATCCATTGACATAATATGTATATTCTACAGTACATTCTAACTCAATGCATGTTTCTGTATTTTTTGTCCAACGCGATGGAGCTTGCTTACAAGTTACAACTACTTAGTTATGCTATATAACTTGTCTAAAGATTATCATAATCAGGGCCAATATCTATAAAATACCACGTATTTATTACTTTATACCAATTTTTCAGATCAAAAAGGGGAAACAAAATAAGGAAATATGGAATAGTTTTTGCGTGATGCTTTCACTACTTTTATCCATTGTTATCTATTACATTTGTTTAATATTATCTATATCCATCATGTAGATTAATGGTTTTGATAACACTGTAGCACCTACTTAGCGATAAGGAACGAGCGACAAACGTCAGTTAGTTGTAACTCAGGATATATATTTTTTCACGTATACATGATCAACTTGCAGCCCGGCACAGCTTCGCCCTGGTTCAAGTATTATTTTACCCCACTTTAAATCAGAACCCTATGCTATAAAAAATATCCATGCGTATAAATATTCCTGCTGAAACACTCTATTTGGGTGTAATTTTTGTCATTACCCCTATCCTGAGCGCATTCTGCTTTGGAGACGTGACATGGCAGTGACAAAAACTTTTATGTCACTCTGACAAGACTAACCCGTGCGCGCCAGCCTTTAGTGTTGAGAGAGGACATATGTGATTGTTAGGTGTATTTATTACCCGACTACGTAAGGAGGGTTTCCTCGTGTCCCATGGTTTGCAGCCGCCAGTTTAAGCCGTGAACATATAGTAGTAGCTCATAGGTTGCGTTCTGGACATATTCCTTCAAATAAGTTCAAATTTTTAATGAAGAAAATAGATAGCCCGAATTGTCCCTTATGTAATTGTGTAGATGATGTTTTCATTTCCTGATGAAGTGTGTTCGGAGTGCAGATATGCGACGGGAATTGTATAACCGCTTTGATATAAATTATTTAGATGTAGGTTTATTTCAATCTATTTTATCAGCAAGTACTTCTAAAGCTGCTGGAATGTTATATAGGTCTGCATATAAACTCTTAAAAAATGATATTAATTTGTAATACTTATTGTTACAACATTGTTACTGTGTAAACTATGGGACTAACATAGTCAATACTGGCTCAAAGTCCCCAAATTAATAAAGAGAAAAAAAAAAAAGAAGGAGGGTTATTTTATTTATATTTATGAACCCACACTAACGTACAATTATTTTGTTAGAGCAATTGAATGATGTAAATGCATGCATGTACTTTTTTAATAGAAGATAAAATCAACGTGATGTATTCTGTATTTCCCTAATCCGTTTACATCATTCAGTAGAGATGTTGTAAATATTAAAAGCAACATGCAACTTCCTTGGAGGAAGTTCCTTATCTATAAAAAATAACTTGTTTCCTAACTTATAAGCACATCATGCAAAAACTAGTTCATTTAAATATTATTTCTATTTTTTCCTCGAATAGATGCTTATTTAAATATCACGATATGTACTCTAAATAAAGTTAATAAAACAACACGTCGATGACATAAATACTTTTATAATCGCTGAGCTTTTATAATTGCCTGCTGTCTATAGACTATTATACATATATAGTAATATACTACTAGTACCTATTTATATTTGATATATTGCATCGCCGGGTCCTACATGCGAGATATGGGCAGCAGCGTGACGATGAAACATGATCCGTGGCTAGTGACGCATTCCCTGTTAGAGACTAAACACACTGATTCAGCTCGATTCAGACTTCGCCCATAAGCCATAACCAATTTGGTATGTAAGCTGGTGGTAGTCTTATATCCGCCCAGATGGTGACGCACGTGGATAAGGAACCAGTTCCAGTGAATCAGTTTTTGGTTCGATCCCCGCACCGAGACAATTTGTCTGATCCACAGGTATTTGTGTCGGGTCTGGGTGTTTGTGAGACCGAAAAGTCTTAGGTAGTTTCTGATCCCCACGACACAAGACTCGATGTTAGTGTGGGGTCAGGACTATGTATGTGACTGTTGGGTGTATTTATGTATTTTGATTATTCTGTATATATTGATGCAACCACGCTGGTATATTTCCGTCGGCACACAGATAGCTATCTCGTAATGGATGCTTAATTTAGACTGCGCAGCACTTACCACCTGGTGCATTAGCTATTACCGGCATTACTGCCGGGCCAGCATGAAAAAGCATCCGTTCACTTTTCCGTGTCTATTCGACCTTCGCGGGAAACAGTCGTAAAACAAATGAGTTTAATTTTAATTATTAGTATTCTTGCTAACAGCAGCAGTGTTCAGCGCTGCATCGCCGCTTTAAGCGCTTTACGAACGGAGCTGAATATAAATAAATACACCTAACAGTCACATACATAGACTCCATACTAAGATCGAGTAAGGTGTCGTGTATCAGAAACTACGAGAGACTTTTCCACAAACACCCAGAAACAAATACCCGTGGATCACACAAATATTTGTCTCGATGCGGGGATGGAAACCGCGGCCTCACGTGTCGCAGCCGGCGTCTAACCAACTGCGCCACGGAGGCTGTCAATAACTCAATATACATAAGTAAGTCCGTAAATCTGTAGTCAGTGAAGCGGTTCTTGTCGGTACTGGTTGTCGCGCACTTCACGTCTCAGTGGTGCGGAGTGTCGAAAACTTATTTGTAATTATTTGATAAATCGACAGTGAATATTCTGTAGCTTAACCTTCAGTATTAAATTCAGGCCACGCTTGTTTGGAAGGTCAGTGACGTGACACTTTTAATCCCCTCCGTGATACAGGATTAAAAGACAGTTCAATAAAGGAACGTTTCAGCAATTCAGGATAACGATAGTAGGTAATAATGCAAATTACCACAGCTACGGTTTTGTCCAATTAAGAACGGTACAATTACATAAAATTCTACAGCATTTCTCTTTGACATCTGTATTTTCATTTATTACCGAAAAGATCTAAAACTATACCTACTCGAATAAAAAATATTTTAAAGTAAAAAAAAACTTGTTATATACTTAGGAGGAATATGTTATGACAATAAATATATTTAAGTGTATTCAGAATTAGTGTGATTCGTGCGTGGTTGTGCGACGCACGGCTGGTGGGGGAAGGAATATAAGTTGAAATAAATCTAAGAAACTATTAAAGAATATAAGTGTCATAACAGTGTTCGTGCGATGCGTGGCAACTCGAAAATAGTGTCATTTAAAGTTTATTGTGAAATCATCTAACCCTTATCTAACCAAAGTGAGTCGCAAGGACAGCCAGTTATATTATACAGTTTGATGTAAGTGAAAGAAACACCCAAGGGTCATATTCCCGTACTCTCAGCAAGATATGAAGTGTTGCGTCATGGGTGTCCGTAACTTGGTCTCACAACTTCCCAGTTCCGAAACAAATATTCGCTGGCTTCAATGCTGCGAGACTCCTGAGCTTCAATGCTCGAAGTCATAACATGCGTGCTGTTGATCCTGGCTCACAGGAGTTGCAGTGGCGGGTGTGAGGGAGGGCAGTCTGCTTATAAGACCCGTCTTCGGCTACACACGTATAGTCTTAGGATCAAACTTCCTTCTGGAGTTATTTCTAAATGACGCCTTTTCTTTAAACGGTAGTTCTCGTTAGTAGCAGTAGGTGGTTACTATTAGTTATTACTAACGTGTGTGCCTCTATAAGCACTTATCACTGACGTCATCTCCATTGGCAACAATTGTTGAGTGATAAATAGTTGATGAATATTATAAATGCACACAGTTAGTGGTGCAATAACTACAGCATTACTAATCCATTAATTTTTATTTTCCTGTTAAATTATAATAGTGTGGCTCGGGTGTGGTTCGCTAAAGTTCTTTTTTTAACCTCGTCGCGTGCCGTCATGTAGGTATTGTGGTGTTCCCAGCGGGGTGCTGTGGATAACACTAAGTACTACGGGCTGAGGCACATGCGTCGTGAATTAACCCATTTCCAGTTTCATGATCTCGCCAAATATTCAGCGACTTTTTCAGATTTGTGGGAATTTCTGTATTTTTGGAGCCAACAAGAAGCCTTTTTAGTGTAGCCATGTCCGTCTGTCTGTCTGTATGCCTGTCTGTCAGTCGGTAATAAAAAACTATATTATTCCATTAAACATTTTATACTATATCTTGATAAAATAAATATAATTTCTATACAAGGTTTACCTGACGGTAAGCTATCATCGCCGCCCATTTTTGGTAATGCTACGAGTACAGCCAAGCCGCTTTTTACCGTATGACTAATACTCACCATACCTTGTTCAATGAAGGACAGTCTCAGGGAACACCAAAACAAAGTTACATTGCAGAGTGTGGTTGTATTGCGGAAATATCCTACTTCCTACTAATATTATAAAGGCGAAAGATTGTATTTGTTACTTCTTCACGCGCACACGGCTGGATCAATTTTGATGAAATTTGGCAAGGTTGTAGGTGATTCTCTAGATTACTATTACCAGTAGTTACTCTTACTTACCATCTTATGTCTTAGGATGGCGAGCGCAGTGGAACGCCAAGCATTGCTTTGTAATTTATGTTGGTTGATTTTGCTACTGTTCATGAGCGGTCGTATCGCTTACCATCAGGCGAATGGCATGCTTGTCTCGCCATTCATCGCAATTGAATAAAAAAAGCCCTAAATCTAACATACAAGTGTTGTGTTGCAGTCATCGGGCCCCAACGTGATGGAGGTGGTGGTGCCGACGCTGGTGGCGCTGGTGGTGCTGGTGGCGATCGGCTGTCTCTGCTGCTGCCTGTGTCGCCGCCGCACGAGCGGGCGAGTGCTTGCGCGTATGTACAACCTAATATCTACACTCCCTCTCCCTCTCTGAACATGGACTCCGCCCATTGATTCCACAGTGACACGTCGCAAGCGGTGACGGCTTCCAGTGACGAACTGCAATATTTATTACCTCGTGTCGTCATACGTGCTTGGCAACGCGTCGTCTCCGCTCTAGACATTTAGGCACAGTCGGCCATCAGTACTACTTACTGCGTTATATCTGCTCTCTCAGCAACGTTGTCTTTTCTATTGCAAAGACTTAACAAATGACTCGCCTGATGGTAAGTCATTGTCAGGCTTACAGCACTAGGCGTGAGATAAGCAACGGTGCGGATGTTTGTGTCGCGATCCCTTTGCAAATACTGTTATCTGAGCTGCCGGTGATGACGTCATATGATAATTCAATCACAACACGTCTGTATTTAAAGATAAGTCAAAGTCACTTCTGTGAGTGGAGACAGCATATTGTGACGTCACCAGTTACATTCAGTGTTGCATTGTACGTTCCGTGTTGCATGTTGCAGCCCCCGCGCAGCCGGCGAGTGGCGCCGCGCCCTACCCTCAACAGCAGTACACCGGTGAGTACATTTTTCCCTTTTTATATATACAATATGTCGGGCAAAGTACCCAACACGTCACGTGGTAAGTGATCACTGCCGCCCATGAACATCCACAACGCTTGGTTCATAGATGTGTTTAAATCGGGAAGTGAGCGGGAAGGAAAAATGATGGGAAGAGGAAAAGGGTATTGGACATCCGATAATCTCACTCATCCAACTCAGTGACAGTGAACAAGACCGTGGTACCGCCCCGGACGAGCCTGCTCATTCATGCCGAGTCATGACTGACAATAACGTGGGTTGACCACATGGTTTTCTTCTGTAAATTTCTATATATCTATCATATAAAATGAGTATGAAATTGTTTAAAATCACTGAAATGGCAGACAGGCTTACAGCTCGTCTAGTGGTAAGTTGCTATAGGCTATGAACGGGCAGGGCACACCTCTGACTTTTCGAAGTCACTCATGTATTGATACCCAATCACCACGCACTATAACGATGAAGAAAAACATCGTGAGGGAAACTGCATACCATAGCGAATTGTAAAATTTTCTAAAACAGTAAAGTTCGCCAACCCGCACTGGGCCAGCGTGGTGGACTATATGCCCTTACCCCTCTCAATCATACTCTCCATTGTAGAGGAGGCTCGTGCCCTGCAGTGGGACGTATATGGCCTGATACAGATGCAGAAGATTTTATTGTTTTCAATGTCTATTACTTAGAATGTAAGTGTTTTGATCTATGTAGTGTTAACTTGCATTTTTTGAATAAATAAATAAGTGCTGGTGTGTTCAGTTGCAGTGGCGACGTACCCGGCGCACGCGGGCGGCGTGACGTACGCGCCCGCGCACTACCCCGCGCCCGCGCCCTACCCCACGGCGACGCCCGCGCCTTACCCCACGGGAGCGCCCTACCCCACGACCACGCCGTATCCCACCGCGACGCCCTACCCCACCCCGGCGCCCTACCCCATGCCCAGCGCGCCCAACGCTGACGGTGAGTAGTCAATCTCGCACCACACAGTTGATACACCCAACAGTTACATACATAGTCCTCAGTGACCCACACTAAAATCGAGTCTTGTGTCGTGTATCAGACTATAATAGAGAGTTTTTAAGTATCTACGAGAGACTTTACAGTCTCACAAACACTCAGACCCCAAAATACCTGTGGACCATACAAACGTTTGTTTGTTTGCGGAGATCGGACTCGCGGTCTCCCGTTTCACAGCCAGGCGCCAGCTTCTTACCAACTGCGCCACGGAGGCTATAAAATTTTAGTAAACAAGAGAGGTACTACATGGGACTCGATTAGTTGTACACACATAACTATTTGGTCTGTATACAAATCATTATAGATCTCCACTCCACTTGACTTGATCCAGACATATCTATCAACTTCATACTTTCTCATATGTCCAGGCTACTACAGAACTGAGTTTTGCTTATTTGATCGAGAATTTCGCGAATTGGTGTAGTATAAGTGATTCAAATAACTATTCTTATATCACATTATTTCTATCTGCGGTGTGTGGGCACTGGATTGGCGCCCACCGTGGTGTTTCTACACCCGTTCCAAATAAATTTATTTAATTAGCATCATACATAAATTTATTAACAGCTTTGTGTATAATAACTTACATAGTGCTGTGCGTGTGGTCACTAGGCAGATGATAAGAGCCGGAAGTCTGTTTCCGTCGCTTATCAACTTCCACGTGCCGACTACTGTGACACAGCGCCGAGCAAACTTCAACATTAATACTCTCAACAGTCGCACTCATAGTCCTGCCCCCATAGTAACGTCTAACTCTTGTATCGTGAGTGCAGAAAACTATGAGACTTTTTGGTCTCACTATACTCAGAATCAAAACAGATACAGTAGAATCTCACAAATCCGGCACTACAATAAATTTTCACGCCCAATCATCCGGCACCCTCCGTTTTTAAACAAGTTACATGAACAAATACATTGCATTACCTTTATGAATTGTGTTATTTTGTTAACTTTTTATTAATTATAGTAGAGTCTTTTAAATTCCTAAGGAGCTTGCATTAAAAAAGATGTTTGATCCAGTAGCTTATTCTAAATTAGCAGGGTGTGCATTAAATGTGTTAGACGCTGTATAAATATGATCGCTTTTAAATCCCCCACAAGGTGTATAGCTTTAGTATGAAACGAGTCGAGTTCAAGTAGTTTTCCGCCCTATGTATATGTGTATATATGTATAAATATATCTGTGTGTGTGCAAGCCTTCATGGGGATCGCGCCGCCAGGCTGGAACATGCCAGGTGAGGCGACAGACTACCCACTACCCACTAAGTTACTACCCACTTCTGTAGATATCACCCTCCTTGTAGTTGTTACTCAGCCTGCACAAGGCCAGCGTGGTGGACTATATGGCCTAACCCTTATCTCGATTGTAGAGGAGGCCCCGCAGTGGGACGTGTATGGGCTGATACAGTAAAGTTTTAGAGTCGGCGAATACAACATAGCATGCTCGTGGTATGGTACGTTGTAGGAACATCACGTATCAATAAACGTATGAACGTATCATTTGAGAGAATTAAAACAGGACGGCATTCGCTGAAGATGGAATTATATAGTGTTCAGTGTTATAGTAATCCATACGAGGACCAATAATACTTTTTGTCTGATGTTTAATAGTTGTGTGCTAGTAGTTAAAACATTGACACTAAGAAATCGAAATAATATCTACACATTGTTATTCGTTGCAATAATATCTAAAGCTTGTCCATTATTCATTTATTTCACATGCAAATTATTAATAGCGCCATCTTTCTCGCCAGGTGGTAAACTAGTTTACCACCGCCACCGCTAGATGTCGTATTTACAAAGCGTGTTGTTGCAGCGCACCCGCCGCCGTACGATCAGCTTCCCGACATGAAGCACGCGCCATACAACCCCGACTTCCCGCGCTAGACGTCAACACTGCAGTACTAATGAAGATCTCACCGAAGCCGAAGGATTTATCAACAAAACAGCTCAAAATGGATAAAAATTACATACACACAGGTCGAATTGTAATCTCCTTTTTTGAATTTAAGTCAATTCAACCTGTACATATGTATGTAGTTTTCATGATTAATCTATAAATAAAATTACGAATAATTTAACCGCAAAACGGCTCAAATTAGCTAGAATATAAAATAATGAATTGTTTAACTGTATCCGAAAATGTATAACCTCAAATTCAATTTAATCTAGCTAACCGTATTGCAACTAAAATCAATACTTTGACAGTAGCCGAAAGTTTAATAACCCCAAATTCAACTCAAATTACCTATATAGTAAATAATACAGTGAACGGTTTATTAGTTCATCCAGTGCAAATATAACAATTCAAATTAGATTTACCTTCGGCTTCGGCCAAAGCTTCAGCCGATTTCGCCCGAACGTGGCCGAAGCCGAATGTTCATTCGGTTTTAGTGTTGCGTCTGCTGTATGTGGGTAGATGTAAAGCAAGCAAGTCGCTGTATAAATATATCAGTAGGTAGTTGTAGAATAATGCCGGCCGCGTGCTCCCGAGCATGAGATGTCGCTGCGGTCGCTACTTGTAAGTTTTGTTTGGCCACGCCCCCCGCCCCGCTCAGTGGCGAAGTGTCAGTACACAATACCCGTTTTCACTAACAGTCCAATTGCGAAGTGTAAGTGTTTTCATGTCACAAAATCGCTCTACCTTCTAGTTAGTTAGGACTTCGATGTAAACGGCATTACTTCCCATCAAAAGAACCCTCATGCTCCTTCGCATTCAGAATTAAAAAGCGTCAAAACAGATTTTTGTAATTAAAATATACCAACATGAATAAGTACGCTGACCTAGGATCATTATATCGAAGTCACGTGATTGGGTGGAAAGAAGATTGGATACTTTATTGTATATTATTCGTTGCTATACTAGCAACTTGCTTTGATGGCCGTTTTGACATAATATAACAATAGTGAGGTGAACAATGTCGAGTTGTATCGTAAAATTATACATTCCATTTTTACTCCTCACTATTGACAACAATGTACCTTGCAGTTCCTCCAACATATTTATTAATTATAAACAGATCGTTTGTTGTCTAAAACGCTGTAGTACAAATAATTAGAATAGTTTTTCTCTGTTTACATTTCATTACAATGAACACGTTAATACTATTAGATAACGACTATAAATGCTTGTTGTTTATACTGTAAAACTTATTTAAAGCAATGCGCTATATATATATATTTTTAAAATTATATTTGTATTTCCAAATTTCGCCACACACCAAAAGAGGATAAATGACTAAAAATACGAATTTATTTTTTGTCAAACGTTAAAACGGCCGTCATAGTAGTTAATTTATAGAACATGGCGTGTACACTGTGCGGTGCTTCGGCGACGAGAGCGCGTCCGAAATTATGAGATTCTTATATTACGTTTCCAAATGAAGTATTATATGGTTAAGTTGTGTGTTTGTGTGTGAGCGAGAGAAATATATAGTAAGAGAAAGAAAGGTGCATATGAGGCCGCAACTGTGTATTTATACGTAGTACTGTAAAGAAAGTTCTAGAATGAAATCTAGGAACCAAAGCTTGATGCATATTCAGTCGGCTCGTCAGTATGCGGCATCGTCTCTACTTGTTTGTTTGTGTGTGTGAGTGTATGTTTATGTGTGTGTGTGTATCACAACCGTAAGTAAATAAGTAATACACATACACACAAGTTGTTCGTGTTTAAGCATTTAATGTATTCACAGGGTGATCGTTATGTATTCATAGTTTTTTTAAATATTTTTGTCATTTAATTATTTATGTCCGATTTTTGAGGTTATGATTAACATGACTTGAGGTTGCCAACTATTTCCTATAGTACATATTATGTATATTTACAAATAATACTTTGTACATTAATCAAACTTTATGTTTCCAAAAATGAATAAGTAACAGTAAGAGAAATATGAAAACTGAAAATAAATTTCTATGAAACTAAATGTTTTGTTTATTTCCTATATATATCCTATATATATATATATATATATATATATATATATATATATATACATATATATATATATATTAGTGGCGGTACTTCCATACAAGCCCAAAAGCCCGGCTTGCCCTACATAATACGTATATACTCCATACTGGATACAAACTATTACATTCAATACAACAATCATTTATTAGAAAGCATCTAGTATTTCAATTTTTTGAATTTACCGCGCCGCGATTCAATGAGACGCCAGCGCCGAAGCGCCGCGTAATATTCAATCATTAAAACTGTATTGAACTTGAAAAGACGGAGCACACGGCACATATATCTATCCTTTTCTCTCTCGTGTGCTTTTACGGGGCTTCTAGCAACGCGTGAACTGTATGGGGAAATGATATTACTCGATCGCTACGAATGTATAGCTATAGATATGTTATATAGCAGTTTACTCTCCACGAAATGCCCGGCTTCGGCCTTGGTGATGTAAAAACATCGTGCGTTGCATGGTCGTCACGTGATTATTTGTTACATCAATTATATCTATTGTTATTAAATTAAGTTGGTTCCTTTTAGAAATTATTTCTAATATTTTTTTTAGAACAAATAATGAAGTTTTAATATTTCTTTTAATAAAATGTATCTTTTGTATTGTTTATTTCACGTTTACTGGCAATACAGCACATATTTCTACTATAACTTCATTTGTATTATGATTTATAAGTTGTGAATGTGTTTTGTTTAAGGTTAATATTTAGTTTTTTATGTTATTTAAACTTTTTGATACTATTATGAGTTGTATTGTTTTCTGTGATGGTTTGAGTGCGATGGTGAAAGCGTTCATTGCCGGTAAAAAGGTTAATTCTTTCAATTATATTGAAAAATAAATCGGCGCGAAACCTATGCCGGGTTTGTACATTTAGTAAGTCGTGGTAAATCACAATAGACATTTCTTCAGTTCAATTTAATAAACTACGAACTTTTATTACTACATGCTCCCTTTAAAGTTATTAAACAATCGTGATTCATATGTTTTTAAACGACATGTCTTGTGTATTAGATTGTTTGGATTAAAATGCTTTAAATTTTCATTAAATGAGGTGGTGAATTTAAATTCAGAAAAACATTTAAACATGAATGCGTTAATAATAATTTCTGTCTGCAATTTCGGTTAACCTCGAAGTCGAACACGGCACCACAGAATAGTGACGGCAATAGAAATGCAATGAAAAGTTACGGATGCATGTTCACAAGTAATCTATATTAATTGTTTTAATCTTAATATTGATTGTGTGGTAGGTTTGCTGACGTATTATAAATTAATTTTCTTCGTTCTTAATAACTTTGTGTTTCTAAAACAATATTAATTAAACATAAAAAAATATTCGGCTTGCCCTACTCCAAAACCCTAGGCACGCCACTGATATATATATCCTTTCTTAGGAGATGAAAATTCGCAAGGAGCTGGCCTTCCTTAACCATTCATTTGTCGAAAACACAGACATTAATCAAAACATGTTTCTTCAAATGTTTGTATCAAGCGTCTTTTTGGAACGAAGTTCCTTATCGCGCGTTGCGAAATGGGGCTAGACGGAAAAAAATTAAGACTAAAAGTTGTAACGACACTTTTATTCCACGATTGAGTTTGAAACTCTAAATTTAAAAATTGAGGTACATAATTTTTGTTTTTAATTATTTGCTTATTATTTTATATTTTAACCGACTTCAAAGGAGGTTATTAATTCGTTGGGTTTTTTATAATGGCTATAAAGTGTCTAATGTATAGCCTACGTTTTGACTGTTATTATTGGAACGAAGTTTTGGAACGAAGTTCTTTATTGCGCGTTGTAAAGGGGGGCTAGACGAAAAAAAATAAAACAAAAGTTGTAACTATATTCTTTGGTATAGTTGCAAGCCGTGCGGCGGGCGCGTGTTTCTCTGTCTGTCTCTCTCTCATAGAAAGCAAGCCAGTTATTTTCGTTTCGTCTTTCTATTTCGCATTGAACAGTGTAGTGTTGCGACGATTATTTTGGTTGAGTGTATACAGGTTTTTGGTACATAATAAATAATAAAAAATAATAAACCGAATTTCGTTCCATCCGGGTGTCCCTTGACACCTCTCAAGTTTTTTTTACAAATCGCTATGGCATGCAGATTTTTTTCAAGACGTTTTCCTTCACCGTTGCAGTAACATTCATGTTTGTTGTCATAAACATTCAGTCACAAAGTATTTGTAGTGGCGGTAGTTATCCGCGTAGTGTGGTGGAGATACAGAGGGCGCTGCACGCGAGGCCTGTGGCTGCGGGCGGCGGCCGCGCGCTCCCGCTCCCGCGCCTCGTTGTACCAGTGTCGGGGAACCTCCTCTCTGGGAGTCGAACACGACGCGCGGTGAACTGCAAGTTGCAATACCAATAAAATATATTGTTTAAATTAATAGATACACCAAACATACATGGACGGGGGGGGGGGGGGGGGGGTTTCTACTACAAATAACGAAATTCGATATATCGTCAGATCCGCGAGTTAAAACCTACTTCTGGTGCCTTCGTTTTCGCTCATATGCCACATGTACTTTCAACTTTTGAACACTTCTACAGTGTTGACAAGTGTCGAATAGAGAATATTATTCATTGACATTACAGTAAAAGCATTGAAATCTACTTTGGTAAAAGCAAAGCCACTAAGAGTTGATTTCAATAGGAAGAATTGCACGATATATCGAATTTCGTGATTCGTAATAGCCTCCCTTAACCTTCAGTTAGATCGAGTCTAGTGTTTTGGGTAACAGAAACTACGGGAGACTTTTCGATCTTACAAATACACAGACCCGAAACAAATACCTGATCGCACCAATATTTGTCTCTGCACAGGAATTGAACCCGCAGCCTTTTGTTTCACAGCAGGCGTCTGACCAACTGCACCGAGGAGGCTATTAATTAAAACTAATGTTTACTTAAGAGTAAGATATAACTTAAGTCTGAGACTAAAAAGACTAAAAGAGTAAGCAGTTAAGTGAAGATTTAACTTCCCGACGTTCTGAACTATTGCTTTCGTGGTCCCGGGCGGACTGTTTTTTCTTATGAATAAACAAGGTACTTGCAAGATGGATGCGTAAATAGCCTCTCAAAATGGAAGAAAAAAAAGGAGGACAGGTAATATGGTCCCTCACTGAACGGAACACTAAGAACCGCTTCACGTTGCATTTTCTTTGATGAAAATACCACCCAGGTCGAGTCGGTTCGTCCTTACATCCAATGTGACAGTGCATTTCTATAATATAAAGTTTAAACGAAGTGTTTGGTACTTACGGAAGCAGTTATAGAGGATGTAGGTCCGGCAGCGCGGCAGCACGTACAGCCAGCAGAACAGCAGCAGTGCAACGAGGAGCAGCGGGAGCGCCAGCGCCAGCGGGCTTATACACGTGCGCTGCTGGGCATATCAATGTTATATTAACACGGTGTAGTCAACTCGTCAGGAACCCCACATTCAATCGAGATCTTTCCTAGAATATCTCTGAACTCTTTTAATAGACTCTCTCTCTCTATCTCTCTTAAGATAACGGAAGCCCATTGCTGAACATAGGCCGTCCCAAAAATGTCCTTAGCGACCTGAAACGGATAGCGTCCAGTGTGATTTTCCTAACCTAGTCTCTCTCAATCTTAGAAGAGCCATGTGCCGTACTGTTAACTATAAGACCTGATTTAGTTTAACATCCTTACACCTATAAAACATTAGGTAGTGTTGTAAAATAATTTAAAAATGTCGTTTACAAGTTTCTTTGTGTTTTAGATCTTAGTATTATTTTTTAAAGTGGTGTACAAACAAGTGTAAAATAAATAAATAATATCAGTAGAGGCAAACGCCAACTGTCAAGGTTAACCACAAGAGTTAGACAAACTGTTTTCCTGTAGGAATCGACGTTAGTTGCGGGGTTGTGGATGCTATTGATAACGATGCAAACAGTTCCTGGTACTAAAAACTAAGAAATATCTGGATGATATTAAGATTTGTGCAATGCCGGAAACGTGCAGAAATACGGATGGGGGAGTAAGGTACTTTTTTATCACCCCGGTAGAGTAATTCCTACAAAAGTCCAAGTTATAGTAAGTACGGTGTGGCTCTATCGGTTCTGATTATGTCATTTAGGTTTCTCTTCTAACAATTGGACTAACCAATTGTTCTCCACGTATTCTAGAGTTATACCAACAAGAAATACGACGTTACCTACACATACAAACTTATTGAAAAAATATTTTATGTAAGTCACTTAAGATTCACTTAAGATATATCCCACTATTCAAAGTTATTGCTAGAATATTGTCGAAAGTACAAAAAAAAAAATAAAAAAATATACGAGTATATACCTCATATTGTGTGGTATTGTTTGTCGCGACGTGTGGCTGTCCGCCGCGCTCGCTGTCGTTGTACATCGCTCCGAGCGTGCCCGCGCGCGCACGCACACTGACTGCGCACAAACCTCACAGGATAACTTGCATTAATTGTCGCAGGACTCGTCAGAATCATCACACTGGCATTATCAGATGCTGGCTGTGAATCGCGAGGCCGCGGGTTCGATCCCCGCACCGAGACAAATATATGTGTTACAACTTACAGGTATTTGTTTCGGGTCTGGGTGTTTGTGAGACCGAAAAGCCTCTCGTAGTTTCTGATACCCACGACACAATATTTAATCTTAGTGTGGGATCAGGACTTTGTATGTGACTGTTGGGTGTATTTGTATTTATTTTGTATTGATTACGCTCACAATACAGCAAGGCGAGCACTGGCCGCACGTTCACTTTGTCTCTGTCACACTTCACTATGTACTTGGTACGTATCTCATATTTCCTTTGGGTAGGAGATACTTCCTCTGAAAGTACGATATCATGAAACATTTTTGTCATGTTGAAAGGAAAGTCATAACGCCCAGAATGACTTGACCGTCTTAAGTGTCCACAGCGCCACTTTCCTCATCTCACTCTCTGATGAACACAGTGATTGTTGTACAGCATTGCAGTCAACACGGGAGGGCGCGATTGTCTGGCCGAGTCGCCTTACACGAAAGTTAGTGAGTAAGTGACGAGCTACTAGCGACAACCGCGCGCGTACAAAGTTAAGTACTGAGTGGGTGTGTTTGGTTATTAGTACCCGATCCAGGCATTCCTACTGGGGGCCCACGGTAAAACTGCTTAGAACTCTACAAGGAATTGACGTATAAAATATAATAATATATACGTTGTACTGGCAGTGGGCAGGACACATCGCGCGAAGAACTGACTGAAGAAAGAACCTATAGGGCTGTATATCAAGCGAAGTGTCGGACGTCCGCCTACAAAGTTGAATGATCTGAGAAGGTTGCAGGAAGTCGCAGGAACTTCCAACAGGCTTCCAACGCGCTTCCAACAGGTCGATGTGGAGATCTTTGCGGGAGATCTATGTTCAGCAGTGGACTACCAGTGGCTGACGAGAGAGGGGGAATGGCAGGTAATTATTCTACATTTTAATTATTTCCTCATCTCCCAGCATTAAAATAGGGTAACAGACTCAAAATTATTTATTATTTAAATTGAAAGGTTGCCTTATGCAAAATGGTAAACAAGATTTTTTAAAATCCATTTAGTAATAAAGGTACAACTATTTCAAGGTTGAAGGTAAAGAAAAAGTGACGTCATCTTGTATAATATGGTGCGTGCGAAATAAAAAGCGAGCGTTCTTACTATATGACTAAAAATGTGAAAGTTATCTCACAACTTATTTTACAACCAATTTTGATGCTGTTTCAAATACATATTCATCATATTCAAATACATATAGGTAGAGGATATTTTGCAGTGGTCAATAAATACCATTCAAAATTAAACATTACAAATAATCTTATAAATCGAACATTAAAGTGTATTCGCCGATCCGGTTTGGGTTTTATAGCGCGAGAGTTGTTATAATAAAGAATTACTTAGATCACTAGCGGCCGGGCCCCGCTTCACCCGGGCGTAGATACTTTTCGAGTCAATTCAATATTTCTTTATATTTTTGTGTCAAGTCAATCAATCAACAACATATTATTTTGCGCATTAACTATTTTATATTTAAACTCCAGCTGCCTTATTACAAAACGCAGTTTATCTAAAAACCCAAGTTTAAATGTCAGTAAACTACTGCTTATACGAAATCCATATTACAAAAAGTGGTTTAACGATAAACCATGGACTTTTTGATGGTCTACCTGTAAACCTGGCCGCCATCTAGTTTGACGGTGATCTAAATCGAAAATGTCGAACTGTTTCTTTTGGATAGTGTCTAATTCTTTGTATCCTTTTTAGAGCTGTCCGTGTTATGTCTGCATGAATATAAAACTTGCGTTATCCTTTTATTTTACTATCTCATCGCTATTGTATTAGGGTTTAGCAGTAGATGTGTGGAAAGGAGCTTGTTGAGAGGTGACAGGCGCATGTTGCTGCGCGTGCTGCGATGAAAGTTGCTGTGCGTGCTGCGGTGAGAGTTGCTGCGCGTGCTGTGATGAGAGTTGCTGCGCGTGCTGCGGTGAGAGCTGCTGCGCGTGTTGCGATGAGAGTTGCTGCGCGTGCTGCGATGAGAGTTGCTGCGCGTGCTGCGATGAGAGTTGCTGCGCGTGCTGCGTAGCGAGTTGAAGCGCGTGCTGCGTAGTGAGTTGTAGCGCGTGCTGCGTTGCTTGTTGTAGCGCGTGCTGCGTAGCGAGTTGCTGTGCGTACTGCGTAGCGAGTTGCTGCGCGTGCTGCGTAGCGAGTTGAAGCGCATGCAGCGTAGCGAGTTGTAGCGCGTGCTGCGTAGCGAGTTGTAGCGCGTGCTGCGTAGCGAGTTGCTGTGCGTGCTGCGTAGCGAGTTGTAGCGCAAGTTGCGTTGCGAGTTGTAGCGCATGCTGCGTAGCGAGTTGTAGCGCGTTCTGCGTTCCGAGTAGCGGGGCGTGCTGCATACCGAGTAGCGGCGGTTCCTGCGTTGCAGGTTGTGGCGCGTGCTGCGGTGAGAGATGCGGCGCGTGCTGCGGTGAGAGTTGTAGCGCGTGCTGCGGTGAGAGTTGCTGTGTGTGCTGCGTTGCAAGAGGCGGTGTGCGTAGCGGCGCGTGTTGTGTTGCAGGTTGCGGCGCATGCGACGACGTAAGTTGCGGCGTGTGTTGATGTGCGTGCTGTGGTGAGAGTTGCTGTGCGTGCTGCGTTGCAAGAGGTGGAGCGCTTTGCGGCGCGTTCTGCGTTACAGGTTGTTGCGCGTGCTGCGGTGAGAGTTGCTGTGCGTGTTGCGTTGCGAGAGGTCGAGCGTGTTGCGGCGCGTGCTGTGTTGCAGGTTGTGGCGCGTGCTGCGGCGTAAGTTGTGATGCATGCTGCGGTGAGAGTTGCTGCGTGTGCTGCGTTGCGAGTTGCGAATCGCGTAGCGGCACGTGTTGCAGACGAGTATTGTGGGGTGAGGGCGCAGCAGTAGTTGTACTGCGCTGGCTGCGGATAGCAACTACTCGGTCGCGTTCCTCCCATATATTCAAGTACTCTAATTTTTTATCACTGCGGATTACTTCGGTTTCTGATGCCCGTTGTGTATCTACAAACAACCAGTTGTATACCTTGTTGTATAAAATTTAAAAAAAAAATTGACTTATTTTGTTCAAAGTTTTTCAAGTCAATCCGACTTTCTGGAATGCTCGAACATCGACATCGAAGATTCCACTACATATATGTACATACAGGCGAAGGTAAAACAAGCGTGTTAAAAAGCGTTGGTTACCGTACGTACATATAAATGGAAATATCTCCCCCGAGGACGTATTAGAATCCACAGCCGTAGTTCCGAACGCCGAGTCTTCAATCGAGTCATTATCTAAAACATTACAAGTTTATATATTAGTCATCTATCTTGGTTATCTCAAAGTCTTCGATTATGCTGATGGTGGCGCCAAAATCTATAATTTTTGAACATGAGCCTTCATTATGACTAGATTGTATAAAGCAGGTCGCTGGTGCTCTCGGTGGTCTACCCGTGCCTCGTGATTATGAATAGTACTGACTACCGAGTTAGCGCAAGAGATCTACAATTTTATTTGAAACTAGCTTCTGCCCGCTAACTTCGTCTGCGTGATTAACATTGTTTAAAAAAATATACATGTATAGATTATTTGGTATTTCTCATCCCGTCCCGTCCCGTCCCGTTATATCCCGCCCGTCCTATCTCATTCTCACTCAAGGTATGTAATCCACACCCATCGCATCCCTTTGAGTATAAAAAGTAACAAATATATCGGATTTCCGTCCTCATCCCACGGGAAGACTTAATTTATCTGGATAAAATGTAGCCTAAGTGTTAATCCAGTGTTAATATGGGGAATATTAGTTTTTCTCATTTATCTTCCATAATACAAAGAAACACTCTGTATGTAAATAAGATATTTAGCAGTTTTCAAATTGGACGTGCACCAATATTACTGTGAAAACTGCATCTCATTTCGTATGGTAGGTTTTGAGTAATGTGCAAGCAAACGAAAAGAAACACCCTGTATGTAAATGCAACATATACCAGTTTTTAAGTTGAACCTGCAGCAATACCACTGTGAAAACCGCATCTCATTTGGTGCAGTAGTTTTTGCGTGATGCGCAAGCAAACATACAGACAGACAGACAGACAGACAGACAAAAATTCTAAAAAAAATTGTTTTGGATTCTGCTGCTGTTATAAAGACCCCCCGCGTTGAAATTTCTTAAATATCTTCCATGTACAGACATCGACCATTTACATTTTTATTATATGTATAGATTTTTATTATATGTATAGATGAAATGTGTCATGGTGTTGGCGGGTTCAAGTCTCAGGGCGCACTCGCACTGTAACGGTGAAGGAAAACATCGTGAGGAAACCATACCACAGCGATTTGTAAGAATTTCTAAGGGACTATGTAACGACCGATAACCCGCTTAAGGCCAGCGTGTCCTATATGGCTTGTCTCCTCTCAATCGTGTTTTCGATTGTAGATGATGCCCGTGCCCTGCTGTGGGCGTATACGGGCTGATACAGCATCGTACATAATATGTTAAAGTAGGTTGAGTACCTGCTTGTGGTGGAGTCGGGAGACGGTGCTGAGGAGGCGCACACGACGGACTCGCCGGGCGGAATGACACCTCAGCCTCCTACAAAAAATCCCTTTTAAAATAATACTTAAATCATTTTATTCCTTAAACTAGCTTCTGCCCGCTAACTTCGTCTGCGTGATTAACTTTGTTTAAAAAAATATACATGTATAGATTATTTGGTATTTCTCATCCCGTCCCGTCCCGTCCCGTTGTATCCCACCCGTCCTATCTCATTCTCACTCAAGGTATGTAATCCACACCCATCGCATCCCTTTGAGTATAAAAAGTAACAAATTTATCGGATTTCCGTCCTCATCCCACGGGAACACTTAATTTATCTGGATAAAATGTAGCCTAAGTGTTAATCCAGTGTAAATATGAGGAATATTAGTTTTTCTCATTTATCTTCCATAATACAAAGAAACATCCTGTATATAAATAAGACATTTACCAGTTTTTAAGTTGGACTTGTACCTATATAACTGTGAAACCGCATCTCATTTCGTCTTTTAGTTTTTTTTTATACCCAAGTAAACAAAAAGAAACATCCTGTATATAAATAAAATATATACCAGTTTTCAAATTGGACGTGCACCAATATTACTGTGAAAACTGCATCTCATTTCGTATGGTAGTTTTTGAGTAATGTGCAAGCAAACAAAAAGAAACATCCTGTATGTAAATGAAATATATACCAGTTTTTAAGTTGGACCTGCACCAATGTAATTGTGAAAACTGCATCTCATTTGGTGCGGTAGTTTATGAGTAATGTGCAAGCAAACAAAAAGAAACAGCCTGTATGTCAATGCAACATATACCATTTTTTAAGTTGAATCCGCAGCATTATAACTGTGAAAACCGCATCTCATTTGGTGCGGTAGTTTATGAGTAATGTGCAAGCAAACAAAAAGAAACAGCCTGTATGTCAATGCAACATATACCATTTTTTAAGTTGAACCCGCAGCATTATAACTGTGAAAACCGCATCTCATTTGGTGCGGTAGTTTATGAGTAATGTGCAAGCAAACAAAAAGAAACACCCTGTATGCAAATGCAACATATACCAGTTTTTAAGTTGAACCTGCAGCAATACAACTGTGAAAACCGCATCTCATTTGGTGCAGTAGTTTTTGCGTGATGCGCAAGCAAACATACAGACAGACAGACAGACAGACAGACAGACAAAAATTCTAAAAAAAATTGTTTTGGCTTCTGTTGCTGTTATAAAGACCCCTCGCGTTAAAATTTCTCAAATATCTTCCATGTACAGACATCGACCATTTACATTTTTATTATATGTATGTATAGATAGATGACAAGACAATGCAGAATAACATGCAAAGCAAAATTTTCATTTATTCATCCGATTGGTCTCAAAATCGATATCTGAGGGACCCTTTGCTACGATAATCTAAAGTCAGAGTCAGAATTGGAATTAATGACAGTGGAGATAAAAAATATATTCGTAATTATACATGTTTGTTAATGGTTTTAATATATTACGTTGTTGAATGATAGGCCATTGTAATAATAATAAATAATAAATACACCCAACAGTCACATAAAATAATATAGTCCTGACCCCACATTAAGATAAATTAAGTTTTGCGTCGCAGATATCAGAACTACGAGAGACTTTTCGGTCTCACAAACACCCAGACCCGAAAGAAATATTTGTGGGCCGCACAAACATTTCTCTTAGTGCGGGGATCGAACTCGCGGGCTCTCGTTTCACTGCCGGCGTCTAACTAACTGCGCCACGGAGGCTGTCATTGTAAAATAAGTGACTTTTATTAAGACCATCTTAATTATTTTAAGAAGTATAACTTCTTACGTGCGTACATAAGTACCTACACACACACACGTTTTTAATTTATTTTCGTAATTTCTACAGCTAATATAAATGCAAAAAGTGGGGTTTCAAACTAAGATTACGTAAAAATTATACGTGTTTCATATTTTTAATACTTCATACAAATTCGAATTAAACGTATCATAAGCAGGCGCAATAACACGAAGGAGGAAATAAATTTAAATGTCTCTGCCGACCCATGTTATTAATTATGTATGGAATTTGTTGTCGGGCTCCAATTTGCTTTGTTTTCGTATTTCCTTGTACGATATCTACACATTCATTGAGAGCTGCGACGACCGCTAGTTCACCGGATTCTTTATTATGCACAGGAATATTCATCCACACCCCACCACATAGCAGGAAGGTGCAACTACACGATAGTAAGTGAGTATAGCTACCTGTAAGTGAGCGGCGTGTCGCTCTCCGCCGCGCTCGCTGTCGCGGTACATCGCGCTCCGAACTCACTGACGCACTGACTGGTGAGTGGTGAGTAGTGACTACTTCACGCTCTCCTCACGCAATTACAATGACAACTGGACTTGGCGTGACGTCATAAAATCGTAAATAAACAACATATTGAGATGCCAATGTTGGGCTCTCCTCTCCAGTTCGTCAGATAGTATTGGAATTAAAACGTTCAATACAAACTTTCAATAGCGTCATTCTTAAGCAGTAGGTATTCGTATTTCGAATATTCATTAGCAGATTCTTTGACGTCAGCTGATGCTAGCAGGCATGGAAGAAAGTCAATCCGTCTATGCAACAGCAACGACAAGTTTGTTCTCTAACGCAGATTCACGCCCTTTTTTTATTGCGATGAATGGCGAGACGAGCATGCCATTTGTCTGATGGTAAGCTATATGACCGCTCTTGGATAATAGCAAAACCAAACAACACCATGAATTACAAAGCAATGCTTGGTATTCCACAGCACTCGCCTTCCTAAGACATGTGTGATGTATATGAGCTGATACAGTACAGTACAATATGGCGAATTTGATTGAAATTTAAATTTAAAGTAAGTAATTTTAATATCTAAAATATTAATCTATAATGTACATATGAAGCATCCATAATCTTTTAAAATTATTCATCATTATAGGGCTAGGTATTATTAGAGTTGTGATCAGGCGTTCGCTGCGTGTTGGCTGTGACACGTTGCAGCGCGTGTTGCGGCGCATGTTGCAGGCGAGAGTTGCGGGGTGAGGCGGTAGCACTACGCTGGCTGCGAATAGCAACAACTCTACTGCGATCTTCATTCATATCTAGCAGCCTGCCGATGTCAGTAGAGCGGGGTGACGCAGGTTTATTCCTTGGCACATAACCTGCATACAGACATTGGCATTTTATGTCTTGCAACATGGTAAAAAAGCATTCAAGATGACGAAATACACCAAACAATCTAGTCGTTGTTTGTAAGCAACCACGCACACTATCAGGCGCATCGCCAGGATAATAGCCATGTCAAAAAAGAACAAAAGACGTACATTGTCGAGTCGCTGCCATCCAACTCTTAAGGGACAATTTCCGTCGGCGTCGCCGAGGCTTGAGTGATGGTAAGATGATGACGTCCAGGCCTGCCGGGGGTGTGGAAGATGCACGGGAGGCGCGGGGGGCGTCATGCGGCGCTACTACTGCAAAAAGTTTGTACTGTACTGTAACAGCTCATATTAAGAGCCTGAACGCAGTTCGTTATCGACTAGCCGTGAGGACGATCCCCGCCCCGAGACAAATGTTTGTGTGATCCACAGGTATTTGTTTCGGGTCTAGGTATTTGTGAGAGCGAAAAGTCTCTCGTAGTACTGATACCCACGACACAAAAGATCTTAGAGTGAGGTCAGGACTATGTGATTGTGGCGTGTACTTATGTATTATGGGTGTATTTATATTATTGTTGAGCACGGCACCTTCTACAACCGACAGTTCCATTGAACAGGCCACAGTCACAACTCAGGTCCAATGCGGGTTGCCGGACTACATGTACTACACCGGGTATATCCAGGCTGCGACCGGAAACGAAGCCAGGTGGTAGTTTTAGTGATCACAGACACAATGCAAAGAAAATTATCGCAAAAAAGCGATAGTCATTTTTTTAATATCTTGTTTGGGTGGTAAATCCTAGGTTTGGTAAAATAATAATTTCAATCCTTGCATACCATTGCGTCTTTATAAATAAAAATTTTTAGATATTTTTTTAGGTAAACTATATTTATCACCCAAATACGACGAAAAGTAAAAAATGCAAAAAACATTGCCGCTTTTTAATTGCGAAATTTTTAATTGCATTGTTTATGAAGGCACTAATACTACCACCTGGCTTCTTTGCGGTCGCAGTCTAGATATAGCCTGTAGAACATCTCGTTAAGATAGCTACAGTATGCTGATTTGCTCACAATGTTTTCCTTCAACGAAGTGAGTGGTAACTGACTGTGACTCACCATCAATATACACACATTTTCGAAAAGTACCATAATATTAGAAGGGAGTGTTTGTAATTACCATTTCTGCGGAGTTCTTCGTCCGAAGAAGAATCAGAAAAGTCGAAGTAATCACCAGTCGGCGCCTCTCCATCTAATGCGGAATCTCCATACGGAGCTCCATCTAAAATATGTACAATTATTAATCATAGTAACATTAGATAGACACCCTATTTCTAAAGCCTCAATGGCATAATTAGTTTGACACCGGCTGTGAAACAAGAGGCTGCTATCCCGCACCGAGACAAATGTTTGTGTACAAAATATTTGTTTGGTATCGGGGTATTCGTGAGAAAGAAGAGTCTCTCGTAGAGTCAGATACACGACTCGAGTGCGCTGGTGTGGAGTTAGGACTATGTATGTGACTGCCGGATATATTTAATTTATACTTTTCTATCTCTCTCTCACTCTTCGGGAAGTCCTCTGCTGAACGTAAACCATTCACGCCCATTTAGAAAATTCACCTGTATACTACTAAATATGAATACACTTGTAAACGTACCATCTCTGTGGGATTCTTCATCGGAAGAAGCAGATGATGTTGAGTTGCCAGTCGGCGACTCTTCAGACGAATCATTATCTGAAACAACACACAATTTTTACTGAATTATAGAAGATATTGTATTTTTTTTTCAGCCCATTTATGTCTCACTGCAGGGCACGGGCCTTCTCTACAATTGAAGTACGATTGAGAGTGGTTAGGCTATATAGTCCACCACGCTGGCCTAGTACGGGTTGGCACACATTACATACTATAGAAAATTCGTACAAATCGCTATGGTATGCAGGTTTCCTCAAGATGTTTTCCTTTACCATTATAGTGCGTGGTGATGGACTGTCAATACACACATGACATTAGTACATTGTACTGTACAATAGGTCCGGCAAACGATCAAACAGGTCACTTGAAGGCTGATGGTAAGTAATCATTGCCGACCATGAACATCCGCAACGCGAGATCATGGAGTTGCCACACCATCAAATGGGAGTGGGAAGGAAAAAGGATGGGAAGAGAAAATAGGGATAGATGGAGGGTAAATGATGTGCAATGCTCGCTGTTTCATCGGATACGAATCTAGCAGCAAAGCTTTATATGTATAATGGAAAGTATCTACACATTTTCTAACGGGTTGGAGTATTGTAACTGATACCACGGCTATAAATTCTGCAGCCATTGGTGCACGTGATCTTGAATTTTAAAATCACTGAACAAGAGAGGAAAGGATTTTAATAGGTTACGCAAGGAGACGTATTGCGTATGAATGTGATTGAATATTCATTTTTATTTGATTAGTGTAGCAGCTGTGTAGTCTTTGTACCTGAGGATGAGCTCCGGCGCCGTTTCCGAGTCAGCTGAAGTGTTGGTGATGATGCTGGAGACATCTCGGCCGCGAAGCTGTCTCCCTTCTGAAAAATGCACAGGGACAGTAGAGTCTAACATAATCCTAGTTTTAGCAGTGAACTGAATGTGATCGAAGAGCGAGAGAGAGAGGGAGAAAGATGACGCGAGTACGTTAATATAGCAAATATTTCTATAAAAATTCTTATCTAATTTTACCGGTTAAACGATATTTTTGAAATGTGACGTAAACAACATTAGTCATGACTCAACTGGTCTTGGCAACAATTTTATGCAAATGAATGTTATTAAAATGTTATTGTGACGAGCGTTGGGATTTCTCATCATATTATTATTTGTGCTTTCCTGTATGAATTCCATCAATTATGCACAGCTTTAAAATACCTGCGTAATATCCATAGTCATATAAAGGCATTTCTCGTACACTTCACATTCTGTTTATATTATTCTAAGGTATTGCTAAGTATGAATGCTTCGTCACTAAGTTTCCTTCGACGATTAAAGCAATGAATAATGAACGATAAATATCATTACCAATAGTTAGTAAGTTAGTAAGTTTTATGTATCATTTTATGTTTTATTTAATGTAATCACCCACAGTTTGTTTATAAACAAAAGCTTATAGAAATACACACAAAACCGATGCGAAGTGTAAAGCATTAAAGGTTTCAAAATTTAAGTATTATTAAACTATCTCACAATCACATTTTAAATATAAATAGATACCTGTAAGTGAGCGATGTGTCGCTCTCCGCCGCGCTCGCTGTCGTTGTACATCGCTCCGAGCGAGCTCACACTGACTACACGCGCTCTCCGCAGACACTGAAACGTCACTGTGACGTTATAAACTCGTCGCTAAACAACAACTCTGTGACGTGACAATTTTGTTGGGTTACTTAATACTGAGTAAGAATTCCATGGAGATAAGGTTCAGTATATCACATGGTTTGGTGGCAAGATGTTTGTGTCCGTCCGGAGAGCGACCTCCGTACACAGCGTTAAATAACCCTTCATAGTGATTAATGACATTGTTTTTATCCTATGTATTTTCTGATCTCTCTGATTAAGTTCACCAAACAAAATGCTTTATTAAACGAGAGGAAAGCTATTAAGTTCTCTTTCTAATGTCCTGAAGAAAATAGGGTATAACGATGTCATATTGAGAAAACAATTTAATTCACCACGTGGGTTGGTAGACTTCATAAATATTTGAATTATTGTTGTGAACTCTCAACTATAAAGGCTTTCTCGCAATGTTTTCCTTTGCTGCTAAGGTGCGCGATATTGTTTTAATGTAGGCGGCAAACGAGCCTAGGGTTTTACTAGTGGTGAGTGATCGCCGCCGCCCATGATATCTGTAACACCATAGGCCCTATGCATGCCCCATGGCAAAGCTGAATTTTGCATTAGTTCCAAAAGTTCAAAGTACTTGGAAGAAATGTCGGGTGAAACGTACTAGGTTGGTTGCCATCCTCCGAGGTGATGTGGATGGAATTTGGAGGCTTAATTAGGAGGTTTTTTGTCTTTTATTGGACGTAACTGCCAAGTCAATACTTTAAACTCTGGTTTCGAAACTCTCCATTAGCAGTTCCAATCTTTGGACCTACTCTCAATATGTATTAGTATCTTAGAAACCATTATGTATTAGTTTAAAGTCAAAAGGCACGTCGAGACAATTTCCTGTTGTGTAGTTTTTGCTCCATCAAACGGGATTTCCAGCCGAATAAATCTAAACGAAAACCTGCTAGTCTGGTTTTAAGACTCGATTTCATTTTGTTTCATAAAATGCCGCCGCGATAGATTAAAATCGTGCGCTGCTGTAGCGTTTATTGGTACTATCCTGCTCCATAATAATATTTTAATACGATATAGTAAGATGTTTAAATATTTATTAGAAGTAAATGGAGAAACCGTTTAATGGATTAAGACGAATTTTGTCACAGTTGTAGATCACGTCTTTCATTAACATATAGGGTATTATACGCAGTTAATTGATGCTTGCGCAAATATTTTAGATTTTCATTCAACTTTTCTAAGATTGCGTCACACAGAGGGCGCTGTGCCTTCGATACCACAAGTTAGCTTTGTGCCGGGATTGTTGTTTGGCGTTAGAGCGAGTAGAGCGGGGTGGCAAAATAAGCTGACGAATAGAACTGGCTAAGTAGTTACAAATATTTCAAATAACCCAATTTTACAGATAAGCGGTAAGTTAATTATTGTAATCGAGCACTAGTTATTTATAAATACATAATATTCAAATATGGTCTTGTTGTGTGTACTAACTACCACAGAATTTTCAGTCTCACAAACACCCAGACCCAAAACAAATACCTGTGGATCACACAAACAATTATCTTGGGGCTGGTTTCGAAGACGCGACCATTCGTTTCTTAAGCCCCATTTACATAGAGAGAGTTTCTCGCGGCGAGAATCATATGCGATTATCGCATGACATAACTGCCATACATTATTGTGCTCTGACAAACATTTACACGATGCAGCTTTTTTATGTCCTTACGATAATCTCTCCCCTTGTAAATGTGGCTTTAGTTTAACCAATTTAGACACGGAGGCTCTCAAAAAATAATATATGGTTAGCCAAATGTTAAAGATAAGAGTTAAGTTAGTTGTAACTGAGCTCTACACACGCCAGTGCGAAGCTGGGCCTCACCAACACTTATAACGATGGGTTTTGGAGGAAAACATTGCATAAATTCACTGACAAACTAACAAGCGACCTGCTTGTTGCTTTAACAGGAAAATATACTTTTGTTATTTATAAGCCGGCATTTATTTTATAAAGTATAGTGTGATGTTTCCAACGCATCGTAGTTTCCTTTTCTATGAAATGTGAATAATGTAATCATGGTGTTGGACGAAAAAACCGTAGTTCCGAAGGATACTTGCCCTGTAAGTAATATTTTTAGGTGAATTGCTGCCTTTTGCCTGGTTCTGTTTGCACCAAGCTGGAGAGCACGTAATAGTTTTCCGACATGTCAGATGCGGCTTGCATGCAGCGAGTTCCTGTACCCTTAACCAAATCGTCCATCCACCTTGCAGGCGGGCTTAGGATACTGTCCGAAGTATCCCTGCCCGTCGTAAAAGGTGACGTACGAGTAAAGGGGTCATCAGAGTCGTCCGAAAAAAGCTTTCCTCGCCTTGACTTAGCTTATTTATTTATTTTATTTTATTCTTTACTGCACACACAGAAAAAACAAAAGGCATACAACATTTCACAGATATAAATAAAGAGTACAGTTGGCGGTCTTATCGCCCTAGGCGATTTCTTACAGACAACCTTTGGATGGATATAAGAAAAGGATAAGAATAGAGGGCAGTATAGAATTTAAAGAAAAAACAAGCTCTTTTAAGGGAATAGATAAACAAATTATTTATAGTGAATATATACACAATATATGATACATAATTCAATAATACACTTAATATACATACATATATAAATATTTATATAAATAAATATACATACAAATATACATGCTAAATATAAATTACTTATTGAGACGAAAAGAGGAAATAAAAACTTCTTTATGCAGCTGCTTATAGAGAAAGGTAATAGTCTTTAACCATTTTTTTGAAAGATGTCAGTGTTTGAGCTTGTCTTATGACAACTGGTAGCGCATTCCACAGTCGAACGGCTTGAACTGTATATGACTTATCCATAGATAATACACTATATAGGAAAGACTTATCCATGAAAGTCGTGGCATGCATAGGCATTCTCAATTTCAGATTCTCCGACGACCTCAAGGACCTTGAATGAGACTCATGGAGAAATAGAAAACGTTCTTTAAGATAAGATGGAGTGAGAGGATTGAACAAGATATTGTAAAGAAGATTAAGAATATGAGCATTCCGACGAAGTCGTATGGGTAACCACTTGAGCTTAGCACGAAACTCAGAGACATGATCATATTTGCGCAGACCAAATATAAATCTAATACAGAAATTTTGAAGACGCTCAAGTTTATTAAGTTGGTCCTCGGTGAGATCGAGATAGCTGACGTCGGCATAATCAAGGATGGGGAGTAGGAGAGTTTGTGCAAGGGAAATTTTCGTGGCAATGGGGAGAAAACTGTGTAACCTCCACAAAGACCTAGCTGAGGCAAAAACCTTACGGCTAACTTCCCGGAGCTGAGGACCCCAGGTGAAACACTTGTCCATATATAAGCCAAGATTTTTTACTGTAAGCTTAATTTAGTGTAAAAACTTGTATTTCTTAAAGCTTCGTTTCCTGAAATGTTGCTAACGAGTAACGAGGTCTACTGTGCCAAATAGAATAATGATGAATGACAGCCTCCGTGGCGCAGTTGGTTTGACGCCGCCTGTGAAACGAGAGGCCGCGGGTTCGATCCCCGCACCGAAACAAATATTTGTGTGATCCACAGGTATTTGTTTCGGGTCTGGGTGTTTGTGAGACCGAAAAGTCTCTCGTAGCTTCTGATACCCACGACACAAGACTCGATCTTAGTGTGGGGTCAGGACTATGTATGTGACTGTTGGGTGTATTTATTTATTATTTATTAGAAAAATCATAATGTGAGTTATTTATTTTCATTCCAGAAGTATTGTTGGAATCCTGAGTGTAATCTCTGTAATAGCTATTAAACAGTTATATTTTCCGGTTTTTAATTACGAATAATGTGTTCATATAACAATAGTATACGTTATAAAACAATAGAATAGTTACGAAACTATGTAAACTCTATGTTATTAAAAGCACAACATGTTTATTTCAAAGTGCATAATACATTTCATTAAAATTATCTTCTAATATATCGTTTAGATATTTTAACGTGCTTATATTTATTTAATTATTACAAT
This sequence comes from Deilephila elpenor, assembly GCA_949752805.1. NCBI lineage: Eukaryota > Metazoa > Arthropoda > Insecta > Lepidoptera > Sphingidae > Deilephila > Deilephila elpenor. The sequence goes on along the minus strand of OX457118.1, from coordinate 10,005,777 downwards.
TACATGAAATTCAGTCATACTGCGCGTTAGACTATAGGTTACGAACCGGGCATATTTGCCGAAAACGGCCGAAACGAAGTCTTGTGTGTATTGATAATTATTTACAACGAACTTAAACGCCGAAGGAAGACATTGTAAGGATTCATAACATAGAAAGACCATAGATCTCAACAACATTTTCGGCGGTATGTAAACTCGGCCGAGCACCAGGCGTGGTGGACTCACCTAACTCCTCTCCATCGAACTCTTGGTTATGTCAGTTTTGTGGGCTTATAAACTATGGTTGAGATTAATGTAGGTACTTGTTTTACAGGCCAACTGTGACGTGGTCGTCGGGATCCTGTGTGTGGTGGCGGCGCTGGTGGTGGTGGCGGTATGCTGCTACCGACACAGCGCTAGATGCCGGCGAAAGGTCCAAGATTACATGCTCTACGTGTAAACAAAATAATTACAGCCTCCGTGGCGCAGTCTAGATGCCGACTGTGAAACCAGAGGCCACTATGACTCCCGCATACAGACAAATACACGTATACGCCATAATTGTTTCGAATGTGGGTGTCTGTGTTGATCTCGGAGTTTCTGATACACGACAAAAGACTCGTTTCTGACTACGAGAAGGCCTAAGTGTGACAATTGGGTGTATTTATTTATTAGTAAAGTATAACCCCGTTTGTAGGTGTTCAGTGAAAGTAAACAACTGGAAAAGTTTCACATAGATGGCGCTGTGTCCAGTGTCACTCACTGAGTCCCGCGTGTGCTGTTCTCAGTCAATCACACATTGTAAACTTTTAATTGTAATAAAATAGTTTTTTTAGTTTAAATAGTAATTTATTTAACACAGCAGAAGGACACTAGCCTGTGGAATTACTGGGCATTGAGGGACACCTAATGTCCCAGGGTGAAGAGCGCAGAGCAGTGCGATGCAATGTTTAATTTGCTGTGTGAGGTGTCGTCTCTGTGTATACATATTAGGTTCCATTTAGAGACAATTGCTTGTTAAGCTATAACACCACTTTGGATGATGCAACAATTAATATTCGATTCACTATAATTGAAATAAGCGAGGCAGTCGGTCTCTGAACGTTTTACCAAACGGTGTATTTTTGATCTGCATAGAAGAAATATACATAAATACATACATAAATGATACAAAGTTTTCTTCGTCTGTTGTGTCCTACCACTATCAACATACACCACTAGGCCAACCCCTATTTAAAGGAGGTTTAAGGCGACTAGATCGTCTTTTAGTTTTCTCTAATTAAAAGGCCTGTGTCTAATGTATCTCTCACATCGTACATTTCAAGTTTTCAACGTAATGTATGCTAAATAAATGTCGGATTTTTTGTAGCACATGCCTACACGGTGTTATTTATGTAAGAGTATGTGTTATCTTTTGCTCATTTCATGCGCGTGTGTTGTAAAAAATAAATTATATGCTGTACAAACAATGGCATTTTATTAATTTCCAATATATTGGTTTTAAGACAAGTGAAATTTTTAGCGTCAGGAAAGTAGATATATTAAAAGACGGGCATATGAAATAAAACCTTAAGTATATGCACATATAGTTTTTTTTTATTTCCTCGGGTATTATATATTCTTCTTCCGTAAGTTGCCCACAACCATTATATCTTGAATAAAATCTTTGTACAGAGAAATAAAAAATAATTGAGCATTTCGCATTTGAATTTAAAAAAAACTGGTTAATTATATAACTTTATCTTTTTGCAAATCACTATGTTCAAACAACATTTTTTTTTATCTAAGTAGTGTATCATCATGTAATTTTATTCGTAGTGTTACGACCTCTGCTTCGGAACGTGTTGCAGCCCAGTCAAATAAGGCAAAAGATGGGCTTACCTCGGAATAAGAGATAATAAGCTGGAAACTTGTATTCACCTTTGTTTTGGTATTTTAACACTAGAAGGGAGACAGACCGCAGCGGTCAATTTGACGGTACTAGAGATTAAGTGAGAATACTTATGAAATTATTACATATTTTAAATTAAAATAAAATAAAAATAATACAAATTTATTTTTTATTAATAGTAAACAATTTAGCATTAAAGTTAGTAACATTTGTAACAAGTAATAGTTTTTTTAGACTCTTTTGTACATTTTCCACAAACAGCTTTTTTACAGATAGTGCAGTTTTCACTTGTTTTTTTTTTTTTCACAATTACTATTGATTTGACATTGCCGCCTCTTATTGTTTGTAGTACATGGTTCACTTGTTTCAGAATTAGTTCCTTGTCTCTGAGTCGCAGTTGAAGTGGTTTTTTTTACATACTCTTCACGTAGTTCGCTCACTAGTTGAAGGATAAAATCATGACGAGAAATTTTTATTCCTGTGACTTTTTGATATAGAATCCACGAGTTTATAGCTGCTAAATCAAGTATATTGTAAAAAACGTGAACAGGCCATCTCCGACTTCCAGCTCTTACGGTGTATTTGCGTGCCATTTGATCGATGATGTCTACACCAAATTTTGTTGCATTGTAAAATCCAACGGTTTCAGGCAGCTTTTTTTTATCAGTACCTATGCTTACGTTGGGGTGCAGGGTACTCAAAATAATAACAATTTTTCCTGGTTTTCCTATCAAGGAAAACCCTTACTACCTATCAAGGTATTAAGGGTTATATCGGTATCGGTTTTCATTATGAAAGTTTCATATCTTTTAGTACGAATACCTCTACAAATCGGTGGTACTTCTCGTCTTGCACGCCGCATTGTTCCAACAATACTAGTCTTTTCGACCATTAGTTCTTCTTGTGTAGACCATTCTTGTTCTATTTCCGTTTTATTATATAATTATTTTATAAAAAGTTACGACTGCGTGAGCCAATGTCTACTGTAAAATGTCAACAAGCTAGGCAGTAACAACTTACTCAGAATTCAATTCAACATAAATAAAAACAAAAGTACACTCATTAGTTTGAAGAATTCGTTGTTTACTATTCTTATCGCCGCCTTTATATTATGTATGCCGTCACATTGACGGTGCGCGGTCTTAGTAGGTATTTGTAATCGAAACTCATTTACAATATATTTCTAAGTTTTTTTAAATATAGATTTAGCTTAATAATAGCAAATTAGGAAAAGTCATAAAATATGAAAAGAAACAAAAACATAGTTTGTGAAATATTTAACAATGAAATTGCCTTGCCGCCAATTTGACTGCCTTGGTCTATCTAGTGTTAAACATATACATAAACTCACGTCTTTATTCCAAAAAGGGTAGGCAGAGGCGCCACCAGGACACCCACATTTCGCTTTGTATGTTCCGTGACGCGATGTGTTAGGGGGCGAGCCTATCGCCATTCTAAATATTTTATTTATTTATTTATTTAACACTTTGTACATATCAACGGTACAGGCGGACTTAATGCCTACGGGCATTTTCTCCCAGTCAACCTTAAGGTGGTGTAGAGAGACGGAAGCTAATCTTATATATATGAGTACTTAGAAATACTACATAAATACTTATGTACGTAGTTTTGTTGCAAAAAATTATACCTTATATAATTTAAGGGTTGATAAATGACCGCTACCCTCCATCCAGTTCTACATTTCCTTCATCCTTGTAAATTATAATTTATGGGAGAGCTTAATTACAAATTTTTATAATGCCTTAAATAACCTTAATAACATCTAAGGCTAACGAGAAAATAAAAAAATAAAAATTGATTCAAATTTTTCAATTGACGGGATTACATTAAACAAAACCACAGCAATGCGTGATCTCGGAGTTGTTGTAGATTAAACTTTATTACACATATGGACCAAATTATAAAAACGTCTTGGCAATTGTTAGGTTTCTTGAAACGGGTCGGTAAAGACTTTAAAAACCCTAGCACCTTATTGATTCTATATAACTCTTTAGTCCGGAGTAACTTGGAATACGCTTCTCCCATATGGACTCCATCATATAAGACACATGTTGATAGAATCGAACGAGTTCAACGCAACTTTACTCGTTTTTTGGCTTTCACTGATCGCACCTGTCCGTACCGCGCCGATTACCTGGCGAGACTGTCACACTTTAAGATGACTTCTCTGGAAAGCAGACGTAAAGTAGCCGATGGTATAACTTTATACAAAATAATACATGGAGACATAACATCGCCCGAATTGTTGTCGCGATTAAATTTTACCGTTCCCCGTACCTTGCCGAGATATCCTTTATCTCAAACATTTACCCTATCCCGCAGTAGAACTAATTTAGGCAAATATGCTCCACTAAATAGATTAGCAAAAACCTACAACGATATGAACTCCCTTAACGAACTCGATATGTTCACTACTATCAGTCTTCGCCAATATCGCAAAAGGTGCTATGTAACCTTGAAAAAATAATACTAATAAATTCGTCCTGCTACCTTAATAACTTCAAAAGTCCAATGATTTATTTTGTATACTATATTCCTAAGTTGTCATTATTGTATTTTAATTTTATCGATAGTTATGTAAGTTAACTTGTTGTGTTTAGTTAATTAGGCTAAGTGTTTTTTTTTGTAATTCTTATAGTAACCTTTTATACTTGTTATTAAAATTTTAAGATTGTATTTTTTCTAAATTTTGTTTATTTCTGTCTAAAAATATTTAAATTGTTGTAAAAATATATTTTGTTAAGCCAATAGTGTTGTATACCTACACCTGTAATGGTTTGTCACCTAGAATAAGTACATAGTGTTGTGATTACCTCATATGTAATTTGTGTGATGAATCGATGGTGTGTCTATTAATATAAATAAAAATAAATAAATACCTACTCCAAAACGACGTTAATCTCTAGGAATAGAACATGAACTGTTTAGTTGACGGACTTGAGCACGACGTTCGTCTTTCAGTCGTCCAGTCAGTGTGCGTGCGCGCGCGGGCTCGCTTGGAGCGATGCAATGCGAGCGCGGCGGAGAGCCACACGCCGCACGCGACGCGCACCGCGAGATACAAAACTTACAGGTATTAAAACTCAATTAAAATTTAATAGTTTGAATATTATATTGTTCAATAGATTCTGATACTTCCCTGTACCTAATAGTGCTATGAGCCTATAGGTGTGTACATTGAAATAGAATTGGGAGGTTTATGTAGAGATCATTGATAGTCAATCACCACGCACTTTAACGGTGAAGGAAAACATCGTGAGGAAACCTGCATACCGTAGCGATTTTAAAAGAATTTCTACGGTATGTAAGTCCGCCAACCCGCACTAGGCCAGCGTGGTGGACTATATGGCCTAACCACTCTCAATCGATTCTCTCGATTGTAGAGTAGGCCCGTGCCCTGCAGTGGGACGTATATGGGCTGATATAGATAGATATAGATTCATGCCTTTGGCGGATTGTTTTTAAACTTAACAAACTATATTCAATAGATAAAGGTTGTCATAGTCAATATCATCCGCCTATGAACTTCAGTAACATATTTTACATTTGATATAGGGAAATAACACAGTATTGTGATATTAATTCTAGTTAATTGGCGGTCGTTACAACACATTCAAATTGAGTTTACATTATGTTGTTACAATTATAATATTTATAAATATAGAGTAAAGTACTTACAAACTTGTCGCCTAAGTGTGGGGTGAGCTTACATTCAATAATAGATTTTCCATGGCTGGAATTTCTGATTGCTCGAATTTTTATGGCTGAAACTTCTCGAGTAGGACCACGTATCGGCAAGTAGAGCGTCGGTCGTGGGTGGAAAGGGCGTATGTTCAGCAGGGGACTTCTTAATCCTAAAAAAGGAAGAGTGAGAAATAGAGAATTATTAAATATAGGTATACCCATTGTGTATCAATAAATGTATCCTTTTTTATTGCAAATTATTTCCGTAAGGACGCAGAAATCTCCGCGCCCGTGCTGATCCCGCCGCCCCCGCGGCCCCCGTGGCTTCCACCGCCCCCGCCGTCATCGAAACGGATCTATCGAAACTTAACAAGTAACCACTATTTATATAATAATAATAATAAATAATAATAATTAACACTTTATTATACCACCACAAAATCATATTACAAAATAAACAAAACAAAAAGGATAAAAAAGACAAAAAAAAATGGTGACATAATCGACGGTCTTATCGCTTTAAGCGATCTCTTCCAGACAACCGGGTAGCAGAGGAAACATTGAATTGTTGCTGGCGGTGCTTATTATCTACAATAAACATACATGCACATTACATAGATAAATACCGAAAAAACCAATAAATAAAAGTATAATAAACTTACATATAATATAATACATAAACATACATATATACATACTAATGTTATACATATAATTGAGAATGGACATGAAGCTATTGCGAAAGATAGAGAGCTTTCACCTTCAGTTTGAATGTCTCCAGCGAAGACGAACGCTTAATTGTGAGAGGCAAAGCGTTCCACAGCCGGACTGCCTCAACGGTAAAGGAACGGTCATAAAACGACGTTCTGTGTGCTGGAAACTGCAATTTCAGATTCTCTGATGACCTAAGAGAATGTGAATTGGCAGTATGTAGGAAACTAAAACGTTCTTGAAGGTAGCGCGGAGCTGAGGGATTAAACAGAACACTGTAGAGAAGAGACAGGATGTGAAAATTCCGGCGACGGCGTATGGGAAGCCACTTGAGCTTAATACGATATTCAGAAACATGGTCATATTTGCGCAATCCAAATATAAACCTGATACAAAAATTTTGAAGGCGCTCAAGCTTATCTAGCTGGGCCTCGGTAAGATCGAGATAGCTGGCGTCGGCATAGTCAAGAATAGGGAGCAAAAGAGACTGTGCAAGCGCAATCTTAGTGGTATTTGGAAGAAAATTACGCAACCTACGCAACGCACCAGCAGAAGCAAACATTTTACGGCTAACTGCCATTATTTGTGGGCCCCAAGATAAACTGCGATCAAAAATTACGCCAAGGTTTTTCACAGTGTCGCTAAACGGGATGATAACCCCGTCCAGCACCACGTGAGGCAGATGAGACCAGTCGACCTTGCAGATGGTTTTTTGGCTACCTACAATAATGGCCTGTGTTTTAGCCGGATTTAATTTAAGGCCGTATGCTTTACTCCACTCCAAAATAGCATGAAGGTCGCTATTCATAAGACGAATAGCATCATTCAGCTGATTGAGAGGAGATTGGCAGTAAAGCTGAAGATCGTCTGCATAAAGGTGGTAGGAGGAAGAAAGATTACATGAAATAGAATTTATAAAAACTGAAAACAGAAGTGGAGACAAAACGCCACCCTGTGGTACACCGGCAGATGTGTTACAAAACGGCGAAATCGTTTCCCCTAGTCGAACACACTGCCGGCGACCAAACAGCTAACTATGAAACCAATCAATCACACTTGGAGATATGTTGAAGGAGCGAAGTATAGCCAGGAGAATGTCGAAATCAACCGTGTTGAATGCGTTACTAAAGACTAAGAGCGTCAGAACAGTTAACTGACTGTTTTCCATCCCCAGACGAATATCGTCGGTGATTTTAACAAGTGCAGTGACTATGCTGTGCCCAGGACGGAAGCCGGATTGAAGGGGATTAAGGAGATCATGTCTGGCGAGGAACGAGCTTAACTGGTTATAGACCAGACGCTCGAGGACTCGAAAAGGCAGAATGGATATTGGACGGTATTCAGAAAGGGATTTAGGGTTAGGTTGCTTTGGTAAAGGAATAATCTGTGCTTCCTTCCATAAGCAAGGAAACACAGCATTGGAGATGGAAAAATTTAGTATATGGCAAAGGACAGGAAAAATGGAATCAAGAATAGGAAGAAGCATATTGCGGCTGATGCTATCCACACCAACTGCATTAGATGCAATTGAGATGATGCTCCTCCGAACATCACAAGCAGTGAATTGACGAAAGACAAATGCCGAAAGGTCAGGAGCAGAAATCTGTGAAAGATAATTAATAGTAAATAAATATAAATAACTTATAAATAACTTCAGTTTTCGAAATGCTCTCAATATGTAGAATAAACCATGTTGTGATGCGTGGATTTTCAACCCAAATTGAGAGAGTAAAAAAAAGTTGCGAACTAAAATAGCTGATGTTAGGATTATCGTCACCAAGATAGTGAGCAGAATAATATAATAAGTCGATCTCTCCATAAGTAGTCGTATCAATTACCACCAGGCAAATGGCATGCTCGTCTCGCCATTCATTACAACAAAAAAATTCCTTGCGCTTATATCAATATGTCGTATAAATAGGTTCAGATTCTATATAACCAAAACTAAAAAGAGAAACCAATCCAGCTTCCATTACTACAGTGGAATCACAAAATGTGCTCTGCCAACTTAGTTAAAAGAAATAATTCCTTACTTACTAAAAAAGACTCACAGAGATACATAGAGACACAAACAAGCAAACTTTTGCAGATCGCATAGTATACCCACGAAACTTAGTAGAATCGCAGCTGCATGGCCTGGGTTCCAACATCGTTATGTTATGTCAAGCCCATAAGCGATGGCATTCAATTATTTTTGCAGAACATGACATCTGTTCGACCACTCCTTGGGAAGTTCCAGGGACTTCTCTCAATGATGAAAGGGATTGGGAGCGGGTCCTTGCCGCTCGCAGACAGAGAGGAAGCAATGCGTCTGCCGTCCCTACGCAGACGTCACGACTTCAGCGCACTCAACAAACTGTCGCGCTCCACTCGCAACAAACTGTTGCACGGGTTTGTGTTTGTTTGGTTATAATTCTTTTTATCCAAATAAAAAGACAGTCACAGTCGCAGAAGCCTATTGTGAGACAGCTCGGATCAAATTATATTAGCAGTATGATTACTTGATTTTCCTAAAACAAATTTTTGTATCTTGATTTTTTCAGAACACCGATAAGGCGCCTACTCCGCCTCCTCCATCCCCTCCGCCCCCGCCGCCCCCACATTTTCCTTTAACGTCAGGGGAATGGAGTCGCATATTTAATATAGCAAGTATGCCTACATATACGACATAAATGCAAACCAAAAATATAAAAATCCAAATCCCAGTCCTAGTTCCACACATACAAGTCTCTTGATGTGGGCATTAGAAACGACTACAGGCTTTTTGTCACGTAAACACCTACATCCGAAACAAATAATTGAGTTCCACACAAACATCTTGATGCAGTGTTCGAGCTCTCAACTTCTTGTTCCACAGTCGACATCTAACCGACTGCGCAACAATGGCTGTCAAATACAAATAATTTTAATATTGCAGAATGCCTGGGATATCCCCCGATACAACCAAAATACTGTACCGCTCTCGTCGCTAATATAGACCTAGAAAGCGAACGAGACCGTCTTGTCGCCGCTCGCAGACAGCGAGGGAGCGATGTTTCTGCCGCCCCTACGCAGACGTCTCGAGTGCAGCCTGCTCGACAAACTGTCGCGCTTCACTCGCAAGGAACTGTTGCACAGGTTTGTGTTTCTTATAAAAAACAATTGTTAATAGAAAGATTGTGTAAATGTTAAGAACAGGAGAGTAGGCTTTAGAAAAGAAACTAACAGTATGAAAAACAAACGTGTGTCGGTCCGAGTTATATTATAACAGTGCGTTCGATGCACCCATATAATGGTCCCCGCCTAGAGATCATATGTCAACAGCTTACACTAAAGTACATATATTTATCGTTTCGCAAGCTTCCACTTGTATTGCCTTTTAATCTTTCTAATATTTTAAATAAGTCATACAAAAAAAAAAAAGTAATCTTAGTAATTAGGGACCGAAGTATTGGTTCAGTGAGATTAGATAATTTGTTTTTATGTATTTACATTTATTTATTGATATATTTCAGAATGGAGGAAATGCACTGCCCCCGCCACCACCTCCGCCACCCCCTCCACCGCCTCCGCCCCTGCAAGGTCCACCCCCTCGGTCATCAGGGGAATTTAGCCATGCGTTTGACGGAACAAGTATATTGAAATAATAATATTATTTTATACAGTTATGCAAGTAATTTTGATAGCCCTTAATTTTTGTGACTCGTATGTACTATAAAATCGTCACACCTGCGATTGGCAGGGTTGCACTAATTGAGAGTACACTTTAGGAGAAATGGCGCTACAAAACGGAGCACATACATATAAGTAAATTTTAAACATAAATTCACATTGCATTACTTTTTATTTTACAGATAGCATTGGATATACTGCAAAGTTCCCGACAATTCTAAACTAGTAAAGCGATCTAGATCATCTTGTTGCTGCTTGCAGACAACTCTCTCGATGCAGTCGGCTTACGAGCTACGCGGTCGACTAATTGTCGCGCTCGAGTCGCTGCGCCGACCGCCTGTCGACAGACTTTTTGTCACCGAGTGATCGCCAAGAACTATAAATATCAAATACATTTGTATTATTAAACCGCATTAACGTGTAACTATTTAAACAATAACAAAAAAAACATAATAAATATGTGACTAAAGTTGTAGCTCGTTGTTTGTTTCCTTTTCGGAGTTAAGTGTGTATTGATAGTCAATCACCACGCACTTTAACGGTGTAGGAAAACATCGTGAGGAAACCTGCATACCGTAGCGATTTTAATGAATTTCTACGGTATGTAAGTCCTTAGTCCGCCAACCCGCACTAGGCCAGCGTGGTGGACTATATGGCTTAACCACTCTCAATCGATTCCCTCGATTGTAGAGGAGGCCCGTGCCCAGCAGTGGGACGTATGTAGGCTGATACTACTACAGGTACATTATGAATGAGGTTAACTTTGAAGGTAAATAAGTACCAGAGGGATATAATGTTATTTTCAGTGGTTTTATCGCTATAGATTAAAACTGTTCAATGTTGCTACTCGGAACTCCCTCTCTCTCTCCCCCTCTTAAATCCCAGGAAGTCCACTGTTGAGCATAGGCCTCCCCCATGGATCGCTATGCTCGGAACTTAGGATTTAAAATAAATAAATACACCCAAAAGTCACACACACAGTCCCACACTAAGATCGAGTCTTGTGTCGTGTATCAAAAACTAAGAAAATCTTTTCGGTTTGACAAACACTCCGACCCGAAAGAAATATGTACTTGTGGATCACACAAGTATTTGTCTTAAATCAAAATGACGTCGAAACGACAGGACTGTTTAGTCGCCAGAGAGTCGCTAGTTCTGCGTCACATGAATTATCTTAATTCAGGATATCTGTCTTGTATGAGGTTCGTAGGAATCAGTGCGCGTGCGCGTGCGGGCTCGCGCGGAGCCATGTACAGCTACAGCGAGCGCGGCGGAGAGTCACACGTCGCACGCGATATGAGCTCTCTACACGACGGATCCACTCAGACACCCGAGGTTTTTTTTAATACCAATTTGTTTCTATAATATAGTGGAACAGGTTGGTGCATAATATGTATAGTCGGAAGTGGTGGTAGGTCTCTCATATGTGAGAGGCCGCCAGGGTAGGTACACGTCGCACACTTACAGGCACTCGTTTACTGACTTACTATCGTGTGCAACCTTTCGTCCAATTCCAAGCAAAGGGAGAGATAAAATGATGTTTTAAAGAGGAAGTACAGCTGAATAAAAATACTTACACAGACAAAAAGGCCAGGTGGAAAGCACGGATAAAACAAATTAATTCCTTATTCCTTCTATTTTTAGTTGTGGGTTAAACACAAGTTAGACATTCTCGGAGACTCGCTGAGCTTCAATGCTTTTTTTTTTTAATTTATTATATTTCAAAAATGTAGTGTAGTGCATGCTCTTGACCCTGGCTTACAGGAGTTGCAGTGGCGAGTGTGAGGGCGGGATGTTCTCTGTTATGCCTACTTTATTAGGGTCATACTGATTATTTACAAGGTCATTGCAAATAACCGTCACAGATCCCAAACAGGAAAACACAATATTAACACGCTTTTATTACCTTCGCCTGTATGTATGTATGTATGTATGTATGTATGTATGTATGTATGTATGTATGTATGTATGTATGTATGTATGTATGTATGTATGTATGTATGTATGTATGTATGTATGTATGTATGTATGTATGTATGTATGTATGTATGTATGTATGTATGTATGTATGTATGTATGTATGTATGTATGTATGTATGTATGTATGTATGTATGTATGTATGTATGTATGTATGTATGTATGTATGTATGTATGTATGTATGTATGTATGTATGTATGTATGTATGTATGTATGTATGTATGTATGTATGTATGTATGTATGTATGTATGTATGTATGTATGTATGTATGTATGTATGTATGTATGTATGTATGTATGTATGTATGTATGTATGTATGTATGTATGTATGTATGTATGTATGTATGTATGTATGTATGTATGTATGTATGTATGTATGTATGTATGTATGTATGTATGTATGTATGTATGTATGTATGTATGTATGTATGTATGTATGTATGTATGTATGTATGTATGTATGTATGTATGTATGTATGTATGTATGTATGTATGTATGTATGTATGTATGTATGTATGTATGTATGTATGTATGTATGTATGTATGTATGTATGTATGTATGTATGTATGTATGTATGTATGTATGTATGTATGTATGTATGTATGTATGTATGTATGTATGTATGTATGTATGTATGTATGTATGTATGTATGTTAGTATGTATGTATGTATGTATGTATGTATGTATGTATGTATGTATGTATGTATGTATGTATGTATGTATGTATGTATGTATGTATGTATGTATGTATGTATGTATGTATGTATGTATGTATGTATGTATGTATGTATGTATGTATGTATGTATGTATGTATGTATGTATGTATGTATGTATGTATGTTAGTATGTATGTATGTATGTATGTATGTATGTATGTATGTATGTATGTATGTATGTATGTATGTATGTATGTATGTATGTATGTATGTATGTATGTATGTATGTATGTATGTATGTATGTATGTATGTATGTATGTATGTATGTATGTATGTATGTATGTATGTTAGTATGTATGTATGTATGTATGTATGTATGTATGTATGTATGTATGTATGTATGTATGTATGTATGTATGTATGTATGTATGTATGTATGTATGTATGTATGTATGTATGTATGTATGTATGTATGTATGTATGTATGTATGTATGTATGTATGTATGTATGTATGTATGTATGTATGTATGTATGTTAGTATGTATGTATGTATGTATGTATGTATGTATGTATGTATGTATGTATGTATGTATGTATGTATGTATGTATGTATGTATGTATGTATGTATGTATGTATGTATGTATGTATGTATGTATGTATGTATGTATGTATGTATGTATGTATGTATGTATGTATGTATGTATGTATGTATGTATGTATGTATGTATGTATGTATGTATGTATGTATGTATGTATGTATGTATGTATGTATGTATGTATGTATGTATGTATGTATGTATGTATGTATGTATGTATGTATGTATGTATGTATGTACGTACGTACGTACGTACGTACGTACGTACGTACGTACGTATGTATGTATGTATGTATGTATGTATGTATGTATGTATGTATGTATGTATGTATGTATGTATGTATGTATGTATGTATGTATGTATGTATGTATGTATGTATGTATGTATGTATGTATGTATGTATGTATGTATGTATGTATGTATGTATGTATGTATGTATGTATGTATGTATGTATGTATGTATGTATGTATGTATGTATGTATGTATGTATGTATGTATGTATGTATGTATGTATGTATGTATGTATGTATGTATGTATGTATGTATGTATGTATGTATGTATGTATGTATGTATGTATGTATGTATGTATGTATGTATGTATGTATGTATGTATGTATGTATGTATGTATGTATGTATGTATGTATGTATGTATGTATGTATGTATGTATGTATGTATGTATGTATGTATGTATGTATGTATGTATGTATGTATGTATGTATGTATGTATGCACTTCAAAACGTCGAATTGACTTGATATTATGCATACTTGTCAAGGACCGATGACAATACAATAATTTACAATAATTTAATTTTCAGGAATTTAATTGTCAAGAAAATAAAAGTGGGTAATTTGCGCGCAGCTGCCTTCCTTTGTTAATATAGCCGTAGATAGGCGTATTTTTAGTAAAATAAACGAATAATAGTTTAAAAAACTAAAATAAACGCTTTAGTAAGAGACCCAACTAAAAGTAAAAATAATTGTTAATGAGTTTAAGATTACAAAATGGACTGATATACATTCATGCACGCACGCGATGCAATGAATATTTAAAGTTAATTTTTTACACCTTGGGTTACAATGAATTATTAGAGTTTTCGTAAGCATCCCATTTTTTAAATATAATATGCCTATGTGACCCGCGGATAGTGAAACTTACCAACAGTGAAATAATTTTTGAAATCCGTTCAGTAGTTTCGGAGCCTATTCAATGCAAACAAACATACAAATAATTAAAACTTTCCTCTTTATAATATTAGTATAGATAAACTAATTTTAATAAGTACTCTTATGTTTTCCATACGCGTCACGCTTATATCGCTGATAAGGCAATACAGGTTCGCTTTGATCTGATTTCCATGCCGAGATGCTAGAGGCACAGCTTATTACCATACCAAGCAAAAATTATTAAATTTTTTCCTAATTCTAATTCTAATCCCTCGTATTTATTCTAATATCAATAACAGGAAATATCAATTATGCAGTAAGTTATTGTGTTCCAATTTGTCTTATTCCAGGACGCTGAGAGCTTGATAACGGCTCCATCAATGTCCTCGCTGGCTCGGCAATCAAGTCTGGATCAATCAGCAACAGGTACAATATCATGGTTTTATTATATGGTAGAGCCATGCTGTCAGTCATGGCTCAGCATTAATGGTCAGGCTCGTCCGGGACGGGAGCACTGTCTCACAGGAGATCAACGTTAAGCGACAGCTTTGCAGTCGCCTTTCGTTTGGTGAGATTTCGACCCAATACCTCTTTCCTTTCTGCTCCCCTCCCGATTTGAAGTCCGGCAACACATCTATAATTTCAGCGTCGTGGATGTTCATGGGCGGCAGATATCACTGACCATCAGGTGACGGTATGCAATTAAAAGAAACACTTCAAAGTTCAAACAGTTCCATAACATATATTGTGGTAACTTAGAGATTCATTTATTGTGTGAGACTGTTGAGTGTATTATTATTTACCTATTCCATATTATTAATAAGTGCAAATATTTCGGCTTAAATGTAATAACTTTACTTGGATGTCTTTGAAAAGAAGGTTTGTGTTGACGCGTATTTGAAATTTCCATTGACTGCTGAGTGCTGCTGTGTGGGGTACACAATAACCTCGTTATATGGTATATTTATAAAATATTATATTTGTGTTTAATATCAAAATGTATATTTCAGATGAAAACCAATTTGAGGACTCGATGACATCATTTTTCACTGACCTCACTGAAATAATCATGAAAGAGGGAGAGACGAATAGTAAGTGAAAAACGCATTATAATATACAGCGTGGGGCATGAATTAAAAATAATAATCTTATTTCGCGCGCAAACATAATATGCTGTGCAGGGCCTGAAGAGGCGTTGTATCGCTACCGCGTTTCTCGGAAATTTTGTTAGAATGGATCGCTTCAAGGGCCCTTATCAAGAAAGAGGTCATTCGTTGAATCAAAGAAGGATGGGCAACGTTTGTAAAACTTACGCATTCTCGTTAAATATTCTTCAGCGCCTAAAGTCAAAAGTCTTTAATTGTTGTGTTGCCAGTGATGACATACGGCTACGAAACGTGGCCTCTCACTATGGGCCTCATACGATGTCTCAATGTTACTCAACGCGCTTTGGAGAGGGCTATGCTTCGTGTGTCCCCACGAGATCGAATCAGGAATGAGGAAATCCGTAAGATAACAAAGGTTACCGACGTAGCCCAGATGATTAGTAAGATGAAGTGGCATTGGGCTGGCACACAAAGCATAATTTTCTTATTACTGAAAAAAAATTAGCTTATTACTGCAAGACACTTTTTTCGCGTAAATACAATAACAAAACATGATTTCAGCAAGATGGAGCTTCTCGTACGTCTAATGAATTCCTGCCGTAGAAGTTTTCGGTCGGAAAAGCTCATTTCGAGGAGAGGTGATCCAGGCGCCTAGATTTATCAGTTATCACTATCTGATTTTTTATGGCGTTGTTTATGTAATATACTTTATCAAATACTTGCATTATCAGTCGAAGAACGCAGTCCAGGTGAAAGCACGAATCAGAAAAGTGGTGACTGGCATCTCACGATTTTTACGACGACAATTTTATATTTTTTTTATGATCACTTAAAAAAATGACAACGACAAGACAAGATTTAAATGTTATTGTTTTTTTTTGTAAATAACCCAATATATTGACTTGTTTTCAATTTTTTTTTAAATATATCTAATCGTTGGTTTTCTACGTTTTATTTAAATGTTTAATAATTCATGCCCAACCTGTACATCATTTACCCTTTTTTAGGTTTTCCTTTTTACATAAAACATAAGTTCCTCAGAAAAATAGACTTGGAAAACAACGAGTGATCCTACATCCATCTATCCCGTTCTTCCTTTTGATCTAAGCTACCAATATCATAATGCATACATAATGTTGCAGATGAGGAAGCTCGCAGTGATCCGCGATTTGCCACTTCGCCTCAGGACCCATTACCTCAGGATGTAAAGGAATACCTCGACGACATCAGCTGCTGGCGAAGGGGTATGTTTCATGTTTCTTTTAGGAAGATCCATTGTGTCATAACTTGTTATTGTTGCACTATCATTTAATACAATTATCATCTTCACTACAAGGAAGTTTGTTGCTGAACAGAAGCTGCCCACAGATTTGTTTCGATTACTTACGACCGGTCTCTATAACCTATCTATCTATAACAAGAGTTAAAATGGCTACTATTATTATGTAATTCTGTAAATATCTCTTTATTTTGTTCTATATTTCGTGTTATTTGGTGTTTTAATAAAGAAGTATATTATTATTTTATAATTAACCAAAAATATTATCGCCTAAAAATGGTTTTGTAAGAGACCTACCCGAAAAGAATTGAAAAATTAGGATATTATGAAATTAACAGACATTACATTTAAAAATAAATTAATACGATTCCTTATAGCAACTTCGCCGCAGAAGCAAGACACAGAATCCAACAAAATTGACATCTTACTGATGCTGGGTATAAACCGAGACCGCGAACGAGTTACCGTCATCCGCAGCCAGCGCGGCGCTGCGCACACCGCCGCGCCTGCGTCCCGGAACTCTCGTCTGCAACTCCCGCCGCAACGCGCGCTGCAACATGCAGCAGACTACATACGGAGCGCGCCTGATCACAACACTACTTCTAACATCTAATGCCGTAGTGATGAAGCAATTAAAAAATATAATATATGTAATACGGAACAAACTGAAAACAGAAACAAACAGACGATAAAACACAAACAAACGACCTGGTAAAGGTCGCGGGACGTCGCTGGATGCAGGCTGCCTTCAACAGGTCACTGTGGAAATCATTGGGAGAGGCGTATGTTCAGCAGTGGACTTCCTTTGGCTGACGGATGGATGAACAGCGGAACATTGTAACGCCTCTATTACATTAGATGACTGGCGTTTTACGAACGTTGGCGTTTCTCCAGCGTCTGCGCAGCGGGGTCTCTGCGCTGACGCGACGTTGACATCGCGGTTATCTACGTGAATTTCGACGATAAACAATACTGTTTTACATTTTGGATACTTTTATGCAAACTGTATGGAAGACGTAAAGAACTACGCATGATGAAGGACGGAATTAAAGGCAAGTAATTCTATTCGAACTTAGTTTATTTTGACCCAAACGGAGCTAATCCCATAGTAATATCAAGCACCTACTTGGTAGAATTTTTAACAAGGTTTGAGACAGGCAAATAATTTTAAAAAAGGAAAGAGATGTTTATTTATATTTGCAAATACATATATAATTATGATATATTGATATTATATAGTATATTGATAAAAAAAATACTTTATTATTAACCCACTATATGCGTGAACTGCAGTACCACGATAGCGTAAGTGGTGCAAAGCGATATGAATTTGACGAAGAGAGCCGCGTCGACCGTGACAGCGCGAAGTATCGTCATCTTGAGAGGCCGGGACTCCAGAAACCGAAGCGCATCTTCAACTACGTTCATGTAACGGTCATCTGTAGAAAAAACGTTTATTTATTTAATCATTTTGGATACCGGGAACATTTTTTTTTTTTTTTTTTATTGCAATGAATGGCGAGACGAGCATGCCATTCGCCTGATGGTAAGCGATACGACCGCTCATGGACAGTAGCAAAACCAAACAACACCATGAATTACAAGGCAATGCTTGGAATTCCACTGCGCTCGCCATCCTGAGACATAAGATGTTAAGTCTCAATATGTCCAGTAGTTACTCTGGCTACAATGTCCTTCAAACCGGAACACAACAGCGCATTTACACTGCTGTTTGGCGGGAGAAATAGACATTGCGGTGGTACCTACCCAGGCGGCCTCTCACATATGAGAGACCTACCACCACTATGGACGCCCACCCACAAGGTGGACGGTCGACTTGATTAAGGTCGCTGGAAGTCGCTGGATACAAGCTGCTTCCTACAGGTCGACGTGGAGATCCATGGGGGAGACCTATGTTCAGCAGTGGACTTGCTGTGGCTGAAAAGAGAGAGAGAAAGAGAAACATATCTTTTTACAAATAAATATAAAGGAAGTAAAATGCCGGTGTTATTGCTCGAGGCAATCTCTACTAGACAACCTGTCTTCCCTTCCATTCTTCTACTCGGCGTTATCTCGGCTGGTGCTAGGGTACGCCTTCCAGATGAGTCTCCGGTCTTCGGCATCCTCAATAGCAAGGCCATTGACCCTCATATCTTCCTTGACGACATCTAGCCAGCCCTTCTTTGGTCTATCCTTCAGTCGAGGTCCGGGAATGATGTGGCTCTACTAAATGACCATGGGATAATATATGGGAGAGAGACGGGACAGAAAGGGCAGTCCATTGTTTAAAGGATAATAACAAAAAGATATATTGATAAATAATAATATGTATACATGTTATAAGCAGGATATTATATGTTGTTTTTTTGTACACCCTGGATAACATTATTTGCAACGTCTATAAAACGGGTAAAAATCATAATTTTATAAAAATAAAATCACTCATACCAGAGAGGTTTGCCAAGGTTTTTTTTGGCGTACTCTTAAGATGTGGACCGGTTTGCCGTCACACATGTTCCTACCTTGCTATAATCCAGGGTCCTTCCACTATAGTGTGAAGAAGCAGCTCAGTTGGCCGGCATTATTGTATCGAGTAGCGTGAGACTGTCTGATGCCATTCAATACTCTGTGTGGACGGCATTGCGCTCACCATCAGATACAATGCGGTAATTTTGTCGCACCGGAATTAAAATAAAACGACCGTTCCAAGCATACCTTTATATAGTAGAATCTCTCTCGTTAATACCATTTTGATTTCATTCACTTCGCTCGCAACACCGCTTGCAAGGAAAGCTGTTACGAAGGACATAACAGAAGCATAACCAATGATCCCGGCTTTTTCAAACATTGTCTGTAATACAAATAAATATACACTCAATAGTTTCATACACAGTCCTGACCCCACACTAAGATTGAGTTTTGCAAAAACCACGAGAGACTTTGCTGTCACAAACACCCAGTCCCGAAACCAATACTTGAGGATAACACAAACATTTGTCTCGTTTCGGACAACTAGTGAAAATCTATAAAGCGCTATTTACACGGAGAGAGTTTCTTGAGTACTACTGGTGGTAGGTCTCTTATATGTGAGAGGCCGCCTGGGTAGGTACCACCGCAATGTCTATTTCTCCAACAAACAGCAGTGTAAATGCACTGTTGTGTTCCGGTTTGAAGGACATTGTAGCCAGAGTAACTACTGGACATATCGATACTTAACATCTTATGTCTCAGAATGGCGAGCGCAGTGGAATGCCAAGCATTGCCTTGTAACTCATGGTGTTGTTTGGTTTTATTACTGTCCATGAGCGGTCGTATCGCTTACCATCAGGCGAATGGCAGGCTCGTCTCGTCATACATTGCAATAAAAAAAAAAGTTGAGGCGAGAATTGTATGCCATTATCGCATCACATTACCGCCATTCGATTATCGTGTTCTGACGATGTTTACACGATGCAACTTTTTTTATAGCCTTACGATAATCGTATCGTTGAGGCGAGAAACTCTCTCCGTGTAAATGGGGCTTCAATATTTTTTTTATATCGACACGGAATAATCAAAGGAATATTACATGGCCATTATAGTTAAAAAAGTGCTATCGGGGAAAAATCCGCACAATATTTGTACATAGTACTTTTTTAAAATTGTATTTGTTACATTTAATCATTATGTAATTTAAGATGTACAATAAAGAGTATAAGTAAAAATTTGAAGAGTCCTTATAAACGCTCCCAGCTGAGCACGATTAGGACTCTTCACCAAGCGAGACTTCGATTGTGAGGGTCTACCCACAGTCCACCACGCTGGTCTAGTGCGGGTCGAGGGACTTCACATAACATTCAGAATCTGAGGGTGAAAGTCACGGAGGCATTATACAATGTTGGTACTTACCGCAATATCGGATCCATCTTTCGTTGAAATTATTTGATGAACCCATATCAGTATTCTAAGAAACCGTCCACAGTAAGACACAACCGTCTGAAATTAAAATAACATGCATACATAAACTCACGCCGTTATCCCAGAAGAAGGAGTAGGCAGAGTTATTGCCAGAACAACCACGTTTCGACTTGAGTGTTCCGTCCCAGGATGTGATAAGAGATGAGCCTTTCGCCATATCGGGCATACATTTTTGACTCTGGGCTGATAATTAATAGAAAAATCAAATACCGCTTTGTCCGACACTGGATTCGAACGCGAAATATAAAATAAATAAAATAAACAAAAAATGGCTGTAGAGAAAGAGAGAGAGAGAAAATATACGAAAATAAAATAAATTCGTCTAATATTTATAACACATGAGTAGGTAATAGGTATGTAATATACTATTTCTTCGTTTACCATAGCTTTGATATGACTGAAAGTTTGCTGCACAAGTTCAGTGATGGTTTCATATTTCTGTAAGTACTTTCGTATAATAAGGGTCTTCTTTTGTTCTTGTTCTCCGTTCATAAACTCAGTGTGTTTCAATTCCTTTGTCAGAGCTATTCGAAATGTCTTCATCCCTTTATACATCATCTCAAAAATCATGATGTTAGAAAACAAATTCATGTTAACCGTAAACGCCACGATTTGTGCTGATAGAGAATTGATAAACAGTCTTCTATCACATAAAATGAGAGCCCAAACACAAAGCAACAAAATAAATATGAGAGATGTGATGGTACTCTTATATCTTCGCCCAAGGTCATTAAATAACAAGGTCTGCATAGTGTTGTAATATTTGAAGAAGTATTCGTGTCCGGTAATAACGCAGTCTAAGACATTTACTAGATGCTCGATGCTGCATGATAATACCCTGACGAGCATGCTGAGCGGCAGCCGCGCGTTGCTACGAATAACAAAATAAGTCGAAGTCACAGAGAAGCATATCGCATACATTCTCCCTGCTATCGAGACAAACTTATTATTCGTTACATCGAAATAAAATCCAAAGATCCATCGCGTGCACAAGATGAAGTGTGTCGCGGACAGCCAGCGGCATCGTTGAAGTCTCCGCACAAAGTTTCCAATCATATTATGTACTTTCAGATGAAGAATTATAATTCACAGATTCCTGTATAATATTGTAGCCACGCTACGCCATTGTGCACAGCTTACACGGTGACACTGGTATCGATTATTGATTTATTTGTAACCTTCGTCATTGTTGATTGTAATTTAAAATGGATTGGGCTGGCCCTAAAGCTTCTTTCATTACGTACATAATTTTCATTTCCATTAATATGAGATATAGGTTAATTACTACAGCGAATAATACAAGTTATTAAGTCCAATATAATTTAGTATAATTACGACCACACCAAGGCATTCATACATACATACATACATAAACTCACGCTTTTATCCCCGAAGGGGTAGGCAGAGGCGCCACTAGGACACCCACATTTCGCCTTGCATTTTCCGTCCCATGATGTGATAGGGGGCGGGCCAATCGCCATATCGGGCACAAGTTCCTGACTCCGGGCTGATAATGAACAGAAAAATCCAATATCACTTTGCCCGACACGGGATTCGAACCCGAGACCTCAGCTTTGTAGTCGTACCGCAGTACAACTACGCCACCGAGGCATTCAATACTTTTACATTTCGGACGCCGGCCCAAGGTGCATGGACGACCAGGTTAAGGTTCCCCAGGTCGATGTGTTCATCTTTTGTCACTCAACTTTGGGTTGCGAATGAATCACATTGTAGAGTTACAACACTCATTATTTTTTTCTGCCTACAGTTTTGAAATGAAATGAAAATAATTTAATGAATCCATTAAAATGTTCAACATTATTTAGATTCAGTCTTTTTTTGATCTACCACCCGGTTCGGAAAGCGGTTTTCACTAGAGAAGAACGGGCAAGAAACTCTAGTGTTGCTCTTTTTAAAACTAGTTTACAATAAAGTCATTACTACAAAAGTTACAAGTTGGTTTAAATCAGAGCAGTTCATTAATAATTTGTTATAATTTGTAAGAGATGAAAGATATATGTAGGATATATTTTTAATACAAATATGTTTACGTTATATTTAATCTGGCTGAGAGAAGCGAAGTAGCCCATAACGAAAGACGGTCGTTAATTGAGTTTTATCTATATGAAAGCATCATTAAACTAGTTACAGACAAAATTAGGAAATAAAAGACAAAAGAGGACAGTTGGTATTGTTCAGTAGGCTTATTCACGTAATTAAATAAGTTCAGTTGCAGTGCAGTTGCAGTTAAGTTTCGATCAAAACGGCCCTTTTCGTATTCTCGTAATTTAGAAAACCGCTGTCAGATACGCTCGCGTCAAGTTCGCGTCACGCGAGCGCTTTAGCGTATTTTATACTGCTGCGCGTTTTATACATGCATGATTCAGATCACAACCTGATTGGTATTTACCTATTCATTTGACGTCTCCAATGATAGTTTAGTCCGACCAACGTGCAGCACATGCGCAGTTTATGTATATCTTACGCGCAGCTAAACAATTACATTTTGACGTACGTACGATTAAGACGTAAACCTAATCGCAACTGCATCGTAACTTGATCGGCGCGTCAAGAAATTACGTGAGTTAGCCTACAGTTTCTGGTTTAGCTTCTTCTTAACACAAATTAAAGAACGATTCAAAGGATCTCGTACAATTAATTTAAATAAAGAGCATTTTGATTTTCTTTTGTTTTATTTGTACAGTACTGTTTTGTTGGCGGAAAGTCGCCAGTATGTAAGATGTTGCGAGTCCTGCGTCATTGATTGCTTGTGTGAGGGAGTAGTGCAGTATTGTTCAGTGTACGTGCGCGCGCGGGCTCGCTCGGAGCGATGCACAGCGACGGCGAGCGCGGCGACGAGCACCGCGCCATGCAACACTTACAGGTATCCACACCAACTTACTATGAAGCGGCGACTTTTTGCTATAAGTAGGTAATAACTCTTTCAGTTGTGGATGATATATACCGTATGTATATGTATATAATGTATAGTTCTGATCCCACATAAGGATACAAGTTTTTTTCATGTGTATCAGACACTTCGAGAGACATTTCGGTCTCACAAACACTCGGACACCACAAATATTTGTGGATCTCAATAACATTTGTCTCGGCGTGGGGATCGACCCGCGGCCTTTCGTTTCACAGCCAAAGTCTAACCAGCTGCGCCACGGAGGTTGTCAAGATTAATCAGGTGCATATGAAATTTTCGCCACGATTTGAGTTATATTATTTATGTGCATAAGCAGTCAGTGTCCATTCATTGAGTGCGTGTTAATAAAATACAAGGATGTCACAACTGACCATGACAGAAATAGCTTATCGAGTACAGGAAACTACCATAGTTTCCTGTTAACTAGGAATTGTTATAACAAAATACCATTTTTAATGTTAATAAATAAATACACCCAACAGTCACATACATAGTCCTGACCCCACACTAAGATCGAGTCTTGTGTCGTGGGTATCAGAAACTACTACAGACATTTCGGTCTCACAAACACCCAGACCCGAAACAATTCTTGTGGATCACACAAATATTTGTCTCGGTGCGGGGATCGAACCCGCGGCCTCTCGTTTCACAGTCGGCGTCTAACCAACTGCGCCACGGAGGCTGTCAATGTCTGTCCGAAGATGTAATAAGGGGCAAGCCTAAAGCCATACCGGTCACAAAATCCATTAAATTAGCGGGCTAAGCCCTCTCAGTTGAAGAGCTCAGAGTCCACTGCTCAGCATAGGCATGTACTTGGGCTATTCTATCTATCTATCTATTCAGCCACTGAAAGTCCACTGCTGAACACAGGCCTCCCCCATGGATCTCCACATCCAACTGTTGGAAGCGGCCTGCATCCAGCGACATGGACTATTATTATTTTATGTTTCCCATATTATGCAGTTTCTTATGACTTGGTTATTCGATTTTCAGGTTGTTGAGAGACTGCCACGCGCGGTATCGCCGCTGTCCCCGCCGCCTCGGAAACGACGGCTGATTCGATCAGTATCAGGTAGATACTTCATTACTCCTACATTCTATATTATCTGCTTATAATTGCCCGAGACTCCGACACAACCGAAAGTTCAATTGTTATGGCTTAGGCCAAACAACACGCTGGCTTTTTTCTTTTTCAAACGAATGTCGCTCAAATCGCTTTAAACCGATTTCAGCGTGAGATTTGTTTTTCGAATTCGCTAATTGCTGTATTTTTATTAATTGCTATATTTAATACAAAAATTTATATTATTTCAGTTGAAAGTCCGTACGAAGAACAATCAGCTGACGTGTATGCCTCATCCAGCGATTCCGACGATGTTTCCAGCGAAGACTGTACGGTGACATCAACATTTTATATTTACCTAACTTTTTTTTTATGAGATTAATCCAAGAATGCACGAAGTAGACAAACAAGCTATTGATCATAATCACGAAAATGTAGTTTTTGAATGGATGACATTTTGTAGTAAACTGTTGTTAATGAAAAAAATACTGATTGTTTACAGGTATTTCACCGTACACTGCTCCATCAGTGGAGTCGCCAAACCTCGCAGAATTCCTGCTTATGACTGAAGATCGCGACCGAGTTGATTTCTTACGCCGACAGCGCAGGTCTTCCTCCCTCCCCCCACTCCCGCCCGCGCTCCGCAACACTCGTCCGCAACACACTCTGCAACAAGGGCCGCAAGGAGCCCCAATACACGAACTACAGCACGAACCGCAAGACGAACTGCAACACAGCTCGCAACGCGATGCAGAAAACACATAGCAATCGCCTAACCATAACACTCATATTAACTCGTAATTTCGTACCGATAAGATAGTAAAATAATAGTAATCATCATCATTAGCTCGTTGCAGTCCACTGCTGCACATATGCCTCTCCCAAGGTCCACCACAGAGCCCGATCGGTGCATCCAGTCGCTGCCGGTGCTCTTGTGAAAGTCGTCCCGCCATCTGGCCGGAGGGCGTCCCGCGCTACGTTGCCAAGACGCAGTCTTCACTCTAGAACACGCTTACTCCAGCGGTTATCTGTGATGCCACATCAACCTATTGACTTTCAGAGCTATGTCAGTCACCTCGGTGCTCTGACGGATAACTTCGTTCCGAAAAAAAAAATGGAATACTAATTAATTAAAAGTATTATTAAATAGTAAAGTTTGTTAGTATTGAATAAGAATACTCTTTTATTTACTTTTGCGGAATACTTTTTACCTGTGAACTAGCGAAGTCATGTGAGTAAACTATGAGGAATATCGAAAAATGCTGCAAGGAGTCACAAGCCTGATTTTGATAAAAACTAAAACTGCTTACTTCGATATTTGTTAAATCAATATGCCTAACGAGGAATCGAACACGACAATAATGAAAAAAAAATAACATGCTACGCCACATTTTTCTATCTTTGGCATCGTGGAGTGAAATATGAAGTTTGATGTTAAGGGAATTGGTCCGACCATCTGATGGGGCATTGACCTCTCGGACGTTTGTCGTCGAATTTGCTAGTTATCTCCGTCTTTGCTGGCTATGTGACCAAAAAACACCAGAACTCGGCGCAAGCGGGCGGTAGAAGCTGGACGACTATACGCTTTATAACATCAGGGTAAGGACTAAGCGGATAAAACCGCGGGTCGCAGCTGGTCCTAAATATTAAGGCTGGTACCGACCTAAAAAAAAAATTGCATATTTAGGTAAAGAATTTTAAAAGATTAATTTATTTTATGTCTTTTTAATTACAATTTTGAAGTCTGTTAAGTTTTTTTAAAGCCGACTCATACTTCTAGAGATATGCGCGGCAAACATACACGTTTCAAGAGCTGATATACACCAACATATCCAATAATCGTGCAATTCTGACAAAATTACATACACATCGAATTTATAATTTCCTTTTTTGAAGTCAATTAAATACATTTGTATTGTTTTACCGCATTAACGTGTAACTATTTAATGAATATCAAAACAAACTTAATAAATATGTAACCAAAATTGTAGCTCGTTGTTTGTTTCTTTTAATGACGCAATACCGGTAAATCTATACATACGAGTTTAATAAATTTGTAGCCGATCGATATCTGTACATAAAATATAAATGAGAAATCTCATATGGGGGGTCTGTATTAACATAATAGAACCTAAAACAATTATATTTAGAATATTTGTCTGTTTGTTAATTTGTCTGTGCGGTTGTGCGCGATAAACTCAGAAACGGCTGAACGGATTTCAATGAAATGTGGTATGGAGGTAGCTAACACCCTGAATTAACACTTAGGCTACTTTTTATCACAAAAAATTTAGTCTTCCCGTGGGATGGGGAAGGAATTCCGATATATTTGTTACTTTCTTATACTCAAAGGATGGTATGGGACTGGATTACATGCCTTGAGTGAGAATGAGACGGGACGGGTGGGATATTACGGGACGGGACGGGTCGGTACGAAAAATTCTAAGTAACATTAATTTAAAATCAACATAATCACGCAGACGTAGTTTGCGGGCAGAAACTAGTTATAAATAACTACTCGGAACTCTCTTTCTCACTCACTTTTCAGCCACAGGTGTCCACTGCTGAGCATAGGCCTCACCCATGGATCGATATGTACAACAATTAAAAAAACACTCAAATAAAAGTCTTACATTTATTTACGTAAGTTTCTGAATACAGCATGCATTGCACTGTACAGCGCAGAGCACAAGTGCCAGACATCGTGGAAGGCTGGCAGTGTGCACTGCGCTGCGCGATGTGAGCCGCGCTGTACACATCTTCGCTCACCTCAATTCAGATACGTCAGCCATCCTGCGAACATCAACACTAGCATTACAAGTTGTCCATCATCACCCACTAGTCACTACTGAGGCTCTTGAACAACCATTTGTATTTCTATGTGTCTTTCCAAAAAGATCAATGGTTATTGAAATGTTTATCTTCAACAATAATAAATTAGATACCACATCTAATAATAACCCATTTGCCAAGCTCGTCATATGAAAGAAAGGCAGCTGTGCGCAAATTATCCACGTTGATTTTTTTTAAAGAAATTAAGTTTCGCAAGGTTCTGGTTTGATAATATCATATACTTATTAAATTATTGTATTGCCATCGTTCCTTGATAAGTTACAAAGCTTCAAGTCATTCCGACGTTTTTAAGTGCTCGAAAATGGAGTTCAAAGATTTCGTTGCATACAATATACATACAGGCGAAGCTAATTAAAGCGTGTTAAAAATGGAGTCAAACACCCTATCGTCAATTGACGCGGTGAGTTGCGAGTACTTACAGAACGACCGGCGGGGCGGGGCGGGGGTGGTAACGGAATAGCGCCGGAGGGGTGAGGAGCTGGCGCGGGCCCGGGGAGTGTCGGCACTGCAACACCACAAGCGGCGAATGACACATCTACAGAACAGCTGAATATGGTTGAGAAAGGTATTGCCACTAAGCTACATGGGAACCAATGTTGGCTCATATCACTAAACCAATATAACAAAAGGGTTACATTAAGCGTGAAGATCATAAGACATATCTTGAAGAGCTTAGCATCATTTAACAGCCTCGGTGGCGCAGTTGGTTAGACGCCGGCTGTGAAACCAGAGGTATTTGTTTCGGGGCTGGGTGTTTGTGAGACCGAAAAGCCTCTCGTTGTTCTAGATACCCACGACACAAAACTGTAAGTTGTTATTTTTTCACGAGATTGTTGATAAAAGTTCGACGTAGGGCGCGGACGCGAGATAACACTCGTGTTCAAGTGTAGTACTTGCTTAAAATTAGTATAGATACAAACACCTTATCAATCCCAGCGAACAAACAAAACTAGAATCTAGATCCGTGGGTATATAGCGGATTATGTTCTGATTTTACAGGTAAAACTGCGCATGTTAGGTACTGCTTGATCATCAGAAATCTAAAATATCTTGGTTGAAGCTTTCTGCGACATGCGTAACAAGATATCGTACTCGTATTTTCAGACCGGTATAATCTAGGGATCTTCAAGATAACAGATTCCACCTTACATAAAGATCAACAATGCACCGACAGTGGTGTGGTGAGTATTCCTAAGCGGTTATGACCACTAAGTGCTTATCACCGAAGGCAGGCTTGCACATTTGATTCCTATTCCGTAAACAATCGTGCTGCGTCTACCCTTTGTAAGTATGGTATAAAGGCTTGTAAAATAAAAAATAGACAAAGAATAGGTAATACCAACAGTCACATACATAGTCCTGACCCCACATTGAGATTGAGTCTCGTGTCGTGGGTATTAGAAACTACGGGCGACTTTTCGTTCTTACAAACACCCAGACTCGAAACAAATACTTATAGATCAAACAAGTATTTTTCTCGGTGCGGGGATCGAACCCGCAGCCTCTTGTTGCTCAGCCGGCGTCTAGCCAACTGCGGCACGGAGGCCGCATAAATAATATGAAAGTACAATGTCGGTGGTTCGAACTATACCTAGAAATTCTGACTAGTAACAAAGATGCAGAAGCAAAGATGTCTGCAAATATTCGGGGCTGTCCCGGATGATTCAGAGCGACGACTTACATCAACAGCGTACCCATTACATCAGCTGTAATGGAAAACTGATTACTTATAACTTTACAACTAGACGCAAGGCTCAAGGTTTTGTGAATATGAAATAGGTAATAGATGTGTTGGGTTGGAAGTATCTTTTTAAAATACGGGGGCACTTTATTTCTTTGACGCGTCTCGTCCATCGGTAGAATATAAGTCAATGACATTAAATGTTTCTGAGTACGGCAGTAAGACTTTCAAACTTTAACCTAAGGCTTAGTTTACTAAAGATAGTACTCGTATAGCAATATACATACACGCAGGCTCTGGTGGTTTTGAGCTGCAGAAGCATCGTCGACAGCACGCGCACAGTAGCGCCACCAAACCGATTCCCAGCAGCTTGGCCAGCCCGCGCCCCACCGTCTGCCACATCTGCTCGTCCCTGGACGAGTTCATCACACCCGGACCTTAAAAAATCCAAATAAAAAGTCTCTCGTAGCTTCTGATACCCACGACACAAGACTTAATCTTAATGTTGGGTCAGGACTATGTATGTGACTGTTGTGTGTATTTATATTTATTATTTAGTAAGTAACTAAGTATGTTCATTTATATTAATGATTTTTATGATTTACTAGCTTCAGCCCGCTAACTTCGTCTGCGTGATTAACTCTGTTTAAAAAAAAATATACATGTATAGATTATTTGGTATTTCTCATCCTGTCCCGTCCCGTCCACTTATATCCCGCCCGTCCTATCTCATTCTCACTCAAGGTATGTAATGCATCCCTTTGAGTATAAAAAGTAACAAATATATCGGATTTCCGTCCTCATCCCACGGGAACACTTAATTTATCTGGATAAAATGTAGCCTAAGTGTTAATCCACTGTTAATATGGGGAATATTATTTTTTTCTCATTTAATAAAAAGAAACACCTTGTATGTAAATAAGACATTTACCAGTTTTTAAGTTGGACTTGTACCTATATAACTGTGAAACTGCATCTCATTTCGTATGGTAGTTTTGGAGTAATGTGCAAGCAAACAAAAAGAAACAGCCTGTATGTAAATGAAATATATACCAAATTTCAAGTTGGACCTGTACCAACATAACTGTGAAAACTGCATCTCATTTCGTGCGGTAGTTTTTGAGTAATGTGCAAGTAAACAAAAGAAACACCCTGTATGTTAATGAAATATATACCAGTTTTTAAATTTGCCCTGCACTAATATAACTGTGAGAACTGCATCTCATTTCGTATGGTAGTTTTTGAGTAATGTACAAGCAAACAAAAAGAAACACCCTGTATGCAAATGCAACATATACCAGTTTTTAAGTTGAACCTGCAGCAATATAATTGTGAAAACCGCATCTCATTTGGTGCGGTAGTTTATGAGTAATGTGCAAGCAAACAAAAAGAAACACCCTGTATGCAAATGCAACATATACCAGTTTTTAAGTTGAACCTGCAGCAATACAACTGTGAAAACCGCATCTCATTTGGTGCAGTAGTTTTTGCGTGATGCGCAAGCAAACATACAGACAGACAGACAGACAGACAGACAAAAATTCTAAAAAAAATTGTTTTGGATTCTGTTGCTGTTATAAAGACCCCCCGCGTTGAAATTTCTTAAATATGTTCCATGTACAGACATCGACCATTTACATTTTTATTATATGTATAGATAGAAGATGAAGTCCGACTACTCGCACTATACCAGCGTGTGGATTAACCTAACTAATAGGCCTAACCTCTCTCAATCAATCTCTCCATTGTTACGAAGGCCCGTGCCCTGCCGTGTGAGGCATATTCGTTTTCAACAGAAACCATCAACTCGGCACTTCACTCGAAATACGCTTCCACAGCACAATGGCATATTGGTCTGACGCAGTGGCGATATTAACATTAGGTATGTACTACATAAGTACAGCTTATCTTATGATAAGCTACATTACTTTGGCTGAATCCTTTTCAGTACTTCATACTGGTTACTAATTACTGGTGGTCGCTCATATTATTGAGAGGGTACCAGGGTAGGTACTTACCACCGCAATGTCTATTTCTTGCCAAACAGCAGTAAATGCACTGTTGTGTTCCGGTGTGGACATTGTAGCCGGAGTAACTACTGGATATAATAATTAGGCTTAACATCTTGTGTATCAGGATGGCGAGCGCAGTGGAATGCCAAGCATTGCCTTGTAATCCATGGTGTTGTTTGGTTTTGCTATTGTCCATGAGTGGTCGTATCGCTTACCATCAGGTGAATGGCATGATCGTCTCGCCATTCATCGCAATAAAAAAATAGTAGGCAACATTTCATACATACATACATACATACATAAACTCACGCCTTTATCCCCGAAGGGGTAGGCAGAGGCGCCACCAGGACACCCACATTTCGCCTTGTATGTTCCGTCCCATGATGTGATAGGTGGCGAGCCTATCGCCATATCGGGCACAAATTCCTGACTCCGGACTGATAATGAATAGAAAAATCCAATATCACTTTGCCCGACCCGGGACTCGAACCCGAGACCTCAGCTTTGTAACCGTACCGTAATACAACTACGCCACCGAGGCAGTATAAAACATGTAGTGTAAAGTGAGTAACTTACCCCAATTTTCGATTTATTTCAGCTCCACACGCTAAACTCTCGACACAGTGACACTTGCACAATACTTGTTAATCTACGTGTAAATTTAACACTGTACAAGTTCCTAGCTCGTGGTAAAACAAAAATAATGAGCAGACGATAAGCAAACGCTTGGACCGACGAACGCAAGCGATACATAGGACGGACGTACGCCGCGCGGCGCCGTACCGAAGCGGCGCGGCGCGGTGGCTTAAGATAAGGGGCTTCAAATAATCGAGATTTGAGTCTCGGGTGCGGAATCTTCATTTACTAATATAATGTATGAGGGGTCTTTGGTTCGTTAGGAATAATTCTTCTATTGTTTGTTATAAGCTTGATTCCTATGTTATTATACTCTTAGATTAAGTTAGTATTTATTTGTAGACAGCCTCCGTGGCGCAGTTGGTTAGACGCCGGCTGTGAAACGAGAGGCCGCGGGTTCGATCCCCGCACCGAGACAAATGTTTGTGAGAACCACAAGTATTTGTTTCGGGTCTGGGTGTTTGTGAGACCGAAAAGTCACTCGTAGTTCCTGATACCCACGACACAAGGCTCGATCTTAGTGTGGGGTTAGGACTATGTATGTGACTGTTGGGTGTATTTATTATCTATTTATTATTTATTAAACCATATTTAGTCAAAATACAAATTATCTTTCACTTCAGTCCTTGTACCGCGAACTCACTGGGGGTCATAATGACTGATCACAGCATTCAAAAATCCGGTAATCTATACGAATATAGAAAGTTAGTTTTTGTATACCAAAAAGCTGAAATACCTCAATGACATTTTGGTGTAAAAGGCAGACGAAAATATTAAATAACAATAATAATAAAATCTCACGCGGTGAGAGGCTATGATAAATAATGCCTTTTTCTTATTAATGATGCATTGATATGCACGAGTGCGCGACAGTGGGGGTGGGGGAGGGTATACTTGTACCGGCCGGGTGTAGTTGTTACAGGAAGCGACCGACATGCGCCATGAGCCATAAGCCAGCGTGGTAGACTATCGGTCATAGAGCGCCCTCGTGCTCAGCAGTGGACGCTTACAGGCTGGTCCAGTACATGAAACTGTGGCTTCGGCGTTGCATGGACTGATTGACTTCCACACCTGCTAGCATCAGCCGAAATCACGGTACCCCCCTACCCCCCAGCCTACTGATAATAAATAAATAAATACACCCAACAGTCACATACATAGTCCTGACCCCACACTAAGATCGAGTCTTGTGTCGTGGGTATCAGGAACTACGATAGACTTTTCGGTCTCACAAACACCCAGACCCGAAACAAATAGATATATATAGATATAGATCAAACAAGTATTCTAATCAAGAATCAAGAAAATCACCCCGATACTATTTGACGAACTGAATAAGAAAGCCCGACATTAGCGCCTTCAACGGTGCGTTTTTTAGTTGTAATTTTATGACATCACGTCGAATAATTCAGTTTACTTTGTATTCGTGTGAGCAGAGTCACCCGTCAGTGCGTCAGTGAGTTCGGAGCGCGATGTACAGCGACAGCGAGCGCGGCGGAGAGCGACACGACGCACACTTACAGGTAGCTATACTCACTTACTATCGTGTAGTTGCACCTTACTGCTGTGAGGCATGTGTGATCAATCAGGTGTGGATGAAGATTTCACCATATAATAAAGTATACGCGGAATTTGAAGCCATCGCAGCTCTCGAGAAGTGTGCAGATATGGTACAATGATATCAATACTATTTTTAGCAACTCCCGAATAACTGCACGGTGCAGGCAAATAACAGTGTTATTATAAAGCACCGGCACCGCTCCCTCCGATTACGATTTGTTCCATTTATTTTGGGTTTAAGATCATCTTTCCAAAAATTACTGAACTTTCAACACACCTCTTAAAGGGTCGAATTATAACCAACGATGCTCAGTTTAAGGTTTAAGACTACTTTATTTGTCATAAGATTACATAAAACCACTTAGGTGCTGAGAAACGTGTAATGTAATCCAAAATTTATGCCTAGTTTATGCCTACGTCATTTTATTTAAGTGCCAAATCTTAGTCTTAGCTTTCAGTGGGACAACTTTTATAAGGGACAACTGTGAGGTCGTGTTGTTTGCAGATGATACTTCTTTATTATTTAAACTGAATCGACATCAACCCATTATTGACGATGTAAACCACACCCTCACAAAAATCGTA
The DNA here is from genome assembly GCA_949752805.1 of Deilephila elpenor. Taxonomy (NCBI): domain Eukaryota; kingdom Metazoa; phylum Arthropoda; class Insecta; order Lepidoptera; family Sphingidae; genus Deilephila; species Deilephila elpenor. The sequence continues at coordinate 9,971,768 of OX457118.1, read as the reverse complement.
CATTGGTTTAGCGTTAACAACTTGTTATTAAATAGTCAGAAAACTAAATGTGTACGGTTTGTGACTCCTAATGTCAAAAAAGTTAACGCTTATATTCTTTTGAATGGGGATGAGTTGAGCCTTGTGGATACAACTAAGTTCTTGGGAATCACATTAGATCCCAAACTTCAATGGGGTCCTCATATAGTCGCTGTAGCTAAAAACCTGAGCGCCGCAGTCTACGCGGTGGGTAAGATACGTCAATTGACTGATATTGATACAGCTCGATTGGTATATTTTGCCTACTTTCATAGTCTGATGAGTTATGGAATTTTACTGTGGGGTGGTGCTGCTGACATTAATACCATCTTTGTTCTCCAAAAGCGAGCTTTAAGATCAATTTATTCGCTACGGTCCAGATATTCTCTTAGAGAAAAATTTAAAGAAATAAATATAATGACAGTGGCATCACAATATATTTTTTAAAAGTTTAATGTATGTCATTAAAAATAAAGAAAACTTTCGAAAGATTAGCGATATTCACAATAAAAATACTAGAAATAAGAATAATCTAGCTACTCATAAGACCAGACTCCACAGGATCAGCAAGTCTTTTAAGGGTTACTGTATACACTTTTATAACGAAGTTCCCACTCATATTAAAGCCTTAAGTATTGAAAAATTCAAAGTTACTATCAAGCAAAAATTATGCAATAAAGATTATTGTAAAATTTCAGAATATCTAGATAATAATAAGGCTTGGGAATAGTATAGTATAAAATTAATTAAATATATAGTATCTTGGAGCGGAGGTATTAGTGTGCTCTGTATAATTTAATTTATATTAAGTAACTTAAACTATTTTGTTTTGCTTTGTAAGCGATTTGGATAAGTCATGCTCGCTTAAAAGTCTGTGCTTGCGGTGGCGTCGTGTGCCGGGTCGGTCACTTCCCTGTAGCATGGTTGAGGAGGCTGATGGCTGGCACATGCGTCATACTCGTGAACGGGTGCTGCTTGTGTGGACTGGTCTGTCCGATTTGCTTACTTTGTAATTGATAAATGGATTACTTAACGCTTTTATAATTATTTATTGCGTTGGCAAAACAGAGTATACTGATTCTTTGTTATGGGTTACTTCGTTTCGTTTCTCTCAGCCATATTAAATATAAAGTAAACTTATTCGTATTAAAATATATCCTACTTGCAAATCATAACAAGTTATTAATGAACTGCTCTGATTTAAACCAACTTGTAATTTTTGTAATAATCACTACATTGTAAACTGGTTTTGAAAAGAGCAACACTAGAGTTTCTTGCCCGTTCTACTCTAGTAAAAACCGCTTTCCGAACCGGGTGGTAGTTCAAAAAACGACTGAATCTAAACAATTTTGAACATTTTAATGGATTCAATAAATTATTTTCATTAAATTTTCAGTGTTTGTGTTTTTTATTTTGATGTCATATGTTTTAAGCGACCCAGTGTTTCCAGCTCCCGCATAATACAACAGGGAGACAGGAGTGGCTGAAACTCAGCGCTGTTCGGTGCTGAGTGACTGATTCCGCACACGCTGAGTCATTCCCTGTTACTTTAAATGCCATTCTACATTATTTTGTCTCGATTTATTGGAGGAGGCTGAGGTGTTGGCCGAGGCGGCGTGTTCGTCGCCGCCCGCGCCTGGTCACCACGAGCTACAGCCTTCACCACCATCAGGTACCTACTCAGCTCACTTTAACACTATTTTATTTCTAATTGAATTGTAACCCGCGTGCTCAGTAGTCAATACATCATCATCAGGCTCGGGGAGACCACAGTGATCACCAGCGATCTGCTTTATACAATCTAGTCATCATGAGGGCTCATGCAATGAGTCACATAAATTGTTCTAAGATCGAGACTTGCGTCTTGGGTATCAGAAACTACGAGAGACTTTTCGGTCTCACAAACACCAAGACCCGAATCAAATACCAATGGATCATACACAAATTTTGTCTCGGTGTGGGGATCGAACCCGCGGCGTCACGTTTCACATCTTGCGTCCAACCAACTGCGCCACGGAGGCTGTCAAAACCGATGTGGACTTCGAGATAGACTAACACAGTAAATAAAACTTAATCGTGTGCTGTTATAGACGGCGGCTCGACTGCAGAGTCGGCGTCCGGAGCTTCACCTGTGGTGAATATACAAGGTGACGCTTTTTAAATAAAACCTTTTTTGTTGAACGTCTCCAGTCGTCAGGGTCATATGTAACTGGTCGGAACAGTAGACCAAACCTGATTGTTTATTTTATGCGGTCCACAATGGAAAAGACGTTTATCTTTGATCACTAGGCATTATGGTATTTTAATTCGGCATAATGGCTACTACTTACTGATGGTAAACGCAATGGTGTCCAGATCGAGTAGCGATTGGCAGGGGAGTTGCGTCAATACATACATATATTTCACATAAACAAAAATCTCAAGGTTATAGACAAGTTAATATAGGCTACATAGGTCATCTATGATCTTCTGGCGTCGAAACCGCTGTTGTAATGCTGTTGTCAAAATATTAGGAACAGATTTTCTCTCTTCAAATTCTATTAGATTGGTCATGTTAGTATTATAAGATACATACATACATACATAAACTCACGCCTATGTCCCATTGGGGTAGGCAGAGACTATTGAGCGCCAAGTGCTACGGTCCATACATACCTCTTTCGCTTCATTCACTGTCATTAATCTCTTCATACACGCTCGTCGGTTTCGAGGACTCCGTATTTTTTTTATTATAAGATTACGGCTGTAAATGCTTGCTGTTTATATTATAAGAACATATCTCAAACAATGCGTTGAATTTTTTTTTTTATTTAGTTTCAAATTTCGTCACATGCCAATAGAGGATAGATGACGTATAATATGTGCTACTATTATAAAACAACTTGCTTAACCTTTAACACGTTAGCTGCGGCACCAATTTTTGCATACTTTCCGTTCCTGCGGCACGAGGTATAATCGGCCCGTACCGTGACCAGACGTTAGGGCGACACGCGGTCTATTAGACCCCACCTCCTTTTACAGACTAAAATCCATTTTCTGGCGCGAAATCAAAGATAAATGAGAATTTTGGTCCTTATTGATATAGACAGTGAATTGATGAACCCTAATCCACCGTCGCCCCGGGATCTGATGGCTAGTTTAGGAATTATTAGCAAAACAAAATATGGGATCTTATACACCTCGTAACGCACTGAAATAGGGCAAATTTTCGCTGCGATTAGTGATGGGAAAAATAATATCGACGTTTTTAAACTGTCTTAACTACGCAACGACTTGACCGATTTTGATCAATTATATCTCATTAGATCGTTTTAAGGGCAAAACCCGGCAAAACAACACAAAGCTATCAAAGGATACATTTTTTTTTAAATAATCTAAATTGTAAGGCGCCATAAAGAAAAAAAACCGGCCAAGTGCGAGTCGGACTTGCGCACGAAGCGTTCCATTCTATACCATTAAGAGGCACCTATTACAGACTTATTATTGGAAAATAATGGATTACGGTTTATGCATAAGGTTTATCTTTCTATTTGTATATGAAAATCTTAATGCGGTTCACAGAATAGAAAAAAAAGGCAACCAGAAGTAGAAAAGAAACTGTCCTATTTATTCTGCCTCGGGCTTTAAAAATACAATTATTAGAACTTGAATTAACATTAAAAAATCAGTATCAATATACTTTTTTTATAAAAATCTCAATATATATGTTAACTTCTTCCGACATCGTTTAGACATGTTCGGCGCTGTAAAAGGACGTGCTCTCCAATCGACGTGATGCACAACACTGGTCGCGGGAAGCTCGCGTTGAGTGCGGTACGAGGTCAGGGGGGATATGGGACGTTTTAGCCTCGTTCCGCACTGCATTAAAATTATATTAATTCAGTGCGGCACGAGGCCTAAGACATCCGGTACCAAGGTAGGTACACCACCGAGTCCGGAACCATTAGTGATCTCAAATATATATTTATCTCTTTCCTACACTGGACCAAACCAAAGCTATGCCATTCGCACGACAGAGAAATTCACTTTTTTGCTTGCCGCACCACAGGGAAGTTGCATCAGGGGTGATTTAGGCCTCGCTTCGCACTTAACGTGTTAAGCAAGATTTTTGTGTTCAGTACCTACTAAAATGCAACATCACAAATAATTATTTCTTACAATGAAAAAAACTGTTTGTTTGTAGAAAAAAAACTGGAAATGGAACCTGTAACATGGCACTGTGAAAAAATATTGAAGTACTTGAATACGGGAGAGGAACGCGACCGAGTAGTTGCTATCCGCAACCAGCGCGGTACTGCGTCTGCTGCCGCGCCAGCTTCCCGTAACACTCGCCAGCAACATGCGCCGCAACACGCAACGCAACCCGCGCCGCAGCGCGCGCCGCGACACGCTCCGCAACGCGCTGCAGTAACCACACAGCGAGCGCCTTCCTATTCACCTACAAACCACTAGTACAGCAACGATGAAATAAAAATTAACGCAAGTTTTATATTCATGCAAAATGTAGTAAAATACTTATAGAGCGTGTAATTTATGTTTGTGTATTAAAGGTTTTTGAATCACCCATATTTTTGGTAACCATTTTTTAATGTTTTATTTATGAGTATTTGTTTAAATACCCGGCCCACCAACTTGAGTAAAATGCAACATAAATACAGATTTTCAGTATCGGAAAATGTAATAGGCAAAACACGGTTTCCTCGCAGTTCCTAGTTATCTTAGCACGCTGGGGCAGTCGCGATCAAATGTTTAATTAGTCCTATACTTGGACATCGACTCGAGAGAACTGAGTCAATGGAGAGTCGTGTGTCTAAACGGACATTACATCCTGGTACTATTTATCTATTTTGTTTCAACGAGCGAGCGCGGTCAGTGTGTGTGCGCGTGCGGGCTCGCTCGGAGCGACGTACAGCGACAGCGAGCGCGGCGGAGCGCCACACGTCGCTCACAATATGAGCTCTTTGAACGAAGATTCCACACCGACACCCGAGGTTTTTATTAATTTACATATCTGTATTATAAGTAGGACTTGGTAATTACAAATACACATTTCACAAAGGTTAATATAACATCAGCAATATTTAAGGATATCGGTGGTACTCAAGGGTTTAGATGTGATCGCGAGACGAACAACAGAGCGGGTAGCCACAGATCTCTCGTGGAAGCCCTTAACTCATTGAAGGGGGCTGCTGACCTAGCTGTAAGTGGGGACATCTTTGTCCCCTAACAGGAGGAATCAGTAATGATTCTGCGCTGGATTGTCACATGGATGAAAGTCGGAGCGCTTATCGTCGAGGGGTTTTAGTTGGTATGCTGGCGTAGCATGTGATTGTTATTATGTATTTACAGTAATGTGATTTTATACTGACTTCCAACTTAGAAAAATCCTCTTGGTTATTTTGGATTTCCCTCTAAAGCAGAGTACCTTCATATGTCCTATTTTAACTGGCTACAATACTTACGTCGTTTTCGCATTTTTAAGAGACTTTCCCGCCAACACTCCCACCACTGCAACTCCTGTCAAACAGGATCAACAGCACAAACAATTGGCACCGAGCTCCGGAGCTCGGCGAGTCTCTCAGGGACACTAGCTTGTCTTCAACCCGCATCAAATCGGAAAACAATAATTGTCCACTTACCTCCTCAGCATAGTGTGTGACAAAATATTAATCTGAAAGCCATTGTAGCTATGTAAATAAATCGTTTTCCTTGCTTTCTATTATCAAGTATAACTCCTGGAAAATTGCGCCAGTTTAGATACAAAAAATTGTTTTTGCATGAGTCCTCCGGCTTTACGTGGATATTACCAGTAAAATCATCGTTGCGCCAACTGCCTTGTATTCGATATCTACAGGAAAAATAAATATATATTTAAATAAATAAACCACATAAAACCCACAGCTGATATGAAGCTCTGCCAATTGGAATGTGCAGTGATGTAATCACTGTCCTGCCTCGGTGGCGCAGTTATACTACGGTACGATTATAATGCTGAGGTCTCGGGTTCAAATATTGCAAAGCGATATTGGATTTTTCTATTCATAATCAGTTTGGAATCAGGAAATTGTGCCCACATGGCGATAGGCTCGCCCCCTATCACACCGTGAAACGGCACAAACAAGGCGAAACGTGGGTGTCCTGGTAGCACGTCTGCCTACCCCTTCAGGGATAAAGGCGTGACTGTATATATGTAACAATAATACACTAATGGACCGAGGCACGCATTGTGAGGAAGAGCCTTACTCTGGAGTCGTAATTACTGAAAGCTTGGGTTGTAAGGAGGAGCGGTAGGGGGAATACATTTTTGTAAGGATTGTGATTCTATGCTGTTTATCCTGACAGGAGTTGAATTGCTGGGCGTGATGGCAGGCCAGCAAGTGGGCTGTCATGTTAAAATACAAAGTTTTTTTTATTGCGATGAATGGAGAGATGAGCATGCCATTCGCCTGATGGTAAGCGATACAACCGCTCATGGACAGTAAAAAACCAAACAACAACATGAATTACAAAGCATTTCTCGGCATTCCACTGCGCTCGCCATCCTGAGACATAAAATGTTAAGTCTCATTATTTCCAGTAGTTACTCTGGCTACAATGTCCTTCAAACCGAAACACAACAAAGCATTTACACTGCTGTTTGTTGGAGAAATAGACATTGCGGTGGTACCTACCCAGGCGGCCTCTCACATGTGAGACACACACCACCAGTTCTTAAAGAATAATGACTTGTTATACATCGCGGCGGGTATGAACCCCCTCGTATGCGTAATACCTGTAGTCGTGGTTTTGGTGTTGTGCATCATTTGTGTCTGCATCCGCTACTACTCGTATCACGTACCGGAGCCGATATGTGAGTACTGTTTTATTTTTAATTTCTAATTTTTATTTGTTTTTATTTCTTACACGACGAAATCACTTTATGGTTCCAATTATTTATTTATTTAAAGATTATTTACAGACTTAATCCAAAGTATTAACATTCAAAATTCTCAGTCTAATATGTACTTTAAGACAAGGAGCGTAGGATACACATGAACATGCAACCGTTAATTAGAATAACTTACTTTTTAGCCAGGATGCAGGCCACTTCCAACAGGTCGATGTAGAGATCCTTGGGGAAGCCTATGTTCAGCAGTGGACTTCCTATGGCTGAATAGTTAAATAGGAAGATAGGTAGATTACGTAGGGTAGGAACCCTACGAACTACTATAACGGTGTTACCCCACCGCACATTATTAGAAATAAATTGATTGTAACACATTCAATTGTTGCATAATAAATAAATAAATACACCCAACAGTTACATACATAGTCCTGACCCCACACTAAGATCGAGTCTTGTGTCGTGGGTAACAGAAACTACGAGAGACTTTTCGGTCTCACAAACACCCAGACCAGAAAAAAATACTTGTGGTTCTCACAAACAATTGTCTCGGTGCGGGGATCGAACCCGCGGCCTCTCGTTTCACAGCCGGCGTCTAACCAACTGCGCCACGGAGGCTGTCAAGTGTTTGATTCTGTGGTTCTTCATTCTGTGGTTTCACCTATTATTTGTAATGTTGCAGATTTGCGGGCACCAGTCACTCCCTATAGAAGACCAGTAACCAGGGACTTCTTTACCATACAAGGAGAGCTGGAGCGAGTTATAATCGCTCGTAGTCGCAGGACAAGTGGCGTGTTCACCCTCGCGCCTCGAGCACAGCGCCCTCTATTGGCCAATAGTAACACTACGCGAACAACTGGAGCTGCAAGGAATTCGTCACCACCGACTCATGCTCACGACTCATAATATTGAAAAGAATGATAGATTCTCACACCCGCCATCGCAACTTTTGCAAACAATCGACAGCGGCATATTAAGTTTTCACGATGCAGAATATTAAAGCTCAGCGAGCCCTTGAGAATACTTAATTTGTACCTATTTAACTTGTAAGTTTTAAGAGGCCTCGAGTAAAATAATTTTAATATCCATACCTACTGCATACTTATACCTTCATATTTCCTAGGCCGCGTTGCATCAAGACTGGCCTTTAATAAATACCTTTGAAATATTAACTTTTTTGAAGTGAAACTTCTTTATCGGGGTTGGAAAAAATTTAGCGTTCGCGTCACACGTCACGTTCTTCCGTTACGCGTCATCTTTTTATTTAGTAAATTAGTAATACTTAGTAGTAATCCTGTGTATTGTAACTGTATTTAGTACGAATCCCACACTAGTGTATCATCCCACATTTGGACATAATACAGTGTATACCATTAGAACACATTCTGTACCCACTTCAGTAAGCCACACCCCCAACCGTTTCCAAGCCCCACCCAAAATTTTAAGTCCCACCCACTTTTTTGTAATTTGATCCTTACCCCCCCCCTCTGGCCTTCCCCCACCCTAAATCCAAAACAGTGCCCAATAGCCTCCCCACGAAACCTCCCCCCCCCGCTTACCCCCACCCTAAAAATTTTACCTCACCCCCCCTACTCATATCTCCGGCATTATCCATCGTAGACCCACCGACCTTGGGTTCATTGGAACCGGCTCGGTGAGGGCTACAATCCTGCCCCAACAGAATTCCCGAATTCCCCCTCCACAACTTTCCCCACCCAAAAATATTTTAAGGTGCCCAATAGCCCCCCCCCACGAACCCTACCCCCCCCCCCCCCGCCCCTAACCCCACCTAAAATTTTTACCTCACCCCCCTAAACCTATCTCGGCCAATAAAGGTCGTGGACCCACCGAGCTTGGTATCCTCGGAACCGTCTCGGTGAGGGCTGCAAATTGGCCCCGATAGACATCCCAAATTCCCTCAAAAATTTCCCCCCTCCTAAACTTAAACTTTATTTAATTTAGCTTTATTTTACCAATTCTGTAAATTTGTAAATAGTAGATCATTTTTCGAAAAATGATGTCATAAAGAAGTTTCACTTCTTACGTGTGTACACTAATACACACACACATTTTTTTTTGTTATTTTATATTGTATTGTAGAAAATATACTCACTTTTTAATAGTATGTATTATAATAATAATTTAGTTTAATACTACCATTATTTAAAATGGCAAGTTATTAGATATTGTCTACAATACCGATTCCCGAAAGCGTTGTGGTGCAAAGTAATAATAAAATTTCTTCTCTCTTCACATTTTTTTACATTGGAAATGCTATTATTATAGTGTAAAATATAAATGCTTGCTGTTTATATTATGAAAGAACATCTCAACTAATGCATTTTTTAAATTTTATTTGAAGTTCCTAATTTCGCCGCACGCCAACTAAAGGTGCGGTATATTACACGTATTTGACAATCATTGGCACGACATAACTGCTTAATAGCACAGTTGTGAGCATGCGGCAATATTTTAATGCGCTCTAAGAACTTAATTAGCAAAATTACACAATAATAAAATACTTAATCCAATATTTGATACCCACAGGAAAATACGTCACATTATGGAGCTAATATAAAGTTTTTTTATAGCATTCCCGCTCAATACTTTTTTGCTCAGAGGTTTTAATAGGGTAAAATCCTAACGAAGCTAGACTGACTAATGTAGCTGATATTTGAACGTGTAAACCTAAGTACGTTACGTAAAATATCATACGGATCATATTACTTTTTCTCATTTATCTTCCATGTACACACATCGATCAGTTACAAACATATTACTCGTATATGTGTAGAATAAAGATCATCTTTATGTATAACCCTCGTCTCCCCCCTGTAAAGTGTGGATATCCAAAACCATTTATTATATCGCCACCACACGCCAATCGTCCCGTGACTATGCAAACTGAAAAGTTTTTACAACGTCGGAAAGCTTAAAAATAATGCAACAGCGTTAAAATTAAAAAAAAATATTTTTTTAATATTCCAAGGGCGGAGAATAATGGCTTTGTATGAAAGGTTTGGTTCTTTGTAATGAGTCTTTTTTTTTCTTGTTGCAGGATACACAAGGACTCAGTGCAGGTCGGATCGCGGTGGTGGTGGTAACTGTCCTGTCGGTGGCACTGCTGTGCATTCTATGCGTGATATGCCGCACCTGCTATGCTCTCAAATGCTGTGGTTCGTATTACCGACATTTATATCAATAATATTGGGTATTTTTGATTGATCCGGATTTTTATACCAGGTATATCAAGATGCGACCGAAAACGAAGCCAGGTAGTTTTAGTGGTTACAGACACAACGCAACTAAAACTTTTTGCAGTTTTTAAATATTATCGTGTTTGGGCGGTACCTATAGGTACCTAGTTTTCGGCTAACATAATAATTTAAACCCTTGCGTACCATTACGTCTTTTAAAATAAAATGGTGTACAACAAATGTGGTGTAACAAGCGCCCGGACGTGTTCCCCGCCAACATATTAGCGTCGCTAGGCAAGCGCTCTGCTCCGCTGCCCGGCGACACTCAACGTCATAAAAATAAAAATGCTCCTCATGTCATGTCGAGCCGCTCTCAAATCGCCGACAGTTTTCCTACTTGCAATGAGTGAAGCCGCCAGGTAGTCCGCCAACAATAAGTTGCTGACATAGGCCTGCGACTTCGGTGTGTAGTGCGGTAAACAAACACAAAAATAACATACGTATATCTTGTTTCAGCGCGTCGTGGATCATCCTTTCGCATGTATGTAGATCACCGTCTATCCCTGCCCTCAGGTAGAGAGCGAGAACGGGTCCGAGCCATTCGAAGCCAAAGACACCCCGCTGTGTCAGTCCCGCCGCGCGCGACACACACAACAGTTGCCCGACGAATAGTCGACGAACCACAACAAATGCCCAGCCGCAGAGATTAATAGTTTTGGGTTTTTGTCCTTAGAGGTATGTAATTGCCGTTTCGTATACAGAAAATAAAATTATTCATTTTTGTTTTTTTATTATTTCTACCAAAATAAGATTTCCTTTTATTTGCCTAGTGGTAAGTGGCACGTCTGACTAAAACAAAAGCAATAACTACTTATTAAAACAAATTATTAAGCACTGCCCTGTGCTCGTCACATCGTAACGTTAAGTTTTTTTTTTTTTATTGCAATGAATGGCGAGACGAGCATGCCATTCGCCTGATGGTAAGCGATACGACCGCTCATGGACAGTAGCAAAACCAAACAACACCATGAATTACAAGGCAATGCTTGGAATTCCACTGCGCTCGCCATCCTGAGACATAAGATGTTAAGTCTCAATATGTCCAGTAGTTACTCTGGCTACAATGTCCTTCAAACCGGAACACAACAGTGCATTTACACTGCTGTTTGTTGGAGAAATAGACATTGCGGTGGTACCTACCCAGGCGGCCTCTCACATATGAGAGACCTACCACCAGTAAATTACCTTATTCCTTTAAGATCCAGTAATCGCTGGTAACAATGTCCTTTAACCCAAAACATAGCTGAAACAATACACACAAACACTCGAAGAAATAGAACAATGAAAGGTATCTACACAGACGCTTCCTAACATTCGAGGGATGCACCGGTGAACGACACACACACACGAACACAGCGACAAAGACTTATGTAATAATAAAAAATAAATACACCCAACAGACACATACATAGTCCTGAACCTTTAGTGTGGGTTCGAGTATTCTGCCGTGGGTTTCAGAAACTACGAGGAACTTTTCGACCTCACAAACACCCACACTAGAGGTTTTGGATCTCACAAATATTTGTCTCGGTGCGGGGTTCGAACCCGTGGGTTCACGTTTCGCCGCCGCCGTCTAACCAACTGCGTCACGGAGGCTGACTAAGTATTACGTTGCAGTGGCCAGTGGTTAAGTATCCTGCGTCATTGCTTATCTGTGCGAAGCTTGCGGGTATAGTTGCTCAGTGCGTGTGCGCGCGAGGGCTCACTCGGAGCGATGTACAGCGACAGCGAGCGCGGCGGAGAGCCACACGTCGCACGCGATATGAGCTCTCTACACGACGGATCCACTCAGACACCCGAGGTTGGTACATAATATGTATAGTCGGAAGTGGTGGTAGGTCTCTCGTAAGTGAGAAGCCGCTTGGGTAGGTACCACCGCAATGTCTATTTCTCCCGCCAAACAGCAGTGCAATTGCAACTATCCAAGAGCGGTCGTATCGCTTACCATCAAGCGAAAGACCTGCTCGTCTCGCCATTCATCGCAAAAAAGAAAAAAGAAGTGCCTACCTATCCCTTATTCAATTAAATCTTCACATATACGGGTATATCCAAACTGCGGCCGAAAACGAAGCCAGATGGTAGTATTACTGACACAATGCAACAAAAAAAATATTGTAATTTTTTTACTTATCGTCGTATTTATTTGGTAAATACGTAGTTTTCCTAAAATAAAAAAAAAATATCTTTATAAAAAATAATGCAATGGCACGTAAGGTATAAATTATTGTTTTATTATAAAAAAATAGGTATTTAGACAATATTAACGGTAATGCAAATGAAACACAAATTGTAATAATAAGGAAATTTAATCAGAAATAGAAGCCTCATTCGTCACATTTTCGCCGCAGAATTGTAGATAAACTGTCCTGTGGTAACACCATTTGTCACGAAGGACGTCACAGGCTGGCTAGATGTTGACTAGCGTATTAATTTTTGTATGCTCATGACAGCCTCCGTGGCGCAGTTGGTTAGACGCCCGCTGTGAAACGAGAGGCCGCGGGATCGATCCCTGTGGCGAGATAAATATTTGTGTGATCCATAGGTATGTGTTCCGGGTCTGGGTGATTGGGAGACCGAAAAGTCTGTCGTAGTTTCTGATAGCTGCGTCACAAGATTCGATGTTAGTGTGGGGTCAGGACTATGTATGTGACTGTTGGGTGTATTTATTTATTATTGTATTTAGTTATTTTATTTAAACACGTAGTGGTGTGCAACACGTCGAATTTTAATGCTCAGTCTCAATTCTTTGCGTCCTCCGAATTCTGGCCTGACGCGATTGGCAATAGCAGGTTTGTGGGCGTTAAATAAAACATGGAGGGTCAAATATTAAAATATGTAGAGTAATAAATAAAGCCATATGATGCTATTTAATGCTCTGGACAGTATGGAGCTTACCACAAGATGCAGTGCAGATACTTTGAATAATACCTTTCCTATTAAAAAATGAATGACTTTACAGAGGGCGGCTGCAGTGAACCCGCCGGCTTACATCATTTCCGTAGTGGTGGTGCTGGTGATGTTACTGTACGTGGTGGGCGTGTACATTCGCTGCTACTTCGTGTCAAAAAGGAGGACATGTGAGTATTGCTCATGAACCTACCGGCGAACAGAAAGGGCTCGTTCATGTAAATGTTTTGAAAATCATGGAATTCATCATCATTTTCATTCTGGAAGTGGTAGAGCCATGCTTTTGACAGTCATGATTCAGCATGAATTGGAGGACTCGTCCGGGGCGGTACCGTCTCGCAGACGACCGATGTCATTTCACAGCTTTTTGTCACGTTTAGTGTGAGTGATTCTTTCCTCTTCCTATCCAGTTTCCTTCCCCCTCCCCTCCCGATTTGATGGTCCGGCAACACGTCCATGATCCAAGCGTTGTGGATGTCCATGGTCGGCAATGATTACTTACCATCAGCCTTCAGGTGACCTGTTTGATCGTTTGCCTGAGCTATTGGATAAAAAAATCTGGAAAAAAATCGCGCCATGTAGCGCTGCAATCGCTGTAGTTCACCGAACGATTAGAGATGCAATGAATGTTATTTTTTCTTTATTTCAGCGCGCCATGAGTCGTTCTCCATTGAAGAAGATGTAAATTACTACCGCCTGCCTCTGCCCGTAAGAACCGAGAAAGAGAATGCCCAAGCTACTCGAAACGAAAAGCAACCAGTCGTGTCGGCCCCATCGCAAGGAAGTCACACGAGAGCTCGGCGACAAATAATCGACGCCACACAGCAAGAGCCGCGACGGATCGATTAATAGTTTTAGGTGTGCGTACAGTATTTTTGTTTATGAGTATATCATTCAGAAACAGAGATAATTTTAGGAAATTTAGGTGTATTATTCTTTAACAATCAAATCATTTTTTTCTTAAATAAATAATAAATTTATAATTGACAATGTGTTTCAAACCTAATTAAAAAGTAGAAAATAATTGTTAATGAGTTTAAGATTAGAATATGCAGTGAATAGCATTGACTTTAATGTTAAAAAGCGTGAGGTTCTCGATCATAATTGTTGCAAGCACCCAACGCTTTTTATAGAAACATTTCGTCCAAATCCGGGTATTGCATTATCCGGGTGCACCTGAAATCACTCACAGCCGTAACAAAGAAAATGATTAATTTATAAAGTCCTGGAAACTACTCTTTTGAGCCGCTTTACAAAGACAATACACGGAAAATTCAACAAATATATTTTAATATGAATGCGGTGTTAAGGTCTCAGACAAACTAGCGACATTTAGCATCAGTGATTTAGTCACTTAAAAGATGATTTCGCGACGCTTCTGTCCGCATACTTACATCAATATTGCCATCGAGACCCTTTTCACATGGTAGATTTTGATTCACCGATCAAACACAGCTGCAGTCGCCAAAACGCAAATCAGCATCGACACAGGCGCAAAATCGCAGGTCTGCGATGTACTGTATCAGCGCACAGCCGCCTATTTTAAAAACGGGACTCTAACACAATCGAGATTTTGAGTGCGGGTTAGGCCACAGTCTACGCTGGCCTGGTGCGGGTTGGCGGACTTCAAATACTTGAAGATCTGGTTATGATCTCTATTGTATGCAGGTTTCTTTACGATTTCTTCTTTCAAAGTTAAAGTGATCATTAACAATACACACGTGACCTCGAAAAGTGAGAGGTGAGCTTCGGGATTTGAACTCACGACCACCGTGAACATGTTGGCAGCCGGACTATTACCAACAGGCCACTACACCTTTTGACATTCGATTACTGATGCTAGATGTCGCTAGTTTGTCCGGGGCTTTAGAGGAAAAGTACATACACAGACATAACAACACTTCGATAGACAATAATTATTATGAGTGCAAATGCACTCAAGCACTAACATTCATATGGTGTTATGAGTCATTTGTGTAAGACGAGTCATAGAAGTCAGTCGTGATTTATTTCGTGTCCCGCGCTGTGTTTGTGTCTCCTGTCTCGTGTCTCCAGTCTCGTGTACTGCAAGAATGGATCACAACCCCAATATTCACTTTGGAACGGATCCATTCTTCAATAATTTTGAGCACAATTCAGTCCACACTACGTACAGGATCAACCACCAGGATGTTAAGGTTTCTTATATTATTTATATCTATAATATAGCTTTATTTTATTTATATCTATAAATTTAGAAAAATACAATCATGCCTCCGAAAGTCGAAGTGTGTATTGATAGTCGATCACCACGCACTATAACGGTGAAGGAAAACATCGTGATGAACCCATACCACAGCGATTTGTAAAAATGTCTATGGTATGTAAAGTCAGCCAACCCGCACTAGGCCAGCGTGGTGGCCTATATGGCCTGTACCCTGGCAACAGTTCTCTCGACTGTAGAGTAGGCCCGTGCCCAGCAGTGGGACGTATATGGGCTGATACAATACAATAGATTTAGTGCTAGGCTGGTGTAGGATATCCTATGCGTCCGGATAACGACCGTGATTCGGGTCCTGTGTATAAATAAATAAATACACCCAACAGTCACATACATAGACCTGACCCCACACTATGATCCAGTCTTGTGTCGTGGGTATCAGAACTATGAGAGACTATTCACTCTCACAAACACCTATTCCCGAAACAAATAATATATATCCGGATACACTCATGGGGGTTACAAAACACTATATTCGATATATCGTCCGATTCTTCGTATTGAAATCTACTTTTAATATGATGTCGATGAATGTTCTCTATGCGACATTCGTCAAAACTTCATTCGTTCAATAGTCGATGTGAGTAAAAACGAAGGCACTCGAAGATGGTTTTAACACGCGGAATCGCACGATATATCGACTATCGTTGTTTGTAGTAAGCCCCTGAACGGTAAAATTGTATCGACCAGCGATGGATATACACCTAATTGTAGTCACTTCGTCGTACTAGTTTATAAGAAAAGTATTTAGTGACGAATAAAATCTATGATAATAATCAGAAAATAATCTAAATGTAGATATGGCTATATGCTTCTTAGTATTGACAGTGAAATCTGAGGCCTGTTGATCGCAATCCTGCGATATATTCACACGTTGGTCGTGGGTTTGAATCCCAGCACACCACCTAATTTTTCATGTCGTGTATTGATAAGCAATTTCGCACCTTAACGACGAAGGATATATTGTAAGGAAGTCTGCATAGTTACCATAGATAATAATATTTAATTAAACAATAATTTATTATTTATTTAATTAAATCTTTATTGTACACAGTTAACAACAAAAATACACAACAACATATAGAAACAATAAAAAAAAAAGTACATATTATGGCGGTCTTATCGCTCTACAGCAATATCTTACAGACAACCATGGGATGCATTTAAAAGAAGGAGAGAGAGAGGGCAGATTTATATGCTTATTTTATATTAAACGACGTCATAGCGTATATTCCTCAACACTTTCCTTACTCCCTCCCCCTTAGACGCTGCCATCGCCCCCCCCCCCCCCCCCTCTTTTAAAACCCGACATGTGACTACAGGAAAATTAACGTAATAATAAAGAAGGGGTCAATGCCTGTTTGTTTACCGATAAATTATTGAAATTACATTACAATGGTCCGGACGCTGCTGTGGACACGGTGGTCGCAGATTCAAATCCTAGAGAACACTAAATAAATACATATATAGCTGTAAAATAGATATTTTGCAAATACGAAAATTAAAGTTGACAATTCTGCCATTTGTTTTAATAGCAATTCTCCAACCTTTACATACACTGGTGTTTGGCGGGAGAAATAGACATTGCGGTGGTACCTACCCAAGCGGCCCCTATATGAGAGACCTAACACCAGTACTTCAGCTAATACTTAAGTGTTTCATCAGTGGCCGAAGAACAACCACGGGCCACCTTCAATGATGCGGATTGCGATCCTCGTTGTGATAATATCAAGCCTGATCACAGCGGCATGTGTCGTGCTTCGCTGCTGGTGCAACGCCAGGAAACGCAAAGGTGAGACTTCATTGAACCTCTACATAGTACTATAACGGTGAAGGAAAACATCGTGAGGAAACCTGCATACCATAGCGATTTGTAAAAATTTCTATGGTGTGTAAGGTCCACCAACCCGCACAAGGACAGCGTGGTGGACTATATGGCCTAGCCACTCATAATCGTACTCTCGATTGTAGAGGAGGCTCGTGCCCTGCAGGCGGTCCCTGAGCTGATACAGAACATAACAAACACATACACATATACATGTGGGAATACTTCCGCTACTGCTTTATCAGTCCGCGATGGTCAACACATTTACTATGTTGTCTCGGCGCCCTAACCTATCTAGTAGAAACAGATAGGTACCTATAATAATAGGTACATAAGCATCAAAATGAAATTGAGAGAGAGAATTGCTCCACGGCGCCCTCCTTCACTTTCCACAGCGTACGAGGACTGGACACTCTTTGGGAACCCCTGTACTATATCAAAGTGTTTATGTTACAGCACGAAGACAAGAATGTCAAGCCCCTGCGAGCCTTCCTACCCCTGACATCACTGCAGACGACGCCAACCCCGTCGCCGCGAATCCGACCGCTGCTAACCCTGTACGATACATAGGTAACAAATACTCTTGCATAGTGGTAGGCACCTAATAGAGTTAAAGGAACGTCTTTTATATACGGACTGGTATTTCTCTCGGCTTTACCCACGTAAATATATTTTATATTTTCCCGGGATAAAAAAGGACGTTATAGCCTTCCACGATATATGGACTATCCATCAATAAAATATTACTGCCACTTTATATGACAGTCTCCTTGGCGTAGTTGGTTAGACACGGGCTGTGAAGCGAGAGGCTGCTGGTTCGATCCCCGCACCGAGACAAATGTTTATGAGGCCCACAAGTGTTTGTATGGATGTTTGTGAGACCAAAAGTCTCTCGTACCTTCTGATACCCATGACACAAGTGTTAATTGATCTTAGTGTTGGGTCAGGACTATGTATGTGACTGTTGGGTGTATTAATTATTTATTAATATATTTTTTCAATTCAAACCAGTAGTTTATGAGATTAGCGCGTTCAAACAAGCAAACTGTTCAGCTTTATATTTATAGAATCACAGATTTTTCGATGTACTTATTTTAATTTTTTTTTTCAGTTATGGCGTATCCCCCACAGCAAATGCAAGGTTCCAACCCTGCATACATGATGCAACCTGCACAGGGAGGTTTTCCTGCACAGATGGTCCTCCCTGCACAGGGCAATCTGCCTTTACAGGGGGGTGTCCCTGTACAGATGGCTGTCCCTACACAGGGTAATAACTCTGTACAGGGCGTGATGACACCACAACCAGGCAGTCAATGGAATCATTTCTGCCCACCACCTTCGTACACTGCCGTGATGCAGGAAACTACTGCTCAGTCTCGAGATGAAGTGGCTAAGAGCACACAATGAATCCAGTGATCAGATACTTGGGTCATGTACCAACCCGTAGTCGCACACTGTTGAGCTCCGACACAACCGAGAATACGATTAATAAATTATTGGGATTTTCAAATTTTTCGCTTGTAATATTAAGTTATTTTATTAAATAAATTTAAATTAATTACATGCTTTTATTTTCTCTCTTATTAAAAATAACAAATTTTTGTACCTATCAATATCTCTTAAACTTTAAACTGCCCTCTGTTAATCCTTTTCTAAAATCCATCCCATGGTTGTCTGTAAGACATTACCTTTGAGCGATAAGGCCGCCAATTGCACTTTCTATGTATGTGATTTACTTCGTTTTTTTTTGTGTGTGTGTGCAAAAAAGTGTATATTAATAAAATATAATAAATAAACACAGCAGGATATACTGAATTAGACTTACGCCACAATAACCTCTCAACAAGAACAGTTCGTTGAATTTCATCAGTTCCATTGTTCAATTTGGCATATAGGAGTTGCAGTGTTGAGTCCATGCGACTGACAGTAAAAGGATCCAAGATAGCCCGAACTGTCTATGATGAAGACCTATTCCTAGCACTGTACAATCGAACTGATGAGAATCATCCAGGGCTGTCAATAATCAGCTATACTACAATATTTTTTATAGTGTCGATGTGTCATTACCCTCCCGTGGCTCCCGGGAGTGCGCATGCGTCCCTGAGGACCTCCGGCGCCGGCCAGGCGCGCCTCCCGTCGCTATCAGGGCTGTCACATTATATAGATAATGTCAAGATAGATATATTAATAAATACACCCAAATATCACGTACATAGTACTGACATTAAGATCTTCTGTCGTGGGTATCACAAACTACGAGAAATTTTTCGGTCTCTTATAGATATCTTATCTTATAAGTTTAATTAGTATTTTTTATTGCATGTATCTAACGAGCAAGTAAGATTACCTGATGGTAAATATTACGGTAAATTAGAGGGCCTCTCGGATAAAGAGAAAATGGAAGGAACATTTGGGCTTACAATAATGGTTACTGCATTTGAACCTTATTGCACTTAACATCAGGTGTCAGGGCGTTCACTTGGCATATTAGTATAACAAACAATGATCTCTATGTTTTCCTAGGCCTACCGGCCCACCCCTAGCTAGGAGGTGTCGTGTCCGGCGCCGCGCTGTCGGCGACACTTGTTGCGAGAGCCGAGACACCCCCGCCCCTCAACCCTCACATTTCATCTGGTTATCACAGGGTGGGTTTCTAGCTACACGGTACGAGATAGGTTGTGAACAGTGAGGTAGTGTCTCAGCCCATAGTCACTACTGAGCACGGGTTTCGACACAATCGAGAGTAAGATTGAGAGCATAAGACACACCACGCTGGCCTCTTTTTTTCATGTGGAAAACCTCTTGTACTGTGCGGTAGTTAAAATGAGGCAGTGTCTTTATAAATAAAGAAGTGTGTTTTTTAAATACTTTAATGGTAGTAGATTCAGTATTTACAATTACAATGAGATATACTTAACCATTTATAAAGACATACTATAAATGATGCTATTGCTGTGCTATTTGTAAAGCGGACACACTTTACCGGGTTTTAATACTGGTGGTAGGATTTTATATCGGGAGAGTGATTATGGAACACGGTGGTTAAGGAGCCGTCATATTGATCCACGTAAGTGTATCGAGTTTTGTATTCAGTCAGTATATGTCGGGTGCATAACACTTGAATAAAATTCAACTTTCCAGCTAACTGGTATGATTGTTTCGATCACTAAATACTAAATTCGTATTGCAATACATTAATTATCTTCAGGTATACCGTACCAATTTTGTCTCGACATGATAAAAATAAAAGTTTGCTTTATTTTTTAAAAGTTCTGGTATCTTAATTTAATATGAAGCATTGTAATTTCACGATCACTACGCGTCCAATATACTATGTAGCTCATATTTAGATATCCGAAAAATTGGAGGCGCTATGGCGCTATTGTTTTCCAGGCGTTAATGTTTTGTTTTTTTCAAACTTTAAAACAAAACTTTTATTTTAACTGTTACAGCTCAGTTTGCATAAACTAGCTTTGACGATAACTTTAAATTTGACAATGTCATCGCCATACTGACGTATTTGACATTGCTAATGTATGGGATTGACGTTTTTAAAGTCAAAGTTATGGGCAAAGTTAATTTTTGCAATTGGCCCTTAGGATAGTTATCTTCCTTAAAAAGCCACCGTACTGTCCTCCTTGTTCAGTGCGTGTCGGAGACTGTGTAGTGTAGTCCACAGCTCATAATACATACATCGGCCGGCGCCGATGCTGCTCAGTATCCCGCGGAACTCGTGTCGTGTCGGTCTCCGCAACCACTGAGCATAGAGGTAATTCACCTTCACTTGTTTAGTTGTGATGTGTGTAATTAATGTTTTTGTGAAGTGATTTGAAGTGGTTTGTTTTTCGTGGTGGAGCCAAATTCGAGTCAATAAAAATGTTTGTTAGATTTAATTCCGGCGTTAATATGAAAATAGAAACCCAAATATGATTATTTTCATATAAACTTTTTGCAAAATCATGTCTTGTGTAGAATTATTTCTATTCAAAAGAAAGTGGTTTCAAGAAATTGATATTGTCATGTTTCTATAAGAATTAAGAATAGCTTAATTTCTTTTATTTTATTTTTAATAGTGATGTTTTCATTCTACTTGGTTAAAAAAAAATCAAAAGCCATGAACGCGTATATTGTGAATGTGTGCGCTTGGCATGTATACCATTTTTTTATAATAGTATAATATCGACTTGTCTGGTGCTTAATACATCAAGTAATATAAACAATGCGCTGTCCAAGAGATACAATAAAATATCAAAATATATCTATCTATTCAGCCACATGAAGTTCACTGCTAAACATATGCCTGCCCCAACGATCTCCAAATATAAATAAATGAATAAAATTAAAATATTAAATAAAAATACCTACAATATTATTTTGGCAAATAATATTGAACTTAAGGATATTAACTAAGTCTATTCATCATCAGCCCGGGGTCAGGAATTTGTGCCCAAAATGGTGATAGGCTCGCTCCCTATCGCATCGTGAGACGGAACAAACAAGGCGAAACATGGGTGTCCTGGTTTCTACCAGGGGGAACCTCTGCCTACCCCTTCAGGGAAAAAGGCGTGAGTCTCTATATGTTTATGTATGTATAATAAAGAGGAAATAAATATAGTACCTACACGTGTATTTACAGATGTGGTGAGGTGAGCTGCTGGCGCGTCAGAGATGAGCGGGCGCGGCGTGCAGTCCTCGTCCGCAGCCAGTTGAACCCACACTCAGGTACATTCCGCTTTATTGAATTCTATAGCTACCACAATGTTAAAGTTACATCATGTAATACAAGGATAATTAATATATATTTATTAATAGATGTATATATTTTTATCAACGCATAAGTATGTAATGACCTGATGGTTTCTTAGATTTACGCGAATCTTACACACTGAAATAAAACTATTTTTGACGGATTTTATTGCGATTCAGTCCGCCCCGTGACCACGAAAGCTGTAAAGTAATCGAAACGTCGCCTCGGGAAGTTAAAAAATGTAAAAATTAAACCAAATCGCAATAAAATCCGTAAAAGATACTTTTATTTCAATATGTAATGACCTAAAAGAAAATGTAGGGAAGTCGGAACATAAAATACAATTTACGTAAAAAAAGAATGCGTGTAATTTTTACGCGGGGTTAAAGTAAAAATTCAGTGCGGTGGTCCCTATTAACTCAATACTAATTCTAAGTTTACTAATAATCGAAATTAAATCTCAGAATTAAATATTAGCTTCTTCGTTCGAGTCAATGGCTCAAAATGACTAGACCGTTAAACCTTTGCAATATTATGATACGCTATTTTATCACCCGTCTTCTCCTTCTCCGTAGTCGTGCTCTCATGACAGAGTGGCCGTGGTCATGTTGAGGCTGATGTGTGAGCTCCTGATGTCGTGATGCGTCTCAACGTATCTCGATGTTTGGCATTCGTTGATGTTTTTTCATATTTTATGTATACAGGGTATATCAAGACCGCGACCGAAAACGAAGTGGGTGGTAGTATTAGTGATATCAAACGCAATGCAAGTAAAAATTTGACTAAAAATCGTCAATTTTTTTTGTAAATTTTTACTTATCGTCGTATTTGAGTGATAAATACATAGTTTTTCTAGAATTATGACGTGTACCGCTTTACTTTTAAACACGCAATGGTACGTAAGGGTTTAAATTACAATTTTTTTGCAAAAAACTAGGTATTTACCCCCAAACACGATGATTTTTAAAATACTGTAAAAAAAAATCCGTCGCTGTTTTTGCAAAAAATTTAGTTGCATTGTGTCTGTAACCGCTGAAACTACCACCTGGCTTCATTTTCGGTCGCGGTCTTGTTATACCCTGTATAATAATTTTTTTAAGAGTATAGTGGTCAGAGAATAAGAAATACCGGATATAGATTTTCAATTATACTTA
Source organism: Deilephila elpenor (assembly GCA_949752805.1). Lineage (NCBI taxonomy): Eukaryota > Metazoa > Arthropoda > Insecta > Lepidoptera > Sphingidae > Deilephila > Deilephila elpenor. The sequence continues at coordinate 9,948,717 of OX457118.1, read as the reverse complement.
TTTGTATAGTTTAAAATCTAGCTATGAGGCCGCTATAATTTTCTATGATGGTAATGCGATATAGTATAAAAGGTATAACAATTTCAAAGTATATTGATTAACTCGAGGCGCTGTAGTTTCTATCGCCCATAATTTTTAATGTGTTATGTTTTAATCGTAATTTTCGTAATTTAATAGCTTTTGCTTATAAATTATATTTAAAAAAATTAAACTATAATGCACGGTTGTTTTCGTTATACTAGTTCACGTATATAAAACTATTCCGCGCTTCCAGAAAACTTCTCGACACATTTCAGCCTAACATCGTAAAGCCAGACGTCTTCATTCTAAAGAGGTAATAAATAACCGGATTCCATTTTCTTCGGACGCAGTAAACATTCATTAAAAATATTTGGCTTGAGACATTGGCTCCACAACACTTGCCTATCCGTTTTATTACTTCAAATAAAGACTAAATCTTATACATTGCCAGTTCAAGAGCAACGTCTCATAATTTCGATACATTTTTTTGTTTATAATTTTCTAGATTGTTTTCAATGCTTTTTTTTATTACACAAGGTCACAGTCAATTTTATTAGTTAAAACTTCAAAGAAAATCTATTCCGTAGCTAAAGCTATGAACATTAAACGATTGTATTGCGAACTTGCTATGCTACGATCGAATGTGCTACAAAAGGGCTTCCCGTGCTACGAACTAGCTATCTCAGCTACGAACTCACTTTCTCTGCTACGAACTCACTACTTTTGCTACGATTGGTGCAAAAGAGCTACTAGTACTGAATGCTACGCACCTTTTATCTAATTGGTTCGCCTCTTACTCATACTATGCTATGTCGAAATTCTTACGCCTCCGTCCCGTGGATTATCTAAGCTACATGTACATAACCATAAGGATCACGTCAGCATCTCATAGGGTTAGGTAGAGACTATGGATCTCCATTTGACAGCCGCTGTGGCGCAGTTGCTTAGAAACATAAAGCCACATTCGATCTCCGTAACGAGAGAAATCTGTGTGATTTACGGGAATTTGTTTCGGGCTTAGGTGTTTGTGAGAGCGAAAAGTCTCTCGTAGTTTCTGATACAAAACATAAGATGGTCTTAGTAGGGGTCTTAGTTGGGGTCAGAACTATGTATGTGAATTGTGACTGTTATATATGACATTGTGCGCTGTGCAGGATGGGGTCGGGCGTGCCCCGCGGCGCGCGGCCGCCGTCGCACGTAGCGTACTACGTGGCGCTCGCCGGCATCGTGGGCCTGCTCGTGCTGCTCTGCTTCTACTTCTTCTACTACTTCATCAAGAAGGTCAAAGGTATGAACGCTCTAGAACTTTTCAATTCTCGAACTCGCCTAGTTTAAAACTCACAAACATGGGTCCACGTGCTCGGTAGCTATAAAACGCAATATATTAGGTTTATAGCTAATAGATTTTATAGAATCACCATAAAAAATTGCGGTTGATTCACGAAAAAATAGCAGTAAAAAAGGCAGGGAGGCCTTTGCGTTGAATAAGACAATAATGGCATATCTAGAATGTAGGTTGATAATAAGCGAAAACTATTCCTACTATCACGACTTCAAATTAGAAATTCCATAGTTTCAATGACTCGTCATAACATCATAAATATCCGTATCATTATCATCATCACCATCTTATATCATCATTTATATATATCCACGTCTGAATTTAGACCTCCTCTAAGGACTTCCACAACAACCTGCTACTCCTCCTACTTACAATACTTATTTATATTTTGTCCTTATTTCAGAGTTATCTCAGCAAGAGACTCCGCTGCAGACGCCCACGAGTCGCGCGCCCCCACCCACCGTCGCCACCTACCCAGTGCAACCAGGTACTAGACTATCTCTCACTCTCTCTCTTCAGACACAGCAAGTTTACTGTAGTTTAGAGTTAGTCAGGAAAATATTTTAAAACAGAAATAATCGTGTAGACAACGGTGTATATAAGGCTACTTAATGCCAGAGGCATCTACCAATCCACCTTTCAATAGTAAGATAGCCCCCCTCCCCCCTCTTTACAGTAGTCCGTGACAGCGCCACTGCAATGGCGAAACTCTGCAAGCAGCTGCCAGCGCCGACCGCTAAGGGAGGGACGGTCTTCCCGACCTCCACCTCCCCCGCCGCGCTCCACACCGACACGGGGGATGGCGTGCCAGTGCCGCCGGCGCCGTTGCCAGACAAGGTCCCCGCGCCGGCTGCCGCTACGGTGCTGGAGACTGCTGTTGCCAGGTAAACTGGAGGACATGGCATCTCTACTTCGCACAGAGTGTATTTCTCTCGGCATGAATATAGAAGAACGTTGTTTTGCAAAGTGCACAAGATCTTTGTGACGATTTTATAGGCAATCGATCTGTAAATTGTGAGTATAGGCTGTAACTGGTTTGGGCATGAATATAATTAAAAACAATGTACTTTTATGAGGAGTACTAAAGCTGGAGATTCTGTATTCTGTATATGGATGAACCGATCCCGAAAATATATAAACTAAAAATATAGTGACTAAATAAAAACATATTATTGTAATTTTTAGATTACATTGTCACAACGGTATTGTATTTTATCTTGTGTTTATAAGTATCAAATTATTAATTAATGGTTACTGAATATGAAGCATGTTTTAGTTTTCTGTTTATATCAATATGAGATATTTAATAATTCATAACTCTTTAAAACCTATACTTTTACGAATATTTCTCATTCACAAAAAATACCATTAACTTCACTTAAATGTGATAGTACATTACTGCATAATAATATTATTTCAAATATCAATAAAGAATGATTTACGGTTTTGAGATTCTCAACATTTGTTACGTAGTCAGTCCGTCTTCTACTATGTATTTTTAAGAATAAAGCAACGAATAGAAGTAGACCACTCCTTATACTGAAATTAGTTAAGAAAACAATGGGGGGATAAAATACTATCGAGGCTAAATTAGTCAGATTTTTTGGGCTCAGCTAAGGTTAAGCTATTGAAAATTTAACTTGTAACCCATTAATAACATGTCTTGATTATTCTGATGACAGCCTAATTATCATTATTTTTCATAAAAAATAAAAATAAGAACACGCGTAATTCCATCTCTAAAAAAAATATTTCTCAGTTTTACGTCCAAATATTTTAGTCTTATGACTTGTATGCAATGAATTTATTACTATTGCTAAGCGTTATTGATAAAGCTTTTGATATTGTGTATTTAGTAAAATCTTTGATATTATATAAATTTCTCATATGTATTGAAATTACTATTTGGAAATATTTATAGCAATTTGTACTAAAGCGCTTGTATGGTGGTAGGAACTTGTAATTAAACAGATATTCTTCACAATTATTGCTATGGATGTACCAAATATTAGTTATTATATTAGTATTTAAGGATATATTGTTGAATTGTTGTTACCTCATTAAAATAAATAATATCTAACGGTATGTTATCTGAGCATTTTGGAAACATGTATTGCTTATAAATACTTTTGTAAATTAACATTACCTTTAATAGTAATAAAACCGTTTATAGTATAGGACCAATAATGTTTATAGTATTTAAGTGCCATTTCATAAAAAAATAATAAAAAGGCGAACAAAGAAAATTCTAATGAAGTTCGAAAAGCACCAGGATTATATAAATGGTAAGGAGGTTGGAGTTTGAATGTTCGAATTTCAAACTAACGCCTCCGAAACTGACGAAAGAGAAGGGATATGCGCCAATAAAGAGTTGAAAAGAGATAAGTATATGTTTGTGAATTACGACGTCAACAGCGTTATCATGTTGGCTAGTGATCGGCAAATGAGATAAAATATACACCTAACGTAATAATGAAAGAGATAGATGTACCGACCTTAATGTCACTGGAAAGGTACGATGACAATGAGGTTCATGGAATTTGTTGAGACAGAAAATATCCTAGCCAGGAATTAGAATGAGACAGCATAAGTTTCAAAGTTATAAAGGCGTACACGATCAGAGTGTATAGATTTTTTTTTATCATTTTAACCGAACATATTCTTTGTCAACTGAGGTGTCACTGATACTTTTGATCTCTAAAAATTCTAAGCCTGTGATTTTGAAGTCTTACTGATTACGTAATATGTGTCACTTTATTATGTCTCACTTTAAATTTGTGAACAAAAAAATATTTTGACCGTCCATCGCTCGCTCTTGTGGATTACTCGATGTTTATAAACATCGTTTTGACACAATGTTGATTCGCACCGATTTACTCATAATTAGTAACTATGTATTTAAAAACGTTTGAAAATGTATTTAAGAATATATAAAGTACTAGGGTATCATAAAATAATTGTATATTGCAAATAAAACTAAAAGGCATTCAAATGAAGTGACTCTTATATAGATAATTATAAATAAAGTGTACAATCGATGTACCTAAATGTTTAGAAAATAAGAAATAATATTGCTTGAATAAAATGATTATGCCAAATAAGATTCTGTAAGATAATGATATTCGCATATAATAGTTATTTATAGAAATGTATTTCCTATGTCCATCAAATTATGACGTCATAACAGAGATGAATTCTATAGTATTTAAGTCTGTTCTATCGCGTCACTAAATGTTGGAAGTTGATGTACAGGGCCGTACCGGGGGCACTATAGCGGGGGTCCGAACCAATGTGCTCATTTATATACGTTTATATGCTTCGAATAATACCCGTTTTATAAATAAATGTTGTTTACTTATTAAATGTGTTGTTTATTTCCCGTCCTTAAATTTCTTAAATATTATTATTGGTGTTTGTAGTATGTTTAATCTATAGTTATTGTGTCACTTGCATATTGTTAAACATGATGTTCATTTTAACAAAGATCCCATTTCGAAATGTTATATGTATTTTGTTTTCAGTTAAAATGTTGGCATGCAGATAAAACAACTTACCTAAAGGAGAGCCGAGAAACCGCAGAATATCTAAGGAAATTGGGCTTAGTGCTATAGTTAAAAAAATACACCTAACATTTCGATCATCATATATTTCTTACCAGTGGTTGGACCAAATCCGCCGATCTCCTTTCATTACTTTGTATTTTCTAAAAGTCGAGAAACGATCTATTCCATCCTTAAAGTTCAGTAACATATTATCTCTAATTATCTATATAGATATTAAAAGCAAATGTTAAATTTCTCCATTAAAGTGTCAGGTTTCGCCTTCCTTTTTGTTATTTTACACTTCGCCCATCCTTTGATTGCAGTGACATAGGCGTAAATACAAAATATACTAGATGATAAATTTAATGCCTATGACTGCCTTGGTGGCGTAGTTGTATTACGGTACGGTTACAAAGCTGAGGTCTCGGGTTCGAGTCCCGGTTCGGGCAAAGTGATATTGGATTTTCTATTCATTATCAGCCTGGAGTCAGGAATTTGTGCCCGATATGGCGATAGGCTCACCCCCTATCACATCGTGGGACGGAACATACAAGGCGAAGTGTGGGTGTCTTGGTGGCGCCTCTGCCTACCCCTTCGGGGATGAAGGCGTGAGTTTATGTATGTATAAATTTAATGTTGATGGAAGAAACTGATGGCTATGATTTGATGGTGATGAATAAAATAGAGATATTAATAAAGCAGAGGTTTGAATAAAACAAGTAAATAACATCATATTCTTTTTATTAAAACAAAAAAATTAAGCGTTTTAAACATCTGAACTTATTAGAAACAAAACTAAATATACTTCAAACCAAGTGGTTGGGACATAAGTAAAATTGGATGTGACGTCACAATTCTTATACCAATTACCAAAAAGGAGCAATGTTAGGTTTTCGTTTGACTAGTAGCAATCGTTTTTTTAAATTTTATATCGTCACGTCTCCATCACATTGTATATTTACTTAATTTAAAAGTTTTAATATTGATGTATATTATAAATATGATAATTATTCTTCTGAATAATATTTCAATAAATATCTTTAACAATTTAACATTAATATTTTGTCTTATATTGGAGAAATGTTTCTGAAAACAAAATAAAATTTATTTTATTTGTTTTATATTATTTAATTTACCATGCACTTATCTTACAGTAATTCTGGGTTGTTATTTCATAATTTTTAAATATAATACTGCCAAGTTTGGCTTATATTTCCACGCGTCTCTATTGTCGACCTTTTAAGACTATCATTCAAAGCTTTTCATGAATTTGGTATAGAATAATTAATATAATTGGACTTCAAATCTAAGGTGTATAGCCCATAACTACGAGTATATACTTCACAATACATATTGTGTCATGACGAGACAACAAATTTAAAATAAATACAACTACAACTATAAAGTAAGACAGAATAACGGTCTTTACTAGACAAATATAAATATTTAAACATTACAATACAAATAAAATAAAAACAACATAACGCTAGAATTTAAAATAATTTGAGGCACACATAAAGGCCTGAATTCGCCCCTGTTCCTTCTGAAAGCTTATACAACGATTACTTTTAAAGCTATTTTATTATTTTATAAATTTTCCCTTGATCATATTCAGGGTTTGTGGACTATGGGGCCCATTTTCAACATCAATATAAGTTAACTGTTACAACGAGATCATAACACTTGAGACACTTTTAAATTTAATTGACGAACTAATGGACTATAACCTGGCATGCAGGGCCGTAATAAGTCGAGGGTCTCGGGGAATGACCCTCTCGTAAGCTTACTTACACTATACACTTTGTTAAAATATTTGATTTAACATACACTTATAAAAATAATGCATTAATGTGAATATTCACGTATTGTTATTTTGGCAAAAATATATTATATTTTTAGTAGTAAATAGATTTTTCAGTAGGGGCAGTTTTGAGTTGTGTCAAAAATATTTTTATCTGTTTGATTTGATCAAAGATTTTTTTGCCTTTGGCTGCTATTTTGTACATTATTTGAACATGTTTAAGCTTCTATAATATTTTCGGTGAAGAGAGAAACCTTGTAATTATAAACTTTTTATACTAATTACCAGACTACTTGAGCAAACAAATGAAATTTATCATCTGAAGAGTTTGTAAACAAGCTTGCGTTCCAATGGCATATTACTCTCTATGTAATATTACTTCAAATAAAAGTTTGAATCGAACTATTTACCTCAGCCGATTACCTATCAACTATTATGGGAAATTATTACATTTTCAAAATAATTCGCGCTCTCTCGAGGTTTCTCTCTCCTTCATGGTAGTGTTTATATGGCGGTCTCCTTGCGTTGCGGTGAGCCGTACTCATGCAGCTCGTCGTAGGGGGGCGGCCGCTCCTCCACCCCCTCCACTTCCAGGTCTAAGTCACTCTCTGTACGATGAAATAATTATGAGGTCAGAAATATTGGTACAGTCACATTTGTCAGTACTATTATTATGTTAATCCGAACGTCTTCGTCTAGACATTAAGCATCTAGTATTTAGTTAGTAATAAAATAGAAAATCGCTATGGAAAACTAGTGGTATATTTGTCTTTTTGTTTCCAGTGCAATTTCACTGGTGAACATAGGCCTTCCTTAGAGACCATAATATAAGGATGGAGCTCACCAACACAACTAGGAGGCGAGTTGTGGACCGCAGAACGTGGTTTCGCTGATGACACTGCTAACCATCGTTAGCCAGTCATTTCGTCTGTAAGTCGCCATATCTGCGATAATTTTGTGCATAGCTTCGTCCATAGTCTAGCAGGGTGTAAGCAGATTAAGTCGTCTTGGGCCTCGGAAGGGGTTTATTAAAGCCCTTATCATTTCAGAACATTTATGCAAAAACACATGCGGGACATGCACAGCTTACCAGAGAAAGCCCCAGACTCAGGCCGGCACGGGGGGGCCAGTATATCGCCATCGCTTGCGTGGCGGGCGCGCCAAGCTCCGATGCCAGCGCCCCCCGCAGGCCCCGCACTCCCCGCAGACACCCGCTCGTCGGCAGAGAGATAGTAAGCACAGCCGTCGTAGCCCACCGCTTCTGTCGTGAGCGGGCAAGCCAAGCCACTCAATAAGCGTAACAGATTGTATAAAGACAGAATATCAGACCAAGCATATTTGACCATGCATTCATGCTTAACATCATTATTTTTGTTTCATTGGGACCCGAAGATTATTAAAGGCGAAAAATATTTAGGGACTATATTTTCTCATTAAAAATAGTTGGTCAAAGGAAGCACTTGAAAGAAATAAAGTTAGTTAATAGTTTCAGAAACAATATTGAGGCCTCCGACAATTAGACTATGTTATATCACATTTCATAAATATCAAGATTTATAAATACATCAATAGCAATAAGACTTTTGACAGCCTCCGTGGCGCAGTTGGTTAGACGCCGGCTGTGAAACGAGAGGCCGCGGGTTCGATCCCCGCACCGAGACAAATGTTTGTGTGAACCACAAGTATTTGTTTCGGGTCTGGGTGTTTGTGAGACCGAAAAGTCTCTCGTAGTTCCTGATACCCACAACACAAGACTCGATCTTAGTGTGGGCTCAGGACTATGTATGTGACTGTTGGGTGTATTTATTTATTTATTTATTTAAGACAGTGAGTAGAATAGGTATGTTTCACACGGCATAAACTAGGGACATAATAATGGTTACAAGATTGTAATTTTCTGATAGACATTCCATGCATTGAAAGGCTCACGTTCCAGTAAAATTAGCAAGCATCGAAAACAATTAAACCAATAACATACCAACTGAAGGCGGAGGGTAAGTAGACCTGGTGCCACTAACCCTGGACTCAATACCATGATGCACCGCCCCAGAGCGATCTAGAGAGTCCAGGGTATCAAGTCTCTCAATCACCTCATCCAGACTAAAGGTAAATGTGTGTTGGTGTTCCTGCAACGGCATTAACGTCGGCTTTGGACGTTCTTTCGATCTTATCGACTCATTTAAAGACTGTTTCGCTTCTTTGGCCTTGCAAACAACTTTAGGAGACTTCTCATCTGCTTTCACACTGTTGTCAGCATCACTAATAGATAAGGCATCATTGAAATCATTAGTAACGTCTTCAACATTGGTATTAGTGATTGTGTCCTCAACATCGCCGATGTAGAAATCAGTTTGTTCAGTAACATCGCAATCTTTATCATCACTAGTTCTTTCCTTCTCTTTACTGCTTTCAACCTTCCTGCCTTTGGAAGATTTGATGTTAGTGTGATGTTTCTTACAAGGCTTGACTATCTGCTCGTCGTTTTTAAGGCATTCGATGCTGGAAGATTCTGGTTCAGCGTGAGGTGCTTTATCAGGGCTATCTGTGGCGTCAGAGTTTCTTGCTGGATTGAGGGGTATGTAGAGTTCTTTATTAGATCGCTCCCAGTCACGGCGATGTAATACCTCGTCGATGACGCTCGGGGCTGAATGGTATCTCGTCTCGCTGTTGTCATGATGGGACTTGCGTCGACCGATCTCTTCATGGCTTCTGTGGGCCGAGAGCGGTTTTTTGTGACCTGGGAAGGTTTAAGCATTGTCAAAACATGCTATGTTTTAATTGACTTTAACGTAAAGCCTAAAAAATATACTGTATTATACAAAATATATTATTTTATTTCCGTTAACAACAAAGATTAACATTCGATTTTTAAAAAATTACGGAAATTACGGAATAGCTTCTGACAATGTAAAAAAACTACATATTATTAACTATGATACTAATTATGGGGTGTGGATACCTGAAGTACTAGGCAAGTGTAGCGAAACAGCGCTGCTCCCGATGCGTCGGCTGAAAAACTCGCTTGACCGACGACGGTTACCACTATCTGCATACGAAATAACAATATAAGAATTAAAGAAATATGAATTTATTCTTAAAAATTATATGTATCCAGTACTCAGTTACTCACCATGAGTTATTTCTGTCCTACTAGGGTTTCGGCTTGGATTCTCTAAAACAAAATTATTATGTTTTAGTACAAAACAATCAAAGCATTTGTTGGTTGGTATCACATTTTCAATGGACTGATTGTCAGGTCGCTAGCTTGTAAATGTAAGAATCAACGGTAGCGGTCGACCTCACCGACCTGCATTTGTCAAAAGGCTCACCAAAGTACCACAAACCGATAAGAAAACACGATGGAATGATGAAAGTGAAAGAAGCTAAGGTAATGTGTCAGGACCGAGCAAAATAAATGAAAATCTAACAATTTATTGATACAAAAATTTGATTACACAAACAAATATCAATAGTAATATTAGATTGAATCTGGATATCTATCCAAGGAAAAATTTACAGCTATGAGTATAATTTTTTTTTATCCAATAGGTCCAGCAAACGTTCAAACAAGTCTTGTACTGGTAGGTGATCACTGCCGCCCATGAACATCCACAACGCCTGCAACATTGATGTGTTGCCGAACCATCGAATAAATAGGGAAGCGGGAGAAAAAGAGGAATGGGTATTGTGCATCCGGTAATCTCAAATCAGCATTCTTACATAATATCATTATTATGTTGCCTCCGCGGGATAAATAAATAATAAATACACCCAACAGTCACATACATATTCTGACCCCATTCTAAGATCGAGTCTTGTGTCGTGGGTATCAGGGACTACGAGAGTCTTTTCGGTCTCACAAACACCCAGATCCGAAAAAAATACTTGTGGTTCAAACAAACAAATTTGTCTCGGTCGCTGCGCCACGGAGGCTGTCTATATGTAGTTATAGGTATATTGTGAGTACACAAATTGTACGTGTGCGTGTTGATCGTGTGGAGTGTAGTGCTGGGTATGAAGAATGTTGTGGCGATGGCCTCCACTCCTGTGGAAAGGCACGATGTTTGTGTGTGTGCTCACCGGATTTATCCTCGTACCACATGCAGCAGCAGAGCCAGTAGACCAGCACCAGCATGCCGCAGGTCTTGGCGTCCACCACGCTGCCAGCCTCGCTCTCCATCATCGTGGTGTCCAAACTGAAACATACCGTTTTTATTAAGTAATAGGTCATAAAGCATTTCACTTCATGTCTCGGTCCCAAAAACAACAAGAGTGCGATGGTAATGTATGCCTGCGTGTAATGCAGCTGGGCCTACAATGCCTAAAACGAAATAGCCAAGATTTACAGCACTTAATGGAAGAAACTTTTAACTTCCTATTCTTAATACATAAAGAAAACGCTAAAATTATCTACGATGTTCAGCCCTGAATGAAATACACCCCTGCACCCCTTTTAAATCATATTGTTTTTTCCCTGCCCCTGAGTCCTATCATTTTTAAAACTAACATAAATCGAGCGTTGTTACCTATTTGAAGTTTGTTTTACTGAAACGACAACTTAGGTTACGTAGCCTAATGGTAAGTGCTAAAACTAACTAAAGCCCCATTAGCACGGAGAGAGTTTCTCATTTGTTTTAAGACGAGAATCGTATGCGATTGTCGCATGCGATAATTGCTATAAGATTATGGTATTCGTATTCTAGCAAACGTTTACATGATGCAACCTTTTTATAACCTTACGATAATGGAACATGAATACAAGAAACTCTCCCCGTTTAAATGGGGCTGTATAGAGTAGGTTTTTTTATTGCCGTTATAGGCAGACGAGCTAGCGGCCCGCCTGATGGTAAGCGGCTACCGCTGCCCATAGACCTTCGCAGTGCCAGGGGTCCAGCACAACAAAATCGCTACCTACCTTAAGGAGAGTACTCTCTTTAAGGCTCGTTTGAAGAAGGATAGATCATAGCGCTCAGGAAATTAGAGAGGATTAGGTATTAGGGAGATCGTAATTTATCGCCCGTCGACATTATGATGGTTTGTTTAAAGCCGAATATAGACAGTCAACGTCCTATCTCCTAGTGGATCACGGTGGCAGACATTTCACAATTGTATTCGGTACCTAGTCACTGCCGGAGCAGTTCATATAAGTATATTATGTAGAATCCATAAATACAGACAGCAGAGTTTTAGTTCGAAACAAATCCAAAATCTCGACTTTCAGCACAAACACGCTTGCAATGAAGCAGGAAGAGGACATAATATCACAAATCATCATCATCATCATCATCAGCCCGTTGCAGTCCACTGCTGGACATAGGCCTCTCCCAAGGTACGCCACAGAGCCCGGTTTGCTGCTTTACGCATCCAGTCGCTGCCGGCCCTCTTGTGCAAGTCGTATAAAAAATACGTAAATATAATAACTAGGGAGATGTTGTCGCTACTCAGTTAATTAATTACGATCAATCTTTCGATGGTCGACAGAGTCACGAGACAGAGTCAGAGATTGACGTCACGATGAATGTCAAATCGCCTTTAATAAGAGATAAATCAATCATTATCATTATGATAAAAATCGAACGATATTACATAAAAATATACCTAGCAGGAACGCATACAAAGTTTAAAAGATAATCGTCTGTTGTTTATAGACGCTTAAAATATGTTATATGTTTTCCACGACATTACATTACAAATCTTCAAAATTCTCGGCTTTTTTCTACTATAATTAACATTTATTATACATATTATAATAAGTGCGTGGTGGCCTGTTGGTAACGGATCAGCCTACATGTTCACGGTGGTCGCGGATTCAAATCCCAGGGCACACCTCTGACTTTTCGGAGTTATGTGTGTATTGATAGTCAATCACCACGCACTTTGACGGTGAAGGAAAACATCGTGAGGAAACCTGCATACCGTAGCGATTTTAAAGAATTTCTACGGTATGTAAGTCCGCCAACCCGCACTAGGCCAGCGTGGTGGACTATATGGCCTAACCACTCTCAATCAATTCTCTCGATTGTAGGGTAGGCCCGTGCCCTGCAGTGGGACGTATATGGGCTGATATAGATACATATAAACCTTCCTCTTGAATCATTCGGTTTATTGATGAAAGTCGCATCAAAATACATTTCTTAGTTTAAAAGACATTTGCGTACAGGGGCGGAGAGAGACTTTGTTTTCTACTACAAAAATAATTTTACTAAGTACGTACCTCAAGCTCCCCGGGACTGAATGTTCATGGCAGCTAGTAAACACAGTTTAATTTGTCTATCGTCGCGTGATGTTGTGGATTCAGAGGGTAGAAGCGGACTGGATGCTGCGCCAAAACTCTCGCCGCTCTCACGGTGATGCGTGTGCGGGGCACACTGAGAGCAAACACTGTATTTGAAGCGAAAAGTAAATTAATAATTACACCCAACAGTCACATATCTACAAAGTCCCGACTCCTCACTATGAAATGAAAATATTTATTGAACCCATGAAATGTCATACATTATTTAGATTCAATCACTTTTTTCCACTACCACCCGGTTCACAAGGCTGTTTTCGCCAGAGAAGAACGGGCAAGAAACTCTAGAGTTGCTCTTTTCAAAACAAGTTTACAATACAGTAATTATACAGAGGGTGCAGCGCAGTTAAATTCAGAGCATCTCATAGATAATTTAGAATAATAATTAATAGTAATATTGGTCAAGTGATTTTGTATGGCTGAGTTAGGTAAGTGAAGTCGCCCAGAACGCGGAATCGGTACACTGTTCCACCAAAGCAATGAATAGTAATAAAAGTTTCAAAGCAATTAAAAGTTATCATTATAAGCAAGTCGAGCAGACCAGTCCACACAAATGCATTCGTTCACGAGTATGACTTATGTGCCAGCCATCGGCCTACCCAACCATGATACAGGGAAGTGACCGACCCGGCACATGACGCCGGACTTACAAGATGCCGGACTTACAAGAGATTGCTATAAGCAATCTCTTCTAAGATTTTAAGATCTTAAGAGTCTTGTGTCATAGGTGTCAGAAGCTACGAGAGAATCTTCCAGACACCCAGACTCGAAACAAATACCGTTGGATCACACAAATATTTGTCTCGCGGGGTTTGATGAGTTTTGATAAATAAATAGGCTGGCAAGCAAGATTAACATGGATTGTATATTGAGCAAAAATATATATAGTACACAGACAGTGTGGAACGTACGTCAAGAGACGACCGGACGGAAGTAAGAAACCGACAACTATCATATGAAATGAAATGAAATGAAAATATTTATTTCATAGACAACAATGTTTGTTTATCATCTACAAGTAATACTGGCACTTAGTCAATAAGCTCCAATATTACTAACAGGGCTCGAAGCCACGGCTTCACGTTTCACACGTACTTAATAATCCAGCCAGGGAATCAAACCAAGACTAACACGATCATAATGCACGCACGTTACCATTACGCTGACAAAAGGTCACGAGGAATATAATTAATCAGATACGGGTATTAAATTCTAAATGATGTTAAGTCGCAATGGAGATATTGATAAGTCAATTTATCATATCTATTATAATTTTGCCGCATCATAATGACTCGAAAATATTGACATAATACGCGTTAATTATTATAAATCAAGAGATTTAAAAAATGAAAATCATTAGGTACTTATGCGAGGTTTTATGAAATTATTCATTTATCTATTTCACCATAATTATTATATTAGCAGTGCAAATCCAAATGTTAAAATTAATAAGACGTCTTGTCTTGAAGTATCTTATTGTAAATTAGATTAAATCTTTTCTTCATATTGAATTGTCAAGTAAATAACTAAGTTAGCCTTTTATCTAAATAAATACATCAAATAGTAAAGCACACAGTCCAGACCCTACATTAAGATATAAGGTTTGCGACGTGTGACTGCCTCGGCGTAGTTGTATTACGGTACGATTACAAAGCTGAGGTATTGGGTTCGAATCCCGGGTCGGGCAAAGTGATATTGGGTTTTTGTATTCATTATTAGCCCCGAGTCAAGAATTTGTGCCCGATATGGCGATAAGCTCGCCCTGTATCATATCATGGCACGGAACATACAAGGCGAAATGTAGGTGTCCCGGTGGCGCCTTTGCCTACCCTTTCTGGGTTATAGGCGTGAGTTTTTGTATGTTTGTCTGTGTCGTATCTACTCGAGCCTTTTCAGTCTTACAACACGCAGGCTTGAAAGAACTATTTGCGAGTCAAACTTTTGTTGACTCTTGACTCACGATGTTTTCTTTATCGTCATGGTGCGTGGTGATTTGCTATCAATACGCACTCCGAAAAGTAAAAAGACAGATGTATTTTATGTAATTACTATTATGTTAAGCATAATACGACGGTGTGAATAGGTATTTCGCCAACTAATGTGTTCGGTCGGAATATTTGACAGCCTCCGTGGCGCAGTTGGTTAGACGCCGGCTGTGAAACGAGAGGCCGCGGGTTCGATCCCCGCACCGAGACAAATGTTTGTGTGAACCACAAGTACTTGTTTCGGGTCTGGGTGTTTGTGAGACCGAAAAGTCTCTCGTAGTTCCTGATACCCACAACACAAGACTCGATTAGTGGCGGTACTTCCATACAAGCCCAAAAGCCCGGCTTGCCCTACTTAATACGTATAATATACTAAATTCTGAACGAAACCATTACATTCAATACAAAACAGTAATTACGAAACATCTACCATTTTTGAATTTACCGCGTTCCGTCGCGGCATGGCGCTCTTCAATGAAGCGCGAGCCGAAGCGCCACCCGCGCTGCGCAATGCATTTAATAAATTCATTCAATAATTTTAACTCTCACGTTGAACGTAACTCCACGCATTTTTTAAAAGACGGTACGCGCAAAACATATATCTGTCTTCTTCTCTCTCGTCTGCTTTTACGAGGCTTTTGGCAACGCATGCTATCTCTTTCACACTGACGGGTGAAATGCTACACCATGGCACTACGAATGTATAGCTACAGATATCTATATATAGCAATAAAGTACTAAACCAAAAGCCCAGCTTTTGACCACAGAATAGTTTTGACTGAACATCGTACATTTGAAGGTCGTCATGTGTAACATTATTTGTTAACTAAATTATATTTATTGTTAATAAATTACGTTGGTTCCTTTTTTAAATTATTTAATCATTTTTGAATACAAATAATGAAGTTTTTATATTTATTTCATAAATTAAAATTGCATGTTGTAATGTTTATTTTTTCGTTTACTAGCAATACTGTACGAATTACTACTAACTTCATAAGTATTTTGACATTGTGGAATTATTGTATATAGTTCGGTTGAAGGTTAATTATTCGTTTTTTTAATGTTATTTAAACTTCTTGATACGAAAATGATTTGTATTGTTTCCTGTGATGGTTTTAGTGTGATGGTGAAAGTGTTCATTGCCGTTATAAAGGTAATTTAATTCAATTATATTGAAACTGGCGCGAAAACTACGCCGAGTTTTTGCATTTCTTAAATTCGTGGTGAATCACAAGAGGCATTTTATCGGTTCAGTTTACTTAACTACGTAATTCGATTTCTAAATGCTCCCATTCATATAGGTTATTATATTAAACAGTCGTGTTACATTTGCTTTTTAAGGGACACTTGTGTATTAGAATGTTTGGATTAATTCTTATGATTTCAATGAGTTTGTGGTCCTTTCAAAAGGCATGCTATTACTTGTAATTAAAATTACTTGTAAAAACTTAACGTTAATGTATTTATAACAATTTCTGTCCGCAATTTTGGTTAACTGCGCGGTCAAATACGGGAGCATAGTAGCTATCGTTGTGGTCGTGTAATGCCGGGTATTAAAAGTGCTTAGTAGTTAGTGCATTAAAAAGTTACGGTTGCATGACCGCAGGCTATCTATATTTGTATTACCTAATCCTAATATTGTACAGATTGTGTGGTAGGTCTACCGCCGCGCCGTAAATTCGATTTCGTCGTTCTTAGTATTTTTTGTCCTTCTAAATAAATATGTATTAAAACTAAAATAATATTGGGCTTGCCCTACTCCAGAACCCTAGGCACGCCACTGGACTCGATCTTAGTGTGGGGTCAGGACTATGTATGTGACTGTTGGGTGTATTTATTTATATTTTATTTATTTATTTCTAACATACTTAGAACGTAATGGTTTCTTAGATTTACGCGAATGTTACACATTGAAATAAAACTATTTTACGAATTGGTTTAGTTTTTACATTTAATCCCGTGACCACGAAAGCTGGAAAGCAATCGAAACGTCGGGAAGTTAAAAATGTAAAAATTAAACCATATCGCGATAAAATCCGTAAAAAATAGTTTTATTTCAATACTTAGAACATCCTGATACAATCAGTCCAGCATAATTGTGCCGACTAATGAGAGATAGCCAACTCGCGTCGATCGAGATCGTCTATCTAATCTATCAGATCCATTATGGCTTGACAGCCTCCGTGGCGCAGTTGGTTATACGCCGTCTGTGAAACGTGAGGCCGCGGGTTCGGTCCCCGCACCGGGACAAATATTTGTAAAGCCCACAAGTAGTTTGTCTCGGGTCTGGGTGTTTGTGAGACCGAAAAGTCTCTCGTAGTTTCTGATTCAATTGATCTTAATGTGGGGTTAGGACTATGTATGTAAGTGTTGGGTGTATTTATTTATTGTAATGACTGTCGTGTCATTATAAAAAAGTAGAAGCCAAGATTGCTCCCGGTACGTCCCGGGATCGAACCCTAGGCGCCGGAGTGTCGGCCGGCATTGATTCGCGGCGGGTCGATCGCGCCACCCTTAACTGGGTTAATACCACCCCTTGTGCGTCGCTATTTACTATCGGAAAACTCCGAACAAGATTCAGAGATTTTCATAAACATACATGGAGTTAAAAAAATATATATGGTAGCTAATATATAAATAAAATATGGTCTGAGAACAAGCTACAGCTCTTAGGTTTCAAATCCCAGGCTAGATAATAAATAAATACACCGAGCAGTCGCACATTGTCCTGACGCCACATTCAGATAATAGACTTGTATCGTTTCTCAGCCGTTTTGGGTCATACAACGACACAAAGAAATATTTTTTTTGGTGGCAGGTCTCTCATATGTGAGAGGCCGCCTGGGCAGATACCACCGCAATGTCTATTTCTCCAACAAACACCAGTGTAAATGCACTATTGTGTTCTTTCAAGGGCATTGTAGCCAAAGTAGCTACTGGAAATAATGAGACTTAACATCTTATGTCCCGGGATGTCGAGTGCAGTGGATAGCCAAGCAATGCTTTGTAATTCATACTGTAGTTTGGTTTGGTTGTGAGTTGTTAACTTTGAATATTTTCAAATGCTTTGCTCGAGACTAGAATTTCTTAAGATGAAAATAAGCCATATGTGTACCAATGTTTTTTTTATATTGCCTTTATTTTTCATATATTTGTGTATGATCTTTCACGTCACAGCTGATACGTTATCAATGCTATTCGGGAAGCTTGTTTGTCTCGTTAATATATCAGTATTTTTAATCAATATATTTGCGCACTTTGGTTATCTACGGTACAATTATAATATTGAATTCGTGACAAAAATGGTATTGTTCACGTAACTATGTATTATATTGGTTTTATATAAAAAAATGCATTTCATGCTTTATACGTACTACAAATAGGTGTAAAAATAACTCGTTTTCTCTCCCTCTTTCTCAATCTTACTCGTTTGCCGATATCATATTAAATCTTTTAAAATTGCCCAATTTCTCATCACAATAAAATTAAGAATATTATTCTATCCGAACAAATAACTAATCCTATTTCAAATTATTTAGTAAAAAAATATACAGTGGCTATAACGATGTATATTATATACATATTATTGTACCAACTACTAACACGCTTGTATCCCCAAATAGGTAGACAGAGATATCCTCCGTGACGTAGTTGGTAAGACGCCTGCTGTGAAACGTGAGGCTGCGGGCTTGATCCCCGCACCGAAACAAATATTTGTTTTATCCACAGGTATTAAAATATAAAGTCCGTGATGGCCTGTTGATAACGGCCCAGACGTGGCTGCCTACATGTTCACGTTGGTCGCGGGTTCAAATCCCAGGGCACACCTCTGACTTTTCGGAGTCATGTGTGTATTGATAGTCAATTCCCACGCACTTAAACAGAGAAGAAAAACATAATGAGGAAACCTGCATAACATAGCGATTTGTAAGAATTTCTATGGTAGGTATGTAAATTCCGCCAACCCGCACTAGGCCCGCGAAGTGAACTATATGGCCTAACCACTCTCAATCTTACCCTCGATTGTATAGGAGGCCCATCCCCACATTGGGACGTATATGGACTGATATAATACAGGTATTTGTTTCGGGTCTGGGTGTTTATGAGGCCAAAAAGTTTCAGACGCAAGACTTACATTATTTTTTTGTTGTTTACGCGGGGAAAAACGATGATGATGTTGGTGACACCGATCTTACGCCTCAACGTTGAGCCACCCGGGAAAGATGTTACCATCCGGGCGACCGTTGAGTCGAGTCCCTACCAAAATACCTACACCGGCATACCAAACAAAAACCCCACGGTGGTCCTCTTCAGCGCATTGGAGCGGCTCCGGGATCCTGAGGCAAAACGCCACAGCTGCGCCGCTAACGCTCCTGCGCAATGCCGCGCTACGGCACATCCCACGCATTTACTCTTCGTAGTCGCTTTAATGGACATTAGTCGCCTCTTCCGAGAGGCAAGGGATACAGTGGTGGAATTCTAAAAGTCGCCCCCATTCCACAGGGCAGGAGTCGCTCGTTAATCCTCACTCCGGCGTCTCCTACGTCTCCTCGAACGACGAGACGGATCGGATCGATCTCTTTGCCTCCTTGCCCTTTCCTTCTGCAAGATCACCCTTTCGCAGAAGTGGGCCATCGTGCGCCAAGACCTCGGGCTGTCAACCATGGCTGACAGCGAGAGGTCTTCTCCGACGACTGCGACGAGAGCGCTGCGCTCACCGTTCCAGGCTGGACACACCTCCAGAGTGTGCTGAGCCGGGTCCCGCGGACAGCTGTCACAATGGTGACACACGGCTGACGTTTTCACGCCGACAACTTGACTGAGGTACTCGCCAAAACATCCATGGCCTGTGAGTACCTGCGTCGGCCGGAATGTCGCTGCGCCGTGACTCCTCGCTAGCTACTGGATGTTGAGTTTTTTTTTTACTAGTAAAACTCACAATTATTTCCCTACCACTATAATATTAAGAGTATTCCCATACCATAAATTCCCGGTCCACCGCGACCCATCATTTATTTATTAGACATTCCAACAGCAAACAAAATAAATTTAAAAATAGACTTATCAGTCATAAAAAACTAATACATTATGAGATTATGGTAATGATCATTCGATTTACAGCTTAACATGTACCTATTCTAGTGTAGGTGCCTACTCACTGGTTTCTTATCAATCGCGAGCTTACGCTAATGATTAAGGAACCAGACTAGAAAGTAACAACGATATCAATTGATCCGATTGGTCCAATATGTTGGCGGACTGCGAACCAAGTACCTAAACAAATTAATATTCTCCGTAAGCTCATTTCATAATCATTTTAATACACGCGAAAAATTATAATCTGCAATATCAATATCTACAATTTGAGGCTTATGTAAAACTGTATTTTGCTCGCGTCTTCGTTTACATACTTAAGATTGTATTATCTATGCTTAAGATAATTCGAAAGTAGTGTTATATCTACGTGTTAAAACTTTTTTCCAAGATATGAAAAACCCTATTTTTGTAATTCAAGCTATAATAAATATATTTCTTTCGGTAATCCGCATTTATATGCCAGGTGACCGTCACATAGTTGTTATTGTGTCCCTCGGGAACAATTCCTGTTTTAAATGACTACGTATTTATACAACATTTTAAAGTATTTGGCTGGGTATTAAAGGCGTAACAAAGAAGCAAACTCGCAAAACAAATTATAATATCAGTTGTATTGCTTTTTTTTCATGTGTTTCAACGTGTAAGTTGTAACAGGAATAACTCACAACCTCGGACACCCTTACTTTAACTTTAAAATTATACAGCCTACATAAATTTTCCCGAGATAAAAAGTAGACCTACACAAAGACCTTAAAGCCCATAAGTGTATTATCTATGCTGTAGTCTTCCTCGATTAATGGACTATCCAAATCTACAACATTGTTTCAATTCGAACCAGTAGCTCCTCAGCGTTCAAACAAACAATCTCTTTAACTTTATATACTATAGATTTAATATGAATTATAATTCGATGACTATATGTAATATTAATCAATCTATTAATCATTTGGATCATTAAATAAATTTAAAGAGAACTAGAGATTAGTACTTACGGCTTAAGCGTAATCAATTAAATATATTTGTAGTATTGCACAATAATATTCTGGTTTCAAGGACTTTGTAGATCGATTATACTGTACTCTACTGAAACAGCTCGTATAATTCCCACTGCAGGACACGGGCCTTCTCTAAAATCGAGAGGGGTAAAGCCATACAGCCCTCCACGCTGCCCTAGTGTGGATTAGCCGACTTTACATACCATAGAAATTCTTACAAATCTTTATAGTATGGAGACTGTCCCGCCCTCACACCCGCCACTGCAACTGCGATACAGCGCAGTATCAACAGTGGCACATCATTATAGTCACCCTGAGCATTGAAGCTCAGCGAGTCTCCGGGAATGTCTTGTCTTTAACCCGCAAAGAAATCAATCATGAAGTTAAATTAATAGGAGGAGTCGTAAATAAATTATTGTCCATTTCTCTCCATAATAAATTGTTTTACTATGCAAGTATCATAACGATGTTTTCACCGTTATAGTGCGTGGTGACAGAGCCCGAAAAGTCAGAGGTGTGCCCCGGGATTTGAACCCGCGACCAACGTGAACATATTGGCAGGCGCGTCTGGTCTGTTAACAGCAGGCTTTCACGCACTTTTACTAGATTACTGGATACCTATGTTACTGGTGGCAGGTCTCTCATATTATTGAGAAGCCGCCTGGGTAGGTACCACCGCAATGTCTATTTCTACGGCAAACAGCAGTGTAAATGCACTGTTGTGTTCCGGTTTGAAGGACATTGTAGCCAGAGTAACTACTGAACTTAATGAGACTTGACATAATATGTCTCAGGATGGCGAGCGCAGTGGAATACTTAGCAATGCTTTGTAATTCATGGTGTTTGATTTTCTACTCCACGAGCGGTCGTATCGCTTACCATCAGGCGTATGGCATGCTCGTCTCCCTATTCAACGCAATAAAAAAGAAAGACTTTAACTAATGTCTCGAGGATACGAGCACAGTAAGCACAATACAAAGCCGTACTAAGCTTAGCATTCTTAATAATAAGTTGTAGGTATTGGTCCATGCCGATTTACTACGTTATATGAAGTCCGCCAAGCCTCGGCCTGCGTGGTGGACTATGACCTTCGGCCTTCCCTCCTCAATCTGTCTCTCGTTTGTAGGCAATTATGGGCTAAAGCATGGTACACTGTACAGTTTCTCCTGTCTGTGTAGTGATGAAGTTTACTTTCATGCGAGCGATCTGCTTCTCTATCTTGCTAATAAGCAAAAATTACGCTCATAGATAAACTCACGCCTTTTCTTAAAAGGGGTAAGCAAAGGTGCTATCAGAACACCCACGTTTCGCCTCCTGTGTTCCGTCCCACAATGTGATATAAACCGAGCCTATCGTCTACCGTGTTCAAAATCCTTACTGCGTGTTAATAATAAATAGAAAAATATCAATTTGCCCGACCCGGGATTTGAACCCGAGACCTCAGAGTTGTAATCCTACGGTATTAAAAATAAGTAAATAGGTAAATGAAAGACCTACTACACACGTCACAGCTGCGCTAACCTTCAAGAAAAGAAAAACAGCACCTACACCAGATTAAAAACAAACCAAAACCGGAATAATTTTTTCGCCGCCTCAGTACGCAGCAAACTGGAACTATTTTAGTGACGGGTTTAAATTATATTATTTTCAATGATCTTTTGCTACCACCAGTTCGAAACATTTTGGCTGTCAAGAAAACCTCTCAG
Organism: Deilephila elpenor; assembly: GCA_949752805.1. Classification (NCBI taxonomy): domain Eukaryota; kingdom Metazoa; phylum Arthropoda; class Insecta; order Lepidoptera; family Sphingidae; genus Deilephila; species Deilephila elpenor. The sequence continues at coordinate 9,925,933 of OX457118.1, read as the reverse complement.
CAGTAGTAAATTATATCCCATAATAATTGTTTGACCACAGACTAGAAGTTAGGGTTTCGATTGAACAATAAATAAAAATACATATGCTTCCATATTATTTATTTGATACGATCGGTCTTTTTTCACATTATTCGTACTTCATTCCAATTCAATATAATCTCAACTTAATTTTAATAATATTTAAACGTACTTACGTCTCCTTGTATACACTGTTTCTTTAATATCCAACTTGATACTTTAAAACTTCCAGTGAGATGTTTCCTGTTTCACATTTCGAACAAGACTGCTTGAGACAGTTGTGACTTTTTATATAAAGCACGAGAACGAATGAACGAATTCACCGGTCATGAGTATATTAATAAAATAAATGACGGTACTTACTAGTTGTTTAATAAATGGTAAATATTATCCGATACAAGGTACAAGCCAACATAATAAAGGATCAATAAAAAAGAGCTCTTCAAGAGGAGTTAAAAGATTCCTACAGGGTCGGCGACGCGCGAGTGACACCTCTGGAGTTGCAGACCTCGATAGGCTACGGTGCTGCTTACCGTCAAGCGGACCGTACGCTTGTTTGTGTCCTTAGGTATATAGAGACTATCCCACCCACACAGCCACCACTGCAACTCCTGTCAGCCAGGATCAAGTACGCTAAGAATTGGCACCGAGCTCCGGAGCTCAGCGAGGCTCTTAGGGACATTAGCTTGTCTTTAACCCAAATCAAAATGATTAATAAGAAAGATTAACAAATAGGAGGAGTTGGAAACAAATAATTGTCCACTTCCCTCCGCAGCAAAGCGGGTGACAATATATTGAGCTGAGAGGTATTATCCTCCGATATAAAGATATACAACTGGGGAAGCCAGATTTCAAGCACCATGGGATAAACAATTACATGGGTCCTAACGTGTGAGCTGCTTACTTTGGGTCCAATTATAGACACAATTTCAAAGATTGGAAAGAGCAACAGGCACCTCTTTTTGCTAATACCGCTTAAGATGCCGTCATAAATAAGTTCACGCCTGAGTTCCAGCATAGGCAAAGTACCACAAGTGCTACCTATTATTCACGAAGTTGATGTTGATACCAAGTCAGTACTAGCTGTCGAGCCTGCCATTATAAATATTCCAGCCGATATACGTTCCACTGCAGTGCCCCTAGCCGGAACATTTTGAAGTATCGTAATAGAATAGTAATAGTAAAATTTTGTATGGGAATTTAAACAGCGCCATTGTGAGCGTATTTGGAACTAAAATTTCACAGCGGGAAACGTTTACTTTACTATACGAGAATTATTATACGATACTTCAAAATGTTCCGGCTAGGGGCACAGGGCACGGGCCTCTTCTACAATCCAGAATTCAATCGTAAGGGGTCAGGCTATATTCCACCACGCTGGCCTACAGCGGGTTGGTGGCCTTCACTATCGCCATGCCGGATATAAATTAAAATACCACGCATCTGCATTGCGATGAATGGCGAGACGAGCATGCCATTCGCCTGATGGTAAGCGATACGACCGCTCATGGACACTACCACCAGTTATGAGAAACCACATTAGCCCAGCGTGGTCAACGGCCTAAGCTCTGACATTCGTAGACTTATATAACTTTACTTAATAAAATAAAAATAAAAAAATCATAATTTTACTGCGTTTCTTTTTAGTGCGTGGTGGCCTGTTGGTAACGGACCAGACGCGGCCGCCTACATGTTCACGGTGGTCGCGGGTTCAAATCCCAGGGCACACCTCTGACTTTTCGGAGTTATGTGTGTATTGATAGTCAATCACCACGCACTTTAACGGTGAAGGAAAACATCGTGAGGAAACCTGCATACCGTAGCGATTTTAAAGAATTTCTACGGTATGTAAGTCCGCCAACCCGCACTAGGCCAGCGTGGTGGACTATATGGCCTAACCACTCTCAATCGATTCTCTCGATTGTAGAGTAGGCCCGTGCCCTGCAGTGGGACGTATATGGGCTGATATAGATATATAGATAATTTTACTATTCATTATACGCCCGGAGTCAGGAATTTGTACCCGATATGGTGATAGGCTTGCCACCTATAACATCGTGGGCCGGAACATAAGGCGAAATATGGGTGTCTTGGTAGCACCTCTGCCTACTCCTTCTGGCAAAAAGCCTTATAAATAAATAAATAAATAAATTATACACCCAACAGTCACACACATAGTCCCGACCCCACATTAAGATCAATTAAGTCTTGTGTCGCAGGTATCAGAACTACGAGAGACTTTTCGGTCTCACAAACACCCAGACCCGAAAGAAATATTTGTGGGCCGCACAAAAATTTCTCTCGGTGCGGGGATCGAACCCGCGGCCTCTCGTTTCACAGGCGGCGTCTAACCAACTGCGCCACGGAGGCTTATGTTTATGTATGTAAGTAATATATACCTTGTTGTCGATTATATTAAATTGTAGTCGCTCACCACGCACAACAACGGTGAAGAAAAAAATCATGAGAAAAACTTGCATACCACAGCGATTAGTAAAGATTTCTGTGGTATGTAAAGTCCGCCAACCCGCACTAGGCCAGCGTGGTGGACTATATGGCCTAACCCCTCTCAAGCGTACTCCCGATTGTAGATGAGGCCCGTGCCCTGCAATGGGACGTACCTATAAGGTAATATAGACACAGATACAGATACCTTGTTATCAAAGGACCTATTAAATAACGGCAAATACAGTGCAGGATATTGTATAAAATTAATTATACGGAAAATATAATTGTTATTCAACGCGTGTGTTAACTCTTAATTGGCGTGTATGTCGAACGTGTTTTACGATATTCACTTTAATACCATTATAGGGTTATTGCAATAACATTTTAATAAACAAACGATTGCACTTTTTGTATACTAAATTTTTTGTATAGTTGAACATTACTAGTAATATTTGCAAAGATGTGAAAGAGACAAACGACCACGCACTTTAACCTTCGTTCATTGTTGATCGAAGACTTTAACGAAGGAAAAAATCGTAAGGAAACCTGCATAGGGATCTGTACAAAAAAATATACGAGAAACCACATTACATGACATTCATAGACTTAACTAATTTATTTAAGTAATAAAATAAAAATCGCGAGCGGAACACAAAAGTGGGTGTCCTGGTAGCACCTCTGCTAACCCTTCTAGGAAAAAGGAGTGAGTTTATGTATGCATGGAAAACAAAAAAAGGGAACTAAATTGTAAACAAAAACATGTTTAAAACCCAAATGCTAAGGTAAAAATATTTTTTTTGTAAAACCTGTTATTATCAGGGACATACAATTCTATTGTATGATTCATCTGATCTTGATGTCGGAGCCTTGTGGTGCGAACATTCTAATGTCTGCACCAGCATTGTGCGAATAGATCATATATACCTTATTAGTATTTTATTTTATTTTGTGGCGATCTATGGGGGAGGCCTATGTTGAGCAGTGCACTTACTGTGGCTGAAGAGAAGAAGAAGTATTTTACAATCGCTGACATTGACCTTGAGAAGTACTAAGCCAAAAGTGCATTGTGGCCTAGTGGTAACAGATGGTGGTTGCGGGTTCAAACCCCAGGGCAAATCTCTGACTTTCGATTCATGAGTGCATTGATAGAAAATCACCACGCACTATAACGGTGAAAGAAAACATCGTGAGGAAGTCTGCGAACTATAGCGATTTGTAAGAATTTCTATGGTATGTAAATTCTGCCGACCCTCACTGGGCCAGTGTGTTGAACTGTATGGCAGTAGCGAAGCCTCCACGATTGTAAAGAAGTTACAATCGTGGAGGCTGCTCCGTGCTCTGCAGTGGAACGTATATGGCCTGGCATTACTAAGGCTAATTGAGCTGTATGTCGTAAGGTAGGTTCAATGAAGCAAATACGATAGCGCTGCTTGCCACAACACTGCCAATAGGGACTAAAAGATTTTAAGGAATTTTGGTGAGTAGGGTGTATAGGTATAGGTGGGTTAAAGTGTTATACAAATTTTTGTCTTGATCATGTTGATACCACTGCCTCATAGAAACCCGAAGTAACAGCTTACAAGATAAGATGCCTCGAGGAAGCGCTGCCATTCTTTCGCGTCTTCAAGAACAGCAAATATTTCTGTTAGTATTGTTGATAGTACTGCTATATTTTGTGAGTTTGAGTGGAATTCGATAGCGGTATGCTACATGTTATTATTAATCTTTAAGGTCACGACCCTCAAAACTGAGGAATACGTCGTAAGTATTAGGAGAAGATATTTTATTGAAAGTATAACCCACGGGAATAAAACTGAGCAGTTTATCTAAACGAATCTAGATTCTAGGCACGCCACACCAACCCTTTATTATACGGATTATGTTTATGTACAAAAACCGGGTAGCAACACCCTTGTATGCCGACTGGTGTTGCTAGTTTAGAATTACAAATACCTAGAATTTTATCACTGTTTTTGCAGGTGACATTTGTGTTCATTATAAGCAATATTTGTATTTGAAATGTAAATCTTAATAAAGTCAGTGGTTCTTTATGTAAATTTACAGCCTCTGTGGCGTAGTCGGTTAGAAACCAGAGCTATGAAACGAGAGGTAGCGGGTTCAATCAACGCTCTAAGACAATTTTGAAATTGTGCGATTTTTTACATTTGTTTCGGGTGTTTGTAAGATCGTAAATTCTCATAGTATTTGGTACAAGATAGATTTGTATCTTAGAGTTGTGTCAGGACAGGGGTGTGACTGCTTGGAGTATTTATATTTTAATTATTAGCCCGCAGCTGAATATCAACATCAAGAGGGCCGGCAATGACTATGCATAAAAAACCGGGCTCTGTGGCGTACCTTGGGAGAGGCCTATGTTCAGCACGAGACTGCAACGGGCTGATGATGATGATTATCTGAATATCAAGCTGATCTCTCAATCAAACTCTTGGTCATAGAGGAGTTTGTGTTCGTCGAGGTGCGATTGTAGGCTGATACAGTACAGTATACATCAGGCTGATGACGGTCAAACGCAAGTGAATTTGATAAAAAATAATGATAAAATACACATAATGCGGCATAATGTTTACGTTGGCAACCCAGTGTCGGCGCGCGGCGCGGGCATTAGTCGCCGTGTGTGCGCAGTCGCGACCGCATCGCGCCGCGCTCCGATCGTTGTGTTCTGTGTAATCGGCATTGTGTTGTGTTGTTAACAATGTACAGATATACAGTGTCGTTGTAGCGAGAGTATTATTAATTTATTGTAAGTATTTATACATTATTTCACTTATATTATTGTGTAAACAAATTGTACTTTTTATGTGACCTATTTAACAAAGAAAGTAAATCCTAATTTAACTTAGGTCTGTTTGGCGAAAATTATAAAAATTCATTATTTTATTTTTAAGAGCGACTGTTATTTATCCGACTGTCTAATAAATTTATAAATAATTTTAAATAAGAGATAACAATCGCTTTTGAGCGGTTTTCGTCCCAATATTCTGTTTAGTATCACTGCTGAGCACGAGGTCTCAACAATCGTAAAATGAGAGGGATTATACCACAGTACGTACTACTTGTGACTAGTGGCCTATTGCGGGTTAGCGGGCTTCACATGCCATAGAAATTCTTGTAAAGTTCTATAAAGTACGCAGGTTTTCTGATATTTGCCTTCACCGTGAGACCTAAAAGTCATGTAGTTCCTGATACCCACGACACAAGACTAAATCTTGTTGTGGGGTCAAGCTATGTATGTGACTGTTGGGTGTATTTATTTGTTTTTATTTAATTCAGGTACCGTCAAAGTGCATGGTAATTGACTGAAAAAGTACACGTGATTCTGAAATCTGAATAGCCAAAGGTGTGCCTGCATTCATTATCTGGCAAAACATGTTAATATGTATTAATTAGAAATAAATTTTAGATCGTTTAAATAATTTACATTTATTTAATTGCTTGTGCATTTCAATTCAAGTTATATTTTATTGCTTATTTTTCTGAATTGTTTGCTTCGAGTGTGATTCCGGTCGGATCGGGTCGATTGAAGCTGTGGCATAAATGTTAATTGATTTAAATGTTTATAAAAGTATCATAAATATTAAATAAGCAAAATCACACGTGTTCCGAGTAACATTGAAGAATATAAATCACCACGCCCTGTAACGGTGAAGGAAAACATCGTGAGGAAACCTGCATACCATAGATATTTGTAAGAATATAGTACTAGCGGCCCGGCCCGGCATCGCCCGGGTGCAGACACTTTTTGAAAACAGTCCACTTCATAACATAATAATTATATTTCGCCTACTGTTTTATATTTAAACTTAACGTAACTGCGGGCTAGTGGCGAAGGCTCCATGGAAGCCAATTCCCGCCGGGTTCCCTTTTGTAATTTATCATTACACTATAAACAAGCAAATTATTCAATCTTATTTATTTAATATCAAAACTCAATTATTATTTTTTACATTCAACGACATCTGTCGGCCAGATACGTAAATATTACTAGGAAGCGGCACAGTAAGCCCTTTTTACATTGCGACGCGCTGCGACCTCTGGCGAATTCCTGTAAAATTGTTCGGCTTATTCAATAACACTAGCGCGGCCCGTGCGCCGCCGCCCGCCGCCGCCCCGCCGCCACCGCGCCGCCGCCGCGCGGCCCCTTACGCATTGTATAGTATGCAACAAACCACGCAAAATTGTACCTTAAATTTATAATGATTTAAGGTTCAATTTACGTTAAAAAAGCAAGAGGTAAGCCGCAGCTTCTCCGGCATTTCGTGTGTTTACGTATAGATATTACTTATTATAATAGCGAAATGCGGAGTCTAATGTATTTATAAGTGTTGTATTTACATTTTACAATATATTCATGGTTCATGCAATTAGTTTTAAATGTTTTTAATTACAAACTGTGTAATATTAATATTATGGTTTTAATGGAAATTACTAATCGTTAGGAGCGTACTAATATGTTTAGATTGTCGATTTTACAAATAAAGTTAGTGTTTAGATTTTAGGACGTGCTCGACCCTCGCCTGAGTAATACATTGTCTTACTATTGTTACAACTGATTAATGCGGGGCTACCGTACTTGTTAACATTGAGTCTAGGTTTTTATTTCTTTTATATTAATCTTATATTCACGTGCGGTTTAGAAATATACTTTTTTATTTTTCTCATTATGTAAGCATGGTTTAGTTTTTATTTCATGGACATTGTAAATATTGTATAGGTAACGAAAATATTAAAATTTAATTGACGGCCGCAATAGGCAGATGCCACAATATCACTTACCTACCAAATGAAACCCAATAATTTGGTTTGGTGAGTAAGATTCTCGGAGCAATAATTTGCTGGTGGGAGAATATTCGCAAAGGTCCGAATATAAGGACACACGTGCATAAATGTGTCGCGTTTTGCGTTCATTCTGTGAAACATCACACAGTAAATTTGATCTCTATTCGGACTGCACTACGCTTACTATCAGTCGCATTGTAGTCATTTCGTAATCCCTTAACCCTACTAATATTATAAATGTGAATGTAAGTTTGTTTGTTACGCTTTCACGCAAAACCACTCAACCGATCATCATGAAACTTTGTAGACATATTCTTGAAGGTATAAGAAGTAACATAGGCTACTTTTTATCCCGAAAAGTTTAGTGTTTCCGTGGGATGAAGAAGGAATACCGATATATTTGCTACTTTTTCATACTCAAAAAGATGGGATGGGACTGGATTACATTCCATTAGTGAGAATGAGACGGGGCGGGCGGGATATAACGGGATGGGACGGGACGGGATGGTAGATTTCAAATAAAATTAACCACGCAGACGAAGTTTGTGGGCAGAAGCTAGTAACAGGATAAAGAAAATAAACATATTTTGTGACTTGAGCTTCGGCTTCCCTTTTAAAAAATGTCACCCTTCGCCACTGCTGCGGGCCTTTATACTGCTTTTCTCATCTCGTCCCGTTACACCCCGTCCATTCCCGTCTCAATTTGTTCTATGACTCAAAGCATGCAATCCTGTCCCCTTATATCCCATTTCAATCGCACTATATTATATCCCAAACTATCCCTATGAGTTTGAAAGAGTAGCAAATATACATATTTGATTCCTTGCTCATCCGGGATCCAAATATACATATTTTATTTCTTGCTCATGCGGGAACACTACATTTTTCCGGATAAAAATAGCCTATGCATTGATTCAAGGTATCAGCTACCTCTATGCTAAACTTCATTAAAACTGGCCCAGCTGTTTGACCGAGGAGACTCCTTGATCATCCCACGGGAACACTACATATTATCGAAATAATAAGTTGCGTATGTGTTAATCCAGGGTATCAGCTACCTTCATACCAAATTTCATCGAAATTGGTCCAGCCGTTTGAGCGTAAAGAAGTAACAAACACACAAAGTTTCGCTTTTATAATATTAGTAGGAAGTAGGATATGAAGTCCGCCAACCTGCCCTAGGCCAGCGTGGTGGACTATGGGGCCTAACCCCTCTGAATCAAATTCTCGATTATAGAAGAAGCCCGTGCCCTGCAGTGGGACGTAATGGGCTGGTTCACTATTGATAAATAAGTTAAAGTAGGACGGTAGCTATGTGCTGGGTGTTAAACAAAAGGTCCCATACTCGATTCTCTTACAAAGACCAATATTTATGCAGCCCTTAAATATTTGTTTCTAGTCTGAGTTTCTTGAGAGTGAAAAGTCTCTCGCACTTTCGGATACACGACACAAGACTTGAAACTTAGTTTGAGGCCAGGATTATGGGAAAGTATTCGGCGTATTTCTATTTATTATTTTCGTATAAGTCTTATGCTAATAATTAATTAATTGTGAATCATAGTTCTAGATCCTTTACCAAGGTCGCTAATTAAAAAACAAATTTATCACACATTATATCTTTTGTTTGCGTGTTTTAAAAGTGAAAACATATGGTTCGCGGTTTCATCATTTCTCAGAAGTATGGTAATATAGTCAGGCGGCCGCAAAATTATGTCATTATATCCATTGTGGTTCAGATAAAAACGTGTTCACCCCGGGAACGTACGAATAGGTAGAAAAGATCGCATAATTAACCTTGATATAAATTGATTTATACCCAACAGCCGTACACATAGTCCTGACCCCATTAAGAAATCTTGTGTATGTCTCAAACTACGAGACTTCTCGGTCTCACTAAAACCTACGGCTTTAACCATAGACAATTTTAAAACCTATTTAACTGACTTCAAAAAAAGGAGGAGGTTCTCAATTCGACTGTATGTTGCTTTTTTTTTTTTTTTTTATGTTTGTTACCTCATTTCTCTGTACTGGGTAAAATATGGTGACGATCTGATGAATATCTTCGGACCTGGAGAGGGGAACTCCTTAAAATAAAGTAGGATTCCAATGGTTCTTCTTGCATTGAATTAAGTATAAAAGCAAAATTACAGTGGTGGAAGAAAGTAGGGGTAGGGGCGAGGGGGGGGGGGGACGTGAAAAAATTAAGAAACATGTAAATAGTCAATATCTTCGGCAGCTTTTAACTGATTTTGGTGATTTCTTTTGCATCAGAATAAACGTATTAACACTTTGATCTCACCAATAAATCATGAAAATCTGATGAATATCTTCGGTCCTGGGGAGTAGAACTCCTCAAAATTGAGTACGATTCCAATGGTTCTTTTTGCATTGGATTCAGTATAAAAGTAAAGTTACAGTGGTGGATGAAAGTAGGGGTAGGGGCGGTTGAAAAAAAGAACAAACATGTAAATAGTCAATATCTTCGGCGACTATACCAATAAATCATGAAGATCTGTTGTAAATTGCAATAGTGACAAAGAATCATATTAGTACAGTTTAATAGTACCTATGCCATATACCATTCCGTAATGAAATCCATTGCCGATTGTTATGTGTTGGTGAACAAATTGTACATGACGATGATAACTTTTGTGAAAACATGGAAGAACGAGCCGTCATGTCGGATGAATTGTTCCTAAGAAGCATTCGAGGATTAAATATCCAACAAAAGAATGTGTTTCAGAAAGTCTTAACGGCAATCAAACTCAATTTGCAAGGACGAGAATTCAGCTGTTATATTGTCACGGGTGGTGCAGGTAATGGTAAATCATTTCTGCTAAAATTAATCGCGGAGCATATCAAACGTTATTACGCACCAACAATAGATATACCTAACGACGCCTAAGTTTGTGGAAGTCCAGTCGCTAACCGGGGTTGCTGCTCGTCAAATTTTTGGAAAAACGCTACACAGTATTTTCTTGCTGCCGATTGAGAAAAAAAGTACCATGATGTACAAAAAATTACGGTCTATTGTCTCTTATGAGAACCTAAGATTAATTTATTTAAGCTACCAGAAGCTGTGTACGTAAAAGGACAATGCCAGATTCAGGCTTAAAATACTTTTTTATTTTAAATACCGCGGACAAGCCATATAAATACGTGAACGATTATATTAAATTGTTCCATTTATTTTAATGTACTAATTGTATGGTGGGAACTGTACAATAAACAAATAATATATTAATGATGAATTGACGTTAACCGACTTCCGCCTATCATTTAAAACCAGTGTGGTAATAATATAAATTAAAATAAACTACGAATGAATCGATACTCGATATCGATTTGGTTGCAAAAATGGCTATGTATTTAATAAAACTAGTTAAGAATTTATTATATCCGATTATATACAGTAAACTACTATTTCATAAGTAATTTAAAATTATTAATAGTACTTTATGCAGGCATATATATTTTTTATACGCTTAAACATTGTGCTACTATCGATTATAATCGATTAGTAGAGTTTTCGACATTTCGCCAAATGGCAACATTGCGTGCGTAGTTTCAGTTGTCGTACGTCACGAAAACAGTGAATTCAAAAGTTTTACGTTAAGCATTTGCAACTTCTACGCTGTTTTACAACCCTATTAACCATAAGGATAAAGGACGTCGAGTGGGCATTTGATTTGGTCATTTTTAGAAAAATGTCGGAATCCCGCTGTGTCAATTGTGGCGTGAATGTCTTTCGAATGCGGAGACATTCTGTTGATAATGAGGAAGCCCGTTCATTAATACAACAATGGAATTCTCTTTCGGAGGTAAGCTTTAAGTTTGTTTGAATCTATTTCCTTATTTTTTAATACATAACTTAAACAATTTAATTAAAGACCCAAGACCATAACTTAAAACAATCTCCTCCTTCACTCACTGTATCCTATAATATTATGGAATATGCTAATAACTTATCACATTTGTTGCAGATTCAAAGTGGTAGTGTAGTTTGTCATGCCTGCTGGGTTTTAATTGAACAAGCTCGGAATAAGCGAGATAGAGTACCAACACAAACAGTGGGTCACCAAAATCTTTGTGTTGGTTGTGGACATTCTTTACATCATATACGGTCTCATTTACTGAGCAACAGTTCTGAACGAGAAAGTGCTAGGTTAAGATCTAGAATCGTTTGGCACGAAATGGGGGTTGGGAGGGGGGAGGGGAGGGGGGGGGATGCCCGCTGTTCCCCCGGTACCACTCCCGTGAAAAGGCAATGCACCGTTCCTGAGAAAATCCAATTAAAGTAACCTAACCTCAAAACACTTGTTTTCAAAACAAACTTGCTTCTGCTATGTCTCCGGCGCTGCGGGAAGTGCAGCCCCTTCGCCCTTGCGTAACAAAGGATAGGCACCCACGCTCGCCTCCGCAGCTTCGGCTTGCTGGTCGCCTCCGGCGACCAGCCTCAGCCGCTACGGCTCGCCCGGTTGCCTATACTTTGTTACAGCGGGCGGGGGCTGCTCTCCCTCCGCGCCTCCGGCTTTTTATAAACACTCTAGGGTTGGTACCCAAAAGACTACGTGAAGTCGGGGTGCCTTAAGTCGGTTTTGGGACAAAGTCGACCTATTTTACCCTTAAACTTCCATCGGAACATAATTTTCAGGTTGCCAAATAGCAAATAAAACAAAACAACATTCATACATAATTCATTTATTAAATCCATAATTTATAACATTGATTAACTCTTCAAAAGGATCCTTGTTATTTTTTTCTATTTCTCGTCTCCATAGATATTCATATATTAAATCATTTATATTTGTTCTTTTACTATAATTATTCTCATAGAAAAATTTTTTGATGGCACGCCACTGCGCTTCTATTCTTTGTGTGTGCGTGCCATCCTCAGACACAAAAGGGTTGTCTGGATCACTATGGTTGACCTTATGATGGATAAAACCATGATCCCCCAGACAATCATATGCCCGCCAATAGTCTGTATGTATTGTGGTGCCCTCAGCCACATGTTTTTTAATTAAAGGCACCAATACATCAGCGGAGCGGACATTGTCTGGGCAGATTTCAAGTCGCAAATCTTCACTCCCATCCTGTATCATCCCGAGGACCCAGTGACCTTCTATTCGACGTCCTTTATTGTATTTTCTTTTACCAAATTTGCTTTCATCTATTTGTACAATTTTTCCGGGTCCTCCAATTTTCCCAGCGACTGCTTGTTTATTAGTTTGGTAAGATACCACTGCCTCTCTACAATAGTTGAACCAATCATTTATGGTTGATCTAGAAAGGCAGTGTTCTCCTTCGGAGTAATCTTCTTTAATTGTATTGTCGTATGAGAAGTTGGCGGCGTATGCATACATCAAGTAAAATACTTGCGTAATTTCTATTTTAATATTATCGAACCACGTTCCTTTTCCTCGGCTAACTTTAGACTTGGCTCTGCATGGCCCTTTGTTGCACACAAAAGAGCCCACCGTTTTGTTCGTTGTGTTCTCGATTTTCATAGGCAGCTTGTGGCGGTTGCATATTTTTTCGCGCGGTAGCATTCCTCGTTTTTCTGCAAATGCTACAGCCTGCTCACGAGTTCCCAGTTGGCGAGAGACTTTAACAAGGTTCCACATACCTCGCACCTCCTCCACATAGAGATGACGCTTGGCTGGTGGTTCACCCTCTGCAGCACGGCTGGTCGATGGTTGAGGTTCTTGCATAGCGGTAGCGTAGGTCGATCGTGTAGGCAATGATTCTAAGTCCGGGGTAGCACGCGCAAAAGTCGGTCGATTAGGCAGAATATCGGTGTCCAGTGTAAAAGCGTAGGTCGGTCGTAAAGGCAAACAATCGAAGTCCAGAAGATAAGCCAAGGTTGTCGAAGAAAACGATAAAAGCACCACGAAGCACAACGAACACATTCACGCAACTCGGAAAGAAACGGAATGAACCAAAATAAATGACACGCCACTTGATGCATTTTTTACGTTCCGTTTCACCGAATTTTAAACCATAGACAATATATTTGACATATTATTAGTGACTTGGTTGACATTCGCCCATAAAAACGTTCCGTTTTACCTAATACCTGATTTAAGGTTAGAAACTTCATTAATTAATTTCTCGAAAACTATAAATTACCTTTTAATAAGAGTGATACGTTATAATCAGGGAACCAATCCCTACCACCTAAAATCATTTTTAGCCCTCAACTCGTGCCAAACGATTCTAGACCCCAGCCAAGTGCTATCAAACATATCATTGAAGATTTGATTGCACCACGGCAGGTAAATAGTACATATACATATTCTTACACTTACAAGACAAATAATAACACCAATACTGCATCTGCTCATTTTAACTCCCTCAATATGATTCATTCAATATGACAAGGAAGAATATTTTTAATTATTCACTATAACAATATATATCATATTTACAATTGACTGCCTCAGTGGCGCAGTACAGTATGATTGCCAAGCTGTGGTATCAGGTTCGAATCCTGAGTGGGGTAAAGTGATATTGAATTTTTCTATTTATTATCAGCCCATTGTCCGGAATTTGTGCCCAATATGGCCACTGGCTCACCACCTATCACATTGTGGGACAGAAAATATATGGCGAAGGGTGGGTGTCTTGGTTGCACCTTTGCCTACCCCTTCTGGGAAAAAGGTGTGAGTTTAATTACTATGATTTACAAAAATCCCAGGCAATACATGTGTTTTTTTTTGCATATGGAAACTATCACGTTTTTCTTACACTGCTTGGGTATGGACCTACAGTTCACAGCTTTAATATGATAATTACATTATGCTAGCTGCTACCCATTTATAACATTTAAATAACATGATGATGTCAGTAAAATACCCTATTTATTTCTGGTAAATATTTTGCTAGTTATATTTGCACACAGGTCCCCTTTTACTGAAATATTTGTATAAAACTATTAAATAATTCATCTCATAAATTATAATTAGCAAAAATGTTGCTCAGTAGATAATTCAAATTATTTTGTTTTAGTTACGAGCATCAGACAAGATTTGCCATCCATGTTGGCAGAGGAGATTTCGTACAATTCAGCGCAATTCATCTGAGCCAGTGCCTTCTACATCATCCATGTCAGGAACAGCTTCCATTTTAAATGTACAGCATGTATCTACGTCATCAAGTGAAGATGACACTTTATTAGTTGATTATGATCAAAATGATACTGAATAAAATATTTATGGCACCGTTGTTTTTATTTTTTTTACCAGGATTTGTTTGTGGGTAACTATGCTATAATATGGTGGTCATAAATATAGCATAGTCCGTATATTCATTACATAAATATAAAAATGTTAAGTAAAACTTATTGACTGCCTCGGTGGCGTAGTTGTATTACGGTACGGTTTACAAAGCTGAGGTCTCGGGTTCGAATCCCGAGTGATATTGGATTTTTCTATTCATTATCAGCCCGGAGTCAGGAATTTGTGCCCGATATGGCGATAGGTTCGCCCCCTATCACATCGTGGGACGGAACATGCAAGGCGAAATGTGGGTGTCCTAATAGCGCCTCTGCCTACCCCTTCGGGGATAAAGGCGTGAGTTTATGTATGTATGTAAAACTTATTCAATATGGAAAATATTGAGTAACTACTAATGTCTAAAAAATCAGATACATAGATTTTTTCTATTTTTATTATCTTTATGTACCTATTTACCCGCCATGTTTTGCACTTCTATACAGGATAACTTGTATGAACGATTTGGTTTGATCGTGGTTGTATACATAACACGTCTCAATCGAGTGGAGACCCGTGCTCAATAGTACCTTAATATTATATGAGTAAGGTTATAAACATCTTAGAGTAAGGTAAATAAAATTACATAACCTCAAAAGTAAACACAATTTTGAAAATTACTTTTTTTTAAGCAGTTCCCAGTGAAAAATAGTAACACACAACCGTTTCTGATACTATGTTTTGCAAATCGAAATACTTTTCAGGTTTGTCCGTGAATATTTTGCATCAAGCCTAAGTCTCTATGGAAATCTGGCATCCTTCTTTTACTATCGAACATTTAAGTCACTAAAAATGAAAAAATAAACCAAAATTTTAGCAAAAAAAAATAACCGACTTCAAAAAACTGACAAAAAATCCTATTAAAAATAAAATTCTAAATAAAGAAAAAAAATCTGACTTATGACAAACTAAAATGCACTAAAAAGTAAAAAAATAATTGCGTGTTTTTCACGCAAGATTGTATTTATGTATCCAGTTAAACTTTACATCTAACTCAACACATACCTATGAGTAACAAATAATTATAAAAACATTTAATTACAGTTCATCTAAGCTAAAATTTGCAATATATGTATGCACTACAGCTTAAAAGACAATCAAATTATTAGAATAATGTACAATTATAGTTATTTTTGGAGTCGGTGTCAGCCAAGTTTTATGAGTACTTAAGTAACTACATAAACGTCAGATATTATATTTTATTTAGTTATCGAATGTGATGTCCCTTTCGAACGACTTTTGAATTCAGTTTGAGTGAAGACAGAAAATTCGATAACTAAAATGGGTTTTAAACTGTCTAGGAATAAGGCCAGTAGACTCTAAACATAATACTTAATATACTTGTAGTTTACACAAATATTTGTCTACGGGATAAATCTGTGGTCTCTCGTTTTACAGCCGGCGCGAAATAATACTACGTATAATACACTAACTAGAAATATTTGACAATAATGTACAAACATACATACACACATACATAAACTCACGCCTTGTTCCCAGAAGGGGTAGGCAGAGGAGCACCTCTGCCTACCCCTTCTGGGCGAGGCGAATACAAGGCGAAATGTGGGTGTCCTGGTAGCAACCAGGACACCCACATTTCGCCTTGTATGTTCCGTCCCATGATGTGATAGGGGGCGGGCCAATCGCCATATCGGGCACAAATTCCTGACTCCAATATTACTTTTCGATTTCGAACCCGAGACCTCAGCTTTGTAGTCGTACCGTAGAACAATTACGCTACCGTGGCAATCACAATAATTTAATTATTTATAATGGCTTATATAATTACAGCTTAATTAATGGTCGAGTAACATTAGCATATGGTACGAAGTTTATTCCGTGGGAATTTTGAATTATTGTTTTAACGACGCATCGTATGTGTTGGAATGTGCTCAAAATAGGTTAACTTATGTATTGTATATTGTCTATTTATTGTCTTTGTGTGTATAGATGTTTCTTGTTTTTAAAAATATATTTACTTCCGTTTTCACAACTCAACACGTAGCACGTTTTATTTAATCCTCCAATAAATAATTTAAATAATAACAGGTTATGGGCCCAGACACAGAGCTATTCCGGGTATAGTCAACTAGTTCATCTTTGCGACAGTTTGTTTTATTGGGATTATCAATAACAAGTTGCAGAAAGAGAACAGTTAGTTGTTATATTTGTGCAGACGTGTTGTGAAAAAATATGGCGTCTAACTCGAGCTATGTCGTAAGCGTACCAAAACTGAAAGGTCGTGAAAACTATAGCGAGTGGAGTTTTGCGGCTGAGAATTTCTTAGTGTTGGAAGGCACGCTAAGATGTATAAAGCCAGAGCAAGGGCAAGCAGCAATTACAGCTGCAGAAGATGCCAAGACCAGAGCCAAGCTGATACTGACAATTGATCCATCCATTTATGTGCATATTAAAGATGTGAAAACTTCGAAACAATTATGGGATCGATTAAAATCTCTATATGACGATTCGGGATTTACGCGAAGAATAAGTCTACTGAGAAGCCTCATTTCAATAAGACTTGAAAGTTGCAGTTCAATGGAGTCCTACGTCACTCAGTTAGTGGAGACAGGCCAAAAATTGTCTGGAACTGGATTTAATTTAAGTGACGAATGGATCGGATCATTGTTGCTTGCTGGTTTAACTGAAAAATTTTCTCCGATGATAATGGCCATCGAACATTCGGGAATGTCTATCACAACGGATGCCATTAAATCTAAATTATTAGATATGGAGTCGGAAGTCAGTGGAGGTGACAGCGCTGCTTTTAGTAGTTTTCAAAAGAAAAATCAATGGAGTCAGCATAAGAAAAATGTCAGGCCAATTAAAGAAAAAAATGGCAACGGACATCTGTCAAAGACAAATGTGAAATGTTATAAATGCAAGAAAATGGGACATTATCGCAATGAATGTACATCTTTTCACAAAGTTGCGGAAACAACAAGAAAGCAAACGAATGCGTTCACTGCTGCATTTCTCAACGGAAATTATAATAAGGACGAATGGTACATTGATTCGGGAGCGAGTGCCCATATGACTGCTAACGAAAGGTGGGTAGAAAACCCATGTTACAAACAATCTGACCAGATTGTTGTTGCAAATAACAAGAAGTTACGAGTGCTGTGTACAGGCGACGTGAATATTGTGACGGTGATAGATAAATGCGAATATGAAGTGCCAATCAAAGGAATACTTTGCATCCCAGATTTGACTACGAATTTATTATCTGTAAGTCAATTAATGAAAAATGGTAATAAAGTTATCTTTACCGAGTTTGGCTGCAGTGTTTATAATAAAATTGGTCATTTGGTGGCTTTGGCTGATTTAGTCAATGGAGTGTATAAGGTTAGAATGCGTAAATATGCATTGGCGGTTACTTCAGTGTCAGGTGAGACACGGCATGGTCGATATGGTCACATCAATAGTACTTGCCCGAATGGAATGCAGAATGCAGGATTTTCCATTGGTAAAAAGGCGGTGATAAGTACAGCGTCATGCGAGACTTGTAAAGGAAAGCAGTGGCGTCGAACATTTTTTAAAAGAGGTAGCAGAAGCAATCAAGTACAAGATGTTGTGCATGTTCACAAGGAGAGAAGGACCAAATGGAATGAGAAAGCTCAAGTTCAGCAGCATATTCGTAATGGTTACTCTAGACATATAAAAGGCTACAAAGTATATGACCCAGTCAGAAAACAAGTTGCTACCAGCCGGTATGTAAAGGTGATGGAGACAAAAATTTCAGGTCGAGTATCTGCAACCAATGAAGCGACGTGGTGTGCGGATGGAGGATTGTCTGTTCCTTTAGGAAATGATCGTTCAGTGGGGGAATTTGGCCGTCAAGAACGATCAGAACTAGACACTCAGGAAAGTTCGGACAGTGAATCACAGATAACATTCTTTGATGCTGAGTCAGATGAAACTAGAATGCCTGAAAGTGAGCAAAGGAGAAAGGCAATTAACGAGGAGTTAGAGTCATTCCGAAACAAAATGCGGAAATCAAGATTAAAATTATTATTTACGTTTAGTGTGAAAATAATTATAATTAGTTTGATTAGCATGTTTGGTAAGAGTTAGGGATGAATTATGTAAAAATGTTTATTAAGAAATTGTACACAAGTGTCATGTATAGACATATAAGTTTAATTTTGAGAGTGGGGGTGTTGGAATGTGCTCAAAATAGGTTAACTTATGTATTGTATATTGTCTATTTATTGTCTTTGTGTGTATAGATGTTTCTTGTTTTTAAAAATATATTTACTTCCGTTTTCACAACTCAACACGTAGCACGTTTTATTTAATCCTCCAATAAATAATTTAAATAATAACAGTATGTGTATTGGAATGAATAATTATACACATATATTCGCATTGTGAAGGTCAATTTATGATAAGTCAATATGCGAAAAAAATACTGCAGATTTTTATTTCTGTAGATATTTTGGTGTGGCGTGTATAAGCGTGACTCGTGACGTTTGCAGTTCGATGCCCAAGTTGCGCACTCAACATTGTGTGACTTTTCAGTTGCAGGAAACGCGGCAGAATCTCCGGGAAATTCATATAAGATTCTTTAAAAGAAAATATTTTTTAAAAAGATCGCCTCACTTGAAAATCCAACCATGGAACATACGATTTATAGTCCAAACACGCTGCCGCTAGATCATGAGGAGACAAATATTAAAATATTAAATATATGCATAACAAATTAAATTCTGCAGTGTGTTCACACAAAACTGGTAGAGTTAATTTTACCCAAAACAAGGTCAAGCTAAATATTGATATTCTATCTGTTAAAAACATCCGTTTCTGCTATTTGTATACAAAATATACACTACAATATTCTATATTCGGACACGTGTTTTATGTTATAAACTAGCACGCTGAGGTGACTGCATTGATACCTGAAAGAAGGTACATAGCACGAAGAACTGTTGGCCGTTGGGATCGAAAGGGTCTGGAGGCCACATACAAGCAAGCGAAGTGTCGGACGCCCGTCTACAAGGTGGACAGACGAGCTAGTGAAGGTTGCAAGAAGTCACTGGATGCAGGCCGCTTTCAACAGATGGATGTGGAGGTCCATGGCGGAGGCCTGTGTTCAGCAGTGGACTTCCTGTGGCTGAAGAGAGAGAGGAAGAGGAGCATATCTTTTTACAAATAAATATAAAGGAAGTACAAATGACGGTGGTATTGCTTGAGGCAATCTCTACTAGACCACCTGTCTTGCCTTCCTTTCTGCTACTCGGCGTAATCCCGGCCGGTGCTAGGGTCCCCCACCAGTCGAAACAATTGACAGCCTCCGTGGCGCAGTTGGTTAGACGCCGGCTGTGAAACAAAATGCCGCGGGTTCGATCTCCACACTGAGACAGACGTTTGTGCGATCCACTAGTATTTGTCTCAAGTCTGGGTGTTTGTGAGACTGAAATGTCTTTTGTAGTTTCTGATATAAGCATCTTCTTGATAAGAATACCATACCACTAATATTACTATGCTCTACCACATAAGATGTTATGCTTATGTTGATCTTTTTACTCGGTGAGCAGACATTCTCTTTCTCAGACAAGTGCCGACTTGTCTGTGAATACTTTAAGGGACTAACAACATTTCTAGTTGAGTCAACTATTGTGCATACAAATATAATTATTAAGACAATTCAGCGTTTGTCCATAAAAAAATCATTAATTGCGAAAGTTCGAACACAATATGTATAAAAATCATATGCATTAGCTTTCATTATCTATAATCAATTTTACTCTTTAAATATATTCTATATGTGCTATTGGTATCAGCTACAAATATATACATATATAAATATATAACACGTTAACTTTTTATAGAGACTCGTAAACATTCGTCCGGCTTTTCGCGTCTATTAAATTTTTCGCAGGTATTTCCTAGGAAAACAGTAAAGAGTGTTATCATTCTTGCACATGGTAAGCCAATGTTCAGCTATATTCATCTCGATACATACCCTATATGTAAAACCAAAGTTTTCCACCGAAACGCTATTGAAGCTTCAAATAATTTATTATGTAGTCACTCTCTTATTGACGGAGAGGTAAGTATTGGGATTTATATGACGAGCAGGAATCCCGCATCGTCTATAAATAAAGCACGTGCGGTCATATTGAGGATAATGCACTACAACGTATCTCGACTAAACTGAATTGGTTTATTCGTGTTAATCAGTAGCAAGAATATCAAATGTACGTAATATATCGACGTGGTGAAAAATTGCTTCTACTATCACACTAAACTTTTATGTTGTGCTATACTTGTAATACTTTTATGTATTTTTATCCTATGTCGAAAATAATATATCTACAACGAGATGATCTTCGACTTGCACATAAGTATTGGTTAGTGAATAAAAAGTAATAATAATAAAATACACCCAACATACATAGTCATGACCCCACACTAAGATCTAGTCTTTTGTCGTAAGTATCAGAAACTACGAGAGACTAACTCAGGCCCAGGCCGACCCTCTGGCAGTATAAACATAAACTAAGTATAATTTAGTTTGTGCTTGAGGTTCTGCGAGCGAGACGCTTGACTGAATACTTAGTCTTAGTAATTAATGTAAATGGTGTTAACCGTATTAATTATATTATATAATAAAAAAAAAATACAATAAGTTTCTATACGCCCCGCAATGTTACTAAGAAAATAGTGTATCCGTTCATATGTATAGTGCTGAATACAATGACACCACTGGCCCATATATGCCGCAACGCTGCCGGCCTGTTGCAACCAGCGACCGCCGCGTGTCGCCCGCACGCGATGTTACACGAACAGACAGTGTTACCTATTCATGCTGAATATTGCATTTGTGTCGTGATTGAGTAGGCTATTTCCATTGAGTTGATAAATACACCTAATAGTCACAATCTCTCTCTCTCCCTCTTTATCTACAAGAAATCCACTGCTGAGCATAGGTCTTCCACAAGGATTACCATAGAAAACTGTTTGAAGCAAAATGTAAGATTTCCTTAGACTTGAACAGTCACACGATTCATGTGTATATTATAGTCTTGACTCTATTTGTTATGATGTGGGTATAAATAAATACGAGAGGCTTTGTGGTCACAACACCGATATCCTAAACAAATATTTGGTAGGCCACATATCATGGCCATGGCCGGCATCGTATCCAGCAGCGAGAGATGTTACGTCGATAGGTACTCTATCTACACTGCATTAACCATCACGTACATTGTTATCATTTTGCCATACCAGCATAAAAAATATTTGTCAAACTCCAACAGTTTTATACTAAATAAATAAATAATAATAAATACACCCAACAGTCAGATACTAGTCCTGACCCCACACTAAGATCGAATCTTGTGACTGTGAGAGACTTTTTGGTCTCACTAACACCCACACCGAGACATATAGTTTTAGGCCTCACAAATATTTGTCTCTGTGCCGGGATCGAACACGCGGCCTCTCGTTTCACAGTCGGCGTCTAACCAACTGCGCTACGGAGGCGGATTCTGTTTGTAATTTCTAGTACGTCCTCGTAAAAATCTTTATTATGCCCCAAGCTATTTTTTAAACTTTCTTATCCGTACAAATATAAAAAGTACGATGAGTAATTGTGAGTTAGTACCATAGTAACATAGTTGTAGGCTTCGTCACTCGTACCACAAAGGTGGGTAAATGTACCGCACGCAATGAGGGGATGCCTGGAGGGTAGCAGGCGGGGTGACTGCCTTAATCCTTGCCGACCCCTCGACAATGATTTGCATAAAAATAATATTAAGATTTTATTACACATTGCGTGTTTTATCATCGCAGACTTTTATAGTAAAAAAGTAACCTTGTATACTTAATCAGAATTTAGTAATAAAGAATATAATTTGGGCGCTTTTGTACCTAATAAATTAAATAAATACACCCAACAGTCACACATCATCCTGAACCTATAGTAAGATGTGTGGTAAGATACGAAGTCTTTTGTTATGAGTATTGGATACTATGCAGCCTGGGTGTTTCTTTTTAAAGTTTTTATTGCGGTGAATGGCGAGACGAGCATGCCGTTCACCTGATGGTATGCGATACGCTCATGGCCAGTAGCAAAATCAAACAACACCATGAAGTACAAATGAATGCTTGGCATTGCCCTGCGCTCGCTATCCTGAGACATAAGATGTCAAGTCTCAATATGTCCAGTAGTTACTCTGGCTACAATGTACTTCAAACCGGAACACAACAGCGCATTTACACTGCTGATTGGTGGGAGAAATAGACATTGCGGTGGTACCTACCCACGCTGCCTCGCACATATGAGAGACCTACCAGTGAAATGGTATTGTGAAATCAAAAGAATCTCTCATAGTTTCTGATACGTAACAATGAACTTGATTTGTAACTGTAGGGCCGTGACTATTATGTATAACTGTTTGAAATTATCTTGTTTCCATAGAAAAT
The DNA here is from genome assembly GCA_949752805.1 of Deilephila elpenor. Lineage (NCBI taxonomy): Eukaryota > Metazoa > Arthropoda > Insecta > Lepidoptera > Sphingidae > Deilephila > Deilephila elpenor. The sequence goes on along the minus strand of OX457118.1, from coordinate 9,902,966 downwards.
TTGTAATTACATTACTAATCCCGCCTCTGATAACGATATCAATGATAATCTACCGAGATTGACAGCACATATCTGGGCTTTAGATAAAGTGAGACTGTCACTATGATCAGGCGACATTTCCTGTACTGAATATTGTGGTTCATTAGACTTTTATACAGTTGTATTGTGCCCGATGTGGCGATGGGCTCGTCCCCCTATCACATACGGAACATACAAGGCGAAATGTGGGTGTTCTGGTGGCACCTCTGCCTACCCCTTCCGGGATAAAGGCGTGAATTTATCTATGTATGTATATAGTTGTATAAACTTAGGATAATCAAATTGTCTTTGACATTATGTATTAAATTTCCTCGCCTTATAGTAATCGACACGCCTCTTCCTAAACAGTAATAACGCCTCATAGAATTCTGTATCAGCCCATATACGTTCCTCTGCAGAGCACGGGCCTCCTCTACAATAGGGAGTACGCTTGAGAGGGGTTAGGCCATATAGTACACCACACTGCCGTAGTGCGGGTTGGCGGACCTTACATACCGTATGATTTTTCCAAATCGCTACGTTGAGCAGGTTTCCTCACGATGTTTTCCTTCACCGTTAAATGTATTACGTAGTGATTGACTATCAATACACACACGACTCCTAAAAGTCATAGGAGTCATAGGAGATCTTTGGATTTGAACCTGCGGCCACCGTGAACATGTTGGCAGCCGCGGCTAGTCACTTACCAACAGGCCACCACGCACTTACCACTATGTATAGGCAATTTTATTCATAAATTATTTTTACCGTTGCCTCTCACTCATATAATTTATTCCCATCTCAAAGAACCGGTACTAATAAACTTTCCAAATATTACTCGCGTGAATTCCCAAAGCTCGGAGCTCCGATGACGCATCGAGGGGATCCCGCGCATAATGCAAGCAAATCAATTGAAACAGGTCGAGCGGGGAAATTCAAACGGCGATGTTTGAGATAATCAATAGTAACATGTTATATTTATCCTGCTCTGTTGATTGTTAAATATGTTAAAATAAAACAAAATATTTTATTATGGTTTCTTAGATTTACGCGAATGTTACACATTTAAATAAAACTATTTTTTACGGATTTTATCGCGATTTGGTTAATTTTTTAACTTTCCGACGTTTCGATTGGTTTACAGCTTTCGTGGTCACGGGGCGGACTGAGGTATTAATCATCCGCTCAGTGACTGTTACAATTTAACTACCCTTAATTCTTTTGTAGACATGAGTCTCTTATCTTTCATCAGTCGACAAAATTATGCCGGCCTAACTGTATTAAAATTTACAACAATGAAGAGAATGACCTCGCTCATATTGTGTAGGCGGACCAGTAGCGACCGCAGTCTCATTAAGAAACACCCGCTTTGTAGCGGTTTGGTGTGGCACCAATTAACTGAAACCGACTTACGGCCGGTCTCTATATCCAATCTATCTTTAACTAGAGCTTAACATAGCTATCATTACTATGTCAATACAATGATATATTTAAAAAACAAAGATGGACATGTATATTCATCTTACCTAGCTATCTACAAATAAATACACCATATCTATATCTCTCTTTCTTTGAAATAAAACTATTTTATACGGATTTTATCTCTTTCTTTGTTTACTGAACCATAAAATGCATCGAAATATCTAACGAAATCTCGTGACAAAGATAGATAGATTTTAGAAACTGGGCTTTAAAAAGAGGTCTTGGTGTATCTTGGACGGGTATCTCTGTCCTAATTAATAGCCTGAAGCCACTATCTCGTAGTTACAACGACAGATAGAACTAGGGACAACAGGCTCGATCTCCGCACTAAGAGTAATGTTTTTGTTGTTCACAAGCATTTGTTTCAGGTCTGTGTTGTGAGAGCGAAGAGTCTCGTAGTTTCAGATACCCACAACACAATACTAGATATTAGTGTGGGGTCAAGACTATGTAGGAGTTGTGTATATTTATTTATTGAATTATTTCGGGTTTTAATAACAGCGAAAAGTCTCCCATATTTTTTATATGCGCCACAAGACTTGTATGTTATTGTGGATTCCGGAGTCCAAAATGTATTATAGTGGGTATTATTATTATTAAAATAGCTTAATAATTGTGCAATAAACATGACGACTGCACAAAAATGATATCTTATTTGTTGTTTTGGTGTCGTTAATAAAGTAGAATAAAGTGAAGCGCCGGCCTCAATGTTTTGCCAACAGATAAGCGAACACGCAAATCCTTTTCCCTGAGATATATTGATAGCATTTATGAGACATTTATTCATATCTGTATGTTTTTATACCTACATCAATTAAATATCATTCCAAAAACAAAATTGCTGAGCAATGGACTTCAAGAACCGAGCGGTCCATTGCGAGGACAGCCCCCATAGACCGCAAGATGGTCTACATCCACCTCGCCTCAGTGAATGCTCTATGTTAAATACGCTTATCATCGTGCGTTGTAGTCACTTCTTGTCAGTAGAATAAATAATAGTTTAAAAAACCACAATATACGCTTTAATAAAAGACCCAACTAAAAAATTAAAAATAATTCATAATGAGTTTTAGATTCAAAAATTAATAAGTATGCAAATTTTAAAATAAATCCGACGATTTGAAGTGCTCGAAAATGGACTTCAAATATTCCATTACATACATACATAAGAGTACATACAGGCGAAGCTAATAAAAGCGTGTGAAAAAAGGGCACTAAAATCATGTTCAACATATTTATTTGTTTTAGATAACAAAAATTACCAACATTCTTCAATACCATAAGATTTAGCAGCTTGGGGTCCCGGCATACGTATGTAAAAAGAGTGCATCCTGAGCTCAAAGCCACATTCCCCGACCATTCAATTTCAGTGTGTATCGCCGTTACCTGATATGTAATGTAATAACGCGTGGAACACGTTCCGCGGTCTATTCTATGATAGTCACGTGCTGTACAATGTAGATATAACTAGTATTTTGTAGTTACGACATCAAATAACACGCATCTTCGTATTTCTTATTGTTTTTATTGCATAAGTACACCAGATAGTAACGGCTTTATTCATAGACAGTTTTAAAACCTACTTTAGTTATCGAATGTTTCGTCTTCTTTGCTCAAACTGAATTCATAAATGGTTCGAAAGGGACAAAACATTCGATAACCAAAATGTATATATTTGATGGAAGAAAATAGTTTCTAAGACTGTCTATTGATAAGTGTTTAACATTTACAACTCGTGGATCGTAGAAGCGTATTATTTCAAACATACATAAACTCACCTTTTTCCCAGAAGGGGTAGTCAGAGGTGCACACTGGAAACCCAGGTTTCGTCTTGTATTTTTCGTCCCACAATATGATAGGGGGCGAGAGCCTATCGCCATATCGGGCACAAATTTCAGACTCCGGGCTAATAATTAATATAAAAATTCAATATCACTTTGCCCGAGCTGGGATTCGAATCCGAGATCTCGGCTTTGTAATCGTACCGTAGCACAACTACGCCACCGAGACAGCCAAAATGGGATGGGACACTTTCAAAATAAAATGGAAAGATTTTAATTTGAAAACGGAAAGATAAATTGCAAGAGGCAAAAGTAGGTACCTATTTGATCTTCAGGATTCACAATCACCGAACAAAATTAAACTATAAAGCCGTCGCTATACGACGAGCAACATTGCAACTGTCCAAAATAATCAGAATGAAGCTCTTCCATTTTTATATTAAAAATTAATTAAGCACATTGAGTTGTTTAAATATTCGTGTGATGTGCGCTCGATGGATGTATATAATATATCAATATATTTATAGCAATTATCACAATAATATAGATATCGGCACAAAAATGCGATTAATAATAATTCTTTATCACGTATTTGTCTTCTAATTACTTGCGTGAAATAAACCGCGTCCTAGATAATTTTTAATTTATATTAAAACACATTTGATGTCTAGATCCTCTCTTATATTCATTCCATGGTTGTCTGTAGAACATTATCTGGTACAATAAGACCTCTATCTGTACTTTTGCACCAGTATATTGAAACGTGTGTGGGCAAATAGCCGCGCGAACTTCGTTGAAATTTTCGATTCGAGATTGGTGCAAACTCTCGATTGCGCAAACGCACTTGAACGCGTTGGCGGCCATTAGACATTAGTAGGAAATTAATATCCGGCCGGATAGCGACTACCGTACACAGTGTAATTGTTATTTAGTAAGATACGCAAATGTGTCGCATTTTAAGGTCAGCCTGTGTTTGAATTAGCAAGCCGACATAGTTATCTTAACCTCTGAACAGTCTTTACCACTACAGTGTCTGTTAGATTTCGTGCAAACTTAATTTATTCGACCTCCGTGATTCAGTTGGCGCCTTGGAGGCTGTCAAATATGTCTGTTTTATATTGCTACATACTTAGCTATACTGCTCCGGGTGTTTATGAATCTGTAAAGTCTTACTTTCGTCTTGTAGTTTATGATACACGACACAAGAGTATCTTAATGTGGGCCTATGTTTACATTATTTTAATACTAATACGTAGGCAAAATATATTGCACACAATATTGCGAATTGTGATCTCTTTTATACGTATACAAAGAGTTTTAATTAATTGATCTACCTACCGTATTAGTTGTTACCTCACCAAGCTCACGGCCCACAATACAAACATCATGCCCTCGCGTTAACCTCATTAACCTACTAGTGAGGTCGCTACTGTGACACACGGACACTCAGCTGAACTTTGCAATGTAGTTGTTGTTTGACAGCCTCCGTGGCACAGTTGGCTAGACGCCGGCTGTGAAACGAGAGGCCGCGGGTTCGATCCCCGCACCGAGACAAATGTTTGTGTGAACCAAAAGTATTTGTTTCGGAGTGTTTGTGAGACTGAAAAGTCTCTCGTAGTTCCTGATACCCATGACACAAGACTCGATCTTAGTGTGGGGTCGGGACTATGTCACATACATAGCGGTATACCTGGTGGTAATTGCTAATGCCGTCCAGATAGAGTATCGAATGGTATCAGACGGTAGTCTCATACTATTCGATACAATCATGCCGGCCCGCTGAGATGCCTCTTCACGCTACGGCGGAAGGACCCAGGATTATAGGAAGGAGGGAACACGTGTGCAAACCGTTCCACAGCTTGACTGTGCGGCAGAAAACTGAATTAGAGAACTTTGTGGGTCGCGCCGAGATGGATTTAACAGTCAAGCTATGGCTCCGCAAGCCAGCAGGCGTGGTCCTGTTAACATTCTGTATCTCGTCCTGAGGCTGAAAAACTCATTCGAAGTTGATTACCCGGCCTAAGCGTCCTTACTTAAAGCCCCAAATTACTTTCTCAGTTATACTATCGAGCCAGCATAATTTAATAGTGCTAAGTAATCAAAACATGTCATCTTGTATGTTATATTATTATCTTATATGTTATACCGATTACGCAGAATTTAAAATTGTAATCACAATGATACGACACACGCCGATAAATTATATAGATGTGACTTGTAGCCCAATGGATGAGAGTGGGCAAGATTTTATAAAAAATATGGGCCTGATTCAATACCCGAGTCGAGGATACATTGTGATTTTATGAATTGTAGTTTTGCTGCCTATTCCATATTGGGACGGATAAAAACTCCATCAAATGTGGATGTTACATATTAGATACGCTTCATACACACGTGAATGTATTATTATGCATTTCTCTACATACATAATTCAATGTATTAATTACAAAAATGCATTATATTCATATTATGCATATATTTAGGCATTTCATTATTTATAAGGCTATTTCCTAGGCTCAAACCTTACCATAGTAATACCTTTTAAATCAGCTTCAGGCACAAGACATAGGCCTCTATGAATTTCCACAGCAATTGTGCGATTCCTTATGTCCAAACTTATACCGTGATTATTTTCACTCATACCGTATTTACTTATATCGATAATTGGTCATTTTGCAGAGATACTCAAAACGAATTCAGTAGATTGTAATACGAGGAACCGCACAATACATCGTATATTAGTTTTGGTAGTACGTCCTTCGCATCCAGCATCTTTAAGCGAATTATTGAATCATTAATTAACCTCTAATTACGCCTAAACTGCCTCGGTGGCGCAGTTGTACTACGGTATGACTGCAAAGCTGAGGTCTCGAGTTCGAATCGCGGGTCAGACAAAATTATATTGGATTTTTCATTCATTATGAGTTCGGAGTCAGAAATTCAATATGGCGATAGGCAGGCCCCCTATCACGTCGTGGGACGGAAAATACAAGGCGAAACGTGGATGTTGCACCTCTGCCTGCCCCTTCTGGGACAAAGGCGTAAGTTCTTATATGTATGTATGTCAATTAATCTTTAATCTATCTGTTACAGTGTCATGGAGGTGACAGCGCCTCCGTGGGTGCCTCGGCGGCGCTTGCACCGCGTGCGCGTGGGCTCCCTGCCTCGGGACGAGTACTGGCTCGCCCCCAGACTGAACATATACACGGGACGCTTCCAGAGGCCGGATGATCACGTGCCTCGGCATATTATTAGGTAAGCTGTAATTTATTGATACTGTAAACAAGGTGAGAGATGCACGAAGCCAGCCATCTAGGTTTTAGGTCAGTGTGTCAGCGTAAGGCTTTTGTATTATGGACCCAGCTAGGCATTAACATACAAGCGCCGAGCTGGAAGGCTGGAGACCCCGCTTAACCTTTCTGCACGACTCCCGCAGGGCTTGCAGGAAGGGAGCCATAATTGCTTGTCGATAAATAAAAAAAAAGAGAGGATCGTTATTATATCATGATTTTCATTTCATTATTGCTAATAAAAGTTGAGTGAGTTGTTTGCTGATGATACTTCAAGGAAAGGATCCGTCCCTGCCTCGGTAGCGCAGTTTTACTACGGTATAATTGCAAAGCTGAGGTCTCGGGTTCGAGAGTTCGAAGTGATATTGAATTTTTCTATTCATTATCAGCTCGGAGTCGGGAATTTGTGCTCGATAAGGCGATAGGCTCGCCCCCGATCACATCGTGCGACGGAAAATACAAGGCGAAACTTAGTGTCCTGGTTGCACCTCTGCCTACCCCTTCAGGGAAAAAGACGTGAGTTTATGTTACTTCAGGGAAGTCTCTGGAGCCACTTCCAACAGTTATATGTCGAGATCCTTAGGCATATCTAATACCTATGTTTATTAGTTGCTGAAGATAACATTAATTAACATAGATTTTACACCCAGACAACAAGGAAAACAAACTTATTAAATACTTAACACAAAACACAACTGACTCATTAAAACCTGAGTAACATGTTTGTGCTAATTACAATTCCTTTATTCTGCATTTACCGTGCAATTTACATAGTTAATGACAGCCTGTTAGTAACTAACTAGGTGCGAACTGCTGTGACCGTGGTTGTGGGTACGTTACCCAAGTCAGACATGTTATTGGAGTCACGTCAATTCCCATGTTCTTTAACTTAAAAGAAAACGTCGTGAAGAATCTTGGCGTATTTTTACATGAATGTCTATCGTCTGTAAAATCGGCCACCCGCACTTGACGAGGGCGGTGGATCATACCCTTTCAATAGAACTGATTATAGAGAATTCCCGACCACAGTGGGTATATATACAGGTTTACACTATTGTTCTTGGGTACAAATTCTAATTAAATAAATAAATACACCCAACAGTCACATACATAGTCCTGACCCCACACTAAGATCGAGTCTTGTGTCGTGGGTATCAGAAGCTACGAGAGACTTTTCGGTCTCACTAACACCCAGACCCGAAACAAACACCTTGAACCCGCGGCCTCTCCTTTCACAGGCGGCGTAATTGTTTGAACCAAACAGCTAGTTTAGCAAAACAATAGTACAAAAGTGTTCACACAAAATAATATTACTTACCTACATCAATTTGAGCACAAAACATAAAGTGAGTTCCTTGACCTAGGAATCGACCCCAATACCTGACAATTCCTAGCCCACACATAGCTACTATCACCGCCACCATTCGCAGAGAGTATGGTATAATTGTAGGGTCCCACTGCTGGGTACAGGCTTCTCTCAAACTATGCCAATTATGTTTATCTTTTGCCAGATATATCCAGGTTCTGTTGACCTTAACAATGTCGTCGACCCATCTTGCCAATGCTATCACTATCGATAGTATATAAACATGTGTATAAAATATCCGGAATTGAACCCTTCACTCAACAGTGCATGTCAACGCCCCAGTAAGGCCAGCAACTGGGAATGGGTGACGCAATATATTTTTTTCCTTGTGACCTTCCGAGAATTGCTGTTTTTGTGACGTTCTAACAGACGATGTGTGTCATCTCTTCTTAAACATATATAAATATAAGAACTGTCTTTGTGAAAGATAGTTTGAAGCACAAATCGCAGCATAGGCTTTGGTACCATGATAATCGTGAGTGTTTCAATTTAAAAAACCATTATTCGTAAAATCACCAAGTGAAAAAAGCGTAAATTTATAATTTAAAAAATCTTTGAAAAAACCTGTGTGGCTGACTGTTGGTAACGAACCAACAAGACGTGGCTGCCAGCATGTTCTCTGTGGTCGCGGGTTCAAATCCCAGGGCACACCTCTGTCTTTTCGGAGTCATGTGTGTATTGATAGTCAATCACCACGAAGTATAACGACAAAGGAAAACATCGTGAGGACTCGTGCATACTACAGAGATCTTCCTATGTAATTCTATGGTAAACTTCGCCAACTCACTAGGCCAGTGTGGTGGACTAACGCCATAACCCTCTCAATGCTCCTGATTATAGATAAGTCTCATGCCTTGCATTGGGACGTACAAATACAGATTATTATGTAATGTGGTGCAGTGCAGTCAACAGTATAATATGTAATCACGAGTGAAGCGCGGCAGCTGAGAGCAGGGTCGGAGTATCGATCCGACCGCGTATAGCCCTGCCTGTGTGCTTTATATCTCTTATTATACTTCTTTATATTTATGCTTATGTGTGTCTGAATAGATGCTTTAGAATACATAAGGCTTAATTTCGTGACTGACTGTGGAGTTAACATGAAACGTTATGAAAATATATACGTTATGTTGACTTTCCAAGGTCCTCCAACTAGCATAACATCAGCGTGTAGAATTATGTTCTTTTTTTATCGCAATGAATGGCGATACAAGCATGCTAATCACCTGATGCAGCAACACCATAAATTACAAAGCAATTATTGGCATTCCACTGCGCTCGCCATCCTGAGACATGAGATGTTGAGTTTCAATATGTCCAGTAGTTACTCTGGCTACAGTGTCCTTCAAACCGGAACACAACATGCATTTACACTGCTGTTTGTTGGAGAAATAGACATTGCGATGGTACCTACCCAGGCAGCCTCTCACGTATGAGAGAGCTACCACCAGCAAATAATCTCTACTAAATAAGCACGACGGTTTCACTAAAAAAAAACAATCAAGATTAAACATTTTTGAGACTAATATTCCCAAAATAAAACGAATTATAAGTAACAATAAGTTTAATAAAGACACAAGGTCGTCTTCTGCACACAATCATACCGGAACACAGCGTACTGATTACAGTCGGAACAGTAAAAAAATAATTAAATGTAACAATGACAGTTTATTTACAAAGGTACTTCCATTGTCAGCTGATACTCAAATTTGTGTTTACTTCTGACTTTTTCATGGCACTTTTTAAGATGCGGAAGGAATAACTAAAAATGTTAATAATGAATAACTTACTTCTTGCTACCACATTTGATATTTAACTAATGGTTTTAATTGGGAAAAGTGTAAGTTAATTGTTTTGCAAGTGGTTAAAATTGGCGTGATATTTAATTGGTACGTGTGACGAATGTTTGCACACTATTTTAATCATGGTACAATTTATTAAAACGTGCCGTGGTATTGTTAACATCTAATATGTAAGGTAGATTCTTGCATTATATAAAATATACATATAATAAACTAATTATTTTTTTTAGAATATTACCACGACTGCCTCGGTGGCGTAGTTGTATTACGGTACGGTTACAAAGCTGAGGTCTCGGGTTCGAGTCCCGGGTCGGGTAAGGTGATATTGGATTTTTCTATTCATTATGAGCCCGGAGTTGAATTTGTGCCCGATATGGCGATAGGCTCGCCCCCTATCACATCATGGGACGAAACATACAAGGCGAAATGTGGGTGTCCTGGCGGCGCCTCTGCCTACCCCCTTCGGGGACAAAGGCGTGAGTTTATGTATGTATGTATGAATATTACCATGAGTATAAAAAAAAAATCGAACTATCATACACACACCCTGATCCCCACAATACAATACAGTCTTGTGTTGTATCAGAAACTGCTAGGATTTTTCTCGGATGTGAAATGAGAGGCTTCAGGTTCGATCCCATATCTAGACAAATATTTGTATGGCTCAGAAATATTTGGTTTGAGTCTAACTGATACCAAGTCTCTCGTAGTTTTTTAATACGGATGACATTAGGGTAGCGACTGTCAATATTTCAATTATAGTTTATCTTCTTCTTCTTCTACTTGGCGTTATCCTGGCCAGTACAAGGCCCCAGGGTCCGCCCTCCGGCTGCGTCTCCTCCACTCCGCCCGGTCTTCGGCATTCTCAATAGTAAAGCCATTGACTCTCATATCTTCCTTGACGACATGTATCCAGCGCTTCTTAGGTCTTCTTTTGTAGTTTCTCCAAGATTACTTTAGGGTAGAGCTTTAGAATTATGCGTGTGGTGGGAGTGTTTACTATTGTAGTGTAGTTATTCTGCTTCATTATAAACAATAAATAAATACCTCTATATATATAGAATCAAAATTTAAAAGTTATGCCTCAAACTCCCTCGACCTCTGCTTCAATACAGGAGTAAAGATAATCTGGCAGCTGAATAAACTATGTGAAACAATGAGAGCGTTTGCGAGTGAAAGTGGCTACTAACAATTAGTGTTGTGTAAGCGTCTGTAACTCAGTCAATTGTGTTAAATGTATCAGTATTGCGCTGCGCTGACTCATTTCGGAGCTGACACATTGAGGCTATATGTTTTTAGTACTTTTAAGCGCGTAATAGAATTGTAATGTGATGATTAATAATCGGTGGTCGGGGTTCGGATCACAAAATACATTTTTAACACGCTTTTTAGGTTATTAGCTTCGCCTGTATGTATGTAACGGAATCTTTGTAGTCCATTTTCGAAACATCAAAACATCGGATTGACTTGAAATTTTGCCTACTCATCAAGGACCGATGATAATATAATAATTTATAAAGTATGTGACATTATCTTAACCAGAAACTTCAGATATATTATAAATATACAATGTTTAGATAGAGTATCTATATTCTCATAACGCCTTACAATTAGCGACATGATGAACAGAAAAGTTTGGGCCGTTCATGGGCAGTAGAAAACCAAACAACACCACGAATTACAAAAACAATGCTTCATTCTTCATTTTCATTCCACTGCACTCGCCATCCTGAGGCAAGATGTTAAGTCTTAAAATATCCAGTAGTTACTCTGGCTACAATGTCCTTTAAACCGGATCACAACAATGCATTTACACTGCTGTTTGGTGGGAGAAATAGACATTGCGGTGTTACCTCCCCAGGTGGCCCCTGGTATGAGAGACCACCAGCGAATAAATTATGTATTGGAAACAATTCAATAAATAAGCTGAATTGATCAGGTAACGGACCTACAGAAAACTAACGAGATTCATATAGTCGTATTATTTTCAACAATCTACACGTTAAACATACAACTGTATTACCACGAAGGTCGCCACCGAAATATCCATGTAATTAACCGCGCTTCCTTAGTTCAAGGAAATAATTACTAAATTGCCTTAAACAATATTCTTTAGCGAATTCACAAACCGGTTTCACTTAATTTCGACTGTTGTTGCTTACGGTAAAACCCCGGAATATCATTCGGAAATACACGATTTGTCTTTTTGACGGTAATTACGACATTAAAAGTTTAAATCATGCAAATACTCAAGAAAAATCCTTGAAATATACACGAAAACTACTTACCAAAATATGCAATATTGAGTCTTGAATTTGAATAAATAAATTAATAAATAGATGCCCCCAACATTCTCGTACATAGTTCGGACCCCGCACTGACATAATACAAGCCTTGTATCGCGCGTATCAGATGATGTGATAGGGGGCGAACCTATCGCCATATCGGGCACATATTCCTGACTCCGGGCTGATAATGAATAGAAAAATTCAATATGCCTTTGCCCGACCCGAGATTCGAACCCGAGACCTCAGCTTTGGAATCGTATAGTAGTACAACTACGCCACCGAGGCAGTAGTTTTAAATTAGCTTGTACAATTAATAAGGAAAACGATTCTACCAAAAAAATGCATCTTATATTTATTATGTATGTTCTACTGAGTCAGTAGTACTGCCTACTCGGAATTGTTACAAAATGTTAATTTACAATATCAATAAATTATTCATTACGTGTAGCGACATGTTTTTAACGGGAAATACAAAGGATATAGAAAAAGTAGCGCTAGTGCGGGAAGTACGTGGGACATATTATTTATATATATTATCACGCCTTTATTCTACAGGGGTATGCTGAGATTATGGATGACAAGATTTCTCAATTCTGGCATACCACTTTCCCTTCAGTCACTACCATCATTTACTTGACTTCTTTCTGACTTTGTCTTTGTTAAGGGTAACAGGATATGAGGCTTAAGACCTGATGTATTATATCCTCCGTGGCGCAGTTAGACGCCGGCTGTGAAACGAGAGGCCGCTGGTTCGATCACCGCAAAGGAATATTTGTGGGCCGCACAAATATTTCTCTCGGCGCTAGGTGATTGTGAGACCGAAAAGTCGCTCGTAGTTCTGATTGCGACACAAGACTTAATTGATCATAATGTGGGGTCGGGACTATATTGGCGACTGTTGGGTGTATTTATTATGTATTTTTATATCTGAGTTATATTACTTATGGACAGTCCATGAAGATAATAACAGGCGAGGACATGGCCATCTCCTTATTCTAGTCAATAAAATCTAATTTATAGAATTTTTCTAATTGGAAATCCCATTGAGCAGATAGTTAATCTTTATTAAAAATATAAATGTCGCGTGTTGGCAAAAGGGGCAGGAAACAAAACTGGTTGCCGGCAATTACTGAAACACCCAAACATTCAAGATTAGGGATGGCACGCTATGCATATATTTCCGTAACTTTCCCAACAAGCACATAGTTTAATATTCATAGTCGTGGAATAAAAATATGTATTTTGTATGGAAATAAATATAGTTATATTCTTTATTTATAAAACAATCATATTAATAAATAAATCTATAAAATGGAGGTGACTTATTACACAGTTCCGGCAAAATCACACGTCTAATCTGCTTGTAATTACGGCGATCATAAAAATCAGCACTTGGATTGTAAATATATTGGCGGCCTCTCAAAATAAACAAATACTGGAGGAAGAAAGATTGGATCTCCGACGATTTCAGTTGCCAAAAAACCAACACTTAAAATAAAAAAATATATATATTTCTCAAAACTAGTTTTCGGGTGCAGCATTTGTAGTATTGGCACGTGGCGGGGAGGAGCTGGATGAGGACTGCCCAGGACCGAACAACCTGGCGTGCATTAGAAGAGGCCTACACTCAGCATTGGGTGGATACATAGGCTGAAGAAGAAGAAGAAGAAGATTTGTAGTATTTAATACTTTATTTCCACAATAGTGTGGCAACCTTATCACCGACGCAATGAGTCACAGCAATAAAATATGTTTCGTGCGAAATGTATCTTAACAATACCGGTTCGCGCGTCTTTGTGTATAAACATTGCGTTCTTAGTAACGTTGCTCATCCAACAACGGCACATTTTGGTACATTTCGTTTACTGAAGTAAAGGAAACAAACAGTACCATAATATACAATTAAATTAGGAAACAGAATACGTATCATTTAAGTATTAATATTCTTACACCAGGTAGAGTTCTACTTACTTTAAAAGACTTTAAATTAAAGGAGGCCTTAAATATCTTTTTCTGGATAATAGGTATTGTAAATATTTTTTTCGGGGTAGATCTATACATTACAAGTGACAAATATTAAAGGAATCAAATCAACAACTGCGAACAATTAATTTAAATATAGAATGTTTATCCGACAATATACGTCCCAATGCAGGGCACGAGCCTCCAGTACAATCTAGAGTACGATTGAGAGGGGTTAGGCCATATAGTCCAACACGCTGAATTAGTGCGAGTTGATGGACTTTACTACCATAATATTCTTACAAATTCAAGTTCTCAATATAGAAAACAAAAATACAAATTCTCTGTATACAACAAAGAAGATAATTCTTTAGTCGTTTTGGTCACACGCGAGGCATCAAGACCACATCGCGTGCTATCTCGTTTTTGATACAGAAATACCGTCACGAAGGTTTTACCATATTAGAACATCTGATAAATAAAATTACACACAAGCTCTGGAATGAACGGTTTTGCTCAGCGATATGACATCCTTTTTTTTTCGAGGTTTAAAGAGGAATACTTACGAAACGGCAGGCAGCGACTTGGCTGTGTCCATGGCTGAGCCTTAATAAAATCATTAATATTTATAGCAGGTTCCACTTCTTAGTTTTTGTTATGTTCTAGCTCCTAATGTAATTTTCCCTTTCCTTCCAGATTCGAGGGCGGAATGGGCCCGCGCATAATATTCCCGACGCCGGCCAACCCGTGGCTGCAGCATCAGTACCCTCTGGACACCGAACCCTGGAGACTGCCGGTACCTCTTCCACCGGACCTAAAGGTATTACAAAGCGGTGCATACTGCACAATGTATTTTTAGAATACTAACCTAATGATAGTGGCTATACTGTGATCTAAGCCATCTCAATCGAACTTTTAATCGAGGAATCCCAAAATCAACAATCAATCATTGATTGTTATAAAGGTTCTATATAGGGTATACCTCTACATTTGCATAAGAAAGTTAACATTGGAATAATGAGCTCTTCACATAATGGATGAGGAGGAGACTTGGGGAGGCTTATGGTCAGCAGTGGACTACCTGTGGCTGAATAGATAGATAGACATTATGTGTAGTGGCGGTACTTCCATACAAGCCCAAAAGCCCGGCTTGCCCTACATAATACGTATTTACTCCATATTGAATACAAACTATTACATTCAATACAACAGTCATTTATTAGAAAACATCTAGCATTTAATTTTTTTGAATTTACCGCGCCGCGATTCAATGAGACGCCAGCGCCGAAGCGCCGCGTAATATTCATTCATATAAAGTTTATAAACTATACTGAACTTGAAAAGACGGAGCACACAGCACATATATCTATCCTTTTCTCTCTCGTGTGCTTTTACGGGGCTTCTAGCAACGCGTGAACTGTATGGGGAAATGATATTACTCGATCGCTACGAATGTATAGCTATAGATATGTTATATAGCTGTTTACTGTACACGAAATGCCCGGCTTCGGCCTTGATGATATAAAAACATCGTGCGTTGCATGGTCGTCACGTGATTATTTGTTAAATCAATTACATCTATTGTTATTAAATTAAGTTGGTTCCTTTTAGAAATTATTTCTAATATTTTTTTTAGAACAAATAATGAAGTTTTAATATTTCTTTTAATAAATTGTATCTTTTGTATTGTTTATTTCACGTTTACTGGCAATACAGCACATATTTCTACTAACTTCATTTGTATTATGATTTATGAGTTGTGAATGTGTTTTGTTTAAGGTTAATGTTTAGTTTTTTTATGTTATTTAAACTTTTTGATACTATTATGAGTTGTATTGTTTTCTGTGATGGTTTGAGTGCGATGGTGAAAGCGTTCATTGCCGGTAAAAAGGTAAATTCATTCAATTATATTGAAAAATAAACCGGCGCGAAACCTATGCCGGGTTTGTACATTTAGTAAGTCGTGGTAAATCACAATAGACATTTCTTCAGTTCAGTTTAATAAACTAGGTACGTACTTTTATTACTACACATGCTCCCTTTAAAGCTATTAAAAAATCGTGATTCATATGTTTTTAAATGACACGTCTTGTGTGTTAGATTGTTTGGATTATAATGCTTTAAATTTTCATTAATTTAGGTGGTCCTTTCAAAAGGCAATCTATTATTTTAAATCCAGAAAAACATTTAAACATGAATGCGTTAATAATAATTTCTGTCTGCAATTTCGGTAAACCTCGAAGTCGAACACGGCACCACAGAATAGTGACGGCAATAGAAATGCAATGAAAATTGAAAAGTTACGGATGCATGTTCACAAGTAATCTATATTAATAATTGTTTTAATCGTAAGATTAGGTGGTAGGTTAGCCGACGTATTATAAATTAATTTTCTTCGTTCTTAGTAACTTTGTGTTTCTAAAATAATATTAATTAAACGTAAAAAAATATTCGGCTTGCCCTACTCCAAAACCCTAGGCACGCCACTGATTATGTGTGTCTTACTGGCCGCACCACGGCAGGTAGTACCACGGAGGCTGGCTTCATAGATAACTAACAATATTGTTGGTTGATCCAGACGACATATCTGCAAGCAGGGGCTTAATTTATCAGTTTCCCTCTCATCGAAAGAAAACGAAACTTAGGAATAGTTGTAAGTTGTTACAACCTTTTATTATGAATTCAAGACATTCAAAATATGTCTACAAACTTGTGAAGATAGAATAGGAAGGAAAGAGATATAAAACTATTCACACGTGCCAGTCCATTCGTACTGAATGTAATCACCGTATTTGCGCTGATAATACCCCTAATTAAACAGGATTATAATAAAATTAAAGCTAATACAACTTTAATTACTTCAAATCCTTATGATGAAGTAATTATATCTTTAGATAAACTTAATACGATAATATCACATTCTGGAAACAGATTATGAACAAGGATTAAATCTTTACAACTATGGTAGGTATGCTGATGGTTGCAGTATCATAATCACTCGGATGGCAACTGAAGTGAAACGAGCGTAGATTTATAATAAGAAATCAGCCCACGTCTGTACGCAGTACTCGAAACTCTTCCTCAATCGCGAGATCGATTGCTGGGGCTTAAGCCGAAGTCTACACTGCTCTATTGCTCGTTAGCGGACTTTACATGCCATTGGTATTCTTGTAAAGGTCACATGAAAAAAAATACACCCAATAGTCATATTCACCTGACCTCACATGAAGATACGAATCTTGTATCGTGGGTATCAGGAACTATGAGAGATTTCGACCTCACAAACACCTAAATCCGAAACAAATATTGGTACACCGCACAAACATTTCTTTCAGTGCTGGCATCGAACCAGCTTCTCAACAACAACCGACTGCTAATCAAAGGCAAGCAAACAAACTTACTAACTTAATAATCTACTTAGGGAAAATGAATGTATCTTAATCGCGACGAAACAGAAGTGTCAATGAATAAAGATGAGTCTTTCCCTTCAGACGTTCCGCCAAGACCCTGTCTCCGTGGAGTCAGCGAGCGAGTCCACGCCGCCTCCACCTCGGCATCACTGGACGGACTCCGCGTTGGGCTGGGCGGCCGGGACGGTACTGTTGGCGGTCTTCGTGCTCATCGTAAGGGCGGCCGAGAAGTGCCTCGATCGGAAGCTGTTTAAGAGTAAGGGGAAACTTCTTCACTCATTTCCAATCCTCGTTCGCTGAAGAACGACGCCTAGTGACTTTTGCTTTGTTCTCGTGATCGAAGTGGTTGCTTTTATTCGTATGAATAACGACCGCCGTACACAGCCTTTATGGTTCAATCTTAGTGACGGAAAAGTATCTCGTTTCGGGTCCACTCTGTATATATTACTAAAGGTTCGGAGGTTTTCCTCCAACATAACGGCATTAGCTCCGTCTGTGTATAAAATTGAACTATCAATAATTCTATCGACAAATAGCATTATCTTCGTACTGCATAATAAATTTTGCTTGCTAAACCTCGTATATCTATGAAATTTGTAATTTTCAGTAAGGAGACGTCCGTCGGAAGAGTGGCCGACGCCCAACGTCCTTGCAACTAGTCGTAAGTTATATTTATTTTTAACACAAGAGATCATAATAGGAATATTCATTTTAGGCCTAAGGTATTTACACTCACACCTCTATGAAAATATAAACTAAATTCTACTCAAATAATACATGGCAAATAATTATAATTATCTTATTTTCTTGTAGATTAATACTTTTAATTACTTATTTTATTACGCTATACACTATAGACCGATTTAGACCAAATGTTAAGTCCATTTTTAGAATTCTAACTTGTTTGCATCTTTTCTTACAGAATAAACTATGAACACGCAAAGTAAAAACGTGCTTTTATTAAATATATCAATGATTTTAAATTATTCAAAGATAATATTATATATTACCTTGACGCTAAACTGCATATAAAGTCAATAAATTAAGCATTCCACGTACCATCTTATGTCAAACTGCAAAGTGAACAAATGATCAAATAAAAATCACAGAAGATCATTTGATGCCAGTTGCTACTAATATATTGATTGTGAGATCATTGGAGATGACGATGTTCAATATCTGATCTGCACTGATTTAATCATAAATAAGCAAATGGAAATTAGGTATATGCTACAAATAATTAAAAATATATGATTTTCTTCCAGATCAACACTCAACTGGCCCAGAAGCAGGCCCACCATCACACCCTGAATCGTTTTCGCAAACCATTGATCTTCCACCTCCCTACTCCGAATGTGCAACTGGACCAAAACCTTCAATACAATCCGAAGACCCGCCGCCTCCATACTCAGATTGCTATGTCTCGTTCATCAATCCAAAAGACGGAGTACCTACAGCAAGAATAATGAGACGTAGAGATGATAATGCGTCTGGTTCAAATGTTGGCCAAGATAATGATAGCTCTAACGTTGCTAGTCAAGTTAATCAAAGTGGTACAAGTAATGGAAATGAAAATATTGATACCAATACTCATGGAACGCAAAATGGAGATGATGCTTTGGTCGACGTTGGACAAAATAATTTAAATGATATCCAAAACGGAAATGATAATGCAAACGCTGGAACTGAAAATGTTGGATCCAATAACACAAATGATGAATCAAATGGATCTACGAGTCAGGATTGTGTGATAAACGTGAACGGAAATGGAACCGTGGTGCAGGTATAAAAGTGCTATTATTGGAGAGAGTCCACTTACAAGTGACTTCAATTTGGATGATACAGAAGATCCATAATGGAGAAATAACTGTGCCGACTGAAAGGCGAAATATAAACGTTCTTTAAGTTCAAATGACAAAATGAACTTGAATGAGAGAACGGTTGAATTTGTTAAAACTCCGGTTTCTCCAAATAAAATAATTTTCGATGCACCAAATGACAATGCCGCTTTGTGACAGCGGAATTCACTTATTTTAACTGAAATACAGTTAATTAGTGAACTAAGTATGGAGATTAAAAACGAAAATGTAGAAATTCGAAGTGAGGAGATTAAAAGACAGTTCCGATTCGGGTGTTTGTGTATTGGGCTGTAATATAGCTTAAAGACTGAAGTGAAAAGTTACGAAGGGCGTGAAATCTCTGACATATGGTTTTGATACCTGATTTAGTGATAAAAATTTAATCAATTTTTCATAGTAATGCAATGTAATGTAGTAACACTTTTGTGGTGTGTGCCAAAAATATTTTTAGATTTTATTGTCGTATAAATTCTTTTAATTTATGGCTTGTTCTATGTCGTATTAAAACGAGATTTTACAATATCTTACAATTAATGGTAATCAAAGAACGATCGGGCGTACAAAAGTGCTTGAGGATTAAACTATAACAAGCGCCATCGTAGCGTCGTTTATGAACTACCAATTTTGTATAAAATATTTTACAAGTAGTATTAGGTCATATTATAGTCAATTTTAAATATTTTGTGAATAGGCTGACAATCGGAATAATACCAATAACTTAGCTGTTGTATTCCTTGAATAATCTCAACTTTATCATGTTTTTATTTAATTATATAATCTTCTTAAGACTTAACGTTGTCTTTACTGCAATAGATATCTTTCAAAATCGTATTACGCTACGAATAAAATACAGAAACTCAAATATTTTTGGTGCATACCCCCCATAGTACTAAAATACAAGTGATCCTTCGAAAGCAATAGTAAGATGCAATTATTTTTATATTGGCATAGTTGTAGCGTCGGGTTGTAATAGATTCGTAATGTGCTTGCTTACCAAAGAGTAGAGTGGGGATGTGGTTGATGTCAAGGGTTGAAATGCGGATATCTGCGTATATTTTAGTGGGTTAAGCGGATACAATGTTGCTTATAAGTTTATGTACTTAGGCGGGTTATTGCGCTATATAATTGAAAACTAAGCGATAGTTTGTCTTTATCCATTAGTATGAAGAAGAAGTCCAATTAAATTAGCCGTTTTTGCTATTTTACATATTATATTTTATTATTTATTTTGCTATCACGGTTGTGATTTTCAGCAAAGATCATAATGACATATTTTTGAGCTACATTTCAATTTGTATAGTGGATTGAATTTCGGAATAAATATTCAATAATTCGATAAATAAGAAAATGTGGAAAGTTTATTAAATACGGGTTGACACCAACGACATCCCCAGTACAGAGTAGGTGTACATACAATATGCCTTATTCAGTCTGATAGAGATCTCTAGAGGTCGAAACGTGATATATCTCAGACGTGATAGGTACCATCACTCTTATAAGTATAAGGTTCTGTGAGTCGTGATAGAGGCTCTGTGAGAAGTGACAGTATGTGTGATTTTTTTAAACTCCGATTTAGATTATTTTTATATCATGTGACGGCAATTATTGACATTGCACTTATTTTGAAAATAAAGTGTGAACTGCAGACAAATAACTAATCTGCAGACCCTGCAGATTAGTTATCGATAAGTCAGAATGATTATCTTATTGACAAAATTATGTCGGCCTGCCCAAGACATGTCTTTACTCTATCTGATCTAAGATACCATATATTATGCATATTTCACAATGATGGGTAACAATATGTGTATGTTTGCTTATTAGTCATCAAAGATTAATTTTATATGATAATTCCTGTCTCGAAATATATCAGTATGCATCTCTTATCAAATGACGTATGATAAGATTATTGAATAGTCGAGTGACGTGGGGGTTTTGTGTTGCGAGTGGGGTACCTATCTTCGTCATAACGTTAGTATAAACACTAGACAGTCGAGCGTCATGCCTGACTAGAGTAGATTAAGATTATTTACGATTTTTTCAAATAAATCTTGTATTATTTAATATGTGTTTTATTTTGTATTTCTTTTTAAAACCATGGGTGCTTATGAAGTTTGGCGCTACAAGACCCAAAGACGTTATTATTAATCTTTATTGATCAATAAATAACGAATTTTGACTCAATTTTTATTCTCAGGTTTCAATATTAATAATCTATTATTTCCAGTTCATAAAATTCATTTCTCAAATTTGATTTTCGCCCATTTTTCATTTAGTTGTATCATTTTTATTATAATACACAAAGTAATTGGAGTAACAAATGATTATGGTTAAATGAAACAAAACAATAATTATAATTGTTTTATTAATAAATAGAACACAAGTCATTTTACAGTACTATTATTTCTGTAAAAATACATGCCTTTTATACTAACTAAAACTACTAAATGCAAATGAAGCCGCGGTCACGCACTAGTATTTATTATACAAACTTACATTATACATTATACAATATACATACAATGATTATCAATTTTAATTCTGGTCCTAAAGGATTTTCCAATGTTACTGATATGGAAATTAAGTTTAATAAACCTAGTATTCCAAGGTGAAGGACCAATAAAGTATGTTTTCTTAAATAAATTATCTTTAAAGAAACGAATAAACACAGATATTATATATACAGATATAATATTTTGATCTTACAGTAAAACATTTCTTGTGTGTATCAGAAACTAGGAGATAATTTTGGTCCTTACATCCAGACCCGAAACAAGTATTTGTGGGACACATAATCATTACTATACTGTGTAGAGATAAGACTAATTGCACCAACAAGACTCTCAAATAGAGATCAAATAAAAATAAAAATAAATCCATTAGATACTTTACAATATTGGCAAAGAATTTAAAATAAAAAGATAAAAAAAAGGGACCAGAATACGTTACGTATAATTTTCGAATAGTATCTTCATATTTTACATACAATCTAAGAGTATTATTGCTTTAAATATAATCTAATTTATAAATAAATACACCCAACAGTCACACACATAGTACCGACATTACACAAAAATGTCTTGTGTCAACGTAACAAAAACTAACAGGGCCTTTATTTTGCCACATAACTATGTAGAGAAAATTGGTAGGTATGCATAAACTAAAATTGTAATGACGTCACATGTTAGTAAATAATAACTTAATTTGACAGCTGATGGTCATTTACTGACATATGACGTCATTGTACGTACGGTCGCCGTAATGCTAAAGTTGCATTTTGGCGATTAATTTAAATAGTTAAATTTAATTGGCTGTTTGTTTATAGTTAAAAGAATTGATTGTAACTTTGTGGGACACAAGTTAGGCAATCTATTATAAACTAAGAATTTTTATAGTGGGCACTACAAATATACACATAAGTCGGTCTGTGTGGACATATATTTTGGTACAAATAACTATAAATACGCGTACAGTCTTACATTCACAACAGTTCTAGCACCAACACTTCACTTAAAATTACATACAAATATACTGTGAGTTTTTGTAGTTTGTCTTATGATTGATTACCTCTGCAAATAACCATGAAGCACAATTAGGGCGAGGTATCATGATAAATGATTTGACAAAGAGACTGACCAAGTGTAAGCAACACTTTTACACTGGAATCTAATGAGGACTAAATGAACAAACGACACAAAAATAAACAAAATTTATCCAGGTACACCACTTAAATTTCAGAACAACCATAATATGTATATGTAGTTACAAAACCTACCAACTTCACCTTACAATCCTGTAGGAACAAGATTACAAAAGCTCACTCACCTATCTTCTAGAACCTTGCATGTTCCATTATGCTGTATTAGAGGTAAAACCAGATACTCTACGCAATACTACAAAAACTCACACACTCACCAATCTTCTAGAATGTTCTAGAAGGTTCCAGTAGTTTCCCTACAGTTCGTTGTTCTTGCGGCGAACATACCGCGCGAAGTAGTCGGGCCGCCAACACTTGCACGAGCCCGGAACCAGGAACCAGTCGTAGTACAGACGCACCTGGGAGATATATCTTCATTAGTATTGGAAAAAGAGCGTGGTGGCCTGTTGGTAACGGACCAGACGCGGCTGCCAACATGTATGTACACGGTGCTCGCGGGTTCAAATCCCAGGGCACACCTCTGACTTTTCGGAGTTATGTGTGTATTGATAGTCAATCACCACGCACTATAACGGTGAAGGAAACCTACATACTGTACCGATTTTGAAAAATGTCTACGGTGTGTAAAGTCCGCCAACCCGCACTAGACCAGCGTCGCGGACTCTATAGCCTAACCCCTTTCAATCGTACTCTCGATTGTAGAGGAGGCCCGTGCCCTGCAGTGGGACGTATTTGGGCTGATACAGATCGTGGAGGGAAACGCGTGGAAACCTGCATACCGTAGAGACCTTCATTTCCTATGGTATGTGAAGTCCACCACTCCGCGCTAAGCCAGCGTGATGGACTATGGTTTACTCTTCTTAGTCCAACTATTGGATGTGAAGGAGTTCTGTGCCCGTGGGTGGTTATGGGCTAATGCAGCATGGTATGGAAAACTAGCAACCCAAAGCTACATTACTAACCCCCTATTAATTTATCCCTCTTGCAACCGCGGATGGCAGACTGGCCTGAGACTGGCACTGGACTGGCAGATTATTACCTAAGAAGAAAGGTGTACCCTGGCACCAGCTGGAGTAACGCTAGGTAGGATAAAAATATTCATTCATGTTGAATACCTCAATAAACTACTACGTATGTGTCTCACCTGATAGCATCCCATCTCGTCGTGTCCGTCGCAGTGCATGGGTTTGTCTGTACTGGGTTCGGCGTCGGAGGGTTGTCCTGCTCGGTTCTGAATGTACTGCTGGTATTCAGGCTGCAATTACACAATGCCTATCTATAGCATACTAATTCAATTTATCATCACTGCTTGGTGTTTATATACATCCATCTAAATTGGTAATTTTTTGAAGATATTCCGTGGTAGAGATAACCATCGAATTACAAATATTCAGCATTACTCGTGCTCATGCTCGTCTCGCCATACATTGCAATAAAAAAAACCACACAAACATTTTACAAAAACGTTAGGGAACACGAAATCTCAACCTACCTACTTATAAGATCTAATTCAAGTCAGCAAACAACAACTATTATTTATCTTACCTGCAAATTCTGTTGTTGTTGCGTAGGATAATGAAGCTCAGCAACAAGAAGCGACACCCAACGAGGAGAACTCAGACATCCACCCTCCAGGTAATGGCATCGCGACTGCATGCATCTGAACAACACAGAGAAGTAAATACACTCAATAAATTAAATATACGGCCTAACCAATCTCAATCGTATTCGTGATTGTATAGGAGGCCCGTGCCCTACAATGGAACCGTATATGGCCTGATACTAATACAGTTAACACATATTCAGGCCTCAGGGATCTAAAGCGATATATCCGTCCTATGTATGGGTATAATTGACGTAGAAGTTAGAACTCTACTGTCCCCTAAAAACTCATGAGAAGTAACACATTTGCTATACCGTTTCGTGTAATCAGCAAAACTTTATACGAATATTCATAAGAAATTAAGAACGATCGTGGACAAACGTCTAGGGCTTCGA
The DNA here is from genome assembly GCA_949752805.1 of Deilephila elpenor. Lineage (NCBI taxonomy): Eukaryota > Metazoa > Arthropoda > Insecta > Lepidoptera > Sphingidae > Deilephila > Deilephila elpenor. The sequence continues at coordinate 9,878,052 of OX457118.1, read as the reverse complement.
AAGCTAATAAAACCCAAATTACAATTCTTCAGCCTGTTACCACGACCTTTCAAACACTGTAAAGCTCACTAACAATATCACAGAACAAAATTAAATTAAATTTTCAAAAGTGCTATGTGTAGTTTCACTGTACAATTTCCGTCAAAGAATCATCATCGAATCAAGATAAATAAATAATAAATAAATAAATACACCCAACAGTCACATACATAGTCCTGACCCCACACTAAGATCGAGTCTTGTGTCGTGGGTATCAGAAGCTACGAGAGACTTTTCGGTCTCACAAACACCCAGACCCGAAACAAATACCTGTGGATCACACAAATATTTGTTTCGGTGCGGGGATCGAACCCGCGGCCTCTCGTTTCACAGGCGGCGTCTAACCAACTGCGCCACGGAGGCTGTCAAATCAAGATCAAACGAATCATCGAATATCAACCTACATGATGGTTTTCACATAGCTGATGATAACAAAGCTGTATTTTCTTCTATGGCTGATACTGATACTTTAGATACTGGTGATATCGAAGACCACATACCGGGTAACCTCCACAGTCTGCGTGAAGTATCCCTCGTAAGGAATCTGCACGACGTACCGCCACACTCCCTGGTAGTTGCGCGCGAACACCGGCGTCGCGTACTCCACGCGCGCGGGGCACGGGGTGGGGGGACCCTGGGCAACGGTCTATTGCGTTATTAGAGGTATGTAGCATGCTGATGTTTATGAGGGGTGGTAAACACTTAATAGTTACTATCATATGAGCTGTTCGCTGGTTTAACGGAACAGTTGCGGCTTCGGGTTGTAAATGCTTTATTCTGACCTGCCTATACATCAATTAGCTCTAATTCTAGTGCCAATTTATAATTCTAGAGCATCAATCATACGCTGACATGGATAGGTATAAAATTATTATTAAACATGATGAAGAACACTTAATTCAAAGAACATAACTAACAAAAAAATAACACATACGATCAGCGTATTCTGTGAAGTGACTAAATGTTTCTTTATAGTACAAAAAAGATTAAATAAATAAATAAATAGTCAGCAAAATGGCATTAACTTGGCACTAGCCCATAACAAGCCCATGATGCGATCTCCAACAACCTGCAATAACACGTTGCATTGGGCGGGTGGCGTTGGAGCCAACGTCGGGGCCAACGTGTGGAGCCGGCTTAAGGAAAGTGTCTCACCTCATATCGATGGTGAGGCGCGGTGTGCGGCGCGTGAGGCGCGGCGGGGCCGGGGTCCTCGCGCCGCTCCACTCCACTGGACGACTCCCCGTCGCCGTTGATAGCACGATACAGCATGCAGAATCTAGACCAATTAATAGTACCTAATCAATATACCACATACTGCAAAGTACTGAACCCACAGTAACATAATATTAGAACCCGAAACAAATATCTGTACATCTCAAAAACAATTTTTCTTGGAATTGGCTATTTGACTAATTTCTGAAAAGTGTTTTAAAGTCTAGACATAATCACTCTATACCTCTTCAAACTATTAATTTATTTTTAAAGCGTTGTTTATAACGAATAAACATATTTTTCAGTTTTATCATCATATATGTCACCAAAACGGTAGGTCACGTGACTTTGAAAAAGTTACGTCACGCTTTATAAATGGTGAATGATCTTGGTGGCAGAGATGAATGAAAATTGTAAATCGTGACATCAAACGCTGCACAATGACAGCTTGTCGTGTTTTGTTAAAAAATGGCAAACTTATTTTAGACAATTTAAATATTTATAATTTAGATAAATGTAAATAAAAATACCTATAATTATTGTTTACCAAAAAGCTATCATATGCAACACATTTTATAATTTATTGCCACAACAGTCAAATACGCAATTGAACCTGCGGCTTTTCATTTTGTAGCTGGCATCTTAACCCATTGTGCCAATAATACTATAAGTTGGCTCTAATATAGAAAGATAATATTAAATTAAATATACAATTAGTTTACAAAAATAAGTCGGAAAAGTTTAAAAAAAAAGTTACGTTAATGAGTTATGACTACCAATAACAAAACGTTATGTCAAAGTTGACATTGCGCCACAATTTGACCGCTTTGACTTTTTAGGTTAGAATTTTAGTGCGAACTGTAATAAATGTTTCGTGTTAGTTTTGTTATAAAATGTCTACAGCTCTGATCAGACAGGCGTTGGAATTCGTCGAGCAAGAAGGTAAAATGTTTACAAGTATTTTAGATAAAATAAAATTGTTATATACGTAAAATACGTAACAAAATTATTACGACAATACTTATAAAATTTACGACAACTTTACGTTCATTTTATAGCACATCAATAAATTAAATTTTATGCAATCTGAACTAGGCATAACCGAAACGTATTTGATACACAAATTACCTATTAAACATACCAAAAAGACTTGGTTATTCGTTGTGCAAATCAAAAACTTTTTAAAGTGCTAATTTAAAAGAAATAAACTTGCATTTACCTTATAAGCCCTGCTTACCCCAATGTGATGCGGGTGTGAATTAATATTTGATTGTATACTAATATAGGTGTCTTATTGTTAGAAAGCGCTGGAAAACACAAGAAGCGCGGCCAGAAACGCAAAGCGACGGGTCAAGGTACTTTCAATTTGACTTTATTGATGTAATAGACTTCTTGAATGTCTGTGCAGGCGTAACTAGGTAAATTCTGTTCATAGCAACCATATACATTTTCTATTCCTTGAAATTCTTATGGATACTTGTTTATAAAATATTTACTATTTTTCTTTATAAATACTAATAACTAAGTATTCTTATCGTAGTATTTAAACTTATGATTGGCATACAGAGAAATTATCTTTCTGTCTTAAGCATTGTAGTTTCGACCTTGCACAACATAAATATTTGTTTTACCAGAATAACTATTTGTAAAGGCTTCTGCAATACACAAGCGCATTTGTTATAATGTCAAGGTTACTTTAAAAACAAATTATTTATTCCTTTGCAGTACACAAACCAGTAATCCGACCGAAGAAGACTGAGAAACCGAAGTCAACCGATCAAAAAGTTGAGGAAAATATTAAAAAGTTACTGGCACTTTCCAAACCCGCTGCCGATTCTGACACTGCTGAAACGGTTAGTTGATATGTATTGATTATTTATTTTCTTTAATTAACATATCTTCATGAATGATGGTTTGAGAGCCTTATTGATGAAATTGGTTAAAAATTTGCTGTTAAAAAAGGGACTGCAGGCTTTATCCATGCATTGTGACAAATGTTTGTAAACTACAGAGATTTGTGTCTGTTATGAATGTTGAGGCTGAAAAGTTTCTCATGTTTCTGATACTACAGGGTCTGGTAGATTATGTATGTAATTGTTGAGTATATTAGTTATTTATTTATTTAAATACAAACGAAACCAACCAAGAAATTACTCCATGTTTAGATAATGGCTAAAAACTGGTGTAAAACAAACATTTTGTTACTATATATAAATACTATAAGAGAATACAAGATAAAACTGGTTTATTTGCTCATAAATGTCAGTAAGGTCATATAAGATAAAAACATAGTTTTATGTATTAGTTTATAATTACCAGTGCAGAGTGTAGTAATATTTTTGACAGTAATGTTATTGGTTATTTTATAATTTTAAGTTTTATTAAAAATTGATAGAGTGGTTCCAAAACATCGGCTAGTGAGTGCATTGTGAGTTTTTTTATTGCAGTGAATGGCGAGACAAGCATGCCATTTGCCTGATGGTAAGCGATACGACTGCTCATGGACAGTAGCAAAATCAAAAACACCATGAATTACAAGGCAATGCTTGGCATTCCACACCACTCCCCATCTTGAGACATAAGATGTTAAGTCTCAATATGTCCAGTAGTTACTCTGGCTACAATGTCCTTTAAACCGGAACACAACAGTGCATTTACACTGCTGTTTGGTGGGAGATATAGACATATATGAGAGACTTACCACCAGTGAATATAATAATTACTGCAGACTCAAATACAATAATTATTGCAGAGATGTAGTTCTGTCAACATATTATGTAGGCTAAACCCAATACAAGATTCACTTGTGGCGGAAGTTTTACCTTTGTATTGTGTTTGGTCTTCACTGTACAAGCAGAAACAAGTATACTACCAACTATAGTCTATAGCCATGTCACTATCTCAACGAAATACAATAGCAAAATTGTTACTTTGCTAAAGTTTTCTGTGAGACAGTATCACCAAAGTGGGCTGTCGAGCAGATACATTCATACTATAGATTTTACTACTTGCAGCAAAACTATACCTATGTACCACTTCATTTTCTTCTGTAACAATTACTTTCTAATCCAGTCTTTGGTTGGGAAAAGAGAACAGCAGTTGGTTAAACTATGTCATATCAAAAAAATGTTCAAAAATTTTTCTTTCCTTTTCATCATTTTCCATTGATATTATGCAAACTTACAGAAGCAATTCTCTTGATAATGGAAAACATCTTATATTGAAATAATAATTGAACTCTACCGCATGTTATCGATTAGATAACAATAATGTACTCATTACTATAAACATCATAAACTGGTAGATAATATGCCATATTTTTTTTTTAAACTACATTAATAGATTTCCTGATTTTTCAAGGTTATCAGTATTTTTTATTGATGTTTTTTATTATCCAAATACCAAGGAATGGTTATGTTTTTGCGCATTTCTTGTATGCTTATTTGTATTTAGGAATTTATAATTATAATATGTTTAGTCATTTCCTAAGTAGTACATCTACTCCGTGTTCAATTTTATCATCATGTCTAGAAAATTGATTTAAAAAAGGAAATTTTGACACTTCCCAACTCTCCTCTTAAACTCATTACTGTGTATTATAAATTTTATATTTCTATGGTTTAGGAAATAATAAACAAAATCTCACTTTACCAGTAAATTTTCTACATACTTTAATGTTGTATTTTCTGCTGCAACTCTTCAACTATATTTTTTAATCTAAGTTAATATGTACATGCATCAGTCTCATGAAATATCAATTTTCCCCATTAAATTCTAACTACTCCTCTTATTTTACAGATAATAAAACGAGCAATAAAAGGTAAACCTCTCCTAGAGAAGATACAAGTGTCTAAAGAACCGGAGAAGTCAATTCTATTCGCAGACGAGGAGGAGAGTCACCACAAGTTTGAGACGGAGTTGTTCTGCAGCTAATGTTGTATGGATGTACCAGATGCCACAGTGGGGAAGGTTGTGTTGATATCCACTACCACACTGTTTGTCCTGTCCTCAGTGTGGGTTAACACTTATCCCTTTTTTGACGAAGGTGAGATGTTTTAACATGTATTTATTAACTAGTCCCCACTCTCCCCTACCTTTACATGAGTGTTAAACCGTCTTGGTTTTCCTTCCTCAGTGTTACAAGAACACCAAAGTAAATAACTTTTTAGTCTTGTAAATTAATAATTGCAATATATCTGCAAGATATTAACAAAAGTTTAAAAATTAAGCTTTAGAACTTAGATGGTTTAAAAAAATGTCTACGATTTTCATTATTTTTCTATTTACTTTGGCTAATATTTTTGTACAGTATTTTCTATCTAAGCAGATACATATATTCTACAATAAACACAGCACACTGTCCATAATTGAGATAAATTATGTACTAAACTCATAATTAATTGATTCCAGATTCTTCAATCTACCCTCTCCTGCCAGATCCACAGTGGTTGCTTCTGTCCTGCGCAATTTGGGGTCTACTGTTCATTGGTGGTCTCATGTCCTTCACTCTCTACCACATTCGACCATACCTGTAACCATGACTCAAGACTGGGTCATTATTGGCATCTCCGGGGTCACTTGTGGGGGCAAAACGACCTTGGCAAATAAATTGAGAGAGAATCTATCACCGGTGTATGTGTTTCATCAAGATAAATATTTTTATCCCGATGATAGCCCGAAGCATGTGAAGTGTAAGGACTTGGACCATAATAATTATGATATCCTTTCGTCGTTGGATATGGATGCCATGTTCTCGGATATAATGAGCACTATACGGGGAGATAATAAAGCTCATAAGTTTAGTGAAGAGGATGGCAAGTTTGAAATTAAGGGGAAGAAATTTATGGTGGTTGAAGGTTTTACTGTATTGAACTTTAAACCTATACTGGAGTTGTGTCATTTGAGGTAATTTCTTTTTATATTGATGTTATGACTAATTACAAAGTGAATTATTTGGTGGTAAAAAAGTACTTTCAACAAAGGTCACTGGTTCCGCCATATTTATATATTTGTATAATTATTGATCGATGTTTTCTATACATATTTCGCGAGGTTGGCAGTACTGCAATTAGTGCTGTGTTGTTTCATATTCCCGCTATTTTCCCTTTCCCTCTAACGCACGCCTGACCTAATATGTCTGTACTCCTTGCGCGTACGTCGCGCGGGAGTTACGGGAAGTGGGGACGCGCTGTGCCCCACACGTACTTCGCTTCGAACCGCCGCACGCGCCGCACATGTACTCGTAAGGACGTAAGTGTTCCCGCCGCCGCTAACCCGCATGTGCAAATGGCGTTCCGCTAATCCGCGCTATACTGTGTAATCGCACCCCGCTTTGTGTGTACCAATTGATAACTAAGGACTTACAACCGCAAGGTTGATGCTAGCATAGCTATTTTACGGGACAAGCCCCTGTTCGCGCGAGTGTCGTGAATAAGTCGACGCCATCGCGCCGGGACCGCGTGCCACCTCGCCGAGGATGCAGATGTCAAGGTAAGGCGTGCACATCCCTTGCTCCCGATCCAACCGCATCGCACCGCGAATCAGCCCTTTGAAGGGGATGATAAAATACAGTCCACTCATTCGTACTTGCCAACTCCGCCTAGCTACCGCTTAGCATCAGCCCCTTTAGGAATCAGATAGGTACACATACCCACTTTTAAAAATCAGGTTTACTTTAACCTCCCCCGCGCACCGCACAAAAACGCGTTGGGTCAATTACGCACCATAAATTTTGGTCACTTCGCGTCGGATAAAAATCGTCTTTTGGTGCAACGTAATTTGCACCCAACTCGTTTATATATATAATATATATATTTCGCTTTGTTTTACCGCATACCGCCATTCGTTAATCGCTTAAGAAATTATTATTATATAAAAATGTCGCGTTCAAGGACAAAGGGCGCCGAATCACCCGTGTCCGACAGTGAGCTTACTTTATCGGAAAGTAAGCGAAACACATATTTTGCAATCATACAAAATATTTTCGATAAGTCGCAAAACGCATTTACTAGTGAGGAATGCATGGAAACATTTCTCAGTTCAGTAGGATCGATCGATAGATTGTCAGAACAATTTCGAGATTCAGTTGATGATTATAACCGCGCTTTGCTTAAGTCTGATCCTACTAGTAAACCAGATTTTGAATCTTTAATTTCGTTTGAAGATTTATATTGCCGCATAAAACGCGTCTTAGCACGTGTTGAATCCACCCATTCGGGAGTGGACACGTTTCCGAGTCGCAATGTTTTAAAACATAAAAAACCATCTTTGCCGCCGATAGAAATAATGTGCTTTGACGGTGATATTCGCAACTGGCCTTTATTTTACGCAAGCTTTAAATCTATTGTACATGATAATACGACGTTATCAGATAGTGATAGGTTACATTACCTATTAAGTAAACTTTCGCAAAAGGCTAAACACGTGTTCTCGGGTATTACGCCGTGCGCAGAAAATTATACAATTATTTTGCAATGTCTTATTGATAGGTATCAAGACATTCGTACACTCGCGTCCACTTATTTGGATCAAATAATTAACTTCAAAAGTATGGGTTCCGCCTCAGCGTCTAATTTCCAAGAATTTTTAGAACAATTTATTACCGCTGCAAGCGCTTTAAAAAACTTGCAATTGGATGATTTGGCAGACTTCATTCTGTTGTACCTCGCCTTACGGAGACTTGACACTGAGACAGTTCATGCCTTTGAAGAAAGATACCGCGATGTAGAAATACCTACATTCCGCGATTTAAATGATTTTATTCGTAGTCAGTTTAAAATATACACTAACACGCAAATAAATTCCACCGGTACCAATATTCCGCGAAGTAATAATTTTATTAGAAATAAACCTCGTAATCACGTACCTAACCCGCAGGCCTACACGCTGGTCTCATCACCTAGTCAGAAATGTCTTTGTGATAATTTCGATCACGCTCATCTGTTTAAATGTCCTAAATTTAACCAGTTTACTACGCCTTCCGCACGATTTAAATGTGTTAAAGATTACAACGCTTGTATAAACTGCCTTAGTTTATCTCATAAATTACGAGATTGTAAGTCGAATTCCAGATGTCGAAATTGTAACTCAAAACATCATACTTTATTACATTTCAACAAAATAGTTTTTCAAACTCAACGTAATGTAACTTTGCCCGCACCGGGAGTCGAATCCGTTACCCCCGCGTCCACAGCTCACGCTACTCCGAGCGCGCGCGCCACATCTCTCGATGCGTCATCGATGCCCGCCAACGAAGCGCGCGACGTTGCATCGCTGCACATCGCTGCGCCAGTATCGAACGCAACCGCTAATGATTACCGTAACGAGCGATCTACGCTGTCCACTATATTGTTGTCGACGGCTCAAGTAGTCGTGTATGACTTTGAAGGTCAGGCGCATATTATTAAATGTTTACTTGATTCTGGTTCACAAAGTAATTTTATAACATCGGAATGTTGTGCGTTGCTAGGTTTAAATTACAATAAGAATACGCAAACTATGGTACGTGGTTTCGGTGGTATAGAAAAGTGTATTAGAGGTTCCGCGCAATTTAAAGTATTCTCGCGTTTTGATAATAATATTTGTTTCAACGTATCCGCACTTGTTGTCGACCGCATCACGGATAGTCTACCTTCGGTTCCCGTTGATAGAACTTTTTTCGCGCATTATTTAAATACGTTGCCGCTCGCAGACGCTGCTTTCGCCACACCGTCAGAGGTACATGTACTTCTAGGTGCAGATGTCTTCCCACATCTGTTATTGCCGGGTACTGTTAACAGTATGAATGGCTTACCGCCCGCTATTAATACAATTTTAGGTTACGTACTAATGGGTTCCGCTCCAGTTTTGGTACCTAGAAAATCGAGTTTAAAGTCGACATCGGCTTGTTGTACGGTCGTCGACCAGATTTCTTTGGACATCCTTCTTAAAAGATTTTGGGAACTCGAGGAAATCTCCGCTCCGCCCGCCCACAGTCAAGATGACCTTGAATGTGAGAATCATTTCCGCGCCACCACTACGCGTGATGCTAGTGGCAGGTACTCAATCGCCTTACCGTTTAAGGATGACGTTTATAAATTAGGTAATTCGTTTCAAACCGCACACAGACGTTTTCTTTGCTTGGAACGCAAGTTGCAGTCTTCGCCCATGTTGCGCGCCGCTTACGCCGACATAATCCGCGAATATGTTACCAAATGCTATATTACCGAAATAGGACCTGTTGATAGTGTCGATTTTTCCGCATCTTATTTCGTACCGCACCATTGCGTGCAACGTGAAGACAAGTCAACTACCAAGGTACGTATGGTATTGGATGCCAGTTGCAAGACTAGTTCTGGGCTATCCTTGAACGAAGTTTTGCATTCAGGGCCTAATCTTCAAGGTGACTTAAATTCAATACTTCTTAATTTCCGCCTCTTTAAAATCGCTGTTTCCGCCGATTGCCGCCAGATGTTTTTACAGATTCTTATGAACGAATCCGATCGTAAATTCCAGCGTATTCTTTTTCGCTTTCAGGTCACTGACCCTTTGTCAATTTTTGAATTTAATCGCGTGTGTTTTGGAATGAAGTCTAGTGTATTCCACGCCGTCCGCGTCGTCAGACAGCTAATAACAGACGAAGGACACAAATTTCCAGTGGCAGCCGCAATCGCATCCAGTTCGACTTATATGGACGACGTGTGTTTCAGCATAATGGCCGACGATTCGTTTCAGGATGATGAATCTGTTTCTGCAGATGCCTGCATCCAGCTTATAGGATTATTTAAGTCCGGTCAATTTGACCTCGTCAAGTGGTCCAGCAATTCCGCCGCAGCTCTTCGTGACATACCCGTTTCGCATCGCGCTTCCTCTTGTCTCGAAATTGATCGGGGCGCCATACCGCATAAAATTTTAGGCACGCATTGGGATAGTTCCGACGATGTTTTCACGTTTAAGGTCGCCGCACCCAATCCGGGGTGCACCAAGCGTAACATTCTTTCCGCTGTAGCCCGTTTGTGGGATAATTTGGGTTTAGTGGCTCCCGTCATTTTGTACGCCAAACTTCTCATCAGAGAACTTTGGATGGCAAAATGCGACTGGGATGACGCTCCACCAAAACGCATCGCAACGCTTTGGTCACAGTTCTGCAATGAACTGCCCGCCTTGAATGGGGTACGTATACCGCGACATTTGGGCGTAGTTCAAGGTTGCGCTGTCAACCTGTTGGGTTTTGCTGACGCTAGCGAACGTGCTTACGGCGCAGTGATATACATGCAAACCGTAATAAACTGCACTGGAAATATTGTACTTGTCTGTTCTAAGTCTAAAGTCTCGCCGCTTAAAACTGTTTCTATCGCTAGGTTGGAGTTATGTGCAGCGGTTCTTCTATCCGCACTCATGAAGAAGGTTATCGACATATTTCAGCCGCGTTATAAAATTGCGAACGTATTCGCATTTACCGATTCGAAGGTAACACTATGTTGGATCAATTCTTCTCCGCACCGCTGGCAGACGTTTGTCGCTAATCGAGTAGTTAAGGTGACCGACAACGTTCCCGCCAGCTGTTTCCATCACATAGCAGGAATTGAAAACCCTGCTGATTGCCTATCTCGTGGCTTATCGCCCGCGGCCCTTATTGACCATCCCTTGTGGTTTTCGGGACCGTCGTGGGCTTGTAAGGATCCTGCAGAGTGGCCTATCGCTTCGTTCGATGATAATGATGTCGAAGACATACCTGATTTGAAACCGTTGATACATGCTGTCACCACACCCGCTGTTGATTCGCTAATTTACTCGCTCGCGCTTCGTATTTCTTCTTGGTCTAAACTATTACGCATAATGGTTTATGTTTATCGCTTTTCGAAATTGTTACCGCGTCGACTTTTCGTAACCTCTTCTGATTTAAAATACGCCGAAAATCAAATCATACTCGCTCTTCAACGTGTTTATTTCACTGATGACATAATTAAATTAACAAAGAAACAGATTTGTTCGCCCGCTTTGCAAAGGCTTAGTCCATTCTTAGACACAGAGAATATAATTCGCGTCGGTGGCCGTTTGTCGAATGCGGTCGTCGACTATTCGCAGAGACATCCGCGTGTTCTCCCACGCCGCGATCACATAGTTGATTTGATAGTCGACTATTATCATAAGAAGTATTTACACGCTGGTCCTGAACTTCTAATGTCTATAATTAGGCGTCGCTATTGGATACTTGCCGCTCGGCGAATTATTCGTCACCGTATATACAAATGTAACACTTGTTTTCGGTCCAAACCGCGACCATTGTTTCCAAGGATGGCCGATTTACCCGCTTACCGCGTCAACCAGGTCGACAAACCCTTTTCGCATACGGGTTGTGATTACGCAGGTCCTATAAAATACACACCCGTGCGTGGCAGAGGCGTCAAGAGTCGCAAGGCCTGGCTCTGTATATTCACTTGTCTAACTACGCGTTGCTTGCACGTTGAAATAGCTTCCGACTTAAGCACGGTTAGTTTTCTCGCCGCACTGAAACGCTTTCTTTCTCGCCGCGGCCCAGTTCAGTGTTTGTATACGGATAACGCTACGAATTTTGTCGGTTGTAGTTCGTATTTACGCGACCTATACAAATTTCTTGACCATTATCGCCCGCACCTTGAACACGAACTTTCTGAAAGTCGTATAGACTTCAAGCAGATTCCACCTGCAAGCCCTCACTGGGGTGGATGCTGGGAATCTATGGTGAAGGTCGTAAAATCTCACCTGTTCAAGGTCATAGGACAGCAGCTGCTTTCCTATGAAGAGTTGTTAACAGTACTCACACAGGTCGAGGCACTTATAAATTCGCGTCCGCTTACTTCGCTCAGTAGTGATCCCGCAGAGCCCGCAGCGCTCACGCCCGCTCATTTTCTTCATACCGCTCCTTTATGTTCGCTACCCGCGTCTCATGTAGACTCCTGTAATCTACGTGAGAGACATTCGCTTTTAGATAAAATGGTCCAATCCTTTTGGCAACGCTGGAGGATTGAGTATTTGCATCAATTGCAAGCTCGAGCTAAATGGACCACGCCTTCCACTCCCATTCAATTAGGGACGGTAGTGGTTATTATAGTTGATAATGCACCGCCTCTTTCATGGCCTCTCGGTGTGGTGGAAGCAGTCCACCCTTCGAAGGATGGAGCAACACGCGTCGTGACAGTTAAAACGAATAGGGGAAGCTTCGTGCGACCCGTCGTCCGGCTGTGCCCGTTGCCCAATCAATAACTTTATACCTCTCACGGTAGCTCGTAGGACTAGGACACCTAGTGGCTGCGAATATTAGATTCGTAGCCGATGCCGAGAGCCCCGTGGGTATAGTCGTTAACTTATTCGCTTCCGCTTTAAGGTTAGGTTTAGGGTCATTCTTTATTACCGCGTTACTTTTATTATTCGTAATTCGTAACATTTATTTTTATTATTATTATTAAAGGTACCCTTTAAGGCCGGGGGGAATGGTTCCGCCATATTTATATATTTGTATAATTATTGATCGATGTTTTCTATACATATTTCGCGAGGTTGACAGTACTGCAATTAGTGCTGTGTTGTTTCATATTCCCGCTATTTTCCCTTTCCCTCTAACGCACGCCTGACCTAATATGTCTGTACTCCTTGCGCGTACGTCGCGCGGGAGTTACGGGAAGTGGGGACGCGCTGTGCCCCACACGTACTTCGCTTCGAACCGCCGCACGCGCCGCACATGTACTCGTAAGGACGTAAGTGTTCCCGCCGCCGCTAACCCGCATGTGCAAATGGCGTTCCGCTAATCCGCGCTATACTGTGTAATCGCACCCCGCTTTGTGTGTACCAATTGATAACTAAGGACTTACAACCGCAAGGTTGATGCTAGCATAGCTATTTTACGGGACAAGCCCCTGTTCGCGCGAGTGTCGTGAATAAGTCGACGCCATCGCGCCGGGACCGCGTGCCACCTCGCCGAGGATGCAGATGTCAAGGTAAGGCGTGCACATCCCTTGCTCCCGATCCAACCGCATCGCACCGCGAATCAGCCCTTTGAAGGGGATGATAAAATACAGTCCACTCATTCGTACTTGCCAACTCCGCCTAGCTACCGCTTAGCATCAGCCCCTTTAGGAATCAGATAGGTACACATACCCACTTTTAAAAATCAGGTTTACTTTAACCTCCCCCGCGCACCGCACAAAAACGCGTTGGGTCAATTACGCACCAGTCACCTGGCAAAATAATATTGTTTGTAATATCAATTGTTCTGACTTTGGCATTATGCCCTGCCCTTATACAACTTTGTTTTAAGTAATATTAGATAAATAAATAAATAATAAAATACAAGACAAGCTCACAAATGGTAAATTGTTTAAAAGCAGTTACGTGAACAGCGAAAAATTATCTTAAAATTGTCAAAGTTGACTGCCTCGGTGGCGTAGTTGTATTACGGTACGACTACAAAGCTGAGGTCTCGGGTTCAAATCCCGGGTCGGGCAAAGTGATATTGGATTTTTCTATTCATTATCAGCCCGGAGACAGGAATTTGACCCGATATGGCGATAGGCTCGCCCCCTATCACATCATAGGACGGAATATACAAGGCTGTGGGTGTGCTGGTGGCGCCTCTGCCTACCCCTTCTGGGATAACGGCGTGAGTTTATGTATGTTTGTATTGCAGGTACTACTTCATCTTGGAATATGGCGAGTGCATCACTCGTCGTTGCTACCGTCTGTACGACCCGCCTGATATCGATGGCTACTTCGACCAATGCGTGTGGCCTGAACACCTCAAGTATAGAGCCGAGGTATTTACTATATATTTTTTTACTATGTATTACACTTAATATGATATTGTAATATAGTGGCATGACTAAGTAGAGTGCAGTTAGTTATTCCACTGACAAGATTTATTCTTGGTTGATAATGGATACACACAGTGATCCTTAAACTAGACTTCAATATTTATTTTGGAAGAATAATGATAACTATCAATTCGTTAGCCTTCATCATTTCATGCCATAAATGAAAGTAGAAGTCATATTACTTAAAAAAATTCCCCGTCCACATATCAAGATTAACAAAAAATTAACTTGTATCAATTTTCCATTTATTTATCACAGACATTAATGTATTACAGGTAGAGAAAGATAGGAGAATAACATTACTGGATGGGACGAAGCAAAACGCCTTAGACATAGTGTTAAAAGATTTAAAGTCTTTCGAAACGTGAACATAGTACATTTAGCATTCCTAATGAATTGACCCTAACTTAGATATCACTTGAAAGCACAGTTTACAATCTATTGTCATATTAAGCTCATTTTATTGTTGATTTAAAGGACACATTATAAACAGCCTTAATAACTTAACTAAAATTTCTTTCTTGAAAAAAATATATAAAAATAAAACTGAATTTCTTATATCTGTTTAAGAAATGTTGTTATCATTTACATCACTGTTTCATGGCAGTAACTGTTTTAGTTGTAGCCAATAACAATATTGTATATGGTCAAGTCAAAACGTCAGAATTTTAAGAATCTTTTAGACTAGACTTTTATAAAAAATGTCACCTTTGGGTTTAAATATGACAACTGTAATAAATTATATGACTATTTAAATTAATTTTATTAATACTTTTAAACACGAAAATGCGATAACTTATAATGGGCACTCAGAATGTGTGAACAGTGAAATAATATTATTACGGTGCTGCAATTACCTTCTGACTTTAACTGAATTCCTAATTAATCATTTTCAAAGGAGACGGGACTCATTTGGTTAGGAATTAAAATTAATTTATTTGTATTGTATTTCTGACCCCTTAAAATATCATTTTATGGTGACAGCTTATTAAGTAAGACTTGATTAAAAATTTAATTTATTGTGTAGTCTCTTAAAATCTATGCCTAAATTATTTGAATTAACGATTTGATAGAAATTGTATTTTTAATGCATTTCATTGAAGTATATTAGAAAATTAATGAACATATTTTTATGTTTATGGTGGGGTTATAATTAACGTATTTTAGTAAGATAGAAGTAAAAATTCTCTTATGATACCTCGTGTTTTGATATTCATGAATAAAGCAATATATAACTACCACTTTTCTCTGACAATTTGAACAAAAATACAAGCAAATTACACCGCCCAAAATAAGCTTTCATCACTGTTTGTAACTTAAAATAAGCTCCTAACAACCGAACACAACTAAAACCGAGTTCGATAGTACGGGGTTAGGTAGCGATGCGCGATGACGAGAGGTTTCATTCGATTGTTTCGATTGTTCGAACATCTCGATGGTTCTCGATTGTTTCAACTTGGACTCGAGTCCGAATTGGTCTGTTATTGCGACTCGCGCGGCGCGTTCATTCGAGATTTGAGAGTAATCGAATGTTGTTACTCGATGGTTTAGACTCGAGTTCTTGACTTGCGTTGTGATTGCGAATTTAAACTAATAATTCTTTCAACAAGAGCAATCAATACCGCGACGTGAATAAAATATAAGTAGTTAACTTACGTACGAATAATTAGATAGAAGGAATCGTGAAATTAAATAAAACATATCGAGGCTTCTTCTTGAATCTGTTTTTTTTTATTAATTAGATATGTTACATACCTAGTTTTTTAAAATCTTATATAAATTTAAATGTAAAATCCGTTGGGCACGGGATAATCAACAATCTTAATAAACAACAATTACAAAATCGGTTCATAAAAGTCTTAATCTCTTTCTTAATATCAAATCACACACATATTACTTATTTAGGTTCTCTTTGTTAATATCAAATCACAGACATATTACTTATTTAGGTTATATTATTTAGGCTATTTAGATGGGCATTAATTTATTATGTAAGATGATTTAGTGCGTTCTTATTTAGGGTTCGGCCTGTTCTTATTTTTTCTTATAATAGGCGGTGAAGAGGGGGGGGGGGGGGGGGGTAAAGAACTAGAAAATATAGTCTTACGTAATAAATGAATGGCCCCTTATCTATACGGCTTTATTTTAAGAATAATAAACTTGTTACGTGTATATTATAGGAACTGAATCAGTCGGGATTCTTATTAAAATATATGTATTTTAGACAACAATAACAAAATCAACAAAAATATGTACTTGTCAACACAACACACGATCTCTTAGAATGTACCTATAATTATATTATATATATATATATGTTATAATTATATTATAGTTACATTCTAGGAGTACTAAGATTATATAAAAACGATACGTAGAATTTATTTAATACCTAGGTAATTCAAATATCCAGACTTTCTAATTAACCAAGTTCTACATTCTCGCTCAAAAAAAGAAGTTGGTCTAATTTTTTTGGAGCTAATCTGTTTCGTCTATCATTAGTTATCATGCCAGCTTTACTAAACATTCTTTCAGATGGTACTGAAGTTGCAGGAATGTTAAGATACTTACAGGCTAGTTTATATAGGTGTGGAAAAGTATTGGAGTGCATTTTCCAAAATTCGAAGGGATTCTTTTTGCGATCAACATATGGCATTTCAAGGTACTGTTTTATAGTGCATATGGCATTGGTACTAGGAGTGATAGTTGAACGAATTGCGGAAACTTTTTGGTCGAAATCACTCCACAGTTCGTCATCATTTTTTTCTTGTGTAGAAAGGGTGCTTCTTGATGTGGCAATTGTAGGTGTTGGCATAGACACAGATACATTTTCAGAACTGCTAGCAGTTCCAATTAATGCGCTCAACTCTTCAGTTACCAATTGTTGAGCATTATCTGCGTTTTCTGAAGTACCAAAAGCGGCTTTTTTGAACCTAGGGTCCAAAAAAGTAGCCTTTGCAACGGTTTTAGTAGTTTCCAAAAATCCAAGACGCCTGGATATAGTTTCTAAAATCTTTAATTTAAGTTGTTTTCCAATGTCTGTAGTGCAATTTTTGTTTTTGATTTGGATTTGAAGTCCTCGAATTAATGGTGTTATTCTTGACATTGTTGGGTACATTTCGCCTGACAAATCTTCTGTCATAATTAATATTAATTTAAAAATTTGAACGCAGTCATCGATTGCTTCCCAATCTGACCCGTCTAGATTTCTCGGAGCATTTGGCAGTGATGAAAGGGCTGCTGACAGTGGCAGTTTCATTTTTGATAACCTTTCCATCATAATCACTGCAGAGTTCCATCTGGTGGGTACATCTTTCTTGAGCTTTAATTCCTGCACTCCCATCTGATGCTGTATTTCCCTCAATTTATATGCTGCCAAATTACTTTGTTTGAAGTACGTGACTAGCGATCGGCACTTTGAAAGTAAAGTTTCTAGAGATGGATTTTCTTTGATGCTATCTTGAACCGACAAATTGATCGTGTGAGCGACACATGGATGATGATACTTATGAAGATGTTCCGTGACAGCTTTTTTCATATTTGCAGCGTTATCAGTCACCACTGTAACTAACTTGTTGGTAATATTCCATTTTGCTAAAATATTTAAAATAGCTTGTGCGATATTAACAGCAGAATGATCAGTTTGCACTTCTTCGGTAGATAAAACTGCAAAACGAATTTGGAATTCGTATACATAATGTGCAGTCACCGTTATATAGGCTCTGTTACTATCAGATGACCACATGTCAGTGGTTGCAGAAATGTAGTCAGTTTTTTCAAATTGGTTTTTGAAACTGGTGCTTATTGATTCATATTCTTCGGATAACACGTTCTCCGACAGCACTTTTCGGGATGGTAACTTGTGTCTAGGGATATATTTTTTTACAAAAAAATTGAATCCACGGTTTTCAACCATTGACAACGGTTCACAGTCTACTGCAATCATACGTATTAAATCTTTGTCGAATTCGCGACGTTCATCGTCGGTTACCTCAGTCTGCGCTAAGCCGTATAATCTCATCTGCTTTATTCTTTTTGGAGGGGGTGCAATCTGGTTTGTTTCTTGCGTATTATTAATGGAGTTGATAGTGGCTGTTGTTGTGGGTGTGGATCTATGACCAGTAATTGTTGTTGAAACCACGGGCATTGCAGTGTCAGCTGACGATATAGTTGTAGGTAGTGCGGGATTCAAAGGATTATTTCCAGTTGCAGTTGGAGTTTGTTCTTCCAATGCTTGCGATAATTGAAGGGGATGTTTCCTTTTTAGATGATCATTGAGATTAGTTGTATTGCCGAAGTACTTGTAAACAGTTTTACACAATTTGCATTCCACTGATGTCACTTTACCGTTTACTAATTGTTTATTAAAAAACTTCCATACTATTGAACTTTTAAAAATACGTGGCATTTTAATTAATTAAAAAACTAGTTAAAAATAAAACAATGTATCGTAATTAATCGTAAGTAAAGGTATAAAAGTTCACAAATTACGCACGCCTCTAACTACTATATAACATGCACCTCGGCTCGATGCATGCAATCGACTCGGTGACCGAGTGCACAGACTATTAAACAAGAACCGAGCGAGACTCGGTGACTGATTCGAACGATCGAAAACTAACGGTCAAATCCATTGACTCGAAACAATCGAAAAACATCTCGATTGTTTTGTAGAACGGCGAGTCGATGGTTGACTCGATTGTTTATTTTAACGACTCCGATTCTTTCGATTGATATAACATCTCGGAATCGCCCATCGCTAGGGTTAGGCCGTAATCCACTACGCAAGCTAGTGGCTTTCTATCATAGATAATACCATATTAGAGGTCCAATTACTACACTGTGATGCTTAAAAAAGGAAGTTTTAATATAAAATCATGTGAAACCAATAATAGTACATTTGCTTATGTCGATGTGCTATTAAATTTTGGAATAAATTGTGTTTAGTAAATTTTTACGTCGCAAAGCTATGTGCTGTAAATTTTTATGCATATTGTTAATTTATGAAGTTTACAATAAATTGCAACGAAAAATGCTGTTTTATTGTTTTCTCTAGTTTTATAACCAGTGAAAGGATTTTAAAAGAAAGATTTAAACATGAATGGATAAACATTAGATAGAATATTTGCAGCCTCTATGGCGCAGTTGATTAGACGCCGGCTGTGAAACGAGGGGCCGCGGGTTCGATCCCTGCACCGAAACAAATATTTGTGTGAAAATTTGTTTCGGGTTTGGGTATTTGTCAAAACCGAAAAGTCTTTCGTAGTTCCTGATCGCACTGATACAAATGTCCATGCGACAAACAAATATTTATTTTGAGTCAGCGAGTTACGACACAAGACTTATATCTGAATGTGTAGTCACGACCATGTCTATTTTATTTATTTGTGTTATTCTGATTGTAAATGTGTGTGTGTCTGTATGACTATATGTGTGTGGGTGTATGTGTGTGTATGGCTGTATGTGTGTGTGTGTGTATGGCTATATGTGTGTGTGTGTGTATGGCTATATGTGTGTGGTTGTGTGTGTGTGTGTATACTCACACTCCGCCTCCATCGCAGAACTTCCTGCCGTCTCTCTGCGGTTCGTTGGAGCGATGTTGTACGCGAAGAGATTCAGAAGGAACATTCTCTGAGTCTTGTTCTGCGCTGTCCGCTTCTAGAAGGGAACGGGCTTGGCGTTCTTCCACTCTGAAAATTATATACTTATTATGGATTAAATAGGACATAACATCTTTCTATATTCACAAGGGATATTTATATATAAATGCAAAAGAAGATTTTTAGTGGGTATTCCACAGAAACGATCGTGACTATACTTGGCAAATGGATAACCGTAAACATGATGGGTTTCTCTTGATACTCGATTTTATTGTTTTAGGACTAGACAACAAAACTTATTTTAGTACTATTGAAAGCTACAATAGCCCGTGGCTTTACTCTAATTTGCTTGATCGAGGTTATATTTAAACGGCACCTTATAAAATGTAGCAAAAAGAGTAGGTCAGCTGGACTTATACCTACGTCTAAAACACACACTTAAAAGTTTAAAATTTGATTCACAAAACTTAACACAAAACAAAAGAGTATTTTATATAATGTACAGATTATAAGTAGACAAGTAGTACCATCCGTAGACAAGTAGTACCATCTAAACAGCAATATTTTCTGATAAAGCGCCATTTACACGAGGAGAGTTTCTCGCGGCGGGAATCGTATGCAATTATCGCATGAAATAACCACCAAGTGCGTGGTGGCCTGTTGGTAACGGACCAGACGCGGCTGCCTACATGTTCACGGTGGTCGCGGGTTCAAATCCCAGGGCACACCTCTGACTTTTCGGAGTTATGTGTGTATTGATAGTCAATCACCACGCACTTTAACGGTGAAGAAAACCATCGTGAGGAAACCTGCATACCGTAGCGATTTTAAAGAATTTCTACGGTATGTAAGTCCGCCAACCCGCACTAGGCCAGCGTGGTGGACAATATGGCCTAACCACTCTCAATCGATTCTCTCGATTGTAGAGTAGGCCCGTGCCCTGCAGTGGGACGTATATGGGCTGATATAGATAGATAACCGCCAAAGATTATTGTGTTCTAACAAATGTATACACGATGCAACTTTTTTATATCCTTACGATAATCGTGTCTTCGAGGCGAGACACTCACCTTGTGTAAATGGGGCTTTTATCTATTTCTCACCTGTTACTATGTAGTTCATCGTGGTCGGGTCTGGTGAGATGTGTGACGCGCGGCAATGTGTCGTCGGCTCGCAGCACGGGCAGTGTGCGAGACAGGAAGCGAAGCGTGTGGTTGCGGATCAAGTCGCTGGGGGGTAATGCTCGTGGATGAATGATTGGACGACATGATAACAAAAATAGCTTGTTCTACAAAAGAAATTATTTATCTTGGTACCTCAAATTATAATACATACGTGCGTCCTGCATAGCTAATTAAGAAGACATGGTAGAGACTCAAGTTTCAATTATATTTTCGATTTTATATGTATAAAGTTATGTTTCTCCTTCTTAAGTTATTATAATGTTCGTTTAATTCGTAAAAACTCCTTTTACCTACAATTGCAGCAGTCGGTCCCTTAATGCAGCACTTATGCAAAAATATAATATTGGTGCAGATATCACAAATTGGGACTTGCAATTTTTAAATAATGTTATTATACACGCCCAAAAATATTAATCTTTATCAATATTTTAACAATTACAAAACATATACACACATAGGTACTACATAAACCAGTACAATACTCACAAAGGATAAGGCCCTCCGTACGGGTTCTGTCCCATGGGGTTCCGCGGTATGACGCCTCTGTTGAGGTCCCCGCATAGATTGTTGGCCGACACGTGAGCTCGCACCGCGCGCGCTTCCGCACACTCGGTCGGTACTTGGCGGTAGGGGGGCGGGCGGACTCTGGGGGTGAAATATTAGGGGTAGATACTGTAGTGTATGGACATATTTATACTCTGTGCATCTGTCGTCTCGAACTTGACACAACGCAAACCGGGTGTGAAAGAGAACGCAATATATGCGAATGGCGGGAACGGTGGAAGACGTTGTGTGGAGAAACGAGCCGATACTTATTTGTGTTTTGCATAAACATTGCACAGGTATTACCTATATAGTGACCATTACAGATACTAAGGCAAGTCTGGATACTTTAGGGGTGAGTAGAATTGCTACTAATATACTGTTCGATTAACTTATTTTTCGTCCCAACATGATAGGGAGGCATTTTAATAATGACAAGTCAAGCAAGTCGCACCCATGATGATAAACCTCATGCCTCCTTAAATTTCTACTTGTAGTACATATTATAGGTAATCTATCTAAGATACCGCACTACTGGAGTGATCAAATTAACCACATAGATATTTTGAAAGTATTGATGTCATTCGGTGGAACATCAGGTGCGTTTAGTGTTATTTGATATAGGTACGTTTTTATAAAATAGATGAATAATTAAATTGAGTTGATTTATTGATCGACCTTTATCAACAATGCATCTCCATATATAAGCAATGCAGACATAAATGTCACGGGGTATTTAACATTTATCATGTGCTTGCTTTGCCTTATCATTTTAAAGTGTTAAGTTCGTCAGCAACATTACATACCTAGGAGGCGTAGCGTTCGGCGACTCCACAAAGGCGTAATACCCTTCAGGAGGTTCGTCAGCAGCGGCGTCAGCTAGTGTGTCGTCAGTACGCGCCTCGCTCGGTGGCGGCGGCGGTGACGTCGACTCCGGGAGGACTGACGTGCTCAGGAACAGGAAATAAGTCTGTCAGCAATAAAAAAAATTCTCATAAAAATATAAAAACATAGTTTTTTACTGGTACGATAATAAGTGGCTATAGTGCACGTACATACTGCGTATTAATTCAAACCAAAAAATAGTAAGTAGACTAACCCTATAACAATAACATTAAAACATGCGCCACTAACCCACAATATAAGATCGGGCACGCGACACTGCCGCCGGCACGCGCCGCCATGTAATACGAACGTTACACTTGCATCTAGATGCGAGCAGGGCTGTCCAACGTTACAACCATTTGAAGTAACGTATGATCAAACGAACGTCCATGGAGTGAAGTTCGAACATTATTAGACAAGTCACTTCATTCGAAAATATGATTTGAATACACTATCATCGGTTTTTTACGGTGGAGTACATCACGTGATAACCTGCATACCATTGGTATTTGGATAAGAATTTCTGTGGTATGCGAAGTGACAATAGTCGGACAATAGCCCTAACATTGAACATTTTGTGTAATAAAATTGCTGAACAGTAAAGCTAAATTTCGAAGCACCAAGCTCGATATTGGAGAATATATGAGAGCCGTCAAAGGACAACCGAAGTGAAGTTAAACAACAAGATGGAATCTATTTCGGAATCGGAACCTATTTAACAATATAATACGTAATAAGATTTCTATGTGCTTATGTGAAGGAAAGTAACTATTACCACTCACAATTACAATAAGCTCGAGTATCACCTGAGTAAGTGCAAGTCTGTAAAGTTTACCTACGGCACTGTTACAATATTTGAAGAGGGTAACTAAGTATAGAGTAAAGGAAACGCTTGTAAAGTGGCTAATACTAAATAAATAAGACCAAAAAGTAATAATACTAACACACTTGCCTTAAAAATAAACGCTATAAGTAGCTTTGGCCAGCCCTAACTTCCAACAAGCAGTGAATACCAAACAGGTATGTAAGTGTGCCGTGTATAAATAGCGAGGAGATTTCGCCGTCCGCCTGCCCTTGAGGTCATACACTAATTCAGTGTCATTAACTATCAGTGTTAACTGTCACGGTTACTTTTTATGATATAGTGGTTATTTGATTGGGCCACCAATGCTAGAATCTGGGTTTGGTTTCTAAGTCAGCCATTGTTTATAATGAATACACCCAACAGTCACATACATAGTCCTGACCCCACACTAGGATTGGGTCTTGCGTCGTAGGTATTAGATACAAGAGACTTTTCGGTCTCACAAACACCCAGACCCGAAACAAATATCTGTGGATCACACAAATATTTGTTTCGGTGCGGGGATGGAACCCGCGGCCTCTAGTTTCACAGCCGGCTTCTAACCAACTTCGCCACGGAGGCTGTCAACTTGAGCTCGAGCTTGAATTTACGGCTAGTGAATCGTATGCTCGATTGTAGAGGAGGCCCGTGCCCTGCAGAGGGACATATATGGCCTGATACATATACATAACCTTATGGGATTCGTTCATTTATTGACTTCGCAAATTGATGAGCAAACCCTTCTTCGAGATCTACTCAAAAATTATATCGCATTTATATTCCGTACCTTTTTAGCACCATTACAACAAAGCATTACAAAAACCAGTAAGTATCCAACGACATGACATATTAATCTCTCGATGGCCAACACAATCAAGTTGGTCTGTTCAAAATTCAACACCGACAGACTCCGTGGCGCAAATGGTTAGACGCCGGCTGTGAAACGAAAGGCTGCGAATCATATCCCCGCATCGACACAAATATTTGTGTGATCCACTGGTATTTGTTTCGGGTCTGGGTGTTTGTGAGATCGAAAAGTTTCTAGTAGTTCCTGATACCCACGACACAAGGCTCGATCTTAGTGTGGGGTCAAGACTGTGTATGTGACTGTTGGGTGTATTTATTTATTTATTTATTTAAAACGCGACACTTTTGCGTGGGTACCAAACACGGGTTTCCCATCATCACATATAATTCGGGAAGACAGTAAATAAAGGATACAGTAGGAAAATAGTTCCAAGGTATAAAAGTGTTTTTGCGTTTTATAGCTGGTTCTTTGAGACACCGTTACTTCGCCGCTGACCTGCATACTGTAGCCACTATTTACTGATACCAGTTATGACTGGTTTCCACTGGTATAATTAGCTTACTGCTCATTCTAAGGTATCTACTGCTATTGGCAACTTATCAAAAAGAAATTCAGCTTTAATAAGTATCAAATGTGATCGGTGAAGTATATCTAAACAGTGAACTTCTATTTTTCTAACCTTTGGCTTTTCTTAAGGTCTTGAATATTTGGGTCGTAAGTGTGTTGCTTAAAATCATAGATGAATGGAAAGAAAAAAGGAAGGGAACTCACTGCCCTCTCTCTCCTTCCCTTATTTCCATCCAAAGGTTGACTGGCAGAGATCGCGCAGAGCGATAAGACCGCCTTTTGTACTTTTGTATAATTTTATATCTCTGTATTGTTATGTTCTTTTGTTTACAATAAAGATTAAACAGATACAGAAGACGATAAAGTACAGACTATTGCGCCTTCGGTAGCTTCACTCACTTAACGAAACGCGATAGCAAAGCCGTGGTTTCACATCAATTTTCTGTTACGTAAGGGTACCACTCAAGTTGTGCCGAGGCAACTAATTTCTCTCTAGGCGTTCAAGATGACCATAATGTGGCTTTATGACTATTCAAAGTAATTTTAAGGTTTCTGAAGCAAGTGAACTCATGCCATAGCCAACCGACGGTTTAACGTATTCTTTGAAGCACAGCGCCAAATATATATTAAGGTACTTAAGCTTAAAAAGCAAGTCTAAGCTTGCTTAATTGCTGCTATAGACAGCAGTAGATAAGTGTCCTAGAATATCCATTAGCTTTCTCAATGGATCGCCCTCCATCGCTCTTAATACCGCTAGTAATTGCCTCCGCAAATCGCAAGCTTATAAGGAAAAATATATACCGTTATATTGTCGCCATCTTACCTTGCCATAGAACACCTAGACTTAGCACCGTTCTTAGAAACTTAGATGTAAATATACAAGCTCATGTATGTATCCTAGAAAGGGTATTGCTATATTAGATTACTCTATGAATGAGATAGCTTGAACGTGGTCGACTTACAGCTGGCTTCGCTGGCTGTAAAAGTCTTTATTCGAGGTTATTTACATCTTTAGTTCATTGTTTTGTCACCCGCTTTGTCACAGAGGGAAGTAGACAAGATATTTCCAACTCCTCCTATTAATTTAACTTTATGATTGATTTCGTTGCGGGTTAAAGACAAGTCAGATATTCCCGGAGACTCATTGAGCTTCACTGTTTGGTATCATTAAAATGCGTGCTATGTTCATCCTGGCTTACAGGAGTTGTAGTGGCGGGTGTGAGGGCGGGACAGTCTCCAGCTAGCTTGAACGTGGTTCTAATATTCATGAAAAATCGATATAAATCGTCCCCAAGACTTACGAAGGTGGTCCTGACCCCCGACTAAGATGCAATGTTGTGTCATGGGTGGCAGAAACTCCTAGGGATTTTCGGGGCTCACAAACAGCTCTCAATCGCTTGAGCCACAGAGGCTGTCCACGCATTTTAACAATGGTTTTGCCAATTCCTGGTTTGTTTGGCTTCGCATTAGAAAAGCCTTTAACAAGCGGCTACTTACACGGGCATGAAATAATAAAATTGACGCCTGGGTATAATACTATCAGCTTAGTACCAGGTGTTGAATTTAAAAATGGCACGATTTGACAAGTAAAGTTTTTTTGTAAAAGACTAGCATCAGTTACTTCTATTCTATAAATCTAATGTTTCTGTACGTGGAACTAATATTTCCAACTATGGTTACAATCCTAATAGTAGCCACCAAAACACTAAAAACCAAAATGGAAAGTTCCACCTAACTTGATTACTTACTGAAAAAATCAAACTATCGAAAAGAAACCCTCAATTACTAAGAAACAAGGCTTTCTAATCTCTCCAATTTTTCCTAACAATCGTCTGCGAAACATCGGGTTATCATTGCGCCCAATTACACTAACGAGAGCAATTTGTACATTGTTATCCATACACAGATGTCATTATAGAAAGTTCCGTTTTGTTTTTGCAAATGCTACACCTAATAGACGACTATACCCTGAAATCGAATCCGAGATCAAAAATGTAAACAAACAAAATATGTCATTGTGAAAGTGACATTTCAGGGCTAGGAAACATTTTCTAATAAAAATTCAAATGTTGCGAGTATTGTGTTTTAGAATTTCCTTTAGATTAACATGGTAAAAATGAAAAGCACCAACAAAAACGAAATATATTTAGTTTGTCATTTAAAGAGTATTTTATCAAACACACACTTATCAGTTCACAAGCCTTCATTATCACTTGAATGTGACGAACTCGTTGATGTCAGAATCAGTAACATTTATTATAAATTGATCTGGCACTATATGAATCAGGTGGTCTAATTTGCATGGTTTTCTTCCTTTATTACATGTTTAACACATCCATTCCACCACCGCGGTGTCATTTCTTGTAAACCATCTTCATTAATCATGTTTTCTTCATAACAAATATTTTTTCGTAATTGGAGAGGCTAAATATAATAAAGTTTGATTTCAGTGAGCCAAATGTGACGAATTTCTGCTTATTGCCAGCAGCATAACATAATTTCGTACCATTTTTATCACATAATTTAAAAAAATGTTTAAATTGTAATTTATGTAAATATTATACCAAAAATTTTTCATTCGGCTATGTTTTATACTTATATAACAGGTGAGAATAATTCTAACCTATCATTTTAACGGTTGTCGACAAACTACCATGGCAATTTATTTTATTGTAGTGGTAACCCTTCTGTTTACATTTTTGATCTCTGGTTCCATTTCAGGGTATATCAATATTACCTTTCGATAGACTAATTTTTTGTGCTATTTAATTGCTTCTACGTGATGGAAAGTTGCCATTTTTACATACCTTAAACTACTGTCTGATTTATAATTATTTCTGCCGCATCTTCCTATGGAATATTTCATCAGCCAATTTTTTTTATGCCTGTGAATGGCGAGACGGGCGTGCCGTCCGGCTGATGGTTAACGATACGACCGCTCATGGACAGTAGCAAAACCAAACACCACCATGATTTACAAAGAAATGCTTGCATAATGGTTTCTTAGATTTACGCGAATGTTACACATTGAAATAAAACTATATTTTACGGATTTTATCGCGATTTGGTTTAATTGTTACATTTTTAACTTCCCGACGTTTTGATTACTTTACAGCTTTCGTGGTCCGCCCCGTGACCACGAAAGCTGTAAAGTAAAATATAGTTTTATTTCAAAGAAATGCTTGGCATAGCCCTGCGCTCGCCATCCTGAGACATAAGATGTTAAGTCTCAATATGTCCAGTAGTTACTCTGGCTACAATGTCCTTCAAACCGGAACACAACAGCGCATTTACACCGTTGTTTGGCGGGAGAAATAGACATTGCGGTGGTTATGGTACCTACCCAGGCGGCCTCTTACATAATATGAGAGACCTACCACCAATATGTTTCTTTTTCTTATAAGACTAGTAAAGAAACAATTAAACAGATAAGCACCATCGTCGATAGTATCAAGTAACTGAACCGCAGTCCGTACGAGCATTATTTACAAAGTGCAGCACTTCGGTGTATCCAAATTCTCTGATATTTCCATTCAGGATTCCTAACTATGTCTTGCCAACATAAAAACACTACGCATTGTTTTATAACAATTGAATATCAAGCAAAAATATGAGAGAAATCAAGAATTACATCACATCGTACAATGATGGTAAAATATTAAGTAATGTAAACAAAGGGCATACTTTGAACAATTTCCCGGTGTGGTAACTGGTACAAATATCTTCAAAAACCATGATTATGGTCGAGAAACGTGATGCTTTGCCATTATGTAACGTTTTAGATTATGAAACATTAGTATAGAGGTTGGATGCTGTAAGATTTAAAACCATAATTGTGTCAAATGGCGAAAGGTAATCTGTGGTTTACTTGCTATGATCTCCAATGCAGTTATAAGTCATCTATCTTCAAGCGTGTGGCGAAATTTGGAACTACAAATAAAATATGAAAAATATAATATTTAACACATTGTTTGAGATATGTTTTATTCTCGTAATCTAATAATATTAACATGTCCAATCCATTATAATAAAATGTTAAGAAAGAAAAACAGTTCCTAATATTTTGACAATAGCATGACATTAGCGCTTTCGACGCCAGAAGAACATAGACGACCTATAAAGAGAAAACCCATATATGTAGGTCTTGCAGGGCCCGTGCTACCTTTTGCTTGTGGACATACTTATGCAGACTTCCTTGCATTCAATGATACACAGACTGAACCCGAAATATGACATTGCGAGAATTATTACCCGGCGAGAATTATTACCCGGCGGAAATATCTGTGGACCTGAATAATTGACGTCATTGGAACACAAGTTCAGCAAATTCAAAATATAGGTTTGGTTTTAACAAATTGAATTAAAATAGAAAAAAGAATAAAAAATAGAGTTCGCATCCATCTCAAAACATTTTTATTTGTAAAATAACATAGTAGATAGGGGGAAACAAAAAAATGAAATGTGAACCGCATTCCAGCTAGGTTCACAGATATTTCCGACAGGTTATACGACGGTAGATTTTCCACCGTCTTGTACAGTGGTCGCTATCCGATATGATACGAATATATTACCACCAGCTATAGGGTCACTAGGAGGTGCACCTCCACTAACTGCGATTCCATGACCCATAATCCCTTAAGGGGCGTACCGATCTAGACGTAAGTGGGGAGCAACTTTGTTTCCCTGTTTAAGGAGTCCAGTCTGCGTCGTGGTTCAGCTCTGGGTGATCACATAGAACAAACCAGGCCGTTTCTAGCCCTAAGACATCCAGTGGCGCCTGAAATGGGCGCGACAGCCACAGAGGAGTTTAAGTCAGCTATAGGGTCAATTACACTAATCAATGAATCAGGTACAATAAAACTATTACATTCACTATTAAATTGCTTACCGGCTGGCTATTTTTTCATAGTAATTCGTTTATTGAAGTGAAACTTCTTTATCGGGGTTGGAAAAAATTTTTCGTTACGCGTCACATTCTTCCGTTACGCGCCATCTTTTTTTATTTAGTAAATTAGTACCCACTTCAGTAAGCCA
This sequence comes from Deilephila elpenor, assembly GCA_949752805.1. NCBI lineage: Eukaryota > Metazoa > Arthropoda > Insecta > Lepidoptera > Sphingidae > Deilephila > Deilephila elpenor. The sequence continues at coordinate 9,848,506 of OX457118.1, read as the reverse complement.
CACCCCCAACCGTTTCCAAGCCCCACCCAAAATTTTAAGTCCCACCCACTTTTTTGTAATTTGATCCTTACCCCCCCTCTGGCCTTCCCCCACCCTAAATCCAAAACAGTGCCCAATAGCCTCCCCACGAAACCTCCCCCCCCGCTTACCCCCACCCTAAAAATTTTACCTCACCCCCCCTACTCATATCTCCGGCATTATCCATCGTAGACCCACCGACCTTGGGTTCATTGGAACCAGCTCGGTGAGGGCTACAATCCTGCCCCAACAGAATTCCCGAATTCCCCCTCCACAACTTTCCTCACCCAAAAATATTTTAAGGTGCCCAATAGCCTCCCCACGAAACCTAACCCCCCACCGCCCCTACCCCCACCTAAAATTTTTACCTCACCCCCCCTAAACCCATCTCGGCCAATAAAGGTCGTGGACCCACCGAGCTTGGTATCCTCGGAACCGTCTCGGTGAGGGCTACAAATTGGCCCCGATAGAAATCCCAAATTCTCTCAAAAAATCCCCCCCTCCTAAACTTGAAACTTTATTTAATTTAGCTTTATTTTACCAATTCTGTAAATTTGTAAATAGTAGATCATTTTTCGAAAAATGATGTCATAAAGAAGTTTCACTTCTTACGTGTGTACACTAATACACACACACATTTTTTTTTTTAACTTAATACGTCCATAGCACAGTCTAGTTATTACTTTATCGTAGGGAAAGCCTAAAATGGTAGAAAAGTCTTGTATCCCTTTAAACAGCAGCAGCAGCTTACTATCAACATCCCATAATAGTGAATTCTCCGGTGTAAAAACTGTATCGCCGCCTGTCCGTCAGTGCGTCGCGTCGACTGCACCGTTATGTTAACGTGAACACGCAAACAGACCGAGACGTGCGTGATACACATCGACGGTACTTGCGATGCTATAGAACTTGGAACGTGTATGTTGTAGCTCCTTAATATTGTTGCAGCCACTAATGGTGCTTGCAACTTTATAAATTGGAATGTGTATGTTACACCTCCTTAATTTTGTTGCCAACCCCTGTTGACAACAGTGTGGATGTAAATAATGTAAATAAATAAATCCTTCCAGCAATAACGCGGCTCTGACCCGGTATCAAATTAAAATTTCAATCAAGTTATGTTTCGTGACCATTAGTAATAACTATGAGAGACTTTTCCGGCTCACGAAGACCACAATTAATGCACCTGTCATCGCTGTCAAACCACTGGGTGACAGGTAATTGGCGGGAAAATTATTACGTTTCTTTAGACGCAGGAAATTAAGAATGTCATACAACATTGAAATTATATGTGGCCGCAGTAGCTCTTATACTTTAGATATTGGCTATAACAGTCATCGAACGTCACACACTTTCTTCTACTAGGCCCAACAGTTATGTTCTTTACCTAAAACTCCTAAATGCAAATATGTGCTCTCAGCCATATCTTCACGCCTTCACTTTCATAAAAAAGGCGGCGAGAGTGAAATAAACAATTGGTACACTGTGTATTTTGGGTCAGTACAATTTGAAAGCGTAAGTGGCCCCAAAGTCATTACCGTCGCACCTACCACTTTGAGTAAAACTTTCTGACTACCGTCTTACATTTCGCTTATAATTTGGAGTAGTTTGGAGACGCACTAGAAAACAAATAAATAACGTTTTTGGTGGTACTAGGGACATTTCTGCCCATGATATTGGAGCTACAGACTTAGACAGAACAGTTTTATTTGTAAATAAATAAACAGTACTTACCCCAGTAAGATACAAGTCTTGTGTAATCAAAAACTAGGTTATTTACGTATTTTTTAGTCTCATGACACCCAGACCCAAAAGAAATATTCGATGAACACACAAATATTTCGGTGTGGAGGTCGCACCCGCAGCTGCTAGTATACTTATGATTTTAGAAAATTAAGCATTTTTTATTAGATATTATGTGCGTGCTTTTGACCAATCCAAGTTCTTCATGACAATATTATTCTTAAATACTTTAACAGATCATTTCCATGCTATAAAATAATATAATCGGCTCACGCGTCGAGTTTCTCTAATCAATAATAACCGTGACAGTGCGATGAGCTGACGCGAGGTCGACGACCCTCGGTTCAATCAGTTCACTGGGTGAAGGACACGCAACGGTACTCCTACACACACAGCACACGCATTGCTTACAGGTTTGTATAGCTTATTTATTTATTACAGCTACAATGTATTCATAAGATAAGGATCCATCTTCACGTTATGACTCTTGACAAACAGATGGGAAAATAATAAATATGGAATTTATATTACAAAGATAAAGTTCAAAATGGCGGCGAGGAAGACAAGACGAACACTGAGCAGGTTGGTAGGTGTCTTGCCTGGCCCACACATACGCTGTGGCATTTATAGAGCAAAAAACCGGTTGGAAACCTAATGAGTATGACTACATCAATGGCTACTGGCTAGTTCCAACGCAAGGCACACGCTTGACTTCAAAGATACGTACATACTCGTAACTACTAATTAATTATTGTTCTCTGTAATGGTTAATGAAACATTGTAAAGAAGAAATGTCCTAATTGACCTTCAAAGAATTTCAAAAGCAGACACATAAAGCGTGAAGCAAACATAGTAGAATAAGTCTTTATATTTGTCAATAGTAAATTGGAATCTCCATGATTTATCATATATGAATCGACATAGACCATTTGCCAAAAAATATTTGACCAACAATAAAATAACTGTAAAAGCCATCAGAGGGATTAAGAACGACAGAATTGGTAAAGCCCCAAATTCTAAAACTCATCAATAAGGTATTTGGAGTACCCCAAATGCGATGCCACCTACGAACGGTAAAAGTACTGCTACACTATACACTCGTAAAAGGTGAAAAACGGTTCAGTGGATTTTGATATGACGCCATGACCTGCTTAAGATCCACGGCAATTACATTACGATTTAGATGAATTTTTACGAAATATTTATTTGTATTTGGTTAACCTGAAAATCAAGTGGTCTATAAACCAATATTAATGATTTTTATACATTATTTTCTTTTACTATTTCATTATAATTTAAATGAAATTAATTATATCAACGATTGCATGCGTCGATTTGAGGTTTTCTGTAGGATATCTGGCATATACCGACATGAGTTTGAGAAGGTATTTGACGCACTATGAAAACTTTTCAGATATCACCAAATGTCATCAAGGAACAGGAAAATTTTGTGATAACACAGTTTATGTTAGTTTTAAGTATATTGATTATGATCTGGCTCATTTATTAGGCATATAAGTGGCAATTATTCTGATAGAGGTTAAGTTATCAAGACCATAACAAATCAAAATTAAAATTCACAAATTCTTTTTTTTATTTCATTAAATGGCCAGATGAGCATGGCATTCGCCTGATGTTAAGCGATATGGCTAATGTACAGTAGCAAAACCAAACAACACCATGAATCACAAAGCAATGTTTGGCATTCCTCTCGGTCACTATCCTGAGACATAAGATGTTAAGTCTCATTATGTCCAATATTTACTTTGGCTATAATGCCCTTCAAATCAGAACACAACAGTGAATTGACACTGCTGTTTGTCGGACGAAAAGACATTGTGGTGGTGCCTACCCTGGCAGCCTCTCACACGAGAAACCTACCAACAGTAACACAAGTCCAATGATTTGACAAATTGCTTATAATCTTACACTATTAGGCCCGATCAACGACCTCAATATCATCACATCACATGCTTAGATGACTAATACCAACAAAAACAAAGTATTAATATGGAAAAACCCGAAACAATACCTAAACCAAGTGAAAGCCGAACGGAACGAGTTTGTAATGCGTCCTAACCGAGGAATGTGGTGTGGTGGGCAGTGAATACGAAGGCAGTAGGTCGACTCGGCAACGGCGAATTAACTGTTGATGATATTAAATTTGTATAAACGAGGTAACAGCTATCCTGCCCTTTTAAGTTGTAACTAAGAAATTTAATAATTAAATTCAGGAAACATGGAAAAGTGATATGTGTTGCCGCTACTTATCAGATGTATTAAACATCATTATGAAAGACATTACCTGGTTAAACTATGGTTAGCTAGTTATGACGTTAGTGGTTGTTCAGAAGAATCATGGTCTCTAACAGACACGAGTATGATTATAAATACCTACTTAATTTAATAATTTATGACCAGAACACATAAAAGCGGAGGAGTGATGTGGGCTGTGGAAAAACAGTATTCCGAAGGAAATTTTTAATTGTGGAAGCTTCACTGGATAGTGCATTATTAATTGTAATGTGTCTATATGCTTTATTGTTCTGTATGTTTCCCAAATATTAATAAAATAATAAAAAAATAAAATAAAATAAAACCGTTGTCTATACTGCCATTTAATCCACAATCAACTAACAAAGCGTCGTTAAAAGAAAATTAAAGTATCACAAATTACTAAAGATGTAAAAAAGTGGCTTGTACTGCCAAAATTGATAATAAATCTCATGTCCAATTTACTTTTTTATCTATTCGTCGCATTTCCAGTTATAGAAACAACTGACCTACTGGTACGCGTGCTCTGTGGTGTTTTGTAATGCATTAACCGAGTTTTAACAACACTTTCTTCTGTATAAATAGATATGTTTAAGGTAAACTATATTTGAGTGAAAATTCGCCTCTTACTACTATGAATATACGAAAATCAAGTAACGGATCAAACGTGAACTGCCGAGACTGTGGTAGCGGTTTAAAAAACCATGGCCACATTTCTGATGTTTGGATTAATGTGTATTCTTATTCGATTACCGGGCTCTTTAACAGTTAAGGAAACACTTTAAAGAGACCTTTATACCATAGATATTATCACAAGAATTTCCACGGTATGTAAAGCCCACCAACACGCAATAAGCTAGTGTTGTGGACTATGACCGAAGTCCACCCAATCTTAGAGAATATGGGAGGATTTATTAAGCGTAAAATAACATATTTTGTTCCTTCCGATTGATTTCCAAAGTTGCAACATATTATTCTCCAGTCTCATCCATTCCATTCTCAAAAACGAATAACACATGTACAATTTGTTAGCTTTTGCAAATATTCATTGACTTTAGTGGACACTTTCAAACAAATACACTTCTTCAGTTTCTATGTGTATTTTACAGTAATATCTTCACAAACAGACAATACTTTGCAAGCTCGCATAAGAAAATGATTTATTATAAGCTGTTTTTCATATAAGTCGTTGACAAAAACAAATGATAAATACACAAGAATTCGTATTAACGTTCGAAGATCATTTGTATCCGTTGTCGTGATGGAATGATAAATAGATGTGCTTACTTTCCGATACTGTTCGCGGAATCTCCAGTTATTTAAATTTATAACAAACTCGTCGATGAAATTGAACTAGACATTTTCACTACTAGTTAATCGCATCATTAAGCTGTGAAATAGATTCCCTATATATGTTTCCTTCTGGTTTTAATCAGTGACAATAACGTGATGAGCTTACGACTTGCGTCTTAATAAGATGCTGTATAGGGGCTAGAACTCACTCGAAACATACAATTTCTAATCAAAGCATGGCATTGCACTCTGCTCGTCGCAAGACATTACGTGTGCTACAAAGTGTCTAGTAATGACTAGCTCAATGTATTTCAAATCGTAGACACTATTTAACTGCTTAAACACTGCTACTTGACAGCGAAAGCCTCCGTGGCGCAGTTGGTTAGACGCCGCCTGTGAAACGAGAGGCCGCGGGTTCGATCCCCGCACCGAAACAAATTTTTGTGTGATCCACAGGTATTTGTTTCAGGTTTGGGTGTTTGTAAGACCGAAAAGTCTCTCGTAGCTTCTGATACCCACGACACAAGACTCGATCTTAGTGTGGGGTCAGCACTTTGTATGTGACTGTTGGGTGTATTTATTTATTTACTTAAGGACATAAATAGAACAGAACCTAGACAGTCTCTTGTATACGAGAAACCTATAAACTAATCTTAATAAGGCTTAGTTTGAAACATTTTAATTGAAAGAAAAAAAAACACATTTATTTTCACAGAATACGACGTACAAACATAAATTAACATGCAAAAAATAAGGGGAAAAAAATAATAAATATCTAATTTGCGCGTCGCATCGCTGCACTGTGACACTTAGGTGACCACTCAGCATAATGTTAATTGCGCTACTTGCAACATCTCTTTATTTTTATATATTATACGCACACCTTAAAACTACACCAAAAACATTTTCAAGGAACCATAGTCGATTTATCTAAACATTGGCGATAAATGATGCTCGATATATCGAAGCAGACCTACAACATCACGAAGGTACATGATACATCTCATGCAACATTCATGGGTAACGGCGCGTCGAAACGGTATTGCGCCGCGCCACGTGCCGTAATACTCCATGCGACCTCCTTACAACACTGGGTTTAAACCTACCAATTTCGATCATATTTAGAAGCCTTCGCTCAAATAATAACTTGCTTCTTCATGGTCCTCACAACTTCGACTACATCCATTGATCTTTCACAATCTAGTCCATACTTCTATGGAACGCATTCCACCTCAAGATCAGGGTGTCTAGTACTCGTGTAGTGTTTAAAAGGACAATCAAGCAACTTTTCTCGGATAATATGGCAGAATCACTCTAGTGTGTATATCGCGTTTACTTTATATATTTTATATACCGTATTATAATATTATGTATTTTTGACAGCCTCAGTGGTGGAGTCCAGGAAAGGCTGCGATTCCATTGAAGTGCAGTTATGTAAAACTACAAATTAACCAATTATGCAATCTATCATCAATATCATTATTGGTGATATGAAACTATGTAATTGGACGAATTCTCCATATCTTTGCTCCGCTTCGCTCATCTCTGAATTAACGAGAAGAAGAAAACGCCCGTACACCACCGGGGCAGTACCCATCTCTTCTCTCTCGTCTCCCTTTTCACCCATAGGAAGTTCACTGCTGAACATAGGCCTCCCCAATGATCTCCACATTGACCTGTTGGAAGTGGCCAGCATCCAGCGACTTCTTGTAACCAGTAGCCATAAATCGGTTAAATTCCACGAAAAGTATACACCCATCACGACTAAAACCTCAGGCCCAGCACTAAAACAGAGTCAAAATGCATGTCGTGCGCCAATTCCTCGGTGTGCAGATGTAGAACGATTTTTGTTCTGTTTGCTTGGCGGGTTTCACTGCGCCGCTTTCTACTCGCTGTTGTGCGACTCCAGTGCATTGTTTTTACGCATTTCGGAGTGTCGTGGGATGATATTTGATTTAGATAGTAAAATTGCGTTTTTGAACTTGACAATAGCAAAGTTAAATAATGATAGTATAATAATGGTTTCTTAAAATTACGCGATTTTTTTTAAATATAATTTTACCGGTTTTTTTTCGCGGAATGGGTTTACTTTTTACATTTTTGAGTCCGCCCCGTGACCACGCTGTAAAGCAATGGAAACGCCGGGAAGGTAAAAAATTTAAAAATTAAACCAAATCGCGACAAAATCCGTAAAATAGATTTATTTCAAAATGATAATATTATACATAATATGTGGATCAATTTTCTGAAAAAGCACTTTAACAAGTCTAATCCTTGAGAGAGCACTATGTTCAGCAGTGAACTTCTTGTGGCTAAAGAGAGAGTGTTTTACAAAATATAGTTCCCAGTTTCCTAAAATGAGCATTCTCAATTTCAGTTTAGTTTTTGTTTTCTATCATCATATAAAATTACACCTGATGTTATGCACTAGGAAAAGTATGGAATAGCGATAGAATATGGTTATTTCCAGCCACACAACATATAATTACAGACTACAAACTTACATGTCACTTCTTTTAAAGAAATTAAATTTTAATAAGTTTAGCAAACTGGACCACACCATAATGGCGCAGAGACAAAAATTTATAAGCGTTTATGTTTATGCAAAGATAGTGGTAACAAGATTCGATCTTAGTGTGGGGTCAGGACTATTTATGTGACTGTTGGGTGTATTTATTATTTATTAACCGTGAAACTCCATCTCAATCCCTTTAATAAAAACTCGAATCAAAAAGATAGCAGCTACGTTTCACTTTTATGTATGATAGCATCATTATTGCAGTGAATACAAAAATAATACCGGTAAAAAGTTTTTGGACAGAACACAAAAACCTGCCTGACTTGGCAAACGAAGCTGGGACCTTACGACTCATAATTTACAGTTATAGTTAGTATACGCACTGTACTGAATAAGAAAACAAGTGCAAGAGATTGCTGAATTAAAACATTATAACTTTTGTAACATAAACGTATTTCTTCGAACGTTAAACATTTGTAAAGATATTCAAGTTTTCATAGCGGTAAAAAAACAAATAAAAACTGATTATAAATAAATATACCTACTGTAGACAAAACTACTAGATCTACAAAAGATAAGCATATCGGAGAAAAAATATCGTTTAACATCGCGCAAAACCAAAGAGGTCCATAAAAACGCATACTTATAAACCTCCTTCAATTAATTTGGTCACATTAAAAACCGGAAAGTTAATTTACCGTAAAAATTTAAAATATGACTTGTCTTACTTTTACTCGTGTAAAATTAAAAACAAAAATGTGAAAATTGTGTCAAGTTCGGTAATAAAACAACTTTGGTCTGTTGACCAAGTTTAAAATGGAATAAAGATGGACCGAGTTTCGTAAAAGGTTTTTTATTATCATTTTAATATTAAGTTATAAAAATGTTAAATGCACCAAATGCATTAGGGCAGCGTGGTGGACTTAGAGGTCTAGTTCCAAAAGGGTTAATGTCAAACAAGCAACCGGTGGTAAAATTATCAATTAAATCATTGTAAAAGTTATGTGAAAGACAGCCTCCGTGGCGCGGTTGGTTAGACGCCGGCTGTGAAACGAGAGGCCGCGGGTTCGATCCTCGCACCGAGACAAATGTTTGTGAGACCCTCAATTATTTGTCTCGGGTCTGGGTGTTTGTGAGACCAAAAGTCTCGTAGTTCCTGATACCCACGACACAAGACTGAATCTTAGTGTGGGGTCAGGACTATGTATGTGATTGTGACTGTTGTTATTTATTATTATTATGTAAGGGTGGAAAAGTTATAAAAGTACATAAGCTAATAGATATAAGCCTGGAGAAGTATGCAGAGACGCCTCTAGTATTGTCCATAGTTCGACGAACTTATTAACGACCAAAAATTCACATAAGTTTATTGATCTTTAATAAGAACCTCAAAATTTAAATTCATTAAGTGCTGCAACCAATGACTATTAAGTTTGTATTTGAATTTGATATTTACTAGCTTCGCTTAACAGTTTTACCCGCATTTAGTTAAGATGAACTTCTCTTCTACAAATATAATGCATTTTCTTCTTAAATAAAAAACTATGACCGCCTCCGTAACGCAGATGGTTAAGATGCCGGCTGTGAAACGACGGGGCGCGGGTTTAATTACCGCATCATGTCAAGTGTATATGAAATTCACAATTGTTTACTTCAGTTGTAGGTTTTGTGACTCCTTGAGTATGTCATGTCTCTACTTTCAGATTTCCGTGATACAAGAATTACATCTCAGTTTACAATCGGGTAAATCCTAAACTGAAATATTTGGGTTTAAGAATGTATACTCTTAACAATTAGGATCAGTAACCGTGTATAAAATTAAAAAATGCTAGATATTTTTGTAATTTTTCTTATACAATTTTTAATAATATATTGCCACGAAACCGTTAGACTTTGCTAACTTGCGGCCTATTCTATGGCTCTTTATCGGTAAAAAATCCTAAATAAGCAAAATTAACACACTTCACAAATCCACACTAATTCGAAAACAGTTAAGCACTCACCAAGTAAATTAATATGTGACGCGCCATTTTCACCGACCACTAAATCCAACACAAAACACGATCTTAGAAAATTAGTCCATTTAAAACAAAAAAAAACTTGAAAAAATTTGGAAAATTGCAAAAAAGGCGCCCTCTCTCCGACTGACACTGTAACTTTTTAATTTCTTGCGTGAGGCAAGGGAACGTGCGTACAGCCTGCGCAGCGCGCCACTAATACGAGGTGGAGAAAGAACGGCTTGTGACGATCAGTGAAAGGATATCACATGGAGTTGTTAATAGACTGTGGTTTGCACTCATAAGGAAATTTTATAGTGATTTTATTTGCAAATTGAATGCCGTGCGGTGCTATTTTTATTTTTATTTTATTTTATTTAATAAGCATACCAACTACATTACGCATACAATAACTTAGACTAAGAGTAATTAAAAAATGACACATTACACAGCATAACGTATTTTATAGGCATGCATAACATTATAAAGTATTGATTAGACAAGTAGAACAGTAGAAAAGACACAAAACATACATATTAACTAGAGATTACAACTTAAAATTAATAAATACCTAATAAAAATTAATTTAACACATTATAAATTACTAAAAGAAAACAAATGCTGATATAAAACTCGTTTAAATGCACCATATTTCATCGAGAAGATATCAATTTCAATTATGGCGATTGATATTTCGTTATAAAGCCTAGAAATACGTATTATAGGGTTATTATACGATGTGTTTAAAACTACAAAGGGAATATCAAATAGCCGATGTTGACGCATAACACGATTATTAATTTTAAAACAAAAATAATTAATTAATTGTGAATCCAAAGAACCGTTTATTATTTTGTAAAGTAGTAGGAGATCGGTTAATGTACGTCTTTCTTTTAAACTCATAATATTAAAATGCCGCAATCTCTCAGCATAGTCCTTAATACTTTTGCGAACACCAGTTTTAATCGAGATGCATCTTACAAATCGCGCTTGGACCGCTTCGATTCTGTTAATATGAATATTATAAAAAGGAGACCATATGCTGGAACAATACTCCAGTGAGCTCCTAATCAAGGCATTATATAGCAATATGACAGTTGTTATTTTTCGGAACGGCTTTGCCAAACGTAATATGAAACCAAGCATTTTATTTGCCTTACATACTACGTGATCAACATGACTGCGAAAAGATAATGTGGTATCAAATAATACACCAAGGTCACGAATAGTAAACACTCTTTCTAAATTAACATCATCCAAACCATAATCGTAATTAATAAAGTTAGTTTTATTTGTAAATGTAATAATTTTACACTTACTTACATTTAAGGACATTTTGTTAATCGAACACCATTCTTTAATTCTAATAAGATCACTTTGCAGTTTCATACAGTCATCCAGCACACATATTTTGTTATATATTTTGATATCATCGGCATATGCCAGGCATTCGCACTGTAAACTCTCCAAGAGGTCATTGATAAAAATTATGAACAATAACGGTCCCAATCTAGATCCTTGTGGGACGCCAGATGTAGGAGTAATTGGAATAGATTCAAATCCAGCTAACGCAACTATTTGAGAACGATTGAGTAAATAGCTCTCAAACCATCGCAAAAGATTACCATTAATACCTACATGGTATAGTTTTTTAGTTAAAATTGAATGGTTGACACGATCAAAAGCTTTCTCAAAATCAGTGTATATTGAATCCACTTGGCCTTTTTTATCAAGAGTAGTATGAATGAAGTTCGAGTAAATTAGCAGATTCGATGTAGTAGAACGGTTTGACACAAACCCATGTTGACGGATGCTCAGCACATGTCGAAAATGTCCAAAAACCACCCCGTAGACCAAGCCTTCGAATATCTTGGCAAAACAGGAGATAACAGAAATCGGACGGTAATTGGTCACATCTTCCTTACTGCCCGATTTATGTATAGGAACAATCGTAGAAATTTTCCATAGGTCTGGAAACACTCCCTCCACCATCGATTTATTGTAAATTATAAACAGCGGTCTTACAAGTGCCTTTGAGCATAAGCGGATGAAAATAGGAGGCAATCCATCCGGTCCAGCACCTTTACTGAGGCACAAACTTTTAATACTATCCTCTATTTCTTTCTCAGAAAAATAAATAGTGGTCAAACAGAAACTGCAACCTGGCCCAGCTGGTATAAAATCTTCAGTTGCACTTTTGCATCCGTATATGGAATTGAAATATTGGGCAAAAGTATTTGTAACTTGATAACCCCCCTCCGCAAAACTGCTACCATAAAATACTTGATTAGGTAATCCATTACAAGATTTATGAATTTTAGTGTATCGCCAAAAAGATTTTACATTTGTTAATATATCTTCCTCAATATAAATTTATTGCCACTTAATGCAGGCGCCAAGATTCTTAATCCAAATATGAGCCATTAAATTCAATTTAAAGAAGAATTACCATTCATGGTATCCACAGATCACTCCCAATAGATACCGCATTACGATAGTTTTGTTTTGAACTGAAAACGCCAACGAAGGGAACGGTGCAGGGAAGTGGGCGGGTTGCAGCGCTGTCACGTGGACTTCGATCGAGAGATGGGGCTTGTCGATAAATAAAATAAAAAGTATCGATAGTTCGATTTGCCAGTAAGTTTAACGTGTTATGACCGCTTTTATAACTTGATTACCAACTTGTTAAATGTTTTATAATATGTTTTCACTGGCCTGATCTAATAAATTATACCAATCGCTAACACGAATAAAGTAGGATTAAGATTTATACTTTAGTATGTAACGGTTTTATTTCCATTATTCGCCGTTAATTTTTGTATACCATAATGCCGAAACACCCGAATTAAGTGTTGGGTTAAAAGATCAGATAAAAATATAAAATATTAAATTATTATACCTCACGCCGTAAAGGGCTACAATAACTTATTCTGTTTCTGGAATTCCGACGGCGGCTGTAATAGATGGTAGGTAATATCGATAAGTGACAATGAAACCCACTTGACGAATTATGAATGTTTTTGGGATGATAATACAACGTATGTTGAAATTAGTGCAACGGCTTGTACTACTCATTCTCAATAAATTTAGTATACTAATAGTTATGTTAAATACCTTCCCGTGATATTTGACAAAAGGCGGTTCTAACGCCACGCATCAAGCACGAATTTCTAACATTACGTTCTTAGTAATTAAGCAGAAAACCCCAATATCACTTATATCAGTCAAAATAAAAATGAATGTATTAAAACACATAGTCAGTAGATACTTGATTCGAGAAATAGGACCCGAAATACCATCAGACGAATACGCTTAAACGAGTTTCATCTCAAGGCTATAAATGTTACTCTTGGATGCTGGACAAAATCAATATAAAATTATAATATTATTTGATAATCATATTATTCTATCCACACAGAACTACGAAATTATAAATTTTTAAATAAATAAAAATGTACCAGAATTGGTAAATATTCTGTCGGTACAGAAGTATCCATTAAACGACGACGATTTTTCTTTGGGAAAAAACATTCTTGGGTAAAATGTCGTGAACAAATTACGCTATTTTTTGTAGGCCACCAATCGTCACCTCGACATGTTGCATCTACGCATATTTTTAACTTTCGGGACATGTGGGGAATCTAACATAAAAATGGTATTATTCAAACATAATGTTATATACTAACCCACAGTTTTTACCCGACGATAGCAAAGCAAGAAGAAACAGAAAAGTGCAATTATTGAAAAACTACCTAGTTAAAAACTTGACCTTTTTCAAATTACATTAAATGACGTCGTCATGATGATTTGCAATTTTTATTTAAATCAATATACATTTCGTGACATTGTCATTTAATCAAATTATTTTACATTAATGTTTTAAAATATCGATATTGCTTGGAATTATATTATAAACATGCGTCAAGCACTAGAAGAACGCGTGATTTCACCAGAAAAAGATGGCTTATTATGGTTATTGCTATGCGAAAAAGAGACGGCTGATTTTCGATTCAAACTCGACTGTTTGACATCGATACAATAACCAGTATAAATTGAGCTCGCTCGTAAGCAAATTAATTTAAAGAATATTAGTTACCGATGAAAAGTTATTCCGTTTTTTTGGATACTTGAATTTTTTTAGTTTTTTCCACACCATTTTATTGAGCAAGTCATTTTTAACTGTAATATGATATTTCTAAAACTTAATTTTCGCCAACGCTCAACGATATGTGCGGGTCCACTACTTGGATGACACTGATGACGCGACATTTGGAATCGGTTTATATCAGTCCGATAGCTCATACGTGTGGCGCGCAACCGCTGCCTTGCATTAGGTATCTAGTGGGAGTGATCTGTGATGGTATCGGTAAAAAATATCGTTGACCTTGATACCGATATTGCTTAAAATTCATCATAGCATTGGTTTATGGTTTGTCATTAAATGTTTTCCTGTTTAATCCCGGGCGACAGATTTTTATGAAATAAAGTAATTATCAACTCATTTTACGATACGTCGGCCATTACTACAAATGGGGCTACCGGAGTGACTGGACTTCAAGTTTATTTCTCCAAGAACTCCGGGCCTGGATCGCAATAATTATGTATATTTCCTTACACAAAAAAGTAGGTTTCGTCGAAGGACAAAAGCCGCACCGATACCAAGAGTCATAGTAAAATAGTCAATCTCCTTTCAAACAAAGGTACTTCTGCTAAAAGCACTTAATTTTTCTTAAATTAAGAAAAATGTTCTAGCAACATGAAACCAGTGCTATTTATTATAATGCAGTCTGTTCTAGTAACGCACATTACACTGGCGAGGTCATACAGGCTTAATTATGTACTTAGAAATCATGTTATTCCAATCCCTTTGAGAAGTAAACGAAGGATATATTATACTATAATAAGGATATATAATATTTTGGGTTAACAAACGAACCGCAGCCTGCTGTGATAATGAGTACAAAATAAAGAAAATGTAAAAAGAGTTTGTAGTTAGTACATACAATGGATAATACACTATATAGGAAACTATTTGTCACACTGAAAGTGTAATGCTTGTAAACATCTCTATACGTGTATAGTTGCCACGGTTGCTACAAGGCCGTGCTGTCGACTCTCACCTGTGCGAGTTGTATCAGCGACCAGTGAAGCAAGTTTTTGTTCAATAAGTCCAGCAAACGAACAAACAGGTCACCTGATAGTACGTGAGGGCTGTCAATGAACATCTACAATCCACGATCCTAAGGTCCTTGAGCAACACATAGTTTATGTGTTGTAGCTCGCCTCTATCACATCGTGAGACGGAACACGCAAAGCGAAACGTGGGTATCCTGGTAGCACCTCTGCCTTCCCTCTCTGGAAAAATGGCGTGATTTTATGTATGTATGTAGATATACGTAGGACTATGTGCTATACCCAAGTGCTACTAACGCAGCTCTTATAGCCTAAGATATTAGGTACCATTCAAAGAAATAATAATTAATCTAACACATATTTTAGTTACCAATTATACAAGAGATCCTATTTGCAATAAAAAACAAATAAATCAGAATACAATGGATTAATAAAGGTTGAGCTATAAACGGACTTCATTTATTTTCTATCAGTCTATTTCACACTATTATTTAACGCCTGCGGCTTGATCGCTTGTTTCCGTCTTTAGCAAACACACAGGATGTTGATTTTGCCTGCTGTAAAATATCACGCGAGCCAAGTATTTTTCACTTGACTCTCCCAGGGTATCTCACAGAGCCCGGTGATATCTAAAAAGATTTCAATAAAAAATCATCAGAAGTCTACGATGTGCCCAAAAGTACCCTGTTAGACTACATAAAAATACAGGGGAAGGCTTAAAATGTTTATCTGAAATAAATGTTATTAATAATAGTATATTATTCTCTATTATTAATAATAGTATATATAGCTCACTTTTAAAAAGTATGAGAAAGCTTTATTTATTTACATGTCAATTCTCATTGACCAAAAAAGCATTTCTACCGGTGCTTTTGAAATCGCTGCTGAAACGTGTGCTGACGTTGAAGAAAACTCAGAAAGCTATATTTGCGACTTTTGCTGCATATTATATAATTATGGTTTCTTAGAAAACCGTAAATATGACCCATATTCATTAAGAATAAATTTAATTTTTATGGTTTCTTAGATTGATGCGAATGCGAATGACACATTGAAATGAAACTGGTGTCCGCCCCGTGACTACGTAAACTGTAAAGTTATCAAAACGGTGGATTTAAAAAAATGTAAAAATTAAACCAAATCCGTGATTTAAAAAATCATAATTTTTTATTGATTAGTTTGATAGAAATTTATATTATGCCGGTTTGTTTTTAAGCATAAATAATAAAATAAACTGTCCGATATTAGGGGGACTTTTTGTGAACGTCATTTTACTACAGGTTCTCACATAGCAATTACACAATTTACGTGACTGATTATTTATCTATGTGGATAAATCATATACTAGAAAGTGTAACATAATGTGTTAAACTTTTACAAGATTTTAATTATTATTCTTTTTCCCTAAGTGTTCGGTACTCGGGGATTTCCACCATTTCCATACTGCAAACTCATAACTCCGCCTCGCATTGAGTTTTTTCTAATCGATAGGAGGTAACCGCAAGAAGACCCGGCGATGGCTCGATCATACTGCGGGTCAACGACCCTCGGTTCATCAGTTCACTCGAAAGGACATTCAACCACACTCTTAACTCTACAGCTTCCTCATCACCATAATGTACTTAGGTATGTATTAAGTACAGATACAACATTTATTCATTTCAATTGATTTTGTCAGACAGCCTCCGTGGCGCAGTTGGTTAGACGCCGGCTGTGAAACGTGAGGCAGTAGGTTCGATCCCCGCGCCGAGACAAACGTTTGTATTATCCACTGATATTTGTTCCAGTAGGAGGTCAAACCGTTAATGACATTGTAAATTTAATAATTAATAATTCCGATTTTTGTCCGATAGTCCCCGTGGTGCAGTTGGTTTAGACACCGGTAGTGAAATGTGAGGCCGCGGGTTCAATCCCCGCACCGAGACAAATGTTTGTGTGATCCACAGATAATTGTTCCGGGTCTGGAAGTTTTTGATACCCACGACACAAGCCTCCATCTTAGTATGTATGTGACTATTGTAGAGTCATAATTCCATGTAATTCTGTATTGTAAACTCGTGTAACATATATTTTGTAGTTAGTAAAATAATATAGATCAAATTGGCGGTTTATCTATTAGCGAGAGCTCTTAAGTTGTAGTAGATGTCTGTCATGGTTTGATAACATTTACCACGATTTGATCAACAACAAAATAGAAACTGTAAATGACATTAAAAGGGATTCCGAACGACATAAATAAAGACCAAAATACCAATACTCATCAATAAGCATTTCGAATAATTTATCCCTTAATTTGACGACGTTCATCGTGACGAACATGAAAAAAAAATGAGTTACTGTTTTCAAATTTTCTTAGATTTTTATTGTTATATTTGAAAGTTTAAAGTAGACATATTTATTGCTACAACAAATATTTCCTTCATACATATTATTATCAACTCCTGGTCCACTTATCATAAGAAAAATCTGATCCTGAAGTACTTCACTACAGATTTACTGGTGGTAGGGTCTCATATGTGAGCCTGTGTAGGTACCACCGCAATGTCTTAAGTGTCAAAAGGTGGTTAAAACATTTGATCAGGTATTTCAAGTATCCTGAAGCCCTTGCGGTTGCATGCTTACGCGTACCCCAGGGCCCTTGTTTTAAACGAGGTAGAGGAATATTTATTTAGGTTTATTTATTTATTTACAAATCAGTTACCATCGGTGCACCACCGATAAAATGAAACGGACCTATTGTGAATATTGTTCTAAGTAACGAGCTTTTGTTACAAACAACAAAACCACAAATCTAAAACAAAATTCAAGTAGCAAACAAAACAATTTAGAACAAACAACTATACCAGTAAATAACTAATTAAATATTTAACCCGAGACCTCAGTTTTGTAATCGTAGAATAACTGGGCCACCAAGCAGTCAGTCATCAAGATCATACCAAACCAAACCAATTTTACAAACCGGAGGGTTTGGCATATCAACCATAATCTTACCAATTGTTGAGCTGGGGCAAACACATCAATATCCATACACACAGATGACTAATACGAGTACAATAAATATAATCTATATACATTTAATACATTCGTAACAGATATCTGTACATGGAAGACAAATGAGAAATAAATAAATAAATACACCCAACAGTCACATACATAGTCCTGACCCCACATTAAGATCAATTAAGTCTTGTGTCGCAGGTATCAGAACTACGAGAGACTTTTCGGTCTCACAAACACCGAGACCCGAAAGAAATATTTGTGGGCCGTACAAACATTTCTCTTGGTGCGGGGATCGAACCCGCGGCCTCTCGTTCCACAGCCGGCGGCTTACCAACTGCGCGACGGAAGCTGTCTGAGAAAAACTAATATCCAGGGTGGTCTGTTTATCTGTCTGTCTGTGCGGTTGTGCGCGATGAACTCAGACACGACTTAACGGATTTCGATGAAAAGTATGGAGGTAGCTGACACCTAGGCTACTTTTTATCTCGAAAAATTTCGTGTTCCCGTTGGATGGGGAAGGAATTCCGAAATATTTGTTACTTATTTATGATATTTCTTTCTCCTTATCATAAATCCATCCAATGGTTGTCTGGTAGAGATTGCCTTAGTGCGATAAGACCGCCATTTGTACTTTGTTGTTTTGTTGTCTCTATACCTATGTTATATTTATTGTGTACAATAAAGAATAAAAATAAATAAATAAATAAATATTAATTTTATTTTTAAGTGATGGAATGGGACTGGATTTCATGCCTTGAGTATGAATGAGACGGGACGGGATGGGAAATTCCGGATAAAGTTAATCACGCAGACGAGTTTGCGGGCAGAAGCTAGTTTAGTAATAAGGAAAACCCCAGATACAAGTTAAAGCTGAACGGAACGAGTTTTGCGCGTCCTAACCGAGGAAGTCGACTCGGAGCATTTTTTTAATGTGTTGATGATGATCGTTTGTTGCTAAGCGATTCGACCGCTCATGGACTCTAGCAGACGCCGCCTGTGAAACGAGAGGCCGCGGGTTCGATCCCCGCACTGAAACAAATATTTGTGTGATCCACAGGTATTTGTTTCGGGTCTGGGTGTTTGTGAGACCGAAAAGTCTCTCGTCGCTTCTGATACCCACGACACAAGACTCGATCTTAGTGTGGGGTCAGGACTATGTATGTGACTGTTGGGTGTATTTATTTATTTAATATAAGAAGCAATGTTTGGCATTCCACTGCGCTCGCCATCCTGAGACATAAGATGTCTCATTATGTCCAGTAGTTACTCTGGGTACAATGTCCTTCAAAACACAACACAACAGTGCATTTACGCCGCTGTTTGGTTGGAGAAATAGACATTGCGGTGGCACCTACCCAGACGGCCACTCACATATGAGAAACCCACCACCAGTAAAAAGCTATCAACTGTTGATAACATAATTAACTGGACTCAAATAGCACAGGATAGAGACAAATGGGCATTTTTTGGTTCTTACATAACTGATATAAAATTAAAACATTAACAATAGATTAAATAGATTAAAGAAATGTATACACTAACCCGTTATTTTAAGATAATGTAATTTAAAAGTAAGAAATAAAAAGGCTATTTATTATTTATTTATTATTTTATATATTATCATAATTAATTTTATACAATAGTTTTAATAAATAAATAAATACACCCAACATACATACTGTTAGGTTTAGATATAAAACCTTTAAAAAATAATATGTGACATTAATAATTTGACGTGAAAATTATAAATGTTTAATGGAAAATGGACCATGAATTATTAAAGATATTCTATCGGATTGAGTCAATATTGGGTGAGGAGAGAATGTAAAACAAGAAGGAACAATTTGTAAAGAGGATAAGATTGTATTGAACGGTATTGGAATAATAAATTGTAAAAAGTACATGAAGACTTTAAGTGGAGTAATTTCTTCTGCTGAACCCCTTTAATACATAGTACTAACCATACACAAAAGACGGGTCGTGAGTGGTATCCGAAACTCCGAGAGACTTGTCGGTCTCACAAACGTCCATACCTGAAACAATTAATGCTTGTAAATCGCAAAAACATTTGTGCGGGGATCGAACCCACCATCTAACGTTACACGGCAAGCTTCTAACCAACTAAACAGAATTATATGTTTTTGGTATAGAGTTTTAATGTCAATATTTAACTAACAGGTAGAAGCGGTGCCATCTATTGGACGAAATATCATTTGAATATAAGGTACTTAAGGGCAAAGTGATATTGGATTTTTCTATTCATTATCGGAGTCAGGAATTTTATTTTTATTTTTATTTTATTTATTTAAGGTCCTCCAACGAAGGATACACGGCATTATATAATAAACACAATGGTGTAGCATTATTATAGTTTACATTGTGACGTGATCTTCAATTACAGGAGACCACAGCATGCAAATTTAAATATTTATACAATAGCAAAAAATTATAATAATAATATAATAATTCAGAAATAATTTAGAATGAAATGAGTTAATTAATTATTAGATCGACAATACATTATACAGTAATTTGAAAGTGGAAAAACAAAATATAATATAATGCAACACAATGTAACATAATGGTAAGTGTAATTAATCAAGTTTATTTTTATTAGGGGTACATAACAATTGCATGACTTGTTTCCTGTACCGTGAAATATCCGTGATGTCTATGTCATGTGCTTTTGCAAGAGCGTTATACTGTCTACAGAGCCTTGGTACAACGGAGAAATAACCCAAGTTGGTTTTGGATGAAGGGATATGTAACAGGTTATATGCGCTTTTACGTGGAATTCTAGTTGGCGTGTTAATACTCAGTGCACTTACTAGCTCACTGCAGTCCAGGTTACCGTTAAACATTTTGTGTAAAAATAATAGATCGATCTTCTTTCTGCGTGTGGCTAAGGTACTCATTTTGTAGTGGTTTAGGCGGTCAGAGTAATGAAATATTTCTTTAGCCAACTGATCTCTATAAGTACTTTTTACAATTTGTGCCTGATATGGCGATAGGCTCGCCCCCTATCACATCGTGGGACGGAACATACAAGGCGAAATACCTACCCTACCTACCCCTTCGGGAATAAAGGCGTGAGTTTATGTATGTGTGTATGTACTTAAGATTCCCTCCACAAGAATTAACGTACGTGAAGACTGAAGTCTACCAAAAAGGCCAACTGAAACAGGGGTCAACGTCCGGCAGGCCCTCGGTCTTAAAATTATAAACCTAATCAATCTGCAACGTCAGCTTTTTGAATCATAAATTATGTGTATTCTTAATCTTTGACCACACTGACTGCCTCGGTGGCGTAGTTGTACTATGGTGTGATTGCAAAGCTGAGGTCTCAGGATCGAATTCCGGATCGGGCAAAAACTTGGCGTCCTAACCTATCTATCTGGTTGAAATAGACAAATACAATGAGATTTATAAGGAAGATAGGTAACCAAAAATTACAATTTAGAGAGAGAATTGCTTCGCGACGCTCTCCTACCCTCTACGGCGCATCACGGCGCCGCGTCACTCTTTTTAGGAACCCCTGAGATAGTGTGTCATTCACTGGCTAAATGTTTAGTTGGCGTAAAAAAATAGTAGTCTCTCTCTCTCTCTCTCTCTTCAGCCACAGGTAGTCCACTGAACATAGGTCTCCCCCATAGATCTCCACATACACCTGTTGGAAGCGGCCTGCATCCGGCGACTTCCTGCGACCTTAACCAGCTCGTCCGTCCACCTCGTAGGTGGGCGTCCGACACTTCGCTTGCTTGTACGTGGCCTCCACTCTAGAACCTTTCGGCCCCAGCGGCCATCGGTTCTAAGTGCCATGTGCTCGGCCCACTGCTACTTCAACTTGCAAAACCTATGGGCTATATCGGTACCCTTTGTTTTCCTACGGATATCCTCATAAATGGTAGTAATTAGTTTTAATAAGTACTACAACAGAAATTTAAGAAATGAAGAAATAAAAAGTCGTTGAATAAAATTAATCCTACCTTTAAATTGTAATTAACCAATAAAATATATAAATAAAATGAATCTTTTAAATAAAACTAAAATACCTAAATATGCCAACTATTGCTAATTTTTTTAAGGTCGGTGCCAGCCGAGCAATGCGCCGCGCGGTTTTACCCGCGTGGTTCGTAGCGCGATGTTATTTATGTAATATGTAGCTTATAGTCCAGCTGGGACCGACGGCGCGGTGTGTACATAATATATAATCAAAGCCTTCCACGGATCATCTCAATCTGTGCTTATTTCTCGGCGACGTATGAGCGTCGCGCTGCGCTGTCTGTACGCACTTAGCCTCACGCACGAGAATTTAAAAGAGCGCCCTTTTGCAATTTTCAATTGTTTTCGTAGTCAAATTATTTATGTGTTGTAATTAGTCGGTGAAAATGGCGCGTCACACATTTCTATATTTGGTGAGTACCTGAATGTGTTTGAATTATCGTAGTTTTGCTAAATGCGTTAATTATAATTTGAGTAAGGGTTTGTACCGTAGACATAGAGGATGTACCATGATACCACTAGTTTGAACACGCATATATGGAACACTTATCAAGAACCGATGATTATACAATATTATATACAATGAAAAAAAGTGGGTATTTTCCGCGCCTGCTGACTTCCTTGGAAATGAGAGCCGTTTTTACTTAAAAACATAAAAAAGTAATGAAAACGCTTGAGTGAAAGCCACAATTAAAAGTTAACAATAATAGTTTATTTATTTTATTTATTTATTAATCCTTTATTGC
The DNA here is from genome assembly GCA_949752805.1 of Deilephila elpenor. Lineage (NCBI taxonomy): Eukaryota > Metazoa > Arthropoda > Insecta > Lepidoptera > Sphingidae > Deilephila > Deilephila elpenor. Next base: position 9,825,782 of record OX457118.1, on the reverse strand, counting down.
AGAAAAATAAACATTTACAGTAAATAAATGGCATAATAATAATACAAGAGGCGGCTTTATCACACTAGGCAATTTCTTACAGGCAACCTTTGGATAGATATGTAAATAGGAAAATGAGAGGGCAGTCTAATATAAGTGGATCATACAAACGTTTGTCTCGGCGCGGCGATCGAACCTGCTGCCTCACGTTTCACAGCCGGCGTCTAACCAACTGCACCACGGAGGCTGTCTGACAAAATCAATTGAAATGAATAAATCATGTATCTGTACTTAATACATACCTAAGTACATTATGGTGATGAGGAAGCTGTAGATCCAAGAGTGTGGTTGAATGTCCTTCCGAGTGAACTGATGAACCGAGGGTCGTTGACCCGCAGTATGATCGAGCCATCGCCGGGTCTACTCGCCGATACTTCTTATTGATTAGAAAAAAAAATAATGCCAGGCGGAGTTATTAGCTTGACGCATGGAAATGGTTTATCGTATTAAAAATATATATCTAAAATTATCTGTCTGTCTGTATGTGTATTAGCCCAGGCCATGAGCCACCTCTACAGTCGAGCGTATGATTGCGTGGGGTGTGACCGTATAGACCCACCCCTCTCTAAAATAGTCTATATCTATCACTTATAATATCAATTTGTTAGCGATTGATGTCTGTACGTGCAAGATAAATGAGAAAATCTAATGTGGGGTCTGTATTAATGTACCTAATAGAACCTAAAAAACTGATTTTTAGAATTTTTGTCTTTCGTCTGTGCAGTTGTGCGCAATGAGTCTGAAAAGGCTTAACGGATTATGATGTTTGGTATGGAGATTGCTGACACCCTGAATTATAACTTAGGCTTTTTATCCCGAATAATGTAGTGTTCCCGTGGGATGAGGAAGGGATATATTTGTTACTTTTTTACACTCAAAAGCATGTGTGGGACTGGATTACATGCCTTGAGTGAGATTGGGACGGGACGGGATAAGAAATTCTAAATAAAGTTAATTTCAAATAAAGTGAATCACGCAGACGATGTTTGCGGGCAGATGCTAGTATCTATTAAAAAATATACGATGATGGAAAACTCCTGTTTGGTAGCGACGTAAAACAGTTGCGTTTTCACATCTAGTTTCGATGAAGCCGACATAACTGCGTCAGTCGACAGATGCTTATCTAGAGACATTATCTTTGGATGGGGCTGCAGCTGCGATCTCTTGGACGAGCCAGTGTACTAATATAAACTATCCTCTAGGGGGTTCAAGGCTTCATTTATTTTATAGTAAGCAATTCTAACAAACTTGACTTTTCTTATTAACTGTTGTGTATTAAGATGTCGTACCTCAATGCTAGAACCAACTCAGCGGAGACTGAATATTCTCTATTGTAACAAAATGTAATAGTATAAATCGTAGACAACATGACAATAATTCTACCTGTATTGCTGACAGACTCACTTCCTGTTTCTGAGCACGTCAGCACTCCCGAAGACGATCAAGCCGCCCATGGCGACGCAGCCGGAGGAGGACGTTTTTTACAATCTGTTTGCTAGCATCGGTGCTCAAGAATCTGCAGACGAGTACTACGCTTTCCTCGAGCCATCCTTCAAATATCCGCCCAAGTGTGTATATTGACTGAATTGCTAGAGAACTTAGTGTTACGGAGGAACATTAATATAACCGAGATTTTTAAATAATAAATACACCCAACGGTCACATACATAGTCCTGATCCCACATTAAGATCAATTAAGTGTTGTGTCGTCGGTGTCATAACCTACGCGAGACTTTTTGGTCTCACAAACACCCAGGCCCGAGACAAATGTTTGTGGGCTTTACGAACATTTGTCTCGGTGCGGGTATAGAACTCACGGCCTCTCGTGTCACAGACGGCGTCTAACCAATTTTGATTTCTCATGAATCAAACACAACAACGACTGCCTCGGTGGCGTGGTTGTATTGCGGTACGACTACAAAGCTGAGGTCTCGGGTTCGAATCCCAGGTCGGGCAAAGTGATATTGGATTTTTCTGTTCATTATCAGCCCGGAGTCAGGAGTTTGCGCCCGATATGGCGATAGGCTCGCTACCTTATTATTTTCTCAGATTTTTTATTTCCGAAGGGTATTTTTAATCGGATATTTTTTTTTGTTCTTTAGTTTAGTGATTTAAGATACGTCCAGCTTCTAAGTTATCGTTCGAAGCTAAAATATGAAAACATCTGTTCAGTAATCCTTATTGTATTCACAAATTATCTACTCGTATTAAACTAAAATGTTTTCCACCTAGATTGTAGCTCGAGCTTAATGTGGGTTCAGTACTATGTACGTGACTGTTGGGTGTATTTATTTATTTTATTTATTCAAAAAAAAGTGATAGTTTTGACTCCCATCACACTTTCGAACGGACCAAGGCTTAGAAAACCACTGATACTACTAGTGACTAACTTTATTCTCTCAGAGTGTACAGATGTGACGTCATACAGCAGCTAATCGCATTCCCCCAGGGTGCGTCCGCCTCCATACCGTGAAGAGAACAGAGGGTGCTCGGTGTCATTTGACGACATCGACGGCAACCTGTGCGGAGACCTCAATAAAGAAGGCATCCCACAGAACCCCATGGGACAGCGCCCGCACAGACAGTCATATCCCTTGTGAGTAGTCCACACTTTATATTGCAGTATCAATATTATCGCCTATCTATACATATAATACATTTTTAACCAATCGATGTCTGTACATCTACCATGTACCAATGTTTTTTCCTAAGGGCTATTAAATTACTTACTAAAATTCGAGGAGAGTCCACCACGCTGACGCAGCGTTGTCTGATGGACTGCACATAAAAAATATTGTTAGTCGCTCTTAAACAACACTGGATGCAGATTTCTCCACATCGAGTGTGAAGATCCTTGGAGCCTAAGTGGACTTACTGTGGCTGAAGAGAGAGAGAAACTACACTCGGATATTAACAATATTGCTGTTTGCAGTGAATTGATCCGCAACCACACGCTGCGCTTCCTGCCTCGCACACAGCCCGAACTGAGCACTAACGACACTCTGCCGCAAGTCACATATTATTACCCCAAGACTTACAACGCAAAACCACTTACTATCAGGTATGTACCTACTACTCAGAGACCAGAGTATAACTTGTATGTATCCGCCCATACAGGTCCCACTGCAGGGCACGGGCCTCCGCTGCAATCGAGAATACGATTGAGAGTGGTTAGGCCATATATTCCACCACACTGGCCTAATGCGGGTCGGCGGACTTTAAATACCATAGACATTTTTACAAATCACTAACATTTATTGAGATGATAGCAGCACTTTCATATGTGGATCAATCGAAGCTTTATGTCGTACCATGTTCGTTCCCATAAACGGCCTTGCTGTTTGAAGTGATACTTTTTAGGTACGCTGGGTAAATTTTTGTTATGATCAACTATAACATGTGTATTCCAGCGGGGAGGTGCTTCCAGCTCATCCGCTACTGGAAGGAGAGACAACAGAGCAGGATGCAGACAGTCTTCCCTTATACTTGGTCCCCCCGGGGCGCCAACGTCGCGCCGCTGGGAGTTATGGCTGGAGTTTTTGTGCCGATGGCGGATTGTGAGTACACACACACATTAAACGCACACGCACACACATGCATATACATACGAGTACATATAAAACTGTAAACCTGGATATTTTGTTTTGTGCGCCAAAATAAATGTTTAAACCAAAATACACAGAAACTCTGTCTGTTGCCCTCGCATTTTCTGGATACTAACAAGATTTATATTTGGAGGTTGTGTCGACTCCGCAAAATCACGATTTTCTGGATCCTATATCTAGTTCCGTCGAGTTCTTCAACAGTCAAACCCAAGATGCGAGACCGAATAGTGTCTCATAGTTTCTGATAGTGGATGCACTACTCAGGAATTACACCGGGATGGAGGCCGCTGATGGTTGTAATCTGTTTGGATCTCAAAGTTTATATGGTAGGGCTTCGCTGTTGTCAGTCATGACTCAGTACGGATGGGCAGCCTCGTCCGGGGCGGCACGACTGTCTCACAGGAGATCAACGTCAAGTGACAGCTTTAGCTCAATACCCTTCTCCTCTTCCCATCGTTTTTCATTCCCGCTTCCCTCCCAATTGGATGCTCCGACAACATATTTACGATCCAAGCGGTGTGGATGTTCATAACCATCAGGTGACCTGTTTGCTCGTTTGCCGGACCTATTAAATAAGAAAATCTCAAGTTTTAACATGATTATATTCTTTTCCAGCCTCCGTGGCGCAGTTGGTTAGACGCCGGCTGTGAAAAGAGAGGCCGCGGGTTCGATCCCCGCACCGAGACAAATGTTTGTGTGAACCAAAAGTATTTGTTTCGGGTCTGGGTGTTTGTGAGACCGAAAAGTCTCTCGTAGTTCCTGATACCCACGTCACAAGACTCGATCTTAGTGTGGGGTCAGGACTATGTATGTGACCGTTGGGTGTATTTATTTATTTATTTTCAGATTGTGCACAGTAGAAAGTTATGTCAAAGCCTACGCCGATTATTATGACGTTAAGGGCTGGCTAAGGGACCTGGGCCTCGCCCCGGTGGCCGCACCGGAGCCACCGCACACCACGACTACCCAGCCATTGAGTGTGAGGACACTGAGAACTTTTTTTTATTGCGATGAATGACGAGACGAGCATGCCATTCGCCTGTGTTTAAGCGATACGGTCATGGACAGTGGCAAAACCAAACAACAATATGAATTATAAAGCAATGCTTGGCATTCCACTGTAATGCCATCCTGAGACATAAGATGTTAAGTCTCAATATGTCCAGTAGTTACTCTGGCTAATATTTGGTTCAAGCCGGAACACAACAGTGCATTTACACTGCTGTCTGGCGGGAGAAATAGATATTGCGGGTACCTACCCAGGCGGCCCTACATATGAGAGGCCCACCACTAGTAAATTTCTCAACACGAAATCTTCCTTCAAACGCAATCTAGTCCAATCAAAGTGATCCTGTAATCTTAGGGTATTTATATTTTGAGGGAGCGCTAGTAATAATGGTGGTGCCGGGCCACATTTTTCTGTCCTCCTATTGGCTGACATTTGACAGGTTGTCCAACATGCACAGATTATTTGAAAAAGATAAATACTAAAATATAGTTTAGGGTTATCGAATTCCACTAAAACTCGTTTTAGTTTAATAACTTTAGTATATGCATACATTTTATAGCCATCTATAGTCATTTGTTGTTATAAATTAGTTCTATTATTACTGATATAGCAGTGCGACCAACATTACGGACAAAAAATATCTGCGTTTTCGAAGACGCAAATGTAAGAAAGCGCTCCCATTATATTATACTGTTTGCCTATAATAGGACCAAAGTGACACAAGTCCACCGCCCATGTTCCAGGACGCGCTCAGCACCTGCCCCGCCCGCGTGAAGTACGTCACCCCGCTGTTCGCGCGCAACTACCAGGGCGCGTGGCGATACGTCGTGCAGCTTCCTCATGAAGAGCTCTTCACGCAGAGCGTCGAGGTTACCAGGTAATGACCTCTTTAATACTCCAGCTGTTTGTTTTGACCACGGAAGAGAGAATACAAGTGGAAGTGACACGACTGCACGCGCCCTGTGGCATATTAATTGAGGTGGATGTCAGCTAGACGACTTTAAGCTATACAGGGTATATCAAGACTGCGACCGAAAACGACGCCGGGTGGTAGTATTAGTGGCTACAGACACAATACAACTAAATTTATTACTTATCTTCGTATTTGGGTGATAAATACATAGTTCTCCTGAAATACTGATGTACACCTATTTATTTTTAAAGATGCAATGGTGCGTAAGGGTTTAAATTACTTTTTTCGCAGAAACTATGTTTACTAGGTTAGCAACCAAACACGATGATTTTTATAAAATCGCAAAAAAAAAGGCTGTAGCTTATTTTGCGAACTTTTTAGTTGCATTGTGTTTGTAACCACTAAAACTACCACCTGGCTTCGTTTTCGGTCGCAGTCTAGACATACCCGGTATAACATTACGGTATCAACTACGTTGGTCCCAAACTTACGGATGGCACCGAACTTAACAAAATTGTTTAAATATTTGGGTATTTTAGATTCATTAAAAGATCAGTTTTATTTCTTGATTTTTAATTACAGTTTTGTAGTCGGTTTAAGTATTTAATTCATTTTGCGTTTCTTGTAAAGATGCTTAGAGTCCCAGTGTCAATCCACGGATGGCCAGTGTAAAAGTTTTCCTCGCTGGGTGTCGCTACTCGTTGCCGAGATAGACTACCCTCCGCAAGATCAGAACCTACAGGTAAGTCCCGAACTTACGATCCCTCACTTTTATTTTAGAACGTGAAGAAAATGTTGGCAAACATGGAGTTCAGGGGGGTTATTCGATGATCTAAAACTAAGTTGAAATGTTCGAATGTTGTACGTAAAACTGTACGAATATGCCTAGATAGTCTAAGAAATGTTCGAATCCTCCAACGCTTGTCGTAACTTTACACTAAGGTCGGAGTGAATGATAAGTAACATAGAGTATAGAATTTATTTTTTGAAGTGGAAAACTGCCTCGATGGCGTAGTTGTATTGCGGTACGTTTACAAAGCTGAGGTCTCGGGTTCGAGTCCCGGGCGGGCAAAGTGATATTGGATTTTTCTGTTCATTATCAGCCCGGAGTCAGGAGTTTGTGCCCGATATGGCGATGGGCTCGCCCCCTATCACATCGTGGGACGTAACATACAAGGCGAAATGTGGGTGTCCTGGTGGCACCTCTGCCTGCCCCTTCGGGGATGAAGGCGTGAGTTTATGTATGTTTGTATGAGTTTATGTGGAAAACTTATAACTTACTTCGGACATCGAACGTTCGAACTTCGTTTCGGTTCATAGCGTAGCGGTTCTGGTCCAATTGGTGGAAACGGATAAGTAAATATGGCAAGTCGTAGGAAATCAAATTGTATGTGTATTGCACAGCGGCGTGCACAGGATTAAGACACTGGGCATGCGGCGGAGTACTCGGTCCCAAAAACTTTTTCTTTTAAATATATTTTTAGCATAGCCTCAGCCACGCGACGGATCTCGGAGTTGGAAACCATTCCAACAGAACAAATCTTAGATGTACTACTATTCATGTACATCTTCTACGGCAACGCAGACAAAACAGCGATCGATGGTCGCGGCGGAAGAAATTCTAAAAAGTAAAATAATAAGCTAAAATAATAGTTCTAGGTACGTTTCATAACTTATAACATGAAACTTTCGAGTTACATTCCCTTTTTGCTGGTTTAATTGTTGTAACTCAGGTACACTCCTACCTTTAGACACAATTTGAATCTTTTCACTGAATCACAATTGTGAAAACTTGTTATTTTTAATAAACAAACATTTTCAACACAAACCTCACAATCCAATAACATCTAAATAAAATCAACAAACGCACTAGTAAAAGCAAATCACTACAATTATTATAGAAACTCAGTAATAAACTGTTAAATGTACACACGTTAAATGTTAAAATAAAAATCTTATAATTATGAAAACTATAAATAAACTGGCGCAAACAAAATAGTAAACAATGCTTATCACATGAAAAAAGCAAAATGGCCCCCGCGAAAAACAAAACATTTCTGCTATTAAAACAAATAAAACCTTACTAAACAAAAATGCATAATGTGCATACGTGATTTATTACATTTCCGTCTATTATTAATAATTTTACTCGGGTTATAGGCAACGAACATTTCCGATTACTCCCGACAACTGCCGAACTTCCGTAGCCTGCCGCTGGAGTCGCTTTCGATTCGGCTTTCGATATTCATGGGTGTGTGCGTTTGCGAACCGTGCACGGACACCAAAATTACTACACACATGCAAACAAATGCCCTGCGGGACGCGACCGCATGAGTTGGTTGATTAGGTACATTATTTTGCAACGCTATTGCTATTTATAAAATATTAGGCGTTTTTAATCTATTATATTTTTTTTATTCATTTATTTACTATTAAATAAAGTCATCTAAAACGTACGAACGTTTTATTAAAATATCTGTGAATGGCAAGTAAAGCACTGCATTTCTGCCAGAAGGAGCACACGCCCCTGGTACTATTGCAGGCCGAGTACCAGCAGTTCCGTCAGAACGGAACAGCACAGCCCGCCGCCGCCCAGCCGAGCGCCGACCAGCACACACACTGCGACGGACACGACGAGAAGGGATGCTACCAGGTGCGACACACACACCGATATAGTACACACACTGATACTAATGTGTAATGATGGACAATGGAAATATTCATATGGCATCCTAGCCCCCCATTTACTACCTTCTTAAAATACTTTATTAAGCAATCTTGTCCTAAATGTGTTTAAGATATGTGAGAGGCCGCCTGGATAGGTACCACCGCAATGTCTATTTCATTTATTTAATTTCTAATCAGTAATGTAAATGCACTGTTGTGTTCCGGTTTGAAGGATATTGTAGAGTAACTACTGGACATAATGAGACTTAACCTGAGATATAAGACTCAGGATGGCGAGCGCAGTGGAATTCTAAGCATTGCTTGGTAATTCATGGTGTTGTTTGGTTTTCTTTCCATGAGCGGTTATATCGCTTACCATCAGGCGAATGGCATGCTCGTCTCGCCATTCATCGCAATAAAAATAATATTATTTTGATATGATTTGTGTCGCGCAGGTGAAGGTGTACTACGACAAGTTCCTGGTGCCCGGCTCGTGTCGGTGCTGGCGGCGCGGCTTCCTCGAGGAGTACAGGCGCAACTACCAGACCGAACTGTAGCTCGCAGGAACATTGATGCACGGTGATGAATGATGAAGTCGATAATTATTTGTTTCCAACTCCTCCTATTTGTTTTTTCTTTCTGATTAATTTCGATGCGGGTTAAAGACAAGCTAGTGTTCCTAAGATCCTCGCCGAGCTCCAAAGCTTGATGCCAATTCCTTGCATGCTGTTGATCCTGAGTGACAGGAGTTGCAGAGGCAGCTATGTGGGGGGAAGCTCGGTGATGAGTGTGTGACTAACCCTCGTGTACTATTGTATCGGGTTTGATGATATTTCGACGAGGAGTTGTATTCCGATTTGTCGTGCTTTTATGACATATTGACCTGTAATAATGTTTCAATTATAATGTAATTGGTGTGTCTTTATGAACTATGGTTTGTCTGTAAATAAAAAGGTTCACGTACTGACATTAATTGTTTATTTTTTGTGTTTTCATAACACTTGAAAGCACAAAAGACACCTGTTTTCCACGCGACTGATCAGTTGTAAAATGTACATCAGAAATAAGAACACCGAGTTCGAGTACTCGGTCTAGATATTAAATAATCTCAGGTTATAATGTATAAGGCACGCAACAACCTTCTACAGATAATAGAACTGTAAAATGCCTTGTGTTCTATGTATTAATAAAACAATTTTAATTTATTTTTGCTGTTTCATTTCTCCATCTTGTATTGTTCATCTGTAACACTGTATAATATATCAAAAATAACAAATATTCTAAAAAAATCGTGTTGTTAGGCAGATATATCGAATTATCTTACGCCCGCCTACAAGGCGGTCGGACGACCTGGTTAAGGATGCAGGAAGAAGCTGGATGCAAGCCGCTTCCAACAGGTGTATGTGGGAGATCCATGGGGGAGGCCTATGTTCAGTAGTGGACTTCCTTTGGCTGAAGAGAGAGAGAGCTAGAGAGACTAAAAATATTTTCGAAATATATTGTGAAAGTATATGAACAGTAATTAAGGTATGGGATTATATCGATTATTTTTTGCAACAATAGTAATTTAAACCCTTACGTACCATTGTGTCTTTAAATATAATAAGGTGTGCATTATTATATTTATGGAAAAATATGTATTTTCATCCAAAAACGAGGATAAGAAAAATATACAAAAAAATATTGACGTTATTTTTTTGTGATTTTTTTGTTGCTTTGTATCTGAAGTCACTAATGCTACCACCTGGTTTTGTTTTCGGTCGCAGTCTAGATATACATACACTGTATTTGCAGTTACGAAAAGCAGCTAGTTTAAATACGTACCGAATTGTCCGCAAAGGGTATTAGCGTGTTTGTATGGGACATAGCCTTAATAGTTAATTTAGACAGGTGTTTTCATAACACATGAGTTGCATTTTAGATATTTTACACCTAAAAATAATAATCACCCGATATCATAAGTGAGCCGAATTCATGCCTTTGGGGAATCAAAATATAAAATAAAACTAGAATATTTTATATATATTTTATTATAATATAACACTTTTATTGTATGTCCAGATGCTCCGAACTACACATTCTATGATCCAACTCATCGACGCCGCTGTTGTATCATAAAAACACAACAAATCGAAATAAAACTCTTCGTCAAAATATTTTTAAACCCGATACAATACTACAAGAAACTATAAAAGTCACACACTCATCACCGAGATTCTAGAATGTTCCATTCCTGCGAGCTACAGGTCGTTCTGGTGGGTGCGCCTGTACTCCTCGAGGAAGCCGCGCCGCCAGCACCGACACGAGCCGGGCACCAGGAACTTGTCGTAGTACACCTTCACCTGCGGGACACAAATAAAATCAATATAATATTAATTTTATTGCGATGAATGGCAAGATGAGCATGCCATTTTTTTTTTAATTTATTATGTTTCAAAAAAGTACAGTATGTTTAAAATTAGGCCCGCAAAACCAAGTACTTGGTTTGTCTGCGAGTTCTATTTTTTTATTTTTACAACATGTATCTAATTATACATATAGTTGTTAAGAGGTACTTTACAATGTGTTTGATAGTGATGTTAAGATTCGCCTGATGTTAAGCGACACGACCGCTCATGGTCAGTAGCAAAACCAAAAAAAAAACTATAAGTTATAAAGCAAGGCTAGGAATTCCACTGCACTCGCCAACCTAACTTATAATATCCATAAGATGTTAAGTCTCATTATGTCCAGTAGTTACTCTGGCTACAATGTCCTTCAAACTTTAACACAACAGTGCATTTACACTGCTGTTTATCGGGGGAAATAGACATTGTGGTGGTACCTACCCAGGCGGCCTCTCACATATGAGAGACCTTGATTCTTTGGTGCTTCTTAAAACACTTGTAGGATAAGATTGCTTAATGACGCATTTAAGTAATTAATAAATGGGGGGCTAGGAGGCAATATGATTATTTCAATTGTCCACCATTACACATTAGTATCAGACATCAGTGTGTGTACTATATCGGTGTGTGTGTCGCACCTGGTAGCATCCCTTCTCGTCGTGTCCGTCGCAGTGTGTGTGCTGGTCGGCGCTCGGCTCGGCGGCGGCGGGCTTTGCAGTTCCGTTCTGACGGGACTGCTGGTACTCGGCCTGCAATACACATACAGTTTGATTTCCAACGACTTGGCATATTTACTTATCCGTTTCCACCAATTGCACCCGAACTACTACTGAACATCATGTTGGTTGCTAACATTTTGGAGTCACTGTTTATGCTTATCCATTAAGTGTCAAAAATTGGATTAATATTGCTAATTATATAGCAACATTTCATTATTAGACCACGGCAAGCGTGAAAATACATCTGTATAAATAGTTAACACGTTCTAAAATAAAAGTGAGAGATCGTACGTTCGGAACTTACCTGTAGGTTCTGATCTTGCGGAGGATAGTGTATCTCAGCAACGAGTAGCGACACCCAGCGAGGAAAACTTTTACACTGGCCATCCGTGTATTGACAGTAGGGAAATAAGCATCTGAACAAACAAATACAAACATACAGGCAATTCTTACACACATAGACGCATTACATTCCGGTATTATAGAAAAAAATAAGAAGTGAGCATAAGAAATACAAAGGACTCTGGTCTCTAGTTCGATGAAAACCGACGTGATGTAAGTTTGGCTGTACCGTTTCATGCAACCAGTGAATTTACCAGCGACCCAATTAAATAGAATATAAAACACTACGTTACAATGATCCCTCATATTATCTTCGTCGCCCGCTCTTATCATTTAATCTAAATGGCCGAACGTAAAATGCCATGTCCACTAAGGAGAAGGTGTTTGATTGCCGAAGATAACCTCATTGGGTGAAGTTACTTCCCGTAGGTTTTCTAGAGAAAACTGCTACAGTATTAATAGTAGCAAATTAGTAATATACACAAAGATAATAAGGGTTGCGCAAAGTGACAGGACGCACGCCGCTTCGATCAAGTCGCCATGGAATGGTTCTGAAAGACATATTTGACAGTGAACTTCTTGTGCCTGAAGAAGAAGAAAGATAAACCGCTAGAGTATTAAAGAGAAGTCATTACCTGGAGACCTCAACGGTCTGCGTGAAGTATCCTTCGTAAGGTAACTGCACGACGTATCGCCACGCGCCCTGACGGTTGCGCACGAATAGCGGAGTCACGTACTCCACGCGGGCGGAGCAGGGACTGAGGGGGCCCTGGAGTATGGACTAGTGTGTCACTTTGGTACTATTACAGGATATTTCACCTTGATTGGACAGGATTGCGTTTGCAGGTATATTTAGTGATGAGAAGACTATGTTGATAAAGACAGTGGTTAGGGGACATGGTTGAAATAAACACGTTTCTTTTGTATTGATGCGTTTACTATCTACAATCTTCGATAAGAGTGACTGAAGAAGAAGGTTAATACGGATTTTTTTTTTTTATTGCATTGATGAACCTAGGCGGATTTGGGCCTGGCCACTAGTCTCCAATCAACTTCAATAACAGAAAGATCTCGCAGTGTCCTCACCCCAAAAGGCTCGGGAGGCGTGGTGTGTGGCGGGTCCGGTGCGGCCGCCGCGGTGACGCCCAGGTCCCTTCGCCAGTTCATAGAGCTGAAAACTCCGGTGTAAGCGTCGATGAAACGTTGCGCTGTGCACAAACTGAAAAAATATAATCATGTTCAAACTTGAGATTATTTTTATTTAATAGACCATCCAAGGAGGAGACAAGTGGAAAGAAAAAAGGATGGGAAGTGGGCAGGTGTATTGGGGTTTCGGCAATTTCCCTCACCGAACGTATGACGACAACAAAGCTGTCGCTTCATGTCGATCTCCTGTGAGACAGTGGTGCCGCCCCGGACGTGTCTGCCCATCCGTACTGAGTCATAAATGACAAAAGCGTGGCTCTATCACTTATGAACCTTGAGATCCAAACAGAATACAACCATCAGAGGCCTCCATCACGGTGTGATTCTTGAGTAGAGCATTTACTATCAGAATTTTTCAGATACTATTCGGTCTCGCAAATCTTGGGTATGACTGCTGAAGAACTCGCGTGTGCGTGTGCGTGTGCGTGTGCGTGTGCGTGTGCGTGTGCGTGTGTGTGTGTGTGTGAGTTTACTCACATTCCGCCATCGTCACACACAGTCCTGATATTTCTGCGCGGGCGGCCCCCCAGTAGCGCCAGGGCAGCGTCGGAGCGGAGCGAGCCTAAGGGATAAATTTAAGAATTAATGCACATGTTGCACAATTTCATATGAATTATATTACATAATTCTCTATAATACTCTATGGAAGCTTCTTGCCGGAGTATAACGAGATGTAAGTAATTATCATTTTTCGTTTAAATAAAATAAAATAAATTTAAAGGACATTGCTTTTTAAAGTGATACTTTTTAGGTGCGCTGGATGACTTTAAATTCCTTAAACGGTTTCCTATATTACCCGGGCGACAGATTTTTTAAAAATAAAGTAATAATTATTATCATCAAATGCACACAAAAATGAGTAAAAGCCTGTTTTTTTATTTCCGCTGGTTTTCCTACTAGGTATAACTTAACGTACAATCAAGCGTACAATCAAGAAATATAGCACAAATATGAAAAATAGACATTTCAAGCATCCAATGTATTGTTTTGGAATTACTTAACAATCAATTTTCTACAAGATACCGACTCTCAAAAAACAAGAAAAAAATTTGATTAAAAAAATCCTTTAATTTTTGTGAGGAGTGTATACAAGTTATACCCTAAGTGGTAGGTACATACCTGTTAGTTGGTGGTTCTGCTTTGTCAGCCTTTGAATATAATATGTGACGCGCGGCAGAGTGTCGTTAGTGCTCAGTTCGGGCTGTGTGCGAGGCAGGAAACGTAGCGTGTGGTTGCGGATCAATTCACTGCGAACAGCAATATTGTTAATATCCAAGTGTAGTTTCTCTCTCTCTCTTCAGCCACAGAAAGTCCCCTGCTGGACATAGGCCTATAAAGTCGTATGTAACACTAAAAAGATGCGTTTCAACTAATATTCTAGCCTACCTGAGACCTGTCACAAAAATTACGCAAGTGTGTAACGCCACTAAAAACGATAACATCTAAAAATCTGGTATAAACCTTAGTGATTTATTGATGCTGTTCATGTATATTTTATTACCCAATAAACAAAACAAAATCTAGCTGTCAAAGCGAATCAATACTATAATAAATGACTGCCTTTGTTGTGCAGTTGGTTAGACGCCGGCTGTGAAACGAGAGGCCGCGGGTTCGATCCCCGCTCCGAGACAAACGTGTATGAGGCCCACAGATATTTGTCTCGGGTCTGGGTGTTTGTGAGACCGAAAAGTCTCTCGTAGTTTTTGATACCCACGACACAAGACTCAATTGATCTTAATGTGGGACTATGTATGTGACTGTTGGGTGTATTTATTTATAAAAAATACTGCAATATAAAGTGGACTACTCACAAGGGATATGACTGTCCGCACGGGCGCTGTGCCATTGGGTTTTGTGGGATGCCTCCTTTATTGAGGTCTCCGCACAGGTTGCTGGCGAACACATCAAATGACAACGTGCACTGCGTGAACTCTTCACGGTATGGAGGCGGACGCACCCTGGGGGAATACGATTAGCTGCTGTATGACGTCACATCTGTACACTCTGAGAGAATAAAAATAGTCAATAATATTGTGACATAAATCTTGTTACATAAATCAACCATTGTATTTTAAACTGGCCTTTAAAAAAAAAAAGAAATTAAAAAAAAAAGAAGCTACAACACGTTCCGAAGCGGTGGTAGCAGAAATTAACGATTCAAAAGATTTTGTAAAAGAATACAGAATATTTTTATTTATTGATTTGGTTTTTGAGTCCCTAGTAGCATCAGTGGTTTCCTAAGCCTTGGTCCGTTCAAAATTGTGATGGGAGGCGAACCTATCACCTTTTTCGAATGATAAAGTTGACGAAATGTCATGTACCCTTAATATAATATAGCAGATGTAATTTTGTTATCAACTGTAGATCTTTTTAATTGCGCCAAACTAACTATGGAGGAGGCCTATGTTCAGCAGTGGACTTCTTGAGGCTGAAGAGAGAGACGGATATAAACTATCTATATACATAATATTTAAGAGTATTGAGGATTTGATCGATCCAAAGGAAAAGCTATTTATTATTGCTCAGCCTATCGTCGTCCACTGCTAGTCGTAGGCCTCCCCATGTAAGCGCAATTTACATATATCATTTTATTCGAAATATTTTGTAATTGTCGTGACAGTAGCTTCTTTTAAATTTGAGGCATTCTCCGGCAGACCCAATGTCGACGGATCTTCTAGAAATAATCAGCAACGAGAGACCTGTAACTTAAAGCAACTCGTTGACCCAATTGTAACAAAATAACATAAAATATCTCATCTATATAGAGTGCGTGGTGGCCTGTTGGTAACGGACCAGACGCGGCTGCCTACATGTTCACGGTGGTCGCGGGTTCAAATCCCAGGGCACACCTCTGACTTTTCGGAGTTATGTGTGTATTGATAGTCAATCACCACGCACTTTAACGGTGAAGGAAAACATCGTGAGGAAACCGGCATACCGTAGCGATTTTAAAGAATTTCTACGGTATGTAAGTCCGCCAACCCGCACTAGGCCAGCGTGGTGGACTATATGGCCTAACCACTCTCAATCGATTCTCTCGATTGTAAAGTAGGCCCGTGCCCTGCAGTGGGACGTATATGGGCTGATATAGATAGATAGATCTCATCTATATGACATGTTATTCCGTAACACTAAATTCGTTAGCAATTCAGGTAATATACACACTTGGGCGGATCTCCGAAAAACGGCTCGAGGAAAGCATAATACTCCTTTAAAGATTGGTCAGCAGCGGAGTAAGCGAGGGCCTCGAAAATCGACGTCTCCTCTGGCACATCCTCCGGCAGCGTCACTATGGGCGAATTCGTCGTCTCCGGGAGTACTGACGCGCTCAGGAACAGGAAGTAAGTCTGTCAGCAATACGGGTGGAATTATTGTCATGTTGTCTACGATTTATAATAATTCTGTTACAATAGAGGATATTCGGTCTACGCTGAGTTGGTTGAGACAAACTGTACATTGAGGTACCATATCTTAATACACAACAGTTAAGAAAAGGCAAGTTTGTTAGAATCTTGAATCCCCGAGAAGATATCATATTTGTACACTGGCTCGCCCAAGAGATCGCAGTTGCAGTGCCAACTGAAGAGAATATCCTTTAGATAAGCGTCTCTCGACTGGCGCAGTTATACCGGCTTCGTCAAACCTGTTTTTTTTATAATTTTGAATACATATAAATGAGAGGGGTGGGTCTACATGGCCAAACCCCTCGCAATCGTACTCTCGATTCTAGAGGTGGCTCGTGCCTTGGGTTGATACAGAAACAGACATATAATTTTAGAAATATATTATAATACGATAAACCATTTCCATGCTTCAATCTTATTACTCCGCAGTTTTTCTAATCGATAGGAGGTAACCGCAAGAAGACCCGGCAATGGCTCGACCACACTGCGGGTCAACGACCCTCGGGTCATCAGTTCACTCGGAAGGACATTCAACCACACTCTTAACTCTACAGCTTCCTCATCACCATAATGTACTTAGGTATGTATTAAATACATATCTATCTATACATATATTTTGTAATCAATCGATGTCTGTACATTGAAGATAAATGAGAAAAACTAATATGAGGGATTTGTATTAACATATTTGAACCCAAAACCATGATATTTAGAATTTTGTCTGTTTGTCTGTGCGGTTGTGCGCGATGAACACAGAAACGGGTTAACGGATTGCGATGAAATTTGGTAGCTAACGCGCTGGATTAACACTTAGGCTACTTTTTATCCCGAAAATTTAAGTGTTCATACTCACTTTTTTTTCATTTTATATTATAGTATAATCATCAGTCCTTGTGTAAAATAAGCGTGTTCAAAATAGTAGTATCATGGTGCATACTCTATCTCTACGGTACAAAACCCTAACTCGAACATTCACGCATTTAGCAAAACAACGCAAATTCAAAAACATTTAAGTACTCACCAAATAAACAAATATGTGTCGCGCCATTTTCACCGACTAATTACAACACATAAATAAATAATTTGACTACGAAAACAATTGAAAATTGCAAAAGGGCGCTCTTTTAAATTCTCGTGCGTGAGGCGAAGTGCGTACAGACAGCGCAGCGCGCCGCTCATACGTCGCCGAGAAATAAGCACAGATTGAGATGATCCGTGGAAGGCTTTGATTATATATTATGTACACACCGCGCCGTCGGTCCCTGCTGGACTATAAGCTACATATTACATAAATAACATCAAGCTACGAACCACGCGGGTAAAACCGCGCGGCGCAGCTGCTCCCCAATATTATGATGTCACCCTTACCGACCTTAAAAAAATAGGTGTCATATTTAGGTATTATAAATTTATTAAAAGGGTAATTTAATTTCTCTCTTTTTATTACTCAATTATAAATTTGAAGTCAGTTTGATATCTTAAAAATTAAAAGTAATAAAACTTAAAAAAAAAAGCTTTTATTTAAATGCTCTTAAAAAAAAGAAAATAAAATTTTCCTTTACATTTTTAACTATCAACTTATAACTTCATTATACACAATTTATATGATCATAAAAGCTGAGAGATTTGAACCCGCGACGACCGTGAACGTGTTGGCAGCCGCGTATGGTCCGTTACCAACATAGATGTGTTATACTACATCTATGGTTACCAACAAGCCACGACGTATTCTGTTGATATTGCCAACTGTAAAATATCAGGGGCACTGAACAACGTCTCATTTGATGACGTAATATATTATTTGTGCTTTATTTAGTTTCTCGTAAATAATGTTGGAGGCAGGCCGCTTCCGTCAGGTCGTGGTAAAGATCCTTAGGAGGCCTTTGTTCAGCAGTATAATTCCTGTGACTGAAAAGGGAGAGACTAGAGAACTACGTTGTGACGGGTTCAATTCCATGGTTTCTAGACAACTTCGGATGGAGGGGTAACGCAGACTCATGACTCCTAATAAAGAACACTTACTGACATTCCAGTCAATGTCGCTTAATATCTGTAACATTTTGTGCCAATTGTTTTATTGCATTGTGTCTGTAATCTGTGCTCTGAATTTAACTGCGCTGCAACCTCAGTATAATTACTGTATTGTAAACTTGTTTTGAAAAGAGCAACGCTAGAGTTTCTTGCCCGTTCTTCTCTGGCGAAAACAGCCTTGTGAATCGGGTGGTAGTGGAAAAAACAGACTGAATCTAAATAATGCATGGCATTTCTTGGGTTCAAGAAATATTTTCATTTATTTTCATTTAAAAAAAACACTAAGACTACAACCTGAAACTACGGTCGCAGTCTCGATATACCCGGTAAAACAAATCATAAAATAATCTTAGAGGATTTCAACCAAGGAGGCGGAACATCGCGTGATCACGTGACGCAGCGAGTAAAAAGGACGACGTGACACTCGGTCTCTTTCACTCGTGTGCTCGGAAGCGACGGATAATTATTATTGTTGTGCTCTTGATTTTTAAATGTTGTTATTTGATATAATTCTATTAATGATTAAATAGTTGATAATTAGATTACAATTATCATTTTTTTTGTTTAAAATATTAAATGAGCTTCTGATCCTTAAGAATAAATAATATTTTTAGTACAGCTCCAAGAAACGTTTTATTCAGTCGTTGCTATACCATGTCGCTAAAATCAATAGTATTTTTACAAAAGTTAATAAGGATATTTAAAAAAAATCCAGAATTAGGAGATTTATTAAAATTCCTACATATTAAGGAAACTGGCTAAAATTCTAAAAAAAGGAAACTCATTAATTCGAAAATAAGGAAACTTACTAAAATTAAACAAGAAGGAATCTTATTAAATTAAATCTAAGAAACTTTTTAAAATTCTAAATTAAGGATCTTTATTTATTATTAAAATTCCAAAATAAACAAAAAAAAAGCAAAATATTAAGGAAACTTATTAAAATTCTAAAACAAGGAAATATAATAAAATTCAAAAATAAGGAAAGTACCTAATTAAAATTAAAAATAATGGAATTTATTAAAATTGCAAAATTATCAAACTTACTAAAATAAAAAAATAAGGAAACTTATTAAATTCCAAAATTAGGAAACTTATTAAAATTAAAAAATAAAGAAACATTAAAACTCCAAAATAAGGAAACTTATTCAATTTAAGAAATAAATAAAAGTACTAAAATTCAAAAGTAAGGATAATATTAAAATTCAAAAATAAGCAAATATAATAAAATAATTTTTATTTGGAAATATTAAAAAATTTAAATACCGGTCAATTTCTCTAATATAGAATTTTAATATTTTATTTTAGTTGGTTTCTTGTTTTGGAATTTCAATAATTTTCATTAATTTGGAAATTTAATAAGTTTCTTTATTTTGGAATTTTATTAAATTAAAGACCAATCAGAAATACAAAATAAATCTACAAAATAGTTCTACATTCTACAATACCTACTTGTGTTTTAATGAATGTTAATCATTATACCTAGTGAGTAATAGAATGTTTGAGGAAAATAGTTACGTACGCATTAGCGGGGAAATACCGCCGCTCTATATGATTTAATTGAGGTCGTTTCCTCATAATATAATACTTGTAACTGATTCCTTTGTTTATAAACAAACATATTTTGTCTCCGCGCGAGGATCGAACCCGCAGACTATAGTTTTACAGCCGGCTCACAAGCAACTGCGCTAACGAGGTTATCAAATAGGTATAAAATGCAGTTAAAATTATATCTGTCTATGATACTTTCATCGCTAAAAGACTTAACTAATCCATGACTATACATAGCGCGGTAAACTGGACCGATAGAGCCAAGCTTCTTGAGTGGAGCCCACGTACTGGTTAATGCAGCATCAGACGTTCCCCATTCTGTACGATAACCTTGTAAAGGTTCTAGAAAGTCCTTGCATGTAGGTTTCTTAGAAAATGTCTCTTTGAAGATTTCTGTAGGAGGCTTATGTTAAGTCGACTTTTTTAGGCTGAAGAAGACAAGACTACTCAATTTTTAATAGTCCTTGTGTAGCGTAATCGGCGAATATCGTCTGCAAACAGCAGGCTGCAGGTTCGATGTCCGCACTGACACACATTTTAGTGTGTGCAAAATGCAAATATTTTTTTGGGTTTTTTTGTTTTGAGAGCGAAGTACCTATCTATAGTAGTTTCTGATATCTACGGAGCAGGACTTCTTAACGTGGGCTTAAAGTGTGCGTATATTTATTACTATTAATTATGATTTTGGTAATAATTATACCTACGTAAATAAGAGCTACTTTTAAAAAATAAAGAGTTTTCCTTATCACTGTTTAATCAAACACGCAGTTAAAACTGTATGAGTCAAAATAACTACTTATTTTTGAGCAACAACAAAATAGTGGGTCATTCTTATTTCAAGAATTTTAAATTTAGTTTTATACGCTAGACAAATAAATCATTGTTTTATTGCGTTAAAAGGCGAGACGAGCATGCCATTCGCTTCAAGATAAGCGATACGACCGCCCATGGACAGTAGTAAAACCAAACAACAACATGAATTACAAAGCAATGCTTGGGATTCCACTGCGCTCG
Source organism: Deilephila elpenor (assembly GCA_949752805.1). Classification (NCBI taxonomy): domain Eukaryota; kingdom Metazoa; phylum Arthropoda; class Insecta; order Lepidoptera; family Sphingidae; genus Deilephila; species Deilephila elpenor. The sequence goes on along the minus strand of OX457118.1, from coordinate 9,804,895 downwards.
CCATCCTGAGACATAAGATGGTAAGTCTCATTATGTCCAGTAGTTACTCTGGCTACAATGTCCTTCAAAACGAAACACAACAGTGCATTTACGCTTCTGCTTGGCGGGAGAAATAGATATTGCGGTGGCGCCTACCCACGCGGCCTCACACATATGAGAGTCCTATCACCAGACTTTTTTGACTGAGTAATTACAGGCAGGAAAAAAGTGGTTTATTGAACCTACAGCAACAGCATGATCCTAGAGCACAGCTGGATAGAGTTCTTTATTTCAATTCCAGATAAAGCAATCCATTATGGGTATGATTTTTGGTTTTGATCATATTTTTTATTTCAGAGGCTTGGCAAAAGAGTCTACTCACCTGAAAATATGTGATCCCTGCCGCCCATGAACATCCACAACGCTTGGGTCGTGGATGTGTTGCCGGACCATGAAATCGTGAGGGGAGCGGAAAGAAAAAGCATGGGAACAGGTAAGAGGTATTGGGCACATTTCATTCATCATCATCATCATCAGCCCGTTGCAGTCCACTGCTGGACATAGGCCTCTCCCAAGGTACGCCACAGAGCCCGGTCTGCTGCTTTCCGCATACATTTCATTACATAAATATTATCTGGTATTTATACCTGGCTTCGCAACAAGTTCACCTAATTGCAATTGAGGACCCGCCAACCTGTGCGTAGCAGTTTGCAAGTTTCATATCTACCTATCCGTTCCGAAAAAGAATGATTATATTTAGGTAAACAACACACGTCATCTACATCCCGGCCCATTTTCCTCAAAATCTTTCCAACACGATTCAGTTCTGTATAATTTAGCGTAAGTATATAAATAGAATTCGTGCAGAATACCCCTGTACACTCAGATATAAGCACTGGTAGCGGCGTAGATTAGTACAGCGAGCGACATGCATCTGTTAGTGTTGTGTGTGTTGGCAGCCATGGCGGACGCGCGCCGCCATCATCATACTACAGGTTTGTGGTAGTGGCGGTACTTCCATACAAGCCCAAAAGCCCGGCTTGCCCTACATAATACGTATTTACTCCATATTGAATACAAACTATTACATTCAATACAACAGTCATTTATTAGAAAACATCTAGCATTTAAATTTTTTGAATTTACTGCGCCGCGATTCAGTGAGACGCCAGCGCCGAAGCGCCGCGTAATATTCATTCATTTAAACTATACTGAACTTGAAAGGACGGAGCACACAGCACATATATCTATCCTTTTCTCTCTCGTGTGCTTTTACGGGGCTTCTAGCAACGCGTGAACTGTATGGGGAAATGATATTACTCGATCGCTACGAATGTATAGCTATAGATATGTTATATAGCTGTTTACTGTACACGAAATGCCCGGCTTCGGCCTTGATGATGTAAAAACATCGTGCGTTGCATGGTCGTCACGTGATTATTTGTTAAATCAATTATATCTATTGTTATTAAATTAAGTTGGTTCCTTTTAGAAATTATTTCTAATATTTTTTTTAGAACAAATAATGAAGTTTTAATATTTCTTTTAATAAATTGTATCTTTTGTATTGTTTATTTCACGTTTACTGGCAATACAGCACATATTTCTACTCACTTCATTTGTATTATGATTTATGAGTTGTGAATGTGTTTTGTTTAAGGTTAATGTTTAGTTTTTTTATGTTATTTAAACTTTTTGATACTATTATGAGTTGTATTGTTTTCTGTGATGGTTTGAGTGCGATGGTGAAAGCGTTCATTGCCGGTAAAAAGGTAAATTCATTCAATTATATTGAAAAATAAACCGGCGCGAAACCTATGCCGGGTTTGTACATTTAGTAAGTCATGGTAAATCACAATAGACATTTCTTCAGTTCAGTTTAATAAACTAGGTACGTACTTTTATTACTACATGCTCCCTTTAAAGCTATTAAACAATCGTGATTCATATGTTTTTAAATGACACGTCTTGTATATTATTGTTTGGATTATAATGCTTTAAATTTTCATTAATTTAGGTGGTCCTTTCAAAAGGCAATCTATTATTTTAAATTCAGAAAAACATTTAAACATGAATGCGTTAATAATAATTTCTGTCTGCAATTTCGGTTAACCTCGAAGTCGAACACGGCACCACAGAATAGTGACGGCAATAGAAATGCAATGAAAATTGAAAAGTTACGGATGCATGTTCACAAGTAATCTATATTAATTGTTTTAATCGTAAGATTAGGTGGTAGGTTAGCCGACGTATTATAAATTAATTTTCTTCGTTCTTAGTAACTTTGTGTTTCTAAAATAATAGTAATTAAACGTAAAAAAATATTCGGCTTGCCCTACTCCAAAACCCTAGGCACGCCACTGGTTTGTGGCGGGAATATATTGTTTTTAAGTGCAATATTACATGGAGGTTCTATTTTGTGACAGAGATAAATTGAAGCCTGAATAATATATTTGTGAAATTAAAAATGGAGTTGTAATGTTATCATAAGGATATAATTAATTAGGAAGGAGATTAATTAAATAATGGAATTTTATGTGTAATGGTTTTTTAGATTTACGCGAATGCCACACATTGAAATAAAACTATTTTTACGGATTTTATCGTGGATTTGGTTTAATATTTTTTTTTATATTTCTTTTTATAGTGCAGTTAAATCATATATTTAGATTAATTGCGTGTGAATACTTAGTAAAATATTCAAACGAAAGATAATTCCCGCACAAAAAAAAATGAATTTGTAGAGTTTTGGCGAAATAAAATATTCCATTTTATTTATTTGTTTTATCTTATTGCTGTGCTACTAAAGTATTTAAAACTCGTGTATTCAAAATGAACGAACAGTTTCCACGTAAGCAAAGGTTAAATGAGATAAATCCTATAAATAAATCTATTATCGTATTTGTATTTGTAATTTTATAGCAATGTTTTCATTTTTTCAGTTTTTTTTTTTTTATTTACCTGTCATAAAGTACATATTATATACATACATAAACGTCTTTTTCCCAGTAGCTGTAGGTAGAAGTGCAACCAGAACACCCACGATTCGCTTTGTGAATTCCGTCCAACGATGTGGTAGGCTTTAATAGACTCGCTCCCTATCGCCATATTGGGCACAGATTTCTGATTCCGGGCTGATAAAGAATAGAAAAATCGAATATCACGTTGCCCGACCCGGGATTCGAACCAGAGACCTCGGCGTTGTAATCGTATCTTAAAGTGCAACTACTCCACCGAGGCGGGCATCCTTTAAAAGTATGTCGCATATTTTATTATAATAAGCGTGAATTATCCAATAAGTGTACGTGCAATAAAACAATCATCTCGTTTAGACGGTGTGGTCCAGTTATTCTTTTGTCACTGTCTGTGGCTGCAATTGATATGTAGTATACCCTGAAATGGAATCAGAGATCAAAAATGTAAACAGAAGGGTTACCACTACAATAAAAATAAATTGCCATGGTAGTTTGTCGACAACCGTTAAAATGATAGGTTAGAATTATTCTCACCTGTTATATAAGTATAAAACATAGCCGAATTAAAATTCTTTGGTATAATATTTACATAAAATACAATTTCATTTTTTTTTTAAATGATGTGATAAAAATGGTACGAAATTATGTTATGCTGCTGGCAATAAATAGAAATTCCTAACATTTGGCTCACTGAAATAAAACTTTAATAAATTTAGCCTCTCCAATTACGAAAAAATATTTGTTATGAAGAAAACATGATTAATGAAGATGGTTTACAAGAAGTGACACCGCGGTGGTGGAATGGATGTGTTAAACATGTAATAAAGGAAGAAAAACGTGCAAATTAGACCACCTGATTGATATAGTGCCAGATCAATTTAAAATAAATATTACTGATTCTGACATCAACGAGTTCGTCTCATTCAAGTGATATTGAAGGCTTGTGAACTGATAAGTGTGTGATTGATAAAATACTTTTTAAATAACAAACTAAATATATTTCGTTTTTGTTGGTGCTTTTCATTTTTACCATGTTAATCTAAAGGAAATTCTAAAACACAATATTCGCAACATTTGAATTTTTATTAGAAAATGTTTCCTAGCCCTGAAATGTCACTTTCACAATGACATTTGTTTGTTTACATTTTTGATCTCGGATTCGATTTCAGGGTATAGTTAAACCTCAGAACAATACCATATTCAACTGTTCTGTGGGTTCATTACCCTTACAGCTTTCTCAATAGCTGTACTATTATTATATTTCGCAATGGCAAGATGATATAAAATTACACGTTCTCATTTTTTTTATTTGGATAATATTTTACATTTAAGGAACATAATCCTTAAAAACCATACCAAAATCGATATCTGAAATCATCGTTGGAATAATAGGAATTTTCAGGAAACTTACACCTTATCTAATTTTAACCCATATTTTTCATCATTTTTCTTACAATCCATAGCGGTCATTAAAAATATCTGAAAACAGCAAATATTTTTCTCTACACTCTAGGTGGTTAGCCTACTAAAATAATTAAGCCAACCTGGACAATTAAATAAAATAAATAAATAAATACACCCAACAGTCACACACATAGTCCCGACCCCACATTAAGATCAATTAAGTCTTGTGTCGCAGGTATCAGAACTACGAGAGACTTTTCGGTCTCACAAACACCCAGACCCGAAAGAAATATTTGTGGGCCGCACAAACATTTCTCTCGGTGCGGGGATCGAACCCGCGGCCTCTCGTTTCACAGCCGGCGTCTAACCAACTGCGCCACAGAGGCTGTCAATATTTATAATTTTTATTTATCAGCCCCCAAGTTCCAAATAATATTCAATTATTATTCCTCAGCCGCCCCATCTCTCGGGCCTGGTCCCGTCACCACGTCGCCGTCCGGAGTTTTCCGAGGGTCCTGGATGACCACAAGAAAGGGACTGAAGATAGAGTCCTACAGGGGAGTGAGATATGCCGAGCCACCTGTTGGAGAGCTGAGGTTCCAGGTAAAAACTATGACGATGATATCTATCTATCTATCTATCTATCTATTTAGCCACAAGAAGTTCACTGCTGAACATAGGCCTCCCTCAAGGATCTTCACAACGACCTGTTGGAAGCGACCTGCATCCAGCGACTACCTGCAACCTTAACCAGGTCGTCCGTCCACCTTGTGGGTGGGCTTCCGATACTTCGCTTACTTGTCTGTAGTCGCCACTCCAGTACCTTTCGGCTCCAACAGCCATCAGTTCTTCGCGCTAACTACCTGGCCCATGATGATGATATAAACAAATACAAATAAATCATTTGACGATAATGACAATGAGAAATAACTGAAACAATACCTTCGTAAATCTTGTTAATGTATACCACTCTATGGTAAGATGTAAACCTTGTGGGATACATTTATTATGACCTAGGATCTTTTAGTTTTCACAATATCTAGTTTCGATATCATTGTCATGTTCCAAGCGTGAACTTTGACCACTCATTCATAGATTTTACAGATGCACCATAAATTGCACTAACAAACAAACATTGCATCCGTCTTCCCTTCAGAATCACATGCATTGAAGTCCCATTTGTTCAAAATAACTTTCTTTCCAGCCACCAAAACTGATCACATCGTACAAAGATGAAGTAGACGCGACTAAAGAAGGCCCAGCGTGCCCACAACCAGTGGTGGACAACTACCCAACTGACGAGGACTGTTTGAGACTGAACGTGTATACTAGAGGAAATAAGGGGTGAGTTGTATGCAATGGCTTGAATGTTAAGATTGTTCTATTGGATGTTACGGAAAATGAGATGAATCTGAAGCTTTACTGTCGCGTTTCGTTGGGAGTGAGTTTGCCGGATGCTCAATACCCCTTTCTTATTCCCATCCTTTTTTATTCCCGCTCCCCTCCCGGTTTCAAGGGCCAGCAACACATCCATGATCCAAGCGTTGTGGATGGTCGTGGGCGGCAGTGGTCACATACCATCAGATGACCTGTTTGCTCGTTTGCTAGATCTATGCAATAAAAACGAATCAAATTTGTGCATCTAGTACAAGGAAAATATTTGCGATTACATTTTCTTTATTGTTAACGGTAGCCCGACAGTAAGATTCACAGTAGCGCTTAAGCAAAAGTAATACCACTAAAAACTGACATACTGACTAATCATGCGCTACATGACACTGCACTAGACTTGTGGCGCAACACGTTAGATGCTAATTTACAATGTCCCAAAAGCAGAGATACAACAGTTGGCTAATTCTGCGTAGCAGAAAAATCAATCCAGATGGTTTCTTCCATATAAGGGATCTATGTATAGTCCTTATCGTATCTGGCTCTATTTCAACTGGTATATTCGCCTAATTCCCATATATTTTTCTAGGAAACTCCTGCCGGTAATAGTGTATATGCACCCTGGAGGTTTCTACTCGGTGTCGGGGCGCAGCGACGTGGCTGGTCCAGACTACCTGCTCGATAGAGAGGTGGTACTCGTCGCTATCAACTACAGGCTGGCTTCTCTTGGTAAGTAGTGATTTTTATGCCTTAAACCCTAATAAATCTGGCTTACATTACGCAAAGTCTAGGATATTTTAGCAAACATCAACCAAACTCAAATTTTCTCGAAAAGCTGAAGCCAGAACCAATTCGTGCATATGTATAGATTTTACCAGTAGCAGCGTTATAGAAAAGCGCGGTTGGGCGACCCCAAAAAGCGCTAGAAATATTAGGGTGTCGATTGCTTAGTATTTTTTTTGTGTGTGTTTTTGTATAGATTAAAATTTCAAATAAAGGGTACTAAATTAAATTGTAGCAATAATTGCAAAAAAGTCCCAAAATGTGAAAGACCATTCCAGGTTCGGCGTCTTGTCATTAAGAAGAATCGTAGGGTACTACCGGCCTCTTTCATACTACTATCACCATCACCTACATCTGTTCCCCAGGTTTCCTCAGCACTGGGGACGAGTACGCTCCCGGCAACAACGGCTTCAAGGACCAAGTAATGGCTCTGCGCTGGGTGCAGAGGAACATCGCGTCGTTCGGAGGAGATCCCAACCTCGTCACCATTGCAGGGTACAGTGCTGGCTCCTTCAGTGTTCTGCTGCATATGGTATCGCCTATGTCTAAAGGTAGGACAATTACTGTTATTGCTCTATAATTACCTTTAGATTTTTTACTCCAATCACTACAGCAGATTTTTCCAACTGAATTTGTACCATCAGTGGCTCCTTTGAAACTATGATCAAAATCTAAAGTTCAAAATTCTTCCACCAGGCCTCTTCCACCGCGCTATTTCCATGAGTGGCTCCCCTATCTCCCAGATAGAGATTCCGAACCACCAGCGCCACCTGGCAGTGAAGCAGGCGCAACTCCTCAACGTCCCCAGTGACTCTTCCAAGGCCATCATTGAAGGCCTCAAGACAAAGAGTTCTAAGGAGATTGCGGATTCACTAGAGGGATTCGCTGTAAGTATTCTATAGAGATCAATCGAACTCTAGTTGTGACCGTCCCGTGCTCAGCAGTGGGTGATTACCAAAAAATATACACCTCATTTCTGATTGTCTTAACGAAGCGTTCAAATTCTTATCCTTATTTTTGATATCCTAGGAATTCGCATACGACCCTGTCCTCGTATGGATCCCAGTAGTGGAGAACGACTTTGGACAGGAAAGATTCTTGACTATGCAGCCTTTAGAAGCCATTCGGCAGGGCAAGATGTACGCGGTGCCCTACATCATGACTCAGACCAAGGACGAGTTCTTCTGGAAAGCTTTCAGTAAGTCCTTTTTGTATTTTTACTAATGATTGTGGAGTTATTTCTTCAATTGCTTTAAGGATATTTATTATTCCATTATTGTAGCTAAGTTCTATCTCAGCTTGTGTTAGGTTCCAACGTCCTGCGTAATCCTCTTTACTTCGCCAAATCTATATCATCGATTGTAAAACTCATTTTTATTTTCTTTGCCGACCTTAACATTACGTATATTTTTACAAATATCCAATTTGCAGTTCAGGCTACATCAAAATTTAAACCTGAGTGAAATTAAAATGTATAACACTTTTATTTCATTTTAATGCAGGATCGATTAAAGTAAATTATTTTTTTATACTGGCACAGAAAATTGATAGCCCTGTAGAGAAGTACAGTGCCGTCCAATACATCCTAGATTTACCATCACCCCGCCTAATCTTGATTTCATATGACACTTACGTTTAGAATCAAAACTTTGTCATTTTAGTACTAGTAAACACTATGGTTACTCTATATCACTTAATCGCGGTGGTATTTAATGGAACTAAATAAAAGAACCAAAAGTGGACCAGCATTATTCTAAAATTGATTCACTAACAAAACCTCCCCCCACAGCTATATTGAAGAACGAGACATTCCTAAACACAATGAACAATGAATGGGACCGCATCGCGCCCATCTCCTTCCAACTGCCCCGTGAGAACTCGAAGCACGCCACCGACAGATTCAAAGAGGCTTACCTGCACAACAAGCCGCTGGTCAATGATAAGGAGAGTGCTGATAACCTTGGGAAATTGTATAATGACGGGATTATCGGATTTGGAGTTCATAGGTGAGTTTCTGATGCTGGTTTCTCGTTTGTAGGTACTATTCTAACCAGGATAGATAGGATCTGTAAATTTTTGAGTTCAGATACAAGTTTGGTTTTATGCGTTTGCTAAATGTGTGAATAAGTGGACGTATTCTATGAGTTTGGATAGATGAGTTAGGCTTTGAATGCTATATAATTAGTATAGTCTGTAAAATTTATAACCGAACACAGTCAATAAAACCGAAATACTAGTTTTCCGTGTTTTACCTATTTCATGCCCTTCTACCATATTTTCATATTGTGAATTCTACCCAGGACGGTAAATCTCATGGCGCGTTACTCCCCTAAACCTGTGTACTATTACGAGTTCAGCTACACCGGCAACCACAGCCACTATGAAGACCCTGTTACCAAGAAACCAGTCGGTAAGCGTTCTAAGCTTTTGCTTTCCATTCATTAACATAGATAAGACTTTAACTAGGGTAAACGTCGAACCTACCCAAGAGCATACTACTAAACAGCTCACTAAGCACGATATGGTAAGTTTGTCACTCCGAGACATTAGGTATTAGGTCTCTTAAGGTCCAGTTATCACTGCTGACAATCTTCTTCATACTAATAAACCACAGACCTTACACACCCATGCTTGGCAAAAATAGACAAAGTCTTACTGATAGCCTCTCTGAAGGAAGTGAAGTAAAAGGAAATGGGAGAGCCATGCTATAGTCGGTCATGACTCAGCATGAATGGGCAGGCTCGTCCAGGGCGGTACCACTGTCTCAGGAGATGGACGTGAAGCGACAGATTTGCTGTCGCGTTTCGTTCGGTGAGTGAGATTGTCGGATGCCCAATTCCACTTTCCTCATCTCATCCATTTTCCGCCCCCCTGCTATCCCAATTTGAAGATCTGGCATTACATTCATGATCCAAGCGTTGTGGGTGTTCATGGCAGTGATCACTTACCGTCAGGGTACCTGAACGCTCGTTTGCTGGACATATTGAATAAAAAATAATAATAAAAAGATTTCGAATATACCTAACCGTTGCGTCTCTCAGGCGCGGCACATCACGACGATCTGATCTACCTGTTCGGTGTGACAGCATCGTTCCCTCTCATTCCGCATGACGACAGCCTGGACTCCAAGCAGGTGGACAAGATGACCGCCATCTGGTACAACTTCGTCAGGCACGGGTAAGATATTAACTCCTTTCTTTACGGCAGCTCTGTTTTTCACGACATACGCAGTACTGTAGTTAGCCAAAAGTTATATGACACCAATAAAAACCTCTATGCGCGTTTAGAAATTTATATTTACCCTGCAATTTTCCCCCACAGGGACCCGAACCCCAAAGGTGACACTCCAGAGATTTCTGGTCTGTCCTGGCCTGCCATGAAGCCTGACTCCAGGAAATACCTGCGCATAGACAAGGATTTCTCTGTGCATGACGACTTGTTTGAGGAGAGGTTCAAAGTGTGGGAGGAATTGTATCCCATTAAATAATACTGAAATATAAGGTTCATTTCGATGGCGTCTCTGAATTTTTCAGAAAACGTAAAGAGACATTATTTGTGTTGTCCATATTTTAATAATAAATTTTTGTTTTGTGACAAATAGTGTTTTAAAACACTTAAATTATTAGAATAAAATGATTTTTTGTTACTTATTTATATACAGAGTTTTTATTAACACTTAATTGGCATTAATACTGATTCTTTATGTTGTTTAATTGTGGTTTAATTAGTATCCACAGCATAGGTTCGAATATCAATCAATTCACCACACACCTCAAGCCAATTAATTGCCATAGTTACAAACTCCCCTCACTGAAGGTGCCATAAACGTCTGCACATTAAATCATCAAGAAATGACGACCTACAATTTGGTCGGTCATGGTGGACGCTTAGCTTTAATTTCTTTATTCCTAACAAAGTGTGAAATTACCTTCGATCAAATATATGAAATTACCAAAAATTGTCTGATTTTTTAATGACAGTATTTATTGTTATGAAAATTATGGAAACATATTTTGTTATTGTATGTGAAAGACAAATATAATTATTTATATATCTTTATGTTTTCCTTTACATAACAAAAAGCTGAGATATGACCACATTGAATTATAAACACGAATGCTACGCGTCAATCATAATCTTACGTTCATATATACATACATAAAGTCACGCCTTTTTCCTAGAAGGGGTAGGCAGTGGTGCAACCAGGACACCCACGTTTTACCTTGTATTTACCATCCTACATTGTAATAGTGAATAGTAAAATCCAATATCACTTTGCCCGCCGGGATTCGAACCTGAGACCTCAGCTTTGCAATTATACAAGCGTAGTACAACTGCGCCACTGAGGCAGTCAGTAATCTTAATTATAAATTTAAAATTATAATTTATGTCGGACAGTAACCTGTCTATTAAAAATATATTGTAGAATACTTTTATTTTTAACTAGAATACTAGAGTTTACTTGAAACATTTCCTTAACAAGGAGTTAAAGTAAATCAAATAAAGATTCCTACAAAATAGAATCAAAACACCCTGTTGATAATCATTACATTATACTGGAGTCAGGATTGCAAGGAATTGCATAGTAAATGTATGATGTATCTGTATCGCTAGCTTGTGACATCACAAACCTGCTCCAGACAGTTTTATCTGTTCCTCGAAGAGCAATGAAACAGCTATTTTACTGCCCGAAAATAGTAAGTACAAGATCACGAAAATATAAAATATAAACATACATACATAAACTCACGCCTTCATCCCAGAAGGGGTAGGCAGAGGCGCCACCAGGGCACCCACATTTCGCCTTGTATGTTCCGTCCCATGATGTGATAGGGGATGAGCCTATCTCTATATCAGGCAAAAAATTCCTGACTCCAGGCTGACAATGAATAGAAAAACCCAACTTTGCCTGACCCGGAATTCGAACCCGAGACCTCAGCTTTGTTGTCCCACCGTAGTACAACTACTCCATCGAGGCAGTATAATAATAATAATTTTACACTTATGAGCTACACCCATACACTCGTGACCCTACACTAAGATAAAAGTATTGTGGCTTGAGTCAGAAACTACGAGATACTTTTAGCGCTCAATATCAAGATCCGACACAAATATTTGTGGATCTTAAATAAATAAATAAATACACCCAACAGTCACACACATAATCCCCACCCCACATTAAGATCAATTAAGTCTTGTGTCGTGAAAGACTTGTATCTGAAACTACGAGAAACTTTTCTGTCTCACAAAACACCCAGACTCAATTAAACATTTGTGGGCCTCACAAACATTTGTCTCGGTGCGGGGATCGAACCCGCAACCTTTCGTTTCTCAGCGCGTCTAATCAACTGCGCCACGGAGGCTGTCATACATAAATACATTTGTCATCAGTCATAAAACCCGCAGACTCTTCACAACTGCGTCACAACACATTACAATAGCTTTACCTATTCCTAGAAAAACAATTAAACTGCCTTTTCAGTGCTTGAAAGCAGTAAATATAATATTCGAACACGCAAATACACAAGACGACAATTTTCCTGTTAGAGGGAACTTTCCGCAATATAAGAGGTGACAACGCGTGGAAATTGGAATAATGATCGTTGATGTGTAACAGGGAAATTAAATTATTGATTCACTGCTGTTTTCCAAACGGCCATTGTTTATATTTTAACTACAATAATCAGGTAACATTATTTTAATTGTTTAATTACGACACCAATGTTTGCGTGAACCACAGATATTTGGTTCGGGACTGGGTGTATGTGTGACCGAAAAGTCTCTATAGTTCGCGACACCCACGACACAAGACTCGATCTTAGTGTGGGGTCAGGACTATGTATGTGACTGTTGGGTGTATTTATTTATATTATTGTAAACGCTGATTGGGGTTCTAAATACTAGTTTGAATTTTTGCGTACTCGTAAGCCCTGGTGAGTGGCTGACAAGTATATCTCACCACCACAATTAATATACAGGGTATATCAAGACTGCGACCGAAAACGAAGCCAGGTGGTAGTATTAGTGACTTCAGACACAAGGCAACTAAAAATTTTGAAAAAAGAATCGTCAATTTTTTTTTTTTAATTTTTAACATATCATCTTATTTGGGTGATTAATACAATGTTCCCTAAAATAATGATGAACACTTTTTTATTTCTAAATACACAATGGTACGTAAGGGTTTTCATTCTTTTTTTCGCAAAATCTAGGAACTTAGCACCCAAACACGATGATACTTGAAAAATTGCAAAAAAAAATCTGGCGCTTATTTTGCGAAATTTTTAGTTGCATTGTGTGTGTAACCAACAAAACTACCACCTGGCTTCTTTTTCGGTCGCGGTCTTGATATACCCGGTATAGCTATATAAACGCTTACTACCTTGCTAGTATTTGCAAGGCAGTCTATGTTTTCAAAAATAGTGTCATATTATGAATAAATAGTAAATCCGTTTAGACTGACTACTTATACAAAACTCTGTAACGAAACCATACCGTGATCTAACACAACCGTCAGCCTTGTCATTTACCTGGGTATAAAAATACCAGATTATTTTTTTCGTTTTCCTCGTAGTATGCAATACCTAATTTTCTTAAACAGCAAGGTCACTAGCAAATTAGAATCAAGTGACGAGGAACGCTTTATTTCCATACATCGTTGCGCCCGAAAACAATACGAAATAAGTAATTTTAGTTAATAATATCAGCTTTTACTACGGTTAACTTGTCATAATTAATAATTCACGATGGCATTCTTTAATAAATATCCTACGTGGCAGAACTGGTTAAATGCCGGCTGTGAAACGTGAGACCGCGGGTTCGAACCTCACACCGAGACAAATATTTGTATGGTCCACAAGTATTCGTTTTCGGTCTGGGTGTTTGTGAAACTGAGAAATCTCTAGTAGTTTCTGATATCCACCATACATGACTCATCTTAGTATGAAGTCATCACTATGTTATTGACTGTTAGGTGCATTTATTATGTGTTATTATGTTTATAAACGTTATATATACAGGAGTAATTACTAATTACATAATGTCTGTGAATATGGGTAGACATCAATGCACCACAATTCACATGTTTTTTTAAAGTTTGGTCCCAACCAATTATCAGGCAAGAAAACCTATGGCTTTGAAAGCCTCCGTGGCGCAGTTGGTTAGACGCCGGCTGTGAAACAAGAGGCCGCGGGTTCGATCCCCGCACCGAGACAAATGTTTGTGTGAACCACAAGTATTTGTTTCGGGTCTGGGTGTTTGTGAGACCGAAAAGTCTCTCGTAGTTCCTGATACCCACAACACAAGACTCGATCTTAGTGTGGGGTCAGGACTATGTATGTGACTGTTGGGTGTATTTATTTATTTATTATTTATTATTTAAAGGCCAACCACAAAGTGTTTTAAGGGCTTCTAAGACTTTTTATGTGTGTATTTTTAATTTTTCTACAGAGTATCGGCAACTCACACCTCAAGACCTCTATTTAAGCGTCTATATAATAATTCCTTTCTCTTTTATTTTATTTATTTTATTTTATTTATTTAAAAAAGACACACCAACAACATATGCATTAAAAATATACAAAAACACTTACAAAATAAAATTCTGATGCACATGCCTATTAGAGGTGTGTACATTCATTCTCTGTGTCCCTTGTAGGGATAAGGAAAATATTGTGCACTGGGAAAACCACCGCATTACCAATTGAAGCATTATCCTCGGTCGTGGAATGATTTGTTGATTCATAACGTACCTTAATACCTAAAGGAAGTTAATATATTTGTATTGTTTATAAAAAATAGGAAGGTATATTGTTATAAATTTTACTGAATACGAGACTTAAGGGGACCGCGCAGGAGGCGGAGAGATGATTTAGATCCTTTCAATAACTGGCAAAAGAAAGCTTTGATCACATACATATAAGTATCAGAAACTACGAGAGACTTTTCGGTCTCACAAACAACTAGACCCAAAACAAATACTTATGGGATCGAACCCGCAGCCTCACGTTTCACAGCCGGCGTCTAACAAAATGCGGAACGGAAGCTGTCGTATAATGTAATTGTGTTATTCCAATTCTTTTGCTGTTCCACGAGCTCAGTTTTATGTTCGCATTATTATAAAATACATACATAAACACACGCCTTTATCCCCGAATGGGTAGGCAGAGGCGCCACCCACATTTCGCCTTGTATGTTCCTTGTATGTTCCGGCTTTGTAACCGTACCGTAATACAACTACGCCACCGAGGCATTATAATTATTATAAAATGCTGTGTTAAATAAATCATAGACTATTTACGAGTATATATAAGCCTGTATACACTCCCTGCTGCTCACGAAACTCTTATACTATCGAGAGTTCGATTGAGAGGCTTAAGCCATAATAAGCTAAGCTAATAAAAAAATGCCTGCCTCGGTGGCGTAGTTGTACTACGCTACTATTACAATGCTGAGGTTCTCGGCTTCGAATTCCGGGTCGGGCAAAGTGATATGGGATTTTTCTATTTATTATAAGCCCGGAGTCAGGAATTTTTGCCCGATATGGCGATAAGCTCGCCCCTATCACATAGTAGGACGGAACAGACAAGCCGAAATGTGGGTGTTTTAGTAGCACCTCTTCCTACCCCTTCTGGGAAAAAGGCATGAGTTTATGTATTTATACCGGGTATATCAAGACTGCGATCGAAAACGAAGCCAGGTGGTAGTTTAAAGGGTTACAAACACGATGCAAATAAAGATTTTGCCAAAACAGTGACAGATATTTTTTTAGAATTTTTAAAAATCATTGTGTTTGTATGGTAAATACCTAGTTTATGCGAAAATACTCATTTAAACCATTATGTACCATTGCGTGTTTAAAAATAAAGAGGTGTACATCGTTATTTTAGGAAAAGTATGTATATATCACCCAAATTCGACGATAAATAAAAAATGCGAAATTTTTACTTACATTGTGTCTGAAGTCACTAATACTACCACCTGGCTTCGTTTTCGGCCGCGGTCTTGATATACCCTGTATAACAAAAATATATTTGCAGAATATCCCTGCAAACGCAGACATAAAACCAACCTGCAGCGGCATAACTGGTTAGTCAACACGCGGCCTGTGAGGAAAATGTACAGAATATTATTGTTCGTGTTTTGTGTGGGCGCGACCGCGGATAAGGAAAATCATGCGAGTAAGTTGATATCATCTTCGCAGGAGAAACGGATTATTTGACAGCCTCCGTGGCGCAGTTGGTTTGACGCCGCCTGTGAAACGAGAGGCCGCGGGTTCGATCCCCGCACCGAAACAAATATTTGTGTGATCCACAGGTATTTGTTTCGGGTCTGGGTGTTTGTGAGACCGAAAAGTCTCTCGTAGCTTCTGATACCCACGACACAAGACTCGATCTTAGTGTGGGGTCAGGACTATGTATGTGACTGTTGGGTGTTTTTAATTTAATTTAATTTAATCTACATGGGATGAAGATAATACAAACAAACATACATAAACTCACGCCTTTTTCCCGGAAGGGGTAGGCAGAGGCGCCACCAGGGCACCCACATTTCGCCTTGTATGTTCCGTCCCATGATGTGATAGGGGATGAGCCTATCTCTATATCAGGCAAAAAATTCCTGACTCCAGGCTGACAATGAATAGAAAAACCCAACTTTGCCTGACCCGGAATTCGAACCCGAGACCTCAGCTTTGTTGTCCCACCGTAGTACAACTACTCCATCGAGGCAGTATAATAATAATAATTTTACACTTATGAGCTACACCCATACACTCGTGACCCTACACTAAGATAAAAGTATTGTGGCTTGAGTCAGAAACTACGAGATACTTTTAGCGCTCAATATCAAGATCCGACACAAATATTTGTGGATCTTAAATAAATAAATAAATACACCCAACAGTCACACACATAATCCCCACCCCACATTAAGATCAATTAAGTCTTGTGTCGTGAAAGACTTGTATCTGAAACTACGAGAAACTTTTCTGTCTCACAAAACACCCAGACTCAATTAAACATTTGTGGGCCTCACAAACATTTGTCTCGGTGCGGGGATCGAACCCGCAACCTTTCGTTTCTCAGCGCGTCTAATCAACTGCGCCACGGAGGCTGTCATACATAAATACATTTGTCATCAGTCATAAAACCCGCAGACTCTTCACAACTGCGTCACAACACATTACAATAGCTTTACCTATTCCTAGAAAAACAATTAAACTGCCTTTTCAGTGCTTGAAAGCAGTAAATATAATATTCGAACACGCAAATACACAAGACGACAATTTTCCTGTTAGAGGGAACTTTCCGCAATATAAGAGGTGACAACGCGTGGAAATTGGAATAATGATCGTTGATGTGTAACAGGGAAATTAAATTATTGATTCACTGCTGTTTTCCAAACGGCCATTGTTTATATTTTAACTACAATAATCAGGTAACATTATTTTAATTGTTTAATTACGACACCAATGTTTGCGTGAACCACAGATATTTGGTTCGGGACTGGGTGTATGTGTGACCGAAAAGTCTCTATAGTTCGCGACACCCACGACACAAGACTCGATCTTAGTGTGGGGTCAGGACTATGTATGTGACTGTTGGGTGTATTTATTTATATTATTGTAAACGCTGATTGGGGTTCTAAATACTAGTTTGAATTTTTGCGTACTCGTAAGCCCTGGTGAGTGGCTGACAAGTATATCTCACCACCACAATTAATATACAGGGTATATCAAGACTGCGACCGAAAACGAAGCCAGGTGGTAGTATTAGTGACTTCAGACACAAGGCAACTAAAAATTTTGAAAAAAGAATCGTCAATTTTTTTTTTTAATTTTTAACATATCATCTTATTTGGGTGATTAATACAATGTTCCCTAAAATAATGATGAACACTTTTTTATTTCTAAATACACAATGGTACGTAAGGGTTTTCATTCTTTTTTTCGCAAAATCTAGGAACTTAGCACCCAAACACGATGATACTTGAAAAATTGCAAAAAAAAATCTGGCGCTTATTTTGCGAAATTTTTAGTTGCATTGTGTGTGTAACCAACAAAACTACCACCTGGCTTCTTTTTCGGTCGCGGTCTTGATATACCCGGTATAGCTATATAAACGCTTACTACCTTGCTAGTATTTGCAAGGCAGTCTATGTTTTCAAAAATAGTGTCATATTATGAATAAATAGTAAATCCGTTTAGACTGACTACTTATACAAAACTCTGTAACGAAACCATACCGTGATCTAACACAACCGTCAGCCTTGTCATTTACCTGGGTATAAAAATACCAGATTATTTTTTTCGTTTTCCTCGTAGTATGCAATACCTAATTTTCTTAAACAGCAAGGTCACTAGCAAATTAGAATCAAGTGACGAGGAACGCTTTATTTCCATACATCGTTGCGCCCGAAAACAATACGAAATAAGTAATTTTAGTTAATAATATCAGCTTTTACTACGGTTAACTTGTCATAATTAATAATTCACGATGGCATTCTTTAATAAATATCCTACGTGGCAGAACTGGTTAAATGCCGGCTGTGAAACGTGAGACCGCGGGTTCGAACCTCACACCGAGACAAATATTTGTATGGTCCACAAGTATTCGTTTTCGGTCTGGGTGTTTGTGAAACTGAGAAATCTCTAGTAGTTTCTGATATCCACCATACATGACTCATCTTAGTATGAAGTCATCACTATGTTATTGACTGTTAGGTGCATTTATTATGTGTTATTATGTTTATAAACGTTATATATACAGGAGTAATTACTAATTACATAATGTCTGTGAATATGGGTAGACATCAATGCACCACAATTCACATGTTTTTTTAAAGTTTGGTCCCAACCAATTATCAGGCAAGAAAACCTATGGCTTTGAAAGCCTCCGTGGCGCAGTTGGTTAGACGCCGGCTGTGAAACAAGAGGCCGCGGGTTCGATCCCCGCACCGAGACAAATGTTTGTGTGAACCACAAGTATTTGTTTCGGGTCTGGGTGTTTGTGAGACCGAAAAGTCTCTCGTAGTTCCTGATACCCACAACACAAGACTCGATCTTAGTGTGGGGTCAGGACTATGTATGTGACTGTTGGGTGTATTTATTTATTTATTATTTATTATTTAAAGGCCAACCACAAAGTGTTTTAAGGGCTTCTAAGACTTTTTATGTGTGTATTTTTAATTTTTCTACAGAGTATCGGCAACTCACACCTCAAGACCTCTATTTAAGCGTCTATATAATAATTCCTTTCTCTTTTATTTTATTTATTTTATTTTATTTATTTAAAAAAGACACACCAACAACATATGCATTAAAAATATACAAAAACACTTACAAAATAAAATTCTGATGCACATGCCTATTAGAGGTGTGTACATTCATTCTCTGTGTCCCTTGTAGGGATAAGGAAAATATTGTGCACTGGGAAAACCACCGCATTACCAATTGAAGCATTATCCTCGGTCGTGGAATGATTTGTTGATTCATAACGTACCTTAATACCTAAAGGAAGTTAATATATTTGTATTGTTTATAAAAAATAGGAAGGTATATTGTTATAAATTTTACTGAATACGAGACTTAAGGGGACCGCGCAGGAGGCGGAGAGATGATTTAGATCCTTTCAATAACTGGCAAAAGAAAGCTTTGATCACATACATATAAGTATCAGAAACTACGAGAGACTTTTCGGTCTCACAAACAACTAGACCCAAAACAAATACTTATGGGATCGAACCCGCAGCCTCACGTTTCACAGCCGGCGTCTAACAAAATGCGGAACGGAAGCTGTCGTATAATGTAATTGTGTTATTCCAATTCTTTTGCTGTTCCACGAGCTCAGTTTTATGTTCGCATTATTATAAAATACATACATAAACACACGCCTTTATCCCCGAATGGGTAGGCAGAGGCGCCACCCACATTTCGCCTTGTATGTTCCTTGTATGTTCCGGCTTTGTAACCGTACCGTAATACAACTACGCCACCGAGGCATTATAATTATTATAAAATGCTGTGTTAAATAAATCATAGACTATTTACGAGTATATATAAGCCTGTATACACTCCCTGCTGCTCACGAAACTCTTATACTATCGAGAGTTCGATTGAGAGGCTTAAGCCATAATAAGCTAAGCTAATAAAAAAATGCCTGCCTCGGTGGCGTAGTTGTACTACGCTACTATTACAATGCTGAGGTTCTCGGCTTCGAATTCCGGGTCGGGCAAAGTGATATGGGATTTTTCTATTTATTATAAGCCCGGAGTCAGGAATTTTTGCCCGATATGGCGATAAGCTCGCCCCTATCACATAGTAGGACGGAACAGACAAGCCGAAATGTGGGTGTTTTAGTAGCACCTCTTCCTACCCCTTCTGGGAAAAAGGCATGAGTTTATGTATTTATACCGGGTATATCAAGACTGCGATCGAAAACGAAGCCAGGTGGTAGTTTAAAGGGTTACAAACACGATGCAAATAAAGATTTTGCCAAAACAGTGACAGATATTTTTTTAGAATTTTTAAAAATCATTGTGTTTGTATGGTAAATACCTAGTTTATGCGAAAATACTCATTTAAACCATTATGTACCATTGCGTGTTTAAAAATAAAGAGGTGTACATCGTTATTTTAGGAAAAGTATGTATATATCACCCAAATTCGACGATAAATAAAAAATGCGAAATTTTTACTTACATTGTGTCTGAAGTCACTAATACTACCACCTGGCTTCGTTTTCGGCCGCGGTCTTGATATACCCTGTATAACAAAAATATATTTGCAGAATATCCCTGCAAACGCAGACATAAAACCAACCTGCAGCGGCATAACTGGTTAGTCAACACGCGGCCTGTGAGGAAAATGTACAGAATATTATTGTTCGTGTTTTGTGTGGGCGCGACCGCGGATAAGGAAAATCATGCGAGTAAGTTGATATCATCTTCGCAGGAGAAACGGATTATTTGACAGCCTCCGTGGCGCAGTTGGTTTGACGCCGCCTGTGAAACGAGAGGCCGCGGGTTCGATCCCCGCACCGAAACAAATATTTGTGTGATCCACAGGTATTTGTTTCGGGTCTGGGTGTTTGTGAGACCGAAAAGTCTCTCGTAGCTTCTGATACCCACGACACAAGACTCGATCTTAGTGTGGGGTCAGGACTATGTATGTGACTGTTGGGTGTTTTTAATTTAATTTAATTTAATCTACATGGGATGAAGATAATACAAACAAACATACATAAACTCACGCCTTTTTCCCGGAAGGGGTAGGTAAAGGTTCCCCAGAACACACACGTTCCGCCTTGTGTTTTCCGTCTCACGATGTGATAGGGGGCGGGCCTATCGCCATTTCGCTATTTTCACCAAATTCCTGGCTCCGAGCTGATAATGAATAGAAAAATTCAATATCACTTTATCCGACCCGGGATTCGAACCCGAGACCTCAGCTTTGAAATCATGCCGTAGTACAACTGCGCCACCGAGGCAGATAGGGGATGAAGATAGTGTTAATGATCAATAGTCTGAGGAAGCTTTGCGATCCTAGTATCGATTCCCAGGTTGTGAAATACTGTTTGCGTGAGGTCGGTTATAAAAATATCTTTTAATTGACATCTGTGACCCATCGGATATAAAGGTTAAATAAGTAGAAATATTTTTTTTACCAACCATTTTTCACACACCGTACCGGTCTAGACGTTTTATTGTTAGTTATTTGGCGAAGCCACTAAATAACGAGTTTTATGTATATGTTATTGTTTCTTGAATTGTAGGATGTTCTTTTAAACGTCGGTTTTTAGTTCTTATAGTTCTTGACGCTTGTCTGTATCCCCGAAAGTGTAGGCAGAGATATCACAAGAGCCACTCACAGTTCGTCGAGCTTGTATCATTATCAAGAAATGGTAGCAACAAGCTTACCGATACAATCGATACAACATTCTAACAAACAAACTCCCACAAAATCGATTGCCTAAACTAGGAACTGAACCACAGAACAACGTCATATTCAACTGTTCTGCGACCTCACATTTCTCATCCCAAACCCACTCCCACTAGACCAATGACGCAGCAAAACATACCAATATTCATAACCTTCAAACCAATGTTTAAATTAACTTTACCTATTTCTAGTAAGCGAAGCATCAAATCCCAACACGAACACTCCTTCGGGAACGTTCCGAGGGTCTTGGATGAGCACCCGACGAGGGAGACGATTCGAAGCGTATCGAGGCATCAGATACGCAGAGCCACCTATCGGTGAGCTACGGTTTCAGGTAATATTTATAGTATTTTAATTAACACAGGCAGAAATCTTGGCTATGCACTAGTAATATAGAAACAGAAACCATTAGTTAATTTAATTGTTCAGGTAATTAATTCATAATTGATCAGGATTACCAAAATATCAGCGGAAAAATTTTAAACTCATTTCCCAAAATTCGTCTATTCAGATATTAAAATCATAACTAGTTAAAATCCTTAACACTAATTATAAAATTGCTCTGACATTACGGTTGAACATAAAGGTCCTGTTGGTTCTCCTGCATGCATCACTGGCAGTCTTAGATTTAAAAATATGTAATCTCAGTTATCAAATCCAGCCCATAAAGTAGAGTTTCTATCGTATGTAAAGATCGCCAACCCTCAGTGGGCCAGTGTGGTGGACTATATGGCCTAACTCTCTCGTAATCGTACTCACGATTGTAGAGGAGGCTCATGCCCTGCAGTGGGACGTGTACTTACGTATGTATACAGATATACCAATGACCTGATGCGAATTAACTTCACACACCATAGAAATTTTCTCATCTACTAAACAATCATACAAAACATCCAACAAATGAACAATTCGTTACAGCCTCCGAAGCCCATTCTCCACTACGAAGGCATAGTAGACGCGACCGATGACGGCCCCGCGTGCCCGCAGCCGACGCGGCGACCCGACTACCCCATCAGCGAAGATTGCCTTACTATCAACGTGTATACTCCGGGGAATAAGTATGTGTTGGTCCTTGGATGTAATGAGGAGGATGATTATGCTGTTGTTAGTTTTTTTAAGCCTATTTATTCGCACTAACACAATTTTGATAAGTGTTTGCATGAAGCTATGTCTAAAGTATGAAATATATGGGCAGGTCACAAAACAGAAGAATATGTATCTAATGATTCAAGGGTCCCTAGCATTGTTACTAGTCAGCTCATTAATACTATCTCTCACAGATTAGAAATAATCCAAACCACACAATTTTAATGCTTAATAAGGACGTTTTAATCTTTTTTTCAGCACCAAACCCCTACCCGTGATAGTATTCATCCACCCTGGCGGCTTCTATTCCTTTAATGGTCGCAGTGACCTCGCCGGCCCTCATTACCTCCTCGACAAGGATGTCGTACTTGTTACCTTTAACTACAGGATCGGGTCTTTGGGTAAGTCAAAATCTTCTTCATCTCAGAAACATTCAGACTAAACTATATAATTATTGGTCATCATCAAGATACTCTTCGCGTATGGTGAAATAAAGCTACAGTGAACTTAAAGTTCAGCGAATTACTCTACCGAACTAAGGGTAAGGCGTTACCTTTTCCTGAAAAACCCACAAGTATGTTTTAAAACTGAGATTTCCAAAGGCGCTAATTATAATCCATGTTGTTTTCCTCAAAGCTTTTATTTTCAAAAGCCAGTTATACATAACGATACTTGACTTTTTGTGAATCATCCTTGAATCAGTTATCTTTAAAGTAATGTCCATGTGATGCCTTGTATAATCGAATATTAAAATCTTAAATATCGGTCCAAAAAAATATTAAATATTCTTCTCAGGATTCCTAGCCTTGGGAACAGAGTACGCTCCCGGCAACAACGGCTTTAAGGACCAGGTCCTGGCGCTGCGCTGGGTGCAGAGGAACATCGCAGCGTTCGGAGGAGACCCCGACCTCGTCACCATCACCGGCTGTAGTGCTGGATCCTTGAGTGTGATGCTGCACATGATATCTCCTATGTCTAAAGGTACATTTCGACCTTGTAATTGTTTATACTATGAAATTGAAGAACGCACTTTCATAGTAGGTATGTTTATACTAGACTATGAAAGTGTAGGATAGCCTGTAGGTAACGGACCCGATATGGACTGCCAACATGTTTACGGTGGTCGTGTGTTAAAATCCCAGGGCACACCCTGACTTTTCGGAGTCAAAGATTACGATAGCAATTGAAATAGGCAGAAAGATATCTTGAGTCCATCGGATCTAGAAAAAGTATAAAGGCCCCTTTATTCTACGTGCCAATTCTTAACACTGTTCTTTACAGACAAATTACAAGACAGCTGAATCCAAATGTTATATTAATCCCCAGGTCTATTCCACCGAGGCATATCAATGAGCGGGTCTGCAGTCACCAACATCCGAAGTCCCTCACATAGAATGGACCTGGCCATCAAGCAGGCCAGGATAGTCAACTGCCCCACCAACGACACGAGGCTGTTGTACGACTGTCTGAACACCAAGACATGGAAGGAGCTCGCTGGGTCTTTACTTGGATTCTTTGTGAGTATTTTACAGTTCTGATACGATAAAGTGAAATGTTTGGATGGTAAATGCAATCTAAATAAAGGTGAGAGGCGGTCATGCTCCGCCGGTCGGAACTATTATGAAACAAGCTATATACAGGCTGAACCTGAAACGTGAAATGCTTGTATGTCTTACTGTGGCAGGTTTTCCACCATTATATGGTGATTGTTATCTGGGCAATATCCTGACATAAATTTTGGTTCTTTTGTAGTCTAATTCACCAACCGAAGCGTCAAGCGAGCAGCTTTACATCGGTTTGCTGTAAGACAGTAGAACTAACCCAGTCAAGTCACCCAATTGTTTTGTAGCTTTGACAATTGATACCAATGCTGTACCAATTTTAAATATGTTGATAGGAATTCGGCTACGACCCGCTAAGTCTTTGGAGAACGGTCATAGAGCCTGACTTCGGCCAGGAGCGGTTCCTGTCCATAGAGCCCATGGACGCGATCAGAGAAGGAAAGATGCACGCGGTTCCTTATATCATCAGCGTGACTAAGGATGAATTCTTCTGGAAGGCTTTCAGTAAGTAAACCATTTATTGTGTAACTTGTCCAGAGTAGCTCTAAAAATTGATTTCATTGTACCTGATATTGATGCAGCGCCGTTCAGATTATCTGACGACGGATCTCTTACCTTTTAACACAATTTATCTTAAGTTGCGAACAGGATTTCTGCTTCACACGGAGGCTCGTCAACACATAAGTGACTAACAAAATAAAATTTGTACTTATAGAGTCTCTTAAAATTCAATGGAAATCCATAAGCTAACTCTAGCAGATACACAAATTCCCACATTGTCTTTTATGTTATGTATATGGTATGTTCTATGACATATGTTCTATGACCATACCAAAACTAAAGATATATTATTTGCTAGTAAGACTTTTACCATTATTTCAGCTATCCTCAACAACCAGACTCTCCTCGACACCATGGAGAAAGAATGGGACCGCATAGCACCGATTTCCTTCATCCTACCCAGGGAAAACTCCACCACGAGTGTTAGAAGGCTTCGATCAGCGTACTTGGGTGACAAGAAGCTAGCTAACGACTCCTTTACTGCTGATGCTCTTGGCAAGCTTTACGGAGATTCTATTACGGCTTTTCCAGTACACAGGTTAGAAAATACTGATAAGTTGAGCCCAATTTACACGTGGGTTTTTATGCCGTATTAGATAAATCATGCGTTTTAAATGATGGTTAGTAATCACATTGGTTTATGAACCCACAAGTTATAGAATACACAGAGTATAAATCACATTGATGATGATGATGACGATACTATTCCTAATCAACTAGATTGTAACCTATAAATACCTTATTTTCAGAATGGCGAACCTGATGAGTATTCACTCGCCAGTGGCAGTATATTACACCGAATTCAGCTACCTCGGTAACCACAGCCATTACGAGGATCCTGTCACAAAGAAGCCCGTCCGTGAGTCATAAATAAATTTATCATTTTATCCATTCTTTTTTCCATACTTCTGTTTCAATAACAATCCATGATTCAACATTCTTTATCCTTCTATATTTTAAACTTTTTAATATTACCTCAACGTTGGCCGCGGTTTGCCTCAGTCAGCGGCTTCCATCCGACCTTAAGTATTTGTTATGGAATCGGGCAAAAATAGCGAAACTGAATAGTAAGGGACTTGAGGTCGGTACTTCCATAATATCAGAGTCCATTGGGTACATCTGTAATATATGAATAAAAAACTGGCCAATATTATTATTTCAGGAGTGGCACACCACGACGACCTCATCTACTTATTCACACTAAGCTACAACTATCCCACAATAGAGGTGTCCGATAGCGAGGACTCCAAGATGGTCGACAAAATGACCACATTATGGTACAACTTCGCCAAGACTGGGTAAGATTCTTGCTCTTTTATTTTCGATACAGGCAGGACATTTGTACGCCAAAATCGCGACCGTACCTGACTGAAAATAGTAACCTCTCATAGTAACCCAAGCAATGTGTCGTGTTCCGGTTTCTGTCTGTGTAACGTGTAAAGTAGTTCGATATAATTGTGTCGATCAGATAGTACCAGTAATCAGTATAAAAAAATGCTAGAAGTCAAACTGGATATAATTTAAAAGATGCAGACGTACGGAAAATAAAGAACTAAGTTCATATGCGCGCTTCGATAAAATATACATATTATAATAGATGTAAGCGCGTGTTGAAAGTAAAAATACACAACGTTTAAGTGTGTATTTTTATGTTTCATGTATCAGAAAATAGCTTAAACTACATAATTTTATTTTCCAGTAACCCCAACCCCGAAGAGATGTCTCCAGTATTACACGAAAACGGACAATTCACATGGCCAGTGATGACCCCGAACCGACGAGCCTACCTGCGCATCGACAACCGCTTCTCCGTGCATGAGAAACTATTTGAAGAGAGATATAAAGTGTGGGAGGAGCTTTATCCGATACAATATTAATTAAATAAATATGACAAAGATGTTATTAAATTAGATGTTATTATCGTTAGTTTGAGTTTATTTTCTTAATTTTGGTTATATTTTAATGTTTCGCTTTTGATTGTTTTATTAAAATTGTTTACACTGGCAGTACTTAGATCAGGATGGGTGCCCAAGACACGGGCTTACCAACGTTGGGACCCACATATAAAGAAAATAATTGTAAAATGTGAATGTGGTACATTGTATTTTTCGGAGATTTTTCACAATAAATTTATTATTATATCCAAACTTAAATCTTAATTGCTATTACCCTTATTGAAAGTATTTTGGTTTTTGTATTATTACGTCCACTGTTTGTATTTCCTATAAACCTTAAATAAACTTGTTATGCATATACTTCGTGCACACAGAGGAACAAAAAAACGAATAAAACGATATCAAAGTGGAAACCCACCGGAGTCCCGCTCTCGAAGCTGGATGGTCGGCGCCGACGACAATGCTGTTCTATGCACCCTCCACACACCACTTTGCACCAGATGGTAAACGAAGGAATTATGCGAATATCTAGTTCGGCGGCGGAGCACACGAGACTCATACAAAATGACGTACCCAGCGAGAGGCAAGCGACGACAAACTACTCTCCACTGGATTATATTCGCGATAAAAAAAAACAAATGCCAAAAATAAGGAAATGATTAATTATAATCAATTACCTATTGTGAAACTTAAGTTATTCATTCATTATACATTATGGTTACGATTAGAACTAAATACACTACTGCAAGAGCAACAAATAGATAATGCAGCGTGTTTTAAAATTAATAAATAATCGTACATTGTTCATAAAAATAAATCTTAAGTAATATTAAAAACAAAAAGACTAATGCATCGGCCGGGAATCGAACCCGGGCCGCCCGCGTGGCAGGCGAGCATTCTACCACTGAACCACCGATGCTTACACTCTTCTAGTCGAAATATTAGATGTTATCGCAATACGTTAGTCAAAATATTAAGTTCTGTTATTTACACTAAAAAAACGTATGTATTTCGAAACCGTGTTATCAGAATAAATCCACTTAATTTTTTATACACGAAACGTTATCGCATCATGAAAATTAAATTATAATACTCTTATGATCAGATTTGAAGGGACTTTTTGATATCACTGGGCGTTAAAAGACTTAAGGCCTGCCTCGGCCTTTGATGAGAGGGCCCCACGACCTGGTCCACGTGGCGGGAAGGAGCTGGATGAGGACTGCCCTGCGCAGAACGAACTGGCGTGCATTACAAGAGGGTTACACTCAGCTTTGGGTGAATATAAAGGCTAAAGAAGATGAAAATACTTAACACGTTCAATGAACAATGCCTCATGGTTATAAGCGTAGTACGCCATGTAGTGCTTGCTGCTTAGTTATAGGGTGTGAGTAGCGTTGCTATTATATCTTAGCAGGCGTGACACTTACCAATAGGCGAATGACTTGCCAAATTTTCATAAATAGAATACAAGGTGTTTTCTGTATGTAGTGCCATTTCAAAACATAAAACTCACGCCTTTTTCCCCGAAGGGGTAGGCAGAGGCGCCACTAGGACACCCACATTTCGCCTTGCATGTTCCTTCCCATGATGTGATAGGGGGCGAGCCTATCGCCATATCGGGCACAAATTCCTGACTCCGGGCTGATAATGATTAGAAAAATCCAATATCACTTTGCCCGACCCGGGATTCGAACCCGAGACCTCAGCTTTGTAACCGTACCATAATACAACTACGCCACCGAGGCAGTCAAAAATGGATCTTAAATTTACTTCCGCGTATTGTTTCCAGAATAATCTTAAGTTCTCTATCTATCTATCTATATCAGCCCATATACGTCCCACTGCAGGGCACGGGCCTACTCTACAATCGAGAGAATCGATTGAGAGTGGTTAGGCCATATAGTCCACCACGCTGGCCTAGTGCGGGTTGGCGGACAATCTTAAGTTACTTGCTTTTAATATAGGTACTCATATTTGCACTGCCCTTTAACTAAGTCAAATGAACAAGTTCGGTGTGAGTCTGGTTGTGCGGATAGGTGATTAATCATCTTAGTGACTTGATTAATATTGAAACGGAATGGTTAGTAAAAATGCTTTGTTAATAAAATTACTTCCGCATACCTACTCCTCAGTGACTTGTGAGATTTCTGAGCACGATGGCTGAGTATAAGTTTTTTTCATTCCACTTATTTAAAAAATAACCTATTTATGATTGGAACATATTTGATGAATCCTAAGTGTTCTTCATACATCTACCTGATGTCATCCAGCCTATGGTAAGGTATGCCTTTCTACAAAATTTTCGACTGTCCAGCACACTCCGCAACATTTATAAAGTTCTGTTCAAAATGTTATAGCAATTGAGCAAGAGTGCATAATTGTCTATTTGACTGCCGATAAGCGTTGAGGCAAAGTTGGCCTTCGGCGCCGGGGGTTGTGGGTTCGATTCCCACACGGATACCTATTTGTATGCCCTATGCAGAGATATTTGATCTAGTCTAAGCGTTTGTGTAATTTACGATACAAAACTAATCAGTGTGGGTTGTTTTAAATAAATCGTAAGGTTTCGTGGCACCTTAGCATATTACATACCTTCTAATATTATTATACTTTAAGGTTCCATACCATACAACTGCATGTTGAAGGTTATGACAAAAATAATAATTTTAGCCATCCTTCTTGCCAAACATTATGCAAGGATTTGAAAGGATTCCTTGACAAAAAAAAACATTTATTTTCTATATGGAACCCTAAATATGGAGGAGGATGACTGCTATTTGCAGATAGTAGAATAGATACTTGATACTTTATCTGAATAGCACAGCACTTACCATCGAGTGCAATGAAGTTAATTATTGCCGATTATGCAATCCCAGAACGACGGAAATAAAACAACCTTTACAAAAAGACATTTATATTCTATCAATCACTAGAAATTCATTAACTCATACGATATACCACATTGCCATGAAAAAATTACACATAATTGCAATAACAGTATTCGTTGGTATGTTTCGGTTAAAATAACGGTATACGAATATTAATTACATAAAATCTGTGAATATTGAGCCATTTGAATAAATTACACACATTACGCGAAAGAAACTAGGCAAAATTACAATTAAAAATAGTGCAAAAATCATTGTAATATCAGCACGTTGACATTCGCTTACTGTCCGAATTTGATTCACTAATTTTTCAAAAAATATAAGAATATTTAAACATACACGTTGGTTTGTCTAAAATTTTCACAAGAAAGAGACAGCAGTAGTGTAAGTAATACTACGAGACAAAAATTGACCATTGCACATTCAGTCTCAGTTTTCGCGCCAATTTTCCCTAACAGCTCAATCATCCATCTCGAAGTATTGACAGCACAATCATAATTTCTTTCTATAATGGCCAATTTCAAGCTCTCGGGAAGCTCACCCTATTTGCCTAGATATGATAAAGTGTAAAAAAAGAAATATGGCGCCAATTACAGATCTTCGTGGTTAAAGAATACATTGCTTTCATTACAACCAATTTAGAACTAGTTAAAATACCTATCTAATAATTAATACTAATTGTACTACGGTAAGGAAAATACCTCACATTTTGACAGTAACTAATTTTTAAAATCACGTCCAAAAATATACATAAATCTTGTGTTTCAATCCACCCTAATTTAAAATTATCCTAAATATTTACAAATTAGGTAATTTACTTATAACATTATTTCAAGACAAAATCAAGGTATACACTACTCTGACGCTATTTGCTCCTCTCTTTTTGTTCAAAATACAACTTAATTACCGGGGATTTGATTAAACATTTAAATATAAATTCAATTATGATTAGAAAATATATTCTAATAATTCCTAATCACAATCAAAACATATTAGATCGTATGTTTCCTTAGTTATATAAATCGATCTACAATTGCCTCACAATAATGTAGCATAAACAATAACATACTAAGGGACTTGCGCAAAGATGTTAAAAGCGTATAACGGTATTTATGGAAGCCCTAACAAAAATATAAAAAAGCCTAACCTACTATTAAATTAATAACTGCAATGGCATTGGCGCCAAAACATATGTTGTTATTGCACAGACTAAAAAACCCCTAACTTTCTACATATACTTAAAATTTAAATAAATGCGAGTTCTTATATACAATATGTACATAAACATCCATTTTACCCATCCATACTTACTTATTGACCACATATTAGTAAAAATAAGTTCTCTAAATTATATCTACTGTACACACAGATCACTCCCACTAGATACCTAATGCAAGGCAGCGGTTGCGCGCCACACGTATAAGCTATCGGACTGATATAAACCGATTCCAAATGTCGCGTCATCAGTGTCATCCAAGTAGTGGACCCGCACATATCGTTGAGCGTTAGCGAAAATTAAGTTTTAGAAATATCATATTACAGTTAAAAATGACTTGCTCAATAAAATGGTGCGGAAAAAAACTCAAAAAAATTCAAGTATCCAAAAAAACGGAATAACTTTTCATCGGTAACTAATATTCTTTAAATTAATTTGTTCACGAGCGAGCTCAATTTATACTGGTTATTGTATCGATGTCAAACAGTCGAGTTTGAATCGAAAATTAGCCGTCTCTTTTTCGCATAGCAATAACCATAATAAGCCATCTTTTTCTGGTGAAATCACGCGTTCTTCTAGTGCTTGACGCATGTCTATAATATAATTCCAAGCAATATCGATATTTTAAAACATTAATGTAAAATAATTTGATTAAATGACAATGTCGTGACATATGAATGTATATTGATTTAAATAAAAATTGCAAATCACCATGACGACGTCATTTAATGTAATTTGAAAAAGGTCAAGTTTTTAACTAGGTACTTTTTCAATAATTGTACTTTTCTGTTTCTTCTTGCTTTGCTATCGTCGGGTAAAAACTGTGGGTTAGTATATAACATTATGTTTGAATAATACCATTTTTATTTTAGATTCCCCACATGTCCCGAAAGTTAAAAATATGGGTAGATGCAACATGTCGAGGTGACGATTGGTGGCCTACAAAAAATAGCGTAATTTGTTCACGACATTTTACCCAAGAATGTTTTTTCCCAATAAAAAATCGTCGTCGTTTACTTCTGTACCGACAGAATATTTACCAATTCTGGTACATTTTTATTTATTTAAAAATTTATAATTTCGTAGTTCTGTGTGGATAGAATAATATGATTATCAAATAATATTATAATTTTATATTGATTTTGTCCAGCATCCAAGAGTAACATTTATAGCCTTGAGATGAAGCTCGTTTAAGCGTATTCGTCTGATGGTATTTCGGGTCCTATTTCTCGAATCAAGTATCTACTGACTATGTGTTTTAATACATTCATTTTTATTTTGACTGATATAAGTGATATTGGGGTTTTCTGCTTAATTACTAAGAACGTAATTTTAGAAATTCGTGCTTGATGCGTGGCGTTAGAACCGCCTTTTGTCAAATATCATGGGAAGGTATTTAACATAACTATTAGTATACTAAATTTATTGAGAATGAGTAGTACAAGCCGTTGCACTAATTTCAACATCCCAAAAACATATATAATTCGTCAAGTGGGTTTCATTGTCACTTGCCGATATTACCTACCATCTATTATAGCCGCCGCACGGTGGGTCGAAACGGCTATTTTTGTGACATAGGATTTTTTTTCGGATTTTCCCATTTTTTTTCACGCCAACGTTTTGATATTATCATTCCTTACACTATTCATTCTTTGTATTTTTTTGCTTAACCCTATAATTTCGGCATAAAAAATTATTTTAGGTTTTTAATGTATGGAACGCACTATAAAAACCTAAATTTCTACGAAGTCCTGCTAGATCCTGCGTTAAAACCTTATTTTTCTGAATCCTGGCCAGTTCTACTTTACTTGTACATTTCGAATGTCTGCATTGACTCGCAACTTTTCCAGTTATAGGGATCGGAAAAATGGTAAAAATAGTACTATTTCTAATTTTGTAATTGACATTTTAAGTCAATTTAACCACAAGATAGTAAGACAAAAACATTGTGGATATACAAACTATTATATAAAAATCTAATAGAATAACACAATAGAAGTAAATAAGTAAATATTTATTGGCATAATTGGTTGTTGTACCCAAAACATGTGGTTACACAATTAACGTAAACACAGTAATAAATCATAAATGCAAATGGACCACCAGATGGCAAAGGATTACTTTCAGTCATTAACACTGATGACATCTGGAGATTACAGGTGCATTTAGTTAATTGTTTTACAACTACTGTTTGTTTATTGTCTTTAATTAACTAAAACAAAACAAACATTCTCGTGATATCGATTGTAAACATGTTTTGTCCTTTTACTTAGTTCTATCATTAATGAGAGCATCTAGGGCAATAAAATTTGTTTATTGCCCAGGGTATAAAATGACTTATATTTTGAATTCGTTCTTAATGTACATTTATCCGTGCTACGATCCATACCATTTTATTTTGAATCCTTGTTTCGGTATCATGGAGGGTCTAGTTACTAATCTCGATATGTTTGTTGTTTTAAGAGACCAGCTTGGATCTCTATCAGATAGCAAAAAACTTTCTGATTTTCTGCAACAGAAAATAAACGTAACTGAAGAAAATAGTGTAGTGCTTCAAAAGTTTTGTGTAAAATTCTGTTCTTCTATAACAGCTAGATGGCAAAAATGCAATCGTATATTTTCTAACTTTATTAAAAAAAATGGTGATTGGCTAGAAAGTGAAATAATTTGGCCTAAAGGACTAAAATTAAACGAAAGACACGAAGAACATGAAGTACATGAAGAACACGAAAGACATGAAGAGGACTTAAGTCTTGAGAATCTGTCTCCATCCACATCGAAAGCTTCTACAGCTTTGATTTGTCCCAGAAAATCATTCGATGATTTGTCCAACAGACAAAAACGAAGACGAGTAGACCAAATTCAAAATAATTTGTCTCAGGAAGAATTAATTGCAGCTACATCAAATACACTGAAATGTAATGGACAAGAAGCCATCGCTAATATAATAAACCATTTACTTAAAAATCCAGAAGATATAACAAAAGTGAATAATTGCTTGAATGCAAAAAAATATGTTCCATACACTGCTGATAAAGCGTTGGCGCTACTTGTTTCCCTAAATTTGTCGAAGGCACAATATATAAACCTAAGAGAATCAGCAAGCGAAAAAGGCTTTCAATTGTATCCTTCTTATTATAAATTAAAAGAAGCAAAATTGAAATGTTACCCAAGAAAGGAGGATATGACATTTAGTGATTGCACGGCATCAGTTAAATTGCAAGCTCTGCTCAACTTGACAGCCTCAAGGCTTTTGGATACAATTGAGTTCGATTTAGATTCTGCAACTGACCTGAAGCTTATCAGCAAATGGGGCTTTGATGGATCCTCGGGGCAAAGCAATTATAAGCAGATCTCTGAAGTAGGCGTGGACGATTCCAGTATATTTATGGCAAGTCTTGTTCCAATAAGACTACAACATGATGATGGAACGGTTTTATGGGAAAACGATCGAAGTTCATCCACATTTTACTGTCGTCCCATTATGTTTACGTTCACAAAAGAAACACAAATTACTGTAGCAGCTATAAAAGCCGGTATATCAGGAGAAATCGAGGCACTCCAGCCATCTATATTTAGGAAAGTGAAAATTGCCCACGAATTAATGATGACAATGATTGACGGCAAAATAACTTCATACTTTTCTGAGACTTCAACAGCAGTTTGTGACATTTGCAAAGCGAAACCAACAGAAATGAATAATTTGGAATCCCACAAACTGTGATCTAAGAATGAAGAAATGTACCAGTATGGATTGTCATCATTGCATGCGTGGATAAGATGCATGGAGTGCCTACTCCACATAGCTTACCGTTTGGAAATTAAGAAATGGAACTGCAGGGATGACGATAAAGAGAAAATGAAGACCAGAACGTCTGCAATTCAACAAGAATTTAAAGAAGAATGTGGCTTGCTAATTGATATAGTGAAGCAAGGAGCAGGCACCACTAATGATGGTAATACGGCTCGAAGATTTTTTAAAAATACAGCCATGACAGCACGTATCACTGGCATTAATGAGCAGTTGATAGAGAATTTTTATATCATTCTACAAACCATTGCGTCTGGAGAGCGTGTTGATATTACTAAATTCGCTTTATTTTCTACCGAAACCGCAAAACTATATGTTGATTTATATCCGTGGTATTATATGCCTTCCAGTGTACATAAATTATTAGTTCATGGGGCTGACATAATTAAACATTTTGGGGCTATACCCATTGGAAAGCTGTCGGAAGAAGCCGCAGAAGCACGGAACAAAGACTTCCGAAAATATAGGGAAAATCATTCCCGAAAAATTAGTAGGATATCTTCGAATGAGGACATCTTACATAATCTCCTTTTGTCATCTGATCCAAAGATCACAAGTCTTAGATCACGCATGACAAAAAAACATGTTATGGTTCTCTCAACAAAAGCTAAAGAGCTTCTGCATTTGCCATCAAAACCAGAAGACTTAGAATTTATTAATG
This sequence comes from Deilephila elpenor, assembly GCA_949752805.1. Taxonomy (NCBI): domain Eukaryota; kingdom Metazoa; phylum Arthropoda; class Insecta; order Lepidoptera; family Sphingidae; genus Deilephila; species Deilephila elpenor. The sequence continues at coordinate 9,769,747 of OX457118.1, read as the reverse complement.
AAGAGAGTATTTTAGAAGATCTACAAAACAGTAGTGATAGTGAGTAGTATATAGGTATAGGCTTTATACTAGCCTTTTTTATTATTATTTTTTAGTTATTTCCATCATTTGTTTTTTTTTAATCTGGCACGGCACATATACAAGTTTTCCTTGGTATTTGTTAATTTATTAGATTAATTATTTATCTTATTTGTGTCAAATTTACTGAAGATAATTGTAAAAAATCTTTTGGGAAATATTGAATTTTATCATTTCTTTCGAACTGCATAACTGAAAAAGTTGCAGGTCGATGCAGACTTTCGAAGTATAAAAGTATAGTAGAACAGACCAAGATTCAGAAAAATAAGGTTTCAACGCAGGATCTAGCAGGACTTCGTAGAAATTTAGGTTTTTATAGTGCGTTCCATACATTAAAAACCTAAAATATTTTTTTTTGCCGAAATTATAGGGTTAAGCAAAAAAATACAAAGAATGAATAGTGTAAGGAATGATAATATCAAAACGTTGGCGTCAAAAAAAATTGGAAAATCCGAAAAAAAATCCTATGTCACAAAAATAGCCGTTTCGACCCACTGTGCGCCGTCGGAATTCAAGAAACAGAATAAGTTATTGTAGCCCTTTACGGCGTGAGGTTTAATCATTTAATATTTCATATTTTTATCTGATCTTTTAACCCAACACTTAATTCGGGTGTTTCGGCATTATGGTATACAAAAATTAACGGCGAATAATGGAAATAAAACCGTTACATACTAAAGTATAAATCTTAATCCTACTTTATTCGTGTTAGCGATTGGTATAATTTATTAGATCAGGCCAATGAAAACATATTATAAAACATTCAACAAGTTGATAATCAAGTTATAAAAGCGGTCATAACACGTTAAACTTACTGGCAAATCGAACTATCGATACTTTTTATTTTATTTATCGACAAGCCTCATCTCTCAATCGAAGTCCACGTGACAACGCTGCAACCCGCCCACTGCCCCGCACCGTTCCCTTCGTTGGCGTTTTCAGTTCAAAACAAAACTATCGTAATGCGGTATCTATTGGGAGTGATCTGTGACTGTACAGAATATATGAAAAATTATGTGTTTTACTTAACGAAATGGAATTGTTAGGACAAATTATAAATAGAAAAAAATAGAATATAATAAAAATGGAAGGAAATACACAATTGATAAATAATGAGGAAAATATTCACTTCTATTTGTTTTATAATAATTAAAATAACTATAATTATCCTATAGTTTAGAATTATATTATATCCCAATTAAATTGACAAGTTATGAGCTTTGAAAATCAATATAAGCCTGACATATTGGCACATAAAATATTGCTATATATTACCTAGCATTTTAGAATCGATTTTCTCTCCATTGTAATATTAATAACATATGTAGCATTTTATCCCAACAATCCCAAGGCATTCTTTGAAAAAACAAAAATATTTTATAAACACAAATAAAAATAATCTTCAGTTAAAATATCTCCTAGCTATTTGAAGATTGTGCTAGTCTTTTACTATGCCACTTGCCAATGCAACTGGCCGGGACAGTGTGGACTTGTGAAGTCTGTACTGGCTTTATCACTATCCTGAGCATCGCAAGCGATAAGTCGAAATCGTTAGTTGATATAAATAATATAATATACAGTTTTGTCAACAAATCTTATTCAAGACATACCCAAAGAATGAAGTCCTGATTTTAAAGTAAATGTTTGCAGAAATAATTTCAAAATGGACGGGTTCGGGACGCGAAAATTAGCAGTCAGTTGCCAAGAATGCTTTTAGGAATATATTTTTGTTCACAACGCGCAAGTTTAGTAAACAATTTTTAAAACCTAGATTAATTTAGTTCAAATAAATTTAAATTAGTAAGCTGGGCAATACCTTTCATTCTAAGGGTAATATAAGTCGACAAAAACCGCACGATTTCGACTGTTAAAATGAAAATCTTATTCTAAAGGTATACAAAGAAGTTTGTTACAATTGTTTGGCACGCGGATCCGGCGTCGGGTCGTAGACTCTGTAATGTAAATAGTCATACTCATCAGTAATGTGCATCTGTGTCACATCAACAATTCACCTTTTCTTCACAATCACTAAAATATCACAGTTTTATCACAGTATCGTTGCAGTCTTATTGTCCGTAGTATGTTGCTTCTTTTGCTTCAGATGGATAATGTACCATTTTAAACCTAAAGTGGACATTTTTAGTACAATGTTGAGAATTTCACACAGCATTGTCTTGACAGCCAATGCTTAGTTTTCCCCCTATAGTCCAGATCCCACACTAGGAAATATATTCACACAAGCTTTAGCATATTCGAAGTTTATCTTGTACCAAAAATGTCAAAATGTAATAAGACAAATTTTATTTAAAGTGGTAATGCTGTAAAAAACATAAAAATATTTCGAAGCCATTCCTAGAAGTGTTTCCTTCTAGAAATTACACCTGTATAGAAGGAAACTGATTAGCATTTAAGTCTAGGGGTGAAATAGCATACTCACCATTTGGGCCGGTGGTCATCATTGTATGTTGTTCATCAGTGGTCACTTAGTGCGGCGTCATCTAGTGTTGTGGAGCAGAATCAAACAATTAGACATCATATCTATGGAGCAGTGAACCTTTTACCCTTCATACCCATGCCTCTGTTAAAAATATAATCATGGAAATAGTCTTCATAGTAACACCTTAACAAATACACCGAAAAATGCAGATAGCAACTTTGACACCAATTTGTAAATATTTGTATAGGCTAAAGTAGATTAGATAAAATGTATTACAGATGTTTTATTTAATATCTGTCAAATGTTCAAGGCAATAACACCGAATAAAAAATATTCGCATTGAACAACGATTTTCTTCCAAGAAATTTTCATTGTAGTTGTCAAAAACACACTGACCTGAAAATTCCGAGCCTGCAAAATAACAAAATATAGTGCAAATAAAATGAAATTGACCCACCTAATTCCCTTCCTCTTGACCAACAACTTCCTTGTATCTCGCAATCATCAGCTTCTTTACTGTGTCTCGGTACGTCTCTCCAGGAGTTGGGGTGTAGATGCCCCTCTTCTGACCAAGACCAGCCAGGCCAAGCCTCTGTTCTGCCTCTATAGGGGCTATCCTCCCTTGTTCAGTCTTACCAAGCCCCCTGCCTTCCGACCAGCCCATTTTCTGCAGCATTTTACCACCAATTGTGTCTACAACTGATGGTGGAGGGTGTGCGGGCACCGGAGTAGTTACTTCAGGCGGCTCATAACGCTTTCTAATTATTGGAGTGTCATCCTCTCCAAACTTTAACCTCCTCTCTGCAGCCCTGTCTCTGTAACCATTTGACTGTGGCAGTAACTCATTTTTCTTTCTGTGTTCGGCCAAGTTCTGTTTGTGTAATTCAGAAAATGTTTTGTGCTTTGTCAATACTTCTGCTGATGGGAATCTCCTCTTACATAACAAGCAAGTGAGCTTTGACCAATCAATTATACCATCATCATTGTCAACATCTGACTCAATGACTTTTTTTACTAAAAATTCATCTGAAGTTGGTGGAGGAGATATTTCTCTAACATGTGTGATGGATGGCCCAGCTCCTAAAACTGAGAAGCCAATATCTGCAGAACCCTTACTTGCCCCTGTGTCTAAGGGCTGTTCCATAACTATGTTACTGCGAGCATTCTCTTTCTTTTGGTTAAGAGTGCGAGCCCATCTTTCCATATCTTTTGCAATCTTTTTCGCAACCTTAACCTTGTCTTCTTTATCTTTCTTTTTCTTTTCCTCTGGCTCTTTGGCTACTGGTGGCTCAGATGTGGGAGGGTTTTGGGTCTTAGCTTGCTCATTTTGTTGGGCCTGAGTTGCTGCTATATATGTTGAGGTTGTCCCATCCCAGTACATGTACTGGCTGGTTTGACTGTTATAGAAATATTGTGTGTTCCCATCATAGTATAAGCCGGTAGCAGGGTCATAGTAATAGCCAGAAGTTTCATCATACATAAATGTCCTTACATCTGGGGCAGTATATACAGTTTTGCCATCACCAGTGGGGGTTTTAACTGTGGGTGTTGGTTGAGCAGCAGTAGCTACAAAAGATGGTGGGAGTGGAGTCCATGCCATATGCCTTGCTTGCGCAGCAGATATAGCTGATTGGGCTACTGCAGCAGCTGCATTTACCCTATCTGCTTCGGATAGTGCTTGTGATGTGTTATAATTTGGCATTTGAGCATAATAAGCACTGTAATCTATATTGCTTGGCTTTGGTATTTTTTTTGGTTCATTGTAGAAGCTAATAAGGACTTCACGACCATCAATCTCAAGAGGGGGGTGTAAATGGACAAGCTCATTGTGAGCAGCAGTTGAATCAGCTATGGAGTTGAAATTAATGTATGCAAGGCATTTGGACGCTCCCGTGAGTGTTTCTCTACCAATAGTAATACCTGCAATAGAATCCAAGACAGACTTGGTACAACGTTCTTTTAGGGCATCTAGAATCTTCTCCTCAGTAGTTAAGGCGTCTAAACGCCTAAACAACAGTCTTTTAGTTATCCCTGGACCATCATTTTGTATTCCATCTTTACAATCACCTCCATATATCACTCCCTCTGCTCTTTTACCGTTGCAAGTCCGACGGTAGCAAATCTGCCGCCTTTTAAAGTTGTACGAGCCACATTTGCAAATCCAGTCCCCTGGTGACGCATTCATGGACTGGTCATCCTGATACTTTTCTTTTTCATAGTCATTTTCGTGCCGTTCCTTCTCGTGGCTGTTGGATCGACTGCTAGAACGCGAGCTCTTGATTTCGTCATTGCTAATTGTAGGAGGTGAAGGGGCATAGGGCCCCTCATCGTCATATCGTTTTGGAGAGCGTTTGCGATCACGATCGCGCCTATCGTGCCGGCGGAAATCGCGTTCGTAACGTTCGCGACGATCGTCTCGGCCGTAACGGTGCCTTTCGGGGGATCGTCGGTTGGGACTGGCGCTGCGCCGGGGTTCCCATACGGGAGAGCGTGCGCGCGTGTCCCACCTGCCGTCAGTCTCCCACCTCGTGCCGCGGTCTTCGCGCCCTCGCCAAGACATCGCCTGCGAACACCATCCGTGATAATGAAATTTTTATACTCACTCCCTCGTTCGATGCGTCCATTGTTGCGACGTTCCACCTTTTCCCTTTTTACCTTTAAACCAATGGTTGGGTATCCGTATGTATTAATACACTTTGACATAAACGTTAAACATAAAGATACAAGACACAAGATTTCAACAAGATTTGCTTAAAAGTTAACACGCAAAGATTCAACTATCAAGGCAGGTCGCCATATTTTTTCTGAAATTTTCTTTCAATTTGCCTTTCCAATCCAATACGTAGTTGATTGTTGGGTGACCAGCTTAATTTTAATCGATACTTTAGAAATAATTATGCAAAATCGACTAAATTTTATAAACAATAGTTGATGTTGGAAATATAGTATAAGTACAATTAATAATTAATGATAAATTGTCACTGTATTACAAAAATAATAAATCTGACACTGGGACACTTTATATAGTGAGACTTACTTTTCTGGCCCGGTGAGAGAGTCGCTGTTATCGCATTTGGTGATACCAGTAAAAGTAAATTAAGCAACAAAGTGGGTAAATAAGTCATCGAATTAAAAATATTATCCAAAATACTATTATATTATTATTCCCTCCGGTGTCGATGTATAGACAATATTAGACAATAGACTTTTTGACAGTTCTACATAATAGAGAATAATGGGAGCACAATGGAGGCTGTCACATAAATCATGACTCAAAGCTCATTTGTGGCTTTGTGGACACCGGAAGGGTTATGTAAATATAGTGCAGTTCCATTAATAATACATTGGTATGTGACTAAATCATAACCTACTTGTTTGAAGTTCGTTAAAAATATGAGAAAATGCACACACAACATAATATTATGTATCTGGACTTGACGTTAACCACCTGGCAATTTGTAAGAAAGTACATGGGTAAAATGTAATGTCAGCGAATGGCAAGCAGATTGACATTTCAAAATGGCGTCGTTAGTTTCCTCTTTTGGCCACCGGGCCAGATACGTTTGTACAGCTGTCTGTTAATCTATTCAGTTAAACTTGGATCACTAAATTATCTGCGATTTGTTTGATGAATACAACCATGCATCATCGATATAAAATTCAATGAAAATCCATGGATAAGTTAATAACTTAGGTATTTAAGTAACCTATATTTACTATTGGTATTTGGTTGTGCTTTCAAATAGATTAAGCAGATTGACTATTTATTAAAAGTTATCGTTTGTTAAATATAAAAACTGGGAAGCTAATAGAACAGAAAGGTAGACAGAAACTAGTTAGAATTCTAACATTGCACCCGGCACCAGCCTAAATATATTGTGTGAACAATAATTACAAAACTATAGACTATATCGACTTGAACAGAAGTATTGATTTTATACTGGAGCAAATTTTATTTTCGGTGCTTACCACAGAGTACATTAAATAGTGCTTACTAGCAACTAATAACAGTGCAATGTATTTCTTAATTTTCTATTAGTCAAAATGTGATGGTGCCATTTTCATTACTTATTATTGCTTCCGATGGGTAATAATAACTAGTAGGTATTTATGTTAGTCGATTATAGAAGTCGAACAATAAATTAGAGGATTGTATAGGTATCAATCACAGCTTTACCGGTGTTTGGGTTTAATCAGGGAATACAAATAAAATAACAGGAATAAACTTTAATAAAAACAAAAAATAAGCTCTATTTAAAATCATTTTTAAAATATATTGGGGCATCAATCCGTCCGGCGCTTCAAGCTATCGACAAAAAGCACACATTTTCTTCATTACATTTATTTGGAAATCCAGCAGCGTGTCCGCCGCGCCGCGCCATGGTGTTTTTGACATTTCACAGCTCATTTTTACATTTGGAATAGCGTTTTGACAAGCTAAATGCTAGCGCGATTGACAGATGCCTGTCAAAAACACCATCTCGTATTGACTAATCTGTCATGGACCGCATGATCGGCTAATCTTTTCGGCCGGTCAGTAAGTGTTCTCTGAGCGTGCAGATCTCTCGCTCGATGTTCTCTCTGGCGGTCCCCTCGAAGCATTCGAACTCCGGCGTATGGTATAGTTTTGGTATCTGAGAGAACTGATTTAAAACCTGAAACAAAATCATAACCGGCGTTAAACATAAGTACTTAAAAGCCGGAGGCTTGCAATTGCTGTTTATGATAAAATAGTATTTCGAGCTGACAGTAGCTAAATTATATAAGTAGTATAAGATGTTGGAGACATCTATGTAGCAAATTCCGTCAGGCTCCGTTAAAAATAATTAAAACAAAATGGTAAATGCTATACGTATAGACTATGTTGGCAACTCCAAAACCTGTACCTTTGCTGCATTTATTAGAATCACACCACATACCTTGATCCTAAGCTCGACATAATTATGATACGCGAGCTTAGTGTACTCTGCCCTCACAAGCTTGGCATGGGCATCGTACTCCTCTCTCGAGGCTGCCAGTACTGCTAGCTCTAGGTCTCCAAAGAGCTGCAGGTCTCGCAGGGGCGCGGGGCCAGGTGGTGCACTGAAGCTGGAGGTGCAGCTGCAACCGCCGCACCACTGCGCTTCGTCATCCGTTAGCAGTGCCAGTACGTAGGAGATAAGGTCTTGCTGTAATAGACTTGCTTACTTAGTGCTCTTATTACTTTAATGTATGGGTGAAATGGAACTAAAAGACGAAGACGGGTAGTGATTGTGACTATAGAGAAAATCCTAGTAATAGAGGGAAAATGTGCATAGGCTTTCTTATACCGAAGCACATTTAGTATTTAGAGTTCTAACTTGGTAAACCCACAATCGATTAATTTCATGTTTATCGATTTAGCCCATCCCTACAATTAACAAGCACGTTAACATAAACTTGTCACAACTCTACAATTTTAAAATGACAGGTTTATTAAGTATGGAAAACATTTTCATGTGGGTGTGATGTTGGTGATTTTTTTTTTTTTTTTTTTTTTTTAATTTATTAAGGGCAAAAAACAGGTATACAATGAAAATAAAATAACTTATTCTAACTTAAAACTATTACTAATTATATACCCAACAACATCACCCACAAAATAACTATAGATAGTAAATACTACATACACTTAGCTACATAATTAATAATAAAGGAAAATGAATATGTTCTATTACCTATTACAATACTAATATTATTGTATATTTAAGTCGGATAGTGCATCATAAATTTGTGTTTTAAATCTCCTTTGAGACAAATGGAAAATATCAATGTCAGTGAAAAAATCGTTATGCAATTTCATTATACGTCGTAAAGGCGCTCGCTCACCAGCCGTAGTGCGACAATGTTTAGGAAGAAAAGGACATTGAGTATAGGCGTCGCGTATGCGCTGCGAGCGGCTAGGTATGCGCAAGTATATCTGATTAACGAGTGGGTTACAATCATAATAACTATGACATATATTATAAAGCATAGTTTGATCCAAGAGTAGTCTTCTTGCCCTAAGTGTTACAAGTGAATATTTGTTTAACAATACATTATATGAACATTTCGAGTGAAAACATTTAAAATGTAGGGTTCGAAGGAATTTACGTTGTACCCTTTCAATAACATCTGTGTACTTCGCAAAATGTGGGTTCCATATTACTGAACCATATTCTAATTGGCATCTTAGTAACGACTTATAAAGTAAAATATAAGACAAGGATTTCTTAAACGGAGAACAGGTTCTCATAATGAAGCCGTACAATTGATAACATTTGTTCGTAATATAATTAATATGAGCATCAAAGTGCAACTTTGAATCTATATATATACCCAGATCTCTTATGAGGGTCACTTTTTCTAATTCATAGTTCAAAAAATTATATTTAAAGTTAAGAACGTTGAATTTCTTGGTGATAGTAATGGCTTTGCATTTAGGCAGGCTAAGCTGAAGCTTATTAATTAAACAATACGAGTAAAGACGATTAAGGTCGTCTTGTAGCTTTATACAATCATGCACATTGTCAATTTGCCTGTAAATCTTAAGGTCGTCTGCGTATAAGAGAAAATATGAGTTCCTAAAACAATCTTTAATATCATTTATATATAAGACAAACAATAAAGGACCTAGTATGGAGCCCTGAGGCACACCAGAAGTAACTTTTACTAAATTGGAACTAAAACCATTAACTACTACCTTTTGTGTTCTGGCAGTAATATATGAAGAGAACCAACGCAGAAGGTTCCCACGAATACCATTGAAAGCTATTTTCCTGAGTAGCATGGCGTGATCCACCTTGTCAAAAGCCTTGCAGAAATCAGTGTACACAGCATCCACTTGCGCGCGATTATCAATACTTTCAAATAGATAATTTGTATATACTAGAAGATTAGTGACAGTGGATCGACCTTTTACAAATCCATGTTGTTGTGGGATTATCACAGGATGTAAACTAGGATAAATAAAATTGTGAACTAATCTCTCCAGGACCTTTGACAAGGTAGATAGTATGGAAATGGGACGATAGTTACTGACATCACTGTTACATCCGCTTTTATAAACTGGAATAATATTGGCCGTTTTCCACATAGAAGGAACTGTACCTTCACTTAAGCTAAGGTTATATAATAAACAAACAGGTAAGCTAATGGATTCAGCAGTATGTTTAAGAAAGTAAGGTGGGATTATATCCGGTCCTGGACCCTTAGTAACGTCTAATGTTTTCAATACATTGCTGACCGTCTCTCTAGAAAAATGATAGCTGGAAAGATTTATATTAATGTTCGAAGAAGATGGTAATGTATCAGTATGGCCAGCGATGGCGCTACTACTTTCAAAAACAGAGGCAAAAAAGGTAGAAAATATCTCACATATGCTATCAGGATTACTAGCCGTTATATTACCATATGACATTGTACAAGGGATACCTGATTTAACCTTACGGTTCTTATAATATGACCAAAAAACTTTAATATTTTTTTGTAAACTAGATTCAATTGTATTTATATAATTATTAAAACATTCAGTACACAGAGCCTTAAATCTACTTCTATAAATTGAGAAAGTTTCATAGTCAGAAATATTATTATATTTCTTCCACCGTATCCATGCTTTATTTTTGTTTTTGAATATGTGAATTAAACTAGAGGAAAACCACACCGGGAACTTATTAGTCTTAGTAGGTGTAAGAGGCACGTATTTTTTAATAATTCCATAAATTAATTCATAAAAAAGGCCTGTGGCTGCCTCAATAGACAGGTCACGAAAAATACATTCCCAGTTAATCATCTCAATTTCTTTATTAATATCCTCGTAACTACCTTTAAGGAAACGGTACCTTGGCATTGCATTGCGCGTCATGCTATCACAATTAACAGTTAGGTGGACAATCATATAAAAAGGGGGATGTAAATCATCTACTGGAACTAGAGGATTAAGGGGTTTTTTGCATGTAGTATAAACATCTTTAGAGATAAATAAATCTAATAATCGGTTCATTTTATTGTAATTATTATTGAATTGTTTACAATTTAACCCTGATACAAAATTAGAAAAAGATTGATTAATTATATTAAGCTTATTACCAATGGCAGGCACATATATTGAAGGACTTTCCTCACACCATTCAAATTGTGGGATGTTGAAGTCTCCAAGAATGTACCACTTGTCCACGTTAATACTAGTAATTTCAAAATGCACAGAATCAAGAAATAAGTTATATGTAGAATTGGATTGATTGGGAGGTATATACACACTGCAAATTATGTGATATTTATTAGAACTACTATTCGAACAGAACTTTAGAAACACGTAATCTATATTTATAGGGAGATTAGATTGCAAAGGTTTTAATTGGCATTGCATGGCAGAAAATGCACGGCGAACTGCGACCAAGGTACCACCACCATCCATTTTGCCAGTAGCTTCACGATTTCTGTCACAACGAAATATTTTATACCGTGCATCAATGATCTCACTGTCTAAAATGCTACTGATCAGCCATGTTTCGGTCAGAACTACGATATCATAACTCTCAGACAAAACATTCATGTATAATGTATTTAATTTAGTTCGCAACCCTCTACAGTTCTGATAATATATACTAATCTTATTGTCCAACATTGTAAAAAGCAAAACAAATAACCAATGCCACTAAGACCAAAATATCACAATTAGGCATAAGTATTGCGTAAATACGAAGTAAAATAAAAGTAATTATTGTAACTAAGACGATAAACCACTCATGACATACAGCAACGATATGTAAAAATACTATAAATCTCTTATTAAATGTAGTATAATGAAAATTATGTTTGAGGACAACACACCAACGTAATAGAACATCACACGAAAACAAAAGGATATATAGAATATTCAAAGTCAATGCTTTAGTGCACATGAAATTATCGTGATAGTAATATGTTAATGCAAACAAAAGATAACCCGATGCAATCTTCGATCCATATATAAAATACGATAAATCAATGTAATATCTATGTTGAGCAAATAATATATGAAATAAGAAAATAGTTAGTCTAAAATATAATGTAAAAAACAAAGTGATAAAGGAATAAACCGATTTTTTTTTAAGTCTAATGCGGGTAAAAAAATAATAACTTGCAATCTTAGTAGATTGTTGATTTGTGCTAACCACAGAGTAGTGCACCACGCAGAGACCACACAGATAGAAATTATATATAAATTCAGGTGTTACGAGTAATTTTAGATAAATCATTTTCTGACCGAACAGCAAATACTGGCGACGTCTCGTTAGCACGAACCAGTATTGTCCCGTGCTTAACCCAGGTAAATTTGAGTCCATGTTCCTTAGCAGCCTCACGCGAACGTCGAAACAATATTTTATTCTTTCGTGTTAGATGTTCGTTGATATAGATCTTAGTCATGGGGCCATTTAACTTCAGCTGCTCAGACGTGATATTCTTCATCTTCCTGGCCGCAGCCAAAAAGTTATCACGCATCATCTGGCTAGTAAATTTTATAATAATATTTTTTGGACGTGGGGTTTTAGGATTAGCTAGCTGGATTCGATGAATAGCCGCAATGTCACGTTGTGTGATGTTTACATCAATCAACCCGACAATGGTTTCGAACATCATCATAAGATTTTCACCCTTCCGTTCGGGCACGTTGCTAATTTCAACGTTACAGGATCTTGCGCGCTGCTCAATGCTCTCCAGTGCGGATTCGAGTTCAGTGACACGACCATCACAGGCCTTCGCTGAATTTAACTGGTCTTCAAGAGAGGTAACTCGTACCGACACATCCTGCGTTTTCTCCAACAGCTCATCATATTTAGCACTTACGAACTGAATCGATGCTTTAAGTTCTTCGAATTTCGTGTCTTGTTTAGACAACCAAGTTTCCAACATTGACAACATTTTTTCTTGAAATGACTGGAATTGTTCTTGGAAATCAAATTGGGCAGTCTGTGAAGTCCCTTTACGGCGAGTAATATATGAGGGAAAAGCATCCATTTCAGCACGCAAGTCATCAGTGCTCATTGTATGTTTCCGAGCTCCACAATCAGCCGATAAAACTGCAAAAACAAGGTACGCGCACTACTCTGTGCAACTCAGGAATGCGAGCTTGTACACCGATAGTCGAACACACTAACTCACACTAACAAACGATTGAATAAAGCAAATCAATCACAAGCGTACGCACAACCGACTCGTAGCTAAGCGGACGACGGAATGAATTTAAACCATTGTATGTTTTCCTGTCCCAACTATGACTCCTCCTCATTATACAATCAATTACAGTGTCTTCGTGTTCCGTTTCCTACCAATATAGCCACTCTTTTATGTACTAACAACCTGAATATTTATAATATCTTATCTAAGTATATAAGTAAAAATAATATTAAAATTTAGCCTCTTTCCTTTTTGACTATCACCTATAATTAATCCACTGGTACTATTCCAAAATTATCCGTTCGACATTATCCGTGTACCTTACCCCTTACCGAAATCATCGTTTCCCTAACTTTGATCGAGTTTCTTGAAATATACATTTATAAGAACTTCGACACTGGCAGAAGCACAAATAGTGCATTGCCATGAAGAGAAAAAAAAAAAAAAAGTATGGAAAACATTTGCGAATTTTTAAAAGCCGCCCCGAAGATTGCCCTTAATTTTGTTTAAACAATAAGCCAAACTGATGAAACATATTATATGAATAAAAAACACTTTTATAAAGCTATTAAGTAAGTACTGAAACTCCTACTGGTCGTATCTTATGTTTAAGACTGTGATTTAGACCCTAGGCACTAAAGGACTAAAGGCAATACAATATGTGAATTAAGGATCGTGAGGTCCTGGGTCCCTTAGAATGGTCTTGAAAGACCAATAAGCGATCCCTTATTATTCCTTTTTTTTTCTTTGGTACAAAACTCGTAAAACATTCCAACACATTCAAATTTCATGAATTATAAACTGTTGTTTCAAAGGCCAAGTTATGATAATGGAACCAGAATGAAAATGTATTACGGCAAAGGAATATCTTATGTATGACTTTAGCACTGATTTGGATCTCCATAGTTCATGGGTACAGGTTAAAGAATAATTTAAGTTGTATTGAGTCAACAATGTTATGTATGTACATAGTACTAGATACATAATATATTACATACATACATACATCAACTCACGCCTTTATCCCCGAAGGGGTAGGCAGAGGCGCCACCAGGACACCCACATTTCGCTTGTATGTTCCGTCCCATGATGTGATAGGGGGCGAGCCTATCGCCATATCGGGCACAAATTCCTGACTCCGGACTGATAATGAATAGAAAAATCCAATATCACTTTGCCAGACCCGGGACTCGAACCCGAGACCTCAGCTTTGTAACCCTACCGTAATACAACTATGCCACCGAGGCAGTCATAATATATTAACCTATGTAATTTATATTAAATAGTGAGAAAATTAATCTTAGTGAAGGCAAATTGCTCCCATTTATTTCAAGTACCCAACAATACAATATTTACACAATATTTGGTATGGTAGTGTAGGGTGGCTATGTGTGCGATTGTTGGGTACATCTATAAATTTTCCCGTTTAGAATTGCATTTTAAGCAATAATTCTCTCACTCATCATCATCATCATCAACAGTCCTTTGCAGTCTACTGCTGGACATAGGCCTCTCCCAAGGTACGCCACAGAGCCCGGTCTGCTGCTTCACGCATCCAGTTGCTGCCAGCCCTCTTGTGCAAGTCGTCCCGCCATCTGGCGAGAGAACGTCCCACGCTACGTTTTCCAATTCTATTCTCACACTCACTACATATATTTTTTAATTTTACTAATATGCCTTGTAAACTACCAAACAGCTCCTACATACATAGCTTTTCTATGAAATGCCATAGATATAATCTATGGGCACTACACAGGTTAAACCTAATGTAACTCTGCCAATTATAGTAAAGGTATTTGTGTTGTATTGTGAGATTAGTGTAAAAGAAAGATTTACTCACAGACTGTGGATGTAGCGTCAGTAGTTCTGCTAATAGTTTGGCGGCTAGTTCCGACGGTGTGTGACGTAATACTATGGCGAGTTTGAAGGCGGCGGGCTGGATGACGTCATCTATGCCTTTCATCAGCAGATTCTGCCATACTCCAGCCTGGAATGAGATGGAAACAATATATAAATTTCCAACTATCAAATATTATTTTGATGTAAGGAAAGATTGTTAGATTTCTAAAATAAATCTGTGAGCTAAGTTACTTGTATAGTTTTCCAGTGGCATTTTTTTTTGTATATTTTTATACCAGCATGTTAAGTGACTATCTGTTGGTGAGTGCTGTACAATCTAATAATAGTATATATTACAAGGTACAACAATCCCTCATCACATCATCTGGTAGACAAAATTAGGCCAATTAAAACAAAACAAATTAGGCAGAAGACCAAGCGGATAATATAACTATTCTACTATAATTCGTTTCCTGATTCTATTCTAGCTTTATCTAAAATAAATACATACATCATACATTTTGGTACCCCCGATTCAGGCATGGCTGGTTGGGGACCAAATTTAAAATGTTTAGAAGTATACAAGGAACTGATGTATGAACTTAACATAATTGTATGATCTCATATTGTATAACTTAAAGCATATTTTAATAAATATTTTTTCATACGAGCAAAGTCACAGTTACAGTTAATATACCCTTGACCCTCTGAAGGTGATATATTACCATGTCGGGCTGATCATGCGTGCAAGCTTGCTGTACGTTGTGAACCCACCTTTACATAATCGCATTAATATGAATGAGCGCTCGGAGCGAACAAAGGAGAAATCTAAAATAGATTGGTATGGGAAAGTGATGTTTTTGTTGCTTTGGAGAAATCTTTAACGCGGTGTATATTGTAGTCTAGAGTAAGGAGAGCATTTGGAACAATATTGAGACAGTAACTATATGAGAATGGCCTTAGAAATCGAGTTTTTAAAACAAATCTTAAAGACATTTGGGTAAATCAGAGTTATAGATGATAGTAACTGGATATATAGGGTAGATAGTAGATACTAGATCGAAAACGCGACTTCCGTCGACCACTACAAGTAATGGGTTTTCCACAATTGTGCACAGAGGTCACTTTCCCAAAAAAAAACCTTACCACCAGTTTTTGGGTCTCCAACAACCTAATTCACTTGACATAACCGAAGAGTAAAACTGTTACTTCACATTATTTTCTGCCACCCGGGCCCAGCCGTCCCATTTGTATTGGAGCTATGACGACCTCCAGCAAGGAGTTTTAGGAACATCTTTACCATACAAAATCTTCTTAAGATCTCTCTTGTATGAAGGTTGCCTCAGCCCTCATCATGTCTTGTTTCACATGACTTGGTAAAGTTTAGAGCAGTAGGTACCAGGTATCGGCAACTGCGTCCGGCAGGTTACCAACAGGCCACCACGCACTTACCATGAGGTGGGAGTGAGGGGGAGCCAAGCACATCGTCAGAGGCGAGGGAAGATAGTGACTGCGCGGGAGTGAGAAGGACAGCAACAGTTGTAGTATGTCACCTGGTAAGCGACGCAGTTCCTGAGCGAGTGCCACATGGAGTCGGGCGGCGAGGCGTCCACGATCTGGCGCCACGCGTCGTCGGAGGCGGGCGCCACGAGCGTGTTGCACGCCGCGCGCCACACCCGCGCCGCGGAGCACCCCTGCCGCTCGCCCGCCGGCACTGAGGGACGGAAAGATCAGCTGGATAGGTTAGGTTCAGTGGCAAGCGGAAAAATTAGCTTTAGCCTACTTTGTTATCGTCCCGTTGGACTGATTTCTTAGGTTTCTGTGGTTGTGCCCAACTAAGCACCATCGCCAATAATAAATTAAAGCAAACATATTTCCTTGAATTTCTTGGGGTTCAACTATCGATTTCGGTTTGGACCTGACATTTCAAGATTCGCGAAGCCAGATTATAATTCAGCATAAGTACATTTTACAAATAAATACATATCATAAATCATTGTAATTTTGCGAAAACCTAAGAAGGTAGGCTGGAGTTTGGAATCTTACTCCATTTTCTTATATTTCAGATTTTTGCGTACACAATGCTCTCTATTTGCAGTAGGTGTAAGCAAACACAACTTTTAACGCGTAATCTTCGTTTTAAAAACACTAGTAAGTAGTAGTAATTTTATGTCAAAATCAGTTAGGAAGGTATCAGACTGTGCTAACTTGGAAACCGTGCCTTTTACCTGTTGCTGCGTCTCAGTGTTGTAAATCAAAACTTGTACGTGAGCTTTGTGTCATAACTGAAAGACGTGAAATGGTAATCCATCTCGTGACGATTATAATACGATGGTGATTGTGACTTGACTAAGCGTTTTCTTACCTCCCATGTCCGGCTCTTTCCACCAGTTTATCGCCAGCTTGTTGGTATTTATGTGCCCTTCTGAAACATCAACACCAATTATGGACAAGTAATTCATTGAGATTTAGCAAAGGAGTTAATTAAGCTACAATTTTAATTGTTTTTGGTGCATTTATTTTTCATCATTGACAGCCTCCGTGGCGCAGTTGGTTAGACGCTTGTGAAACGTGAGGCTGCGGGTTCGATCCACCCGCACTGAAACAAATATTTGTGTGATCTACTGGTATTTGTTTCGGGTCTGGATGTTTGTGAGACCGAAAATTCTCGTAGTTCCTGATACCCACGACACAAGACTCGATCTTAGCGTGGGGTCAGGACTATGTATGTGACTGTTGGGTGTATTTATTTATTTATGATCGTATTCAGACACACAAGTCCACTAATGAATATAGACTTCCCCTAAGAATTTCCACAATGATCTTTTGAAAGGGGCCTGCATCCAGTGACTTCTAGGAACCCTTTATAATACTTCTGTTCGCCTTGTAGTTTGTAATATGATTCTATGTTGACTGGTCTTTTCGCCTGTTCAGTTTAATGGTTTCTTTATAGATTGTTAACTATTATTTGTTGGTTAGACGCCGGCTGTAAAACGAGAGGCCGCGGGTTCGATCCCAGCACCGAGACAAATGTTTGTGACGCCCACAAATATTTGTCTCTGGTCTGGGTGTTTGTGAGACCAAAAGTTGTTCGTAGTTTTTGATACCTCTGATACAAGACAAAGGTCAGGACTATGTATGTGACTGTTGGGTGTATTTATTAATATTATTTATCGCAAGGGAATAATACCCGATAGTTCCCTACGATATGTTGTGTACTTAGTCAACACTTGACGCTAATATTATGTTCGTATTGTCTCGTATGTATCAGAAACTTCCCGATAGCTTACAGTCGTATTCTCATAACATTCCGTCGCAAAGTAAAAACATTTTGTTAGTCTCACAGACATTCATTGTCTTGGCCAGAGGATGGAACCAGCGGTTTGTTATTTCACGAACGATTTTTAGGATAGATGTCTTTAGCTCACTGTTTCACAGTTTGCTTTGTCATCGTTTGAAACAATCAATAGGCCAATTCACGTAATTAAATAAGTTCAGTTGCAGTGCAGTTGCAGTTAAGTTTCGATCAAAACAGCCCGTTTTGTATTCTCGTAATTTAGAATAACCGCTGTCAGATACGCTCACTTCAAGTTCGCGTCACGCGATCGCTGTAGCGTATTCTACGGCTGCGCGTTTTATACATGCGTGATTCAGATCGCAACCTGATTGGTAAATTACCTATTCATTTGACGTCTCCAATGACAGTTTAGTCCCACCAACGTGCAGCACATGCGCAGTTTATGCATATCTTACGCGCAGCTAAACAATTACAAGAATACCATTTTGACGTACGTACGATTAAGACGTAAACCTAATCGAAACTGCATCGAAACTTGATCGGCGCGTCAATAAATTACGTGAATTAGCCTACAGATTTATTTGAAAAACTGTATGTCAGTAATATTGTGTCCAAAATTATACCTATCTACAACATATTAATAAATTAATAGACACAACAGTCATATTTATAGTTTTAACCCCACACTAAGATAAATTAAGTCTTGTGTCGTGGGCATCAGAAACTACGAGACTTTTCGGTCTCACAAACACCCAGACCCGAAACAAGTATTTGTGGATCGCATAAACACTTGTCTTGGCGCGGGGATCAAACCCGCGGCCTTCCGTTTTACAGCCGGCGTCGTATGGTGGAACACTAAACGACCCAATTACCAATCTCTTCAAATTTACACACACTGTGAAGTGTGTTCAGTCTTGGACCCTTCCCAGACGAAATCCTTGTTTTTTTGTTTATAAATTGTACAGCCCTGAATCAAAACCGGTTGCTTCCCTTACATTTACTATTCTCATTGAATGTCACGTCGTATATGATTCGATATGAGGCCTATTTACAGACCTACTCATAATACACAATTTCATTTAAATAGCACCAGGATCAAGTAGTAAAATCGTACGCTTTTGTTGCATTTAATACTACCAAAATAAAGCTTTCTGTTCCTAATACGAAAAATTACATTAAATGGTGTCAAGCGTAGTCATTTATTACGGTATAATTTATGGGTCTGATGGGAGCTCGCTTATTATTATTGAGCTTTGAATCTGGTAATCCTGGAATGGCCTGGGTTAGATTTCTGTATCCAATCCATTAAGGACAACGTAACCCGATTAAAATACAATGGAGCCTGGATAGGGCCAGAACAAGACATAGGACCTAATGTATTACTAGTACTATCTTTACGTGTTCTGTTATTAAGATCTTAGTAGTAAGAAATGTGTGGCCTGTTGGTAACGGACCAGACGCGGCTGCCTATATGTTCACGGTGGTAGCGGGTTCAAATCCCAGAGTACACCTCTGACTTTTCGGAGTTATGTGTGTATTGATAGTCAATCACGACGCACTTTAACGGTGAAGGAAAACATCGTGAGGAAACCTGCATACCGTAGCGATTTTAAAGAATTTCTGCGGTATGTAAGTCCGCCAACCCGCACTAGGCCAGCGTGGAGAACTATATGGCCTAACCACTCTCAATCGGTGCTCTCGATTGTAGAGTAGCCTTGTGCCCAGCAGTGGGACGTATATGGGCTGATACAGAGTAATAAGACTAAGGTATAAATTAAATTATGAATATATACTAATATTTATGTGGCCTAGACTTGTCAGTAAACATTATCACATACAAAGTACTGAGTACTGATCCCACGTGACGTCAAAAGGGGACAAGAAAGTCCTTGAATTAAAAACATTGTGGATTGAACCCTTCGCACGATACCACAATACATCAATACAACACAAAATATTAACTACACTAGTACATTTACTAGTACGTACACTTAATTAACTTAGACTTTATGTAAATTAAATTTCTATTGTGAAAAATGTATTTCTTATAAAATCTTTCAGTGTTTGACAGGACAAAATGATCAGCTAAAAATTGTTCTTCAAAATCAATTTTCATTCGCACATATTCACAGTGTAGAGAAGCTTAATGCTTATAATGAAAATAATTTTGAGGTCATTCGTGCCCCGTTCCGAGATTATTTCGCGATAAAATTAAATATTGAACACAACAATTAGGAATCGTAACCTCTATCAGACGCAATGCACGTATTTCTCGTGTTATTTATTTACTAAACACCCATTTAATCATCGTAAACAATGATTCATCTATTTGCACGATAATATATCCATAAACAAGCGCAAAACGATAATGTTGCCAAATAATAAAAAGTAAAAACTCACGATTTTAAATGTCCACTATTTTGTTCGATGGCGTCGGTTCACGTGACAGCGAGTGGCGAAGTGTCATGGCCGATGAGGGAGGGGACGACAGTGATGTGGGTCTGTGCTCTATATCGATTGTGGGACATCAAGTATCGATTATTATCATTATTTATACTTGCGTAGTAAATTATATTCTCATTGATGGATATGTTTTAATTTATGCTTTTTTGTATCTTTAATCTCATGGAAAACTAGACATTGATGTTAAACGCTGTAGGTATACATAATAAAAAAATGTGTGTGTGTATTAGTGTACACACGTAAGAAGTGAAACTTCTTTATGACATCATTTTTCGAAAAATGATCTACTATTTACAAATTTACAGAATTGGTAAAATAAAGCTAAATTAAATAAAGTTTAAGTTTAGGAGGGGGGAAATTTTTGAGGGAATTTGGGATTTCTATCGGGGCCAATTTGTAGCCCTCACCGAGACGGTTCCGAGGATACCAAGCTCGGTGGGTCCACGACCTTTAATGGCCGAGATAGGTTTAGGGGGGGTGAGGTAAAAATTTTAGGTGGGGTAGGGGGGGGGGGTTAGGTTTCGTGGGGGGGCTATTGGGCACCTTAAAATATTTTTGGGTGGGGAAAGTTGTGGAGGGGGAATTCGGGAATTCTGTTGGGGCAGGATTGTAGGCCTCACCGAGCCGGTTCTAATGAACCCAGGGTCGATGGGTCTACGATGGATATTGGCGGAGATAGGAATAGGGGGGGTGAGGTAAAAAATTTAGGTGGGGGTAGGGGCGGGGGGGGGGGGTTTAGGTTTCGTGGGGAGGCTATTGGGCACCTAAAAATATTTTTGGGTGGGGAAAGTTGTGGAGGGGGAATTCGGGAATTCTGTTGGGGCAGGATTGTAGCCCTCACCGAGCCGGTTCCAATGAACCCAAGGTCGGTGGGTCTACGATGGATAATGCCGGAGATATGAGTAGGGGGGCTGAGGTAAAATTTTTAGGGTGGGGGTAAGCGGGGGGGGGAGGTTTCGTGGGGAGGCTATTGGGCACTGTTTTGGATTTAGGGTGGGGGAAGGCCAGAGGGTTGGTAAGGATCAAATTACAAAAAAGTGGGTGGGACTTAAAATTTTGGGTGGGGCTTGGAAACGGTTGGGGGTGTGGCTTACTAAAGTGGGTACTAATTTACTAAATAAAAAAAGATCGCGCGTAACGGAAGAATGTGACGCGTAACGAAAAATTTTTTCCAACCCCGATAAAGAAGTTTCACTTCAATAATTCTTGAAATATGTATAGT
The DNA here is from genome assembly GCA_949752805.1 of Deilephila elpenor. Lineage (NCBI taxonomy): Eukaryota > Metazoa > Arthropoda > Insecta > Lepidoptera > Sphingidae > Deilephila > Deilephila elpenor. The sequence goes on along the minus strand of OX457118.1, from coordinate 9,748,252 downwards.
GTGAGAATTATTGTATATTTTTTTTATTAAATAATAAAGCATGTGGTGTAATTTGTTATGTGTCTGTGTAATATTTCAGTCGAATGTATAAAAAAAAAAAATAGATAAATGCACCCAACAGTCACATACATAGTTCGATCCCACATTAAGATCGAGTCTTGTATTGTGGGTATCAGAAACTGAGAGAGACTTTTCAGTCTCACAAACAGCCAGACCCGAAACAAATACCTGTGGTTCATAAAAACATTTGTCTCGATGCGGGAATCGAATCCGCGGCCACTCGTTTCAGAGCTGGCGTCTAACCAACTGCGCCATGGAGGCTGTCGGTTGTAACCTACTAATGCTTTAAAATATGTTTTCTGTAAATTAAGACAATGCCAGAACCATTTTAATACAATCTGAATTTTAACAATCATCTATCGATAGTACCGCACCAACATCCCTTTTGAAGGGTAGTATCTGAGGAGGGGCGCATGCGCGGGGATCGCCGAGGGCCTCTCTTGCCATTACAAACAACATTCAATCTAATTTTATGCTCTATATTTGAAGGCATAAGTCACATTTTAAAAAATCGTACTGACATTTATAATATTATTCATATGATTTTAGATTTTCTGATCTACTCTATTAAGTGTATTTTGCAATGTGTATGGATCATAATATGAGTCATCAAAATCGGTCAACCCTGAACTTGAAGCGATGCGTTAGCAATTAGCATACTTTTTGCTTAACATAACTACAGAAATCAGAATACTAGTTTAGTATTCTGTGACATAACCTTAACCAAAACAAAATAAGGTCAAGAAAAAACATGTCAATTTGTTGAACGTTAAGATGCAATAAGCAGTTTGGTACCTATGTAAAAATCACTACTATGGCTTGCCCCCCATCACATCGTGGGACGGTACACACATGGCGAAATGTGGATGTCGTGGTTGTACCTCTTCCTACCCCTCCTAAGAAAAAGGCGTGATGTTTATGTATGTGGACTGCCTCGGTGCCGTAGATGTACTACGGTAGGATTACAAAGCTGAGGTCTCGGGTTCGAATCCCGGGTCGGGCAAAGTGATATTGCATTTTTCTATTCATTATCAGCCCGGAGTCAGGAATTTGTGCCCGATATGGCGATAGGCTCGCCCCCTATCACATCGTGAGACGGAACATACTTTTGCGTTACCTATTTGAGCTTGTGACGTACGTTGACGTCATAGAATCCGGTGACGTCACGGCTTCTACGGTATTGAAGTACTGCGTCGAAAAGTGGCGCAGAATTTGTTTGTAAAAATCTGTAGGAATGTACATAGTGTATTGAAGCTTGAGGTCGAAGAACTCTTTAATATGGCTGTAGTAATATGTACTTGAGAGATAGCGTTTATGAGTCAACCTGATTGTAGTGTCCAGTTCGATTCCTGTGTACACACATCGAATCAGGAAGTTACGTGTATACTCGTCATTAATTTTCAGACGATTTGTCGTAACATTTATCTAAGCATGTTTGCGCCGTAAAATCCTGTATTCGATTTCCATGTTGAGCGAATCCTTGCATGAGGTTTTTCATATTGCTTTTATAATAGCTTTGTTTTTGCTTTGCGACGGTTTCGTCGATGGCAGAATTTTATGTAATAGCCCAGCGGGTCTACAAATTCTAGCCGACGCGGCGTCGCCATAGACTAAGAAGTAAAGGCGTGGAGATAGGGTCAACCCAAAGGCGCAAGTTCAACGCTTACTATACTCGATCTGGGCAAATTTTGTCTCGGAATTAGTGACATCAGCTCTGGGAACACCACAGATCAATAAATAAGAGTGTGCACATACACAATTTATTTGGTTTTATAATAAAGTATAATATCAGTAAAACAAAATTAAAATCTTATTAATGCTATAAATTTGCTATAAATAGATACAAAGTACTGCTGAGTAAAACAGAAGTTGCACTGCACCGACAAGCTCCTGAGTTTCCCGCGCTACAAATGGACGATCTGCTACAAATAATTTAATTTTTAATTTACAATTAATATGCGCCAAATAATCTCTACTTACTTTTTACATGTGAGGTTTGCAATTTTAAATACTAGTAACGCCATCTGTTGTTCATTTATGGAACTACATGCATGTTTTAACAATATGCAGAGACATGTGTTTAGTTGTGGACTTCCTGTAGTTGAAGATTGCTTAAAAAGAATATTGAGAAATTATAACAATTATTATTTGTTAAAAACATTTCATTTATAACATTTACAAGGTCTCATAATTGTCGCAAACATTTCTGAAAACGCTGAATATTATGATAAAATGGTGGATATAATTTTCATTTGTCTGAGAAAATGTAGATAATTTTCTTTAGTGATAAAATAACAGAACATGCCACAAAGATATTTAATCAACAATATCCTGCTTCGGAATAACAAAGAACAATACAAAAAATAATTACCCTTCATAATCCATAGGGTACAAATCTTCCCACACTTTCAAGCGAGTTTTGAGGAGTTGAGTGTGAACTGAAACCTTCTCGCCTATTAGTATGAAGGTTCTGTTTCTATAGTCCATTACGGGCCAATCAAAGACCTCTTGGTTTCCATTAGAATGGGTTGCTAAATTGGGTTTGCTAAGAAATAAAAAATTCCTGACTCCGGGCTGATAATGAATAGAAAAATGCAATATCACTTTGCCCGGCCCGGGACTCGAACCCGAGACCTCAGCTTTGTAACCGTACCGTAATACAACTACGCCATCGAGGCAGTCACTTATACATATCAAGCTGATTTATTGCGCCGCCGTAACAGTTCAGTGGATTTGAGAAATTCTTGTAGTATCTATCATTTTGCGGATACTAAATACTACGACTGCCTCGGTGGCGCAGTTGTACTACGGTATCATTAGAACAACAATGTGGTTCACATTCCGGGTCGGGGCAAAGTGGTATTGAAGTTGAAATAAAACAATTTTTTACGGATTTTATCGCGATTTGGTTTAATTTTTTTAACTCGTCCGGTCCGCCCCGTGATCACGAAAGCTGTAATCGAAACGTCGGGAAGTTAAAAAAATGTAAAAATTAAACCAAATCGCGATAAAATCCGTAAAAAATAGTATTATTTCAATGTGTAACATTCGCGTAAATCTAAGAAACCGTTATGGTATTGAAGTTTTCTATTCATTATCCGCCCGGGGTCATGAATTTGTAATATGGCGATAGACTCGCCCCCTATCACATCGTGGGACGGAACACACGAGGCGAAACTGGGGTGTCCTGGTACCCCTGCCTACCATAACTGGGAAAAAGGCGTGAAAAAATCTCACCGAAATATCCATGTGGTATCCTTGTCACGTAAACGGATGATCATTTGAAACGATTTTCGAAAATTCGTCAAATACCCTATTGCGTTAAGTGTATAAAGCAGGCCAGTAAAATAATAATAATAAAAGAAAAATAATAAAAAATATATGTATATTAATTGTAAAAACACTCACGTGTTATCAAATTCTGTTCGATGATCACACACTCGATACCATATTATTATTAGGGTCATTTTCCTGGAAGCGACCATTAACTACTAACAAGTTTTGAATATAACAACCATATTTATGAATGAAAGAATTGGTGGTCCATTCTACATTATTATAACCGAGTTGGAAAGTGTTTTATTCCCGTACTGTACTAATTTGTGTTTTGTTTTTATTGTTTAAGAAGTGAGTTTAAGTATATTATGGACTTCAGTTGAATGTATTTCTGAATAATAAATTCTAAGCCCAAATTAAAAGTATCTTAGTTTTATTTAAATAAATAAATAGGTATGTTCTGCAAGCATTTTAGTTTACTACTATAATTTAGTTATTTTAACCAACAATGATTTTCACATCGTGCGTGGTGGCCTGTTGGTAACGGACCAGACGCGGCTGCCTACATGTTCATGGTGGTCGCGCGTTCAAATCCCAGGGCACACCTCTGACTTTTCGGAGTTATGTGTGTATTGATAGTCAATCACCACAAACTTTAACGGTGTAGGAAAACATCGTGAGGAAACCTGCATACCGTAGCGATTTTTAAGAATTTCTACGGTATGTAAGTCCGCCAACCCGCAGTAGGCCAGCGTGGTGGACTATATGGTCTAACCACTCTCAATCGATTCTCTCGATTGTAGAGTAGGCCCGTGCCCTGCAGTGGGACGTATAAGGGCTGATATAGATTTTCACATTTCTCAAAGTATAGTTTGGATTTAACGCCATCTAGGGTACAATGTTGGAAATGAAACAAAACACATAAATATAACTTCTTTTTAATTGGATCGCTGTAAAAAAAAAAATGTGTGTGTGTATTAGTGTACACACGTAAGAAGTGAAACTTCTATAAGACATCATTTTTCGAAAAATGATCTACTATTTACAAATTTACAGAATTGGTAAAATAAAGCTAAATTAAATAAAGTTTAAGTTTAGGAGGGGGGAAATTTTTGAGGGAATTTGGGATTTCTATCGGGGCCAATTTGTAGCCCTCACCGAGACGGTTCCGAGGATACCAAGCTCGGTGGGTCCACGACCTTTATTGGCCGAGATAGGTTTAGGGGGGGTGAGGTAAAAATTTTAGGTGGGGGTAGGGGCGGGGGGGGGTTAGGTTTCGTGGGGGGGGGCTATTGGGCACCTTAAAATATTTTTGGGTGGGGAAAGTTGTGGAGGGGGAATTCGGGAATTCTGTTGGGGCAGGATTGTAGGCCTCACCGAGCCGGTTCTAATGAACCCAGGGTCGATGGGTCTACGATGGATATTGGCGGAGATAGGAATAGGGGCGGTGAGGTAAAAATTTTAGGTGGGGGTAGGGGCGGGGGGGGGGTTAGGATTCGTGGGGAGGCTATTGGGCACCTTAAAATATTTTTGGGTGGAGAAAGTTGTGGAGGGGGAATTCGGGAATTCTGTTGGGGCAGGATTGTAGCCCTCACCGAGCCGGTTCCAATAAACCCAAGGTCGGTGGGTCTACGATGGATAATGCCGGAGATATGAGTAGGGGGGGTGAGGTAAAATTTTTAGGGTGGGGGTAAGCGGGGGGGGAGGTTTCGTGGGGAGGCTATTGGGCACTGTTTTGGATTTAGGGTGGGGGAAGGCCAGAGGGGGGGTAAGGATCAAATTACAAAAAAGTGGGTGGGACTTAAAGTTTTGGGTGGGGCTTGGAAACGGTTGGGGGTGTGGCTTACTGAAGTGGGTACTAATTTACTAAATGAAAAAAGATGGCGCGTAACGGAAGAATGTGACGCGTAACGAAAAATTTTTTCCAACCCCGATAAAGAAGTTTCACTTCAAAAATATATATATTTGATCAAAACTATTTTCAATTCAACTACCCCTGTAAGTAGTATATCCGTAGGGGCTTAGCAGCAAAGGGATGTGGTAATGCGCGCCCCCTGTCGTGTTGAAGACAATCTGAAAGTAAACCATTTAGTTTGTAAATAAATCAAGAGATGACGCCACCGCAACGTTGTAGCGGTGCATTTTACGTAAACATTTGATAATTTAGAAGTGTTCTACGAAAACAATATTTGATAATGCAATAATCCCAGGAATTCCTATCGGTGATCTTAATATAAAAAAAAATACAAGTACTAACAGGGCGCCCGGATTTGCGTCACTCTTTTCGTGATATTTGAAAAAACCTAGTTACCCATACTATGTTTAAAAAAATCATAGAGCCCACATACGTCGCACTGCTGGGCACGGACGTGTTTTACCATGGGAAGGGCTTAGGTTATAGTTTACTACTTCAACCTATAGTTGTGGGCTACATTTCATATACCTTAAACATAAATTCTTATGTAGATTTCTATGGTACGCAGGTTTTCTTACGATGTTTCCTTTCAAGGATAAGCTACGCAAGAATTGCCAAAAATGATGATCCGTTCAGAGGTTTAATGATAAACGTAATGACGTAGGTATTAGGTATACGAAATAAATAGATTCTTATGCAAATGTTAGTGTGGAACTGTTGCATAATGTCATCAATGGATTTGGTCTGTGGAATGTATAACATTCCCACAGCCTAGTTTTGTAATACTATGTTTATATTTTAGCGGTTGAATATTATATATAAATGCAACGTGAAATATTATAAACGTATATAGGTACATATTTTATATTTTTTCGGGTAAAAACTATAATAATAAAAACATATTACATTTCATTAAATATTAATTTAAAAAAATCTTACATTTCTACTATAAAATGTAAACATGTTGATTAGTACCCAGGGTGATGTCAAAGATTATAGAGGTCAACAGAGTAATTAATAAAAATAGGCGACAATGTATCGGATAGTGACCTATGAGGCCCTGGGCACGATGGAATGCCCATAGTGATAAGTCCTAGGACCTAGTCTGTGCATGTCCGGTATTTTAACAACAACTAATAGCAGGCGGGGCGTCGGCATAATTGGATTGGATGTTTAGCTATTTTTTGCCGGAGGATATATATTATAATATATATCTAGAATTCACGACTATCAATTTATTAAATTAAATATTTCAGGTTAATATTTGACTTTATTTGTTTTATGAAGAAAAGAGAGCAAATGTACTATAAATAAATATGATATCAATACAAAGGTTACAAACCTCAACATACGGATACAGCGTGTCTTTATCAAGACTTTTGTAGTAATCGCCGACGTTGAACTTCAATTTGTACGTGCCAGGAGCCATTGAGTCACTAGTAAACGGAAACTGCACCCTCCCATCGCCTAATGTCACAGTATTATGCCACAGAGTCCAAGAACTATCCTTTTTCTTGTACAACTCCACAAATAAACCACAAGCAGGCGTTCCAGTCGATGTGTCGAGCACATGAGTGGACAAAACGGGACGCGACATAGTTGAAGCTACGACTGACTTGATTTGATTATTAATTTCGTTGTTTACCCCACTTTCATTAAATATTTTGATTGAGTTTATACTCTATGAGCGAGTTATAAGGTATTTAATTAATTGAACGCCTCATTGTAGCTGATAATAGTAGGAGTAGATGTAATATTGGACAGCGTGGTGGACTATATGGCCTTAACCACTCTCAATCGATTCTCTCGATTGTAGAGTAGGCCCGTGCCCTGCAGTGGGACGTATATGGGCTGATATAGAATATAGATAGATGTAATATTGCAACGTTGCAACGGATTAGTTGTTCGTGTTATCTGATTTTTTCATGCATTTTCTGTGCTACTGTCAATTTATGTTTTCAAAACGAGATAAGATTTTGTAACGTGAGCGCCTCATAAAAATATCTGTGGCGGTTTTAATGTAACTTTGCTATAAAATATTTAGCAGGCGCTGCTATTGTAAACAAAGATTTTAACAATTTAATTTAATAGTTAACAAGCTGTTTTTAGTCTTTTCAAAGCAGATAAAAAGAAAATACAATAATTACTGTATTACAAAACACATACATTACCACAAAATAAAATAGCATTTTAAAAATCATAATATATTTAATCCATACCCTCAGAATTAATATCAACAGGTTTTTTCCTAACATAATTCTTCTTAATATACACATCTGGATGCATGACATCCTTTCTCGCCACCTGCTCCAGAACATTCTCATCAACAATCACATTTGGTCCTGTCTTCATAATTTTCCTTTGCAGTCTGTCGTTTTCGTAACCAAACATGTTTAGACTCGGTTCTCCGTGTTTCATATAATCTATTCTCCAAACAGGGGCCTCTGCTGGTTGCGTCTGGTAGTTTATCTTCCTGCCTGTATTACCATCAGGTATTTCAACAGACATCGATAACTTCTCTTCAGACTCAAAATCCTTTCTGAGATTCATATTTACTTTATCTTTATACTTAATCTTATGGGGATAGAACCTCCGTATCTTCTTCCTTCCGTTGTAAACTGACATTACTTTCGATTCCTTTTTCTTTTTCTTCTTAGGTCTCTCTCTCGACCAGTTGGAAACGCTTTTTTTTTGCTTCCTACTTTCCTTCTCTTTCTTATAGTATCCCGTCTCGCTCACTTGCAGAAAATTTGACAGATCCTCGCTATTTATTACCGGGAATAAGGTCAAATGGGATCCGGGGAGCGGTGTCGTTTTTTCCAGGGACATCTTTTTGTATTTGATCTGCTGTATCGATTTTTCTATCAGATTCTTTAGCTTCTCGTCACTCATGATTACATTGCAAGGTATGGATGGAAAATTTCTGCATAATACGTTTTGCATTATCGAAAGGACATTTGCTATTTTGGGGTTCTGGGTTGCCGGCTCTATTGATAAGTTGTCTTTCCCTTGGAAATGCGAAACCATTTTGGAGATAAGGGCGCTGTTCCTCATCATTTTCGCTTTGTTGTGAGTGATGAATGTTATAAGCAAAAAGAGGTTTAGTAGAATTCGTTTCATGATTTCCTGTAAATGAAAAATTATATAATAGTTTTAGATATAAGCCATGCTTCAGTCTTTTAATTAGGCAGTGTAGACTATGTAATAATCAATCAATTTAATTTAAAATAAGACGTTTCGATAAAAAAATATTTTAATGATTTTAAACATTACAAGGAAATTGAATTCATGGTTTTAAATAAAATTTAAAAATGCAATGAAAGTTGCTAGTAAATATTACAACGACAAGTATTAACCGTCGGAAATATCTGTGCATCTGGCTAATTGATGTCATTAAAACATAGGGTCAGCAAATTCAAAATATAGAGGTTAAAAAGCTGAATTAAAATAGGAATTGCGTGGGACGTCCTCTGCCCAGATGGCGGGACGACTTGCATAAAAGGGCCGGCAGCGACTGGATGCGTAAAGCAGCAGACCGGGCTCTGTGGCGTACCTTGGGAGAGGCCTATGTCCAGCAGTTGACTGCAACGGGCTGATGATGATGATGAAAATAGGAAAAATATTGATACCACAGATATTTCCGACAGGTTATACCTACTTATTTAAGTTACAAACGAAATTATTCTAGGTAATATTAATAGGTAATAGGTAGGTAAATTAATTAAATAATTTTAAATTTCTTACCTGTAAGTAGAACTAGTGAAGGAGTGGTTATTCCTCAAATGTAGTAACGCACTGTGGTGGTAACAGGACGTAGTTGTTTAATTCGCGAAATGTTTGTAAACCTAGATTTTTGTTGGTTCCTTTCATCCGGTGTTATTGCTAATATTTTGATTTGTCACGTGACTGTATGGCGTTGTGTGAGTTAATTATGTTCTAAGTATTGTATACGAAGGACATTGGGTTTGGATTCGCAAATAAAAAATTAAATACGTAATTAAAAACACTGATAATTATACTTCAAGTGCAGTGCCACCTATGATAATCAATATGTATTGTTTAGTGATATCTATCGGCTGATAGTTAAATTACATAATAAATATGTTTACCGCTACTCACCAATAGATGGCGTTACTCATACGAAATCTCGATAATTTTTGTACATAATAATTTAATTTCAAGTACGTAATCACACATACTTATTGCCGTAAGGTTTCGTTTGAAAAATTATGAGTAGCACAGACATCCGAAGTGGTCAGTTAATTGGTTTCACAACTTTATTGTCGAAGTTTTTAATTTCACCGTTCGCTTTGACCGCCAAAAGAGGAACGGGCGGGCGACAAATTGTTTTTTGTCGGAAAACAACTAAACAACCCCTTCAAATAGCTTTGGCAAGGGGTTGAAAACATTTTCTATACGTGAAAAATCAGAAATGTTGACGCCGAGTGCTCGATCAAGTTCAGTCGCAGAGGGCCGCTGTAAAAAACACCACAGAACCGGACTGGCTTAGTGAGCGCTTTCTGTTTTTGTTGGTCAGCTTTGCTTTGCACGCGAGCACTGTGTGGATGTTCCCGGCGATATTTATTTCATTTTTTTGATCCTATTGTCGTTATTTCGTTCGTAGTTTCTATTTTGATGTATACAAGTAACAATATTGTATCATCAATACGTGTGTTATGTGTATATCATGTAGACTTTTTAATGAATGTTTTAGAATGATATCGGTTAAAATTTTTGCCGTCATCTATTTGTAAAGTTTATCCTTACAGTACAATTGAGAGGAGTTAGGTTCGTCTATACAGTCCACCACACTAGCTAGTCCTTTCCCAAGCATTTTCAAAGAAACCTTTTGCAGTCTGCATCTAGCGACTTCCTGCAAATATTTACTTTCAGCCTTATGCATAGACAGATTTAAAGCCTATTTTAGTTATCTTTTGAATTAAGTTTGAGCGAAGAAGGCAAAACATTTGATAATCAAAATAGGTTTTAAAACCATCAATGAATAAGGCTGTTAGGCTTTATTTCCATTATAACGCTAACAAAATAAATAAAGCAATAGTTATCATTGCTAAGACAGTTTCTTGATTGTTTTTTCAAAGCTGTAACAAATTCTGAAGCGCTATTACTAATTAACGATTCAAAATATCTTATAAAACATTTTTTACATAAACTCAACATTTCGTTGTTGACTTTATTAAAAAATGTTTTTAGTACATTTAAATTCATTATGATCTACATTTTAAGCCCCGTCTTATCCACGCTACGCCATCGTGATTATAATACCGACGCTAAACAGTCTCACAGTCAGCACTCTGTGACATAGTGCCGCCATTTCTGCCGCTGACCGTTCACTGTGCCTATACATACCACTACCACATACCACAGCTCTACCACGGCTCTACTCTTTGTACTTTGTGGACATTGCGCTCTCGGATATTCCGGATACTAGCATCAAACTTATTTGTTTAAGGCAAATGTAATGAGATAATACGACCGCCAGTTATATCACCAATTTTATGTTTCTGTTAAGATTACTGTTTTGTTTCTCTTTTTTCTATTTTATTTGTTTTTCTTTTGTTACATGATGTTATAATAAAGATATTTTTTTTATTGCTTTGAATGGCGAGACGAGCATGCCGCCCGCCTGATGGTTAACGATACGACCACTCATGGACAGTAGCAAAACCAAACAACACCATGAACTACAAAGTAATGCTTGGCATTCCACCGCGCTCGACATCCTAAGACATAAGATGTTAAGCCTCATTATGTCCTTTAGTTACTCTGGCTACAATGTCCAATGAAAATCAATGTACATGAGCGGTATTGCTTAGCATCAGGCAAATAGCATGCTCGACTCGACATTTATTGCAATAAAAAAACCCTACAATAAACTTGGTATGTACAGTTCAGTCAAGATGGAGTATCCAGTATCCAACGATGAGCTATTTATATTTCGCAGGTCAACCAATGCACTGTGATTTTATGTTCTTTTGAATACAATTTCTATATCGGATAATTGGATCCGGATAAGCAATTGTTTTCTAATAGGACAACTTACATCTAATAGGTCGACTTAGGCATCGATCCCAAGTTCTCACGAATCACAGCCTCAAGATTATTATTATTATTTATTATTTTATTGTTTTTTGCACACCAATAAATCTTAAATATTAAATTGGAGTACAAATGTTCGAAAATAGATATCAATACTAAGATGCCAAAACTTATTATATAAATCTAAAAAATAATATGAAATATGTGATCTACTATGACATTTTAGAGCCACAATAGCACAAAGCTGATATTTCCGTATAATTTCGAGAGCGATATGCAAAGGGCTTCCCTCTCGGAGGGAAAAAATAACAGTTAATGAAGTCCCTCCCGTTCCCGGAGGACCAATGGGATCGCGAGATACTGTTGCGAGTGCCGCGATTGGCCGGGAGTGGAAACTGTTGCCGAGTCCTGGAATACCTACTGGAACTCTTTGGGATAAATATAGCCTTAGAACAAAGGTAAATATATTAATTGAAAATGATACGATGAAATATATTATTTGAAAATGATACGATGATACGATGTTGAAATATATTAATTGAAAATGATACGATTTTTATTGACAGCCTCCGTCGCGCAGTTGGTGCCGCGTGTTCTATCCACGCACCGAAACAATTGAATCAATTATAATCAATAATACACCCTACAGTCACATACATAGTCCTGACCCCACACTAAGATCGAGTCTTGTATCGTAGGTATCAGAAACTACGAGAGACTTTTCGATCTCACAAACAAGACCTGAAACAAATATCTGAGGTGCACACAAACATTTGTTTCGGTGCGGGGATCATGTTTGTGTGAAGATATTTGTTTCGGGTCTTGTTTATGAGACCGAAAAGTGTCTCGTAGTTTCTGATACCCATGACATGACTCGATCTTAGTGCGGCGTCAGGACTATGTGTGTGACGGTTATTATTTATTTACCTGATGGCAAGTGATTGCAAGACTTTTATTGTAGAAGCGTTGCCGGGACTCCCGTTGTAATGGGAGGAAAAACGGTACGGGAAAGGTAAATAAATAAGGAGAGGAATATAAGCCGTCTGGACATATTACTCACCGAACGAAATACAGCAAAGCCGTTGTTTTACGATTTCTGTGAGTCTATAACATTTTGAAATAAAACTATTTTATAAGGATTTTATCGCGATTTGGCTTAATTTTTACATTTTTTAACTTCCCGACGTTTCGATTACTTTACAGCTTTCGAGGTCAGTCCGCCCCGTGACCACGAAAGCTGTAAAATAATCGAATCGCGATAAAATCCGTATAAATTAGTATTATTTCAATGTGTAACATTCGCGTAAATCTAAGAAATCTATAACATTTGTCATCTTGTGTGGTCGCTTTTCTGAATAAAAGTATAGTATTATTTGGAATGATATACCTATTAATAAGGGTTTGAATTTCTAACCTGCCTCGGTTGCGTATTTGTATAACGGTACGGTTACAAAGCTGAGATCTCGGGTTCGAGTCCCGGGTCGGGCAAAGTGGTATTGGATTTTTCTATTCATTATCAGCCCGTTCATTTTCGTCTCACGATGTGATAGGGGGTGAGCCTATCGCCACATCGGACACGACTTCTTCGGGACAGGCGCCACCAGGACACCCACATTTCGCTTTGTGATTCAATATCACTGCCCGACCTCAGCATTGTAGTAATACCGTAGTATAACTGCCCCATCAAGGCACAACGTAATTCACAACTTTAAAAAGCCGGCAAAATTATGTTGAATATTACTAATAAGTGATATCTATTGTATTGTACTTAATACTTAACATGAAGTGCAATACAGTGATTAATCAAATAAAAACACACATTAGCAAAATACAAGTTTAATATAAAGCGAGCATCTCATAAGATCACAGCATCTTAACATCTCCGTGGGGTGGCTGCGGCGGGGCGAGAGGGGATGGGAGAGGATGAGACGCGAGGGAAGGGTACACAACGATATTCAAATTGCGAACATTTCATTTTAACGCTTTGCCAAGATATTCGCTCCCACGCTTTTAAAGAGACGTGATTCTGTCGACTATCGACTGTCGATAAACATTCAACATATCTATCAAATTATCGTTACGTAATTCTTAAAAAACATGATATTGTAAGAGCCACGAATATTTGTCTTATGGGCGTGTGAGAGCGAAAAATGTCTTGTAGTTTTTGGTACAACATTTATATCTTAGAAAGCTAAGGTTATTGAACCAGCGAACCGCTCATTTCACGTCCAGCTTCTTATAAAGTTGCGTCGCGGAGGTTCTGGAAAACATGATTAAGTAGTTTAGATATACATACATACAAAAACTCACGCCTTTTTCCCAGAAGGGGCAGGCAGAGGTGCTAACTAATAGAATAATCCAATATCACTTTGCTCGACCGGCGATTCGAACCCAAGACCTAAGCTTTGCAATCGTACCGTAGCTTAGTACAAAGGCGCCACCGCGGGCATTTTAGTCACCGCTATAAGAAAAATAAATGTTTTCTATCGACAAACTACATCCCTCATCCAAGTTGAGACGTTTGCAATGTGAACATTTCGCGAATTGATCGTACCGCTGTGGAATTCTCATTTGCTCGCCCTCCGCTACCTTCTGCTTTCTACCTTCTACCCTCTACCCCCTACCTTCTACCTCCCTGTCTACCCACACCTGCTCTCAACTTAGTTGTCACTAGACTTGGGTTTAGGGCTTCTTTTTGGCTTGATTTATCTGTTTAACCGACTAAGGAAAGAGGGTTATTAAAATTCATTATTCTGTTTGATTATTCTGGTAGTTGTGGGTAGTAGAGTAATGTAGGTTTTAGTATGATGACGTCAGACATTTAGCGAATTTTCGATTTTAAGAAGATATAAATTTACAATGGTGGATTTCGTTCTCTATCTGCTAGTCGTTAAAATTAATATTGTAAGGGAATCGAACTTACTTCACCTGAATGCTAAATTATCGCTCATACATTGCTAAAACTGCCAATCTCAATTCCATAACAAAACGAAAAGTGTCACTCGTGGTCACCCATCCAAAAACTGACTTCTGCAAACGTTGCTTCACTTTCCACAGAGGACTCAACGCAGTACAAAATTGCCAATAAATTAATATTCGGTTATAATTACTTCGATCTCGCCGTGTCCCCCCTCCTTCGTCCCCCGCCCGTCGCCCCTGCCGCCCCGCCCGCCCGCGCCCGCCGTTCCGTTTCTCATTGTAATTTAAATGGAATTCCGTTCGACAACTAAATTGAAATATACCAATTGGAACGCACCTTCCGTCGGCGGTTCGATGTTTGAATTTAATTTTAGAATTTTGTCGCGCTCGTTAAGGCGACGTTTGTTTTGTTTCTGTGACTGAATTTTTTGTTATTAATAATGTGGTTAGTAAATGGTAAACTTACGAGTAATTGTTTTATACAGCCTATGGTAAATATGGCCTGTAAATGATATTTAGTATTTGATATAAGGGAAGTTAGTCAATTTCCGTCTTCTAATAGTTTACATACCTCGATGTATCATATTATTTGCATGACAGTCTTTAGTCAACTTTATAATAATTATAGGCCTAAAAATTTATTTTTATTGAATTTGCTTTTATTCGGTTCTACAAACCGCAAATAGATGTAAAAATTACGGGTGAGATAACTTATAGATTCTAGGTCACAAGTTCTTATATCATTATATAATTAAAACAAAATCACGCAAGCTCACACCACTCGGCGGTTATTATAATTATGTCGGCGTACTTAATTGCTTCTCCAAGCACTTGTTTAAGTGCTTAATATCGTGAAGTGTTCTTAAGCGTTATTATATGTTTAATATAACGCAATATTTATGGTTAGAGTTAGGTGTCTTTAGTTGTTCAAGAGACTAATACAATAATATCGGATTGAAATCCTACACAACTATTTATATTAAACACATATATGACGTATATTGTAATTAGTTATTTAATTTTATGTTTGAAAGTATTGCATTTGGGTGTTATGATAAGACCTTATAGGTATTTTATTGTCCAAAAGTATTTTAACAAAGAACCTTAGGTACCGACACCGATTTATGTTGTATTATCACAAGTATAATTTGAACATAAAATTGATAACAATCACTTATGACGAAGAATTCATCTTAATGAATCTTTAAGAAAATCATAATCATTTTATTTATTACGTAACATTTTTCCGTAGTCCTATATTGAATTATAAACCTGTATAGCCCTTTAAAGACAACGTTATCAAGCCTGTATATAATACAGCCTGTAAGGTTCAAGAGGTTATACTTTGTTATTAGGGCTGACATTATATGGATCGAGAAAAATAGTCTCTCACAAGTTTGACACTTTGTTTGGAAAGCAATACTGGTGGTAAGTCTCTCATATGTGAGAGGCCGCCTGAGTAGGTACAACCGCAATGTCTATTTGTCCCGCCAAACAGTGTAAAAGCACTGTTGTGTTCCGGTTTGAAAAATATTGTAGTCAAAGTAACTACTTAACATCTTATGTCTCCAAATGGCGAGCGTAGTGGAATGTTTAGCATTGTTTTGTAATTCATGGTGTCACTGTCCATGAGCGGTCGTATCACTTACCATTAGGCGAATGGTAATAAAAAAAAAAAACTACTGAACATTTACTAATACTCAATAACAATGCTATAATCATATTTATGCAGTGTCAGTATGAAATAATAACCCACACTGGATCAAATATGTAATAACAAAAAAGTTTGATCGGTCCGAATGTCGCTCTCTGGGCTTAAAGTTTTAAGACTCATATATACCGCTAGACCTATTTGTAAATAAGCACATGAAAGATATTAAGATCCTACGTTCGATCTCTTCGGACTGTGGGTACTATTTATTATTAGCTCCTTAAACATTTGGTGTTTAGACAACGGTATATCTAATATCAACTCAAAAGTAAGAAGCTTAAATTCCAAAATAACTTATTGTAAACTAACAATTCATACCATCTTTATTTGCAATTACATTAAAATACCTAAAAATATACTCGAGTTAAAGTATTCGATCTAATAAGTCAATATGGACAAAGCTGAATAAAAGCTTTTTATATTAAATAAACATAATCTATTCAGAGATCCATTATCCATAAACCCAATACCCAAATGAAAGCAGACACAAATAAATCCGCTATTAACATAGATATATCAGTAAAAACTAAAATTCGTAGACGTCATTTCGCATTACGCGAACAAATAACTGGATGTGGCCAACAAACGATATCGTATTTACAATCTCATTACCGACACACTCGCACGAAACAATCAAACAACAAAAAAATATAAAAGAAAGCATATTAAAAGAATCCACAGCGCGAATAACAAAACATAATTGTGTGTTTGTGCCTCATTCAATAAAGCCTTTGTGGATTGCTTCTCAAAAAAGTCACCTTTATAAATTAAGTTTCAGCATTCGTGGCGTCCAATCGGAGCGCAGAGGCGGGGTCCCTCGCCGCCGCCATTGGTCGAGCCGATCCTCACATTTTACAACATTTTATATAACCGGATGATACAACATATACAGTTATCACTATAGTGCGAAAGGGACGCAGATATGAGCTTGTATACAGTGTGTCGTTTCGCACTCGCGCCGTCCCGCTTGCACACGCCCCGGCAACTGTTCGCCGAATATGAAGCAACAGTGTTGGTAACATCCCGACACGGTGTCGCCGCCTTAACTGTGCGCGTTCCAATTTTAAACGTGCGTTCGAAATTCCATTTTGCAACAGTCGCGTTGCGGAATCGGATCGGTGATTCGAAATTTAAAAAATATTTTTTTATTTCTTTATTCAAGTGTTTTTAAAATGATGTGTAAAAAAGTTAAGCGAGTTTTTTAAGTTAGTGCTTTGAGTCTTTTGGGCCGTTTGACTTTATAATGGAAATGTCTTTGCCCAACGGTGTGGACGTCTCCCAGCTGGTCCAGCACCCAGTGTTGGCCGCTCTGCCGCCCTTCTTCCTGCGAGCCTCCGAGAGATATCAGGTGAGAGTTCACTTATCGTTCCTTACGCAAAAGTTGTGTAGAGTCACTTTGAAATTGTGTTTTGCTGTCTTTTGTTTGTTGATGAATGAAATGAAGATAAAATGAAAATAATTTATTTAATCCATTAAAATGTTCAACATTATTTAGACTCAGTCATTTTTTTAACTACCACCCGGTTCGGAAAGCGGTTTTCACTAGAGAAGAACGGGCAAGAAACTGTGGTGTTGCTCTTTTTTAGATGAAAGTACATATTGTCAAATGTTATATAATAATATTAATAACTTTTTATTGCAAGTAGCAATTACTCATGAGGTAGGTTCTTAAAATATTACTTATAAAACAATATGATAAATCAAAAAATATGAATTTCTTTCTGAAAAATTACAATATTTTTTAAAAGAAATCGACATTTGGTAAGAAAATTACCATATATTTAATCGTTGCTCAAAATAATAGTAAATTGATAGATTGTAACGGAGCTTTTTAGACATTTACTGTGTAAGTTAAGAGCTTAGGAGAATAAATTAGGAAATATCAGTCGAAGTACAATATTCTGACATCATAAGTCTGAAAATGTTAACAAAGAATAGTTGAAAGTTATTTTAGTAATATTATCTTTGTTTTTAATTAATTCTGTCTGTGACTCTATATTTTTAATGTTTAATACTCTCTCCAAATATCCAAAAGCTGGGCACACGCCTTCCTAGATTATTTGAAGAGCTTTCTACTATACTCATTATTATATCATATATATATACATACATTTAGTTTATAAATACAGGGTGTATCAAGACTGCGACCGAAAACAAAGCCAGGTGGTAGTTTTAGTGGTTACAAACACAATGCAGCTATAAATTTCGCATAAAAAAGCAACAGATATTTTTTTGCAATTTTTTAATAATCCTCCTGTTTGCCTGCTAAATACCTAGTTTTGCGAAAAAAAGGAATTTAAACCGTTACGTACTATTGCGTCTTTAAAACTTGATAGGTGTAATCATTATTTTAGGAAAACTATGTATATAATATATATCACCCAATTACGAGGATAAGTAAGAAATTCCAAATAAATCTAAGATTTTTATTGCGAAATTTTTAGTTGTGTCTGAAGTCACTTAAGCTACCTGGCTTCGTTATCGGTCGCAGTCTTGATATACCCTGTATATAAACTAAAGCTCACTATAACGGTGAAGGAAAACATCGTGAGGAAACCTGCATACTATAGCGATTTGCAAGAATTTCTATGGTATGTAAAGTCCCAGCACCCGCACTAGGCCAGCGTGGTGAACTATATGGCCTAACCCTTCTCAATCCTACTCTCGACTGTAGAGGAGGCCCGTGCCCTGCAGTGGGACGTATATGGGATAATACAGATTATTAATATATTATCAGCTAAATAAATCAGATATTTTTGTGACTTATTTCTATAGTTAGGAAATTTACTTGTTAAGTTTAAGTCTGAATCAAATAAGCCTTATATTGTGGGTACTTTGTATAGATAGATAATTAATATTTTTGTAACTGCAATAAAATCTAAGAAGCTTGCAGTATTGTGTATCGTGTGCAGAGAATCGTGTATCTTTTAAAGATGAATTTTATTAATTATTTTATTTTATTTATTTAAGGACCTTCAACGAAGGATACACGGCATTATATAATAAACACAATGGTGTAGCATTATTCTAGTTGACATTGTGACGTGATCTTCAATTACAGGAGACCACAGCATGCAAATTTAAATATTTATACAATAGCAAAAAATTATAATAATAATATAATAATTTAGAAATAATTTAGAATGAAATTAATTAATTAATTATGTCGGACTGCGTATACTTATGTCGATTCGGTTATACCGTTGCCTGGACCAAAATGTTTTCTAGCAGATTTTTCATCTTTGTGTACGGTTTTGTACCATGGATTCACATAGTGACATACACTGCTCCTGTGAGTTCAATGATGTTCAGTTCGATATAGAGGGTCGATTAGCCTGAAGTCAGGAACTTGTGCCCGAGATGATGATAGGCTAGTCATCACATCGTAGGACGGTATATACAAGGCGAAATATGGGTGTCCTGGCTGCACCTTTGCCTACCCCTTCTGGGTAAAAATCGTTAGCATTAGACGAATGGCATGCTTATCTCGCTATTCATAGCAATAAAAAAAAACAGTATTTATAGGAAATATTTGTATTTCAGATGTTTTCAAAAGTGCGTTTTTGTTTTAAATTAATTAAAAAATTGGACCTGGAGGCGTAATAATATTAGATGAAACCGTGTAGGGTATCGCATTGTGACATTATAATTATTCCATTTAGTGGTATAACCACTTGGTATTTTCATGGTAGATAGATTTACATACATACATACATGAACTCACGCCTTTTTCTCAGAAGGTGTAGGCAGAGGTGCTACCTGGACACCAACATTTCGCCTTGTATGTTCCGTCCCATGATGTGATAGGGGGCGAGCCTATCGCCATATCGGGCACAAATTCCTGATTCCGGGCTGATGTAATATCACTTTGCCCGACCCGGGATTCGAACCCGAGACCTCAGCTTTGTAGTCGCAACCTAGTACAACTACGCCACCGAGGCAGTCGATAGATATATTTCTATAGAATATTATTGTCATTTAGTTTTAATAAGTATTAATATATATTTTTAATTGTGACATAGCAAATAATATAAGAATAACGGTTTATTAGATTTACGTGAATGTTACACATTGAAATATTTTTTTTAAGGATTTTGTCGCGGATTTTGTTTAATTTTTAGATTTTCTTACTTCCCGACGCGACGTTCCGATTACATAACAGTTTTCGTAGTCACGAGACGGACTGAATAAACTATTATAAGAATTAAAAAAGATGATTGAGTTGTAACTATTGTATCGTATAACATTATACAGTAAAATATAAAGAGAAATTTCTATGAATAACTACGATATATAAATTGTTATATTTATTTATGATTACATTTTTTTTTAAGTAGTAGTCGTACTTTCGCGTGCTTTGCGTGGTGGCCTGTTGGTAACGGACCAGACGCGGCCGCCTCCATGTTCACGGTGGTCGCGGGTTCAAATCCCAGGGCACACCTCTGACTTTTCGGAGTTATGTGTGTATTGATAGTCAAGCACCACGCACTTTAACGGTGAAGGAAAACGTATATGGGCTGATATAGTCGTACTTTACAAGTCAAAGCAAAATATATATGAAAGTCGAAAAAAATAACTATTAAAAATGTTGCGTGTTGTAGGTTATCATATATGTAGAAAGAAAGAAAGAGTTTTGTCAAGTCTTGTAGTCCGTTGCCGACGGTTTAGATATTCCAAACAGATAAGATTGATATTAAGTTCCTTGGTAACTGAAACATATCTCTTTTATTTTGATTTTTCTTATCAATATGTATACTGCCTCGGTGGCGTAGTTGTATTACGGTACAAAGCTGAGGTCTCGGGTTCGACTCCCGGGTCGGGCAAAAGGTATTGGATTTTTCTATTCATTATCAGCCCGGGGTCAGGAATTTGTGCCCGATATGGCGATAGCTTCGCTCCCATCACATCGTGGGACGGAACATACAAGGCGAAATGTGGGTGTCCTGGTGGCGCCTCTGCCTACCCCTTCGGGGATAAAGGCGTGAGTTTATGTATGTATGTATGTAATGTATCAGTTAAATATAATCTCTAGTTTAACACACAGTTTTGACTCTACACTAAAGTGCCATTTACACAGAGAGAGTTTCTCGCCGCGAGAATCGTATGCCATTATTGCATGACATAACCGCCATAAGATTATCGTGTTATGACAACGTTTATTTATTATTTTTTTCTTAATTGCACACAAAAAAGGAAATACACTTAAAGATATTACAAATTGACAAAAAGTACAGATGGCGGTCTTATCGCTCTAGGCGATTTCTTACAGACAACCTTACGATGGATATAACAAAAGGAAAAGAAGAGAGGGCAGTCTAGAATTTAATGGATATAAGCTCCAATAAAAAAAAAAACCTTTACACGTTGCCTGTTTTTGAAATCCTTACGATAATACACGGACAGCCTCCGTAGCGCAGTTTGTTTGACGCCGCCTGTGAAACGAGAGGCCGCGGGTTCGATCCCCGCACCGAAACAAATATTTGTGTGATCCACAAATATTTGTTTCGGGTCTGGGTGTTTGTGAGACCGAAAAGTCTCTCGTGGCTTCTGATACCCACAACACAAGACTCGATCTTAGTGTGGGGTCAGGACTATGTATGTGACTGTTGGGTGTATTTATTTATTTTTATAATCGTATCTTCGAGAAACTCTCCCTGTGTAAATGGGGCTTAAGATACAAGTCTCATATCGTCGTCATTAAAAACTTCAATTATTATTGGAACCTTACATAACTTTAAATCCTACTAATATTATAAAGGTGAAAAGTTGTGTGTTTGTTACTTCTTCACGCGCACACGGCTGGACTAATTATGATGAAATTTGATATGGAAGTAACTGATACGTTGGATTAACACATACATTTTTTATTGTATCAGCCCATATACGTCCCACTGCTGGGCACGGGCCTACTCTACAATTGAAAGAATCAATTGAGAGTGGTTAGGCTTTGTAGTCCACCACGCTGGCCTAGTGCGGGTTGGCGGACTAACACATACATTTATCCCCTAAAAATGTAGTATTCCTGTGGGATTAGCAAGGAATTTAAGTATGTTTGCTACTCTTTCAAACCTTAAGGAACGGGATCGAATAGAGTATAGGGAAAAAATGGGACAGGAGGGGACAGGATTACATTCCTTGAGTAATGGGATATAATAAGATGGGGATAGAGTGGGATGAGAAGTGAGAAGCAGTATAGGGGACGGTCATTACATTGACTTTAAATATAAAACAGGCAGTACGCGAAATATTGTGTTTCTAATGTGGACAGTACCTACTCAAAAAAAATTTGTACCTGGGCGAAACCGGGCCGGGCCTAAAGTATAATAATGCAAATATTTGTTTCGATACAAAAGTCGAACCTGAGGTCACCTTTCACATTAAATTTGTCAATTATAGCGCTACTACTTACCCTTTACCGTCTCGGGATTTGAACCCACGACCTTACCGTTCACATGTGTGTTCAATGTATCATAAATATAAAAGATGTATTCAATAATATAACAGTTTCAAGTAACGTTTCCTGCGTGTTACAAATGCGTGATTAGCGGGTGTTGGTTTCAAATAAGGACGTATTTTTACCCGACTACGAATGAAGGGTTATGTTTTTTATTTTGTTATAATATTGTAATGTTACACCCAAATTGTTACCTTGTATTGGTGTTAATTTCAGGGTGTAGGGGAGTTTCTTGAGATTTGAAGGGTGCCGTAATGAAATTAAGCAATCATAAAATATTAAAGAGCGCTAGTTTAATTTTGATACATAGTTGGTTTAGAAATAAAATTTTTAACGTATGAAAGAGGAGTTATCAATTTTTGCAGCTTAAGACTTAAATCTTGAGAAGACACATTTTAGATTGTGTCTTCTATGTATCTTCTTCTTTCTTCTATGTTTAGACATAGAATAACTGACATTTTTAGGTAATAATATGAGATTTAACTATGCTAAATTTTAAATTGTATGACTGTAGTGGTCTTAAGATAGTATTGACTAAATTCGGGCCGATTTAATAACATTACAAATCACAAATCATTGATTATTCAAATATCATTTGATTATTTTATCATTACAGATTTTTAAATGTTTTCCATTCTTTTTTTGACACCGAAATTGTCCGGAATTTGGAGCATTCGATTAAAAAAACATAATTAAAACAAATCTTTTTTATTTAGGTACTTGCAATGACTGCGAAAATAAATTTAAATCATTCCACATTCGGTCCTATGGATGATACTATCTGCTACATAATTGAGAGGGTCTCACATCGTAATACAGGAATTAAATATATCTTGAATACTTTTTTGTGCTATCCTTTTGAAGCAAAATATTTTTGCAGAATGAATGAAACGTGTATCATAATATGGCTTTAAAAATGGCAATTCCTATTTTCACTGTAGCATTCCATAATTGCTCAATGCTCGGGGCTCTTCATAATGTAAATTTCAAAGCGGATACAGCATTTCAGGCATTCTGTAAAGTGTAATATAATGGTTTCTTAGATTTACGCGAATGTTACACATTGAAATAACACTAATTTTTACGGATCTTATGCTTTACAGCTTTCGTGAGTCCGCCCCGTGACCACGAAAGCTGTAAAGCAATCGAAACACCGGGAAGTTAAAAATGTAAAAAATAAACCAAATCGCGATAAAATCCGTAAAAATTAGTTTTATTTCAATTCTGTAATATTTTTAAGGAACTTTCATGTAAACAAATAATATTTTGACTTGGACAACCAGTTCCGACGGCGTTTTACGGAGCGTTTATAGCGTAATTGAGCAATCACTGCCTTATTACCAAATGCTTCAATTACAATTATTTGCTGTCCACTTACTGGTGGTAGGTTTCTCATTTGTAAGAAGCCGACTGGGTAGGTACCACAGCAATGTCTATTTCTCCCGCCAAACAGCAGTGTAAATGCACTGTTGTGTTCCGGTTTAAAGGACATTGTAGCCAGAGTAACTACTGGAAATATAGAGACTTAACATCTTATGTCTCAGGATGGCGAACGCAGGAAGTATGATATAAGAATGCCAAGCATTGCTTTGTAAATCATGGTGTTGTTTGGTTTTGCTACTGTCCATGAGCGGTCGTATCGTTTACTATCAGGCGGACGGGATGCTCTCCTCGCCATTCGACGAAATAAAAATAAAAAACGTAATAACCATTAGAATACCAATTGTTATTATACGGTTAATCAAATCACATTAGTCATAATTAAAAAAATATATAAATGATCCAACCCGCACAGGACAGCGTGGTGGACGACGGCCTCATCCCTCTCAATTGTACCCTCGTTTGTAATAGAAGTTTATTTGTATTCCCCTAAATGGTAACTGCTGAGGATGGTGGTGAAAGCCTATCACATTCGTTCAGGCAAATGTGCAGTTCTTGCGTGTTTGGGTTACGGGTTCAGACTACTTGTACACGATGCCGGTGCCCGACGCCACAGCCGGTGTTGACCCACTGCGCCACGGAATCTGTCACAATGATTTATATATGTCTACAAAGAGATTTCCTGTGGTATGTGAAGTCGAGCATGGTGGACTAAATGGCCTAACCCTTCTCGATCGTAGATCCGGGCCCCGCAGTGGGAGATATATGAATATTGAGTCGGAAAAGCTTATGTATGTTTTTGTTGCAGCGAACCCCGAAGTGCGCGCGCTGTCGGAACCACGGCGTGGTGTCTGCGCTGAAGGGCCACAAGCGCTACTGTCGCTGGAGAGACTGCGTCTGCGCCAAGTGCACCCTCATCGCCGAGAGACAGAGGGTCATGGCTGCTCAGGTGAGGAAAATAAATAAAAGTCCTTTATAGTCAAAGGTTTCGAAATCAAAATCAAAATGTTCTTTATTCAAATAAGTCTTTTACAAGATCTTCTGAATCGTTAATTTCTGCTACCACCGCTTCGGAACGTGTTGTAGCTTTGAAAAAAGAAACGGCGTAAGAAACTCCCTCAGCAACATGAACTGTCTTCTTTTTTGCTTCTTTATCTTTTCTTTCTTTTTACTTTTTTAAAGACATTTATAGTTACAATAGTTTATTTATATAAATGTCACAATAATGTATGTGATATGTATATGTTTTCAATATGCCGGCATAGTTTTCACTACTGGTGAGAATTTGCTGTATATTGTCGCCGATCTATACTCTTTTGCACTCTCTTTGGTTCTCTCTCTTCTAGACTTAACATTAGGTGTCAGTGCGGTTCTTTTGCGTGCACATATAAAAAAGGAGAGAAAAGATACAAAAAATGTAAATATAAACATATTGCCGATTTTTAAAGTGTGAAAGTTCTATTTATAGTTAAGGAGGCCATGAGGCCTTGTATGTCTTTATGATGATAAAGAGATTTGAGATCACGAGGTATCAGTGTATGTAAATCACGAGCCTTCTCTATATATAATCGAGAGAATCGATTGAGAGTGTTTAGGCCAAATAGTCCACCACGCTGGCCTATTGCGGGTTGGAAAATCCTAGTAGTTTATTATAAAAAATCTTTCATATCAGTTCAGGGATCGAACCCACTTCCTCTCGCGACTTTTTAGCTGAACCACGCTGGACAAAACAGATGAGCCCATGACAATATATCTAATGTAACAATAATTCCATTATTGGCACAATAATTAGCTAAATAAAAATAATTTCATTTCATTTCATAATGTTTTTTTTTGCCTAGGTGGCTCTCCGACGGCAGCAAGCACAGGAGGAGAACGAGGCCCGGGAACTGAACCTGCTATACGCCGGTCAGACCACCTCCGCCTCACACCACTACAACGACATCTCAGAGGAATCTCCCGGTATTTACATAAGACTTATTTTTATTAATTTAAAATATATTTTTGCATAAAAAAGAGAATAGGAAAAAAAATGCAAATGTTCTATATGAATGAAGAATGAAAGAATTATTTACCATTTGAGGTACGAAAATATTATTTAATGAATTCTTCATTTGTTTTTACACAACTTAAATATACAACATAGTCTTATGTGGATTTATAGGCAGCATTAAACACTTACCGATAAGTAAAAAAAAAACAAAAAAAAAATTAAAAGTCTACAAAACATTGTTAAAAATTCACACCTTAAAAAAACGATAACTCGGATAAAACGGAAAGTTCTGGAACAAAAGTCTCGGGCCAATTACGCAGATTTGACAACGCAAGTGTTGCCCGGCGAGGAGGGCAAAAAGAAAAAAAACCGGGCAAAATGGCGGCGCGACACCGTCGGTTATTGTTGCCCGGATTAACGAGCTGTTATCCGGGTAATACTTGTTAAATTTCAACATCGGTTTGGGGTTCCGTGGGGCTTTATGAAGTAACATAGTTACCTATAATCATTGACTTGAATATTATAAGTAGGCTTGACATAATTTTTTATATGTCGCTGGATGCAGGCCACTTCCAACAGGCCTGTGTGGAGATCCACGTGGCATTCCTGTGGCTGAAGAAAAAGCGAGAGAGAGAGAGAGAGAGAGAGAGAGAGAGAGAGAGAGAGAGAGAGAGATGAAGGTTTTAAATACAAAATATGACTTGTTGGCCCAATGTTACGGTTAGTTGCAAAACCCTGGCTTTCGTTGTTACATTGGGTGGTAATTTATTTATTATTTATTTATTTATTCTTAACTGCACAAAAAAAGGAAAAGCACTTAAAGATATTACAAATTAAGTAAAAGTACAGATGGCAGTCTTATCGCTCTAGGCGATTTCTTACAGACAACCTTAGGATGGATATAAGAAAAGGAAAAAAAAGAAGAGAGGGCAGTATAGAATTTAAAGGATACAAGCTCCAATTTAAAAAAAGAAAACTGAAAATAAAAAAATTATTAAAATGTAATTTGATTTGACAAGGAAAATGTAAACGGGGTATATCCAGACTGCGACCGAAATCGAAGCCAGGTGGTAGTTTTAGGTACTACAGACATAATGCAACTAAAAAATCCGAAAAAAGAAGCGAAGATTTTAATTTTTATAAGTATCATCGTGTTTGGATGGCAAATACATAGTTTGTGCTAAAATAATAATTTGAACCCATTCTTACCATTGCGTCTTTAAAAATAGAAGGATGTACATTGTACATTATTATTTTAGGAAAAACTACGTATTTACCACCCAAAACAGTAAAAATAATTAAAAACATTGTGGCTATATTTTTTTCGAAAGTTTTAGTTTATTTTGAAATATATTCAATTCGGCTTGCACCGTATTTACCTAATTTTTATTGTAGTCACTTTGCCGTGCCATTATAAAAGAATAAATAACAAATACACCCAAAAGTCTCACACATAGTCCTGACCCCACATTAAGATCGAGTCTTGTGTCGTGGGTATCGAAAACTACGAGACTCTTTTCGGTCTCACAAACACCCAGACCCGAAACAAATACCTGTGGTTCACACAAACATTTGACTCGGTGCGGGAATCGAACCCATTGTCTCCCGTTTCACAGCCGGCGTCTAACCAACTGCGCCACCGAGAGTGTGTAAATAGTTACTAGCTATAAGAATATTTCGCAGTAAAAGCTATCGACATCCCGCCCAAATAACTAATACAATTGCAAGCGAGGATAGCATGGCCCTATATTTAACTACTGAGAATGAAGCAATTTATCCATTTATTATGCAGAACCCATCTACTATATCATACACACATACCTCACAACTTAATTACGAACCAAGTTCCAAGAAAAAGAAGAGAAAAAGTAATACTTTGTTCAACAAACGGCATTTGAAGGAAAGGCGGCGCATTGAGAGCTGAATGTACGTTATCGCGGGTACTTAGTTAATTGCTCCAGACTTGTGGTAAAATGTTTACAGCACGCCTTGTTTGTGATTAATAGACGCTACATCAAAGTGCTGGGGTACCACGGGTTCCAGGAAATGGCGGTTTTTCGACATTTGTTTCGAAGAAGTTGCGTGTGGGTTTGTGATTGGCAATATACAGGGTATACTGACTACGACCGAAATCGAAGGTAGTTTCAGTGATTACAGACATAATGTAACTCAAAATTTCGCATAGAAGTGGCAGATTTTTTTGCAAACTTTAATATCTTTAATATCGTGGATGGATGGTAAATACCCAGTTTTTGCGCAATAGTAATTTAAACGCTTGCATACCATTGCGTCTTTAAAAATAAGAAGGTGAACATCATTATTTTAGGAAAACTTTTTTGTTGCATTGTATCTGTAACTACTTATACTACCGCCTTGCCTCATTTTCGGTCGCAGTCTTGATATACCCTATTATATAGGCCGACGTAATTAAGTCGTTCAGCGAGAAATAGTTTTCTTATGTATTTTGATTTTTACACTCTAAAAACGTCATTACATTGAAACAATGATATCCTATTGTTGGAGCACAACGCCATCTAGCGATCCGCGTGGGAACTGCGCGGACAGCTCACAGCGCAACGATTATAAAATATTTTTAATTTTAATAGATCTTTTATAGATTATCTGGATTCAATTCATTCTCTAGTTTTATATCATTCATTCATTCGTTCTAACGTAATTTTCTAATACGCATTCGTTTTAAAAAGACAATGTACAATAATTAAGCATACATCATAAACGTTTTTATGGAAAAGGGGAGAATTTCATTTGAATATCCTGCCGGCCAAGATTAAAAACATCATACACAAAACATTGGACCTTCGATCCGAATTCATTACATTCAGCAGCAAGAAACCAGTCATTGCCGGTAGCCGGAGAGGACAAAGCACATGGAGTAACCAGGCGTCAGCATCTGAGCATCAGCCAGCAACGGTCAGGTTATCCATCACTCCTCTATCCCTTTCTTATTCGTTCTGTGCTAATATCGTACCTATACGTTTCCAGAGGTTCGATCTGCGTATTTGGCGCACAAGGTGACCCGACTCGTAAGTACCTGTGTCTTTATATACCACCAAAATGAGTGACGATGAGTGCAAAGTTAATATTAGTGATCTTAAAAGACAACGCGGTGCGATCAAAGGTAGATTAACCCTTTTTGTAAACTTTGTTAACAAATTAGACAAGTCATGTGTAGATTCCGTAACCAAAACTCAAGTGAAACTACGAATGCAAGCGGCATCCAGTTTCTTTCACGAGTTTAATCAAATTCAATCAAATATTGAACGTTGTGTGGACGAAAACGATTTATTGTCTCAATTAGAATACAGGGATGCGTTTGAGTGCCAATATTTTTCGAGTACCGCCGTCGCAAAATGTTTCATTGATGAAGATGAACAAAATGAATCGAAAAACTCTCAGTGCACTTTCAGTAAACCTTTATGTGTTAAATTACCACAAATAAAGTTGCCTGCCTTCGACGGATCATACGATCAGTGGTTGGAGTTTAGGAACTCATATGTAACCATGATACATGACCGCCAAGATCTAGATTCAATTCAAAAATTCCACTATTTAAAATCGTCTCTCAGTGGATCTGCATTACAAGTGATTAGTGCATTAGAATTTACGGCCACTAATTACATACACGCTTGGGAGTTACTTGAGAATAGATTTCATAATAATAGATTATTAGTACAAAACCATGTGAAGTCATTGTTTTCTGCACAATCACTCAATAAAGAATCTGCGGCGCAAATCCGGAAATTGATAGATACTGTGTTACGCAATTTACGCGCACTTAATTCTTTGAAGGAACCCACCGATTCATGGGACACGTTGATAGTATATTTAATTGTCACCAAATTAGATACGGCCACTGAGCGGGAATGGGAAACCTATAAAGGTACTCTATTTTCGGATTCGCGTAAAGATTCTAACTCTGTAAA
Source organism: Deilephila elpenor (assembly GCA_949752805.1). Lineage (NCBI taxonomy): Eukaryota > Metazoa > Arthropoda > Insecta > Lepidoptera > Sphingidae > Deilephila > Deilephila elpenor. The sequence continues at coordinate 9,718,543 of OX457118.1, read as the reverse complement.
ACTAGACGATTTACTTACATTTTTAAGGAATAGGGCGGATATGTTAGATATGATAAAATCGAGTAATAAAAGTAACACTATGCATTTCCAAACCAAAAATGATTCAAAGGCATCATACGATTATAAAAAACATTCCAATGCACAACACACTAATAGTTATAAGTGTACTACATCGGGTATTCAGAAGAAACGTAACAACTATACATGTCGGTTATGCAATGGTAGTCATCCTCTCTATTCATGTGCAAACTTCCTTAACATGCCTATAAAAGATAGGTTACAGTTTGTGACATCGAACGGTATATGCCAAAATTGTATACGTAGTCAAATTATCTCGAGCGTATTTGTAAATAAAAATAATTTATTTCAAATAATTCACAAATGATAAATTCTAACAAAGACAAAGACTTGTGTTAGTTATGATGGTTTGAAGCAAAGTCAACTGACGTTGCGATGTCCATGGCTTATATACTATTCTCTTGTGAGAACCGTCTACTTGATACTCTTGGTATTCGCCACTGGTACATCGAATACATTAAGTCAGTTCAGATGAAGCAGCTATACAACTCCTTATTGACCCATTAACCCTGAGGGTTTAATATAGGGTATAAGGTGGCAGGTCGCATAACTCCTCCCTCCTTAAGTACGAAATCATTTCCTGAAACACTTTTCGGATGATGATTTCGGACACATTTTGACAATATAAATTTTCTATTACTAAACACGAAATACAACAATACAAAAATCAATATGAGGTAAAGTACAATAGTTCCTATGCTAACACTGTGTATATTCACTGGTGGCATTTGCCCTTCGTCTTTTATCACTTCACTATCACTTTGTAGAACACGAGACAACACCCGTAGATCTTCCATATTATAGTTGTCCAGGTTGACGGAAGTCCTCTGGAACTCTGGATGCTCAGCAACACTCGGTAGGTGAATAACAGGCATCCTGTGAAGTGTGATCTGGTTTCCATTAATATGACGTTTCCTCAACGTCATTTCTCCAATTTTTACCTCACAGTTTGTGTTTAGCGTAATAATATACGTGCCCAATATTTTATACTGGCTTATATTGTCATCACAATATTCCATAATGAACATTTCAATTTCGGAATATACTATCCACACATCTGTTTGTATGGTTTTAATTTTAAGTTTGCTAGCTTTCACTGGCAATTGCAAACATGAAGTTATATTAGTAGAAAACTTCATTAAATCTGCTATACATGCGTCGTCATTACTAGGCGACACGTTGCTCTCGTAGCACAAGTATATCTGTTCATCTATTTCTCTGCATGACTCCTTGAGCTCTAATGCTTTCAACCCTTCCATAAGGATAAAGGAATGTTTCGGAATAATGAGGAATGTGTTATTCCGGGTTGGATTGAACATAGGAAAGGGATGTAGTTGGTAATAGTTATACACTTTTAATTGAACCGTAGGAACTGATAATATAAAAATTATTTGTTTGCCTTTGATGTAAGCCTTAATATCTATACATCTTTCAATATTTGCAAGATTCTCTACAGTTACAGGTAATATTAATTTATCTACCTTTTCTACATCTCTCAATATATAATATAATTCACTAATATTTAATAGTGACTGATGAACGATATTAATTCTACTAAATGCTATTATAGTTTCAATTTCACTTAATCTTGTAAGTAACAACTGAAAATTATGGATGAGTATATTAAAAGTATTTATAACGAATTCTTTACTTCGTTGAAAATATGTTTTATTTAAATATAATTCAATTTCATCCATATTTTTCTCCAACATAATAAAATTATTCCTACTAGAATTTGTTAAGTTAACTAATGAATCCACTATTTCAGAGACAATAGTCATTTTATTGGAGATAGCATTTTGCTCAGATTGAACTTTACTCAAAATTTGTTCATATCTAATTGCGTCATCATTATCCATATTTCCTGTGATAGCTTTAATAATTGTTCCTAAAGGATTAAGTATTCCTCTTTTAACCCTAATATTCGGAATTAACTGCTCATACTTTTCTACAGTTATATTTCTTATATATTCTGCTTGTAGTTTAATGTCTACAATGCTACCATCTAAAATATGAATATCTAAGTTTTTATCTAAATATGAATTTACTTCTCCATATTTAATAAAATTATATTCCAAGTTTTCATATATTAATTGTAGATCTAAAATCTTAACTATTTCCCAGTTATATAAACTAAGGTAAGCACGACCTTCTTTTACTGGAAGTATACCTGGGTTGGCTTCAATTTGCTGAAGTTGAAGTGCCAGGTTTTGGACTGCTTGGATGATTAAGAGAAGGATGTACCTGTGGAGGACGTTTTATATCTTTAATAGGTACCCTTTTATCTCTATCTTTAGCTTGGACCATAACAGTATTTCTAATTATATTTTCTGTTATTTTGGCCTTTTGATAGCGAGGTTTATCCTTGCTACGCCTTATATTTACTCCTTTTATGAAAACTGTATCGCCGGGTTTAACGTCGAATTCTTTTTCGCCGCCCCGCTTTTCAATAATCTTTTCTTTAATCCCTAACATTCTATCTGTTAAGTAATTATACAAATATTTTGTCCTCTTGGAATGTACTGTCACAATATCAGATGATTTCTTGGATTCGCTGCTATTCAGCGATGGTACAGGATATGTAAATACGGATTTTTCTAATTTGTTAATCCTATTCATCCTATTCATCCTATCTTCATCATCATCATCTGATGATATTATTACGGGAGAGTTACTATTTTGTCTTTCCCTATTCATTCTATTATATTCGTGTTCAATTTCTTGAATCACCGCCTTTATTCTCGGATCATCGTCCGTATTAACTAACATAGATTGACTATCATTATCAATTGCGTTAATTTTTATACGCGATAACGCATCTGCGTTACTATTTTGTTTGCCAGGCTTATGCTTTATGTCAAAGTCATATTCTGCTAATCTCAACTTCCAACGAGTTAGCCTACATCCTGGTTCTTTTAATGAATTTACCCATACTAACGGCCTATGGTCACTTATAACAGTGAATTTCTTTCCATATAAATATGGCCTAAAATGCCTGCATGCCCATACTACTGCTAATAGTTCCTTTTCTATAGCACTGTAGCGGGTTTCTGCACTATTTAAAGTCCTACTCGCGAATGCAATAGGCTTATCACTTCCTATCGGACCCTGTGACAAAACTGCACCTAACGCAAAATTAGAGGCGTCCGTAGTTAATAGGAATGGCTTTGAGAAATCTGGAAATTGAAGTAAAGGTGCATTAGTAAGCAACTCTTTACATTTCTCAAATGCATTTATATACTGTTGGGTTATGATAACTTTATTTCTCTTTTTCAAACAATTCGTAAGAGGTTGAGTGATTTTTGAGAAATCTTTTATAAACTTACGATAGTAACCTACTAGTCCAAGGAAACTTTTTATTTCCGTTGGTGTCTTAGGCAAAGGAAATTTTAAGACTGCCTTGATTTTATCATCATTTGGTTGAAGACCCTTTTTTGATATTGTGTGACCTAAATATAAAACTTCTGTTTTTAAAAAATCACATTTGTCTAAAGTTACTTTTAGATTCATCTCTCTAAGTCTGTCAAATATTCTCTGCAGTTTGCAAAAATGTTCCTGCAAGTTTGACGAATATACTATAATATCATCTAAATAAACTAAGCAATCGACACCTATTAAACCACGCAACACATTATCCATTGTTCTCTGGAATGTGGCGGGTGCCGTTTTTAAACCGAATGGCATTCGTATGAATTCGTAGTGTCCCGACTGTGTCGTGAACGCTGTTTTTGGTTGGTCCTGTTTTTGGACTTCTATTTGGTGGTAACCGCTAGCTAGATCGATTGTGGAGAAATATTTCGCATTACCGAACTTATCGAATAAATCTGAAATATTTGGTATGGGATATTTGTCGTCTATCGTCTTTTCGTTAAGACGCCTATAGTCTATGACCATCCTATACTTTTCTTCTCCGGAAGCATCTAGTTTTTTCGGAACCAAATGGACAGGTGCGCTCCACGGTGAGTGCGATTCCTTAATAACATTGTTCTGTAACAAGTTCCTAACCTGTCTCTCTATTTCCTCATTCTCCTTATGAGAATGCCTATAAGGACGGATATATACGGGATCCTCATTGGTAGTCCGTATACTATGTTTTACCTGACTTGTAAAACTTAATGGAATGCCATCATTTTGAAAAATGTCTTTATACTCAAAACATAATTTTTCTACCTGACATTTTACCTCATTATTTAAATGACCTAGTCTAAGTTTTGAAAGATTTACTTCCAACAACTCATCTATAGTTGGATCTATATCCATAAATTCTATAGAGTTATTCCCTATTTGCGATACAACATTATATACCATTGGTATATTCGCATTTTTTACTTTTAAGACCTTGTTGTTAAAATCAACATTTGCCTTTAGGTCTTGTAACAAGTCTGACCCTAATAATCCATCGTATTTCTTATCTACTTGATAAATATAAAACTTGTGTATCAAGTTCGTATTAAAAATCACTGGAAGCGGAATCTGAGCCACCGTATCATGCTCGCTACGACCATGAGTACTAATTACTTCGAATGGTTCGTTGTATAAATACTTACGAAAGTATTTAAACGCCTTGTTTGGGCTTAAGAATGAGCGAGAACTACCCGTATCAATCATGAATTTACCTAACTTTGGTATATTAATATACGGTAGTTTTATCATGTTATCAACATTATTATAATCTATCCTGGTGGGCTGTCTGAGGCTCCCTTTATAAAATTTCCTACTAGCTTATTATTCCTCACAGTTCGCATTGATACGTCTTGTACCTGATTTTGCGACTGTGGGATGCCAAACTTAAATTGCTGTTGCGGATTTTTCTTGAAAAATCCAGACCTTTTATAGTTATTCACATATTGTGGAAACTGTTGCGGTCTTGGTTGGAAATTTACAGGATTTTTGAATTGAAAGCCCTGTGGCTTTTGATTTTGACCTCCAAATTTAATTTGAGGTTTCGGCAAAGTATTATTATGCTCCTTGAATTGTATTTTATTATATTCGTTTGTTACACAATTTTTAGGTGCTTGTGGCTTTACACATTTATTTTTAAATTCCTTTTGGAAATTAACTTCTTCCATTACGATAGATAATGTATCCTCCAGATTTGTGGACTTACTTAATCTCACAAATTGGATTAAGTTCTCAGGCAAGTTGTATATAAAAACTTTATGTGCTAAGTTATTATATATTATCATTTTTGACGCCTTAATACCTTCGTCCGTCAAAAGATTTACTTTTGCTATCAAAGAACTCCTAACATTTTGGATTCTGTGACACAATTCGATAAACGATTCGTTTAAATTTATTTTAATGCTTTCTAGCTCCATGGCTATACATTCTTCTGACCTACTGTCACCAAAATGCTGAACTAATAGTTCCCTTAATAAATCCCAAGATGCTACATTCTGTCTTTCACTGAGTAATACTGCGGCCTTTCCCGTCAGTCTACTTGTAACACTGTGAAACACATATGTTTGCTGAGCTACACTGTTATCGCCTCTAAAGCTTCTGATAACGTACTCACATTTATTTAAAAATAGACTAAGCAACCGTTCGTCGCCGTCATATCTAGGGATGATTTCGATTATCTCCCGTGGGATTAGCTGTATTTGATTCATTGTTTTAATAAAATAATGCACATACAACACAAAAACACAATGATATCAAAGGCAAAAATAATTAATTCAAATTATTTTTCTACGTAAAATTGGCAATGTTAGTCCAAGATTACGGCGCTATTTTGTGGATTTCCTAATGAAAGGAAAAACACGCCTTTTTAAAAATTGGCGATTTTCAGTCCAATTAAAAAGGAAGGAAAGCGATAGGAAGGAATGAAAGGATTTACTCACTTGCTCTTTCTTCCCATGCTGGAAATTGCTTCTTTATCACTTGTTACGTACTTGACTAATTTATATTTTTTGTGGTTCGCGGATTATTTATCTTTAGCGTTGGTAGTACAATTCGGCGACCTATTTTTGTGTCCCTTCCGAACCTACTTTTAACGCGATATTAAATCCGACCCGACTGCGCCAGTCAAATTATCTCGAGCGTATTTGTAAATAAAAATAATTTATTTCAAATAATTCACAAATGATAAATTCTAACAAAGACAAAGACTTGTGTTAGTTATGATGGTTTGAAGCAAAGTCAACTGACGTTGCGATGTCCATGGCTTATATACTATTCTCTTGTGAGAACCGTCTACTTGATACTCTTGGTATTCGCCACTGGTACATCGAATACATTAAGTCAGTTCAGATGAAGCAGCTATACAACTCCTTATTGACCCATTAACCCTGAGGGTTTAATATAGGGTATAAGGTGGCAGGTCGCATAACTACGTACAGGTAGCCACACAATAAATGAGTGTGTTTTCGGTGCCTGTAAGTTATGTCGTCAAAAACATAACACATTGCTGCATGTTGATAATGACATCAATACAAATGTAGCGCCACAATCGTCAGTTAACAATTATACGTCGTCACAGTCATCCGTCTCGCACTGCGTAAGCGGAACAGCTGATCAGATTGTTAACCCCGAGTGTAAAGCGTTCATCGGCGTAAACGCAAAAGCATTGCAGACAGTTTTGCTGTCAACTGCGTTAGTTGAAGTAGCCGATTCGAAAAATAACTACCACACAGTTCGTGCGTTGCTTGATAGTGGTAGTCAAAATTCTTTTGTAACAGAGAATTTATGTAAGCGATTAAACATACCTATTATACAGTCCATGATACGTATTAGCGGCGTGGGAGAAACGATATCACATGCCAATCAAACGTGTACAATTAATATGCGTTCAAAATTATGCGATTTTAAGACCGATTTGCATTGTTTAGTTATGCCGAAAATCACTGCGCGTATGCCTGCGCTAAACGTAAATTATGATTCTATGTGCATACCTACTTATATTACACTCGCCGATCCTTCGTTCAATATCTCGGCAGAGATCGACATATTGATAGGCGCGGACGTATTCTGGTTTTTATTAAATGAGAATAAAATGATTATGCTGGAGCGTGGTCCATGCCTACAAGATACTAAGCTGGGTTGGATTATATCCGGTCCTGTTTATGATAAACATATGCGTACCTTAAACACACCTACAGTGCAATGCAATTTTACCCAGATTGATTCCCAATTACGTAAGTTTTGGGAAATTGAGGAAATAAATATTCCTCGTGTCTTCTCTTTAGAAGAAAAAATATGCGAGAAGTTGTTTAGTGAAACTACTCAACGCGATAAACAAGGTAGATTCTCGGTCAGAATGCCCTTGAAACATTCGCCGGACGTGTTGGGAGATTCATATAATAGTGCAAAAAATAGGTTTTTGTCATTAGAAAATAAATTGCAACGTTCATCACAATATAAAAAACTTTATTGCGAATTTATGCGGGAATACGAACAGTTAGGGCACATGACACTTTTATCAGACAATATTGACGATGTACCTAAACCATATTACATAATGCCTCACCATGGTGTTTATAAGGAGAGTAGCATGACCACAAAGTTACGCGTAGTCTTTGACGCTAGTGCAAATACGACTAGCAATAAATCACTAAATGATATTCAACACGTGGGGCCTACATTACAAAATGATATTTTCTCCATTTTACTTAGATTCCGACAATATCGATATGTCGCTTGTGCAGATGTCGAGAAAATGTACCGACAGATTACAATTCAACCTGATCAACGCAATTTACAGCTGATTTTGTGGCGGACACACAATAGTAAGCCACTTCTCGTGTATCGGTTAAACACGGTGACATACGGGACCGCGTCTGCTCCATTCCTTAGTATTCGGTGTTTAAAACAGCTGGCGAATGAATGTGGCGATGACGTCATTGCGCGCGTAATCAATGACGATTTCTATGTCGACGATCTGTTAACGGGCCATGACGAATTAGAGGTTTTATTAAATATTTGCAATAAAACATCTCAAGTATTACAAAGCGGTTGTTTACCTTTACGGAAATGGACTTTTAATTCTGTTGTTAACCCGGAAACCTGCAAGAATTTAAGTATAGGTGAATTTTGCCAGTCTAAGACATTGGGTTTAGGTTGGTCTAATAAAGTCGATAAATTATATTTTACTTCTGATTTAAATACGTGTCAAAGCGATAAAATTATAACTAAACGAATAATTATGTCAATTATTTCACAGATATATGATCCATTGGGATTAGTCGCGCCGGCTATTACTACGGCTAAGATATTATTACAGCAGCTGTGGCTGAGTAAAATTGATTGGGATGATGAGGTTCCAAACAATATTGCGTCCATTTGGCATAAGTTTGTGCATACCATTAAATATTTGCCCGAGATAAGCGTTCCCCGTTACGTATTACAAGAAAATGTTGAACGTAAAGAATTGCATATTTGTACCGACGCCTCGCAGGTGGCATACGGTGCGTGTGCATATATACGTTCATATAATGATAGTGATAACTCACCGGCTACGGTTCGGTTATTATGCGCCAAGGGTAAAGTCGCCCCTATAAAAACTGTTAGCATTCCACGCCTTGAACTATGTGGAGCATTAGTTGGAGCAAAATTATATAATAAAATAATTAATTCATTAAACTTAAAATTCGATAAAGTATATTTTTGGACTGACTCCACTATAGTGCAGGGCTGGCTTCGTATGTCACCACATCAATTGAAAACCTTTGTGCAAAATAGGGTTGTGCAAATAAACGATTTAACAAGTAATTCGATTTGGCGACATATTAAAGGCAAGGAGAATCCTGCTGATTTATTATCTCGCGGTGTTTATTTTGATGCGTTAAAGGACGACCACTTTAGCTTTTGGTGGTGCGGCCCTACTTTCCTACGCGACCCGACGTCGAGCTGGTTGACAGCAGCGTGTGATGAAAATACTTGTACTGATGTTGACTTACCGGATGTGAAACAGCATATTACCTTAAATTTTGCTTCTTTGGATGCGGATCTGACTTTTACATTTGAGAGATTTTCATGCTTTAATCGTTTACAAAGAAGTTATGCATACGTGTGGCGGTTCATCGACAATGCACGCACTTCGCGCAGTGCACGCGAAACCGGCTCGTTAACAGTCAGCGAGATAACAAAAGCTGTGCAAGCGTTAACGCGATTGGTTCAAAAACAATCGTTTTACGATGAATATCATAACCTTATACTTAATTTACCTGTAAAGTATAAAAATGATAAGCGCATCAATAAAATCTCAGGCCTAAATATATTTTTAGATGAGAATAATATTATTCGTGTAGGTGGTAGACTGTGCAATTCCCAGTTTAATTACGATAAAAAGCATCCTATGTTGTTGTCTGCAAAGCATCATTTTACATGGTTGTTGTGTGCATACGAACACAAAAGATTACTTCATGCTGGGCCTCAGCTTCTGGTTTCTACCATGCGTGATAAATGGTGGGTACTGGGAGCGCGGAATTTAGCTCGGCAAGTGGTTCATAAATGCGTTACTTGCACTCGCATGAGAGGAAAAACATTAAATCCACTCATGGGTAGTTTACCATCCGAACGCCTCGAATCAAATTTTCCATTTATTAAATGTGGGGTAGATTATGCGGGACCTGTGTTCGTTTTGAACCGAAAAGGAAGAGGCTCGACTTTAATTAAAGGTTACATTTGTTTATTTGTATGTTTCACTACCCGCGCGGTGCACTTAGAGTTGGTTGGTTCATTGTTTACGCAAGACTACTTATTGGCACTTAAACGCTTTATCTCACGGCGCGGTAAACCTTATCAAATATATTCTGATAACGGAAGAAATTTCGTAGGAGCAGAAAGAGAACTATCTGTTATTTTTGAGAATAGTAAAAATATATTAGAATTTGCTAGCAGTAATAATATTCGTTTTAACTACATTCCGCCTTATTCGCCTCATTTTGGTGGTTTATGGGAGGCAGGTGTAAAGTCATGTAAACACCATTTAAAACGGGTTGTAGGTGACGCAAAATTAACTTTTGAAGAGTTCAGTACGATATTAACACAGATTGAAGCTCTCTTGAACTCCCGTCCCATGTCTCCTCTTTCCGCTGATCCTATTGATTATTCCCCTCTCACGCCAGCTCATTTCCTTATCGGCCGGCCGTTGACTGCGCCTGTGTCCGAGGATCTGACCACTACGCCAACCACCCGCCTGGTACGATATGAGCGGCTTGAACAACTGCGACAACACTTCTGGAAGCGCTGGTCCAAAGAATACGTGTCAGAACTTCAACGTCGAACCAAATGGATGACTAACCGAGATGACATCAACTACAACAGCCTGGTCTTAATAAAAGAAGACAATCTTCCGCCATTGAGATGGAGAATGGGCAGGATTATCCGTTTATTTCCCGGAAAGGATGGAATTTCGAGGGTTGCCGAAATTCGCACCGCAACAGGAATCATCAAGCGCGCCTGTTCCAAGATTTGCCCACTTCCTGTGTGTACCGAATGAAGATGGACGCCGATTTATGAAGTCTTCAGCGGTTGGAAGATGGTTCTTCCAAGGCGGCCGGCATGTTGGAGCACAACGCCATCTAGCGATCCGCGTGGGAACTGCGCGGACAGCTCACAGCGCAACGATTATAAAATATTTTTAATTTTAATAGATCTTTTATAGATTATCTGGATTCAATTCATTCTCTAGTTTTATATCATTCATTCATTCGTTCTAACGTAATTTTCTAATACGCATTCGTTTTAAAAAGACAATGTACAATAATTAAGCATACATCATAAACGTTTTTATGGAAAAGGGGAGAATTTCATTTGAATATCCTGCCGGCCAAGATTAAAAACATCATACACAAAACACCTATTATATGAAGAAATTGCAGCAAGTGATGAAGTGAAAGCGATATGTACAGATCGAGAAAAGTACTTCGATTGTCTTTGTATTCGACAGCCTCTGTGGCGCAGTTGGTTAGATGCCGGCTGTGTAACGTGAGGTCGCAGGTTCAGCCTTCGCACCGAGATAAATCTTTTTCGAGTGTAGATATTTGTAAAACCACAAAGACTTTTGTATTTTTACTTTTTATTTCATTTTCTAAGGTTCATCAACAGAGATTCCAAAAACATATATTTATTAGGAATTACATTTGCGACACTTTCTAATTATTGTATCTCCAGGACGATGTACACAACATGGTTTAACAATTAGTAAAGAACTTAAGACAGAACTAAAAATTAAAACTAGAGTAACAATTATACGAATTTAGAGTATCAATAACGTAATAGTGGAAACATAATGAAAACATAACAACAACACGTCAAGAGCTTTGCAAATGACAATCTCAAAACTAAATTTATCACTGTTAGTGCTGAACCAAACGAAATACAAAAAAATGTAGTTTATGATACACGAGACTTCTATCCCAATATGGAGCAGGACTATGTATGTGACTGTTGGATGTATGTATTTCTTAAGGAGTTTGCCCGATATGGCGATAGGCTCGCCCCCTATCACATCGTGGAACGGAACAAGGCGAAACTTCGGTGTCTTGGCTGCACCTTTACCTACCGCTTCTGGAGAAAAGGCGTGTATGTATGTAATTAAGAAGGAGCTTGTATGACTTCTCATGTTTCCGTAAGCGAGTGTAGATCGAGTTGCCATCGGTAGGCGCCCGTCAAAGCATCTGAAACGCGACAAGTGGCCGGTTTTGTGTGAGTCGCGACTTTAAATTAATGCCACTGAATTCATGTCCCAACGCGAAACTAGCTTTGAAGTGCGGCGTTGCCCGCATCTTTCCGCGCTAACAGTTTGCTATATGCGTTTAATTAATGTTTTATATTATTGAGGGTTTTTTGATGTCGCATAACTTTGTTCGCTTATTCGCTGTTAGCCGTGTTTTCTTTTTTCTTTTATTAAAACCTATGTTTGGTTACAAAACGAGAAGTGTTTACTTTTTATTTCTATTGGAAATTATTTTCCTTTTTTGCTGGTTCGAGAAGTGTTAACGTTTTGTTTCCGTTGGTAATTATGTTTATTTTGTTGCTTGTTTTTGTTCTTTTATTAAAAGAAGTTGTGTGTTCGCTGTAGTACCTACCTATTTCATTTAGTTTGAATGGTTTATTTTGATTGTGCAAAATGTATATAATAATACAAAAAATTGCCTCGCTGTGGAGTCGAACTTCCAGCCTCTAGTTTTATAGCCAGCGTTTTAACCTATAGATAAAATTATAGAATATAAGTATGTATCAGTTATGTACCTAGCCGATGTTTTATCAAATATAATAACAAATATATTATAATAAGTATGTATCGAACAATATTCCCCCCCAGGAGATAAAGATGGGAGTCACGTTTAGTAATAAAATGTAATATAAGTCACAATATGTTGTCGCCTCGTTATGAGCTTTCCTCGCACATAAAGAGCCGCGTTCCAGCTCTGTGTGGGACAATTCATGGCAGTTTGGAGGAAATTGTGGCTAAATTTGTTTGTTAATGAGGATACAGGGCCATACAAATATGTATGAAAGACTTGATAGTACGATCAGTTAAATTATTATCAGGAAGGCTACGATTAAAAGCGATCTCTATCTTGAAACAATAGATTTTTTAAACACTTTTAGTTCCATTCTGTAATTGGTACTCGTGCCAATTGGAGTTTGCAATACTGAATACATGAAGACGATAAAAGAAACATAATTATTTTACATACATACATAAATTCACGCGTTTATCCTAGAAGGGGTAGGCAGCGGCGCCACCAGGACACCCACATTGCGCCTTGTATGTTCCGTCCCATGATGTGATAGGGGGCGAGCCTATCGCCATATCGGGCACAAATTCCTGACTCCGGATTGATAATGAATAGAAAAATCCAATGTCACTTTGCACGACTCGGGATTCGTACCCGAGACCTCAGCTGTGTAGTCGTACCGCAGTACAACCACGCCACCGAGGCAGTCAGTATAATTATTTTACTTCAAATAATATACACCCCGTTTGAGTAAAATAAATCGCTAGTATGACATGTCAACAGTATGTCAACAGGCAAAGCAGCACCGTTGATCGGAGTTGTTATATTATGCACATTCTTAAATTAGAGTTTTTTTAATGTCATGAATCGCGAGAGCATGCCGTTTGCCTTACACAAAAAAAAAACACTGCTAATATTACACTTCTTTTACAAAAAAAGATCCTTTAACGCATAGAAACCGATGCCAGAAAGCGATAACTATCCGCGCATGAAATCGCTGCCGCTCCCACTCCTGGTTTGGACATGCGAAGGCGTGGAGAGCTATGTAGCAGGCATTGTGGTCGCAGAGGTATGCGGCAATATTACTGTATAGTGTGCTTCCTTATATCATCTGTTATAGCTTTATTATTACTTATTTGGGCTCCAAGAAACTGAATATACAATGATAGAGACTATCCTTATTTGGAAGTACCTAGTACTACACTAGCATTTTACACAAAAAAAAAATGCTATGAGAAATCTCATACATACAAAATACAATTGGCGGTCTTGTTGCTCAAAGGCAATGTCTTGGATATATAAGCTCGCTGCCTACCTCTCTGGGACGTAGTAGTGACGATATGTATGCATGTACTGTATTTTCTTAACCTACAATCAGCTACTGAGCCCATAGAGTGGGAAATCCTTACAGGTCGTCTATGACCTTCCCTTGATAGTTATAAAATTTTATTTTTAGTTCCAAATTTCGCCACTCGCTAATAGATTTTGAATGATCTGTAATTACACTTTTGTTTTTTAATCGTTTTATTATCAGTCACCAAAAAGGTTTTAATCTAACATGCAGTTTTGAATGATTTAACATACAGACAATCAAAGGTCAATCGATCGTAGGGTGCGCCACCCCGCGGACACAGAATCAATCAAACGCGCCCCGCCGTGGGGGTGAAAACCGCCCCTTATTAATTTCGTTTAATTGATGCTTTTATTAATTGGATTTTAATAATTCTGTGCGCGTACGTGCAACCGTTTTGCATTCGTTTTTTAGGTATTTTATGGTTGGTGAAAAGTTGAGTACATATTAATTTTGTATTTGGAAAATAATTTTATTTTTATTAAAGATAATTTTGCACTTTGACTGATTGGACGCCGCGCAGTTAATATATGTGTATAGCTTGTGAAACGAGAGCGCGCGGGTTCGAAACCACATTGAGGTAAATTTATAAGATTTATATTAGTAACTAGTATATGTGTGTGTATTGATAGTCAATCACCACGCACTTTAACGGTGAAGGAAAACATCGTGAGGAAAGGAGAGAGGTTCTTAATTCGTTCGAATCATGTTTTTTTAGTTATAAATGTCTGCTGGTAATTTTTTGATGATACGTCTAAACCCAGTACCGCCTTTATGTAATGCAAGTTTGTCGTCTTCGTATACGTATTATACCGGCGATATCAAGACTGCGACCGAAAACGAAGCCAGGTGGTAGTTTTTCTGGTTACAAACACGATGCAAATAAAAATTTCGCCAAAACAGTGACAGATATTTATTTAAAAAAACTTTAAACATCATAGTTTCTGGTTGGTAAATACCTAGTTTTTGCGAAACTCCTAATTTAAGCCATTGCTTACCATTGCGTGTTTAAAAATAAATAGGTGTACATCTTTATTTTAGGAAAACTATGTATATATCACCCAAATACGACGATAAGTAAAAAATTACACAAAAAAAAAATAGATTTTATTTTGGGAAATTTTTACTTGCATTGTGTCTGACGTCACTAATACTACCACCTGGCTTCGTTTTCGGTCGCGGTCTTGATATACCCTGTATATAAAAATTGCCCAGTGTGCGAAGCTGGCCTCTTGTACTATTACAGCCTGAATCATATACAGTTTTAAAACGTATCATAGTTGTCGAATATTTTGTCCCTTTCGAACGACTTTAGAATTAAGTTTGACCGAAGAAGACAAAACATTCGATAACTAAAATACGTTTTAAAACTGTCTATGAATAAGGGTTTAATTATTATTTCATTTCTTTGCCAAAAAGGATTAAATAAAAATAATAATATTCTTATGGAGATTTGTTTTCCTACAATGTTAAAGTTATAGCTAATTTACAATGAATACCCACGTAATTTTGAAAATTAGTAATTCAAACTGCGATTTTCCTTACAATCCGTCATCCTACGCGATATAAAATAAACCGATAACCGAGTATATTGGTAATAAAATCAATACTAAATAATGGACCCAAAAAACCGTAATTTAGGGATAAACAGACAATACTTCTGCAGATTATGATGTAATCGCAAAGGGGCTAAAACCAAATGACAAATATTGGGTTACAAGGTTATTGTATGACCGCATGGTTCCAACATTTGGTCAAGTAACGTGATATTTGCCAAATATATTTTTCCTTGCTTGGGTAAAAAATATAACCCTTATAGATAACGGTGAAATAGCTCAGTTGGTAGACTATTGAAATGTTATTAGGTTCGAAAAATATTTTGTGATTAAGTAAATAATTATTTAGTGGTAAAATCCTAGGATAATTAAATTTTCTCTTGAAATGCTCGTAAAGCCGTTGGGGTCAGCTTACGGTCTAATGAATTTATCACTAATTATCAATAATTCAGTTGGTTAAATGCATGAATTTATAAATGTCTAGTTTTGTTAGTCTTGTCTCTTCATTATCAGCGACTATGTGCCAATCGATTTTCTTTTCACCAGCCAAAGCTGCATTTCCTAGTCCGGGACTCGAAGCACCACAAATTGAACATTGCCGATATGCTAGAGTAATACACGTAAGGACAGTGAATTACGGCATGCGTGTGTCGTGCATGGCAGCCGGCCAACGCATTGTGCCGAGCCATTGTGCTTTGATTTACTGCAACGCATGTGCATGAATTATGCTCCGAGCCTTACTGTTCTCGATAATTAATATTACAAGTATTAAAAGAGCTGTGGAATAGCCACCGCGTACGGACAATGACACGAAAGGTGGATACCTTGTTGCGCTGGAGCCCTGGTACTGCGAAGGTTTATGGGCAGTGGTAGCCGCTTACCATCAAGATGGCTGCTAGCTCATCTGCCTTTATGGGCAACAAAAAATACAGAGTCCTGACGCCACACTAAGATTTGCGTCATGGGTATCAGAAAGAACGAGAGGGTTTTTAATTAAAACTCAAATATTTGGGTACAGTGCTGGAATCAAACCTAGATATTTTCTTTGCACATCCGGCTATTAACCAACTGTACAAATAAGGTTGTCGAATTCGTCCAACTTAATTTCGAGATACATTTTGAATTTAAGAAATATTGATCAATAGTCGCAACAATTTCGTCACACCAACTCTGAGATTAAAAGTCGCATTTCAACTTCAGTGACTAATACAGCAGACACGATGATATTAAACGTGTAGGGGTGGGGGTGCGGGGGTGGTTCGTGGTATTTATTTATTGCCGGTGTAAGCCGAGCACAATGAGCGTGCTACATACAGTGGCGCTTAATTTACTGCACCGCGGGATGCTAGGGTTGCCACTTGCGGAAAATGAGGGAAATTTCGTTAGTTTTTATACTGAATAACGTGACTATAATATCATACTTGAAAGTAAGTGCAATGTACTAAGCCCATATGGGAATGCTATACTCATAATAATAAGCAACGTTTTACTAAGGGGTGAACTCAGATATCGCGAAATCAGCTGTTTCAAGGACGCAAATACTGCATTGAAGTAGTTAAGTACAGTATTTACAGTATCCAACTTTTAACAGAAGATCATTTTGCCTGCTCGGAACAGCTGATTCTTTTGCGCGGTTTCTGGGTTCGCCCTATAGTAAAAAAGTTTTTTATAATGAAGAGTATGCATTCCCATATGGGCAACATATACCATTTCTACCTAACCCTGTATAAGCAGACTGAACCCGAAACGCGAAACCCTAGTGAGTGTTTCTTTGACGTGTACGGTGATTGCTGTATAATAAGATACAAGTATCATTCAATCGGTTTACGTTGCTTTATCCATCAAGGAATCCCTTTGAAAAATGATCTAATTCCGAACAAATAATAGTAATATAATGTGGATTTCCCTATTTAGATATGTAGCTCAGAAATAAATAAATAAATAAATACACCCAACAGTCACATACATAGTCCTGACCCCACACTAAGATCGAGTCTTGTGTCGTGGGTATCAGGAACTACGAGAGACTTTTCGGTCTCATAAACACCCAGACCCGAAACAAATACCTGTGGTTCACACAAACATTTGTTTCGTGCGGGGATCGAACCCGCGGCCTCTCGTTTCTCAGCCGGCGTCCAACCAACTGCGCCACGGAGGCTGTCAATAAAGAACCTACAGATTTAAAATAAAAAAAATCTGACGCTAAGCAACATTGTAACCAAGCCGTCACGATAAAGGAATCAGTTTCGCGTAATACCAATAGCTCAAACACCTATCACCGTCATCATCATCATCATCATCATCAGCCCGTTGCAGTCCACTGCTGAAAACACCAATGTTGCATAACAACTTGGCAGTCGCATTTTATTCAATCCGTAAGATTAAAAAATAACCATTAACCAATAATATACTCGAGATAATTAACCCGAGACAAATGTTTGTGTGAACCACAAGTATTTGTTTCGGGTTTGGGTGTTTGTGAGACCGAAAAGTCTCTCGTTGTTCCTGATACCCACGACACAAGATTCGATCTTAGTGTGGGGTCAGGACTATGTATGTGACTGTTAGGTGCCTGTGAATACCAGGTATAAATTACATTAAACTGTATTAATATTATACTTGTCGATATAAGACTTATGCATTGAAGGAACATTCCCTTAACAATATGTCATCATTTCCATAACATCAAGTGGCGACAAGTGACAACCCTACATTCGCAATAGACTACTAATTCACCGATTGGATGCACAACCGTGCTATCCTGATCCAATTAAAATTAAACTTTATTACATTACACACAAAACACATATTCCTATAATACAATTTCACAATGGACATTTGGTTTATTGTCACCACCCGTCGATTGAATCCTATAGAGAAAATTTACTGCCCAAATTTGAACTTTATATTGTGGAAAATAAGGTAGGTATTAAATTAATAACAATTCAACAGAAGTTGCAAACAATTGGTAGATTTGCGCCGGGTTCCGTATTGTATCACTAATTTCTGATATTGGCGTCCAAGGGTAGAAAATTAGGGGTTAAAATTCAACAGGGTTGAATAGGGATGGCTTTTAATAATAGTTTTATGATTATTTAATAATGGCGTTGGGGTTGTGAGTCTTATTAAATTTGTAGTGGATCCGAATTTATTAACTTTGATCAAAATAAAGCTTACTGTCGTATTTTGATTATTTATTGCTATTTTTAAATAGGGTTGGAGGTGGTGTAGTCACGTTGTAGCCATTTGAGACCAGAATAGATGGGTCGATTTCATTTTTCGGGTAAATGCTTAAATCCGTTTAGTCTGAGAGATTGCAGCAATTTTTGGGTTGGTGTTTGAGGCGAGCTGAAAACTTGTCCCATACCTCTCTTATTATACAGAGCTGCAGACCTGGCTGGTGAGTAGCGCGGCTAAATCTTTAGGGGTAGTTCTAAAAATTATTTCTTTTCCAAATATGTGTTAGTGGCAAAATGCAATATTTATATGTTGTTGTTTAATGAGAATAAAAATTTGAAAAATAAAATAATAAATTTAAAACTACCCCTAAAGATTTAGCCCCGCTACTCATTAGCCAGTTCTACAGCTCCGAGTTGGGGTACCTAATACCTATAAAACTCCTATTACCTCTCCAGGTATGGGAGAAGTTTTCAGCATACCTCAAATACCTAACCAAAAATTGCTGCCATCTCTCAGATTATTGGGTTGTGCCAGCAAATCAATGAAAGTTATGGTAAACTGTTATGAATTGATTAAGTAGTGCCAAAATAAGTTTGTTTCGCCGATACCTGGGGAATATCATAAGTGTGTGTTTTGTGGTCGAACCTGTAACCTTAGATTTGAACTGCATCCTACTATCGTAAAATTTCACATAACCTATCAAAATATTGTAGGCAAATTTTCGGACACAAAATTACACATGTATATCTAGTTACGAAGCCAACACAACAATCACAACTAGCAACTGTAAACAAATTATCAGTTATCTGAAGCGTGATCTGTGTGTTTGCATACAATGTCCTCCCTCTCGATGTGTGATAAGATTGGCGACGTGACTGAAACACGCGCCTCTTGTGAGGGCGCGACCCTCCGTCATTGTATTGCAAGTTAAATTTTAAAGTTCTATTTGAGGTCTTGTACGACAAATACTATTTATGATAGAGCTTTATTTAAATGTTTTAAGGTAACAAACAATTATCAAAGATCACTCAAATCCACCGAGCACCGACCAGATTCTTTTATTTCTAGCAAGCGATGTCTATTTCTCCCGCTAAACAGCAGTACAAATGCACAGTTGTGTTCCGATTTCAAGGACATTGGGGCCAATTGTTATTGTAGATTTTCATCTTTAAATTCTTAGTAATGAACTGTTTAATTAGAATTAACACCTAATGTCCCAGAATGGCGGGATGCCGTATCATCATTACTTGGTATTAATTTCTGGATATTCCACTGTCTTTTTTTGCTTTTTTACGATTCAAGCGTTCTCATTCTCACTAATAGAAATTGACTACTCTTTATAATTTTCAGTTTTGCTTGACTATAATTGTAACATCATCCACATCAGATAACACAGGCTTGTTTTAAATTATAATCAAACAGAACCCCGAACAACCCGGAGATTTAATCAAAACAAATGCTAGGGTACAAGGATTTAATAAAAAAAAGCATTGAAAAGAAATAAAATTGAAGAAGCCGGCAAAGAGACGGGCTCTAGTTACACGTCGAATTGCTCGCGTGTATCGGTTACGCGGAAAAAAGGGAAAAATCTATAGGACTATGGAAATGGCAAAGATGAACGTAGGGAGCAAGGTACTCAAATTGGTTTTACTGGAGTAGGAAACAAAGATTAGCTTTTTTTTATTATTGGTCAAAGTCAAAATACTGTCGAATTGAAAACTTTTCGACTTACCCATTTCAAAATAGAGGCCCTCTACGATCTTCTGTCGCCGAAACCGCTGTAGTCAAATTTATAAGAAAAACATACATACATACATAAACTCACGCCTTTATCCCCGAAGGGGTAGGCAGAGGCGCCACTAGGACACCCACATTTCGCCCTGCATGTTCCGTCCCACGATGTGATAGGGGGCGAGCCTATCGCCATATCGGGCACAAATTCCTGACTCCGGGCTGATAATGAATAGAAAAATGCAATATCACTTTGCCCGACCCGGGACTCGAACCCGAGATTTCAGCTTTGTAACCGTACCGTAATACAACTACGCCACCGAGGCAGTCAGTATAAGAAAAAAACTATCTCTTCATACATGCTTCATTCTGTGTGTACATATTAGATTACGAGTATAAACGCTTGTTGTTTATATTATGAAAACACAATGCGATAAATACATATATTTTAATTTTATTTGTAGTTCCAAATTTCGCCACATGCCAATAGGTTTTTAATTATATGTAATCAACATAATTTAATTTAAAAAACAACTATCAATTTTCAGTTATTTTTAAAGTTACGTCTGTCAACCGCAAACTCGAGTTGCAAGTTGTAATTAAATTGCCGTTTCCAGTCGATCGCATCGCGCTTTAAACATATCAGCCACACGGAACCCTCGGGCGCTGTCGATTACTCAACCATTAACCTTACCCCCCAAATTCGAGTGTTGTTCAAGTGATCTCCAAGCTAAATAGACAACAAACACAACACACAAAATTACATCTTATCACAAACAACATAAAGTTTATATTCATTTGTAATGTTTTTATCAATCATGGGTTACCTGTTGAGGGATTTTGAGTTTTATATCTTCGAAATAAGGTTGGAATTGCGTTGTTAATTGGCGCAGTTTATTTTTTCTTTCCAAAAGGTTTCAATAACTGGTCAGTATTAAATTTTTATAGCGAAGTGCTCATTTGTGTAATACTACACGTTTACTTGTCGGATGTTTCGAGTGTTCCTCTATGGGTGAGTGTGCGATTTAAATTAGTAGGGTTATATTGTCGAGAGATATTCCGATGGATTCGAGTGCTCGTAAGAGCTACAAATATTGAGGTGCTTGGGACGTGGGTTGTAATCTGATAATGTTTTTTATTTGAATTTGTATAGGTTACGTCAAAGCCATTCGATTTATTTACGCTAGGAGATATTTTTTTTAACACGTCTTTTTTAATACAAATTAAATCTTGAAATATTAAAAGTGAATTCATAATTCTTCATTCAAATAGTTTGGCACAAAATCTTTAGAAACACTAACTAATACTATAGAGGATGTACGTAGTTTCAATCAATGTTATCACAATCCTGTATAAGCTCTGAAACTCTGATAAATTATATAAAGGATCTATACCCACCCTTTACATTAAGCAGCGCATACAGTCTAACAGAATTAACCCTTAACTCACCACAAAATACTGAAAACATTTATAAAAACGCAAATCCCAACCCTTCCTTTCACAAATTGTAAGCACTTTTTATACAATGGAATCTGAGGTTGCATCCGCTGACCTCGAGTGGACACGAGACGGAAGATACGCCGAACTCCTTTGTGAGACAAGGACGGGGATATGACATGAGTGCTACTCGAAAAATAAATGGTATCGGAATCATATGAGAGAGACGGAGATAGGATTTATTGCGAGTGCAAAAGAGAAGGATGGTCTGTGCTCAAATGCGCTCGAGTGGTGGACCGATGTTAGAATAAATTAGTTGCTATTTATAAAATTATTTTACTTTAAAGATATAAATGGCGTGTGCCTATTTAAATTTCAAATTTAGAAAGCACTGTGTTATTTATATAAATTAATATCAACCGGAGAAACTCTATTGACGGAGTAATTAATGAAGACTACTATTTCTACAATCAGGACAGGTTTAGGCGTTAGTTTGTCATGCTGTCCTAATATAATGTGATATTTATTCTTTATTTAAAAGCTTTATCGCTTTGCCAACTGCCTCGATGGCGTAGTTTTACTACGGTACGACTACAAAGCTGAGGTCTCGGGTTCGAATCCCGGGTCGGGCAAAGTGATATTGGAGTTTTCCATTCATTATCAGACCGGAGTCAGGAATTTGGTCCCGTTATGGCGATAGGCTCGCCCCCTATCACATCATGGGACGGCACATACAAGGCGAAATGTGGGTGACCTGATGGCGCCTCTGCCTACCCCTTCCAGGATAAAGGCGTGTGTTTATGTATGTATGTTTATCGCTTAGCAACAATGACGTCATATAAAATCATCGCTAAAACTACTACAACTTATAAAGTAATTACAAAACGTCGTTCCTTGTTAGATTACATTCACATTATAATCAAGACTTTTCCCTTAATATTCAAGTTACCATAAGAATTAACTTTAAAAAAGAGAACCCTTTGGAGCGAACCTGCAATCTTTAGTTTCACAGTCTTGTTCCTTGCCAACTTGACTACTGTTTACGATTAAAATTATACAAACCATGTTTTAATATACTCCTTGTACTCGTATACATAAAAGATGATACTATATTAAGTCGCAGACAGAATTGAATCCACGACCTCACGATTCGCAGCTGGCTCAAAACCGCTTATAACCATTGATATGAAATCGAACCGCACATAAAAACTGTATTTAGCACAAAAGACAGCGTAGTACAATGAAACACAATCGTCAATTGAAATTATTCACAACACAAGCACGCCCTCGCTGAATGTAGAATAAATACACAGGAATAAAACACTTTATTCCTTTTTATTCATTTTATTGCGCTGACAAATACTGGCCATATGAGTCTCGTTAGAGCGGGATGTATGCGTGCGAGTGAAAGAGATGGATAATTAATAAAGGTTTGTGAATGTTTTGTTGTGTAAATAACAAGGGCTTTATGTATTGAAATATTTTTTGTTGAGGCTCGGAGCATATGGCTGCTGCAGTGGGACGAGACATTATAATTAATATGTATAAAGAATAAGTCCCCTTGTAAAAGCAAAATGGTGGACAGTGCAACGGACGTATTCGCCAACAGAATTTATAAGAATGAATCCATGTTTTTTCTACTGGAATTTCAAAATAACTAGAAATCTTATTACTTAAAATTCGTTTTTTACTACGCGTTATATATCCTACTTCGTCAGCTTTTGGAAATATCCAGAAAGCTCTGCAACAAAGCTGTTACTAATAGTTGATTTTCTGTGACACGATAGTACAACCAACCAGTTATCGGAAATTTTCGTAATGTTATGTTAACGATCTATTATGAATGGCTCTACCACTTCGTAAAACTTTGAAACTGTTTTAGACATGCATTTCTACGAGAATTTTCTAAATCAATAAATAACTATGGATACATACAGATGTAACAAAGGTGTTCTAGGCTTATACCACAATCTTTGTTGATATAAATAAATTTACGTACTTTATTTTTTGTTTCATATTTCACCCATATTTTATGGTTCTGCATGAATTAAACTTTGGTTCAATGTTTTTTGTTTTTTACATATAAACTGAAACCGAAAGTGATAATACTGGACAGGCAACAATAAAGCTGTTATTTCACGTCAGCTTCCTATGAGACAGCACTACCATGACCGGCCCAACTCATTGGTGCTTTAGCGACTTACAGCAACGCTTTATCACTACAAATACAACATTTTGAAGGTTTTAAGGTATCATAATTTAACATCCCGTCGTCTTTTAAACTATATTCAAAATAATTGTTTTCGTAGGTACAAACTAAACCCCGAAATAAAGCTGTGGAGTTAAGTGTGATAAACAGAGATGTAGTAATGCCCGCCGTACGCTGGAGCTCGTTCAAATACAATTGTCGGTCTCAATTAGAATGTAGGCTCCACTGGCGTGTGCGAATTTAATGGCTACCGTTATTGTTTTTTTAAACGCCCACCGCGGGGGAGGGTTTTCGGAATTTTCGCGAAATTTCACCGTGAATTGGAAGGCGATATGTGTTTATCGATATTTGTGTGGTGTTTTGTATTTTAATGTAACATTGAGGGATAGTTTATGTACTTTTAATTTATCGGGCAAATATATTGATTTTCTTCATGGTTGTGTGAGCAATTGTAAAGGATGTGTGATGACGGAAATCAGAAACCAATTACAAACATGTAGGTCGCACGATTTTTTCGGAATGCAGTTCGGAAATATTTTGAATAATCGGTGGAATTTCCCTTTAACGCTTCAACATTTTTGTAAATATTATTACAATTAATACTAAACAATTCAATCACTAAACATCAACTTGATATTCTGTATTTCCGACACTTTTCGATTTACTGATAGACATGGATAAATCCATAAATAATATTCCCAAAAAAGCTATTACAAACTATTAATTAATTTAAATCTCGAATCACAAAATCCCCATATAATTTGCGTCCTTTCTAGTATCAAAACAACACGACACAGAAACGGTTACTCAAACGCGCAACACAGAGCCCTCGACAGCAGAATGGCAGAATGGCAAAACAGAACAATATCAAGCGTAAGAGTAAAAAGCAATGTGTGCGCTGTTGCCTCGAGTGCGGTGTTCGTACTGTTTGTGCCTTTTTGTGCTCGCACGCGCAATGTTGAGAGTCACTGATGGGTTTAGCTTTTAATAGTAGGAAAGGCTGTAGAAGAGGAAGGCTACGTTTCAGAGACATCACTCAAAATATAAAGGACTCGTTTCATTTTTATTTATACTTTTACTACTACTATATTTATCATTTGTTTTTATTTTGATAATATTGCGTAAGTTTAGAGAGTTGTGTGTATATAGCTTCCATATCTAGGATCTTTAAGTTGGCATACTCTTATTAGAAATATAGTCTTCATGAGTCTTAAATTATAAACCCTCTTAAATAAAATAATAAAAAATTAATATACTTATCAAGCTTTACATTTTCTATCCACGATCCTCCACTTCTAACCTCGGGTCTTCTAACCAATTAAAACTTCAATTAAGAGCATTCATCTTAAATCCCACAACCTAATTTACTTTTTTCTTTGTCAACAGTACAAAAACGGGCGCGCATCACAGAAGTGTGCTCGACCAGCCCGTCACCATCAGCAGACCAGTCCCAGGAGGTGAAGACACCAGCCAACACACCTCCTCTCACCACCCCACCCCCGCCGTCGCCCTCAGACCACGAGCTCAACGTCGAAGAGGAACCTGACGAGTCAGAAACCTCCCTCACTCCAGAAAATTTATCCATGAAAGAGACAAGAAACGACGAACTCCCCGTGAAGAAAGAGGACGAAAAATGGGAGCCCAACGAGTATAAGTACAAAATGTTCAGACGTAAAGAAGTGTCAGAACATATTCCTGAAGAGAATCATTACCAGAACCAGAAGTCTCCTGTCGATGTGTTGATCAAGGTCTTTCCACGGCGCAGTCGGCAGGAAATTGAGGCTATTCTAGCAAGATGCAAAGGTGATGTTGTAGCTGCTATGGAGATGATGATCAACGGTCCAGAAGCAGCCTATCAGGAATCTCCTCCGTACCTCCAGAATTATCAGTCAAAGTCTGCATTTTCTCCGCTATCGAACCAGAGTTTTAAGTTCTCTCCTTCAAGAAGATTCCTGACCCCTCCTTACAGTGGGACAGGCTATCTTCCTACAGTGATAAGACCGCCTCCAGAGTATCTGTCCTCGTTTATGCCGCCTTCAGAGCTGATGTATGGAAGACAACTC
Organism: Deilephila elpenor; assembly: GCA_949752805.1. Lineage (NCBI taxonomy): Eukaryota > Metazoa > Arthropoda > Insecta > Lepidoptera > Sphingidae > Deilephila > Deilephila elpenor. Next base: position 9,692,753 of record OX457118.1, on the reverse strand, counting down.
CAAGTGCAGTCTCCCGGAACATCTCCCACTTCAGATAATACTAATAATGAAGGGTTTTCTGATTAGGGATACCTGAATTACTGGACTTTCCTTTAAGGCTCTTGTACCTTGGAGGTTTATTAGGGAGCTGATGACGTCATTTATGACGTATTAAAATGTGTAATTATGGCTACCAGGAATCTTATTACCAAGTTGACCTGAAGTCCCACATTAAGAGATTATGAAATATAATTGGTGTGGGATTGCTAAAATATGTAGGGTTAAATATATTAAAATTTAGAAAGTTGATATTTGCAATAGTTACATTAAAATATGGATAAAATACCTCTGAGGTGCAGATCAGCGCAAATAAATCAGTGAATACTGAAAATATATCGACAATGTGACGTTCGACTAAAACATATTTATTAAAAAAAAAACTTCATAACCAAACTTAATAGTAAAACCAGTGCTTAATAGTGGTAAAATTAAATGGAAAAGTCAAATACTTATTAATTTGTATAAAATGTGTTCAGTAACAACCTTAACAATATCTAATTAACACCTGTTAAAAAAATTCTTAGTTCTTAGACAATCGAAAATAATGTCTCGGTGTATATTATACTTTAATTGAATCGTCTATTTATAAATGTTGTCAAAATACTATTAAGTCTTACCAATTGTTAAAACAAATACTATAAATGGTATACTGGAATAATCGATCCTAAGAATAAATGCTACGAGATTTCCTATGTGTAGTTATAACACTACGCTACTACGAACATTTATGACATTGCTACGCAGTCTTAATTACTACGCGCGTAGTTAACAGTTACTACGCTCGTAGCCACTTCATTACTACGTGCGTAGTAATGAACAAATGCCATTGGTAATTCTGACGTATTATTGAATAAAATTAAATATTTTAAGTGGTTTATAATATGGATGCTTGTAAATACATGTGAAGCTTTGTAGCTATAGATACTTTATATTAATAGAGGCAGTTATTATAGTGAAGAATAGATAAATATACGGATTTTGTCGACGCGAATATGTTGACATAAAATATGTATTTTTAAAAAATATTGAATTACAATGAGATATTTTTTAACAAAAGCCTTATTATCGGATTTTTTTAAATATAATGTTCTTAAATTAATTTGCTGATGATTGTTATTCTTGTCAAGATTTTGGAAAGCTAAATCATACAATTGTCTTTTTAAGGTATTCGATTATATTTTTTAAATGTTTGACATGTTCGCGTTGGTGTTCGATTGTATTTTCTTCGAAAAAGGTTATAGCTATAATTGTATATACATTAGGTATTCGAAATTTATATTTATAGATAATGTAACTTAGCGTTAAAGTTCGTACCTTGATGATAGAAGAGACTTTTGCCAATTTAGTAATCATTTTGTGATCTACATATTGTATTTTTAAAATAGTGTTTTTTTTATTTATACAGGGTATATCCAGACTGCACCGAAAACGAAGCCAGGTGGTAGTATTAGTGACTTCAGACACAATGCAACAAAAAAAAATCGAAAAAGCGACAGTTTTTTTTTATTTTATTTTTTATTACTCATCGTCTTATTTGGGTGGTAAAAACATAGTTTACGTATAATAATAATGTACACCGTTTTATTTTTAAAGACGCAATGGTACGCAAGGGCTTAAATTGCTGTTTAAGCAAAAACTAGGTATTTGCCACCCAAACTGACGCTATTTTTCCGAAATTTTTTATTGCATTGTGTCTGTAATCACTATAAAACTACCTCGTTTTCGGTCGCAGTTTGGATATGCCCTGTATTAATTCATCTAATTTAGTTACTTTTATCACAATTATACCCGGTATGAGTAGAGAGTTCAAACTTTTGATATTTGAGACATCGTTTTTAATACACAATCTTCTCTAAATATTTAGTTTGCTTTACGGTAAATTATATTTTAAATTGTTACTACATTGGCCACAAGTCATTCGTTATAGAGTAGGTAACTAGATACATAACAATAATAATGTATACATATGTAAATATAATAGTTTAAGAAGTAAGTGAAACTTTCATTTTTCCTATTTTAAAAGTATCTATTTTTTCTTATGGATTTTATCCTTTAGGAGCTTAGTTCATTATGTATTTTACTGCTTTTATTTTCAACTTCTAAGACACTATTTTATTTCTGATCCCAGTACATTCAAGATTTCCGACTACGTCATACAAAAATACTGTTTATTTTACCGTAAATTTACTTTATCATCAGATTATATTTCACAAGAACTTGTTATCCTTTTTTGTAAGCTACGGTATAATTTATTATGTAGACCTTTTTAAATTTACTTTTTCATGAATTTCATCTAATTTCTAATTAATTTATTTCTCAGCTTTCCGATATTAGTTACTTTATAATAAAAAAAAGACATGTATGTTTAATTTTGGTCAAATTTCCACCCGTATTATATCTCGTTCTACTATCGTCATTAAAATTAAAAGCATATACAAAATTTTATATAGTAATAATTTAGAAAAGCATTGTAAATATGATAACTATTGTTCTAGAAGTATTGATGTACAATATACGTATAGTATGAAATAATGTGCTCAATAAAATGAAAAAGAATTTTTGTCTTTTATTTTATTTTATGGCCAGGAAGAAATCAATGCTATAAGGTCACCCATTGTACCATTTTTATTGTTATTCAATTATTATCTTACTTGATATCTACAATAAAGAGTATAAATAAAATAAATAAATAAACACATTAGAAGGCAGATGGCATGAGTCGATTGTTAAAGGATAGGCCATAGTTTGATCATCAGTAGTAACTTGGGTTTTCTTTTTCCAACCAACATAATTCCTGAAGATTTTACTTCTGATGTCTACTACCCTTTAGGAAATTAGGAAAAATAATGTTTTCTTTTCTGTAACACTTATTTTTGTCGAAGATAAGTATAACTCGTGTCCGTTATTTTGAAAAATGAATAAATAAGTTGCTAACAACACCCCATAACATCGCATTGGGTGTAAGCACGGTATAATACATATTTCTTTACAAGGAACACATATCTCTTAAGTCAATTTGCGATTTAACCCAACTCACAACAAGCCACAAACAGACCATTATAATTTACGCAAAACCTGAGAAATTAAAGCCACAAATTACCCATAATAATTAGCAACTATAATCTAAACACGATACTGTGCCTCTTCGTATGCAATTACGGTGGTATTGTCCCCAAGTCACCACGCCCTTTAGATAATGTCGAGTGATCGTCTGTCCACAGGGGGCAGTGTAGTGGAACGACCAGATATTCTGCTGCGTTTGGCTTTGACTTGTGTGATTGGGTTATGGCAGATTAGCTGGGAATTTTGTATCGGTATTCATTATTCATGCTTTAATTTTGCTAATGAGTTTATTTGAAATATCGTGAGGAAACCTGCATAACAATACCATCTATCTATCTATCTATATCAGCCCATATATGTCCCACTGCTGGGCACGGGCCTACTCTACAATCGAGAGAATCGATTGAGAGTGGTTAGGCCATATAGTCCACCACGCTGGCCTTGTGCGGGTTGGCGGACTTACATACCTTAGAAATTATTTTAAAATCGCTACGGTATGCAGGTTTCCTCACGATGTTTTCCTTCACCGTTAAAGTGCGTGGTAATTGACTATCAATACATAGCATACATAGCGATTTGTAAAAAATCTATGGTATGTAAAGTCCGCCAACCCGCATTAGGCCAGTGTGGTATACCACGGCCTAACCCGTGTCAATCGTATTATCGATTGTAGAAGCTCGTGCCCTGTAGTTGGACGTGTGTATATGGCCTGATACAGATATTTGAAAGTGTAATCAAGTCCAGATGGAAATTCAAATACTGTTTATTCAATATCTGCGAAGTTAGCGTTAGAATCCCGGGTGGGGCAAAGAAATATTGGATTTTTCTATTCAGTTCGATGCCAGGAATTTGTGCCCGATGTGGCGCTAGGCTAATATCACATCATAGGACGGAACATACAAAGCGAATTGTGGGTGCCTGGTTGCACCTCTGCCTATCGCTTCCGGAAGAGAGGTGAGAGTTTATGTATGTATACCTGTATATTCAATGTCTACTACGAAATTTGAATGGTCAATAAATGCTATCACGGCTACACAACGAGTTGTAGTCGTGAAGATGGATGTAAGAAGCGACGCGACGTTAGAAAGAATGTCTTCGTTATTTTTTGTTGCGTCCTTTTAAATCCCTTTCACAATATTCTCCCATTTTTGATGTGCAGAAATTGATTCCTCGGCTATTTGTATTTACAAACCCATTATTGGCGTATTAATCAGTTTTATTTTTGGGTGTAATAATCTGCACACACACAAGAAATGTAAAAACTAAACATATTTTTTGTGGAATGCTTCATAATTGCAAGAAAGTATCTTCATGCACTTATTTTATTAGATAGATATACGCCTAAACACTCAAACGCCACTTAAATATTATGTTACACGTAACTACTAAACTTCCGCTTAAATTAACTGATTAAGCGTGACGTGGGTAGTTAAGTGCAACTTAATATTTAAATATCATTTGAGTATTCGAGCGTTAGTCTTTTTATTTATTGATTAATCGCGTACTTCTCTAGTAAACTTACACCAATAGTACGTACATACGTTTAGCAGATAAGGTGCCATCACATGCCTCAGATCCTATACCGGGACAATACAGCTGTAATGGAGGCTGTCAAACGAGATGATTGTCCACTCGGCCGTCCGTCGCTGTCCTCTACACACGCGCTTTGTCAACGCATAGACTAGAGAGCATTGTCTATGCTCCATTGCTGTTCGACGAGGCTATCATTTGTGGCGGGTTTTGATGTACTTATATTTGAAAATTTAATTTGACGAGGTAAGGTAATACAGGGTGTATCTAAGCTCGAACGAAAACGAAGCCAGGTGGTAGTTTTGGTGACTTCAGATTCAATGCAACTAAAAACGTCGCAAGTGACAGATAGTTTTTGCAAGTTCTTTTAAATCATCGTGTTTTGGTAATAGACACTTGTTTTTGCGAAAATTGAATTTGAAACATTGCACCTTTAAAAATAAAAAGGTGTACATCATTATTTTAGGAAAACTATGTATTTATTACAGCGGAGTATACCATAAGCAAGCAAGCAGTTTATATAAATATAAAAAATCTACGATAATAATAATAAATATATAATTTAGAAACCACCGGATCAAAAAAGCCCACCCATCGAAAAACGTTAAATCAAACCAACAGGGTTAAATACATTTAAACGATTTCCCATGCAGATAAATTAACCCTCTGAGTGAAACTGCGAGTGACGTTAAGATGCGGCACAAAGAGTGCGTGTGGTCGGTTAGACCGCATGGCACGTGGCTCGATGCAAAAAGTGTTTGTTGATGATTATGTTTTATGTTAGTGGTCCGGTCTGGGTGTGAACGGGTTAATATTTTTTGAAGTAATTGCAAAAAATTAAAATAATTTTAATTATGGCAGGAATATGATTTTAAAGATTACAGGACGCAAAAATTAAAAAAAATCTTTTAATTTTAGACAAGAATGCGTGTTTGATATTTCTATAGTACATGTTAATCGTATATATACGTTTCTAGATCAAATACAGAATGGTTACAAAATTAAAAAACAAATTAGGCGAATTTCCTTACTTTTCTTTTAATTACTATGATTTCATTTCATTATTTTTCCTGACACTTGAAAATTACTTAAATCCTCTGCACTGGGATCAAAGTAACAACAATTATGAACGTTTTTTTTCAACTAAAGTGTTGTTTGCATTAAAAATAATTAAATTTGTATATTCATAACAGAAGTAAACCCGCGGGCATAACATAAACCATAGGGGTAGCGGGTTTAAACCAGTGCCCCATTTAAAAACCTATTAATAGTTGGTGTCTCAGGGTTGAAGGGTTGATGTTAATTTTAAAGGGGTGTTTTAATCCCTTATTGTTCCCGATGCACTACAGAATGTAGAAAGTATTGAATTTGAATAAGCAATTTGCGACAAATGCAATAATTATGCTGCTCTATTTATGATGTCGTAAATATTGGTTTTTATATTTTATGAATATTGCGACGAGTGCTAATAATGGAAATGAATCCTGTGCCTTACGATATTCAAGCAGCCATCAGATAAATCTTGAACATATTCATACACTAACCCTGCATTATACATTATTACAGATATGTAAGAATTTCACAAACACAAATATATTGGAAAACATGGAAATTGAATCTAGGACTCACGATTTCTTGCCTAACGACTATTGTAGCTTCACAATGCAATTTAACTCCGTACAAAATTATCAGCGTTTTAATGACGTCATAATTCTAAACAATTATTTTAAATAATCCCCTCTTTAGTTAACTAGCCTCCCCACAAGTTAAACTTCAGATCAAATTATTACTCAATAAATTAACTGGTTCAAGTCATTTGGAAATTTGTAAAATTTTCCAATGGCTTCCTCTTGCTAAAGTTGGCACAAAGGGTTCCCCGTCTCTTTCACTCGTATGGGGATTATATACCAGCGTCTCTTTCTACTGGTCTGATTGTTATAGTGGTAGCCAAGAAGAAAGTATTGAATTATGAGATTTGGCGGATAGTGTTATGTAAAATGTAGTGAAACGATTTTGTAAATCAAATTATTTCTAAGGATTCTTTAAAAATCGAATACGTATCGACTTATTCATGATATCTCTTTTAGATAAATATTTGTACAATCGTCATTAAAATAAGTTGATAAATACATATATTAAGCGAGCGACAGGACATTTTAATGAAGACTGGACAGCTAAATTAAAGGCCGAGAAGGCGAAGGCACATACCACACCAATCACACTTAAGTTTGAAGTTAAAATATACTTATGGCTTGCCTAAATGGCAAAGGAAGACATTGCGACGAGACCGAAATACCCAAGAGATTTCTATAAAAATATCAGGTGTATATGAACCCAACCATATTAGGCATTTATGGTGGACTGTATCTGTATCAGCCCAAATACGTCCCACTGCAGAGCACAGGCCTCCTCCATAATCGAGAGTACGATTGAGAAGGGTTAGGCCATATAGTCCACCACGGTGACCCAGTGGGGGTTGACGGACGACGGGGGATGGTTTATGGTGGACTGAAAGATCTTTTCGACCGGTTGATACGTAGCTGGGGGCTTTTCGTCAAATGATATGCCTCCTATTTTACAAGGAATGTACTTATACATTAAAATATGTTAAGATGCGCTAGTTCCGTGTCATTGAATCTTTGATGCTTTACAGCTCTGGTATTTATAAAAATTCATTTTATTTATAGTTATTTCATCTCTAGTTTGTCATTTTCATCAGGGAGTCGCTGAATGCATAGTCCTTCCACACGTCGCAGTGGAAAGCAATGAGGCCTGCTCAGCATTGGACTTCCTGTGACTGAAGAGAGAGAGAGAGAGAGATGGTTTACAAATTTATTTCTTGTTGTAGTACGAAGGAAAGGCAACAATAAATACTTCGATAAATAACAATGCGACTGTGGAGCACCTGACCAGACCCTGTCCCATGTGGTAAACGAATGCCCACTTCGCTGTTTTCCCGGCGGAATGTCGGAACTACATAAATACACTCTTGCTGCAAGCTGGCTAAAAAACCAGGACATGGAAGTTTGATCCACGCAGGATGAATGCCATACGTAATGATAATGTATAACTTCTTAGGTGGTTATACCTTAAAGATTTTTTTTATTGCAATGTATAGCGAGACGAGCATGCCATTTGCCTGATGGTAAGCAATACGACCGCTCATGGACAGTAGCAAAACCAAACACCATGAATTCTAAGGCAATGCTTGGCATTCTACTGCGCTCGCCATCCTGAGACATAAGATGTTAAGTCTCAATATGTCCAGTAGTTACTCTAGCTACAATGTCCTTCAAACCGGAACACAAGAGTGCATTTACATTGGTGTTTGTCGGGAGAAATAGACATAGCAAGTACCAGTACCAAGATGATGCGTTGTTGCATAACCTCGTCCTCGGATGTGAAACTGGCGCGTTTGGTTCGCGCGGTCCTCTGTCGACCGGTCTGTGAGTTACACACAAACTTGCACAATTAAACACACACCGGCTTTGTTGCACCCCCTTTGTCTACCCCGCTACCCCTGCCTGGGGGCGGGTCGGTATACCTAGGTAGCTGAAGATACTAAGGATTGGAGTGTGAAACATAAGGTTTGTATTATAACACTGGAAATAAAGAGTTGATTATGACTCATGATATCATTCGATGTTTAAAATATCAGAAATACACATACAGGGTATATCAAGACCGCGACCGAAAACGAAGCCAGGTGATAGTATTAGTGACTTCAGACACAATGCAAGTAAAAATTTCTCAAAAAAAATCGGCAACTTTTTTTTTGTAATTGTTTACTTATCGTCGTATTTGGGTGATAAATACATAGCTTTCCTTAAATAATGATGTAGACCTCTTTATTTCTAAACACTCAATGGTACGTAAGCGTTTAAATTATTATTTTCGCCATAACTAGGTATTTACCACCCAAAAAAGATGATTTTTAATAAATTATAAAAAAAATCTGTCGCTGTTTTGGTGAAATTTTTATTTGCTTCGAGTCTGTAACCACTAAAACTACCACCTGGCTTCGTTTTCGGTCGCGGTCTTGAGATACCCTGTATAATGACAGTATTTTTTCTTTTATGTATGCTTCTGAATTTAGGCTTCAAATAAGTATTTCAATTAATAAATTAAATATCTATTATTTGATTTATGCAAATAGGACTTTTAATAAATAGTCTAATTTGTAATTTGTCGATTTCATAATATTTGATAGGTGATTATGTATTTTTATTTTAAGGCCGCTTAATTAATTTACTTTTCGGCAGTTGGATTGCATAAGCTGTTTGTATTTTGTATTTGTTGTTTTTTTATCAGCGTATATTCCTTACTAACTTTGAGTTCATTTCAGTTGAGATTGACTGTAGTCAGTCAAGTCTTGTGTGGGTTGGCGGACTTTGCACACTTTTACATTTTTTTGAAATAATTCTCATATATGCAGCATTGGTCAAAATGTTTTCCTTAACGAATACGCAGATAATAATTAAACAATTCATAAACATTAAAAATTGAAAAGCCTGAAATGTGATTCATACTGAGATGATGAAGCTAAATATTTATTTATTACCAACAAACGCATTCTAACCAGAGGTAAATCTGATTTACCTATAGACCTCAAGATATCTTGGTCTTTTGATTTTGGCAATAGAGACTTTCCCGCCCACACAGCCACCACTGCAACTTTTGTCAGCCAGGATCAACAGCAGGCAAAGAATTGGCACCAAGCTCCGGAGCTCAGCGAGGCTCTTAGAGACACTAGCCTGTCTTTAGCCCACATCGAAATTAATCAGAAAGAAACAAACAAATAGGAGGAGTTGGAAACAACTCATTTTGGCAATGTTGGAAACAAAGCCATGCGGTTGCCTAACAAAGAGATATTCATATTTCAAAATTGACTGGAATTAGTGGACGGTGTGCCAATAGCCTATGCGCCTATCAGATCGTGGGACCTGGACGAACCTAGAGACGGGTGGGTGTTTTCTTAATCTTCTTCGTTCGAGTCGATGGTTCAGAATTATTTAGCTGTTAAAACTTTTACTAAAACATTTGGACTATATAGCCTAACCACTCTCAATCGTACTTTCGATTGTGGAGGAGGCCCGCGCCCTGCAGTGGGACGTCTATGGACTGATATGATAAAACCTCTACAATTTCCCGGCCCAGTAGGTCGCTTATGGCAGCGTCTGTAGCCTCAATGATGTTCCTTCTTGTGCAGGTGGTAGGATACAGCGGGCACATCATTAAGTGGGACAGATTTTGTTGTGGGTCGCCACAGTCACATTCGGACGGTGTTTTCTTGTTTTGGGACAGTAAACGTGACATCATTTTGCGAAACTGGGGAAATGGAAATTTCCAGTTTGAAATCGTAACTTACTTTATAGTAAGTGAAGGAAGAAAAGAATAATGAGGATTATGAATATAACAGATAATGGTTTCTTAGATTTACGCGAATGTTACACATTGAAATAAAGCTATTTTTTACGGATTTTATCGCGTTTTGGTTTAATTTTACTATTTTAACTTCTCGACGTTTCGATTGCTTTCCAGCTTTCGTGGTCACGGGGCTGAAATTTTGTAAAAAATCGTTTTATTGCAATATAATAGATCTTTCCACAAATTCCAATGGTAAAGTCCTGGCGGACTATCCAAGTAATTATAAACGAGCAGTACATACCTTAGGCGTAATAGATGTAGAAAAATGTCAAGATAATTAGCCAGCTAAACTTAAGTCGGTATTTTTAAGGTCCTAGCCGGGGGCGGAAGGTGGCGGAGACAGCGTAGGTGGCGAAGGGGCGAAGGGGCGAGGGGGCGGAGCTCGCCGTGTTTCGATTAATTCGCGATACTTGTGGCGCGTTAACACCATTTACAATTTTATATTCAACTCTGTGGAGTGTGATTTGTTGTATGGAAAAGGCTTTAGTTTATGTCTCTTTTTTACACCGAATTGGTTAAATAGCGCCCAATATAAGAGGATTGCAGAGCGGTAATGTAGAACTTATTAGCCCAATGATAAGATACTTATGGTGATATAGATGCTGCTATTCCAGTTACCACTAAACTGGAATCGTATAAAATCTTAAACAAGAAACAACAGCACACTGACTTAGAACCGCGTCAGCGTCAGGAATTAATTTATTCACCTTAGGGCAGTTAAAAATACGAGAATTTTTACAGTGCATCTAGGTCATACCAACTCTGGTAAAATTAAAGACAGCAAATTAAAACCGCACCATTGTCATGTGTTCATCTTAATACAAAACCACCCACGTATCAGACCAATTAAATACCTGAAGTGCAAACTCCATCTCCACACCGACTTGCCCCTCACATCTGTCACGGACACTCTCCGGGTAATTATTTTTATTATTGAAACAGCACCCCCCCCCCTCCCGCACCCTCTACCTCCCGCGCCAACACCCCCGCGTCCACTAAGCCATTTGTTTTTATTTTACAATATTTCAAAGCCCTCTGGTCATTGGGGTGATGTCCAATAATTGGGAGATTGTTTTTTATTTTCTGTATTTATATTTTTAATTCGGGTGAGTGACGTCATAATGTGATAGGTAAATAATAATTTGAATATAACCTATTAATTAAACAAAAGATACCAACGAGTTGAGAACCTCCTTTTTTTACAAGTCGGTGGTAGGTACCACCGCAATGTCTTTTTTTCCCGCCAAACAGCAGTGTAAATGCACTGTTGTGTACGGTTTGAAGAATATTGTAGCCAGAGTAACTACTGGACATAATGAGACTTAACATCTTATGTCTGAGGATGGCCAGTGCAGTGCAATGCCAAGCATCGCTTAGTAATTTATGGTGTTGTTTGGTTTTCCACTAGCCATGAGCGGTCGTATCGCTTACCATCAGGCGAATAGCATGCTCGTCTCGCTGTACATCGCAATAAAAAAAAGTCAGTTAAAAATCAGCGATGAACTTCTGCGGTCTTCAACTCCAAAGTAACCGATACATCGATTACAAAGAAAACAATTACAATACACATCGATGATACTCCCACAGCACCTGCGGACCGCAAGCCTTTATCCCGTGGGACAAATCCTTATCAACAACAAGTGATCTCTATGTAAAGAGAAACACAAGATAAGGTTCCGTACAGTTTACAAATTCATCCAGTAAAGACAATCGCAAGTTAAGGAGGTTCTGTATACTTGACAAATGTGTTAGAATGAACCAGACCGATGGCGCCTTAGGCAAGAGTGAGGTTAAAAGTACCCTGAACAGACGAGAATGCATGAAGAGATTGATGTAGACAAAGCGAAAGTAGTATGTCAAGATCGAGCAAAGTGGAGATCCATAGTCTCTGCCTACTCCTATGGGATACTGGCGTTATATTTATGTATATGTTACGATGTTGTAGGTTGTGCAGGGATAGGTAATATATTAATTTAGGGACTAGTAAATTGAAGATTTTAAAATATATCCGTGATTGGATAAATAGTAATTCTAGGGTAGTGGATGGGGATTTTAAAATATGATTTGATTAGCTAAGGAGTGAGAAGCAAGTAATTGCTTAGTATAAATAATTTTGGCTGAGGAGTGAGTGATAGGCAGTAGGTTACTGAAAAAAATAATATCTTTTTGTATCAATAGAGAAAGGTCCTTAAGCAAGGTTAAAGCACATTCGCCAGTCTTATTTACTGGCGCGATAGTGACAGCAGGCATGTTATTGTATGCCGATGGCGGTTAAAATGTCTACTATTGGACACAGAGGGCAAGGTTGGTTAAAAGTGTAAAATGGGGATAAAAAATAAGGCAATTTAGAATACTACCAGCTCTCTTCAACTATAACGGTGAAGGAAAACATCGTGACGAAACCTGCATACCGTAGAGATTTTGAAGAATTTCTACCGTATGTTAAGTCCGCCAACCCGCGCTAGGCTAGTGTGGTGGACTGTATAGCCCCTCTTAATCGTACTCTTGAATGTAGAGGAGGTCCTTCCCTGCAGTGGGACGTATTTGGTCTGATATAGATACAGATACGTATGAAAATAATAATAATAAATAATAAATACACCCAACAGTCACATACATAGTCCTGACCCCACACTAAGATCGAGTCTTGTGTCGTGGGTATCAGAAACTACGAGAGACTTTTTGGTCTCACAAACACCCAGGCACGAAACAAATACATGTGGATCACACAAATATTTAAATTTAAAATTTAAAAATTCAAATATTTGTTACGCTGCGGGGATCGAACCCGCAGCCTCACGTTTCACAGGCGGCGTCTAACCAACTGCGCCACGGAGGGTAAAAAAAAACGAAGAACGAAAAACGAAGGCTTCACTCAGTAGATTATCTACATAATAGTTACGATGCAAACCTCCATTGCCAAGGATTTTCTCCTTATTCTAAGGATCTCCGAGTATCAATGTTTATCTATCCCGATCAATCCACCTACTTATACAAAAAATGCGGTATACATTGCATTGTTAGTTTACAAAGGCAAATCGCTTCTGGTTAGCATTGTCGCTATTATGTTGCGATGGATATCAAACAAATAAAGAAAGGATTTTTGTGGGAAAGTTATTATAAAGGCATGAAAAAGCGATACACTTGATTTCTTTACTTTTAAATACTTTACATCGTAGTAAAGCTGTGGAATCCAACTAACATTGGCAAAACATTGTTTTGCGCATGGAAACAAATACGGTCCACAAGTATTTGTTTCGGGTCTGGATATTTGTGATACCGAATGTTCCCTTAATATAGCCTCCGTGGCGCAGTTGGTTAGACGCCAGCTGTGAAACGAGAGGCCGCGATTCAATCCCCGTACCGAGTAAAATTTGTGAGGTCCACAAGTATTTGTTCGCGTCTGGGTTTTTGTGAGACCGAAAAGTCTCTCGTAGCTTCTGATACGACACAAGACTCGATCTTAGTGTGGGGTCAGGACTGTGTATGTGACTGTTGGGTGTATTTAAAATGATACACCCAGGTACAAAAATACGTTACGTAGTCAAAGCCAGCAATATAAAGTTTCTATTTTGTTTTGGTTCCTCTTAAACGCTCGCAAAAACCAATAATAGCTGGTGCGATTTAATTGCATCACAAAACCGTCCACCGTAAAATCTTTAATTGTGCAAACAGATTAAGAAATCTCTATATCAAGTGTCAAATCTTATTGAAAGATATTCACGGTCTGTTCATACGGATTTACGGTGAGTAAATTTGCAAAAAAAACATCAATGGATTTGGGTGAATGTTGCAAATTTGGTTAGACAGGTATTGGTGTTGGTATGTATCAGCCCAAATCGGTCATTGAGCACGGGACCCTACTGTCGAAAGTGAGGTTGAGGGCTCAGCAATTGTCAGAATGAAATTAAAATAAAATAATAACTTTTACTGGTGGTTTCTTATATGTGAGAGGCCGCCTTGGTACCACCGCAATGTAAATTTCTCCCACCAAACAGTGTAAATGCACTGTTATGTTTCGGTTTGAAGGACATTGTAGCCAGAGTAATTACTGGACATAGTGAGACTTAATGTTGTATGTCTCAGGATGGCGAGAGAAATGGAATGTCAAGCGTTGCTTTGTCATGGTGTTGTTTGGTTTTCTACTGTCCATGAGCGGTCGTAACGCGAATCAGGCGAATGGCATGCTCGTCTCGCCATTTATAGCAACAAAAAAATACTGAGGAAGAAATCATGTTCCGTTATATGTACATCATTGCGTCACTAGTCGCTGATGTTCTATTGTAATTGATACAAAAAATCTTTACGCATAAAACTCCCATGAAACGGGCATCGTATGTAACTTTGTAGAGGTCAGAACCTTATCAAAAATCCTTAAAATGTTGAATTAAAAAACTCACGATTTACATACTAAGGAAGCTTTGAAAACAAGGCTTCTACAAAACATCATATTGACAGTTTTATTTCTAAAACCACCATGTGTATTTACCCCTACAATGCGCACAATGTGTGTTTAGATAACAATTCTATAGAAATCAAATTGCCGCCCTGCAACCCTTTGGCACAAAAAATAACAATTGTTTATTATTAAGATATCTTTACTCCCACAGAGTTTTAAGAGTAAACGATATTTAGCTTACCAATTCATTTGTTTATGCGTGGAGGTAGCAAGGCCGACTTTGGTTACGACTGAAAGGTCCCAGGATCGATCCCCGTATTTTTCACTGTACCGCTTTCGTTTCTAAGTCAAACAATTGATCTAACCGCTATCCTTTGAACAGCTTCCAAAACTAAGAAAGATGATTAAAATGTGATAAACGTGATGGTCTCATACATAATGGCCGCCACGCACTTTAAAGTGCTTTTGCGCCAACGCGGATTTGCACCAGTCTCGAATTGACAGCAATTTGCGCAGTTATTCCACACACGTTCCACTATACTGGTGCAAACTCAGACTTGCACAGTTATATCTTTACGTGTGTGGCGGCCATTAATCTTATACGTAGTTTTTAATGAGTAAGAAGGTTAGGTAAGGTGGTAAAGGTGGTGGGACGTCGCTGGATGCAGGCTGCCTCCAACAGGTCACTGTGGAAATCATTGGGAGAGGCCTATGTTCAGCAGTGGACGTCCTTTGGCTGATGGATGGATGGATGGATGAAGAAGGTTAGGTTAGTACATAACTCTTCGTAAGTTGATAAACACATAATCTATCTTTTATAAATCACCTAAAAATAAACGATTATATACAAATACACAAAAAGGCAGAAGTGTGCGTCCAACATCTTATCCTGCATTTTTTATTAAAAAAACAATTTAGTTTTAATAAATACTGAACCCATTTGAATAGCACTTCATCCGAGGATACTTTGAAAGCTAAGTATAAGTAAGTGAAACCGGCGATTGTTAAAAAGCCCATACAGCTTTTTATAATGTGGTAACCGAATAAATGTGCTCAATAGAACAATATTTAAAAGGTTTTCGACAAAAAAGCGGGCTTTGTGTGGTGTTTTCTGCAATGATTCACTAACAATGAGTAATTGATATAACTTAAATGGTTGAACAGGAGGCCAGTTAAATTAGACCCCTGGGGATTTTACGTTTTATAACAACTATGGAGGTAGATGTGGTAACACATTATTTGTTTTGAACCAATTGAGGTTTTCTAAATTCCCAAATTAAAAACACGTTTTAATAACTTGAAACATCGCAATATTTTTCAGACTGAATATTTTATTAATCTTAATAGCTACATGTAGCTATTAAGACAGTTATTTAATACAAAGAAGTAACCAGCAGATATTGTAACATTGTAGCGGAGTAACTACTGGTCATAATGAGACTTAACATCTTATGTCTCAGGATGGCGAGCGCAGTGGAATGCAAAATTTGACTTGGAATTCATGATGTTGTTTGGTTTTGCAACTGTCCATGAGCGGGCGTATCGCTTACCATCAGGCGAATGGCATGCTCGTCACGCCATTCATCGCAATGAAAAAAATATTCAAGTATTACTCAAATTGCATTTTTTAAAATTTTTGGATAGAAGATGTTTTTTGGTCTCTCTTTTCAGCCATAGAAAGTCCACTGCTAAACATTGGCCTCCCCCGAGGATTTCCACATTGACCTGAAGCGGCCTGTATCCAGCGACTTCCTGCAACCTTAACCAGAAGATGAGAAACAGAAATTTATGGCATAAACTCACGCCGTTTTACAGAAACGGTAGGCAGAGGTGCTACCCGGATACCTACGTTTCGCCTAGTATGTTGGGTGTCACGATGTGATAGGGGGCGAGTCTATCGCCATATCGGGCACTATTCTTGACTATAGACTGATGTAAGTAATAGAAAAATGCAATATCACTTTGCCCGACCCGGGATTCGAGCCCGAGACCTCAGCTTTGTAATTGTACCGTAGTACAACTACGCCACCGAGGCAATGGCATTTAAACTCAGTAAACTTTCTTGAACATTGTGAAAAATATCAGAGGTCAACCTAATCTGGTTAGTTCGCTACCTGCTATTGAAATCGAGTGTCCTATTTATATTTCGGTACAATTAAGTCTTTATCCAACAGCTGAGTATCCACAGTATTGGGTGACATTATCCTTTGACGGATAACAATGATAACCCTTGCAAGGAAACTCATTCTAGAAAGTATATCCGTTTTTTCCGTATGTCATTTTGAATCGTCAATTTGCGTTTTTTGGGAGGAAACCTGTGGTTTTTATTGCTTCGTATGATTGTGTAGTTTTTTATAAGGATATGAAGACGAGCAGGTCCTTTGCCTTAAGTAAATGTCACTTGAGCCCTAAATCACAACTCTACTTAAAAATATATTAGCTAGTGCAGTTTCGCACTGCGCTCGTCATCCACAGACGTCTCTTATGCCCTGTGTTTTTTATTACTCTCGAAACAATACATACAATGCATAGTGCCATCAAACTATAATTATTTTAATTCAATTGCTTAATAATACTTAAACAAAATCAACAATACATATCAATTACTGACGTCAACAATGCTTCTCCGCCTCTCTTGCACTGTTCGCGACTGTACCACCACTTTCCCATACAGTTTAACAATGATTTTTCTCCCGAGTGTACCCTGAACAATAGCATAAAGCCATGGTACAATGTGATTGTTGGCCGAGTGTGGATTGGCGTCGTGTGGCGATGTTGGAGCCAACTCAAGCGGTAGTGATGCCTTTGTCTAAACGCATTTAGTTTTTTCGGTAATTACTTTTGAGTTACATGGGGTAAACGGTTGGAAATTAAAAATAAAGCCGTTTGTAAGGTCATACTAGAGGGCGGTGAAATTAAGCGACTTACAAACACTCGCCAAATTTCTTTATAGTTAGGTTTAAAGAATTTATTCCCATAAAAAGATACAGTTCACTTAAAATGAGATATAAATAAATAAAACGAGTAATTAACTTATATCTAAGACGCTGGGTGCACAGAACAGTCACAGTGTGCACATATATTTTTTACATACATACATAATCGTCACGCCTGTATCCCATAGGGGTAGGCAGAGACTATGGATCGCCACTATGCTCGATCCTGACATATTACTTTCGCTTCATCAACTTTCATCAATCTCTTCATGCATTCTCGTCGGCTCAGGGTACTTATATTTTTTAAGTTTATTGTTAAATTGGTCTATTTAATCACATACTTTTATGTTATGTTTTTTATACAATAGGTCCAGCAAGGCTAAGGTTCCAGGAAGTCGGATGTAGGCTGCATCAACATCGATGTAGGGATCTTGGGGGAGGCCTATGCTCAGCAGTGGACTTCTTGTGGCTGAATAGATAGGTCAGGGAAACGAGCAAACAGGTCACCTGCTGGTACGAGATCGCCGCCGGTGAACATCCTCAACTGCTTGATCATAGCGTTGATGGTCCATTAAATCGAGAGCGGAAAAAGAATGAGGTATGGAAAGGTTTATTGGCATTTTTCGTTGTTCATTTTCATTCTTTATCTGGAGGCTCTTCCCATCCATAGTAAGCACTTTGTTCAGTAATTATAAAAACATGTTCTGTTTCTTACAAATCCAATTTGGAGTAACTTTATCGTCATGCATCGTCCGTTTCATAAGATAATTTTAACCTTCCATCTATCTATCTATCTATATCAGCCCTTATACGTCCCACTGCAGGGCACGGGCCTACTCTACAATCAAGAGAATCGATTGAGAGTGGTTAGGCCTCCTTAATTACCTTATCTTAACCTTACTCCTTGCTTACATTTTTCAGTGTTAATTTCCAAAGGCCAGTAAAACATTTACAAAAAAAACACATTTATAATGTTCAGATGATGGCCGGTTTCCATCAAATTCACTTAGGGACTTTACGTTTCAATCCCCACTGGTCTTCCCTCAGGACCGAAGGCACCAGAGCATTGAATTTAAATCAAAATAAATTTAAAAATACAATACTAATGTTATAAAATAGTCCGCACACAATGGAGCGTATAATATCGTTTTTCACCATTCATTCGTCGAGTATTGAGTTTCCTCTGCGGTTTGAGCGTTTTGTTATTTTTTTCTCTCTTTCATTGAATCGCTTAATATGCCATGTTAAATGGATTACATTAAGTATGTGGTTAATTTATTATGCCCGGTTTTAAATGTATTGTAAGGTTTGTGTGTAATTTGTCAACATAATTATTAGTGGTTCTGTGTGTTGATTTGATTTATTGAATACAAGTCCGGCCCCGCTTCGCCTGGGTGCAGATATTGTTGAGTCCAGTCTACATCAGAAACATATTATTTCGCGTACTGTTTTATATTTAAACTCAACGTTACTTCTGTTCTCTATACTTTCTGTTATTTTCCGCCACTTTCGCTACATCCCACTACATCCCGCCCTGTACTGTCTCATTCTGTCTACTATTTCACCCACCCTATCTTCTATCCTATCTCTTTGATTTTTTTCGAGATAAAAAGTAGTCTATATGTATATGAGATACCACGGGTATACAAAATTTCATCAAAATTGGTCCAGCCGTGTGAGCGTGAAGACACACACACACAAACTTTTGCGTTTATAATATTAGTAGGATTTCTACAATTTTGTTTTTGATGCGCGTTGATGACGAACCAGAAAGAGAATTAGCAAGAGAACGGTTGCAGGTTCGAAGCCCAGAGCTCACCTCTAACTTTTTGGAATCATTTGCGGTGTTTAACAGCAAAAGAAACCTTCGCTAGAAAACTTTGTTGCCTTTGTCCCTTGAAGGTAAAAAAGGAGCAGACTATACAGCAGACAGATTCTCATATTCTCCTTCCCGATATCAAGCCAAGGTTTCAGGTTAAAGTCTTGGCTCAACTAGTTCGAGGATCAAACTCGAATATATTAATATTACCGATGTCCTCCTTATTTTTTTTAATAAATACATATATAAATAATAAATACACCCAACAGTCACATACATAGTGCTGACCCCACACTAAGATAGAGTCTTGTGTCGTGGGAATCAGAAACTACAAGAGAGTTTTCGGTCTCACAAACACCCAGACCCGAAACAAATACCTGTGGATTGCACAAATATTTGTTTCAGTGCGAGGATCGAACCTGCGGCCTCTCGTTTCACAGCTGGTGTCTAACCAACCGCGCCCAGAGGCTGTCAACTGTTATAAAGACCATATCACGTCAAGCAGCATTTCTGAACGTTATCTGCCACATCATAATACCGCCACGGACGAATACTTACCAACTAAAGCTACCGTCCATTCAAAATTATTTCTTCAGCCGCGCCATCACGTCCACAAAACAAATAAAATATCTATTATTCACTAATTTCCCAAAAACACACTGTTTGCTGATGGCAAAGCGTACAAGTTTAATATTGCCGCAAATTAAATACATTTTCCAATAAGTTGTATGGTGAAGTTATTTTCGTAACGGCAAATACAATTTTGTCGACGCTAAGTAAGAATTATATACGTAGTCAAATGAATTTTCTAGTTTCTAAAATGTCCAAATATTGTGTCCGTATGGGTTTTTTGCTGGGAGGGAATTAAGAGCATGAATGGGGGTATATTCATTATATGAGAGTCTGTAATTAATATGGCTTCTGCCACTCCATACATATCCCAGTGTATGCTCATATTAAAATATTATTGTTACATTAACAGTCAACGCTGTCAGCTGATGGTACCTATCCATTGAAGATACTTCGGAGCCGTTTGGCATAAGACTGTCCATTTTTTCTTGTCACATATAAGGTTTAAAGATGTTTATTATCAATAAGAAACAATATTATAACTTAATTAAAGATAACAATTTTTACAAGTTGGCAATAATATCAGTCGTTTAATTAGTCATCTAATACATTTACATTTGTTTAAACGGATTTGTCTTCGATAAGTGTACATATGTCTGTAGATACCTATAGACTTGCCAGGTAGTTTGAAAATTATGAAATGACACTGGCCCCTGCACTAAGACTATTCATATAACAGAGTCAGCATGGATTTGTATTAAATTTGTATTATCTCTGGACAGGTAGTTATTTTTAATTTTGGCATAAACGTCTCACTTTATATTCAATGTTTGTTATCTCCAACCGTCTTACTCTGGGGGGTCATACCCACCACTGTTTATTCGAGTCCGTCCCTGCGTAGTGGTGGACATCAAACGGCCGGACAAACGGGTACCTGTCGAGTGGACGTGAGATCGTGTTACGTCTCACAATACAATGGGACAGACAAGTGTTTCCATTAAAAAATTAGGACTTCGTTTCTGTTCTGTAATAATCTATCCGATAAACGTCCCACTGCTGGGCACGCGCCTCCTCTACAATAGATCCCTCTTTTGGGCTTAGGACATAATGGCAGACATCACATAACATAGGATCAACAAAGGCGTCAAGACTGGACGTCTGACGTTTCGCTTATCGCTACATAACCTATATTTTGATATTGCCCGAATATATTTATCATCTAATTATAAATATCATTGTACTTGGCCGATATCTGTATACAATAAAACAGCCAAAGAGCAGTGTAAATGCACTATTGTGTTCCGGTTGGAAGGACTTTGTAGCCAGAGTAACTACTGGACATAATGAGACCTGACATCTTATGTCTCAGGATGGCGAGCGCAGTGGAATGCCAAGCATTTCTTGGTATTTGGTGTTGTTAGGTTTTGCTACTATCCATGAGCGGTCGTAACGCTTACCATCAGGCGAATGGCATGCTCCATCCATTCATTACAAAAAAAGACTTTTCGGTCTCAACACCTCAGATATGTTTATTTCTCTCATTTTGTTTTTGTCTGTACCAAAATGATTGTTAGAGGTTAATTGCACACGAGAGAATTAAACAAACTGATTGTAGTTGCGTCACTGTGTTGCTCTTGCTCTGTGTTTGGCTACGGTAATGTATTTTCCAGTTTTAACTTAGATTAATATTTTTACTTAGATATGTATGTTCGGCAAAAAAATCACGTGACTGATTGAGGACTGAATAAGTTCTTGACGTATATTTTTGTTTTTGAATATTTTGTTGTATTGGTTCACAAAGAAGAGTATTGTGTTTTATAAAGAAACTAACGATCAAGACCAAGCTACGCCTGTGTGCAGATTAGTGGCGAAGGCTCCATGGAAGCCGATTCCCGCCGGGTTCCCTTTTGTAATTTATCATTACACTATAAACAAGCAAATTATTCAATCTTATTTATTTAATATCAAAACTCAATTATTATTTTTTACATTCAACGACATCTGTCGGCCAGATACGTAAATATTACTAGGAAGCGGCACAGTAAGCCCTTTTTACATTGCGACGCGCTGCGACCTCTGGCGAATTCCTGTAAAATTGTTCGGCTTACACCCAAAATTAATAAGCAATCCCAATCCCTATCTAAGGATCGATCCGGAAAATAGACCAATCAGAACACATCAAATGTGAGCGTGTCGGCAATACCTTGAGCCCATTGGTTTATTTTCACGATCGATCTTTAGATAGAAACGAAGATCGTTTATTAATCATGGCCATTATTCAATAACACTAGCGCGGCCCGTGCGCCGCCGCCCGCCGCCGCCCCGCCGCCACCGCGCCGCCGCCGCGCCGCCCCTTACGCATTGTATAGTATGCAACAAACCACGCAAAATTGTACCTTAAATTAATAATGATTTAAGGTTCAATTTACGTTAAAAAAGCAAGAGGTAAGCCGCAGCTTCTCCGGCATTTCGTGTGTTTACGTATAGATATTACTTATTATAATAGCGAAATGCGGAGTCTAATGTATTTATAAGTGTTGTATTTACATTTTACAATATATTCATGGTTCATGCAATTAGTTTTAAATGTTTTTAATTACAAACTGTGTAATATTAATATTATGGTTTTAATGGAAATTACTAATCGTTAGGAGCGTACCAATATGTTTAGATTGTCGATTTTACAAATAAAGTTAGTGTTTAGATTTTAGGACGTGCTCGACCCTCGCCTGAGTAATACATTGTCTTACTATTGTTACAACTGATTAATGCGGGGCTACCGTACTTGTTAACATTGAGTCTAGGTTTTTATTTCTTTTATATTAATCTTATATTCACGTGCGGTTTAGAAATATACTTTTTTATTTTTCTCATTATGTAAGCATGGTTTAGTTTTTATTTCATGGACATTGTAAATATTGTATAGGTAACGAAAATATTAAAATTTAATTGACGGCCGCAATAGGCAGATGCCACAATATCACTTAACAAATGAAACCCAATAATTTGGTTTGGTGAGTAAGATTCTCGGAGCAATAATTTGCTGGTGGGAGGATATTCGCAAAGGTCCGAATATAAGGACACACGTGCATAAATGTGTCGCGTTTTGCGTTCATTCTGTGAAACATCACACAGTAAATTTGATCTCTATTCGGACTGCACTACGCTTACTATCAGTCGCATTGTAGTCATTTCGTAATCCCTTAACCCTACTAATATTATAAATGTGAATGTAAGTTTGTTTGTAACGCTTTCACGCAAAACCACTCAACCGATCATCATGAAACTTTGTAGACACATTCTTGGAGGTATAAGAAGTAACATAGGCTACTTTTTATCCCGAAAAGTTTAGTGTTTCCGTGGAATGAAGAAGGAATACCGATGTATTTGCTACTTTTTCATACTCAAAAAGATGGGATGGGACTGGATTACATTCCATTAGTGAGAATGAGACGGCGCGGGCGGGATATAACGGGATGGGACGGGACGGGATGGTAGATTTCAAATAAAATTAACCACGCAGACGAAGTTTGTGGGCAGAATCTAGTAACAGGATAAAGAAAATAAACATATTTTGTGACTTGAGCTTCGGCTTCCCTTTTAAAAAATTTCACCCTTCGCCACTGGTGCAGATACACTTTTTTGCTAATATTTTATCAATTATGTTCATCAGAGATAATTTAGGATTCTAATAGTGTTCTTTTTTATATCGGTCCAGTAGTTTTAGAGCCAAAAAAGTACAGATGGCGGTCTTATCGCTTACCTTAGGATGGATATAAGAAAAGGAAAAGAAGATTTAATTTATTTCCATTGTAGGGAACAGGTCTCCTGAAGAATTTTGAAACATTTAAGGCTATAGTTTACCACTCTGGATCAGTAGTCAGAAGTGTTGGTCGTTTTCACAAGCGTTTAAAATATTTGGCGGACATATCTCAAGTAAGTTTTCCTTCACTTTTGAAGTGAGCAATAATTAATATCAACCACCATTCTGCTTGCACATTAGTAAATTATCTATTAATCGAACGGGCGTGTACTTTTATTTATTTAATTTATTATTATACACAATTACAAACGAAAATACACAATACAGAAACAACAACAAAAAAGTACAAATGGCAGTCTTATCGCTCTACACTCTACAGCAATGTCTTACTGACAACCATGGGATGGGTTTAAAAGAAGGAGAGAGAGAGAGGGCAGTTTTATCTAGTTTTTTTGTAATCAGTACACAATTAATTAAACAGGTACATGGTTCGAGCAAACCACAGTATTTCACATTGTGCGACCTCCACGCGCTAATAACTAATCATCTATTTATCGAGATTACGATCACGTACACAACTCGAAGGACAGTTTTAACTCTTTTTTAAATTAACTCCGTAGTTTAATGATCGAAACTGGCTGTAAAAAGGCCTCGTTTGATTCTCAGGCAAGATACAACAAAATTGGAACCATTATTTAATATTTTTTCAGATATTTTTTTTTGGCGAAACTGCATTCGACTTAATAGTAAGTGCAATGCTGTCAAGATGTTATTGATTGGAAACATCGGTGTCATTAGAATTAGTCCAAGAGCCCGCGAGCGCTAGACATCGACAGGACGCTAGACAGGAAAAATCTGCATCATTGTTGCATTGGATGCGAGACAACACCAACAGCATTGTGCGAACGGTGGCTCAAAGTGAGAATTGTACTTACAGATAATTTTATAAAATTGTTAAAATCTCCATTTTTTTTGTTAGATGCTAATATAGTTTTATGTTACTAACTAATATTTTGGATGATGTCTGAAAAGAAATGATTTATTATTATTACTGGCACCATATATACTAATATTTTGATCATAACAGCGAAAGTTAAAATCAGAGAAAGCGTTAAACTTTGTCAAATCATTGAGCAGACAATTGCGCAGTCACAACACAAAAGAAATAGAAAATTTAAAAACCGAACCAATGTCAAAAGTCAATGTTTTTTTTAAGTTAACAGGTATGTATTGTAGCCAATAAGTGTTCAAATATTGTCACTGGTCCGCACTCAGTGTCCCGTGACGGGGTCCTTGTCGCACGCGGCGTGAGTGAGTGGGACGGGGGGCGTTTCGAGAGCGCGCGCGGCACAAAGCTGCCGACTAACACAATACTACCATGGTGGCAATCCAGGGACAGATTTGGGAGGACTGAATGGGAATTTTTTGATTGGAAATTTCATGGTTTTAAAATGGGCAATTTTGTTAGTTCATTTAAGATATTGTAGCTTATTTAAGATATTACAATTTATTAATTTATTTTTACAATTTCGAGTTATATT
This sequence comes from Deilephila elpenor, assembly GCA_949752805.1. Classification (NCBI taxonomy): domain Eukaryota; kingdom Metazoa; phylum Arthropoda; class Insecta; order Lepidoptera; family Sphingidae; genus Deilephila; species Deilephila elpenor. The sequence continues at coordinate 9,667,666 of OX457118.1, read as the reverse complement.
TCATGAATCATTCCCCTTGTGCTGCTCATGCCATGTACTTATATTTATTAAACTAAGTATAAAAAGCTTTTTTCGTAGCTCTCCTTCAATTTATCACAAACAGTACAAAAGAAAAATAAAATAACGTACTAGTATCACATCGAAATAAGCCATAATTACGACATTTCCAAAGGCACGTCACAGCTTAGCTGATTTGCTTTCCTTCTTTGTGGTGTAGTAATGTTGATCAAAATATGTCCCGTAGTTAATTGATCTGATATTGAATTGTTTAGTGAATTATCGAAAAAGAAAACACTTTTTATAATATTTTTTTAAACATGGGCGGATACTTAACAAACTCTTATTTTGCTTTACATCCGCTATGGCGCAGCTATTTCAAACGCAGGCTTTGAAATTAAAGTATAATCCAAGTCCGTCCCTCGCCGTCGGCTTGTATCTCGCTGTGTGCTCTCCACTGCCCTGTGTGTCGTCTGTTGTGTGTTGTGTGCCGCCGACACGCGCGCCGGACCTTACCTGCATCTATAGCTGACCACCAGTTACCATCCTATACCTACCCTGTAATGGTAAAGCCGCAGCTAGGATAAAGGACAACATAAGCATTTATTGTAACAGCCCCATGGCGCTTACGGTTCAGATGCAATGAACTTCGTCGATTTGAAATTAATCCATTTATAATTAAAATAGTAAGTAAGTTAATAACGCCCGAATACTCAAATGTTACTTAAATATTAAGTTGCATTTAACTACCCACGTCCCACTTAATCCGTACATTTAAGCGGGACTTTTGCACTGTTGCAATGGTTATTAAGTAAAGTCACAGACATAGTCCTGACATATGCAAAGATCGTGTCTTGAGTCGTGGGTATCAGAAACTACGAGAGGCTTTTCATCATTATCATCAGCCCGTTGCAGTCCACTGCTGGACATAGGCCTCTCCCAAGGTACGCCACAGAGCCCGGTCTGCTGCTTTACGCATCCAGCAAGAGACTTTTTTGGATCGCTTTTTAGTCGTAGTGAGGAAATCGAACCTGCTGAGACTTGTTTAACAGCTGTTGTCTAATTAAAACGCCACGGAGGCGGAGGACCCATTATTATACAAATGTAAAAAAAATATAAAAAAGGGGAAGAAATAAGAATCCATTTCGCAATCCACGAAAATGCAAATAGTAGCAATTCTCAAAAGAAACCCGTCTTAAAGTGACGTGTAGTGGTTCCGTACAAATTAGGGGTCCGCAGGAACCCTTCCTCGTGGTTTTTATTGTGCATTGCGTTTTATTACTTTTTTATATCTTTTTAACAGCTTTGGGGAGGTCAGTTATTGATATTATTATCTGGGCAGGGCTGGCACGGGCTTATAAAATAATTAAATGTATCTATTCATATAATACATTTGTAACCGATGTCAGTACATGGAAGGTAAATGAGAAATACTAATATGGGAGGTCTGTATTAACGTAATATAAGTTATAAATAAGTTATTGATAGAAAGCTGTATAAGTGGTAAAGCTTTGCCGTAAGCCTATAAAGTTACATTACAAATGGGTGAGCCACACCAAGTGTCACTGGCTTACAGAAAGCCGACGCGAATATTGAAACAACAGCTATTACGCTTCGCTTGATTAAAGGAACAATCCTTTCTGGCGGGCACTCAAAAGTTGATCATGACATATTTGAATTCCCTTATACAGGGTATATCAAGACCGCGACCGAAAACGAAGCCAGGTGGTAGTACTAGTGACTTCAGACATAATACAACTAAAAATTTCGCAAAAGAAATCGTCATCTTTTTTTTGGTAACTTTTTACTTATCGTCGTATTTGGGTGATAAATACATAGTTTTCCTAAAATAATTATGTACACCATTTTATTTTGTAAGATGCAATGGTACGATAGGGTTTAAATTACTATTTTCGCAATAACTAGGTATTTACAAACACAATAATTTTCAAAAAATTGCAAAAAAAAATCTGTCGCTTATTTTGCGAAATTTTTATTTGCATTGTGTCTGTAACCACTAAAACTACCACCCGGCTTCGTTTTCGGTCGCAGTCTTGATATACCCTGTATAGCTTCCACCATACAAGATGGTGGAAAAGCTGTTCGTAGTGACACGCAGACGTGACGCGTTTGGTTCAGGCCCGACAGGCATAACTTTCACAATACTCTAATAGGTAATCTTTGTAGGCAGTTTTTTATGTTAGCATAAAACATCCACTTATAAAAAAAAAATATATTGACTTAAAAAAATGTCAACCCTAAGGGTGCAAAGTTAGGGGTCGTCCGTCACGCGCAGCGCAAGGGTGGGACAATAATATCTTAAATATTTTGATCATTTGCTGTAAACGCCGAGGAATTTCTTGGTGAAAAGCCACTATTATAAGTGAGAGATTTTATGCTAGGGCTATGGGAATTTTGTACAGACAGATCTGTATGTGTTTTAGATTGTAAACTTAAAAGACTTAAGAGCGATGCCTTAGTTGAGGGTTGATTGCTAAACTGAAGGTTGCGGGTTCACATCCAGGGTATTGATCATAAATTATCTGAAGTTATATTTATATTCATAGTTAATAATTATTGGTGGGACGTCCACCCACAAGATGGTCAGACGACCTGGTAAAGGTGGCGGGACGTCGCTGGATGCAGGCTGCCTCCAACAGGTCACTGTGGAAATCATTAGGAGAGGCCTATGTTCAGCAGTGGACGTCCTTTGGCTGATGGATGGATGGATGATAATAATTATTAACAGTGAAGGAAAATATCAAGAGGAAACCTACATATTTCGAAGCTCTTCACGAAAATTCTAAAATTTAGTTAAGAGGTTTTGATTCAAAGGATTATTTTCGAAAAAACAGTTGTCAGGCAAGCAGCTGGACCTATAAATAAAAGCTAAATTATTCTGAATATACGTTAAAAAGATATGTTGCGTTGACAAATGAAGGATAAAAAAACCTAAATATGATGCAGGTAGTGGCTTATTGAATGATATGTGGTCACCACCGCCTCTAAATGCCTACAATTATGGAGATTTTACTGATGTGTAAGTTTGTTGGTGTAAAGGACTAAAAGTACCACGGTACGGTCACAACGCTGAAGTCTCGGGCACGAATCCCGGGTCGAGCAAATTGATTGGATTTTTCTGTTCATTATAAGCCCGGGGTCAGTAGCATGGGTGTCCTGGAAGCACCTCTGCCTTCGCCTTCTGGAAAATGGCGTGAGTTTTTGTATGTATATGTATATTCAATGTCTACTATGAAATTTGAATGGTTAATAAATGCTATCACGGCTACACAATGTGTTGTAGTCGTGCAAGGTGTAAGAAGCGACCTTAGAAACACTAACTGCCTTCGTTATTTTTTGTTGAGTCTTTTTAAATCTCTGTCACAATATTCTCCATGTATGTTATCCATAGAAATATATGTGGATTTTCATAAATATAACATGAATAAAACATGACAGTAACATTTTATTTCCCTACCTACCTCAGTATTTGATATACCTAATTCAAACGGTCTTCTAATCAAAGATGGTCACATTAGCAAGTGAACTCATCTATTGACTTGCAAGGCAACATTCACTTGTTCAGTTATAATTTTCCCTATTGTGATACAAAAGCCTCCGCGCCATCTTTGATTTAGTGACGTCACTACGTATCTGTTATACAATATACATACATATAGATATATCTACACATGAACCCATATTCCAACTTATAATTTGATCATTTCGCATTCTATACATGAAACTTCATATGCAAAGTTATATCAAACGCTCTTACAAAGTCTCAAGTTTATCCTGACCCCTATACACCAAACAAATATATTGCATTGGAGCTCATGTCGAACTGGGCCAAAATAATACTTTGACAGAATCTTGTTTAACGCGCGACATGCCTTCAGTCTGTTTAAAATACGACAAATTTAATTTAATCCCTTACAGAATAGATTACAAACGATTTGAGACCTTATAAATATACAAATAAAGTTTACAATAAAATGCGTGGGTCGCAAAGAAAAGTTTGTACGAACATCCTTAAGGCAAAACACTCACAGATAGAAATCTTGTTAAGGGGCATGTCTTTTCCAGTCTCTTTTGTCTACAATAATTACTCCCTTTGTGGTCTCGAGAGTATGTTTATCTTTGTCTAACACATAATAAAAGAATATGTGCGTCTCTGTCACCGGGCTTTGGCAATCCAATTTGAGATTTCCGTTGCGTTTGTTATGTTTTTTCTTTTTTATCTTTTTCTTTAATATATAGTGGAGGTTGTATCTGGCTCGGAGCGGGACAATTCATGTTCCCGGATTTAAACGTCTTCCGGTAAATAAAATGCAGTATTTACTTTTCGATAATACTCGTTAAATAGGTAGCTATGATATAAAAGGTCAAATAATAAGTAGTGCTTAAATAAAACATCATCAATATTAATATAAGAATAAATTTGCGAAATTTTTAGTTCCATTGTGTCTGTAGTCACTTAAACTACCACCTGGCTTCGTTTTCGGTCGCAGTCTTGATATAACCGGTATGGGCTTCCAAATTCCATTGGCTGAAGAGAAAGTGAAGAATAAATTTCTAACAGTAACGTAGGTTTTGTGTACATAGCTACCCAATCAATTCTGACCATTCATGTAGCTGAAATCGGTAGGTTACCGCTTTAAATACAGTGAATTTATAAAAAAAACAACATTTATAAAAGCCCGGAAAGCTGAATAAAGCTAGTATAAAACTGTACCAAAATTTATAGAAATACTTTTTTCGTAACGAATTCACTTTGGGCCAATGTTCACTAAAATGTTTATATAACTTTAAACTTAAGCTGTGTGAAGGGTATTGTTGCTTGGTGGTTAAAAAGCGCGATCAGTAACTCGTGGGTAGTGTGTTCGAAGTTAGGAATATCAATAATTAATAAATAATAAAGAAATACACCCAACAGATACATAATCCTGACCCTACACCAAGATCGAGTCTTGTGTCGTGTATAAGAAACTACGAGAGACTTTGCGGTCTCACAAACACCCAGAAACAAACCTATGGATCACACAAATATTTGTTTTGGTGCGGGGATCGAACCCGCGGCCTCTCGTTTCACAGGCGACGTCCAACCAACTGAGCCACGGAGGCTGTTAACGATAATATTTTGTAAATTTTTAGATGTCCAATGGCAGAGTGATAGAGTCTACGGTAATATCACCAAACGAAATGAGACAGAAAAAATACACTGTACGCGAAGTTTTAATAGACCACTGTCTGTACTAACCCAGCGAAGCCAGCTGTATCCAACATTGGTAGATATGTAATTTAGTCTCAATTCTATATCAGCCCATATACGTCCCACTGCAGGGCACGGGCCTACTCTACAATCGAGAGAATCGATTGAGAGTGGTTAGGCCATATAGTCCACCACGCTGGCCAAGTGCGGGTTGGCGGACTTACATACCGTAGAAATTCTTCAAAATCGCTACGGTATGCAGGTTTCCTCACGATGTTTTCCTTCACCGTTAAAGTGCGTGGTGATTGACTATCAATACACACATAACTCCGAAAAGTCAGAGGTGTGCCCTGGGATTTGAACCCGCGACCACCGTGAACATGTAGGCAGCCGCGTCTGGTCCGTTACCAACAGGCCACCACGCACCAGTCTCAATTAGCTGCTGTAAAACTCTATCTCTTCTGTTTATTCATTGACTTTCTTCATTTGATGGTAATCCATAGCTTATTTTAAGATATTCAATAACATTATATCTTTACATATAATAAATTAGTAACCGATCGATGTCTGTACATGGAAGATAAATGAGAAAAACTAATATTGGAGGTCTGTATTAACGTAATAGAACCCAAAACAATGCTTTTTAGAATTTTCCGAATTACGAATCGCGATGAACTCAGAAATGGCTTTACGGATTTCGATGAAATTTGGTATGGAGCCTGGACGGGCGGGATATAACGGGACGAGACGGGACGGGATGGGAAATCCAAAATAAAGTTAATCAAGCAGACGTAGTTTGCGGGCAGAGGCTAGTATTTCTAATATATTTTTATGAATTGTAAAGAGAGATTTGTGTTAAAACACAGTAAGTACCGTATTAAAACACAAGTTACTAATTTTATTTCTAACAGTTTCTCAAGCAACCCCAATTATAAGAAATCCACTGCCCATGGTAACATTAACCATCCCTCTTCCAATAAAAGGGGTGACAAATATCATCTAAACGTCAAAACCAAATAATTTAAAAACGATATCGTCCCCTCATGCCAAGCGGTTGGCGCGTGCCCCGGATTAGCGCCATCTTGTGTCGCTCGAGGTAATTAAATTTCGCACCGAAATAAACGATTTTGCCGCGCAAATTGAGTGGTGTAAATTCTTTTGTAGTTTTTAATTGGTTATAGTAGATTAGTGTGACCCCTGGTGGATGTACCGTGAAGCTTGTTAAGGATATATTACCCAGTAAGTACATTATTTAGCAATATCTATCGTTTGTTGTTTACTAGATTTTAATTGTTGTATCAGCCCATATACGTCCCACTGCTGGGCACGGGCCTACTCTATCATCGAGAGAATCGATTGAGAGGGTATAGGCCATATAGTCCACCACGCTGGCCTAGAGCGGGTTGGCGGACTAACATACCGTAGTAATTCATTAAAATCGCTACGGTGTGTAGGTTTCCTCACGAAGATTTTCCTTCACCGTTAAGTTTTTAATTATTCTTCTGTAATTTATTAACTAGCAAGACAACGTGATGGCAGTGAATTTTAATTGGAGTAGCTGTCTATTCATAGGTAAATGCTTAATAATATATTTCTAGCCAGTTTCTACAATTATTAAACTGGCTTCCTGTTGGAATATTAAGTTACGCAGTTATTGAGTAAAAAACCTAACCGTAGTGACCGTATTTTGAAAAATGGATCTGAAGTTATTATACCCACTTACCCAAAGTCCCATTTATGTATGCATGCTTCTCTGCAAATAAGTCCCAAAATCCTTACACCATTTATATGAATAATTTATATTGTTCTATCCTTATTCACAATTATACCTGTGATAATTGATACGGAATATACAAACAAATAGAAATAGAACATTTGGATGTTATTTATCATCATTTTGCATCAAAATACTACTATATATAAAGTCTATAAGCGGCATATAACGCCATCTGTTATGCAGTAAACAAAACAATAATAGTCAATTTTAAATTATTGTAGCGCCATCTATGGATGGATAGCATAAGCGAAATTGTTTTGTCTCCACAATGTCTTTTTGTGGTAATTAAACTCTATGTAAGAGTGAGTTAAGCGCTGATATACATAATATGTAAGAAGCAATAGAGTAATGTATTTTATAAAATTAGACGGAAACCCACATAAACGATCTATCTTATTTATGTAACTGTGGAATACAGAATATTTCGGCATTAAAATTGATAGTGAAAAAGAAGTAAAGGATTTTTACATTGTTGTTTTCTGTAAAATAGTGGCACAATTATTCTAATCGATACTATTCATTCAAAATAATAAATAAAAATAAGTGAAGACCAAGCGCTATTCTCTTTTGCATTTACGTTAATAATAATTATTAATTACCAATCCTTTGCTTTTAAAAATGTTTTTTATCAACCCAGCGCCTCTATCCGAATCATGACAGCTTTTTACACAACATTTTGCCTTTTGACCTTCATTAATTGTGATAGATTCTTTAGGCATCCTAAGGCCAGACAATGCCCTGAGATATTCCAAGTGTCATTGACCTCACTTATCTCGACGTAACTCATCTGTCACGATGAATGATCACGAATCTTGTTTGTGACATTATAAATAGAAAGTCTAGAAAACTGTGATAAAGAACTGATAACAGTTTAATGGTCTTTTCTTTATCTGAATGTGAAATGTTTAAGGTGCTACGTTTGATTCCCAAGTTGGGATATTTACGTTGTCAGTTTTTTATGTTATATTTAAACAGAAGTAAATAATAAGAGATATATCAGAGAGGATCGTGTTTAACAATCATGATCTTAAGGCGACCTTTAATTATGTATAGGATTAATATATTATTTTACGTGTTTATATACTCATATAATATGATATTATTTGTATAAACTTTATCTATCAAGCTAAATATTTTCATTGTCATTCAAGCTTTATTGTAAGAGTACAATTCAGACTGCCGTATGTTTTTCCTTCTCTTATGTCCATCCCATGGTAGTCGGTAAGAGATTGCCGCGAGCGATACGACCACCATTTGTACTTTAATATTAAATATAAATAATAAATACACCCAACAGTCACATACATAGTCCTGACCCCACATTAAGATCGAGTCTTGTGTCGTGGGTATCAGAAACTACGAGAGACTTTTCGGTCTCACAAACACCCAGACCCGAAACAAATACCTGTGGATCACACAAATATTTGTTTCGGTGCGGGGATCGAACCCGCGGCCTCTCGTTTCGCAGGCGGTGTCTAACCAACTGCGCCACGGAGGCTGTCAAAAATATAAGTTTAGTTATTAAGATTTATTAAGTGTACAAAAAAGAATTAAAATAAATAAATAATTATCACGCATCAGCGTCTGATGTACGCCTCTTAGCAGTGGAAATATTTAAAGTTAAGTTCTTTGGGACGAAAGAATAGCTAGATATTGGCTATCTTTATTATGGACCTTGCCTAACGTATTTTTGTCGCAGAATGATTTAGCTTATTTTAGTTTAACTGCAATACGAAATTTACGCTTCTTTGTCAATCCAGAGCTAATATTTTTTGAATTAAACTTCTTACTTATCTTGGGAATTAAACTCAGTAAATACAACGAAATCTTGCAATAGCTTTTAACGCTGTAAAAGAAAGCATGGAAACATAATGGTTTCTTAGATTTACGCGAATGTTACACATTGAAATAAAACTATTTTATACGGATTTTATCGCGATTTGGTTTAATTTTTACATTTTTTAACTTCCCGACGTTTCGATTACTTTACAGCTTTCGTGGTCACGGGGCGGACTGTCAGTCAGTCCGCCCCGTGACCACGAAATTAAACCAAATTAAATCAAATCGCGATAAAATCCGTATAAAATAGTTTTATTTCAAAGCATGGAAACATCTAAATTACAATTTTAATCGCACATATAGAATGCCTAACGGCCTCATTCATAGACAGTTTTAAAATCTATTTTAGTTATCGAATGCTTTGTCCTTTTCGAACGACTTTCGAATTCAGTTTCAGCGAAGAAGACAAATATTCGATAAATAAAATAGTATTTAAAAACTATGAATAAGGCCGTAAGTATTTCCTATAATATTCTTTGTGACGAAAGCTGTTTTGGCACTTAATAAAAATACAGGACCCACCAACTAGAACGCAAAAACCAACGTACATATTTTATCACTCTCCCGTTGAATCTGATTACCTTATCACTGTTGTCACGTGCCATGGAATAAAATAAATAACAGAAGGTAAACTTCACTGTTTGTGTTTTAATCTGATTGTACGAGAATTAACAAAGGTTGTATGAAGTCACTGGGTGCAGGTTTTCAAAAGGACACTGTGGAAATCTCTGAAGGACGTTTTCGTTTCGCAATACACTTATTGTGACTGTAGATGACTGCCTCGGTGGCGTAGTTGTACTACGGTACGATTACAAAGCTGATGTCTCGGGTTCGAAACCCGGGTCGGGCAAAGTGATATTGGATTTTTCTATTCATTATCAGCCCGGAGTCAGTTTGTGCCCGACATCGCGGTGTTTGTGTTCTTACCAACACTGCCATAGTACAATAAAGGAAAATGTATTTGGTATTTAAATGACTATGTAAAAACCGATTAGAGTCGAGATATTAAACATCTCATCTGCGACATTTGCTCTGCATTTGCACTGTTATCAAGTATACACAAAAATAACAGTGAACAATCGTTATCTGGTTGGAAAACGAATCTCCAGCGTGTCACAATCAGGTAAACATGACCCAGCTACTAGCAACTAGAAACTGTATTTTATAGTATAACATATGTATGGACCAAAAAACCGGATTAAAGTTATGATACATAAACTTACTTTTCCCAGAAGAGGTAGGCAGAGGTGCTAGCAGGACGCTCACGTTTCGCCTCGTGTGTTCCGTCCCACGATAGGGGGCGAGCCTATCGCCATATCGGACACTAATAATAGAAGATAATGAATAGAAAAATCCAATATCACTTTTCCGACCCAGGATTTGAATCCGAGAATTTTACATACAGAAGGTACATAGTCCTGACCCCACACTAAAATCGAGTCTTGTGTCCTGGGTATCAGAAACTACAAGAGACTTTTCGGTCTCACAAACACCCAGAACCGAAAATACAAGTGGATCACACAAATATTTGTTCCGGTGTGGGGATCGAACCCGCGGCCTCTCGTTTCACAGGCGGAGTCTGACCAACTGCGCCACGGAGGCTGTCAATACTGTCAGTACAATGTTTTTTTTGTATTGTAATGGCTGTGACTAAGAGTAATTTCATATATTTCCTATGATTATTACGTATCGTCGTGATGGATCGGTTTGGTATCGCATTAGCGAGTACATCGACGTCTTGCCGACAACTCGGCGGTCACGATGTGTCGCGTATACACATGTGGAACTTATTACGTGTGGGCATAGCGGAGAGAATTGCTATTGGATAGACATTGCGATTTTTGGCGTAATTTTGTATCAATTTGTCTCATTTGCAGACAGTTTATGGCTAAGCAGTTAGTTTTACTATAAAACAAATATTTATCAACGAAATGGGACGTAATATAGATACGAATTATGCAGTAAAATAATTAAAAGAACATTATATTTGTAATGTTCTATTATCTCTTTTAAGTAAATAAATAATAATAAAATATTTGGTATTTATTTATTTATATATGAGGTCCACCAACAGCGCCACATATCATACAGTGTAAAAGAAACGGTATCAAAGTTTTAGTCCGATATGTGCGCTAATCACAGGTGTACACAACGTTCATAGAAAAAGAAAACAAAAACAGCTCAACATAATTACATAAATAAAATTAAAATTAAAACTTATCCTCAGAATAACAAAACAATGTGCAGTCTTGAACTACAAAATAACTAATTCTAGGAAAAAGGAACAAAGAATGATGAAGAATGATGATGATGATGATTGGTATCTTTCAAAATAGAATAGAGCTGCCTGATATTCAGTGTCGTAAAGTAAAGTCAGAATTCAAATAAATTTAAAATCATTATAACAATAGAAAACAACTTGTAATGTCTCAACATTGTACATTTATTTTCATAGTTGTTTTTCATAGCAATGAAGGTAAGCGCCTGATGGTAAGCGATAAGACCGCTCATAGACAGTAGCAAAACCAAACACCATAAATTATAAAGCAATGCTTAGAATTCCACTGCGCTCGCCATCCCGAGACTTATCTAAACAGTACTCAAGTTATCATCAGGTGCAATTTAGTTGCTTTGTTGCACCATAAAAAAATAAGATAATGCTAATTCTGAACTTGAGATTTTTCTAACAAAAGGTTACTAATCTCAAAAAGACATGATAATTGAAATAAAACTAACTTTTACGGATTTTATCCCGGATTTGGTTTAATTTTTCACATTTGTTTAACTTCACGGGTCACGGGGCGGACTGAGGTATTAGTGTACCACGAATGCTGTAAAGCAATCGAAACGTCGGGAAGTTAGAAAAATTAAAAATTTAATCAATCCGCGATAAAATCCGTAAAAGTTAGTTTTATTTCAATGTGTAACATTCGTGTTGACTTAATAATTATCTCTATTACATCTCAAAGCTTAACTTCTTTATGGAATGCAAAGTTTTTTACTTTTTTAAGTCGCTATGCTACGACTTACCAAAATTTTATTCCAACCAGTAAGCTGCATTGCAATTTCGGTCAATGGTATTGTCCAACCCGTTTCTCATTAGTGTCATACTCTAACAATCTCAATGAACGAAACCGCATCCCAAATTCAGCTCTGTCTTGTGACTTATTTAACAAATCACTTACCAATAGATAACCGTCTATTTCTTTCTTGCTTCTAACTGCTAAACAAACTAATAGCCATTAGCCAATAGCGACCAGTCTCCATCGCGACACGTAACTACCACTCATCTCGTTTATCTCGGGCATCGTCACTGTGTGGGTCTCCACACTCCGCAGTCTACGGGCAGACAGTAAGGATAAAAGTATTTGCTTTTGGAAATTATTTAAAGTGAGTATTTTTGGTGAATTTTTTGAAGTGTATAAAGTGTTTTAATAAAAAAAAGTTAAATAATATGTTTAGTGTATCGCGATTTGAAAATATTTTTGAAATTAAATTTTGAGTTCGTTTTGAAACTTATTATTTTATGTTATATTCAGGAATCAAATTCATGCTTTGTTTAAAGTAAAAGTTTATTTAATTCAGTGTTGAGAAAATTTTGTACGTAATAGGTACGTATTATCTATAGGTTAACAATAAAATACCAATTTATTGTATGTCTGATGCAAATTAAATAACACATAAAACATATATTATGCCAGTGTAATAAATTTCAAAGATTTATCGTACCTTTACATAATCACTATTAAATACCGGTAAACACAATAATACCTACTTCAATGATTATATTAAAAGCCGATTGTCTTATTAACCAATTTACGTAATAATTAAATCAATAAATTCATAATTATATAATTCAATTACAAGAATACATTAATTTACCTAAAAACAAAAATGTTCAACATTCGATACTTTTCCATCATGTGACGTTAGTGTCACCAAGCGTCCGCCAGGCGGCGCCACTTGCCATACAAAGTTATTTATAGCAAAATAAACAAGTTACTAACAATTTCAAATCAATTTTCGTCAATAAAAGTTGTTGATATGTTTTGAAAAAGGCCTTGAGACCAATACAGGTGTGAATTAAGTGATTCAATTGATCCCAATTGCCCTTTGTTAAAATGTTTATTTTAAACGACTTCAAAAAATGAGGAAGCTCTCAATTTGTCGGAATCTTTTTTGTTTAATGTATAATCACGGATTACTCGAAAATGCCTGAACCGATTTGGAAAATTATTTTTTGTTACAAAGGGCATATTTCACAGGTGGCGTCTTTCGGTTTTATTTCCAATTCTTCGAGTTTTTTTTTAGTAGTAATTAGTACCTATTCCAACAGCCTCCGAGGCGCAATAATTTGATGCTTGGTGTTGGATGAGGGAACGCTGGTTCCATTTCCGCCCGGTACAAATGTTCGTGATTTTCTACTTTACAAATATTCGTTTCTAATGGTGATGTATGATAAATGGTATGGTATGATAAATGGTGGGTGTCGTGAGTGCTAAAATGATCACGTAGGTATACCTGATTTAGTAGAAGGGATAGGCAGAGGTGCCACCAGGAAACTCACACTTCGCCTTGTATGTTCCGTCCCACTATATGATAGGGGGCGAGCTCATCGCCATATCGGGCACAAATTCCTGCCTCCAGGCCGACAATGAATAGAAAATTCAATAACACTGCCCGACCCGGGATTCGAACCCGAGACCTCAGCTTTGTAATCCTACCGTAGTGCAACTACGCCAGCGAAGCATTTAACGTGGTACTAGGCATAATAGGTTCATTTTCATTTGCTATATAAAATCCTTTAATACATCCCTTATTTTCTCAGAGACATATAGGCTGTTATACAGGGTATATCAAGACCGCGACCGAAAACGAAGCCAGGAGGTAGTATTAGTGATATCAAACACAATGCAAGTAAAAATTTTACAAAAAAAATCTTCAAAATGTTTTTTGTTATTTTTTACATATCGTCGTATTTGAGTAATTAAACATAGTTTTTCTAAAATAATGACGTACATCGCTTAATTTATAAACACGCAATGGTACGTAAGGGTTTAAATTACTATTTTTGCAAAAACTAGGTTTTTACCCCTCAAAAACGATGATTTTAAAAAAATTGTAAAAAGAAATCCGTCGCTTATTTTGCAAAATTTTTAGTTGCATTGTGTCTGTAGCCGCTAAAACTACCACCTGGCTTCGTTTTCGGTCGCGGTCTTGATATACCCTGTATGAAGCTGAGACATATTGTGTTGATTGATTACCTTGTTATCTCGAGATAACGTATCATTGTACACAAGAACAACAATAGCGGCCCTCGCTTACTACTTTGCGTAAACAACAGCGGTTTCATATATTTAATGGTTTAGGTTTTTTTTCTTATTTATTTTATTGAAAAGGGTACACCAACGACATGTATATTAAATATTTTGTAGCAGATACATTTATGAACAAAGTACTGATATACACATCAATTAGAGGTATACACAAAATTTATATTAGTACATCAAATTAAATTAGAAAAGAAACACGAGAATAAAAAATAACAAAAATGAGAATAAAAATTAAAAATTACTCAAAATAAACTAATTAATAAAATATAAAAACAAAGAAGAAAACAAATTAAATTTTACACAATAGCAACACTTGTAGCTTTCATACTTAATAGGCATATAAATTTATTAAGAAACAATAGTATTATATTTCATTTTGTATCACGTTTCTAATTTTCCTCTTGAAGGTTACAATTGAGGGGAAGAAAATATCAAGTAATGGCTAATGCTTTTAAAATATTTTTGCAATTAATCATTTTGGGTTATCTATCATACTTAATGCAGTCTCTACAGTGAAATAGGAGACTGTCCCGCCCTCACACCCGCCACTGCAACTCCTGTAAGCCAGGATCAACAGCACGCATTTTAATGACACTGATCATTGAAGCTCAGCGAGTCTAGGGATTGTCTAACTTGTCTTTAACCCGCAACGAAATTATTCATGTGAAATTAATAGGAGGAGCTAGAAATATTTTTGTACACTTGTGTATTCTTTTATGTTGTTTTAGGCTTGCCCGGAGTGCTGAAAGAGAACATTTCGTAATGTTAGCAATGATTGGTTAGCTAAAATACACAAAAAATAAAAAAATCCCATTCTTTCCCCAGACATCTAATCAACCAATTGTAGTTACATACATACCTATACATACATAAACTCACGCCTTTATCCCAAAAGGGGTAGGCAGAAGCGCCACCAGAACACCCACATTTCGCTTTGTATGTTCCGTCTCATGATGTGATAGGGTGCGAGCCTATCGCCATATCGGGCACTAATTCCTGACTCCGGGCTGATAATGATGAATAGAAAAATCCAATATCACTTTGCCCGACCCGGGATCCGAACCCGAGACCCCAGCTTTGTAGTCGTAACGTAGTACAACTACGCCACCGAGGCAGTCTAGCCAATTGTAGTTCTAATGCTAATATTCCTTATAGCAATGGCCGACCAACGCTTCCTGGAGCCGGGCAAGGTGATCCGTCCCATAATAGACCACGAAGGAGTGAAACTCCTGGCTGAGAGACTGTACGGGATATCTGTCCTGGAACTGACTGAGTTGAACGGGTACGACGATAAGAACTACAAGATCATCGAGGATCCCAACGTGAAGAACCCGCTGATCACCAACCACTCGCCCTACGGGTATGTGCTGAAGATCATGAACTCCATCGATTCTGATAACGTTACTGTGGTCGAGGCGCAGAATGAGATTATGAACTTTTTGGGTAAGTAATTTTAGCGTTCTGAAATAGAGTATTTGACTATCATCGAATGTTTGTATTATTTTGTAGACAAACACAAGTGCCATTAAAACAAAACATTTTTGTGAAAACAGTATTTAAGTAGCTTGAAACGTGAGGCAAATATAAGTATTTTAAATGAAAGTGTGGGAGCGTAGTGGGGACATCTTACCGTCTCTTTCACACCCGCACACTATAATGCATATTAAGATTAGTGACGTCACTAATTTTATTTTGCATCCCTTTACTTTTACCGCCACTACAAGATTTAAAACGTTTCTAACTTGTTTAATTCTGATTGGATTTACAAAATTCCTTGTTTGCTAGATTTTGGATATGGATACTTTTTGATTAATACAATAAAAAAATGAGTCAAATACCCCATTGTAAAGGCGTTTGTTAGTACGAACTTGAAACGATCAAGCTATTTATAGTGGTTTTGAGTCGTAAGGCAAGCATTTGGGGATTCTGAGTCTTGGTTAATGATAAATGACCTACCAAGCAGTTCGATGATGAAAAATATCGTGAGGACGTAAGGAAATAAAGAAAACTGCAAGCAAAAGAGATCTTTAAAAGAATTTTTATATTTGTGAGGTCTGTCAACACTTAATAGGCTTATGGCCATCGTTATTCAACTGTTCTTTGGCCTTAGCTTTCTCAAATCTCGATTTTAGTGAAGTCCTATTTTCAGATGTGCGCAATTTTTTACTGACAATAGTATATTAATAAAAACGTAGAATTTTTAAGTCCGCCAACCCGCACTTGGCCAGCATGGTGGACTACATGGCCTAACCACTCTCAATATTACTTTCCATTGTAGAGGAGGCCCGTGCCCTGCATTGGGACGTATATGGGCTGATACAGTCAGTACAGATTTTTTATAGGTCAAGCCAAGTTTATCCTATCTCCAAAGCTATTTGACTCAATAAAACTATCTCTTTCAGTTACGCGTTCTGTGACCTGTCCCAAACCG
Source organism: Deilephila elpenor (assembly GCA_949752805.1). Classification (NCBI taxonomy): domain Eukaryota; kingdom Metazoa; phylum Arthropoda; class Insecta; order Lepidoptera; family Sphingidae; genus Deilephila; species Deilephila elpenor. The sequence continues at coordinate 9,651,077 of OX457118.1, read as the reverse complement.
GTCCGCAACGTGTTCGGGCACCTTCACTCCGTGGAGACCATCGGAGGCAAGAAGCACGCCGTGCGACTCCTGGAGTTTGTCCCGGGAGAGCTCCTGAAGGACGTCCCGAAAGCGGAGCCGCTGCTGTACCAGCTGGGAGAGTTTGTCGCTAACCTGGATAATAAACTGCAGGTTTGTGTGGTCTTAATGGTAATTGACGCCGGCTGTGAAACGTGAGGCTGTGGGTTCGATCCCCGCACCGAGACAACATTTGTGTGATCCACAAGTATTTGTTTCGCGTCCGGTGGTGAGGTGGACTGTGTTTGTGAGACCGAAAAGTCTCGCTGTTTCTGATACCGGCGAGCGCGACCCAAGACTCGACCTTAGTGTGGGGTCAAGACTTCGCATGTACCTGATGGGTGTATTTATAAATAAAAAAAATGTGTGTGTGTATTAGTGTACACACGTAAGAAGTGAAACTTCTTTATGACATCATTTTTCGAAAAATGATCTACTATTTACAAATTTACAGAATTGGTAAAATAAAGCTAAATTAAATAAAGTTTAAGTTTAGGAGGGGGGAATTTTTTGAGGGAATTTGGGATTTCTATCGGGGCCAATTTGTAGCCCTCACCGAGACGGTTCCGAGGATACCAAGCTCGGTGGGTCCACGACCTTTATTGGCCGAGATAGGTTTAGGGGGGTAGGGGCGGGCGGGGGGGGGTTAGGTTTCGTGGGGGGGCTATTGGGCACCTTAAAATATTTTTGGGTGGGGAAGGTTGTGGAGGGGGAATTCGGGAATTCTGTTGGGGCAGGATTGTAGGCCTCACCGAGCCGGTTCTAATGAACCCAGGGTCGATGGGTCTACGATGGATATTGGCGGAGATAGGAATAGGGGGGGGTGAGGTAAAATTTTTAGGGCGGGGGTAAGCGGGGGGGGGGGAGGTTTCGTGGGGAGGCTATTGGGCACTGTTTTGGATTTAGGGTGGGGGAAGGCCAGAGGGGGGGTAAGGATCAAATTACAAAAAAGTGGGTGGGACTTAAAATTTTGGGTGGGGCTTGGAAACGGTTGGGGGTGTGGCTTACTGAAGTGGGTACTAATTTACTAAATAAAAAAAGATGGCGCGTAACGGAAGAATGTGACGCGTAACGAAAAATTTTTTCCAACCCCGATAAAGAAGTTTCACTTCAAAAAAATGATGCCGTTATGCCTAAAGGAGTTATACCAAACTAAACGAACCAACTCTAGGCTGAATACTCATAAGTTAAAACCCATCGAAACAGGAAAATGTTTCAAATTCCCTCAAATGTCACTGAAATACAGTTTACTTTAAAACCTACAATACAAAACCATGCTTCGTATTGGTTACATAACGTAATAGTACATATACAGACTACGTTGTACGACGCATTTCTATGGCTAGGGCACCAATTTACCGGTCGGCGGATACACTACCGTTTGAGCTGGTATTACACAATTACCGAGTGTGGGATGGACTTGGAATTGATTGGTGTGGGTATTGACACCCGTGGGGGTCGAGAATTGCTCTTTTCTTTCTTCGTTTCATCTTATTGCGAATAAAATACTCATTGAGTTTTACGGCCTTGTTCATAGATAGCTTTAAAACCTATTTAGTTATCGAATGTTCTGTCCCTTTCGTACAACTTTAGAATTCTGTTCGAGCGAAGAAGACAAAACATTTGATAGCTAAAATAGGTTTTAAAGTCTATGATTAAGGCCATTACTGTTCGATGGCGTTTTCGTGTGTACAAATGTCGATCTTAGCTCCCAATTTTTATCATCTTGTAAATTATCATCACATCACGGTTTAGTCATATTTGAAGTAGGTACGCTCTTATTTGGCCCATTTGAATATACGTTGGATTCGTCCCGCATTCCTCTGGGGACATTGTATTGTGTCGCGAGGGTCACAGCGCAGTTGTATTGTTCCTAACCTACTTAGGTTCTGAAATATCGCATAAAGATTATATAATGATGCTAGTAGAGGTTCTTTGTATGAACACAAATATACATATTGTAATTTATGTTACGCTAAAATATTCGAAGCAGCGTATTTTTGTGACAATTTTAAACAAAACAAAATGAAGCTTTTGTAAGAACTTGCACAAAAGAAGAAAACGTTATCCAAAAACAACACACATCAGGTAAAACATTCTGACAAACATTTGTGTCGGACAATATGTCCCCGATATTTTTCAGCTTTTTAACTAATTGTACCATAGTGTGTATCAAAGATTTTTACAACATACATACATACATAAACTCACGCCTTTATCACCGAAGGGGTAGGCAGAGGCGCCACCAGGACCCCCACATTTCGCCTTGTATGTTCCGTCCCATGATGTGATAGGGGGCGAGCCTATCACCATATCGGGCACAAATTCCTGACTCCGGGCTGATAATTAATAGAAAAATCCAATACCACTTTGCCCGATCCGGGACTCGAACCCGAGACCTCAGCTTTGTAGCCGTACCGTAATACAACAACGCCACCGAGGCAACAAAAGTTTTACAACGATCATTAAAAAGAGACCTCGATCCAGCAACGTTCTACATTATTTTTATGACAGCCTCCGTGGCGCAGTTGGTTAGACGCCGCCTGTGAAACGAGAGGCCGCGGGTTCGATCCCCGCACTGAAACAAATATTTGTGTGATCCACAGATATTTCTTTCGGGTCTGGGTGTTTGTGAGACCAAAAAGTCTCTCGTAGCTTCTGAAACCCACGACACAAGACTCGATCTTAGTGTGGGGTCAGGACTATGTATGTGACTGTTGGGTGTATATGTTGTAGAACTTCAACCACTCCGGGCTGGTGGACCGGCAGCACATCTGGATGTTGACGATGGTGCCAGAGCTGGAGAAATTCAAGTACGTCATCAAGGACGCTGACAAATTAGACCTGGCTGAGGAGGTAAGAACATTCTAGATCTAGATCATTCATTTGCTGATGATTGTCTCATTTTGGGGATCGAAAATATATTTAAGACTACACTACTCAAATAAGATTTATACAGAAAAATGTAAATGTTTGAAAATAATGATATTTCGAAATGAAGCAAACTATTTGCGAACAAAGCAATATGTTAAAATAGTTTTTATACGAATGTTACTCATTAAAATACATTTATTATTCTTTACATGTTATTATTAATTTTACACACCGTGAAAAAACTATACTTACTTTAATTATTAAATATTTTAAATAAACATACACCAGAATTTTGAATTAATCGCATTAATTTTTTAATACTATTTACTATATTTATTCCTGATGCTAAAAATACAATCAGTATAATATTTTCTTATTTTTTATTGTTTGTTTCATCCAGGTAATCGAAGAGTTCAAATATGCTGTAGTGCCTCGTCTGGACGAGCTGGAGAAGGGAGTCATCCACGGAGACGTGAACGAGATGAATGTGCTCGTCACCATGAAGCCAGGCGGCAGGTAGGTCTCAGTATTTTCTAGAACAGTATAATACAGAATAGAAGAATAATGCGGAGTAATACTATGATTTTAGTAGTTTATGTATAGAGGATAGATAAATAAATAAATAAATAAATACACCCAACAGTCACATACATAGTCCTGACCCCACACTAAGATCAAGTCTTGTGTCGTGGGTATCAGAAGCTACGAGAGACTTTTCGGTCTCACAAACACCCAGACCCGAAACAAATACCTGTGGATCACACAAATATTTGTTTCGGTGCGGGGATCGAACCCGCGGCCTCTCATTTCACAGGCGGCGTCTAACCAACTGCGCCACGGAGGCTGTGAGATGGCGTTGAACATGAAAAATTTATAAGTTAAACGATGAAATCGATATGTTAGTGATTTTTATGTCAAGATGATAGAAATGCAAATTTAAGAATTGTACAAGTAGATGAATATGCACATATTATATAAATAACGTTACGGCTGTATCCTTCATGAGTAGGTAGATTATGATATTTTACCATAAGTCGATGTTAGCTTATAAGTTTCGCCTGATATTATTCCACACACTGTTATTAAAACAGCTTAATTGCTTTGAGAAGTTTTGCTTCAATATAAAATACATACATGAAATAATTTTAAAAGTAAATTTACACATAGGGCTCTGAATACAGGGGTGTTGAAGTTATGCAACAAGATTCTAGATGGAATTCTTCTGAGGTAAGCCAAGTCTGTCGATCTTTCCTTCGCTTTAAACTTGGCTTGCCTTCTATGAGTAACTGAAGTAACTAACAAAGTACTAAATGGTATTACGGATATTTTAATTTAAGCGCCATCTGTTGAGAATAAATGGTATTATAGTTGTAACATACTGCCTGTAATTTTTGACCTCTAATTTAAAAAAACCTGTAATCATTATTAAAACGTTGCTTTAAAATTGATTTTACAATAAAATAGATTTTTATCAACTAAAAATAGTAAGCAAACCATGCATTAATGTGGGAAGCTGTATCGGTGAAATGTTCTGTATGATAAATAATGAAAATACTTGTATACTAAACTTAAAATCACAAAATATGTTAATAAAACGAACCATTATAAAAGTGAGATGTTATAAAATCTCCATTTCAAAGACAACAGAAGATAACAAAAATGTAATTGTAAATAGTATATATTTTTTAATTTTTCTATTCTATTCAGTTATTCTATTTCCACATAGCAAAAATCTATACTGCTATAAGAAATAAATAAAATAAGTTACAAGTACAAACTACAAGACTCATCGCATTGTAAGATTGGGTAAAATTGTATTTCACCTCTACAAATGCTAGATGTCACTATGGGCGTAGCCAACGCCTTGTTATCAGAGAAAAGGGACGAAAAGTTCGTTTCCGAAAAATTAAAAACTCCAATAACTTGTATGCAGTAAAACTTTAATATTATGCTTTGAAAATAGGCTTCAGGTTTTTTTTTTTATAAATAGTATAACAATTCATTTACATCATTTAGAATTTTAACATTAACAAAAGCATGTAGATTGATAGTACTTTATTTAAGAGCGCCTACTGCCTCGGTGGCGTAGTTGTATTACGGTACGACTAAAAATCTGAAGTCTCGGGTTCGAATCCCAGGTCGGGCAAAGTGATATTGGGTTTTTCTACGCATTATCAGCCCGGAGTCACAAATTTGTGCCGGATATGGCGATAGGATTGCCCCATATTACATCATAGGACGGAACATACAAGACGAAATGTGGGTGTCACACAACCTTTTATTCTTAAGTAGTTACATATCAATGTCAACATGCATTTCCCTAACACGCCATTAGATGTCGCTAACCCAAGTTGTCTCCCACAGCGCCTCCGACTACCGCATCTCCGGCATCATAGACTTCGGGGACATTCAGTACTCGTACTACGTGTTCGAGTTGGCCATCACGATGACGTACATGATGCTTCTGACGGGAGACTTGAGGGCCGGAGGTCTCGTGCTCGCTGGGTACACTGTGACTCGGAGACTGCCTGATGATGAGTACAGGCTTTTGAAGGTATATTCTGTTTTATAATAACCTGACTTGATTGGATTCTGAAATTCTCATCAAGGACTTCGATATGCATGATTATTTAGGAAATTCTGCTTATAGTAATTGACAGGTATCTTTAATACAAAAATTGTCAATTTTAGTTTTTAACCGACTTCAAGAGTAGGTTATCAATTCGTTGTGTTTTTTGATGTATTTGTGAAATCTAAAGGATTTATTAAGTTAGAATGTTTAAGTTATTAAGCTGCAATAGAGATAACGTTGTATTAAGTCGAAACCGTCTAGTGACTAGTAACTAGTGCTTAGTTCTTTAAATTATGCCACTTTTGTGAGCTCCATATAATTAAAGAAAGGATATCCTAGTTAAGATATATTGTTGAAGTGAAGCCTACAATAAAAAATATTTAGTAAGTTTTAACTGTGTAGTCAATTTAAATCAGTCACTTTTGTGAGCTCTGGATGTTTGTAATCTGTCCATGACTAACCATGTTAAAACACTCCGATCTAACACTATCCATATTTCAACAGACCCTGGTGTCCGCACGCCTAGTCCAGAGTCTGATTCTCGGCGCGTACACCATCGAGCAGGACCCGAAGAACACCTACGTGAAATCGACAGAAAAGGCCAATGGTTGGGAACTGCTTCGAAAGATCAGAAAGACCAAACCCACGGAGAATGGCGACCCTACCGACTGGAAGAGCATCGCGAACGAATACTTGACTAGGAGTTAAATATTCAAGCTGAAACCTCGAGAAAATAATATCCAGTTGACATATCTCGAGCAAACTAAACAGTTGGCTTGAGTTATTTATAATCGGGAATGGTTTGTGCAAAAAATAATGTATATTTTTATTTAATAAATATGTTTTTGTGTATATAAAGAGTTATTAAATAGTAATTACTATATATAAATAGTAATTACAGTAAAGTTGATTGAAAAATGTTTAAATGTAGATTTTGTTTTGTTAGTTCCAAAGTATCCAGTAAAAAATATTGCTTTGTGAAGAGTATTATTTAAGAAAATTAAATAATTAATAATGTTATTTAGAAATGCTTGTTAATTAATCGTAAAAAATAAACGTATCATAATTTGTAGTATTAATTAAAGACTGTTTGCTAGTAATATATTGATGTATTATTTAAAGAAAAACCTTTGAGTAAATAATAATAATACATACAAACAACAGTCACATAATATATTGTCCTGACATTAAATCTTGTGTCGTGGGTATCAGGAACTACGAGAGACTTTTCGGTCTCACAAACACCCAGACCCGAGACAAATATTTGTGGCCGTCACAAACATTTGTCTCGGTGCGAGGATCGAATTCAGCGCCACGGAGGCTGTAAGTGAAAATTGGATTTGTGTCATGCACGAAGTTTTTTTGTAAAAAGTCTGTGGGGTATATGGGAGTGGGCTGGTAATCAGTTAACCATCCCCTAAAATCTTTTTATGGCAAAGCCAAAGAAATCATTAATATTGAGTTTCACGCCATACATACATACATACATAAACTCACGTAGGCAGATGCGCCACCAGGACACCCACATTTCGCCTTGTATGTTCCGTCCCACGATGTGATAGGGGGCGAGCCTATCGCCATATCGGGCACAAATTCCTGACTCCGGGCTGATAATGAATAGAAAAATCCAATATCACTGCCCGACCCGGGACTCGAACCCGAGACCTCAGCTTTGTAACCGTACCGTAATACAACTACGCCACCGAGGCAGTCACGCCATCTGTGTTAAAAAGTACACAACACTAAATAAGCAGCACCTTAATTTTGTTATAACACAAAACCGCTAGATGTCGCTAAAAGTTTTGTTCGTAACTCGAAAGATGGCTGCATTGTAATTCACGTACATATATGAATTTATTTGGCACTGCATAAAGCAAACCGAGGAAGGGATGAGCAGCTTTAGTTATGAAGCAATCTTTGATCTTAATATGCCAACAATGTTTTTTAGAATATTGTTTACATTCGGTACTTATTGTAAATAGCATAGTAAATCTGCATTGCCTAAGAAAAAGTTTCACCATATTATCACTTCGTCTTCTTTCTTTATTTAACAAACCTATTCGTGTTGGGTGGAAGCCGACGACTTTGAAAAAAAAACCACATGCTGTATTATCACCCCATTCGATAATGTTACTATCGAGCTCTGGGGGGCTATCTCGCGGGCTTTCTCTACCATCCTTGCTCTTCCTACAGTAGAGATGGGGTCCATTCTGTTCAAAAGCAGTTTGGTGGGCTTCACATAACTTTTATATAATCTTAAGCACTTACTTTTAAGAACACACGTACATACATAAACATCACCCCTTTTTCCGAGAAGGGTTAGGCAGAGGTGCAACCAAGATACCCACATTTCGACTTATGTGTTCCGTCACTTGATGTTATAGGGGTGAGCCTATCGCCATATCAGGCACAAATTCCTGACTTTAAGAACACACTAAACATTATGGTTTCTTAGATTTACGCGAATGTACACATTGAAATAAAACTAATTTAATCGCGATTTGGTTTAATTTTTACATTTTTAACTTCCGGCGTTTCGATTGCTTTACAGCTTTCGTGGTCACGGGGCGGACTGAGGTATTAGTCATCCGCTCAGTGGCTGTTACAATTTCCAATTATTAAATTAAAATGTTAATTTAAAAAGTTAATTGGTTTTTGCGATCCGATCCACGCAAAAGGTGCTTACTGTGTCTTGAGGTCTGGCTAAACATTTTAAAGTCAAAATATACATACTCTTCTGTTTATACTCTTTACAAATAACAGGTACACTCCATAATAATTACCCAGCAATATATCTTTCTAAACTTGCGTTAGCTAATGCTAATTATGTGTTATTAATCAATCGCTTCGCGTTTGAAGAAACCGAGGGCAAAGGTCAGCATTCTATATTGGATAATTTATTATGTTCAGTAAAACATTTGGACTGGGTAATAAGTGTTATTAAATTTGATTATATTCACGCCTTGATGGAAGGCAGAGTTTTGGGTTTTAGAAATAAACTTTATTAACAATGTCACGAAATCACTGGTAGGTCTGTCATATGTGAGAGGCCGTCTGGGTAGGTACCACCACAAAGTCCATTTCTCCAACAAACAGCAGTATAAATGCACTGTTGCGTTCCGGTTTGAAGGACATTGTAGCCAGAGTAACTACTGGACGTAATGAGACTTAACATCTTATGTCTCAGGATGGCGAGCGTAGTGGAATGCCAAGCAATACTTAAGGTGTTGTTTGGTTTTCAACTGTCCATGAGCGGTCGTTTCGCTTACCATCAGGCGAAGGACATGCTCGTCTCGTCTCGTTCGTTCAACGCAATAAAAAATATAGGTAGAATGTAGAGCTTTGGGTTCGATTAGAAATAAAGTTCATTTTAATAATGGCAAAAGTAACTATGGCAGTAAGTGTGGTGCAGTTCTGATTAAGTATTCACTGGCAAGAGCAGTGACTATTAGCTGTAGCCCATTACTTTGTACTCTTCATATATCTTCATACTCCTTGTCGTTGTTCTTTTGTAACAATACTATTTTTGGTAGATTGTCTGTGGGATTACTCTCCGACACGACGTTCGAATGTTCGAGCGTTGGACGTCCACGTATAAGTTATAAGTAATCCACTTCGGAAAATCAATACGATAAACTATGAAACTTATCACACACTCCGAACTTAGTCTATGGGTACGACGTACGAGAGAGGAATCGAACGTTTTGTACAGTAAACATTCGTATCGTCATGGACGTCGAACGTTCGAACATTCGAACATCGTGTCGGTACATATAACTCTCCTGATGCTATTTGACACTCTCTCCGGATGGCATTTGAGATTATCACTAGAGTTTCTTGCCCGTCCTTCTCTGGTGAAAACCGCTTTCCGAACCGGTAGATAAAAAAAATACTGAATCTAAATAATGTTGAACATTTTAATGGATTCAATATATTATTTTCATTATCATAAAGTGCAGTGCAGACACTATGCCGTGTTAGTTTAAAAAATATGTATTATCTTTTGTCATTAAATTGGGCATCATTAATTTAAAAGCTAAAGACATGTGTCTTATTGAACCTACTACCAATCTCACTTCGTCAAACCGTTGCTACAAGGCACAGTTATTATAAACACCAAATGAGGAGTTGTTTCCAGCCTTATTACCATACAATGGACAGCCAACAAGATTGGACACAATTTATTGCGAGCTAGCTTTGACGCGCGGTTCCTCTCGACAGACAGAACATGCTCCATATAGTTGACAGTCACAAATCTATAGCTTAGTTAGGAGATTCTATTAGGATAGGGAGGTAGGTTCAAGACTGTGGTTTTTTTAAACTTAAAGTGTTTATTTTTTGGTGTATTTTAATGGTGAAGTGACTGCTTCAGTGGCGCAGTTGTACTACGCTAGTCGCTACGATTACAAAGCTGAGGTCTCGTGTTCGAATCCCTTTCCATACTGAGATGACAGTCTTGGGTCGTGTATCAAAAACGACCATAGTTTTATCGGTCTCACAACAAACCCGAAAAAATATTATGGGCCACATTAATTTTTTTCTCCGCAGAGATCGAACCCGCAGCCACTCGTTTCTCAGCCGGCATATAACCAATTGCGCCACAGATACACACATGTATGTACCAGTCCCAAATTAAAAATGTTACAACACGTAAAATCTGTGTGTTGCGCAAATCGAGTTAGCGAAGTGACTTTCGTTTTCTGTAATTAAGTGTGTTTGGTACAATTTATTTATTTTGATCCAAACTTGTTTTTGAGTTCCACTTTCGCCGGCAGTGTCTTTTGATTTTCAATGTATTTTGGAAGGTAACTTGGCATTGAGAGTACCGTTATACTATATACTTATTTATTGCCAGCCTCCGTAGCGCAGTTAATTGGCTGTGAAACAAGAAGCCGCGGGTCCGCTTCCCGCATCGAGAAAAATATTTGTTAGGTCCTCTAGTATTTGTCTCGGGTCTGGGTGTTTGTGAGACCGAAAAGTCTCTCGTAGTTTCAGATACCCACCACACAAGACTTAATCTTAGTGTGGGGTGAGGACTGTAGGTGTATTTATTTATTATTTGTTTATCCCGTCGATTGACACAAAAATGCCGGCCTAGCTCGCGAAACTGGCTATACACAGACTGAACCCGAAACACCTAAGGGGGTCACTGTGTCAGGTTCTTAACCACTGTTTATACTGTCTACTGTCCGGATCTTTTTCCTTCCTCGTGTTCTTCATTACTGAAGATCGTGTCTTTAAAAACTACGTGGCTCTGTGTTAAATCCATCCAATTTGCCCGGTTCCGAGTTAGATTACCGAAGCCCAATACTCTTTTCCTCCCCCCATCCTTATTCATAGTCGCTCCCCTCCCGATTTGATGGTCCGGCAACTCATCTGTGATCTAAGCGTTGTGGATGTTCATGTGCAGTGATAACTTATCATCAGATGACCTGATTGCTCGTTTGCCGAACCTAGTGTATACAAAAAAATGTAAGGATCCGAGTGAGTGACATTATTTGATCCGACAAATATTGACTGCCTCGGTGGCGTAGTTGTATTACGGTACGGTTACAAAGCTGAGGGATCGAGTCCCGGGTCGGGCAAAGTGATATTGATTTTTCTATTCATTATCAGTCCGGAGTCAGGAATTTGTGCCCGATATGGCGATAGGCTCGCCCCCTATCACATCGTGGGACTGAACAAGGCGAAATGTGGGTGTCCTGGTGGCGCCTCTGCCTACACCGGCGATAAAGGCGTAAGTTTATGTATGTATGTAAAAATAATGTTTGTAAGTAATATCCTTATTAACTAATGCCTAATGAACTACAACCTTTCGTTTGACAGCTTTACTATGCTAAAGAGGTTTACGATTGTTAGGTAAAATAAAGCGGTGGTTTCAATACGGAGTGTCTCGTAACATGTTAATAGTTAGCGTTCGTGATAGGTCCTGTGTAGTCGTGAGTACGAACCATTGAGTTTTTACAGTCGGGTAAATACTAAATAATGATACTAATAGCCAAAACACTTTATACAGGGTATATCAAGACTGCAACCGAAAACGAAGCCAGGTGGTAGTATTAGTGACTTCAGACACAAAGCAAGTAAACATTTTGCAAAAAAAATCGACAACTTCTTTTTTGTATTTTTTTACTTATCGTCGTATTTAGGTGATATATACATAGTTTACCTAAAATAATGATGTACACCTCTTTATTTTTAAAAACGCAATGGTACGTAAGGGTTTAAATTAGTATTTTCGCAAAAACTAGGTATTTACCACCCAAACACGATGATTTTTAAAAAATTCTTAAAAAAATATCTGTCTCTGTTTTGGCGAAATTTTTATTTGCATCGTGTTTGTAACCACTAAAACTACCACCTGGCTTCGTTTTCGGTCGCAGTCTTGATATACCCGGTATGACAGTTGATTTCTCAGATGTAGCTATGACTGGTGGTAGGTCTCTCATATGTGAGAGGCCGCCTGGGTAGGTACAACCGCAATGTCTATTTCTTCCGCTAAACAGCCGTTCCGATTTGAAGGAAATTGTAGCCAGAGTAACTACATGACATAATGAGACTTGACATCGAATGTCTCAGGATGGTGAGCGCAGTGGAATGCCAAGTATTTGCTTTGTACTTCATGGTGTTTGGGTTTCTACTTGCCATCAGGCGCGTCTCGCCATTCATCCCAATAAGAAAAAGCTTTAGGGTAGTCTATTAACTGCGGTATGGCTCTACTATCATTCTCTATGTCATAAATACATTAGACTAAAAATAAATACACTCTGGTGTTAAAAATTCCATATTTTAAATCATTTGTAAATGAAGGTTGTTACCGAGTGTACCACAATCGTGACGGCCTCTCTGCCGGTGACTGTTGAGTGACGGTTTAATATAACCAGCGGTAATTAATCCAACATGCCGACGCATCAGCGCCTGTATGTTAAATGTAAAGGATTGCTGATTTATCAGATGTATCACTGGATTAGTTATAAAGGAACGGTGACTTATTGAATCGAAGTTAAGGAAGATTTGCTAGCGTATGATGCGTTAAATTTAGGAAATTTGGTTTGAATTATGATCTTACCTTTCATTCGTCTGCTATACTACATCTACGGTCTTTTATATACCGGGTATATCAAGACTGCGACCGAAAACGAAGCCGGGTGGTAGTTTTAGTGGTTATAGACACAATGCAAATAAAAATTTCGCAAAATAAGCGACAGATTTTTTTTTGCAATTTTTTGAAAATCATTGTTTTTGGGTAGCAAATACCTAGTTATTGCGAAAATAGTAATTTAAACCCTATCGCACCATTGCGTCTTAAAAAATAAAAAGGTGTACATCATTATTTTAGGAAAACTATGTATTTATCACCCAAATACGACGATAAATAAAAAATTACCAAAAAAAAGTTGACGATTTTTTTTGCGAAATTTATCTTGCATTGTGTCTGAAATCACTAATACTACCACCTGGCTTCGTTTTCGGTCGCGGTCTTGATATACCCTGTAGATAGTTTTAAAACGTATTTTAGTAATTAGTAATCGAATCTTTTGTCCCTTTCGAACGACTTTTAAATTCAGTTTCAGCGAAGAAGACAAAACATTCGACTTATATAGGTTTTAAAACTGTTTATGAATAAGGGCTTTGAAGTTCGGCGATATAACTAATATTCCTCATCCGTTTGCTTCAATAAAATAATATAAAGTTGTTATTCCGCCGATCATGCTTATTCTTGCTTCGTAAATTTCGGCCGAAACAGTAATAAATATCTTACAAATAATATACATGAAGTAACGCTTTGCTGTATATTTAAATAATATTTTTTTGATTTTTATATGCTTTGTATTAACTAATTTAGATGCGAAAGACAATTTAGACATAGCCAGAAACTAGCGGAGCTTCAGTGTTCGGTTCAATGAAATGCGTGTTGTCGAGCCTGTCTTACAAGAGTTGTAGTGGCGGGTGTGGGCGGGACAATCTCTGTAATAATAAAAGATTTACATACATAAACTAACGCTTTTTTACAGAAGGGGTAGGCAGAGTTGCTACCAGGACACCCCCGTTTTGCCCTGTGTGTACCACACGATGTGATATTGCACGCCTATCGCCATATCGAGCACCAATTCAATCTTCACTTAAAAGTCTGATAATGATACCTTAGGTTTTAACTGTCTTTGAAGTTTGGGCAGTAGATAATAATGCACTTTGTCAGTTAAGCAGTTCGTCTATTCTTGTCCTTGGGCAGAACGATAAATTTCTATGGTAAAACTATCTATCTCTTTCTCTTCCTAGCTAGGAGTCCCACATGGTGATGGGGTCAGCTTACTTCGTTTTTCTTCTCCACTTCGCTGTGTCCCTTATGTCGTTTTCGGAGACCTGACATTCTCCCATGTCCCTCCGCACTACTGCCATACAACCATCGGTAAAACTATGATTCTACTAAAAATATTTCGTAATCGCGTGTCATCGGCGGTTGTAATTAATTTGTAATATAACGCGGCTCTCACTAATCGGATTATGATTACGCCTCGATACAACTCGCTTTTTGACGGCTCTCAACTTTGAAAGCGCCGCTTCAATTAGGCAGGGTGAGTGCGCCAGTCGTGGACAGAATTTGGAATTATTAAAGTTGTTTTATCAGTCCATATACGTCCCACTGCAGGCCACAGGCCTACTCTACAATCGAGAGAAAGAGAAAGCTCAGGCCATATAGTCCACCACGCAGGCCTAGTGCGGGTTGGCGGACATTGCATACCATAGAAATTCTTACAAATCGCTACGGTTTGCAGGTTTCCTCACGATGATTTTCTTCACCGTTATAGTGCGTGGTGATTGACTATCAATATGTACTCGTAGTTTATTTTATGTACCTGTAACGAAAAGTCTTCTGTAGTAGATATCTCAATGTATATTAGGAATATACATTGGCCTCCGTGGTGCAATTGGTTAGACGCCACCTGCGAAACGAGAGGCCGCAGATTCGATCCCCGCGCTGAGACAAATGTTTGTGAGGCCCTCGAGCAATGGGTCTGGGTGTTTGTGAGACCGAAAAGTCTCTCGTAGTTTCTGATACCCGCGACACAAGTCACATGTTTGATTAGGACTATGTATGTGACTGTTGGGTGTATTTATTTATTTATATGAATGGGGTTTACTCATTTGATAATGGATTGAGTGTTTAAGACGTACAATAAATAAAAATAGCCTTTATTCTTCCAAAATTCACAATCGTTAAAATTACATAACATTACTTAAAATATTATTCCTGTAAAATTATTATTATTATATTTTATTTAGTATTTATAGAATTTAAATTTAAAGACGTACAAACGTAACTAAACAAACTAACGAATAATTTATCATAATAAGTAAGGATTACTATTTGATCATCGAATAGATTAATATTCTTATTTAAATATCATTTTATTTTATGCGTAAATAACGTATTTTCCTTATTTACCTCATAATAATAAATCTTGATAGATGCTTCTGTCATCTTAATGGTTATGTAATGAATAGATTCATAGAAAAGATGCCTAGTTGGGTATTGAATTGAGGACCTTGGATTTTGAGCACTTTACTAAACAGAAATGACAATTATTCATTATATATTGGCGATTATTTTTTAATATATTATAATATGACTTGATAAATACCCCAATATGCCATGATTTTCAATTATTTTTTTATTTGATCCAATACTGGTGCATTTACCCTACTCGGGTTTAGAAAGCACCAAATTAAATTACACTGATGATGAAATTATATACATTAAATAAATTTAACCGTTGCAGTATGTACTATGTAGTAACAATGATGTATTACAAATATTTTTTTATACTAGCTGGACCAAGTTACTATGTTTTTTTATTGTCTTCGCAGACGTGCATCCGACCCACTTGGTAAGTGGTGTCCACTGCTGGTGGACCTTCGCATCGCCAGGGCTCTAACACAACCAGGTCACTGCCAACCGAAACTAACCTATCCTAACTCGGCTATACTGTTCCTTAAAGTACTGTATTGTCCAAAAGGAGAACACACATATGACATATACAGACGTGATACATACAGGGTATATCAAGACTGCGACCGAAACCGAAGCCAGGTGGTAGTATTAGTGACTTCAGACACAATGCAAGATAAATTTCGCAAAAAAAATCGATAACTTATTTTTTGGATTTTTTACTTATCGTCGTATTTGGGTGGTAAATACATAGTTTTCCTAAAATAATGATGTAAACCTCTTTATTTTTAAACACTCAATGGTACAAAAGGGTTTAAATTATTATTTTCGCAAAACCTAGGTATTTACAACCCAAACATGATAATTATTAAAAAAAATATCTGTCGCTGTTTTGGTGATTTTTTTATTTGCATCGTGTCTGTAACCACTAAAATTACCACCTGGCTTCGTTTTCGGTCGCAGTCTTGATATACCCGGTATATATTTTTTAAATATGTTATTTCTGTCTACCTCGTCCGTCGAAGCGTGAAGTTCACCTCACTAATCAACTGTTTCACTATGTTGTGAAATGTGCTGACAAACTGCGAGACGCCGCGGGCGACGGATAGTTAATGTGCACGTAAACATATCACTTATACACACATATAGCTTGCATGGATGAGGCAGGAATAACATGCCTTTTAATAAAGCGTACTCGTAGTAAGGCTACGAGAATAGTCGGCGCTACGTAAGGGCGAACTTAGAAGTTTCGCGTGCTAAAATTTTTGTATTATTAAGCTGGGAGATTATTGGGACTACAAAAAGGACCTCTGACACAAGGAGCTTTGTAAAATATACATTAATATATATGGCGAGGAAATTAAACGCCGCTACGTAAAGGTGATAGTTCATTATGTGGGCCTGAAAAGGTTTCGAAGCTTCAGTTTTATAGAATGGAACGGTAAAAGAGTTATCGACCCTTTTAATAAGAAATAATTACCATCGCTTATTAGTTTCTATCACTAAATCAAACGCAAAGGTTTGCGAGTGAGATGCATTTAGAGGAAACTTCTATTGTAAGTCTAGAAATGTGATGCGGACGAAGATAAGACCGAGGATTGAGGAATATCTTGTCAATAGTTGACAGAGTAAATGATCGAAGTATTAAGGTGTTCGTGACTATTTTATTCTTTTATACGATGACACTTCTTAATGATCTCTATGTCTGTGGAATACACTAATCAACACCAATTATGTTTGTGGTTCACTTAGCATTTTGTGATTTAACCTTAACTTTTGTGCAATAATTTGTAAGTCATACGTATCCTCGGGCTATGTGGAGAGGAAATCACTTATCATCTCTTTATTAGGACACACTACGCTCCCTGTACGTGCTCTCACAACACTCGCTCCTGAGCTCTCATCCACTACCTTCAGCTCGTCGCTCCACCGGCCCACGAGTCCCACACTACGCTCCCTGTACGCGCTCTCACAACACTCGCTCCTGAGCTCTCATCCACTACCTTCAGCTCGTCGCTCCACCGGCCCACGAGTCCCACACTACGCTTCCTGTACGCGCTCTCACAACACTCGCTCCTGAGCTCTCATCCACTGCCTTCAACTCGTCGCTCCACCGGCCCACGAGTCCCACACTACGCTCCCTGTACGTGCTCTCACAACACTCTCAATCTCACTCTCTCAGCTCTCAATTCTCGTTATCAAATCTCCAAAAATGTATTTTTAAAATTACTTTATATCGAAATCAAGTTTAAAACAAGTATTATTTAGAAATGAACCCAAAGTAGCCCTCTTACGATCTAGTGTGGTAACACGCATTGAAAGGTGCGCTCGTCTGCGCATGCGCGTTCACACCAAACCATTGGACTCGTACGTCCAAGCTATTATAAACTGTATCAGTATTACATAAAGTTTTAATTCAAATACGTCGACAGTTTGGTGATAAAAGTGACATCAGTGTTATGAATAGTGAATTGACATTTTTTTTATTTAGAGGTGTACGAAATTTAAAATTCAAATTGTGATTAAAAAAACCATAATCGTGTGAATTTGCATAGACAATAAAAATATAAATTCTTGCGTGCCAGTGCGATCGCGGATGCGTAAATGGAACGTACGCGGCTTTAAAATTCAATAAAAAACAATTACAGATCGATATAGCGACAAGTGCCCTTTGCTCAAACCACAAATTAAAAAAACAACTGCGCTAAGTATTGTAACAAAGACATCTTCATAAATATTTATAGAACGTACCTAAAAAAATCGAGTTGGTATTTTATGATTTTCCTCAATATTGATATCACAGAATTCCATCGGAAACCGGATTTAATGTGACTTTCTAAAAAGCTCATCGATGAATGATTTTACGTAACATTGTCAAATCATTTTGCTCTTATAGCATTATGTAATCGAATATGTTCTTTTCCTGGTTTGTTCTTTTTTGGGTTTTATTTTTGTCACTACATAAGATGTATATTGTTTTATAAATAAGCATATTTTAAATTAGACTTTTCCTTTTGTGCTGTTTTAAAATTTTAGCTAAAACCTTAGAGTATTTATAAGTATAATATAGAGGGACCGCTGGTAGGTACTTCAAAAACTTAGATGAAAATAGAGGTACCGGGCCATCTTCTTTTGCTCTCCTATTGACTAACATTTGAATGATTGTCCAACATGCACGGATTATTTAAAAAAGAAAAATACAAAAAAATATTTTAGGGCTATTAAACTCTACTCAAACTCCTTTTAGACGTATAATAACTTAATAGCAGTGTTACTAAAATCACGATAGAAGTGCTACCAAAATTACGACCAAAAAAACTACGTTTTTGATGAGGCAAATGTATGTCAGCGCTCCCATTATATTAGAAAAACTTTAAGGTTAAAACATAATCTACAAACCAGGAAACGTTTTTATAAGTCTTTTAAAATCTTCTGAACGCAGACACTGTGTTGCAAGCACATACTGGAAAGGTTATCACAATAGATTCGATTCCCCGTAAGGTTTTTTGTTTGGACATTTTGTTCACATATAGTTAAAACAAATGACCCCAAAACCATATAAGGTAGGCTGATATAATTTATCAATATTGCTTAAACAAAAGTTTTATTACTGTATCTGTATCAGCCCATATACGTCCCACTGCAGGGTCCTGGCCGCCTCTGTCGAAAGTACGAATGAGAGGGGTTTGACCATATAGTCCACCACGCTGGCCTAGTGCGGGTTGGCGGACTTTACATACCATAGAAATGAATAAAGTTTTATTTATTGTCATTCAAACCAGGAAAATAATTCAATAGATTTACTACATAAATATGGATTTTCCAGTTTAACCAGTTCGTGACATAATTCGTTATTTATGACTGTTTTATATAAAAAGATGAGATTAATACAAAGCTTTGTGGATATTTTACCTGTTATGTTATATCTTTGCACATTTTTTTATAATTTAGAACCTGCTATATACTAATGAATACAGTTAGGTGTTACATAATAAATTCCTATCGAACCCGCGGCCTCTCGTTTCACAGCCGGCGTCTAACCAACTGCGCCACGGAGGCTGTCTATAATGGCTGCGTTTGGTACTTGGATATTATAATATTATGTAGATTTACTTAAAATTTTACCGTTCAAGTGTTATAATGGTGGTCCTTATTGTTCAATTACTAGATAGGATAATAAATTATAAGGTATCCATAACTTTGTATGAATTACGAATTTGTGCTTAATGTGGTGATGTGCTTACGCCCTGTTAAATCTTTGTACGGAAATAAGTTAAATAAAATAAATAAATAAATACACCCAACAGTCACATACATAGTCCTGACCCCACACTAAGATCGAGTCTTGTGTCGTGGGTAACAGAAGCTACGAGAGACTTTTCGGTCTCACAAACACCCAGACCCGAAACAAATACCTGTGGATCACACAAATATTTGTTTCGGTGCGGGGATCGAACCCGCGGCCTCTCGTTTCACAGGCAGCGTCAAACCAACTGCGCCACGGAGGCTGTCAAGGGACTGTTGGTCGCACCAGAGTTAAGTTACCCTTGTGCCTACCCCTTCGGGGTACATGCATTAGCTTATGTGTATTTGTTTAAAATATAATACTTATATAAATAGTTATTTCAATTACAAACTTAAATATTATTTTTAACTTATTAAATGTTTCTATAGTGTAATAAATTCTCGGAAAATATGTGTTATAAATACGCGATAAGTCCTATAAGGATAAGCTATTTTTTTATTTCTGAAGCTGACTTCAGCTTATTGTAGGATAATGGAAAATAGGACAAAAATACTAATTATTATGTAAATGGATCATATTTAGTTTTTTTTATGTGTCTTTGAAAACATATTTAACTTAAAATATATGTCATATTTCACATTCTATTAAACAACTTTAAAAACCTTACAAACTTTTAAGTTATTAATCACACCATAAAGTTTTATAGCGCCCTTATCGAGATATCCTTAAATATTTTTGAAATGTCGAGGGCGCCATAAAGTGCAATATGTCCTTTACATTCATTATAGGTGTGAATATAAACGCAATGAAATAAAGGGTAATATCAAAAATACCAATTGGTAAGCGATAAAATCATAAAACATTATAATTGAGATTTCGATACAAAATATATTTATTAATGCCCAAGACATGAGGAGATCCGTAGGAGAACTAAAGTAACCGACATAGCCCAGCGGATTAGTAAGTTAAAGTGGCAATGGGCGGGGCACATAGCGCGGAGAACTGATGGCCGATGGGGCCAAAAAGTTCTCGAATGGAGGCCACGTAGCGGAAAGCGCAGCGTGGGACGTCCACCCACAAGATGGTCAGACGACCTGGTAAAGGTGGCGGGACGTCGCTGGATGCAGGCTGCCTCCAACAGGTCACTGTGGAAATCATTAGGAGAGGCCTATGTTCAGCAGTGGACGTCCTTTGGCTGATGGATGGATGGATGGATGAATGCCCAAGACAGAGTTTGTGCAGATGCTGTAGATTGTAGAGGATTTAAGTGATGTATTTTGAAACTTAGTTAGTAAACAAAGCTTTGTTAGACTAACCTACATACATACATAAACTCACGCCAGAAGGGGTGGGCAGAGGTACCTACTACCAGGATACCTACGTTTCCTTGTATGTCCGTCCTATGCCCCTATAGGCGAACCTATTGCCATATCGGGCACAAATTCCTGACTCACGGCTGTTAATTAATAGAAAAATCAAATATCACTTTGCCCGCCCGGGATTCGAACCTGAGACCTCAGTTCTGTAATGGTACCGTAGTACTTCTACGCCATCAAGGCAGTTGAGGTTTATTAGAGTCCTAAGATATTTATTCTGGCTTGGAAGAGGCTGTTCTGCGCCTGATAGTAAATAAAATGCTCTTAAAAAAGAGTTTCCATTAGCGAAATATTGATTATCTCTCGCAATTTGACCCAACTGGGCCATCGTGTAATTTACTTAACAAAATTATTATAAAAGTAGGTATTTTAATTTTTATTGCATTGGTTGTGAAGTTTTCAGACATAATTCTGTGATACCATTTGAAACTCACCTCAAAAAATCATATTTAAATATTTTCAGCTCCTTCTTTCCAAACAAAATAAATTTAAAATAGTGTACAAAAAATGTGAATAAAAAATGTCGACAAACGGCCATATTCCCGAGATCAACGACAACGTAGTCACAACCATAAACAATCGCGGTTGGAATGACCGCTGTCAAAACGAAAATGGCGCGAACTGCCGGCAGGCTGACTGCGATAAAATTACCGACAATTGTGTCGAGAATGCAAAAAACTTACTTGGAGTGCCCAGGAGTGGGCATAGGATGTCTGTTATGGAAGAGGAGAGTGCTAAAGAAAGGCTGAGGTTGGCGCTTTTGAAGCAATGCTCGGCGATTTTGAGGCAGAGCGACCAGCGGTATACGAAGGATAGTCTGCACCGGACTTTTCAAGATAAGGTGAGTCTATTATGGCTATACAGAACTAATGTGTGCTTTAATATTATTTAAGACTACTTCAACTATGTATTTTTTTTCAATATTTTTTATCCATCAGTAATTCCCGCCAACACATACATTTATTTTTAAGATTTACAGTTTAACTATAAGTCTTTTTAACCTAAACATTAAACGTGACATGTCATGTGTTGCACAAATTAAGTCGCTCTAGGGCTATTTTCTGATTTTATAACTTTTTTTCGTGAATCAGTTTACTTTTGGGTCAGATTTAAAAGAAAAAAAATAGATCCGCATTCGGTATTTGATTTTTAAATATTAATATCACAAATCATTCTTCAAAATCTTCGTGCATAAAATTCATTAAGCGCCAATCTCACCTAGTTCTAGAACAAAACTAAATAACTACCTTTCAATAACATAGTGTGTATAGCATATTCTCTATTCCTACATTCAAAATCAAATTTCGCAGTTAAATTCCGCGGCATATCAGGGTCGCAACAGGTTATCGTCGTGAACATGCTCTTAATGCCTACATCGTGTTCAACAATGACTGTTCGCCCTGACAAGGCTTTGTGCTCCACTTTTCATTGCTTACGTCATGTGACTTTGATATTCGTACTTAGGGTATCGATTTATTAATGTCTACTATGTCATACGCTGGTAGTACCGCTAATAATGGTCCAGGAATATGTGAACTGTTCTCGAGCTATTTTTGTTCAACTTTCTCAGATCCTGGGTCTCTTTCTACTAGCGAAGCTTCTTTAGATGACTCTTTGTGTGACATTGCTTCTATTGATATAAACACGGAGCAAGTTGGCGGATTGCTGCAATCTTTGGACCTTAACAAATCGGCTGGACCTGATAAACTGCCAGCCTCATTTATAACACAATGTGCAGGTGAGCTGGCAGTACCGGTTTCAATTTT
The DNA here is from genome assembly GCA_949752805.1 of Deilephila elpenor. Classification (NCBI taxonomy): domain Eukaryota; kingdom Metazoa; phylum Arthropoda; class Insecta; order Lepidoptera; family Sphingidae; genus Deilephila; species Deilephila elpenor. The sequence goes on along the minus strand of OX457118.1, from coordinate 9,628,735 downwards.
ATTCACTCGCTCTATAAGTGAAGGTGTTATGCCTAACCTTTGGAAATCGGCATTTATCACTCCTATCCACAAAAAAGGTTCCAAAGATGATGTTGCAAACTATAGACCTGTTTCGAAACTCTGTCTGTTGGCCAAAATATTTGAACGAATTGTATACAATCAACTCTACAATTGTTTACAGCCAAGCTTTTCTCCAAATCAGCACGGCTTCCTGAAAAGAAGATCCACGGTGTCGAACCTTCTTGTTTTTACTGATTTTGTCACCGTCAGCATGGATGATGGGCATCAAGTAGACAGTGTCTACACGGACTACAGTAAAGCGTTCGATAGAATCGATCACGACACACTCTTAAGAAAGCTGTCGTGTCTGGGCATTCGGGGAAATTTGTTTAGATGGTTTTCGTCTTATGTCAAAAATCGGACTCAAGCAGTGGTCTTAAATAATTCAACATCCTCTTGGACTGATATACCCTCAGGCGTCCCGCAAGGTTCACTTCTTGGTCCTCTCCTATTTGTTTTATTTATCAACGATATCGGCAGATGTTTCCTAAATTCTAATTACCTCATGTTTGCGGACGATATGAAAATATATCGGATTGTCGACAATATTTCGGACGCCACTCTTCTACAGGAGGATCTAATAAGATTAGATGATTATTGTCGCGTCAACAAGTTAGATATGAACGTGTCAAAGTGTCTGGTGATGAGTTTCACCCGTAAAAAGCAGCCGTTCCATTATGATTACTGTATCATGAGGGAACCAATATCGAGAACATCTTTCACGCGTGACTTGGGTGTTATAATGGATAACCAGTTGTCTTATGGCCTTCATATAGATCAAATAGTCAAAAAGGCAACCCGTGCTCTTGGTTTCGTTTTTCGTTGTGCAAATTCTTTTAAACAGATGAAGACTTTAAAAATACTGTATTGTGCCTATGTTAGGAGTAATCTCGAGTACGCTAGCCAAGTTTGGAATCCTTTCTATAACATTCACTCGAATAGAATTGAAAGGATTCAAAAGAAATTTACAAGATATTTAGGATTTAAGTTTAAAATTCCCAATTTCAAGTATGAGAAGCGGTGTGTTCGGTACCATCTATTACCATTGTCAATTCGCAGAAACATTGCCGATATATCTTTATTAATGAAAATCGCTCAGTCCTTGATCGATTCTCCACAACTTCTAGCCAAAGTGAATTTGTATTGTTCGTTTAGACATTCACGACGAAAGAATATTCTGTCCATTCCGCTTGCACGAACAAACTATAGAGCCAATAGCTTTATGCTACGATCTGCTAAGGCCTTTAATGATCTACCTAAAGATGTAGGCATAGATCTGTTTTTTAGCAACATCTCATTTTCGAGAAAAGTATTAACTAAGATTTTTGTTGAGTTTCATGGCGATTCGCTACCTAGTTTTCAGTTTGAATGATCTTTATTTTTATTGTTTTTGTATTTTTACTATTGTTTTTTCTCTATGCTAAAATCCGAGCTTTGAAATCACAAGAGCATTGTATTTATATTCTTTTTTTTTATATGTTCTTTTATATATACCTATTTTTTGTTGTTGTTATTGTTATCCTTAATATAAGTATGTTATGTAGTAAGCTTTGTTACCTAACTTTTAAGATAATAAGATTTTGTAACACTCAAAACCTATCTGCGGTAGCTCGTAATTGGCTATCCTTTGTATTCAATTTGTAAGATATATTATGTTCGTTTGCTATTGATAGCTGTGAGCCACCCAAATATAATAAAAAAATAAAAATAAAATAATAAAATAAATTAAATAATGCCTGTATTTTATAGACAGGTGGAGAAAATTTTTTTTTTTAATTAAACTTGATTAGTATGATAACATGTAAGTAAATGTTTAAAGCCTTGATTTCCAAAGTAGAAATGCACATGTTTAGAAACCAAGGAAGTTGCTACCTACACATCTTTTGTAACGAAAGGAAGTCTGCGAAGTTCCCTTAAAAGTATTCTGGGGGACGCCGAAATGGACATGCTGGTGTGAAAAGCGTTCCAGCCCGAAGCGCTCGATGATTTAAGCGCATACACAGCAAAGCTGCCAATTGTTTTTCTTATGGGTCGCCAGCGACCCAAAAAAAAGATATTGTGTCGGCAACAAGCGCCCGCATATTGTGTTGCCCACTGACATGTTGGCGACGCAAGCACTCAGCTCAGTAGCCCGGTGACACCAACATCATAAAAATGTTCCTCATGTCCAGCCGCTGTCGTGTCATCGACAAAGTCAAGACTTGTAAAGAGTAAAGCCGCCAACTAGCCCGCCTACAAAAAATTGCCGACATTGGCCAGCCGGTCGGCGGCTTGTAGTGCGCTTTACTAGTTAGGTACCCTACAAATCCTATACCTCTTTATCCCAGAGTAAGTCGCCACGGTTGCCTCTAGCGCGATTAACGTAGAAACGTAAAGCCCAATTTACACGGAGAGAGTTTCTCACGACGAGAATCGTATGCGATTATCGCATGACATAACCGCCACAGATTTTTGTGTTCTGACAAAAGCTTACACGATGCAACGTTTTTATATCCTTACGATAATCGTATCGTGTAAATGTGGCTTTACCTTCCCTGTTCGGGTTTCAGTTCTGTTTGGATGAGGTGTTATATATCCATGGTAGATACTAGCCGACGCAATCTATCGCTCACCTTGGAGTGGCAAATATGTAAGGGCAGTGCACTGCCTTTGTATTTTGCCCAGCGAACCCGAAGATTCTTTACGATGGATAAGTGTTACCTTAACTACAGGGTGGTACAGTTTTTGATACCTACGGTCCAAGATGTAGCTTAGGTATTTTTGTCTTACGTGTATCTTTTTATTATTAGAATGACCCTGAACCAAGGGCATGAAAGTGGATGATGCAAAAGTTATGAGAGGATCGAACAACAATACTACTAACTTCTAGGTCATTGCCGTCTCTCTCTCTTTGTCTATCTCTTCTATCATCAATATGAAGGCCAGTGCTCAACACATACCTCCCCAAAAGATTTCCACAGCCATTAGTTCGAACTATTCTGTGCCAAATGTACAGAACGTAAAAATAAATCATAATTAATTCAATTCGTGACAGGTGTCCGATTTACAGTGAGCATTGGTCTGACAGGCTGGTAAAGCGTTGTCATTGGTCGACGGTGAGCCGCTGGTGACCAATGACCATCGTTGACTGGATGACCTACATCTAAACCTTGTAGGTAGTCACGGTCTAATAGAGAAATTAATCGATTTGTATCTGCAGTAAGGCTTGGTGATACATAGTTTGTTGGTCAGTGTTTTTGAGGGAATAATCCTTATTGGAATATCGATGCTTTTTTATATTGGCACGAAAGAGGTCGACACATTATAACCCTGATTGTATTTAAATATAAATATACCCGAACTGCGAATGAGGTTTTTTTATTGTGATGAATGGCGAGACGACCATGCCATTCGTCTGATGGTAAGCGATACGACCGCTAATGGATAGTAGAAAACCAAACACCATGAATTACAAAGCAATGCTTGGCATCCCGCTATGTCTCATAATTATGAGTTTTTAAACACCATTTATTGTGGTTGATAGGAATTATTATTATTAGGTTAGCTTATTATTAGCTTATTAGCTTATATGTCAATCATTTCGAGTGTAATCTTAAGTGAAATAAAAGTGTGCAAGTACATAACACAGCAATATGGAGTACGTTATCTAATGAGAATAGAGTCTACAGCCTAGCTTGTTACAAATGCATCGCAACCGACTTGGGATTTCAAGATCTTACGACCTTACGACCACTGAAAATCAGCGTTGCGCTGTAGCTCGCGCCCGTTGTAACATTATGCTGAGTGGCCAGATAAGTGTCACAGTGGTGCGACGTGCAAACTGCCAGGCTAATTAGATATTTTTTCTTCTTATTTACTGTATTTTAATGTATGTTGAACGTCGTATTCTGTGGTAATAAATATGTTTTCTTTCTTTCTTCCTTTCTATTCATAGATCAAACTTCCTAACACTAGGTCAATAAGGCGACAAATTTTATTTTATTTTAATAAATAAATAACCCCAATAGTTACATAAAACGTCCTGATGCCGCACTAAGATCGAGTCTTGTGTCGTGGGTATCAGGAACTACGAGAGACGTTTCGGTCTCACAAACACCCAGACCCGAAACAAATTGTGGATCTCACAAATATTTGTTTCGGTGCGGGGATCGAAACCGCAGCCTCACGGTTCACGGGTGGCGTCTAACTAACTGCTCCATGGAGGCTGTCAAATAATGATATGTAAAATGTTTTTTTTTGTCTCATCCGTACAAAGCACGATCTACGTATGAGCTCATAATAAGAAAAAAACTTGTAACGTTATCCATTAAAATTAAGGTCATCGCACATACGATCTAACAAGATAGATTAGATTTAATTAATTTCTCGTGTGACGCGACTCAATCGGTGCGCGTTCGGTTCCCGACGGGTGACATGTGGTCGTAGTGTGAATAACGCATGCGTACTGTCAATCGATCAGTGTCGATGAGTAAGGAACGGTAGGGAACGAATGGTAGGTATGGGTAATGGTATGATAGGTAATGGTAGGTAGAGTATTGGTGCTTTTTAGTGAAGTAGTTTATGGGATTACATTTTTGAAATTAAAACTTGGGTGCATTATTCTATATTTATATATTAGTTTTTCTCATTTATCTTCCATGTACTGACATCGATCGGTTACAAATTTATTATATGTATAGATTCGTGAATGCTCTCACAACATATGCAACTATTAAGTCAGAAATATTATGCACTATGCAGTATGCATATTTCAGTACTAAAAAAAAATAGAAGCAGGTAAAAAAGAACACTACTACACTTGTCCTACTAAATCTATCTATGTAATAATGACACATCAATATGTATGTATAACTCGTCGGAAATATCTGTGAACCTAGCTGGAATGCGGTTAACATTTAATTTTTTTGTGTTCCCCTATCTACTATGTTATTTTGCAAAACGTTTTGAGATGGATGCGAATTCTATTTTTTATTCGTTTTTCTATTTTAATTCAATTTGTTTCTATATTTTGAGTTTGCTGAACTTTTGTTCCAATGACGTTTATTATTCAGGTCCACAGATATTTCCGACGGGTAATACAATCGAGGCGTGTACTGTGAGCGGTTATCCGATCTTTGCGGTTTACGCACCACTGCGCCGCTACTCGGGATTATCTTAACGATGGCACGGTAGCCACGGCTGTTAAACCAGCAATGGAGTTTAATAACATGAAGAGGTGTAAAGAATTGATAATGTCTTGATACGAGTAAGAGTTACCCTATGTCGAGAAGGCTTACAGTATAAGTTGGTGATTTTTAATTTTATATTTTTCGTTATTTTTTGTCGTGATGCATACATACATATATAAACTCACGCCTTTATCACAGAAGGGATAGGCAGAGGCGCCACCAGGACACCCACATTTCGCCTTGTATGTTCCGTCCCATGATGTGATAGGGGGCGATTCTATCGCCATATCGAATTGAAAATCCCAATATCACTTTGTCGAACCTTTAATTAATCCAAAGTATCTAATCATACGAAGTTATAGCCTATAGGATATCTCACATCGTTACGTCGAGTTATGGTTACTGCCCACCCTCTTATAATATGGTCACATTGGTCAGTGAGCGTTTATCTGTGATCGCAGATAGACAGCGACACGGCTAACTAGCCTACTGTGTGTAAATATCTGTTTCATAAGGTACCTGGGTTCGCTTTTGTTTAGATTTAACTAGGGTCTGTTGTTTTACTTATTTGAGGAACAAACAAAAGTTACACATTGAGACATATAAATAAATAATTAAAAAATATACAATGACAAATGCGCAACTCACAACGTTGTCCACGGTTTATTTAATTTACGTGCAAAATAACGAGTGAAAGCAGTCACGAATATACTACAAAAACAAAGAGAAAATAAGAAAAATGTAACATTGTAAGCAAGGGTTATTTTATCCACAAAATATCCCAACCATTACTTATTGAGTAGTATCAGTATTAGCCCATATACGTCCCACTGCAGGGGACGGACATCCTCGACAATCGATAGTACGATTCGGAGGGGTTAGGCCATATAGGCCACCACGCTGGCCTTATTACTTATTACAACTTGGAAAAACAATAATCTTTGTTAACAGTTTTTTATATTACCCATTCGATATAGCAAATATTAATATAAATAGGTTATCACCAAAGACAGACAATTCAGTACCTCTTTACCTGTTTGAGATCCGCGATTTTGATTTGTTTATTAAAAAAACAAAATTATAGTACTTTTTTCCTGTTCGAATCGTTTAACTTTTTTTGTTTACTTAATAATGTTGACCTTCAATTTAAGTAAGTTATTAAGGTTTCTTCCAAGCTTCGATCAACAATACACAATCGAAGCTGCCAAGCAATCATCAATTATTTTATTTTATTAAACATCGTTGTTTAACTTGACTTGCCTGATTGTAATTCGCTTGCTATTAAGCAGGAATACTCAGAACTTATGATTATTAAACGCAGCACTGCGCTTAACAGCATTTGACATTGGGTATGGGTTTTTTCTTAATGTCCAGAAATCACAATTTTTTTATTAAACTAGAATGCAACAGCGCTTACTTGGCAGCAGAATAGACAAAACCGTGGTACCTACCCAGACAATCTCTTGCAAACGAGGAACCCAGGTTTTCTTTAATTACATTTTATTTTCGTATTTAATACACGGAATTTTACCAGTCCTTTTATCATTAAATCTGCGTGTAAAACTTAATCAGCAAATAATTAGCATAGCGCGGCAGATACGGCGCGGTGTGCAATCACAAACTCTCGCGACATTCGGAAAATGATGATATTCGTACACGAATGCGTGCGTTTCGACATCTCCGCGCTACGTGACCGCGCAGCCAATGAGATGCCGGTATGTATTGATTAGGGCTGGCGGAAACATTAATTTTTGTGATAAGGGAGTTATTTGTTTCAGTTAGTTAAATCTGTTAAAGTTAGTTGTTGAATCGCACATTTCAACGACTAACTTTAACAGATTTGACTTTAACAGAGTGGATAAGCTAGCAGTAAAAAGCTTATTACCAAATTGGAGGTCCAAATGGGGGATTGTTCGTTCATATGAGGCAGACAGAGGTTTCACTTATGCCACCCGTGGTATGAGGAATTTATTTCCCACCCTAAATGCATTAGAGGGTGAGCTTATTATTATCACGAACATAATATCTTTATCGGGAAGCTCATAATATAGTAGTGGAAAATATTGTTTCAGTTTTCAAAATATATACTCCAACATAACAATAATTTCCTCGTTGAATGAAATATTTATTTACAAAGTATACCAACTAAAATTGCCCCCTGACAGCCCTGAGCTATGAGCGTCGCATGCGCCTAGCGCACACCTCGGTGGCTTTTTTGTCGCGCGCCCGACATACCGTATGCACCGCCACCATAATAGGACCCTTTTTAGCCAACAACCACAAAAAATACTTTACCTTTCTATAAGGACGTGTAATTGGCATCCATTTTAGTTTTTAAATAAAAAAAACTTGTCGGCATGCGGCGGGGACACTGCGGGTTAGACGGTTGACGCTATTTTGCATTCATTAATCGCAATTATAGTGTTCGCGGGATTTAAATATACACTCGTTACTCCTGACTGTATCACTTCGATCTCCATATATTTGACCGTTTAAGGTCTGAAACAGGCGACAGGATAGTTGTTAGAGCCTTTTTGTAATACTGATCGTTATCCGAATAACATTTAATCAGATGGTGCGTCGAAGTGTTAATATGTCCGTTTAAAAGCACTGAATGGATGAAAATGGCGGTGTTTAGTGTTCTGTTGTCAATTAACTATAGATTCAGTGGAAAAAAAATCTTTAATTAAGTTATTATAAAAGTCTCTATCGTGGGCAAGATTTCTCACTATATTTATATTTTACTTTTTAAGATACTGTTAGTACTTTTGAAATTGTAAATTCCAAATTTTTGCAAGTCAACTGTCAATATCCTTCCAAAACCGGCTCGTTATCAGCACAATAACTCAAAATATTTGGGCCACAATAAATATTATCTATTAGAGCCAACATTTAGCTATGGTTTGCGGCAATCGATCAACGGCGCGTGACTTCGTCGAGATAATTATATCAAATCTGAACGGGTGATTGATTTGAATAGACTTCATCTGTATCACAGTTTCTAATCTTTGTTGAGGTAATGGAGCTTTGTGAGCTTAAGATGGTGTGGAGAGTTGGGTACCATTATTTTTGGCGGTATAAACATTCTTAATGGTTTCTTAGATTTAGGCGAATATTGTACGTTGAAATAAAACTAAATTTTGTGGTTTTTATCCCGGATTTGGATAATTTTTTAACTTCCCGACGCGACGTTTCGATTACTTTACAGCTCTAGGCAAGTACCCACTAAACTTGCCTAAGCTACCCATGCATATGGGAGACTCAGAAATAAGGAACCGTCTTTGCTCGAAATTTTGAATAAGCCACGCCCGAAATATAACTTAACCCATGGATATTTTTCATCTTTAAAACACAGACATTATAGAAAAAAAGAACGCCTTTTCAACACTTTATTTACTTTGGCAAAAGCATATTTATAGCAATAGATTGAAGGTAAAAACCCGACACTAACCAAAAGATAAATAATAAACAGATACACCTAAAAGTTACATGCATATCAGAAACTACGACGGACTTTTCGTTCTCAAGCGCCCAGACCCGAATAAGATACTTGTACACATACACACATACATAAACTCACACTTTTTTACCAGAAGGGGTAGACAGAGGTGCTACCACGATACCCACATTTCGCCTTGCTTATTCCGTCCCACAATGTGATAGGTAGCGAGCCTATCGTCATCGGGCACAAATTCCCGACTCCGGGTTGATAAAGAATAGAAAATCTAATGTCACTCTGCCCGGCCCCGGATTCGTACCCGAGACCTCAGCTTTGTAATCGTACCGTAATACAACTACGTCACCCAAGCAGTAAATACTTGTGGTTCAAACAAATAATATTAAATTGTTTCGTTGCGGGGATCGAGTCCGCAGTCTCACTTTCACAGCCGGTGTCTAACAAACTGTGCCATTGACGCCGTCAAAGATTTTTCAATAACCACTTGGCCGATTATAATAATTCGGCTACATGTGTAAATGGATAGAAAAAATGTGATGTTATGGCACCCTTAGAGCAGACATAAAGAGAGATATGGATAAAGAAGCGGATGAAATACACCAATTAATAAATTGGCATACTGCTGTTTCAACACACATTTGATACTCGTTTGTGATACTGTAATTATGCATTTAAAACTCGTCCTCTCAATGCCAGATAATCGTTTAATGCAATCGAAAGTAGATCGATAAAATCTACGGCCGGCCGATGTTATGTACCGCTCATATTGTAAAGCTGCGTTGAATTAGCGTTTCGATTAATTTTATTCATATCAGAACGAAAAGTCTCGCGTATGATACACGACACAATAATGGTATCTTAGTGTGGAGTCGGGACTTTCTATGTGACTGTTGGGTGTATTTACTTCTACAATAATAAAATATTGTCGTGTCTAACTAGTACACCTTAGACTATCCTTTCTATCTCCTTTCTTCTATCTCCATCCTAAGGTTTCCTGGAAGACATCGCCTTGTGCAATGAGGCCGACGATTGTACTTATTTTTATTTTTATTTTTTTTTTTTTTTTTTATTAATATTTGGGAAACATACAGAACAATAAAGCATATAGACACATTACAATTAATAATCCACTATCCAGTGAAGCTTCCACAATTAAATTATACATAAACAAAGCAAGTGTACGAAAAAAACATTAAAATTTAGAAACTAAAAATCACAACAAGTTTTGGGCTGTGCTACAGTGAATAATATATAAACAAAAATTAAAAAATGGCAAAGAAATATTAAAATTACAATAACGACAAAAAAAAATAACAATAAAATTTCAAATTAAAATACAAAATCAAAACAATGAAAGATTAATGTAGGAGACAATTGCAATACACTACAATTTGGATTTAATTATATTTATAAGTGAATGCTTAAATTTACTACACGATAAAAAGAATATGTCGATATCGGAGAAGTTTTTATTATAATTATTACAGGCTCTTCGAATGAATGAATTATATCCATAATTGGTGCGAGCTGTTGAGGGTTGAAAAACTGATCTATTTCGTGAGTTTGTTCGAGGACATTTAAATATTATTTTGCTCATAATATAAGGAGAATCAATGAGGTTATGGATAACTCTGAAAAGGAAAATCTGATCTCGTATATTCCTTCGATCCGCTAGTGATAATCTAGAAGATTCCGGTACAGTAGGACAATTGAAGCGATAATTCAAATGTTTAATAAATTTATTTTGAATATATTCGATTTGATTAAAATATACATTGTAGTACGGATTCCAAATAACTGAAGCATATTCTAAGGTAGAACGAACAAAAGCATTATACAAGAGTACAATTGTTGAGGCATTTTTAAAATCTCTGCCCACCCTAAGAATAAAACCTAATTGACGATAAGATTTAGTAACAATATTATTAATATGTATATTAAATGTTAGTTTAGAATCTAAGTAGACACCCAGATCCCTGATAGTTGTAACTCTATTAATCAATACACCATTGATGTTGTATCCATAATTAATATTTGACTGTTTACGAGAATAAGTAATTATGTTACACTTATTAACATTTAAGAAAAGTTGATTAGTATCACAATATTCAGATAATTTATTCAGTTCCATTTGCAAATGTAAACAGTCATCAACAGATTTAATGACCTTATAAATCTTCATATCATCGGCGTATAATATGAGGGAGTTTACAAAAATATTGGATATATCATTTAAAAAAATATTAAAAAGCAAAGGTCCCAAATGGGAGCCTTGTGGGACACCTGAAGGGACTGGTGTAAAAGAGGAGCAGAAACCCTTTGCAGTAACAGCCTGACTACGTTGCCTTAGATAAGAGTTCAGCCAGCGGAGTAAATCACCATGTATACCAAAGTTATATAGTTTAGAAATTAGAATATCATGATTGATTTTGTCAAATGCTTTAGAATAGTCAGTATATAAAACGTCAACCTGGAAACGGTTCTCCATGGCATCAGTGATAAAGTCTACAAATTCACAAAGATTGGTTTCGGTGGATTTTTTCCGCAAGAAACCGTGCTGTTGTTCAATAATGTGGGGCCTTACAATAGGTGCAATAATGTCATAAATTATTCGTTCAAACATTTTAGGAATAGTGCTTAATTTAGAAATTGGTCGATAATTACATATATTACGATTGTCACCTCCTTTAAAAACAGGAACTACATATGATCGCTTCCAGTATTCAGGCATTATTGAAGATTCTAAAGATTGCCTAAACAGAAGGTAAATAGGGAAGCTTAACTGTTTATGACACTCACGAAGAAATAGTGGTGGAATTCCATCGGGGCCCGCACCCTTAGATACATCAAGCGATTTTAAATATTTTTCAACTGTTTGTTTGGAAATTCTTAAATTTGAAATATCAACACCATTTGATACTTCATTATAACAACTCGGCAATGAAGCGCTAACGATAGAATATGAAGAATTAAAATGATTATTAAATAGCTTACAAATAACACTTCCTTCAGAGGACGATACATCATTCAAAAACAAACGATCAGGTAAATCTCCAGACTTTTTCTTGGATTTGATAAAAGACCAAAAAAGTTTACTGCAATCTTGTATTTTATTCTCAGAAAACTCAATATACGCATCATAGCAAGATATTTCTAAAGATTTTTGTCGGTCCCGTAGAACAGCAAAAGAATGATAATCAGCATAACGACCGTAACGCTTCCATCTTTTATGATATTTGAGCTTTTCTTTAACTACTTTTATTAAAGATGAAGAGTACCAGATCGGAAAATTACCATTGTTACGAAACAATTTAGTTGGGACGTATTCATTAATTATTTTATCTAATATACTATAAAAACTAGAAACAGCTGCTTCGACAGTAGTACTCCGTAAAGATTGTTCCCAGTCAACATCTTCCAGAGCTTGGGTAATCAGCGAATAATCACACTTGTGAAATAATTTTAATATACGAGGCGGTGTTCGAAGAAATACCAAACTAACATCTGGAATACTAATATCTAAGGAAGGATGATGCTCATCCTCAGCAACTAAAAAATCAGATGAACGAATAACTTTACAAATACAATTAGCAATTACAAGATCCAAATATCTGTCGTTTACATTAAGGGTTGTATTAAATTGTTCAAAATTATTAAAATTTAAAAAGTTACATAAATCCTTTACTTGTATATCGTCACAGTCATCGATGTTAATGCTAGAGTTGTTAAAGCAAACAGAATATTTCGACGCGTTTTTTATGTTAAAGTCACCGACAATTACATATTTATCATCAGGGTTGCGAAGCACATGTTCCGAGACACATTCATAAAAGTTAAGTAAGTCACGAGATTGCATGGGGCATTGTGGGAAATAGCAACAATATATATGGAATCGTTTAACTATTCCATGCAGTTTAGTAGATATACATAAGGAAATAATGTCAGCGGAATGTTCATTACTAGAAGCCTCAATGGCCACATCCGTAACAATTAATTCTTTTCGCACCGCAATAAGTACGCCACCACCCTTAGAGTCATTTCGCGACTCATATTCCCGATCGCAACGGTATACAACGAAAAATTCGGAGAAAAGTTCAGAATTAAAAATACTTGGCGTGAGCCATGTTTCACTCAAACAAATAATGTCATGTTGATCAGATAATACCTTACGATAAAACGAATTGGTTTTAGTGCGTAAACCTCGAACGTTTTGGTAATACAAAGTTAGGTTAGCCATTATATGATAAATTATTGTAAACAATAAAACTTATAAAGTACCGAATATAGATTCCATATTTCTTAAGTGTCTTATATTTTTTTATAAAAAGCAAGCATATCTTAATAATTAAATAAACCCTCTCTAGAACACACGAATAGATCATAATAATCTCCAAAACTATAAAATTAATATTTAAAAAACAATTTTCTCCGACTTCAATTTTTTTTTAGTTATAATCTCTGTTTTTTTCCTGGTGTACAATAAAGAATATATCTATATTGCCCATAAACGCCCCACTGCAGGGCACGGGCCTACTCTACAATCGAGAGAATCGATTGAGGGTGGTTAGGCCATATAGTCCACCACGCTGGCCTAGTGCGGGTTGGCGGACTTACATACCGTAGAAATTCTTTAAAATCGGTACGGTATGCAGTTTCCCTCACGATGTTTCCCTTCACCGTTAAAATATTCTTTAACAATGAAGAACATTTATATATATTATTTATATATAATTAGAGATTTTAAAACTATACTTCCCCATTAAAATTAATATTTTAAAATACATGACATACGAATTCCAAGGCACACTTCTGACTTTTCGGAGTCATGTGTGTATTTTAGTCTAAAAACTTAACTGGTGGTAGATCTCTGATCTCTCATATTATGTTAGAGGCCGCCTGGGCATTTTGGCTGCGAAACATGTTTCATAACATTCTTGAAAGCCTTTGCGTAAAGTAACATTGATTATAATATATAAACTTCATCTTACAAGCTTCGACATTAAAACTGCAGATGCAAACGTTATTCTGAAATATTATAGTATTTTTTTTTGTTTTTTACATAAGTAGTATTAAAATGATTTTAAAATGTGAAGTTTGACATTGTTTTAAAATTCTAGTTGTATTTTAAGCAGTAAGTCTGGACTGCGCCTTACAAATTGCATTCGCTTAACAGGTGCTTCGTGTTTCGCTCCGTGGGTTGTCTCGGCTTGATATAAATGGTTTCAATTAGAAAATTTAATGATATCGACCGCTGATTATCATGATGTGTGGGAGCTGGACGGATAGTTTTGTTTTGGAAATCCTTCGCGGTGTAGAAGCCAGATGTAAAAGACGGTGTGATACCCGCATTGAAATGGCTATTGAACTGATAATAAAGGTTTCTTAGATTTACGCGAATGTTACAAATTGAAATAAAACTACTTAATATTTACGGATTTTATCACAATTTGGTTTACTTTTTACATTTTTTAAACCAAATCGCGGACAGTCCGCCTCTTGACCACGAAAGCTGTAAAGCAATCGAATTTTAATAATTGCAAAAAATTTAATATCGTTTTTATCGCGAAATTTTTACTTGCATTGTATCTGCAACCACTAAAACTACCATCTGGCTTCGTTTTCTGTCTTGATATACCAGGTATACAGAATGAACCTGAAACGCAACACTGGGTCACAATGATGGTTTGTTAACCACTGTGCACTATTATCATTATTCATCAGCCAACGGTCTGTATGGCATGTTTCAACTCCGTTTGGAACAATATTCAGACCACCCTGTATACAAGACGACTAATCAAACCTCTGCTTAAAGTACCGGTCTTAGTAGATACCTGATTAAGATTGTATCTCTATTTAGCCTTTTATAAGACGTGGGAGGACCGCCCACAAAATGGTCAATATACATTTAATTTTATTATATAAAATTATAATATTATAAAGCCTCAGTGGCGTAGTTGTCCTATGGTACGACTCTATGATATCGAGTTTTTCAATTCATTATCAGCCCTGAGTCAGGAATTTGTGCCCGATATGGCGATAGGCTCGCCCCCTATCACATCATGGGACGGAACATACAAGGCGAAATGTGGGTGTCCTGGTGGCGCCTCTGCCTACCTCTTCTGGGATAAAGGCGTGAGTTTATGTATGTATGTATAATATTATACCGGGTATATCAAGACTGCGACCGCAAACGAAGCCAGGTGTTAGTTTTAGTGATTACATACACAATGCAATGAATGAAATGAAACGTGTTACGTCTTTAGTTGTGATAGCGGGAGTAAAATATATTTTTTAAAACAAGAGACAGGTAATTTCACTAACATAGACAATATACAATATCTAAGTTAGCCTTCGAGTACATATTTTGAGCAAATTACAACACTATCAAAGAATTTACAAGTGGGTAATAGAAATAAATTATTTCGTATTTTTTCTACTTTCTAGAACATTAGTTAGAATTGCTTGATGTGTTATTTTAGAAATTAACGCCACTCCGTTACTAATCATTGTAATATTTGTAAAATAACCGAATATTATATTTATATGACCGTAGCGCAGTTGGTTAGACGCCGGCTGTGAAACGAGAGGCCGCGGGCTCGATCCGCGCACCGAGACAAATGTTTGTGTGAACCAAAAGTATTTGTTTCGGGTCTGGGTGTTTGTGAGACTGAGAAATCTCTCGTAGTTTCTGATACCCACAGCACAAAACTCGATCTTAGTGTGGCCAGGACTATGCATGTGACTGTTGGGTGTATTTATTAATATTATTTTTATTAAAAAGGAAACGCCAATTATACAAATCCTTTGTTATATCCCGCAAAAGCTTCTCAATAACGTGAGGTATCGTCAACATTTTTCCTATCTAAGATTAATATCGTATGGACTCCGATATTAATTAAGCTCGGTTCAAACGATACTCGAGGCAACACTAACGAGATCATTTTGATGGCGGCTCATATCCGACATTGTGCAACTGGTTGCGAGGGCTTTTTGTACCGGACAGGGGTTGTCAACATTTTCTGATAAAATTTAAGCGATTAAATCGACGATATTTTTTTTAGTCAATGCTTCAATTTTTCTTATGGTGTTATTGAAACGTCCTGGCACGTAAATACACAATTCGTTTCGCTGTGTATTTTTAAGACGAGCTGAAGTAAAATTTTTATACCTTATATTATTTAAAAAAATATCTAAATGTCTAAGTGGTAAACGGAGCTTGTAAGTGGAGCTTTAGGTATAGAAAAAGCTTCAAGATTAGATTTGAGTTTGTTTTTTTACACTGGCGCCGTAAAGTTATTAGTTATATTAATTAAAATCTATTCATTTGCGAGAGATTAAGGCCTGCTGTAAGTTGCATATTATCAATTCAGTAAATATCATGTTTCGTTATATTTGAGATAGGTACACGAATGACCAAATGTTGACAACCCACTTCAAAAAAACAATATTTGTAATTAACGTTACGTTTAGAAATAAGAGCGCGGCGTGCACCGCTGATTGATGTTTTTAATTATTATACTTTTTACGGAAACTTGCCGCTGGCTAACGAACTGGGCCGTGTGTTAACCGATAGTTAGCGACACCGCTGTTTTTATACGGTTATCATCGCTAATGATGTGTTTCAACTATCAGCGTCGGGACTTCTCGCACGATTTAAGTGGATTTAAGAACTGGTTGACGATCTGTGATTTTGTGGAAATGTGATAAAAATAGTTGTTTATTGTGAACATAGGTTCTTGATTTGTATTTCTGAATCTTCTTTTGAAATATAGCTACAAAGTATCTTGATTGGAACATGATGAGCACATTAATAATAGTTATGCCGTTGAATTTTAATAAACCGGCTTTTTAATATTTGTGTCTATTAAGCAAACTGTTGTGTACAACAGTTTTACTATCGCGTAACTTCGCGTGAATGATTGCCGCAGATTCCACAATCCGTAATTTTCCTCCTTTCTCCGTCAATTTTTCGTGGTGGCAGCACATTTATGAGCTCAATATACGTAGCATCTAATAAAACTTTTGCAAATTTATTGATGTATGTTATAAAATAATAAAATAAACAGTTCGAACGGCAACATATAATTTACATATGCTAAGGTTGTTTGTACCGTGGGCGTTAGAAACAACTTTTTTCACCCTCCAGCGAAATACCTAACGTAATTCTACAGGTCACAGGTAAATTGAAATGTTGTACGAACATAAATCTCCTTTATGATTATAACGTGTAAACTGCAGTACAACACAACCATATTTCATAATTACTTAAACACATACGTTTGCCGATCTGGACGAAATAAATCCTATTAAACACGAATGATACATGAGCTCGGGCCGCTCGTAATGCATTTAATGTGGACCACGCACAACTGACTTATGTTCAAAGATTGGATTAATAACATGAATACTTTAAAATAGCCCGAGGGCTCAGGAGCGAGTGTTGTGAGAGCACGTACAGGGAGCGTAGTGTGTAACGCGCGGGCCGGTGGAGCGACGAGCTGAAGGTAGTGGATGAGAGCTCAGGAGCGAGTGTTGTGAGAGCACGTACAGGGAGCGTAGTGTGTGACGCGCGGGCCGGTGGAGCGACGAGCTGAAGGTAGTGGATGAGAGCTCAGGAGCGAGTGTTGTGAGAGCACGTACAGGGAGCGTAGTGTGTGACGCGCGGGCCGGTGGAGCGACGAGCTGAAGGTAGTGGATGAGAGCTCAGGAGCGAGTGTTGTGAGAGCACGTACAGGGAGCGTAGTGTGTGACGCGCGGGCCGGTGGAGCGACGAGCTGAAGGTAGTGGATGAGAGCTCAGGAGCGAGTGTTGTGAGAGCACGTACAGGGAGCGTAGTGTGTGACGCGCGGGCCGGTGGAGCGACGAGCTGAAGGTAGTGGATGAGAGCTCAGGAGCGAGTGTTGTGAGAGTACGTAAAGGGAGCATAGTGATGCGCAGGCCGATGTAGCGACGAGTGTTTTTAGATATCATCGCGTATGGTTTGGTGATTTGTAATAGTGCTCATATCGAGTAATGACAAATGTTGGTCCCATTACTTGTGTAACGAGACAGTAATTCATGTCGGGCCCGCGCCCCGCCTCCATTGTGTTCGGAGCCGCATACATTATGACTACCCACCGCGCTCACTTCAAAAAGACCGGTTGCATTGTTTGAATATGTTATTGCATTTCGAATGATGTATGGTCTCGAAACTTGTGTTTTGGGAACACTATTATTATTTTCTTCATTAGTTTTCGAATTTTGAAAGCAATTATTTTTACTAGAAAACGAAAATTCTACTGTCCATTATTGAGCCAAAATACTCTTCCTACCTCTCGTTTCTCCTTGTAATTACATTTCGCCAGGTATTTATCATCCTCAACCGTACTACCATTTATCGTCAACCATAATGTCTCTTTAAATATAGGCATCCAAAAGTATCCGCAAACTGTTGGAACTGTCCTGCAGCCAATAACATTGTATGATCTTTATAAGATTATCTGTTCTAGGTTTTTTGCACGGCAATTTGCCTGGACTAAACCTAATGGTAAGCGCAATGCCGTCCCGACAGAGCATCGAATACCATCAGACGGTGCTTCTTCATGATACGGCGGAAGGACCCAGGATTATTGTGGAAAAACTATTTATTTAAATAAATAAATAAATAAATACATAAATACACCCTACAGTCACATACATAGTCCTGACCCCACACTAAGATCGAGTCTTGTGTCGTGGGTATCACGAACTACGAGAGACTTTTCGGTCTCACAAACACCCAGACCCGAAACAAATACATGTGGGTCACACAAATATTTGTTTCGGTGCGGGGATCGAACCCGCGGCCTCTCGTTTCACAGGCGGCGTCTAACCAACTGCGCCACGGAGGCTGTCAAAAAATGTATGGTGATTTAATTAAACATGGTTGTAACTTACACTAGAATACCTAATTAATATAAATCCGATTTAATAGCTTCTTGTTCTTTGACAGTTGTTTAAGTGCTTGCAAAATTATTCGCTCCATTACTAATGATCGCGTTCTCGTTTTGTTATCATTTTCGCAATGTTAGAATGTGGTCGACTTAGAGCATGAAGGACGTTTTTGAGAATATCATGTTCCTTGTTACGACAGGTTGAGCGAATTAGCTCTAAAATTACAAAGTGCAAGAATACTAATGGTAGTTTTTACTGATGTTAAGTATACTTTATCTTTGTATAATCATCTTTGTTGATGGATTGAGAAACTTGTGGTTATTACAGGGTATATCAAGGCTGCGACCGAAAACGGAGCCAGGTGGTAGTATTAGTGAATTCAGACACAATGCAACTAAAAATTTCGCAAAAAAATCGATAATTATTTTTTTGGAAATTTTTATTTTTCGTCGTATTTGAGTGATAAATACATAGTTTTCCTAAAATAATGATGTTCGCCTTTTTGTTATTAAGGTCGCAATGGTACACCAGGGTTCAAATAACATTTTTCGCCAAAACTAGGCAGGTATTTACTACGCAAATACGAAGATTGTTAAAATTCGTTTTATTTTGCAATATTTTTAGTTGCATTCGTTCGTAATATTATTTTAACACTCAATTTTCCAGCTGATAACCTTACATTTTTATAAAAATTAGATCTCCGGTTATATCTCAAACCCATAGTAGAGGTAAAGTTAATCATGGAGAGCGGTGTGACAGGACGTGATTACCCAAGGCAGCCGTCAGCGCCGTTACTGCCACCACCGTAGTAATTTATACCGCGCAGTTAACTACAAGTTTCACATTCATTCGTAGTAAGGGATTAAATTTTTTTGTTTTCATGTGACAGCTGGTTTCCTATGCGAGATTTACGGAGTAATTAAATATGTCTTTGATTAAGGTTATAGGCAATTTGAAGTGTTATTATGCAGTAGGACACACTTTTATATAGGACCAGATTATATTTTTTTGTTTATTTATAAAATATGTTTAAGGACTCATACAAGTAAATGTACAGTCCATCAGGAAGAAAATTCATAAGTATGTCGATAATGTTTGAGAAAGAAAAAAATTAAGGCGAGTAGCTTTTCCTAGTTTAAATGCCATTTGAATATAAATATCAGTATATTTACGTCCAATTGCGCAGCCTGGCTCTTTTAGAGTTAAAAACAGGCGCGCAACTACTCAAATCAATACGTACCTACATAAGATTGAAAAATCATAGGCGTATGCCTTGATCTTAAACTTTTTACAGCAAACTGGACTAGGTCCTTCCTATAATCCTGGGTCCTTCCGCCGTAGCGTGAAGAGGCATCTCAGCGGGACGGCATGATTGTGTCGAATGGTATGAGACTACCGTCTGTTACTATTCGATTCTCTGTCTGGACGGCATTAGCACTTACCACCAGGTGCAGTGCAGTCACTATGCCGTGCCAGACTAAAAAAAACAACAACACCAAGGTGTTAATAACTAATATCAGATTCAAGTAATGCCACCCATTAGATCATGAAACAATGGCGCCTCGTGATTGGCGGACTATGACCTTTGATCGTGTGTTACACGGCGGCCAATCACAATCGGATTGGTGAACGTAAGGTCATCGATGATTGTCATGTGTAAGGGCATTAGGGATAGTCATATTGTGGTATTGTTTATTTTTCTAATTAGAAATCTGTAGTAGACGTCGTTGATTAAACTAGGGCTAACCAATCAAAAAATATTAATAATTAAATATAGAATACCGAAATAAAAAACATCTAAACAAAAACTTATACGATTCTTATGCACCGTATATTATATAAATATATATAAAACCCAGAATTTAAACGTACATATGTATAGACGAGAAGACTTATACCGGGTATACCAAGACTGCGACCGAAAATAAAGCCAGGTGGTAGTTTTAGTGGTAACAGACACAATGCAATGAAAAATTTCGCAAAAAAAGCGACAGCTTTTTTTTGCAATTTTTTTAAACATCATCGTGGTTGCGTGGTAAATACCTGGTTTTTGCGAAAATAGTAATTTAAACCTTTGTGTACTATTGCGTCTTTAAAAATAAACAGGTTTACATTATTATTTTAGTAAAATTATGTATTAATCACCCGAAAACGATGCTCAGTAAAAAAATTCAAAAACAAAGATGACAAATTTTTTTGCAAAATTTTTATTTGCATTGTGTTTGAAGTCACTAATAATACCACCTGGCTTCGTTTTCGGTCGCGGTCACACAGTACTATAGAGCAATTACATTGCGACGTAAACCAACTTCAGATCTAATCTTCAAGTAAATCCTTTTATTCCTACTTTTCAAAAAGGTAGAGCCACACTTTAGCTCCTTGAGCCACAGCACGAACGAGCTCGTTCTGTGTGATGGTACCACTTTCTTAAAGAAAACTGATATGAAGCGGTGTTTTCGCTGTCATGTCTTTTTTTTTTCTGCACTGTCCGAGGCCCAATAAGCCTTTCCTTCCCCCACTTACTATTAGAAGAGTCCGGTAAGGCACCTCCGAACCAAGGAAATATGACTGTCGAACTTAACATCAGGTTGTGACCGAGCTGGGTCTCTAAAATACATCAGGTAAGCCATTTGCTTTGCTGTGAGAGTTCTTCCTCCTCTTCTTCTTCCACCAAACTGCTGAGTATAGGTATCTTGTAATGAACGCCAGGCTGTTCTTTCCAAGGCACTCAGTTTTACTGCGAGAGTAAGGACAGTTTGGCAGTTTAACAGCCTCCGTGGCGCAAGTATTTGTTTCGGGTCTGGGTGTTTATGAGGTCGAAATGTCTCTCGTAGTTCTTGATACCCATGACACAAGACTTGATCTTAGTGTGGGGTCACAATTATGTATGTGGCTGTTGAAAAATGGTAATATAAACCCATTTCTCTGCTTTTGTACTCCTCAAATCAAATACTAAACTCCTAACCGTACTTCTAAGGCCAGTTGAAACAGGACAAAACACAGCGTCGCGTTTTTATCTCCCCGTAATCGGCTAATAAATAGATATGTCCGTGCAGTTAACGAGCCCGCCTGGCTGAAATATAGCCTCGTTATTATTGCATTTACAATGTGTACGCATGTGCTAGATACAAATTATTGAGCTTTTTGTTACTATAAATAACATGTTTGAACATATTTGTGGTAGAGTAAGATTTTTTGTGATATTTTTATGTAATATCATAATATGTATCCACATAGTCTAGTTGCTTTATAAGTCTGATAATATTCTTTAATAAAAGCTGTAATACACAGATTGGTTTTATGAACTTGAGAATTGAATACACGAGCGACTACACCCAGGTAGAACCCTCAAGGCGAGACACTTGAATCATCATTTTTACACCAAACATACGAGGAATATTTCTCAATATTAATTTAAGTCTACAACAATCTTACTCATGGAATAAAATTGGAGTTTTAGTAAAAATCCCTATTATTTTTTAAAATATAATATAACCTATCTCACCCGGAGATAGTGTAGCTTCCCAACAGTAAAATATTTTTTTAAATCGGTTCAATAGTTTCGGAGCGTATTCAATGCAAACAAATAATCAAATCTTTCCTCTTTATAAAGTATAGATTACTAGCTTCTGCCCGCAAACTTCGTCTGCGTGGTTAACTTTATTTGATATCTCCCATCCCGTCCTGTTATATCCCGCCCCATCTCATTCTCACTAATGAAATGTAATCTAGTTCTACCCCATCCTTTTGAGTATAAAAAAGTAGCAAATACATCGGAATTCCTTCTTCATCTCACGGGAACACTAAACTTTTCGGGATAAAAGTAGCCTATGTTACTTCTATTACCTCCAAAAATATGTGTACAAAGTTTCATGATGATCGGTTGAGTAGTTTTCGCGTGAAAGCGTAACAAACAAACTTACATTCACATTTATAATATTAGTAGGGATTTCCAAATAAATCGCCGCCTGACCATACAGCCATAACGTTTGTTGCTCAACGTTCAGAACATCAATCACCCAGCTTATTAGCATCCGAGCAGTTATTCTGACAAATGACTGCATCCTCATACTCTCGCCAGTAATGGACATTTGATAATTGGATTTGAAAGTATTTATTGTTATCGGCTAACCGATTTGTGTCAACTGTTATGAGTGAGTTTACATTGTTGCTTTTTAACCGATTACGGGGAAAAGGAGGCATAAGGAGTTTTTGCCAAATGACTGCACTGAAATACCACGCTAGCCTAGTGCGGGACTCTGGTTGGCGGACTTTACATACCATAGAAATTCTATCAAATCGCCATGGTATGTAAGTTTCCTCATGATGTTTTCCTTCACCGTTATAGTGACTTGACGTGATTGACTATCAATAAATAAATACACCCAACAGTCACATACATAGTCCTGACCCCACACTAAGATCGAGTCTTGTGTCGTGAGTATCAGAAACTACGAGAGACTTTTCGGTCTCACAAACACCCAGACCCGGAACAAATACCTGTGGATCACACAAACATTTGTTTCGGTGCGGTGATCGAACCCGCGGCCTCTCGTTTCTCAGGCGGCATCTAAACAACCGCGCCACTGAGGCTGTCTTACACAATACACACATGACTCCGTAAAGTGAGAAGTGTGCCCTGGGATTTGAACCCGCGACCACCGTGAGCATGTTAACATCCACGTCTGATCCGATACCAACAGGCCACCACAGACTTTAATAGAAGTGTAGTCTAAATAATATTTTTCCTCAGACAAAGCCGGGTCTTATGGCTGTTGTTAAACATTTAGTTTGTATTATTTTGTTAATAACTCAGGTTCTCAATCACCTAGTATAGGTAAAGCGAACTGTATCTACAACATAAATTATTTCCTAAGCAGCGCATTAGACGCAGTTAATCATAACATTATGTTTGATAATAAATTGTTTTATCTGCGAGTTGTTATGATATATTGTTTAATTTAAATATCAGTATCATTAATATAATTTATTAAATATATTTTTATACTTGCACGGTAGTCACCGTAATGACACGTGATGGTAAGTGTTTTTCACACTAGGGTATTTGACTATCATCGAATTTTTGTATTATTTTGTAGACAAACACAAGTGCCATTAAAACAAAACATTTTTGTGAAAACAGAAATAAAGTAGCTTGTCACGTGAGGCAAATATTAGTATTTTAAATGAAAGACTGGGGACGTAGTGGAGATATCTTACTGTCTCTTTCACACCCGCACACTATAATGCATATTAAGATTAGTGATGTCACTAATTTTGTTTTGCATCCCTTTTCTTTTACCCCCACTACAAGACTTAAAACGTTTCTAACTTGTTTAATTCTGAATGGATTTACAAAGTTCTTTATTTGCTAGATTTTGGATATGGATTCTTTTTAATGAATACAATAAAAAAAATGAGTCAAATACATACACATTGTGTCGGTCACCTTATTCATAGACAATTTTAAATCCTATTTTAGTTATCGAATGTTTTGTCCCTTTCGAACGAGTTTTGAATTCAGTTCGAGTGACGAAATTATAAAGCAATGCGTGGCATTCCACTGCGCTCGTCATCCTTAGACACAAGATGATAATATGTCTCACTAAGTCCAGTTACTCTGGCTACAATGTCCTTCAAACCGGAACACAACAGCGCATTTACACTGCTGTTTGGCGGGAGAGAGATTGATGACAGATGAAGAGAAAAAGGTACGAGTATTTATGGACATTTGGGCATTTGGCCCTATATTGTCTCTGCCTACCCCAATGGGACATAAGCTTGAGTTTATGTATGTACTGTACTATACAGGGTATATGCGACTGCGACCGAAAACGAAGTGAGATGATAGTTTCAATGATTACAGACACAATGCAATTAAAAATTTTGCCAAAAATGCGATGGTTTTTTTTGAATTTTTTTATATAGGTATCATGTTTTGGTAGTAAATATCTAGTTTTTGCTATAATAATAATTTAAACTCGTACGTACCGTCGTGTCTTTAAAAATTAAAAAGGTGTATATTATTATTTCAGGAATACTATGTTAAAACATACTGTCACCCAACTAAAAGGATAAGTAAAAAAAAAAAAATGCTTTTTTTCCGAATTTTTTAGTTGCTTTATGTCTGAAGTCAATAATACTACCTGGCTTCGTTTTTGGTCGTAGGCTGGATATACCCTGTATATCTGCAGAAAGTAAATCCCATACAAAGTCGTGACTACGTTGATCTACGCTCATCAAGGCACGATTAGTTCCGACACAGTCGGGCGACATGTCGACGCAACGCGACGTACCGTGCGTCGAGCTTAATGCGACAAACGTGATCTGCAGATTAGGGCTGTTGATGGATCTGGGGTTGGGCAGACGCGCGATTTTGGTGCGACTTTTTGTCGTTGTATTTTGATAGTTGGATACTTATCCTATCCAATGGCTACTAAATAAAAAAAATAAGTATTCTTCTTTTGTTCATCTGAGGAGATGTTCTTTAGTTGTTATTCGTGTTGATGGTTGTATTGAAAGAACAGTATGCCCTCACTTAAGTAAGAGGTATAGCGAGTAAAGTCATATTCGTAGATGCCCTGTATATTCCGGTTACTTTAAAACATCATACAATTACAATAGGTACTAATGTTGGTGCTGCGCTTGGCAATTACGTCGAAGATATTGAGTCTCTTCTTGCTCAGGAATAACCAATGATCAGTGTTAGGTAAGGCCACAGATTTTTGGGGTTATCTACTCAGGGAAAGGAGAGAGTAGGAAGCGAATCAACCCCGATCGAAACATTTCGCCAAATATGCAGCAAAATATTTTAATTTACTTTTTTCTCCAAAATATTTTAAAAATAAATCAATTATACATACATACATTTATACTCACATATCATACTCACGCCTTTTTTTCTCAGAAGGGGTAGCCAGAGGTGCTACCAGGACACTTACATAACGCCTTGTATATTCCGTCCCATGGTGTAATAGGGGGCGAGCCTATCGCCATATCGAGTACAAATTTCTGACTCCGGGCTGATAATGAATAGATAAATATAATATCAATATCAATATCACTTTGCCCGACCCGGGATTCTAACTCGAGACCTCAGCTTTGTAGTCGTACCGTAATACAACTACGCCACCGAGGCAGTCAAATCAATTATTATTGGCGTTAAATTGATATAAAATCAAGGATTGGAATATATTTTACGTTGACTAAGATTTTAAGGTGTAAATATTGTATAAAGCAGCGCAATTCATAATCGCAAGTTTACACAAAACTGAGTTGAAACAACCCGTTGTGCGATTAAAGCGATTGTGACACTGTATAAATCTTATTATTCGTTTAGCTTGCACTGTTTAATATTAAGCTAATCAGAGATACCCAAATGATATATGGCTGTCCTTCATTTGAAACGTTTTACTGTCGAGCTTTGGGATCGGTATGAATGAAAAATTATAGTATTAATTTAGGCAATTATACCCTGATTGTACTCACTGTGAAAAATATAAAAAATAAAATAGACCTTAATTAAGACGCTAACTACAGCAATCTCATTCATCTAAATTCTAAGGAATTAAAATAGCGTGGTGGACTATATGATCTAACTCCTCTCAATCGTACTCTCGATTGTAGAATAGGCCCGTGCCCCAGTGGGACGTATATGGGCTGATACAATTGAAACAATGAAGCTATTATTATGTTGTTCTAAAAGTGGCAGTCACGCTGTCATGACTCAGCATGAATGGGCATGCTCGTCCGGGACGGTACCACTGTCTCACAGGAGAAAGACGAGAAGCGAAAGCTTACCTGTTACCTTTTGGTGAGTGAAATTACCCGCGTGCCCAATACAAGGGGTATAGGGGTATTCTCTTCCCACCCTTTTTCCTTCTCGCTCTCCTCTCGATGAGCCTGCGATGCATCTATACTCCAAGCGTTGTGTTCATGGGCACCAGTGATCATTTATCATCAGATGCAACGAGCAAGCAGGTATGCTCGGTTGCATCCTATTGAATAAAAAAAAAACGTTTCTTTTTTCGACAACCTCTGTGGGGTAGTTGGTTATATGCCTGCTGTAACGAGAGGCCGCGGGTTCGATACCCAACGAGACAAATGTTTGCGTGATCCACAGGTATTTGTTTCGGGTCTGGGTGTATGTGAGACCGAAAAGTCTCTCGTAGTCTCTTCCACGACACAAGACGTGTATCTTAGTGCGGGGTCAGGATTATGCACCATGTGGTTGTTGCGAGTATTCATTATTATTTATTTTTGGTGAGAAAATGAAATAAAACTAATTTTTACGGATATTATTGCAAATTTGATTTAATTTTTAATTTTTTTAACGTCCAGACATTTCGATTAATATGCAGCTTTTGCCGTCGCAGGGCGGATCCTGCGAAAAATAAATATATTTCAATATGTAACATTTGCGTAAATCTACGAAACCATTAGTGATACAATTTTAACACCACGCTCAAGCCAACAAATTGGCACCATAGCTTTCAGGACACACGGCCCTACCACTTCCAAAACCAATTAAAACCTCTTATTTCCCAAGCTCTCTTCAAATATACCTACTAAGGCAACCGAAGATGATGTTGTCAACGAGAAATAAACGCTATGATAAAAGTGAATATAATATGATTAAAAATCTTTGCAGTTATTATATCAGTAACCAATGTCTGTTATGGAGAGTAAAAAACAAAAACAGCGAGTAGCTCGTTACTCCACGCTTTATGGACAGTTGTTAGTGCGGGGAAATTTTACTGTAAATCGTTTCTGTGTTCTGTTTGTATTGCTGTTAAAGTTCGTAAGCTAAGAATCCATTTGTATTTTTTTACTACAATGAATGGCGAGACGAGTATAACATTCGCCTGATGATAAGCGATACGACCGCTCATGGACAGTAGGTAATAAAATAAAACAACACCATGAATCACTAAGAAATGCTTGGCATTCCACTGCCCTCGCCATCCTGATACATAAGATGTTAAGTCTCATTATGCCCAGTAGTTACTCTGGCTACAATATCCTTTAAAACGGAACACAACAGTGCATTTACACTGCTGTTTGTTGGAGAAATAGACATTGCGGTGGTACCTACCCAGGCGGCCTCTCACATATATAGGTATATTTCATCCAGCAACGTACCTTCCACCAGAAAAATCCAAAGATTTGTACAAGTTTTCAGGCAGTAATAATTTTCAATGAACCATGATTAGTTCCTTAGCAAATGTGAACTCCAGCCGATGAAATGTTAAGCAAATGTGAAGAAAACCCACAGTAAACAACTATAGAACAAGCACGTAGACTTCTTATACGTACAGAATGTTTTTACAACACAGCATTATGTTGTTTACGACACACATGTAAAATTGTTGACGGGCGGGATTAAGTTTTTATCAATTAACTACACCATTTATGGTAAAGTTCTGTTCTTGGAGCGTCGTGCTCTGAGTTAAAATATTTCAACGTTTTATACTTTTTGTCGCGTTCAATTTACAGCTATTATCCAACCTGTTTTACTTTTTTAGGGTTCTGCACTAAAGAGAAAATGAGCCATAGAATTACTGTTGTCCGTCTGTCAAGAAAATATGTAGGGCACTGCCCATTGAATTACAATCATGAAATTTGGCCAAGCGCAAGTAATGTAATCATAGAAAAAAATCCGTAAATTCGAAAAATTCAAACGATATCCAAAATATTGCACGTTAGATTTTTTTATTATTACAAACTTTCAATTGTAGTTGTATATTATACTCGTAGAACATAATTGACAGCCTCCGTGGCGCAGTTGGTTAGACGTCGCCTTTGAAACGAGAGGCCTTTGATCCACAAATATTTGTTTCGGGTCTGGGTGTTTGTGAGACCGAAAAGACTCTCATAGTTTCTGATACACGACACAAGATTCGATCTTAGTGCGGGGTCAGGAGTATGTATGTGACTGTTGGGTGTAATTATTTATTATTAAATGATATATATACCTATATAGGTAGTCGTTGGATGCAGACCACTTCCACCAGGTCGATGTGGAGATACTTGGGTGAAACCTAAGGTCAGCAGTGGACTTCCTGTGACTCAATAGATAGATTATAGAACAGTAACAGTATGGTACAGAACCCTTGGTGTTTGAGTTTAAATCACACAGCTGTTTTTTAATCCAAATGTTTATTTTGAAACGGTAGCACTATGTACGGTTGCATGGTGTAAATTATTTTAATTGCGTCGCGGATACTCATCCCTTATATGTAGATGAAGTCTGATCTTATTTGAAGAGTACCTAGTGGAAAATACTGCGTTAGTCGCGCAGTACTACGGTACGATAACAACGCTGCGGACTCGGGTTCGGATCCCGAGTTAGGCAAAGGGATCTTGTGTTTTCTATTTATTATAACAATCAGGAATTTGTGTCTGATTACACTGATTGTCAGCCTCCTGGCTCAGTTGATTAGTCGTCGGCAGGGATATGGGACGCGGGTTCGATCCCCGTACCGAAACAAATATTTGTGTGATCCTCAGGTATTTGTGAGACCGAAAAAGTCTGTCGTAGTTTCTGATACCCACGACACAATACTCGATCTTAGTGTAGGGTCATAACTATGTATGTGAATGTTGGGTGTATTTATATTTATTTATTTATATGGCGATAGGTTTGACCCCTATCCTGTGGGAAACACAAGGCGAAACGTGGATTTCCTGGTAGCCATATCTGCCTAACACTTCTGGGAAAGTAAGACTGCCTCGGTGGCGTAGTTGTATTACGGTACGTTTACAAAGCTGAGGTCTCGGGTTCGAGTCTCAGGTCGGGCAAAGTGATATTGGATTTTCTATCCATTATCAGTCCGGAGTCAGAAATTTGTGCTCGATATGGCGATAGGCTCGCCCCCTATCACATCGTGAGACGGAACATACAAGGCGGAATATGGGTGCCCTGGTGGCGCTTCTGCCTACCCCTTCGGGGATAAAGGCGTGAGTTTATGTATGTATGTATGGCTTCTGGGAAAAGGCATTTATGTTTGTAGTGTAAAAGACATTATCCTAAGTACTAACGCTGATTTAAATTACTTCGTTTGATGACTTGATGCGGTACAGGTTTGAGTGACAGCTATTATGAATGGTAGGGCGTTGCAGCCAATGTTTTACATCAAAATATACATATTACATTTTATATTTAATAGCCCTTGATAACTTTTAAATTATCAAGACCTATTAACTATAATCTGTATATTAACGAGAAATAATATTACCGCTTAACGTGTTGTAGGTTGGAATCATGAATATTATGGTATGTAAAGTCTGTCAACCCGCACTAAGGCAGCGTGAACTAAATGGCCTAACCTCTCTCGATCGTATTCTGGATTGTCGAGGAGGCCCGTGCCCTGCAGTGGGATGTATATGGGCTGAAACAGATGAAATGCCAGTAACACGCGCTTCTTCCACAGCGTACAAATTGGCCACTTCAATTGGGACTATTATACTGTCCGGGAAATTGAAGAAACTTGACAATTTTTATAAAATTCTATAAAGACTTTATCTCAAGCAATCTGCCACTGCAACTCCATTCAGCGAGGATTAAGAATTGTTAAGTAATTCCCACAGATTTGTGTTTTAACCACAGTATGTATTTAAAGTCAAAATAACTTAGAAATAAAAGTACTATAGTACCTACTAGGCTATGTGGTGCAATTGTACGACGGTACGATTACAACGCTTGGGTCTCGGGCTCCAATCCCAGGTCGGGTGATGAAAAGTGATATTAGTTGAATTTAAACTATTTTATACGGATTTTATCGCGATTTGGTTTAATTTTTACATTTTTTAACTTCCCGACGTTTCGATTACTTTACAGTTTTCGTGGTCACGGGGCGGACTGTCCGCCAATTAAAACAAATCGCGATAAAATCCATATAGAATAGTTTCATTTCAATGTGTAACATTCGCGTAAATCTAAGAAACCATTAAGTGATATTAGATTTTTCCATTCACTATCAGCCTGGAGTCAAGGTCCCCGATATGGCGATAGGCTCGCCCCCTATCACATCGTGGGTATACACAAGTCGAAACGTGGGTGTCCTGGTAGCACCTCTGCCTTCCCCTTCTGGAAAAAAGGTGTGATGGTATACAGTAAAATTGCTATAATAAAATCTTATAAAAATCCTAGCAGAAGCTCAATTATCCTGTCGCGTTCAATACGTTTATGATCACAGCCGCGCCGGACGCAGATGACAAATTTATGTATCGGCGGAGATCACGTCCGTCTCATGCTGTACTCGGGTTAATCACATCGCACCGTAATCGCTTCACACCAACATTCAAATGAGACATACGCAAAGAAAGGATACACAGTATATTTTGCTTCTTTGAAAGCTACGGCTTTGAATAAAGGTCCGGCAGATGAGCAAATGATGTCACGATGGTAAGCGATTATTGAAAGTCTACAACATTTGGATCATGGGTTGCTAACGTTTCAAAATAAGAGATTTTCTCTAAAACAGTGGCCTCTAAAGGTCCTTAAATTGCTTTATTTAAATTTTAAAGTGAGATTTACTTTTTGGATTAATTTTAATTAATTAATATAAATTAGTCGTCGGTTCTACATGTCAGTGTGTCTCGCCCACATCCGTTGTCTAAGCCCCGGGGATATGTTTCGTAATCGTGTCACAGTTTAATAGTGATTATGCTAATAGCAACCATTATTTCTTTAGACTCGCTCCACACGTAATTGGACCATGTGTAATCGCTTTAAAAAAGTAATTGAATTGTATAATAGTTTAAACACTATTACGGATAGATAACGACCGATCTGATGAGGTCAGGCGAAGGTTGACACTGAGCACTTAATGAGATTAGTTACAGAGACTAGATAAGCGCCATGAAGGGTCGAACTGAAGGTAGGGGACGAGAGCTCAGGAGCGAGTGTTGTGAGACCACGTACAGGGAGCGTAGTGTGTGACGCGCGGGCCGGTGGAGCGACGAGCTGAAGGTAGTGGATGAGAGCTCAGGAGCGAGTGTTGTGAGAGCACGTACAGGGAGCGTAGTGTGTGACGCGCGGGCCGGTGGAGCGACGAGCTGAAGGTAGTGGATGAGAGCTCAGGAGCGAGTGTTGTGAGAGCACGTACAGGGAGCGTAGTGTGTGACGCGCGGGCCGGTGGAACGACGAGCTGAAGGTAGTGGATGAGAGCTCAGGAGCGAGTGTTGTGAGAGCACGTACAGGGAGCGTAGTGTGTGACGCGCGGGCCGGTGGAGCGACGAGCTGAAGGTAGTGGATGAGAGCTCAGGAGCGAGTGTTGTGAGAGCACGTACAGGGAGCGTAGTGTGTGACGCGCGGGCCGGTGGAACGACGAGCTGAAGGTAGTGGATGAGAGCTCAGGAGCGAGTGTTGTGAGAGCACGTACAGGGAGCGTAGTGAGTGACGCGCGGGCCGGTGGAGCGACGAGCTGAAGGTAGTGGATGAGAGCTCAGGAGCGAGTGTTGTGAGAGCACGTACAGGGAGCGTAGTGAGTGACGCGCGGGCCGGTGGAGCGACGAGCTGAAGGTAGTGGATGAGAGCTCAGGAGCGAGTGTTGTGAGAGCAGGTACAGGGAGCGTAGTGAGTGACGCGCGGGCCGGTGGATCATGTTGGACCACATGCTGCGCGTGGTGTGACCGAAGGCTGTCGGATCTAGATCGCGCGTGACCCTGTGTGCACAACACAATTAACCTCGGACACGAAATGATTTATGCGATCGATACGAGCGATCGTTGCCTTGATTACTTGCTAGTTCGTCCCACTTGTGTCGGCCACGCCTCGCCTCGCACCTGCGCGTGACGCGAGCTTTCGGCCGTGGGTTCGTTCATTTATCTTAAGGCTTGCGATGTGTGGAAACGCATGTGCTAATGATTGTTTAGAGAGATAAACCCATGCGTAATTTATTGTAGTGGCTACTATGATATGATCTTATCGCAGTGAAAGGTGAAACATATAAATTATGATCTCACCTTCCCGTCAATATTTTGAGAGTATGTTGGTGTGTAATTTATTGTAATTTGTTAATAAATCTTATTGTTATTTGTATCTCAGCGTGGGAACTTTTTCTTCAGAAGTATTGATTTATCACCTAAAATAAAGTAATTTGGGACTATTTTTTATGAGCGAATTTGACCTTTCAACCTCTAATTGTATCAGCCCATATACATCACACTGCTGGGCACGGGCCTACTCTACAATCGAGAGAATCGATTGAGAGTGGTTAGGCCATATAGTCCACCACGCTGGTCTAGGGTGGGTTGGAGGACTTACATACCGTACAAATTCTTTAAAATCGCTACGGTATGCAGGTTTCCTCACGATGTTTTCCTTCACCGTTAAAGTGCGTAATGATTGACTTTCAAGACACACATAACCGAAAAGTCAGAGGTTCTGTGATGTGAACCCGCCACCACCGTGAACATATTGTAGGCAGCCGCGTCTGGTCGGTTACCAACAGGCCACCACGCACTTCAACCTCTAACGTCGGTTTCTTCAAGTTTCTTCCATTACGCTTGTTTACAGCTTAGATATAATAACAAATATAGTCATAATCATATACAATTAAATTAAATAAAAGGCTTATTGAAATAAAACTATTTTATACAGATTTTATCGCGATTTGGTTTAATTTTTACTCCGCCCCGTGACCACGAAAGCTGTAAAGTAATCGAAACGTCGGGAAGTTAAAAAATGTAAAAATTAAACCAAATCGCGATAAAATCCGTATAAAATAGTTTTATTTCAATGTGTAACATTCGCGTAAATCTAAGAAACCATTATAAAAGGCTTATGATATAATCTAATCTTATAACCTTATGCCACAGGAAGTTGTGATGGAGCAAACGGAAATTTCAAATGCTCTTTCCGTCCCACAAAACAGACTTGACATTTTTAAGTACGTATTACTAATGCCTCGATGGCGTTGTTGTACTACGATACGATTACAAAATTGATGTCTCGGGTTCGAATCCCGGGACGTGCAAGTAACATTGGATTTTTTTATTCATTATCAGCCCGAAGTCCCGAAAGAATTTGTGCCCCATATGGCGATAGGCTCGCCCCCATCACATCGTCAGACGGAACATACAAGGCGAAATGTGGGTGTCCTGGTGGCGCCTCTGCCTACCCCTTCTGGGGTAAAGACGTGAGTTTATGTATGTATTACTAATGCTGTACCGTGGTACAACTACGCCACCGAGGCAGTCTATGTTATGTTATGTTATGTTATGTTTATGGATAGAATTTCGGTGGATCCTGGATAGGATGGGGTTCTGAAGTCAATACCGATGGGCCTTATTGCAAGTCTATGACAAATCTTGAGTGAAACGTTAAAAGTCGTAAGCGCCTTTAGTATAATTGTTTTAGTTATTGCTATTTAAAAACTGTAGGCGTTTTGTAACGGATTACAATCTTTGCACTTGCTGAAGCTGAAAGAAGCTGTTTCCTTTGAAATTTTTAATTGATTTGTTCATGAACTGTACAAGTTTAAACGTAATTAATCATTTTCTGACCATTCGTGTTTTATACATTGCACAGTAACTTATTGAACTGATTTTAATCAAAGCGCATAGTAAATTTAAAGTGAGAAATGACTCAGAAATCGACTGATCAGTAATTATATTAGTAAGGACTTATGCTTGATTATAATCAATTTTAATGAGTTCTATTCTCCAGGCCCGAAGACATTCATCGGGTCTTCACTATTTTTTACGAGATCATCTGTGAAGTATGCCGTTTGAAACAAAAAAAGAATTTTCCAAATCAGTTCAGGCGTCTTCCGGTAATCGGTGAATATACATAAAAAAATCCGCAGAATTGAGAACCTCCCCCCTTTTTGAAGTCGGTTAAAAACGTTATCTTTATTTTAATAAGCAATAATCGCCTATAAAAGACTATCATTACTGCCATATCTTCATTTAAAAAGGCCAGCCCACTTCATACAGACCCGCACGCCCTCGATGACACTTCTATCAGCCGTCACGAGACTGTCACGCGTGACAGCTGTCAAACGTCATTAAAGTCGCGTTGAAAGGTGACAGCGCGCATGAAACACACGTCCAATCAGCACATTGAAGAGTACTTTCTATTCCGTATCATTTTAATTGAGACGTTTTTATGGTATCTAGTGTAAATCATGTCAATAGGAGTAATAGAGTTACTTGTTTTAAACTGACTGTTTTCCATACTCTTATCGTCTTGTTCATAATCAGTTTTTAAACCTGTTTTAGTTATCAAATGTTTTGCCCCTTTCGAACAATTTTTGAGGTTTGTTTAAGCGAAGGAGACTAAACATTCGATAGCTAAAATAGGTTTAAAAATTGACTGTGAATAAAACGCCTAATAATTAATCGTAATATGTCCGGCAAATTTGATGGAATATTTGTGATTATTTAATATTTATAAATATCATAAACGAATTGAAGTTAACAATACACAAAACTTGATTTAATTAAAGGTCACTTATTGTATTACAACTTTTAAAATGAATATGATAATGGACACAAGCCTAAAATTGGAGCCAGTGAAGTTAAAAATAAAAGAATAAATACTAAAATGCTTACATTTTTGTTTGAGCCAGACTCAGTATAAGTATACCAAGGTTGTTAAGAAAAGCAAATAATATAATATGCATGTATGTACATAAATATGTAATATGTATCTTAATATGACAGCCTCCGTAGCGTAGTTGGTTAGACGCCGCCTGCGAAGCGAGAGGCCGCGGGTTCGATCCCCGCACCGAGACAAATGTTAGTGAGAACCACAAGTATTTGTTTCGGATCTGGGTGTTTGTGAGACCGAAAAGTCTCTCGTAGTTCCTGATACCCACGACACAACACTCGATCTTAGTGTGGGGTCAGGACTATGTATGTGACTGTTGGGTGTATATATTTAATTATTTATATGGGCCAAATTAACTTTGGTCATTCTTAACTATTGAGACTTAAACATACATAGACACCCTTTCGCCTACTGTGTTCCGTCCCAAGATGTGACGGGGCACGCCTATCAACATACCAGGCGCAAATTTCTGACTCCGGGCTTACGGTGAATAGAAAAATCCATTACTTTGCTCGACCGGCGATTCGAACCCGAGGCTTCAGTAATCGTATCGTAATACAATTGCGCCACCGAGTCAGGCCAGTACAATAAATTACAAAAACATACATACCTAAGAATGTTTGTTTGTACGGAACCTTCGCTACTTGAGCTCAACTCGCACTTGCCTAATTTTATGTTTTCATTACACGGCTATTGAATGTGAAAAATGTGTATTATTAAGTCCAACGGAATGGCTCAATTAAAAACTTGATAGTTTTGTTAGCGACTTAGATTTAATTGATTTATTGCTGTAAGGAATTAAATTTAATGCAAACATAAATTCACGCCTTTTTCCCAGAAGGGGTAGGCAGAGGTGCAACCAGGACTCCCACGTTTCGCCTAGCAAAATAAAGAAGTGAAACAGTAATTGCTTTTATTTATTTGTGTATGTTTTTGCGGTACAAAAATATATGTCTCAGTGCGAAAATCAAACCAATACCTGGTTTTCCTGGTTGTGTGACTTGTCATGTGTTTATTTATTTGTATATTCCTTGTATTTCGTAACACAAGAAAGCGACCTTGTAATAAAAACGCATCGATGCAAGCCGGTTCGGAGATATTTCTTAAATGTCAAGTTATTACGAGTACCCGCTGTTGATTTTTACGTCATACCCCCAGTCCATTGAGGATTTGTGCAGTGATACATTGTGCTGATAAAGAGAGGT
This sequence comes from Deilephila elpenor, assembly GCA_949752805.1. Lineage (NCBI taxonomy): Eukaryota > Metazoa > Arthropoda > Insecta > Lepidoptera > Sphingidae > Deilephila > Deilephila elpenor. The sequence continues at coordinate 9,592,375 of OX457118.1, read as the reverse complement.
AATAAAATAGAAAATAAGTGATATTTGTGAATATAATTCAGTAAGTCCTACTGCAGAACACGGGTCTTGCTTATAATCGAGAGTTAGTTTGTGAATGATAAAAACCATGCATTTATTAGTGTAAATTCACGAACGAACGACGTGCGCTTTTCATTATTTATTTTTTAAATTAATATTTGGGGAACATACATAACAATAAAGCATAAAAACACAGTACAATTAATAATGCACTGTCCAGTGAAGCTTCCACAGTTAAATTATACATAAACAAAGCAAGTGTACGAAACAACATTAAAATTTACAAACTAAAAATCACAACAAGTTTATCGCTGTGTTACAGTGAATAATACATAAACAAAAATTTTAAAATGGCATAGAAATATTAAAATTACAATACCAAAAAAAAACCAATGAAATTTCAAATTGAAATACAAGAACAAATCAATTAAAGATTAATGTATGAGACAATTATAATACACTACAACATGGATTTAATTATATTTATAAGTTAATGCTTAAATTGACTACACGAAATCATGCTCTCAAAACCTTAAATATTTACGCCAACCCACTACTCCACTCAATGAAACTCTTGATACAATATTGTACAAAAGACTTGTGCCCAGCAGTGGGACATTCAAAGGCTAAAGTAATATTATTCATGCCCGCATATAGGGTGATAATGTATTCATAAAACAAGCAAGCAGGTCCTAAAAATTTGCGCGACAAAGCTGGTAAATAAATAAATATACCCAACAGTCACATACATAGTCCTGACACCAAATTAAGATCTTAGTCTTGTGTCGTGGGTATAAAAACTACGAAAGACTATTCGGTCCCAAAAACACCGAGCCCCGAAACAAATACCTGTGGATCACACACACATTTGTGTCGATGCGGGAATTGTACCCTCTCGTTACAAAGCCGGCGTCTAACCAATTGTACCACGGAGGATTTCGAACAATAAAATAATTTTAAAAATTTCAAGAAGAAACAATTAAAGTTTCGGGAAATCTCTGGATGCAGGCCATTTCAGTCTCAATAGAAATCCTTGTGGGAGGCAAGTTTAGTAGTGCACTATCTATGGCTGAAGAGAGATACAGATAGAGAGAAAAATAAAGAACGAAAGGGACAGATATTTTTTCTAAATAAACATGAGTGTTGTTTTAAGTTTCAAGTGGCATTAAAAGATAATTTGCGTCCAGTGCCTTGTGGAATAAAAAGCTTGGGTGGAATTCAGGCCACGGTTGTAGGCAAAATGTTTTACCCAAAAACAGCGTGTAATAAATTCTTTTCCAAATATATATTTAAGGTATTGTAAATACTCAAATTATTGAGAAATGCTTAATGTAATTATTTAAGTGTTCGACCCCATTATTCTTAATTTATTGATTTTACAATATACATATATATATTTTTATTCATACGTGTAATTATTAGGTCCGATTCTACTCATACAATAAATTTTCGATTTTATATCTTATTTATTTATATAATTGAATTAATTGCAAACTAAGGACATAATAACAATTAAGAACTGTTTATAAACAATATTAATTTAACAAAGAAAATAACGAAACATGCATTATATTTATATTTCTCAAAATAAAAGTATTTTACTATAATGCTTGTGCATATTAAAGGTGTGCATAATATTAAAAAAATAAAGCTATAACATAAATTGAATGGAGATATTATCATTCTAAGAAACTTCCACAGACAACCATGAAAAAGAATAAGTCCGTGAATAAAGAATAATTTGACAGCCTCCGTGGCGCAGTTGGTTAGACGCCGGCCTGTGAAACGAGAGGCCGCGGGTTCGATCCCCGCACCGAAACAAATATTTGTGTGATCCACAGGTATTTGTTTCGGGTCTGGGTGTTTGTGAGACCGAAAAGTCTCTCGTAGTTTCTGATACCCACGACACAAGACTCGATCTTAGTGTGGGGTCAGGACTATGTACCTATGTGACTGTTGGGTGTATTTATTATATATTTATTTATTTAAGTAAAGACGAAATACTGAATATTTATACGATATATTTATTTCAGGACTTATTGGAGCGAATCTTCAGACTTTTCGACCTGGGCAGGGAGAATCACCTCGTGCAGGACGACTGGATAGAATACCTAAAAGAGAGATTGACGTAAGTAAGAATCTCACTTATACCAGGTATATCAAGACTGCGACCGAAAACGAAGCCAGGTGGTAGGTTTAGTGGTTACAGACACAATGCAACAAAAAAATCGCAAAAAAAGCGACAGATTGATTTTGCAAATTTTTAAATTTGTTAAGGTGAAATGTGGGTATCCGTTGGCTCCTCTGCCCACCCCTTCTGGGATAAAGGCGTGAGTTTATGTATGTATGATAACAGACAGTACAAATTGCCGAAATATTGCTTGCGGGTGGAAATCCTAGGGTACTTTTGGATCTTTTATGAGCCATGTTTGTATCATTAGTTAAAAATACGTGTTTTAAAGGGTAAAGCAAAGAACGTGAGGAAACCTGCATATATTATGATATGTGAAATCTATCAACCCGCAATATTTTCCGACAAAAACTCGCCTTAGCGTGGGGTCAGGTCTATGTATTCGACTGTTGTATTTATGTATAATATTGATGTCTCCACTAGCTCGTGTATAGTTTCGCTTGCCATAGAGAAGGAAATTCAAGGTTTTGAAGGTGTTATTATAATTCCAGAGAGGAGAGGCAGTTGGACCTGGTGGAGCAGGTGGAGAGCGTCGCGTACGTGCTGTGCGGCAACGGAGTGATCTCATTGGAGAACTTCCAGAGTATACTGCAGAACAAAGTTGTGAGTATTGCAGAAATGTTGTATAGACTGTTTACTGCTAGGGCCAGGCTTTGACTCGCAGGGCAGGCAATTGTATCATATTTTTCGGGGTAAATATCTCGAATGTGATACTGTGATGATCAAACTGCCTCGGTGGCGTAGTTGTACTACGGTATGATTAAATAGCTGAGGTCTCGGGTTCAAATCCTGGGTCGGGCAAAGTGATATTGGATTTTTCTATTCATTATCAGCCCGGAGTCAGGAATTTGTGCCCGATATGGCGGTAGACTCGCTCCCTATCACAACGTTGGACGCAACATACAAGGCGAAATGTAGGTTTCCTGGTGGCGCTCCTGCCTACCCCTTCTGGGATAAAGGCGTGAGTGTACGTATGTATGTAAAATCTTAAATCGGTTTCCCGGACTTTTCTACTCGTGTCCTCTATAAGAAACTTGAAACTTTCGCATATTATGTATTTTCCATGCGTATTTACTACTGTAACCCGCATTTGCTTAAACAATAGCAGTAATCATATACACAATGAATTTAAATATAATTTTATGTCGTTTCAGGTGACGAAGAAGTTGTTCCGAGTGGTAGATACAGACGGTGATGGTTTCGCTACTGCTGAAGAAATAATGGATTTCCTATCGACTGTCAGTAGTAGCAGGTGAACTAGTTAATTAATATTTTTGACAGAAATATCTTAATTTTAAGCTGTCCAAATTTACACAAATAAAAGTTCATTTGATTACATTGAGGAAAAACAAACAGTTCTGCATTTTATGTAATGAAAATAAGTTCATTAATCTAAAGTATGTTAAGCTGAAATCAGAATGAAAAAAGAATGATAAAAATAAACTTTCATCACTTTCCTCGTGACCGCACCCTCGGTTGTATTGGAGTCCCGACTTGGTGCTCAGCATTGGCGATTATTATCGGATACCGTACCGTACTATAAATGAAATGAAATTCGTTTATTGATCGTTTATGTAAATGCACTGTTATTTCTGTTTGAAAGACATTTAGCCAGAGTAACTACTGGACATTGAGAGACTTATCTTACGTCTCAGGATGGCGAGTGAAGGGGGATGCATTGCTTTGTAATTCATGGCGTTGTTTAGTTTTGTCAGTGTCTATGAGCGTCTATCTGTCGTATCGCTTACCATCAGGTAAATTGCAAGCCATTCATCGCAATTAATAATTATTGTATCAGCCCATATACGTCCCACTGCTGGGCACGGGCCTACTCTACAATCGAGAGAATCGATTGAGAGTGGTTAGGCCATATAGTCCACCACGCTGGCCTAGTGCGGGTTGGCGGACTCACATACCGTAGAAATTCTTTAAAATCGCTACGGTATGCAGGTTTCCTCGCGATGTTTTCCCTCACCATTAAAGTGCGTGGTGATTGACTATCAATACACACATAACTCCGAAATGTCAGAGGTGTGCCCTGGGATTTGAACCCGCGACCACCGTGAACATGTAGGCAGCCACGTCTGGACCGTTACCAACAGGCCACAATTTAATAATTAAGGGAATTAAATAGTGACTTCTGTGTCCAGGCCTCGCGTAGGGTTCGACAAGGAGAGCGTGAACCGGCTGGAGCAGTTGTTCCGCGAGACCGTGGGCGACCAGAAGGAGATCACCAGGGAACAGTTCCAGAAGATCGTCGTCTCTAAGAATGTGAGTTCTTTCATCCTGTATATCTGGAACTTGGATACAATCAGGCAGCCATTACTGTACGACCAGCGAGATTATCCCACGCTACTTGAAACTTTATCTGAAATGAAATGAAATGAAATGAAATGAAATTAGTTTATTGGTCACGTAGGCAATTAAATAGCTCTATGACAAGTCAATACACATAGTACTTATTTTCTATTTACAATATATTTGTTGTAATATTTTTTCTGGCCTGTATTATCTTGCCTGCAGTGCAGCTACCATCTGAAGCATTTTAGTCACTTTTTCATGGCAGTATTCTAGAAGCGAAAAAACAGGATCCTTAAAGCATCACTTAATAAGAAAACCTACCTATTAGGTACTTCCATTTGATCTAATGTGATTGGAAACTATCAGTCTTGTATGCTATGAAATCATGTTTCTTACCAGTATTTATTTCTATGCTTACTATCCAGTAATAAATAAATACGATAATCTCAATCTATGTATCTATCTATCTATCTATACAGCCACAGGAAATCCACCTATGATCTGAATAATATCCGAAAATAGAAAAGATTGCAATAACAAATACTTGAAATTGCATACTGTCATACATACATAAACTCACCCCTTTATCTTAGAAAGGGTAGGCAGAAGCAACACCAGGACATCCACATTTCGCCTTGTATGTTCCGTCCCATGATGTGATAGGAGGCGAACCTATCGCCAAATCGGGCACAAATTCCTGACTTCGGGCTGATAATGAATAGAAAAACCCAATATGTTTGTTTCGCTTGTGACAAATAAACAGTTTTTCTTTCTTTCTTTCTTATATCATTTTGCCCGACCAGGGATTCGAACCCGAGACCTTAGCTTTGTAGTCGTACCATAGTACAACTACGCCATCGAGGCAGTCTAACTATCATACGGCATTATATTATGCAAGATTATAACTTCCAAACTTATTATAATTTAATAAAAGTATCGCTAGAAGCATCTTGCTCTTCCCCTGGTTATTAAAAGATTTTTCCTCAGCCTTTCTTCACGGAGCGCGTGTTCCAAATCTTCGATGAAGATGACTCCGGGGCGATATCGCTCCAGGAGTTCATCGCTGCGGTGCATCGGTTCGCCGGCCAGACGCCTGACGATAAGATACGGTTCCTCTTCAAAGTCTATGATTTGGACGGTGTGTATTGAGCAAACGTTGAAACTCTGTAGACAAACTATAAAGGATTCTGTCAAATCTTAAGGCTCAACCCATTCTATCATGGTGGGTTTTGGGTTTCATTTTAATCTTGTTAATAAAAATCAAGTACCTAGATACAATTTGGTTGCAAAATTCTTCATAAGTAACGGACGCCACGAATATCCAAAAGAGTACTCCTAGAGATACCTAAAATTCGATCATTACTTGTTCTTATTTAATCTTCCCTCAGGCGATGGCCTAATCCAACACCGCGAGCTACAGCACGTGATGCGCGCTTGCATGGAAGAGAATGGCATGCAGTTCAGCGACGAACAACTCCTGGACCTCACCACAGCCATGTTCGAAGACGCTGACACTGAGCAGCGAGGAGCCATCACTTATGATGCCTTGAAGAACCAGCTCGGGAAACATGGGGGGCTGCTGGAGAATTTGTCCATCAGGTTAGTTGTTTTGAAGGTCTTGAAGATTGTAGACAATAGATAACTAGTTCATTTACGGGTCTTTATAAGTAGGTAGATAAATATACAAATACACACATTTTAACAATTGTTTCTAATTGAGTTAGAACCCAACTGTACTGGCTTTCAAAGAGTTCGTAACTGATTATTTTCAAAATGATTTAATAAGTTTAATTCAAATAACGATCAATTCTATTCGATTTGCCATAGACCATAGAACAAACACCTTCCTAAATACATTTTCTTTGTATTATTAACTTTATAGCAGCTGTTGAAAAGTACCTACTTACATTCTACAAGAAATTACAGCCAAAAAGAATCCAATTTATTATAACCAGTTCCATACCATGGCGATATGGCGATAGGCTCGCCCCTATCACATCTCCCATGATGTGAAACATACAAGGCGAAATGTGGGTGTCCTGGTTGCACGTCTGCCTACCCCTTCTGGGAAAAGGGTTTGAGTTTATGTATGTATGTACATCCATACCAACTATAATAAGTTCTCTACAATCCCGCAGCATAGATCGTTGGCTGGTGCCTCCAAAGCAAGACCCTCAACCGACATCACTAAGACAGAAATTGGCGAAGCTGAAACCATACCAACTGTCATTACCTTACTTCAGGAATAACTACGTGTTCCTCGCTTACTTAGCAGTCTTCTCGTTGGTCAATATCGGCCTCTTCGTGTCCAGGTGTTACGAGTACAGGAATAGTAATGGATTTGTTATCCTTGCAAGGGGTTGTGGTAAGTGTATTTTTATGTAATTGACTTGAAGTATGTACCAGCTTTTTTATCTGATTTAGTTTCGGTATAATGGTTTCTTAGATTTACGCGAATGTTACACATTGAAATAAAACTATTTTATACGGATTTTATCGCGATTTGGTGTAATTTCGGTAGTAAGATTATCTGACGCTGCAATATTTAGTAATCCACTACGCCATTTTCTTTAGCTTATTCTGGAACAGCTTACAATTAATGTAATAACTTAGTAGTTATGCGTACCGATGATCCGTTATTTATTTAGTTAACTAATAAATTTTGGACATCTTTGGTGCTGTAATTGTGTTATTATTTGTTAGCTGCATCATCAGCTGCAAGTCAGAACAGTATTGTTTAAATATGTACATGGATTCTAGAAGAAGTTATCGTTAAACGAGTAAAATTAATATTTCCTGCTTCGTTTTTCTACAAGCTCTTTCGTCAATAATCAAATAAATTACATCGATCTATTTTTGGGACTAGTTCCTTTAATGTTTTATGATTCAATTCATTCCAGGTCAGTGCCTAAACTTCAACTGCGCGTGGGTCCTGGTCCTGATGCTGCGGTACTGCATCACGCAGCTCCGGGTGCGAGGGTTCAGCTCGGTGCTGCCGCTCGACCACCACATATACCTGCACAAGGTCACCGGAGTACTCATATGCGTGTACAGTGTACTGCATACTATCATGCATCTGTGTAATTTCAGTGAGTATTGAAATTGGCGGTTAGGGAGATGGTTTATTAAATTGTGTGGCATTTTGTTAGTACCATGTGTTACATATATAATTACGAATTTCAAAAAGTTTCATAGTCCGACTTTCATTTCTTCTTTCTTAATATTTTTGAGATCAACGTAAAGACTCCTTTTTACTTTGATAAACATTTTAATGAATAAACTACACCACAAATTCATAAAATATCTTTCCCTGCAGGTATGATAGTAGTAAACGACCCAGTACTAAACGAGGAAGAATGGTCTCTCTACGAGTGGTTGCTAACAGAGAAGCCTGGACTCTTCGGATTAGTTCCTGGATGCGCCAACCCTACTGGCGTGGCGCTAGTGGCGTTGTTACTGGTGATGTTGCTGTGTAGCCAGCCTTGTGTGAGAAGAGGGGGGAGCTTTGAGGTAAAGTATCAAAAATAGCTTTTCAGATCTAAAATTGTGTATGGCTGGTGAAATACTTGGGAGATGCGGAAATCATAATAAAGTTAAAATTTACAGGCCAGTCAAATGAGCATTTTAACCGGGAATAAAAATAAACAGCTGTAAACGTGTATATACCTTTATTCAGACATAAAAAAAAATATACTTGCTTTGAAAGATAAACGTTCTACTACAGGGCACGGGCCTCCTCAACAATCGAGAATACGATTGAAAGGTTTTAGGGCATATTCCACCACGTTGGCCTACTGCGAATTAGCGAACGCAGCAAAAAAATTGTTTATAAATTTCATTATTCTTAAAGAAAGTTCCATTCCTATACAATTCCAGGTTTTCTACTGGACTCATCTCCTGTACGTTCCGTTCTGGTTACTGCTGATCTTCCACGGCCCTAACTTCTGGAAGTGGTTCGTATTGCCTGGCACCTTGTATGCTGTTGAGAGAATCATGAGACTTGCTTGGATGAGGTGAGAAGAAACTTTTCTCATATTAGAATTGTGAAATGACTACATTCTAGTTAATGGTAGTGCTGTCTAGATATAAGATAGGCTGATAAATACGGGGTATATCAAGACTGCGACCGAAAACGAAGCCAGGTGGTAGTTTTAGTTGTTACAGACACAATGCAACTGAAAATTTCGCTAATTAAGCGACGGAATTTTTTTTGCAATTTTTTAAAAATCATCGTGTTTGGATGGTAAATACCTATTTTTTGCAAAAATTGTAATTTAAACCCTTGCATACTATTATTGCTTCTTTAAAAATAAAACGGTGTACATCATTATTTTTAGGAAAACTATGTATTTATCACCCAAATACAAAGCTAAGTAAAAATTTACAAAAAATAAATTGTGTTTTTTTTTGCTTTATGTCTGAAGTCACTAATACTACCACCTGGCTTCGTTTTCGGTCGCAGTCTTGATATATCCTGTATAATTATGCTCATAATCAAAGGCTATTATACTATAAACGCTCGTGTGGTGCTTGCTACCGTCGCAAATTCAAACCTACTACTAGCAAAAGCAAATTTTAGGCTACACCAATGGGCACAAATTGCTTCTAAACTATGTTTCAACTCTTATGAATTATTCATAAGTGACGACATTGGGAATTAATCTTCTCTACAATTAGTTCCAGGTTTTATAAGCAGTTTATTACTTCTCAATGAAGATTACAAGATAAAAATTTGTTTTGCGAATGAAGCAGGCACTAGCCCTACAAAACACTCTAATTTCACAGATCAGAGCGCGGCAAGACTTACATATCCTCAGGGATCCTGCTCCCCTCCCGCGTCACGCACCTCGTCATCAAGAGGCCCAACCACTTTGACTTCCATGCCGGGGACTACGTGTTCCTGAATATTCCCGCTATAGCCTCGTATGAGTGGCATCCTTTCACTATCAGCAGCGCGCCTGAACAGGAAGGTATGTGTATGTAGGATAAATTGGCTGTGGTGAGACTTTAAGGCTTAAAAAGAGGCTTAAAGAGAGTACTCTCCTTAAGGTAGGCAGCGACTTTGTTGTGCTGGACCCCTGGCACTGCGAAGGTCTATGGGCAGCCTATAACGGCAATAATAAGGCGCGTAAGAATGTCGTAAAGATGATAATTTGGGAAGTTATTACTAATATGCTGAGTACTAAACATTTGATATTTATGTCGTCGAGCAGCTGTCTCAACACTGTTGTTTTCCAGTTAAAGAAAATGATATCCAGTGGCTAATAGATATTATGTTGGAGACGATAAGCTGAAGATCGAGCCTAGTGGCGTGCTATAGGACAGGCCTATGTCCAACAGTGGACGCAGAAGGGCTGATGATGATCATGATATTGATAAATAGATATTAAGAGATTTGATACTTAATGGCCCCGAGTGATGTGCGCAATACAGTACCATGCTTAATGTTGCTTCTGTTTATTGGCAGGCGTTTACCATCAGGCGAGCGACCTGTTAGTTGGTCTTGTAATTACCTGAAAAGAAATGATAATGTATAATTTGAGCATATTTTGAATGTGGTTGTTATGAGACCAGAAAGTCTCACATACTTTCTGATACGCCTCAAAGACTTCCTTACTGTAAGGTCAGAACTACATGTATAATTATTGTAAGTATTTAGTCTTTTATTCACAGATTACCTATGGATCCACGTGCGTGCCGTGGGCGAGTGGACGAGTCGTCTGTACGAGTACTTTGAAAGAGAACAAGCGAGATTGCATGCTGCTGAGATGCCAGATGATGCTGTAGAGGACAGCAGCCATAAGTATGTGAAAAACTACAGAAACTTAGCGTTTTTCTGCTTTCATTACATTATCCGTGCCAGGTCTTTTTCCTATTCAATATTCACCATTCTTTCGCTTTTACATTTAGGGAGATTCAGGTCGTAAATCACTACGTTTTAGCACAAAGCAAATAAAATGAGATAAAATAACAGTTATTTGTTGTCAAATTTCTGTGGGACATCGATATCACCCTATACAATATGGCCAATTTATAATTTAGGTATTTCTATTGCAGATACCGATGCCCTATCTTTCAAACTCTTTATTTGAGATATTTCCAAATATCAGGCGTTTTATACGTTATATAAGTGTTGGTAAAACAAAAACGCCACAATTTGTTTTTGATCTTATTCACATAAGTCTAGCCATACTCTCCATCAATTACCACCACAAAATTTGTTTCCAGGAAAGCAAGTCGCACTCTATCAAGTCTAAGCGCTAAATCCAAGCGTCGAGGCTCCAACAGTAGTAAGAAGCGATCCGTGGACTTTTCTCCCACCAGCTATACTAACGAAAGCTTTACCCTTGATGAGGAGAAGGAGAATGGAGATTATAATGGACGGATTGAAGGTGGGTTTAAATTGGTAGCAGTTGTAATTATTTAAGTCTTACTAAATAAAAGATTTAATATAGCGAGTAAAATGAGGATAACGAAGGCCGATACGGAAACGAACCAGTAAAAGTATCGTACGTTTTTAGTTGAGAAGAAAAGAAGAAAAAATACATGAATGGAAATTGTAAATAATATAAACGCACTGTGCTTTTCATGAACGACAAAAATATCTACCGTCAATATAGTTTACGGTTGCCTTGCTCTGAGCCTTAACACATTCATTTATGATCAACCTACTAATTTTCGTCATCACGGCAGGATATTTAGCAAGAAGATCATTTAATTTTTGGTAATCATCTCATGAACTCTTACCGACTTATTCATAGTCAGTTAGGATTTTAGTTATAGAATGTTTTGTCTCCTTCGCTCAAAGTGGTTCAATCTCACTTCAAAAGTCGTTCGAAAGGGACAGAGCATTTGATAACTAAAATAGGTTTTAAAACTATGTAAAAAGATGGGCGTTACAATGTTGGAGGAATTGTTTAACTTATTAATGCGTTATTTTGTTTCAGCAATATCGCCTTGTAAGACATCGACGCCGGCACTGCTAGCTCCGCAACGACATTTAGAAAAATCCGTCTCCATGCCAGACGTACAGAAGAACATAAAGACAAGACAGAGGGTTCTGGCGTGAGTGATCTATTATTTTCTTTATATTGCTCCAAAATAACTACAATGCTACAGTTTGTGAGTGCAGTGCATCAAAGAGTGATGATTATCTCATACCGGTCGACAGAATCATGTAGATTTGATCCAAACTCGATATACAACGCTTGAACCAACAACGTAATGCACTTGTATGATGCTATCCGGATGGATAAGAATACCCAACTATAGAAATGAAGTTCCTAAACAGTCACTCGAAGAATTTAAAGTTTTAGATGATTCTTTGGTCTCTGATGAAATAATAATTAATAAATAAATACACCCAACAGTCACATACATAGTCTTGACTCCACACTAAGATCGAGTCTTGTGTCGTGGGTATCAGGAACTACGAGAGCCTTTTCGGTCTTACAAACACCCAGGCCCGAAACAAATACTTGTGGATCATACTAATATTGTTTCGATGCGGGGATCAAACCCGCGGCCTCTCGTTTTACAGCCGGCGTCATAAAAATACTGCTTTGTTCCTTATCGTTATAATTCAATATTGTGTAACTAATTTATTCTTCCAGTCTTCGCGAGTTCATGCGCTCAGAATCGGAGCGTAGTTTCGACTCGTACAAGGTGCGTCGCGCTCAGGTTCGAACCCCGGGCTCCGCGTACAAGAGCCCGCAGCACCGCGCCCTGGCTCACTCGTTCAGATACATGAGGACCAAGCCCACTATCATCGCCTTCAAGACGCCTAGTAGTGAAAACTGTGATCGTCGGAGCTCGGGAGACAGTATACTGGCTGCTGGTAAGACTAATAATTGAATTTAGATCGAATTATACTAATGCATTTTCTATGGTATGTAAAGTCCGCCAACCCTCACTAGGCCAGCGTGGACTATATGGCCTAACACTTCTCAATCGTACTCTCGATTGTAGAGGAGGCCCGTGCCCTGCTGTGGGACCTATATGGATACTGTATACTATTGTCTTATGGTAAGACATTTTATGAACTTCTATGAATTTTTGTCTTTTTTAGATTTCCAAATCGACGACCTTTTTGTCGGTCTTCAGTTTTTTAATTTTTTTGTGAAAAGCATTCAGATATTTACTGGTTCAAACTCATTTAAAAAACGAATACACCTTAGAACCGATATTTCAATCGTCGAATAGTTTCTACTGTATCATTATAATTACAATTTTGGTATAATTTCTATAGAGAATCCTTCCTTGTCAATGTAGCAAAGTTGTTCTTCTAGCACTTATCTAACGATCGAAAAATCAGTATACGTTTTTGTCATCAGCAAGGAGAAGATTGTCAAAGAGCATATCACCAGACAGGGATGTGGAGGCGGTGCGACCTACTGTCAACGTCATCAGTCCCTCTGAACCATCTACCTGTGACACTTCCCTCGCTAATTATCCTATAGGAAAACCCTTGGAGGTGAGTGCGGACTTAAGATTATATTTGTTTACCGGAGAATAGAATAGTGTCAGTGATACAGCCTCTATACCTCTACGGCTACGCGTTGCTCGTGTATAGTTTCCATCATTTATTTAACCACTTTTTATTGTCTTCATCAATATGCCGGGTATATTTAGACTGTGACCGAAATCGAAGCCAGGTGGTAGTTTTGATGATTACAGGCACAATACAACAAAAAAAAAATCGCAATTTTTTAATTTGTTACTTATCGTCGTATTTGGGTGATAAATGCATAGGTAGTTTTCCTAAAATAATGATATACCCCTTTTTATTTTTAAAGACGCAATGGTATTTAAGGGTTTAAATTTCTTTTTTCGCAAAAACTAGGTAGGTATTTAGCACCCAAACACGATGATTTTTTAAAAATTAAAAAGGAGTCTGTCGTCTTTTTACGAAGTTTTTAATTGCGTTGTATTTTTAACGATTAAAACTACCATTTGTCTTCGTTTTCGGTCGCAGTCTTGATATACCCTGTATTTATCAGCCTATCTTATATCTAGACAACACTTACATACTTATACTCATATAGAGAAACAGTGAGCCCCGTTACTATATTTTGTCGCTTATTGGTAAGAATACAGGAAGACGCAGAACTAGGTATATTTCTTAGCCATTTTATTTTATTTTTGAGGCCCGAAGACTGCACAATACAACATATGGGTTCTAATCCAAAATCGGAAATGGAATGCCCATAGACAAAATACCATGCGGTGACATTTATTCTTTGGGCTTCTATAACGACATTATCCCCAGAATACGTATTGCTACATATGTATTACGTACAGCTTGATAGTATGTGGTATGCGTAACATCCTAAATTAAATTATTTATGGGACGTGCTGACACCTATTCTTTGGTATTCTGTATAAACACATATCCACCACTAGGATACTTATAGGATGCTATACTATTACCAAGGTATTCGTGGACGGTCCCTACGGCGCAGCATCCTCTCGCATCTGGAGCGCCCAACACGCGGCCCTAGTAGCTGCTGGCATCGGCGTCACTCCCTTCGCCTCCATCTTACAAGCCGCGGCGCAGAGACATCGCGCTCACCGCCTAGCTTGCCCCGCGTGTGGACACTCGTTTAGTGCACCCTCGCGGCTCATGCATCATACTCTTAATAAGGTATTGTATCATCATCATTATCATCATTTTCATTATCATGATTGTCATGATCATCATTACCATTATCATCATCATCATTATCATCATTATCTTCATCGTCATCATCATCATCACGGTGCAGAGACATCCTGCGCACCGAATAGCTTGCCCTGCGTGTGATCACTCCTTCAGGGCGTCTCATGCATCACCATTTAGCATGGAACACTTTCTATAATGATTCCTCCTACCTACAACCCCGATTCCTTCTGTCACAGCATGAACATGCTGTTTTATGCCTGGCGTAATTATGTAGTTTAACAAGACACGATTATTTTTTACCAATTGGCACTATGTCATGACGGTATAGCAATTACTATCAAGTGCAATGCAGTTCCTTAGACTAACACTTTTTAAACTACAACTACAACAGTAATGGCCTAGCTAAGACTGGGTTAGTTGTTTTTCTGCGAGACAGAACGGCGACGTTGTTGTGTATCGTTTGTCGTTGCCGCTGGCTCAATATTCCATTTCCTCCCATTTTAAAAGGCCAATAGCATCAACATTATCGATCGAGTTATGCAAATAATGGGCAGTTGTAATCACTAACCATCACATAAGCCGTTTGACCTGACATATACAATAAAAAATGACTGCCTCGGTGGCGTAGTTGTACTACGGTACGACTACAAAGCTGAGGTCTCGGGTTCGAATCCCGGGTCGGGCAAAGTGATATTGGATTTTTCTATTCATTATCAGCCCAAAGTCAGGAATTTGTGCCCGATATGGCGATAGGCTCGCCCCCGTCACATCATGGGACAGAACATACAAGGCGATATGTGGGTGTCCTGGTAGTACCTCTGCCTACCCCTTCTGGGAAAAAGGCGTGAGTTTAAGTACGTATGTATACAATAAAAAATATGTATTTCCCAGGTGGACTTCTTCTGGATAAACCGCGAGCAGCGTTCGTTCGAGTGGTTCGTCTCGCTGCTGTCGCAGCTGGAGATGGAGCAGGCGGAGCTGGGCGGCGCGGACCGGTTCCTCGACATGCACATGTACATCACCAGCGCGCTGCAGAAGTCCGACATGAAGGCTGTCGGACTGCAGCTGGCGTTGGATCTCCTGCATGAGAAGGTACGGAGAATAAATTTGATGGTGGACTATACGGCCTTGCAGGGGGCCGTATATGAGCCGATACAGATACAGATGGGTAGTAAATGACATAGTTTTTGCATTAAAGTTGATTTTGTAGATGATAGTAGTTTGCATTGCAGATAGTTTTATTGGTGTAAAAATAATTTCTTATTTTAAACGGAATTCATAGTGTAGTTGATAGAAAGTGTACACAAAGTGCTCGACATGAATACTTGTAAATTTAGTTAGCACTTAGCACCCATCAAACTCTTTGTTTTAAATTGAGGTAATAAAGATGATGACGACAATCCTATGATTAACAATGAAATTATTAATCCATAAATGATTATTATCATCAAAATAATATTTTACAGGAAAAACGCGACCTAATAACAGGCCTCAAGACTCGCACAAACGCTGGTCGTCCCAACTGGGACAAAGTGTTCAAACAACTACAAGAACAGAACAAAGGGAAGGTGACTGTGTTCTACTGCGGACCTCCACAATTAGCCAGAGTCCTGAGGGTTAAATGCGACCAGTTCGGGTTCAACTTCAGGAAGGAAGTGTTCTAGTTGAAGGGTTTTTTCTTCCTGGATACCGAGAATAGAAGAATATCTTTAAAATGAGTTGCTTTAAGGACTGTTAGGTCCAGATTGAAGGTTTAGAGCTCAGACATTAATGTTAAATCTTAATAGATGATACTTATTTCTTTAGATATATGGAAACTAAGCGTATCAATTTTATTTCTTGCAAAACAGTGATTTTGTAATGAAATTCTGGTATCGCGAAGCAGATTTGGAGTTTAACTGCGTTTCGAAGAATCTAATAATCGCTTTGGAATTGAGTTAAGTATACTAAGTTTCTATTGGCGTGAATCGTATTATACTTGTGGCATCTATTTAAACTGATGTCTGTGGTTCATAGTCATCTTCAGTTGGTCGCTTAGGAATTTCTAGATGCTTAGTGTAATACAAAGTGACGAAGAATAAAGTTCTGATAATACAAGGTTGTCCGTTCTACCTAGCGTTAGTTTTCTAGTGCCTGCTTCACCTTCCTGCTTAATTTCATCATCATCAATCATCTTCACCTCATATTTCGACTCCTTATTTGTTAAATTATTAGAGCTAGCTTAATAATGGACGATAGCAATTCATTAAATTATTTTTACAGCGTAGTAAATGTAGAGTGTGATTTTCAGGTTTACTTTTCTGTTTTTGCTGGATATGCCATTTATGTCTAAATTAAATTTAGTATCGGTGCTAAAAATGTGTTCATACTTAGGATTTCTGAAGAGTTTTAACTTCGAGTACCATTGTGTAAACCTATGTGTAAATTATTATCTAAACAGCCTTAGACTAAAGACCTTATTCATGGACAGTTTTAAATTGTTGTTATCGAACGTTTTGTCTTCTTCGCCCAAACTGAACTCAAAAGTCGTTCGAAAGGGACAAAACATTCGATTACTAAAATACGTTTTGAAACTGTCTACGAATAAAGCCGTGTAAGACTTTATCTACTATTGTTTATATAACTTATGTCTCTCATCTTGCTTCCGTTTTTTCGCCTTAGCCAACCCTTCTTTATTGACATTCAATAATACAATTTTCAATAATTCGGATTTCATATTTTCTTTAAAATATATCCGTAATTTAATAATATAATAACTATCACAATATGCCTCAACAATATTTTTAGTAATAAGCTATAGGGTAGGGTAGGTTCTTGTTTTATTAAATTAAACAAAAGTTTATTTGAATCATAACATTCAAAATTATTCCATAAAATGAAACATAGAAGACTACCCTATTTTTGAAAATACTTCGATTTATTCTTACTCTAGGATATGGAGTGTAGAGGTAAGGAGAATATATGTATAAATAAATACACCCAAAAGTCACATACATAGTCCTGACCCCACACTAAGATCGAATCTTGTGTCGTGGATATCAGAAATTACGAGAGAGTTTTCGGTCTCACAAACACCCACACCCGAAACAAATACCTGTGGATCACACAAATATTTGTTTCGGTGCGGGGATCGAACCCACGGCCCCTCGTTTCACAGGCGGCGTCTAACCAACTGCGCAACGGAGGCTGTCGAATCATCTTGTATATGAAAAAATGTCCGTCGAAATGCATTAAATTAGGGTGGCGCCACATTACCATCAGGGTAAATCTTAAAGGAAGCGCCAAAATCAATAAGCGTACTATTAGTTTACGAAATAGAATCACTTTAGTTGCACGTTTCCTTTATTCTTTAAGGTTATTACACTATTTTGTATAACGTAAGTTGTTAAAATTTTAACTCGGCATACTTCAATTCATATTATACAATTGCTACATTCATACCCTGTGTATACACCAGCGCGATTGTGGAGGATTTTTGAACTGTTATTTATAGCACACAGCTGGTCACTTTTCAACTCTCCTCCCATATGAGATGATTCCCCTTACCTCTACCCTCCATACTCTAGGAATGTGTAATAAAAGTTGACAAAATATGAAAGAGAAAGAGCGAACATGCAGTCAGTTATCTCGTAAACTGGCTACATAATCGTTGTCTCATTCTAGGAAATAATCAATATTATGCATTGAGTTATAATGTACTACGTACAATATATGTCAATGATATTATGAGGCTTATCTCTATGCTTCATGCCAGTGCTTTGACATAATCTATTTATTATGACATTAATTATTTATTATAAAAATAACCAGACATGTTTTTGTAATTAA
This sequence comes from Deilephila elpenor, assembly GCA_949752805.1. Lineage (NCBI taxonomy): Eukaryota > Metazoa > Arthropoda > Insecta > Lepidoptera > Sphingidae > Deilephila > Deilephila elpenor. Next base: position 9,574,376 of record OX457118.1, on the reverse strand, counting down.
ATGAATTAAAAAAAAAAAGGTTACCATAAATAAGTTATTGTTTTTGATATTTTTTTAAATAAAGCATTTTTTTGAACCAATTGTTTTATTATATTTTTTGAAGGTTTAATAAAAGTCAAAGGATTAATTAAGTAGGCACATAAATTAAATTAAAAAATAAAAGTCTCATGTCAGTATCAGAAACCAACAAACTATTTGGTCGCGTAACACCCACTTCCAACAAAATTATTACTTGCACACAGAAATGAGAAACTAATTAGTTTTGTCTCGCTCCCGAGATCAAACCCGCTGCCACTCGTTTCAAAGCCGGACGGCGTCCAATCAAATGCGTACGAGAGCTGGCAATTAAATCAATAGTCTCATTACATACTCTTCTAACCAATCAGGAAAATATTCAAACCAAATTACATAATATTTCATGACGCAAAGATTATCTGACGTCACGGTGACGTTACATGGCCTCGCTCCAAGGTTTTGCCGAAGGTCCTCACGAGGCCGACCTTGCTGCGACCTCGGCCGAGGTCACACGACCTTGGAGCAAGGACGCGTCCTTAGTCGTCGAGGTTGCAAATTTTTGGCAAGATAAATTCGGTATCGATTACTTTGTATCTTGATTACGTTTGATATTATAACAGCTGTGAAAAAATAATTTTGCGTTTCTGGAAGTGACCTTGAGCGATGACCTTGGCCTTGAGGACCAATGTCTTGTTTTATCAAATATTGTTACGTTTGCAATTTAGGTTTTTTTATTAAATCATGACGTCATGAGAAGATGCGATAAAAGCGTAGGAACCTTGATATTCGCGTCACTGACCTCGACTCAAGGTCATATTTTGCAAACATTTATATACATTATTAAAAAAAAAAAATTTACATTACAAAAATTATGTAAAATAAATCAATAATAAAGGTTTGTATGATTATAATATTACGTAATGGGTAAAGCCATTGATGACCTACCCCACACTTGTCATAAATGCACATAACCTTGAACCAAGGCCAATGAACCAAGGTTGTTTGTTTTATTGTAGAATAGCGACATCTAGTGACATACATTGACAATTCTTTACATTGTGATATGTAGTTTGGTAAACATACAAATAGTACGCGCAATATCCAATAGATGGTGCTAAAATAAACTTGACCACTTTTACACATTAAATAAATTACATTTTTATTCGATAACATGAAATAGATAAGTAATTAATAACTTTAAAATAATAAATAATATTTTTATACGATCCTAACCAGACATTTTGATATACTTTACAAAAGTTTCAATTACATTTCAACAGATGGCGTCTAAAGCAGTTTTATAAGATATGCATCATTACAAATTCCTTTTAGGCCGATTAAATCGTTGTTTGTTTGTGATAGCGATCAGGGTGCAGGAAACATTAGGAATTTAACGCTTTTAGATATGCGTCTTATCAGTCTACCTTGCAATCTATTATAGTACATTTAGGTACATCAAAAGTATCTTTATGCGTAATTTTAGTTTAGCCAATGCCAAGTATTACTCAACATTTTAGTTGAAACTAATCATTCCGTTTTAACCTATATTGTCCCACTGCTGGGCAATGGCCTCCCTCAACTCTTTCCACTTGTCCCTATCTCATTCCGATAGCTGCTGAAGAGCAAAGCTGTACACAAATTGATGAACCAAAGAGGTAAATAGCCTCGAAAAAAACAATAAATTATATAGGAATACACCACAAACAAAATAATCCACAAAACCACAAATGTGTCGAGTAAATGTTATTGTATCCGCAATTCTATTTCTAATGTTAAACAAGTTTTGACAAACATATTATTCACTACAATTTATAGTAAAATTAATAATAAATACACGGAACAGTCATCTAGTTTTGAATCTCCAATAACAAAGCCTCCGTGGTGCAGTTGGTTAGACGCCAGCTGTGAAGCGTGAGGCCGCGGGTTCAATCCTCGGCACCGAAACAAATATTTGTGTGATCCACAGATATTTGTTCCGGGTCTGGGTGTTTGTGAGACTGAAAAGTCTCGTAGTTCCTGATACCCACGACACAAGACTAGATCTTAGTGTAGGATCAGTACTATATATTTGACTGTTGGGTGTATTTATGGATGTATTTAAAGACCTCTTGTATTGTAAGTAAAAAAGTTACCAGAGGTCTCACGTTCCAGTCCCGGGTCGGGCAATACGATATTGGATTTTTCTATTCATTATCAGCCCGGAGTCAGGAATTTGTGCCCGATATGGCGATAGGCTCGCCCCCTATCACATCGTGGTAGGGAACATACATGGCGAAATGTGGGTGTCCTGGTAGCACCTCTGCCTACTCCTTCTGGAAAAAAAGGCGTGAGTTTATGTATGTATTATTACAGTAATTATCTCAATGATTGTCTCGACGGAAGAGTAAGAAAGTAACAGTATATTCTATAACCTTGCATTTCGGCGCATGGCAAGTCGCCAGACACATGTTATCTGTACTCAGAAATGTTTTGCCGCGTTCTACAACGGCTTGCGACGCGACGTGCGCAAATAGAGAAGCAGGACTGGTTTTAAACTGTTTTTAACTGACTTAAAAATACGAGGGTTTTTCCACTATTTTTACACCGACTTATAAAGGGCCGTTGAAAGCTAAAAGCTCCTCTGATTTTTTAAAATTTAGACGTGTTCAAATAAAAATAGCAATAATTTTCAGTGATTGAAAGTTTAATTCTGAACACAGGCCCCCCTTAATAATTATTACCACGTGGTTCATTAAGTCCCAGGATTTATTATTAAAACCCTTTTTTTTAAATTCCATTTTATTCATCAAGGTAGTAATGGACCATGAAATAAAATTATGTTGTAAAGTAGGTAATTCTATTTGCATTGAAGTGGCTTAACATTAACGGCCTTATTCATAAACAGTTTTAAAACGTATGTTATTTATCGAATGTTTTGTCCCTTTTGAACGACTTTTGAATTCAGTTTGAGCGAAGAAAACAAAACTTTCGATAACTAAAATACGTTTTGACACTGTTTATGAACAAGACCGTAAGTCGGTTCTATTATTGCAAACACGATTTGAATATTTAAGTTATACGGCAAAATCTCCATACTCATTCCAACGTACCATAATGGTCCACGGGGCTGAATTTTTTTAAAGTAGAGGCTATGTACCGGTAAACACAGCGTAAAACACACTCACAAACTGGACACACAACATAATAATGTAATTTTTGATGTCATAAATATAATTCACCGGTTTTTTGGTACCGAAAAGTCCCTCGCAATTTTTAACAGCCACGACATTTCATGACGTATTTTACCGTGAGGTCACAATATGACTTGGGGTATATTTGGCCGGCCAACGATCACCTTGTATGGTGGAAAACCTGTCATAACGAGACACAATGCGCCACTTTTCGGGTTCTGTATTAACCTATAATCGCCCACCTGGGCACAGGACTCCTCTTTCCTCGGCTGAGAGGGATTTGAACATAGTCAACCATTGGCCTAGTGCAGGTTGGCAGACTTTACTTACCATAGAAAATCACGGTATGCTGGCTTCACGATGTTTTCCTTCACCGTTATAGTGCGTGGTTGATTGTCAATACCCATGACTCAGATAAGTCAGAGGTGTGTCATGATGCAAAGCTCATTACCAACAGCCTACCACGTACTTTTCAAGGTCAGCCTGTGTATATTCTGGTCTGCCGGACGACATAATTGCGTCTGAGAAATTATCCCTCACCGGTACTTATTGGTCTCACATTTGAAAGGCCGCTTGGGTACAACCGCTGTGTATATTTCTCCAGCCAAACAGCAGTGTAAATGCACTGTTGTTACGGTTTGAAGGACATTGTAGCCAGAGTAACTACTGGACATAATGAGGCTTAACATCTTATGTCTCAGGATGGCGAGCGCAGTGGAATGCCAATCATTGTTTTGCAATTCATGGTGTTGTTTGGCTTTCTACTCTCCATGAGTGGTCGTATCGCTTACCATCAGGCGAATGGCATGCTTGTCTCGCCATTCACTGCAATATAAAAAATCTCTATTTAAATAGCCTACTTAACATCAGGTGTAAAGACGTCACCGTATAAAAAATTATAATCCAACACAATCCGTGACTCATCACATATCGAATCAAATAAAAAATATAGATCTATCGATGACGACATCATGACGACACATGACCAATATATAATCATCGGAATTTCGCGTCAATTTCTCGAAAACGCTTAATGTTGGGAGAGCCGCAGTCAAATGACGGCATGCGAATGTAAATTGAACCGGTCGAGTCGTGTTACGTCAGCAGACGGCATGTCTCAGATGATCAAATCGCTTAGAGTATATAACGTCTAGAGGGAGCCTTAAAACTTCAAAAATGTAGACAAAAAAGGTGGTGCCAGGCCATCTTTATCTGCCCTTATTCGCTGACATTTGACAACTTGGAATACATAATTCTTATAAACCATTAGCTCAATTTTCACTTATAAAGCAGTGCTGCAGAGAACAATTATTTTTCCTTCTCCTCCCATTTGTTTTTTTTTCTGATTAATTTCGATGCGGGTTAAGACAAGCTAGTGTTGTTACGAGACTCGCCCAGCTCTTGATCCTAGCTGACAGGAGTTGCAGTGGTGTATGGAAAATTATTTTATACAGCAGTGCTACCAACCTTACGAACTAAACTATATTTTTGAAGACGCAAATGTGTGACAGCGCGCCCTCTAGACATTATACACTCTAAGTCAAACGGATACAAACATACTTTAGAATCTCGTGCGCACAACACGCAAAAACCATGAATGGATTTTTTTGTGACCATATCTGTGAGGATACCATGGTAGTGGTCAAGAAGCCGTCATCGGTCATAGTGACCCACGTTTGTGCGTCATATACGGGTTAACCCTACATACAGATATAATCAAGCCGGTATAGACCGGAGAGATAGGCATCTGCACTTACTATGATGTGCAGCGTGCATACAAACGAGCAAATATCTCGCTTGACAGTAATTCACTGTCGTTTGGCTTTGGAAACTGTCCCGCCCTCACACCCGCCACTGCAACTCCTGTAAGCCAGGATCAAGTGGCACGCATTTTAATGACACAGAGCATTGAAGCTCAGCGCGTCTCCGGGAATTTCTAACTTGTCTTTAACCCGCAAGAAAATCAATCAAAAGTTAAATTAATAGGAGGAGTTGGAAATAAATTATTGTCCACTTGTTGTTATAGCCTAATCCCTCTCGTGCTCTCGATTGTAAAGGAAGACCGTGCCCTGCAGTGGGACGTATATGCTGACGGACTTATACACATCTATATCTGTATACAGAATGTATACTCAGCATTGCGTCTATACTAATATTATAAAAAGGTTTGATTGTTTGTTTGCATTGAATAGGCTCCGAAACTACTGAACCGATTTGAATATTATTTCACTGTTGGGAAGCTACACTATCCCCGAGTGACATAGGCTATATTTTATTTTCCAAAAAATAGGGATCCGTACTAAACCTCCAATAATGTAACCCAAGGTAAAAAGAAATACCTAAAATATTATTTAATCGCATGCGCTGCGAAATATGTTGTTGATGTGGACTGGACTCAAAAACTATCTGCACCCGGGTGAAGCCGGGCCGAGTAGTCCATAATCATGGACTTACCATCTTTGTCTCCTTGTCCTGCAAAGAAAAATATCGTGAAATAGCCAGGACTCGCTACTGAATAGCTCCTGTTTCCTTAAAACGTGACCAAAGCGACCGCAAACCATGCAGGAGCTTATCCTTAAGCACCAGGATAATTGCTTAATAAAAAGTTTCCTTGAAGGAAAAACGAGTATGTACCTAGCGGTTTGAGTTATGTGTTTATGTTGCGGTTCATGTTAATGATTACACTATTATGGAAGTGGCTGGTGTTGTATATCGATTGATGAAGAATATAAGTATCTGATACAAATATCAGAGGCACAAATATAATTCTGACTTCACACTAAAACACTAATCTTGTAAAAAATACTTACTATACCGGTGGTAGGTCTCTCATATTATGTGAGAGGCCGCCTGGGTAGGTACCACCGCAATGTCTATTTCTCTCGCCAAACAGCAGTGTAAATGCGCTGTTGTGTTGCAGTTTAAAGGACATTGTAACCAGACTGGACATAATGAGACTTAACATCTTATGTTACTTTAGTTTGACTGCAACTCAATATAAATTTGCAGTAAAGTTACTCCTCACTAATCCTTGTTAAAACCACAACAATGTATTAATGTACAGGCTGACTTCATGCTAAGCGGTTTTGCCAATAAAATATGAATATAACATCTACACTGTAATTGAACTCCACTATGCCTTTGAATAAACCGAAAAAAATAAAAAAAACAATTGAAAAGGGCATAATTAATTTTGATGTGCAGACATTAAATACCAAGGAGCATATAAAATTCACATTTAAAAAAAATATGGTTGTAGGTAATCGGTATCCGACATTTTATACGGGAGTTATTAGTGAATTTCAAAATCGAAAATTGTTGCCGTTTAATTATAAAAACATTTTCATACGGCCTTTTTCATAGACAGTTGTAAAACCTATTTTAGCTATCGAATGTTTCTTCTTCCTCGTTCAAACTGAATTGTAAAGACGTTCGTAAGGGACGAATAAGGCAGTAAGTTTTTAAACACCAACATTTGCGCTTCACTACTCACCATATGGCAAATAGTTTCATCACCTGTAGACTTCGAACACATGTGATAAGAACATGTTTTGCAAAAAATACTCAACCAGATTCTTAATAATTCTTAGTAAAAAAATAATTTAGGGTACAGCCCGTTTGGTTTGATTAATGAAATAAATTAGCAAACAGATTTATCGAATCGAAATAAAACAATTTATTACGGATTTTATTGCGATTTGGTTTAATTTTTACATTTTTGAACTTTCCGACGTTTTTTTAAAAATCTTTTTAATTTGATAATTGAAAATTAAGGGTAGTTAAATTGTAACAGTCACTGAGCGGATGACTAATACCTCAATCCGTCCCGTGACCACGAAAGCTGTAAAGTAATCGAAACGTCGGGAAGTAAAAAAATTTAAAAATTTAACCAAACCGCGATAAAATCCGTATAAATAGTTTTATTTCAATGTGTAACATTCGCGTGAATCTAAGAAACCATTAGGAATAACGAAGGTATATACAGCCGGCCCATTCCTATTGTACCTACATATACATATATTTTGCCTGTATCACTTTATCTTTCCTTTCCTTAAAGCATGCTTACGAAGTGACATTATTCATGAGATTAATTCGCGATTTGAATGCGACATTCCTTGCCAGTATAAGGGTAGGCAGAATAAGGAAACAACAAACCATTGGCTGTACCTAAGCCGCCCAGATGTGCGCTTGACTCATAGCAGGTAAACATTAGTTTAAATTAATTAGAAATAGTTATTCATATGGATTGTTCGGTTAACCATTCATTGCCTTAAGCCGTATTTGGCATTGATTATTCTAGCAAAATACCGGGTATGTCTAGACTGCGACCGAAAACGAACCACCTGGTAGTTATTGTGATTTAAAACATAATGTAACTAAATAATTAGCAAAGATAATTTTTTTGGTTGGTAAATACGTAGTTTTTTCGAAAATAGTAATGTATACACCTTTTAATTATTAAAAACGCATTGCTAAGCTATGGTTAATTTTTTTCTCTTTTACTATGTATTTACTACACAAACACGATGATACTTACAAAATTGCAAAAAAATCGCCGCTTTTTTCCGAAATTTTTAATTGCATTGTTTGTAGTCACTAAAACTAGCACCTGGCTTCGTTTTCGGTCGCAGTTTGGATTAACCCTGTATATTATTAGTGGTTTAATTTATTTTGTAAAGTTTCGGTAATTCATTGACCTTTGACTTTTGTGTATTTGGTTTTACAAACACTCAGAGCTGAAACTAAAACTTGTGGATCACACAAACATTTGTATTGGGATCGAACCCGCGGCCTTTCGTTTAACCAAATGCGCCACGGAGCTGTTAAAATAGTGTTAGATCAAACATTTAACCTAGAAAATTCATTGATTGCTTCGGCGGCGCAGTTGTACTAAGATAGGCCTCGAATTCGAAGCCCGGGTTGGGCAAAGTTATATTGAATTTTTCTAGTCATTATCAGCCCTGAGTCAGGATTTTTTGCCCGATATGACATTAGGCTCGCCCCTATCACATCGTGGGACTCAACACAAGGCAAAACGTGGGTGTCCTGGTAGCACCTCTGTCTACTTCTAGGAAAAAGTCGTGAGTTTATGTTTGTATAATGAAGGTAAAATTAACCGAATTAGTATACGAAATGGCTCATTTATAGACTGAGATAGCAGCTAAAAATACTCGGAATTAGCGTTGCCAGGCGTCCGGATAAAGCCGGACATAGTTAGGCTTTTTGATTGCATGTCCGGCTAAAATAAACGGTGTCCGTCTTGTCCGGCTTTTGTTAGGCTTTTTACATTTCGCAAACAAGAGAGTACTGCCGCCGCGCCGCCGAGTGTGGCCGAGATTTATGATAATAATCAAAAAGACTTGATTTTACATAAAAAAAAATTGCCTATTAATACCACAGTAGTTTAGTATTCTGTGTTAATACTAAGACAAAATCCTCAATAAGATAGAGTGTCCGGCTTTTTTAACCAAATGTCCGGCCAAACTGGCTGGTCTGTCCAGCTATTAGGTTTGGCGACCTGGCAACGCTACTCGGAATGCATCAACATTCGTAGACTTGTGCTAACGTCTATTTCTGAATACTGATCTTTCATTTGTTATTGTCGAGTATATGGCTGCCACACACGTAACGACAACTGTGCAAGTCTGAGTTTGCATCATGTGTGGGCAAATAACTGCGCAAACTTCGTTCAATTTTCGATTTGAGATTTGCAATTCGCGTTTGCGCAAACGCACTTGAAGGTGTGTTTATTATTCGTTAGAATACAAGGTCATTGGAGCTGATTTATTATGTTATTTATCGTATAATAAAACGAGGTCCAAGTGAAATTCGGTTATTATCTGATTCTCAACACAATAAATTAATCTACCAATACTGCTTAGTTTTTAGTGATTTTAATTTGAAAGAAAACTATAATATTTTGCTTATTTTATTACAATATTTCGCTTTTATGTATTACTAAGTGTTCTATAACTAAACTTTAACAACCTAAAGTCTATAAAGATTATTGTAATTTGATAGAAAATTAGATATTAATTTCTTACGGAAACCCATATTATTAAATATATTTTCGCTAAGTATTCTTGTATGTACATAAGAAATTACATACATTTGGGTTCCACAAAAACAAATGTTTATTGATGACTTTTTATATGAATACGACAAAACACATACATATCTTATAATAAGTGCAACATTGTATTATAAAACAAGAACATGACATCATGCTCATCTCTGCATCACCGAAAGGTAGGCTGGTACATAACGCCTTATATACAATGTATATAAAGTTTAAAATATATAAAATGCCTACAAATCAGTCGACATAACTATGCCGGCCTAATTGTATTGTACAATGTACTACAATTATTCATTGTATAGTATTAATGTTGATAAAACCGCGAACAATGCATATGTTATAGTCAAGGAACATTCCGTTACGTACAACGATTCTTTCTTCCTTATCACACGATAATACGCACCAATATTGGGTTTATAATTCATTTTTATATACACAGGGCTGTACTAAGGGCTACACTATTTTTTTACCCCCGTCCCTCCCTTTTTATCTTCAATTTCGAACTTTAGAAATACTTTTTCTGTGAGTTTTGAGTATTTATGAATTGAGTTGAGCACTTATGATCATTGACGCTATGAAAAACTCCTTATTAATAAATCTAGATAGGTTCGACGCATCACTACTTGAAATGTCGGGGTACATAAAAAAAAATAAAAAAAAGTAGTGCAGAAGCAATTTATCAGTCCGCAATGAATGTCGATATGAAAAATAGGTAGAAATAGATTATGCCCAATTTTTAGTCAATCAATTTTAACTATTATCGACGTAAAAAGCATCAATGTAAAAAACCTTATTAATTTATCACTTGAGAATACTTGTTTCTTCTATCTTTAATAACCTATTCACTTGCCCATACTCCTGACAACCTTCTTGTTTTCTTCATAGTTTTCTTTAAGTATTAAGTTAAGTTTTCCATGTTTGTTTTTTTCATAACTGATATTTATAGGTGCTGTGTACTCCCATATGTGGTATATGCATCAGAACAAGAACTAGCTAAGAATTGTGTTAATTGTGATAATGTAAATACTTTGGGAGAACCTTGATTCATTAAATAAATAAACTATAAGAAAAAATTCTTGGCAATCTGTTGATTATAATTATTTAAGGTGTCAAAACGTAACAGACATATAAAATCGCATAACGATGCCGGAACACCCCCATATTACGAGATCGATGACTAACAGGTCATTCGCTTAGACATAACAATAATTAAAAATCTTTCTTGTTATTCCCCCACTGTTGCTGATTCACTCGAGTCCGTCTCTGGTTGATAACATTATCATCTTGTACGACAGTTGACGCGGAAACCTCGGGTCGGACGCACGCGTGTGATGTGTAGTGTTACAAAATGAAGTTTTACTTACTGTGTGTATTTATGTTCTTCGGCAGTGCTTTGGGTATGTATATTTTATTTATTTTCTAGCTATATCAATAATATATAAATTAGATTATTCGTTCTATATATTTATATTTTAATTTGTATTTATCCGGTAAAGATTAGGTATCGTTGTCGGCGTGATAATACAATTTATAAATTAATGATGAAATTGATGTCTTTGTAGAAAAAGATCTTTTTGTAGCTTCATAAATTACATTATTCTTCGAGTATTTTTAATATAGCAGGTTATTATTTTAAAGGTAACACACAAATATTTTAAAAATAAAGTCTTTAATTCATTGTGAATTTTTTTACGTGATGTGCGCATACGGACTTCGCTGATCGTTGTATTTATAAACATTACTATTCTGTTTACATCTTTATGTCTAAAATACTATATAGATTTCATTGAAATTTGGCATAGAAATTCCTTGAAAACTAAAGAACTATATTAGGTAAATATTATCCTACAAAATTATCAGTTTTCAAGGAAAATTAAGAATTATAACTGCCTCAATGGCGCAGTTGTTTGAGACGCTGGTTTTGAAACGAAAGCGTGTAGTTCCGATCCCTGCAACGACATAAATCTTTGTATGGCCTACAATGTTTTTTACCGGTCTATGTGTTCTGAGGTACAACATTTCGTAGTTTCTGATACACGATTCAAGACTTAGTAAGATCTTAGTAAGGTCTGGACTATGTATGTGACTGTTGGGTGTATTTTTAATCTGCGGGTGAATCTCGTCAATATAGCATCGTATGTAGATATTACTAAAGGAAAATACAACGTAGTAAACCAGATGTTTTGTACATGTCGTCATTTTAGATGTATTTTTACGTGTGTTTATCGTGGGCGATGATTGATGAGAAATAAACAATGAGAACATTGCTAATAAAAATCTTGAATTTGTCTCATGAATATGTTTTATGTTTTAAGATGCCTATGGTCGAATGGCAATGTTAAGTTAAATATGGGGTCCTAGTTTCGATTCCCAAGTTAGTAAAGTATGAGATTTTGAGTCAGGAAAATCGCATGACAGCCTCCGATGCGCAGTTGGTTAGATGCCGGCTGTGAAATGAGAGGCCGCGAGTTCGATCCCCGCAGATCCAGATCCAGATATCCACACAGATATCCCCGACAAATATCTGTGTGGCCTACAAATAATTATTCCGGGTCTGAGTGTCAGTGAGACCAAAAGTTTCTCGTAGTTTTTAATAACCACAAATAATACTATTAATGCGTGTCAGGACGATGTATGTGACTTTTGGTTTACTTATTATTTATTATACCGGGTATAACAAGACTGCGACCGAAAACGAAGCCAGGTGGTAGTTTTAGTGATTACAGACATGATGCAACTAAAAATTTCGCAATTCAAACAATGGCAATAAATTCCAAAGCGCTGTAAGAAATGTCGCTATGTAAAGATGGATTTGATTCTCATTACCTCTATCTATACATTAAGTAATAGACATATAAGTTAATATAAATAAAGTAAACATTTTTATATTGATAGTCAATCGCCACGCACTAAAAAGTTGAAGGAAAACATTGTGAGGAAACCTGCATACCGTAACGATTTTAATGAATTTCTACGGTATTTAAAGGCACTCGCATTAGGCCAGCATGACAATATGGCCTAACCCCTATCAATCGTTCTTTCGATTGTAGAGGAGGCCCGTGTCCTGCTGTGGGACGTATATGAGACAAACTTATAAAAGAATCAAACAATAAGTCACAAATCGTTCACAAAGAGTTTCTAGAAAGCAAACATATAAATTGATAATATTGATAAACTATTTCACTTATCAATACATTTTTTTTTGTCATAAAATCGTATTTAAGTATACAATAACTAAAGTGATATTTAAATAACTGGTGTAATTCCCCCAGTGATAAAAATATGGTAGGATAAACGCATCCGCCCGGATGTTGACCACCGCGCATGGTGAAAAACCTATACAGGGCTACTTTTAAAATACTACTTTTTTTATTGAACTCGTGATAATAATACTGATTGACGCCTGGTGGGAAATATTCAAATTTACACAATAAGTCATTACATTTACATTTATTTATTTCCATTTCTAAATATCCTATACAGTCGTCAAATTATATGCAATATCTACTACAAAAACGGTCGCCGGTCATTTTTATACAAAGAGCTTGCGCGTTTGTTTGTGTGTGTGTGAGTGTGTGTGTGTGTGTGTAGTTTATGAATGGATTATTATGGCCGTGTGTATTGTATAACGACCTTATTCATAGATAGATTTAAAAACAATTTCTATGATCTGTATATCCGGATACAATCAGGCATTATTGTTTTCACGAAGAAATCTATTGCAAGATACGTAAAGATTTTATTTCTTAATAAATTGACACCAAGAATAAGTGTATTATCAAAAACTGTTAATTTTCTTAACATACAAGAACAGACAAGTGTTACCGCAAACAACAACTATATTTAATAATATTTTGATATCAATACTTTATACATACAAGATAAAGCGGATTTCGCATGAATTATGACTGTAATCTAGTTATTCAGTGTTCGTCATTTCCTTTGTTCGTATTTTAACTTTGTTTAAAACTTTAAACCATGTTTCACAATCATGACAAATATGCTACAAACACTCAATAGTCACATAGTCGAAATAAATATATAGTGCATCTATCTTTAGTCGGCGTGTGGCGAAACTAGGAACTAAAATTAAAAGTTATAAATATATACATTATTTGAGATATGTTTTCATAATATAAACAACGATAATTTTTACTCGTAATCTAATAATATTGACACGTCCAATATAATAAAATATGAAGAGAGAAAAACTATTTTTATAACTTTGCGCAACAGCGCTTTCGGGGTCGGAATACTTTATTTTAGTGTGGAGTCAAGACTTTGTGTGCGACTTTCGGGTGTTATTATTTATTTATATTAAAATTAATTATCTCACAGATTGAATCCCTTGCTTCTCGTTTAAAACCAGTTCCGATACTCCTGCGCTATAAATAAGTTATGTTGTGACAGAGACACAGAAAGGATTATTATGTCATGTTTGTATAAAAACCGATAATTTAGTACAAGACGCATTGTTAGAAAATAATTTTGATAACCTATAACGTACTTATAAGAATACGCTTATTTATTTTATTATTATTCATACATAAAATATAAATAAATACACCCAACACTCATACAAATAGTTCTAACCTCCACAAACAGACAAATCTTATGGCCACACTCGTACCGACATAACTGTGCAAGTCGAGTTTGCAGCAGTATACTGGGACGTGTGTGGGCAAATAACTGCGCAACTTCGTTCGATTTTCGATTCGAGACTTGTGCAAACTCGTGTTTCCGCAAACGCACTTGAACGTGTGTGTCGGCCATTATGTAAATACCTACTAAAACTGTGCAACACTTTTCGATCACACAACTCTTATACCCACCAAAAATATTTTATTTATCAGTTATAGATATTGGATATAAACAAGTCATTTCATTTTGCTTTTTGTTTTATCTTACTGCCTAAAGGCTACATGGTTGTCTGCAAGAACTGCCTTGAGTGATAAGACCGATTTTTATTTTTAGTGTTTATTCTTTTGTCCTTAGGTAATTTTATTACACCTTGATTACATTTTTGGAGTTTTAGCAAGGATCCCTATTTTTTTTAAACTATTTTATAGCCTATGTCACACGGAGATAGTGTAGCTTCCCAACAGTGAAAGAATTTTCCAAATCGGTTCTGTAGTTTCGGAGCCTATACGAGGCAAACAGACAAACAAACCCTTCTCCAATGTAGAGAAGGCCCGTGCCCTGCAGTGGGACGTATGTAGTAAATTTTTCGTACCTGTATACCTTGATAAAATGTGTATAATTGATCAAAGCTTGTATATAACAAGGTATATAATATATATGTACATCAAAACCATGAGTAACTTTATTTATTTGCAAAAAAAATTGCCCACTCCTTATCTTTAAATATCGTTTGCCAAAAACTTACTCCAACGACGCATTGAAAACATGTTTGTGTGGTTTATCAATGTGATATCGTTATCAGGAGATTACGATACTGTCGGCAAGTCTAGAAATATAGAGCATTAATAATATTTATACTCCTTCTGTATTTTCCTGAATCAGCCTATAATTCCGCACTATTGAGCATGGGAATATTTACAATCAAGAGGTTAAATTAAAAAAAAATATTTTTACAAAATAATCACATTTTGACCATTTAGACGGGCTAGGACATACTATACAGTTTAAATATAATATAAAATAATACACCCAACAGTCATACACATAGTCCTGACCCCATATTAAGATCAATGAAGTCTTGTGTCGTGGGTGTCAGAAACTACTAAATACTTTTCGGTCTCACAAACACCCAGACCCGAGACAAATATTTGTGGACCCACAAACATTTATCTCAGAGCGGGGATCGAAACCCCGACCTTTCGTTTCACAGCCGGCATCTAACCAACTGCGCCACGGAGGCTATTCTCTAACTTCATTTAAGGGTATATCAAGACTGCAACCGAAAACCGTATTGATATACCCTGTACCCTTTAGTTAGAGAAACAATTTTTTGTGTGTGCAAAAATTTTTTTCAGGTCAGTGTGTTTTTGGACGTATGAAAACAGTTGAGCTTTCGGTACTCCGGAGAGGCCTAAAGTCGATGTACTTGCAACATTTTGTGTCCGATTTAAAAGTCTCTAGAAGTTACACAATACTTAGCATGTTATTGTGGAGTCAGGACTATTGTGTTGGTGTATTTATATAGACTATAGGCTGAGACAAATATTTAGTCAACTAAACTAGGATAATGTGACGTTATCTTTTGGAAATTACGCGAGAGCACAATAACAGTAAACAATAAGGTTATAAACAATCCCTACTTGTTGCTATTATTAACACATATGACTACACAGTAGGTTCAAGCCTTTATATTTGAATGGGTAGGCAGATGGCTATTTCCCGGACGGTTATGCGGACGTAAATCGGGGCGCTTCTCGCCCTGGGATGTCCATTGCCGCCTATAATGCATGTGATGGTCTCCAAGAGGATTTTGTCAGTATTCTGGCGTAGATATTGTTACCCAGCTTGGCCACAATCCGCAGCGCGCTGGATCGGAAGGCCAGTGACGCTGACATATCTCTTTCGGCCTCCCCGGGGTAACAAAAGGAGAGTTTCATAGCTTTTCCTTTTGGAGCAAAAAAGGCAGAGGAATACTCATGTTACCCAGGTTTCGTCGAGTTTTTCCTGAATCATCATCATCAGCCCTTCTGCGTCCAGTACTGGACATAAGCTTCACCTATCGAACGCCAATTTTCCTGAAATGGAGTGAAATATTGCCTGTTATAGAAATCTAGGCGAGGCAACAATAATAATGACTGCCTTGTAGTTGTATGACGGTACGGTTACAAAGCTGAGGTCTCGGGTTCGAGTCCCGGGTCGGGCAAAGTGATATTGGATTTTTCTATTCATTATCAGTCCGGAGTCAGGAATTTGTGCCCGATATGGCGATAGGCTCGCCCCCTATCACATCGTGGGACGGAACATACAAGGCGAAATGTGGGTGTCCTGTTGGCGCCTCTGCCTACCCTTTCAGGGATAAAGGCGTGAGTATGTATGTATGTATGCAATAATAATTAATTAATTACAATATTGCTAATATTAAAGTTTAATACGTCGTGAATCATCATTGTAATATACTCGCATTTTAATAATTAAGCCCGAATACGTGACAAACTCGTCTTCGCATGTATCTTATTTCCCTTAGGTCCATACCTAAGGGATGCCTCACCCCATGGTGAGGCAGAGTAAAAATGTCACTGTATGCGCTCTTCTATGGACCGTTTCGGCGGGGATGGTATCACTGTCCTATTTTATAAAAATAAAACCTAATTGACCCATTATGCGAAAGTAAATGTCCACATGTTTACATTTAAATTTCTGAATAATTTTCCTTAATAACAATTCGTGTTGGCAGGAGCTACACAACAAGGATCAATGTATTATCAACCTTGTAATTTGCAAGTAAAGTGCATATTTAAATGGCATAACATTGAGGCGCAGTAGAATGATTTGTCGTATTATTCCGAGTACTTCGCTATGTATATTGTTAAATGTTGATTTATTGAGAGATTAAGGATGTTTGTCCACTCTCACGTATAGTGTCATGACCGTGCTATGAACGTATCAGGCAAAGAAATTGGGATGTTACCATCCGGTCTCGTAACGGTCTAGTTGGAAGCTTTACAATTCATTCAGACTTTTGACTTGTGACATTGAGCTGATCCGTTTATGGCACTTTTATGGTATGTTACTTTGGTACGCAAAAAGTCATTTTATATCCGTAAAAAAAAAATTTTACGTCTAAAAATTAGCTAACTGAATTTGTAATTTCATAAACAAATAAACCCACATTGTATTTTCCTAAATGGTGGATACTAATTAGTTACACAAACAGGAAAACAATTATTTCAAACCATTGGCTTTAATGATATCATTAACCGCTTCAATATTTGTTTATTGAAATTATGCGAATATAAATTTAAAATAATATAATTAACGAGTCAAAATGTCCCACTGCGGGACACAGGCCCCTACCATTTGGGTTACATACATACATACATAAACTCACGCCCTTATCCCCGAAGGGGTAGGCAGACGCGCCACCAGGATACGCACATTTCGCCTTGTATGTTCCGTCCCATAATGTGATAGGGGGCGAGCCTATCGCCACATCGGGCACAAATTCCTGACTCCGGGCTGATATTGAATTGAAAAATCCAATACCACTTTGCCCGACCCGGGACTCGAACCCGAGACCTCAGCTTTGTAGCCGTACCGTAATACAACTACGCCACCGAGCATTTGGGTTACAGGTTAGGCCATATATTCCACCACGCTGGCCTAGTGCGGGTTGGCGGACTTTAAATACCGTAGAAATACCTAGTTGTATATCTGTTATTCAGTTACTCACGAGGATTTCCTTCACCGATAAATTACGTACGACTATCAATGAGAAACGAAATAAACTAATGCTTAACCCTTTCATTATTATACAGGGTATAACAAGACTGCGCCCGAAAACGAAGCCAGGTGGTAGTATTAATGAATTCAGACACAATGCAATTAAAAATTTCGCAATTTTAATTTTTTTTACTTATCGTCGTATTTGGGTGATAAATACATCGTTTTAAAATAATAATGTTGGCTTCTTTTATTTAAATAATCAATGGTACTTAAGGGTTTAAATTATTATTTTCGCAAAAACTAGGTATTTACTACCCAAACAAGACGATGATTAAAAAGTTCTAAAAAAATATCTGTCGCTGTTTTGATGAAATTTTTATTTGCACCGTGTCTGTAACCACTAAAACTACCACCTGGCTTCGTTTTCGGTCGCAGTCTTGATATACCTCGTATTTATCCTATCCTTTATTTTTATCAGTAGACTCTACTAAATATTGTAGAATGATTTTACAGAAACTAATCAAAGAGCTCATTTGCATAAAGCATCGTCTAAAGAGTAATTGGTCTGTGACTTCCACATTGTTGCAGTGCAGTAGGAATGTATACAATGTTGCTGCAAAACCCATAGCTGAGTTCAGTTATACAAGAGGTGACCGCAGTTTATCTCTCATTACGTAGTTAATCTTTATCATTTTGACCTCACCGAGAAATGCACCGTCTGTGACTCAAATTAATACAGCGCATTATACCAATTGTGGACGAATCAAAACCCAATATTGACTTCCTCATGCTATTTATATTGAACTAGAGTTGCGTCTTCGACCGCCTGATTTTTTTCCGAGATAAAAATCCCGCCTTATACAGGGTATATCAAGACTGCGACCGAAAACGAAGCCGGGTGGTAGTTTTAGTGGTTACAGACACAATGCAATTAAAAATTTCGCAAAATAAGCGACAGATTTTTTTTTGCAATTTTTTGAAAATCATTGTTTTTGGGTAGTAAATACCTAGTTATTGCGAAAATAGTAATTTAAACCCTATCGTACCATTGCGTCTTAAAATAAAAAGGTGTACATCATTATTTTAGGAAAACTATGTATTTATCACCTAAATACGACGATAAGTAAAAAATTACCAAAAAAAAGTAGACGATTTTTTATGCGAAATTATTCATTGCATTGTGTCTGAAGTCACTAATATTACCACCTGGCTACGTTTTCGGTCGCGGTCTTGATATACCCTGTATATTCCCGGGATAAAAAGTACCTTGTAGCCTTCCTCGATAAATGGATTTTCCATAACTAAAATACTTTTTCAATTCCAACCAATAGTTCTTGAGATTAGAGCGTACAAACAAACAATCTCTTCAGCTTTATATATTAATAGCTTCTGCCCGCAAACTTCATCTTTGTGATGAACTTTATTTGAAATTAACTTTACTTGGAATTAGGAAACTGACAAAATTTCTAAAAATCATTGTCTCGGGTTTTATTACGTTATTACAGACCCCCGACAATATTTTTTATTTATCTATGTACAGACATCGATACAATTTTAATATATGTATAGATATAGACAGGCTGATGAAATACAATGAAAACTTTACAATTCAAAGTATACATTTTAGTGATGTGTTTAAAAATAGATAGTAAATTTGCATAATTTCTGGCTTATGTAACTATTAATCTACGTGATTTTGAAACAAATGTCTAATTATTTTGTAAGAGCATGTCGATCCTATAAGCCATACTTATTTCCACGTAATTCTTCGTCATATTTTCCTTCTCTGCTAAAGCTGACAATAATTAATTGTATACAAACTTAGCCTTTAAAAATCACGGATGTCTTGCCTAGAATCGAATCAGTCACCGCTCACCTCTTTCCTAGTAGTCCGTTCGGCTTACGCCTACAAAGTCTCATATTTTTTTGTATTTACAGCTTTAATATCAATTCAATTGGGACCAAAAGTTCGCTTTAGAGATGTTAATTTATTTGTACATATGTACATACATACATAAACTCACGCCTTTATCCCCGAAGGGGTAGGCAGAGGCGCCACCAGGACACCCACATTTCGCCTTGTATGTTCCGTCCCACGATGTGATAGGGGGCGAGCCTATCACCTTATCGGGCACAAATTCCTGACTCTTATTCCTTGCGGTTTAAGGAAAACTTAAACAATTCCAAATACTTATCGAGCTTCTGTGTTGCGTCTCATTTAAATACAAAAAAATCTCGCAGTTCGTGTATATCTGTTTTTATGCATGCCGGTATAATGTCCACAATCAGGACACATTACTATATTATCATTTTCGCTCTATCAAACCAGTATAATATAGTCTCGCATTTCACATTCTCAGAGATGTTTTTCTTTACATATCTATAGCCCAAGGCCGTAGTATACATTAGCATCGTTTAAACTGTATTAACCAACTGGCGCACTGCGTCATAATGTTTACATTGCATTCAATGTTTATAACTAGTTGGGACTGAATCTGTATTTTGGTTCTTAAAATAAATACGAGTTGGACTGTTGGTTAATAAACACACAACAGAAATATATATCACCGATATGACTCCACAGTAGACTTAAGTATAGTGTCGAATGAAGCGGAAACTACGAGTGGCTTTTTGGTCTTACAATCAGACCTCACAAATATTTGTGGCCATACAAACATTTGTCCCGGTGTGGGATCGTAATGGCCTACCGTTTCACAGACGTCTCACAAACAAATACCTCATTTATCAAAATATATGTTATTATATATTCCTTTTATTTCTAGCGCAAGCCGACAGCGAGCTCGATGACTACTTCGATGTCTATGACAACACCTACGATGATGCTTTCATGAAGGAACAAGGCGCGAAAATTGACGATGAAATGAAAGTTGGTGAAGACTGGAATATACAAGATCAATCTATGGAAGAATTAAAACGATTCCTTGAAAAGAGTTCGAAAGAATCAAAATTCGAGGACTATCCGGTCGAGGATAATAAGGAAGAGAAAGAAAAAGAAGACGAAAAGGCAAGTGGAGAGAGCGTGGATACTCCTGATAATATCGAGACGCTCGCCAAGAGTACAGAAGTGGAAGAAACCAAAAAAGATGACACTGAAGGCGAAGGCAAAAAGACCCAGCTTTACGCCAACGAAGACTATGGTTTGCTTTGGGGCGACAACGTACCCGCACCACTACCGCCACCTATCGCAGATGACAAGGCCATTTTCAACGAAACCCAGGAAATTCTCAATGAAGACGAGGACGTCAATGACTTTGCAGAAGAAAAGAAAGACATAAACATCCCAGCTAACGATCAATCGAATTTGGAAGAAATCTTTGACGAAACTAAGAAATTATTGGCTGACAATGAGAATGACTTCGACGTCTCCAAAACATCATCTGAAAAAACAAATGACGAGAATACAGCTAAGGAAGAACTTGCCAGTGATGAGGATACTGTCGAAAAAGTAAAACAAGATTTGGACGAAGATCTTAAACAACTCATTGCCACGCTGGATAAGTTAAGCAATGACTACTCAGATGAAGGACAAGACACAGAGGAAGTCAACTCAAGCACTGTATTGGACTACGAAGAGAAGTACGGCAAACCATACCATGAGGATATAGTTCTCTCTCAAAGAGCCGATGAAAATGATGACTACGAAGAAATCGACAGTAATCTGTCAGAACTTTTCCAGAAAACTAGTGAAAATGCGGAAGCCACTGATAGCAAAGACCAGGAAAAAACGGAACCCAACCCTGACCATGATTTCCAAGAAAATGAGGATAAAAACTCTGATGAACCTAAATACTCATCGACAATTATGTACCAGAACGACGCCTTGGTTGATGAAGACAACAAAGCTAGTAGCGATGAGGTGGAAGAATTCAATGGAGTTCCTTCAACACAAGAATCTGATGATACTTTGAACGAAGAAGATAAATCAGGGTCAACCACAGCTTCCGGAACAATACAAACAGTAAGGTCCAAAATGGTTGATGAACTAACTAGCGAGGAGTTTAATGATCTGATGAGCCAATTTGCAATGGTCAACAGCGAGGACCTGGATGTCCACGCAGCAAATTTCAACAAAGACGTGGCGCCTATCCACATTACCCTGAAAGTAGATGAACCTACTCAGGTGACGTCACCAAACTACCCTTCAAACTACCCCAACAATAATATCATCGATTGGATCTTTGAAGGAGAGGGTATGGGAATTGAATTGAACGTCACTGACTTCGCAGTTAATGGTGCTATTGGAGAATACGTGCTGGTTAAACCAGGTGAGGTTTCTTTTTATTTTCCGTCTATTTTACAGAAGACCTTCATTACGTGAGCTTAGAACCTATGATCTAAACTAACTAAACTATTTTAGTAGAGTAGAATATGACTTTGGGGATTTTTGTTCCAAATTCCTAATAATTCCTTGAAAGGCTTTGAAATTGTGCGTTGCATGTTTCTTTAAATGTAGTGTAGCTTGTCGTAATTCTAAAATACACATCTGATATAACTTATAGAGTAAAAGCAAATATGTTTTACGATCAAACGATCACTCGACGAGCACTACAAAAGTTATAACTTTTTTTTCCAATGGATATTCTTCTATGGATTCTTTTCTAACCCAAAACCACCTCATAAGTATTCTAGAAAGTTTTTAATCAGTGATCTTGCAGGAGGCGTCGATGAGACGGGACACGACGGCATCATCTTCTCCTACCGCCTCAACTCGGAGAGAAGGTACCGCTTCACCGACGTAGATAGACTCTTCATGAGATTCGAATCCAAACTGGGAATGACCTTACGAGGATTCAACATGACTTTGAAAATGATTGGTGAGAATTCTAATATTTTAAATAAATGTATTTTAGATTTGCATTTTGAATGTCTAAGATATACAAACGAATGAGCATAAAAGTATAAAAAAAACATGTCGCATTCACGCATCTGTCTGATATTAATTTTCTAGCAGGTATGCATTATAATGTCAATTGCTGAGAAATCCACTATTTGAATTATGTTTACCTTTAGATGCAATTTTGTTCGTTTTTCTGTCGAGGGAAAGTCATTATTCTTTACCAGATGGTTTACTGGTGGTAGGTCTCCCATATGTGAGAGGTCGCCTGGATAGGTACCACTGCAATGTCTATTTCTCCCGCCAAACAGCAGTGCAAATGCACTGATGTGTTCCGGTTAGAAGGACATTGGACAAGGTGACTTGACATCTTATGTCTCAAGATGGCGGGCGTAGTGGAATTCTAAGCATTGCTTATTCATATTGCTTTCCATCACGCGAATGGCATACTCGTCTCGCCATTCATTGTAATAAAAAAATATGGTAAATGTAATAAATGCTGTCTTAAGCACATCGATTAGCAAGACAATTATCTGCTTTAAGAGCATCACTGCGATTACCATAAGGGCATTGTAACATTTGTCGTGTCAATATAAAGAAAAGTATTATCAAGGATCCCTTTTCAGCCCCACTCCCCGAGGACCCCGAGGATCTTCCTGAACCAGAAGCCTTTATCCCCCTACCAACATCCACAATGAAGGTGTACTTAGCCGGAGTCAACGTCATCCAATTCAAGAAGATCCGCGAAGAGTTCAGACAAGTGGTTGCTGATATGGCGACCCTGTACATCGGAGATAATAAGATCGACCCTGGAATGAACACTACGTGAGTAGACAATTTGATTTACCTAGTTAAGCAGGAAGAAACTGGATGCGGTCAATAGGTCGCTATGAAAATCCTTGGAGAGAAGCCTATGCTTAAATAAATAATGATAGGCCAATGGAAATCCTTATAGAGAGGGCTATGTTTAAATGAATAATAATAAAGACACCCAACAGCCCCATGCACAGTCCTGATCCCACACTAAGATTGAGTCTTGTGTCGTGTATTAGAAACTACGAGAGACTTTTCAGTCTCACAAACACCTAGACCCGAAACAAATACCTGTGGATCACACAAATATTTGTTACGGTGCGGGGATCGAGTCCGCGGCCTCTCGTTTCACAGGCGGCGTCTAACCAACTGCGCCGCGGAGGCTGTCAATATCCATTATTCTTATTTTTTTGTTTGGATTTGTTTTCCGTTTAGTCAAACACAATTTACTAGAAATTCGATATTTCTCCTAAAAATGATGTCAAATAGGCAGCTGTCCCAAAAATATAAACTAATTTATTCTGTGTCATGCATAAAACCATTTTACGTCGACGTGGGTTAAGGACGGACACTTGACCGTATTTTTGATATGTCAACTTAACTAAAGCCCCATTTACACGAGGAGTTTCTCGCCTCGAATATACGATTCTATCTATCTATCTATATCAGCTCATATACGTCCCACTGCAGGGCACGGGCCTACTCTACAATCGAGAGAATCGATTGAGAGTGGTTAGGCCATATAGTCCACCACGCTGGCCTAGTGCGGGTTGGCGGACTTACATACCGTAGAAATTCTTTAAAATCGCTACGGTATGCAGGTTTCCTCACGATGTTTTCCTTCACCGTTAAAGTGCGTGGTGATTGACTATCAATACACACATAACTCCGAAAAGTCAGAGATGTGCCCTGGGATTTGAACCCGCGACCACCGTGAACATGTAGGCAGCCGCGTCTGGTCCGTTACCAACAGGCCACTTTTTAAAATACGATTATCGTAAGGATATAAAAGTTGCATCGTGTAAACATTCGTCAGAACACGATAATCTATGGCGGTTATGTCATGCGATAATCGCATACGATTCTCGTGAGAAACTCGCCATGTAAATGGCGTTTAAGAGTAAATGCAATATTACAACTAGCGTGAAATTTCTTGACCCAATAAGGCGGGCTTCCATCTTCACGACTTGCAAGACATGATATGAAGGTTCTGAGCTAGGAAATCTACCACTTGGTAGTAAGAAACATAAACTATTATTTTTTTCTAGAGACATTAACAGAATTAAATAATTACTCCTTAAGTATCATTGTGACATTCGGTTTTCCTTTTAATATTTTATTCAAATACTATTTGAAACGAAAGACATAATATTGAAGTAAATACATCGATAACAAGTGATACTTGCAATAATATTTAAATAAGTTGTGATAAGATAATTAATAGTCTTAATACTACGAATTACAGCTGGATGTAATGATGAATGTTGAGTAAGAGAAAAGGAATTTGTGAGCTAATTTTTACCCTTAAATACTCAGAATTGATAAAAAAACATATTTCAATTTGAGTTACTATATATTTTCTATACTAGTACAACATGACAATATTGGTGGTAGTGGGATGTATTCAGAATATCGACTAAAGTTGTTCATATACAGTTTCAAAACGTATTTTGGTTATAGAATGTTTTGTCTTCTTCAATCAAACTGAATTCAAAAGTCGTTCGAAAGGGACAAAAGATTCGACAACTAAAATACGTTTTAAAACTGTCTATGAATAAAGCTGTAACAGTCTGGAAACAACACAATTAGACCAGTTTTCGAAACCGGATATATACATTATACAGGCTGATTCCCAAACGCGACAAATTCTTGTAGATAATACCGAGCTGTATAATATCGTTATCCGGATACGAACGTCTAATACTTAAATGATACTATATTGTAGAAGTGCGGTAGATTTGAGTTTTAAAATGGCGGTTGAAGGGTGTAAGAAATCGACAATAATAGTCATTTAGATATCAATTGTTATCAGTGGAAGTACACCGACTAATAATCCAGTGATAAGAAATGTTGAAATTAAATATTGTTCGCACATGGGCTGATATGCCAACAGAGTAATATAAACTTATATTCATATATAAGATTGTCTTAAATGTATTTTAGTAAAATAATATACAAGGTATATCAAGACTGCGACCGAAAACGAAACCAGGTGGTAGTATTAGTGACTGCAATCGCAATGCAACAAGAAATTTCTCTAAAAAAATCGTTAATTTTATTTTGAATATTTTTACTTATAGTCGTATTTGAGTGATAAATACCTAGTTTTCCTAAAATTATAATGTACACCTTTTTATAAAAGACGCAATGGTGCATAAGGGTTTAAACTACTTTTTTCGCAAATACTAGGTATTTACCACATAAACACGATAATTAAAAAAAAATAGCAATATCCAATATCGCTGTGCCGGACCCGGGATACGAACCCGAGACCTCAGCTTTGCAATCATACCGTAGTACAACTGCGCCACCGAGGCGTGCTACTGCAAAAATATCTTTTATACATTGTATTTAGCCTAAGTATCGACGCCCCATTTGTGTCATAAACATCGGACAAAATGCACAATATGTTTGTTCAGTTTCGTCAATATGATTTGAGTCATATTTCTGACAAAAGCGTGCCTCGCGAAACAGCGCACGAGGAAGGAAATTGCAAATAACTTCACCAATAATAGGGAAAATTGTTCTTAGGATGGTCACTTCTGTCTGCAGTTTGAGCAGTGAAACTAGAAATTTAATTATTATTATACTGCTACTAGTATTGGTAATAAATTGAACCGAACTAGACATAGATCACTGGTTCTAATATCATTCCTCTGGCTGTACAGAATTATCAAACAAAAAGTCCGAACGAAGTAGACCAAAAAGACATAAACACAGGAGTTTGTATGTGACTGTTGGGTGTATTTATTTATATATCTATTTATTGATATAACGTAAACGTAAACTTGCAAACCGTAGAGATCTTTACCAGAACTTCTATTTTATGTAAAGTCCGCCAATTCGTAATAGTCAAGCGTGAACTATGGTCTATGGCTTAAATCCTCTCAATGGAAATCTCGATTGTAGGGGGTCCCGTGCTGAGCAAACATTGAGGTTGATAAATTGAAATATTACAGTGGTATGCTCCTAGTCAAGCCGATCCATCTGTACTATACTTTAAACAAACTACAACAAAACTCTATTTATATTTAAGAAGTCTTTATCTAGTCCAGTGTGGATGATATGGCCTAACCTCACTCAATCATACTCGCGATCGAGGAGGCCGGTGCCCTGCAGGGGACGCAAAACTAACTAATACATACATACTTAACGCGGCAAAAAAATATTGCTGACCTAATTTGTACAATGAACATTTTTGCAATAACAAGCCTTTATAACCGTTGGCTTAGACTTTGGACTGCGTGTTGTGTTGGTCGAGTTTTTAATAGATGCCACTCTAAACCGCAGGTGTCAGGTTATAGAGGTATTCATTCATTAAGGTATCATGTATCAAGATTATTGTAAACATCGTAAAGGCACCTGCATATCTATATATTTTATTGTATGGCGAGACGAGCATGCCATTCGCCTGATGGTAAGCGATATGACCGCTCATAGACAGTAGGAAACCATACAGTTTACAACACTATGAATTACATAGCAATGCTTGGCATTCTACTGCGCTTGCCATCCTGAGACATAAGATGTTAAGTCTCATTATGTAATAGTATTGTAATATAATTTTCAAAGTATGTAAATAATGTTAAGTTGTACTAGGGTAGCATAGATAATGAGGAGGTTGAATTACATTATATAAGGTAGGCATTAGGCTGGTATTATAAGCCATATTATTCCGTACCGTGGAAAAATCTTACTGCATCCTATTTTGTAAACGTAGGATAAAGGAAGGAATAAGAAACAAAATAAATATATACATGTATGCAAAAGCCACATACTTAAAATACAATTTTTATAGCGTGTATCGAATATACAAGAGGCTTTTCGGTTTCTCAACCAGACTTAAAACAATGATTTTTGACAAACATTTATCTTATTGCGAGAATCTAGCCCGTGGCCTCTCGTTTCTGAAATATACTAGACTACTAGAGGGAGCAACGCGAAGAAAATCTAAAAAAAAATCGGTACAGTAGGTACTACTATTTCTATATCTTTCTCTGTTACTCTTACGTAATCACCAATCTTCTCTCACTCTTGTTTTCGTGTGCATTTTACGCAAACTAGTATTTCTTTACACTGTCCAGTCCATTAAAATATATCAATTATTTAGAAAAAATACTTCTGTCGCCCAAAACCGCTGTTGTGCAATGTAATAAGAATAGTTTTTCTCTCTTCACATGTTATTACATTGAGCATGATGTTACTATTACATTACGGGTATAAATCGTTGTTTATATTATGAAAGCATGCGGTAAATACATATTTTATTTGTAGTTCCTAATTTCACCACACTCCAATTTATCGTAGATGCGCTGTAATGTATTTAACACGTCGCTATAGACCCATATTTCACCTTTAATATTAATTACGTTTATCGATTTTCAATGTTATCGTAGCGATATAATCTTTACAAGTATACTTAATTATAATTATCCATTTAAAACGCGCCGCTTGTAGCCCGGATATGACGTCATTTGTTGACCTGCATACATTTTTCTAACGTTCGGGTTTCCCCCTAACATAAGTCTATTATTTTTAGATACGTTGCATATTATTTATTAGAAACAAACATTTGTCTACTATGTAGGTACTATTTGACAAAATTTTGCCGGCCTACATAATAAAATTATGCTCTGAAATGAGTAGTGAAATTCATACATGGTTAGTGCCATCTTTTCAAAGATCATTTCGTAGTATTAGGTAAAATTATGCAGAGAGAATTCTACATATTTTTTTTCAATATTTGTTTCTCTAATTATAAATAAATCTAAGGCATTATACAAATAATCGCATATTACACAATAATTTGTCACAATGGAAACGAATGAATGGCGAAAATAATCGGCCTATTGTTGGTTTCAAGGAGCGTTCATATTTCAAGTTGCACATATTTTCTGTTAGATGGCGGTAGTCGCTTCATTTATTCCCCACTGCATTTTATTCATCAACGAAATATTTTTTTTATTATACATAATTGTTTATAATAATACTTCTAAACGAATTAACCGTATCATGAATGTTTATTTGTACTGAAAAAAAGAAACGATAGGAACTAAATTATGCTGGAATATGCAACGAAAATTCATAAATAAATCTTTAGATTTGAACTTTTAAATAACACGATTTAAACGAAGTTTGTCAAAACAACTTTTTACATTGCGGTTTCAATTAAAAACCGGGGAAATC
The DNA here is from genome assembly GCA_949752805.1 of Deilephila elpenor. Lineage (NCBI taxonomy): Eukaryota > Metazoa > Arthropoda > Insecta > Lepidoptera > Sphingidae > Deilephila > Deilephila elpenor. The sequence goes on along the minus strand of OX457118.1, from coordinate 9,545,674 downwards.
TCCACATCTTGACCTGCTCTTAAAACCGTGTGTGTACTATAAATAAAAATAACCTGAGAGTTCCGCGAGAGATTCTTGACATCCCACTATTCCCGTCCATTGTTCCACGACCCATTTCCAAAGCATTCCGAAACCTAATTAAACGTAATCGCAATTATGATTATGAAACTAACACGGAGTTTCGCGCATGCGTGAGGCAGAACAGCCATGCGCACTCGAGAGTATTTTAGTACCGGAGCACAGCCCGCACCGACACACCGCTCTGACACCATTAAAAATTTCATCCAGTGAAATGTTAAATCGGTAGCAGACAAAAATGGAGCCTCTAATAGACAGAAACAACTTCGCTGTCAGCGCGATGGTGACGGTGGCTATGCAAATACTATTCTTCACGATAGCGTCGCTGTTTCAATGCGATAAGGTGACCGATTTCACCGGAGGAGCCAATTTTGTCATCATCGCTTTGCTTACTTTCTTCCTCGGACAAGGCGGGAGTCATTTGAAGAGCTATGATAGCCGGCAACTCATGGTGACTGCGTTTGTATGCGTGTGGGGCGTAAGACTCTCAGGATACTTGATATACCGGATCTACCACATAGGGAGAGACAAGCAGTTCGAAGACAGAAAGAGCAACACCCTACGATTTGCCGTGTTCTATACCTTCCAGGCGGTATGGGTGTATGTTGTCAGCTTGCCAGTGATCATCATCAACTCGCCACATCATTCGTTCCCAAAATCTCCGAAGACTATGACGACGCTGGATTCAGCTGGTGCTGGAGTCTTCGTCATAGGTCTTCTGATTGAAACTTATGCTGATCTCCAGAAATTTGCGTTTAGACAAGAGCCCGCCAATCAGGGAAAGTGGTGCAATGACGGTCTCTGGGGCTTGTCTAGACACCCCAACTATTTCGGCGAAGTGGTGCTTTGGTGGGGCATTTTTATTATATCCTTGAACGTGATTGAAGGGGTCGAATGGGTCGCGATTATGTCTCCACTCTTTACCAGTGCTATAATACTTTTTCTGTCCGGAATACCATTGCTAGAACGCACGGCAGATGAGAAATACAGAGACAATCCTGACTACTTGTATTACAAGGCGTCTACATCCCCTCTGATCCCAATCCCGCCAGCTATTTACGTGGAGGTGCCCAAGTTCTTGAAGTGTATTCTGTGCTGCGAGTTCCCCATATACGACTCGACTAGCGAGGAGTTCCCTGCTCCTACCATCGTCACAGAGACAACGAGCATCTCCATGGTACAGTCACAAACATAGCTAAAGAAAGCCGCGCGCACAGACGCGGCGGCAAAGACGGAATACAACGCCCAACCTCCCGTGCACAAACAATTGTGATACGAGGAGAATATTCCAAAGAAACTGCCGAATTCCTTGCCGCTAAAACAAAACAACACATTAGATATGAACAGATATAACGCTTACATGGAAAATGTTAGGAGAAGCAAGAGAATAGCTCTTGGACTCGTGGAGGATGCTAGGGAAGTATACGACGAAAGCCCTGAGATTAAATACGAAGACTCGATGCCAAGCACTAGTGTAGAGAAACCCAAGCGTCCGACAGAGTTTATTAAGTACGGTAAAATAACCTTTAATACTACAGCCATGATGCATCATTACCCACAAATGTCGCACAACAAAGCCACGAAGAAATCCGACCTGAACCAAATAGAACTGCAAGTAGACAACAATAATTTATCATCAGACGAGTCCAAGACAGATAGTGTAAATAATAACGAGAGTGCTGATAAATCTATGGACATTTTGAACAAGATTAAATTTGCTGAGGAGAAGTTAGTATGAGGTTTAACTTCAGCGTTGTTTACGCTGCATTTTCGTACTTTTCGAGCGTGGTATACAGTGAGTTCGCGAATGAAACGTTGAACTATGGATTGCTGTAGCTGTAGATGTAAATAGTGAATCGTATAGTGAACAAATCCGTCTCAAGTTAATGTTAGATGTATATATAATTAACGAAGGCTGTGGCTGATCTTGTTTTATGGTAAGTTGTTTACTTTTTACATGTTTTTACGTGTTGCGAGTTTTAGACTTCAATTGAGATATAAGTCATAGTCAAATTGAAAACTCAACTTTAAAACCCTTATAAAACATTTAAGTGTACAGATTTTCGTTGTGTTTTCATCCATTTAAAGTTAAATATATAAATACATTCGAAAAGTCAAAGGTGATCTTTAGCTCGAAATTGCAATTGTATTTAAATATAATGATTAATTATTTACCTCGATAGTTGAACCTATTAGATTGTGAGTAATTTTTTGGCAATGTTTTTAAAACATGTATCACTAATTTTACCTGCTATCAAAACTATTAAATCTCCTACAAAGGTTTATCGAAAAATGTGGTGTTGACTCAACAGTTACATACTTATAATACTATATACATACATAATGTCACGCCTTCATCCCAGAAGGGGTAGGCAGAGGCGCCACTAGGACACCCATATTTCGCCTTGTGTATTCCGTCCCATGATGTGATAGGGGGCGAGCCTATCGCCTTATAATACTAAATGTTTTTATTTCTTCCCACATTACAAGCATCTCATCAAGTCTTATTACAATATATATGTTGATAGGTAGGGCGTGGCCCAATAAGTAATACTTTATGTGCCATAAGTATTATTAAAACTAAACAAATATGGAAAGGCTTGCGCAGTGTGACAATATGTTTATAAGGTATTTGGTTAAAATCTTTTGAACGTTGAGAAATTGGTGACAATGGTTTTAGAACGAATCGTTATAAGCACAGGGTATAAAAATATATTAATTATGCATTATATTTAATAGTTTGTCGCCTAAAATTAAGATTAAAGTCTATCTAATCTGTGTTTGTACAAATTGTTAAATATTTGCGTATTACAATCGGAAAGGAGGTGAAATTATGACCATAACACGATTAAATTTTAACATAGAGCGCATTATGTACTCAAATGTTATTTTACATGGAATTATTTCGACGAATAAGAATAAAACACAGAGGGTCTCAAATCAAAGATTTTATTAACTTCAAGACTAACTAATTTACCCAATTCATCCAAAAAATGTTATATTTTTTCAATTGTGCAAGTAAAAATATTATTTTTCCCACGTAATATTTCAACCAGGAACATTATTTTTACATGACGCAATCGATTTCCCCCGCAGGATATGAACCTGCGGTAATTTCCCTTCTGGTGCAATGCAGATGAGCAATGACAAAGCGAAACGATGAAACAAGCGCCTCCCTATCGCATATTTCTTTTAGTGCCAATTTTTGGGCTACAATTCGTGATATTCGGGGTTCAATTCTACGACAGACTTAGGGTAATGCTTAAAAGATATATTTTTTGTGTTTTTTAGTAGAGTACACTAAAATTATTCGACCAATAACTTCCGGTGTTTTATATTTTTTATTTAAAAGTATTGCCTCGTATTTAAAATATATTTTCGAATACAAAAATGAACGTCAGCATATTTTTTTCTGTTGACATTGTTCTTGTAAATATTCGTTATGAAAGCTGGTGGATGTGTAATGTTTGTTGAGTTCATTGACTCATTACAAAACATGTTAAGAACATGTCATCCAAAAATGTAATCAGCTGGTTATAAGACTCTTGAAGATATTGAAAAATGAAAATAATGGAGATATAAAATCTTTTATACATAACCTTTGCAAAAAGCAGATATTATTGATTCATTTCTAACTATCAAAATATAGGTATATTTGAAAGAAACAATAGCACGGAATACGACGTACAAACATACATTAAAATATAGAAAATAAGAAAAAAAATTATCATACAATACATTTAAAAAAGTTGTTAAGTATACGCGGTATTAAACCATTCCAAAACAGTAGGGCGATAAGTAATGATGCAAAACAGATGGAAACCTTGTTAGTTCAGGCATTTGGTTTAACCAATAGACCAGCATTCAATCTCAACACATGAAACCACCTATATTTCTAAGGCATTTTAACATTTCCTATATTTTGTTTCCAAAACCTAGGTCCTAAATAGGTCCGGTATTTTATCCAAGACTTTATATAAAGATAACGGTGAAGGAAAACATCGTGAGGAAACCTGCATATCATAGCGATTTTTAAGAATTTCTATGGTATGTAAAGTCCGCCAACCCGCACTAGGCCAGCGTGGTGGGCTATATGGCCTAACCACTCTCAATCGTACCCTCGATTGTAGAATAGGCCCGTGCCCTGCCGTGGGACGTATATGGGCTGATACAACAAAAATATATTCTACAATCTTGTATGAATTGACTTGGTATCGCAGAAATTATTTGCAACTATCAATAGACTATAAATCACTTCCGAGAGCTGGAAGATAAATATGTATCAATTATATCATTGACGTCATTCGTTTACGTCATCGAGCTAATTATAAACACTGACTATGTCTTATTAGAACTAGTATTTCGAACGGTGAAGTCCACAATCTGATTGTAAAATTATCTTTCTTATAGTTTTTGTACCTTTTAAAATCGAATTTGTGTTTGTTACTTCTGGACTATATTAGCATTTAAATGTCCCAAAGCTGGGCAAAGACCTTTATAATTGACAGTGGTTTAGTTCCGAGGCTGGCCTAATATGAATTAATAGATTATTAAACACTCATGCATTAAACGTCATCTTAATTTTGCATAAACCTGCTTTGCTCCATTTCCGCTTCACCCAAAGGTAGACTGTAATAGAATGCCTCTGGCATTAAGTCCGCCTGTATACATTTTAGTATATAAAGCAAATAAAATAAATAAATAAATACTAAAATAGTAATAATAAGTCACCTATTCGCCCCTTTCTTGAGCCAAGTGCTCTTCTACGAATGAAACAGTTGAAGCTTCAACCAATCCGGTTTTTCAAAAAGCTCAATCAATTTTACATACCTTTAAATTATTTACTTAAGCCCTCAAGGGTACAGGTTTCCTCACAGTGTACTCAATTATCGTTAACCAAGAGATTATTATACAAGTGGCTTCAAAAAGCTATGTTGTTGTATCAACCCGTCCCACTGCTGGGCACGAGCCTACTCTTCAAAGGCCATAAGTACCTTCAAACCTGCTATTCCCGCATCCACTTTCAAAGCATTTAGGTGATTAGAAACACTTCATACCTGGTCTTGGCGTGACGCCAACACGTTGCTACGTATCGATCTTCATGCAGAATTCTTTTTTGAAGGTTCGGCTCGTGTGTGTTTTGTAGTTATAACAGTTTACGATAACTGACGCAATGTCTAAACTGGAGTCAGAAATTATTAATTGATGTGAAATGAGAGGCCGCGGGTTAGATCTACGCAGATATTTTTGCAGCCTACTTAGGTGTTTGTTTTTGGTCTGGGTATAGTGAGACCGAAAAGTCTCTCGTATTTTCTGATACACTACACAAGACTTATATTTTATCGTGGAGTCAGGTCTATTCATATGATTGTTGGATGTATTTATTCAATAAAATATAGAGTTGGAAACCTCCTTCTTACCTATTGGCCCAATTGAACATCAAATACAAGGTTAAAATTTTAGGTAATCTACTTGTACAGCTCTAACTAAACCTTAACTGATACTATAGCTGATTCTAGACAGGATAAGCAGAGATAGTAATAACACAAAACATTATCAATGACTAATAATGCGGTAAAATAAAAAACTAATTCGACCTAAAAGAATTACCTACATGTTAAGCCTTCCACTTCTTCTTATAGCCATAGACAGTAGAATTATTTTCCCTTGGTTTTTCTGTTTGATGCATGTAGTCCTGAGAACAACAAAATCATAAAAAGGGAAGTAAGTAGGACACTTACAACACGTCTCTATAGAAATCTTGGGATGTAAAGACTTTCTGTGACTGAAGAGAGAGAGAAGCTAAAAGCCAATTTTAATCTTCCTATCTCCTCCATTCCAGATACGAAGTGACCCAGATCACAGGCCAGACGCTCTGCAACATCCATTGGCCTGGTCACGAGGACTGCGTGGAAATAACCTTCGGGATCCCCCTCACGTACGAAGAGGATATGGAGTACCGCCTGAACCAGACGGACCTGGACAAGATGTGGAACACATATGCCAGGACTGCGGAGTTCAAACGAAGGCTTGAGCTTCTTGGAGTCGAGGTGAGTTGGGTAACATTTATAATGATATTAATAAAAAGGGAGGTTCACTTACCGCTACAATGAAAGACCCACGAAACTCATCTCTAGTTTTCTTTACGTACATAATAGTTACGTCTCTAACCTAAAGAAGAAATTTCCAGAATACCAGGATGGTATTTAAAACCTTGACAGCCTCCGTGGCGCAGTTGGTTTGACGCCGCCTGTGAAACGAGAGGCCGCGGGTTCGATCCCCGCACCGAAACAAATATTTGTGTGATCCACAGGTATTTGTTTCGGGTCTGGGTGTTTGTGAGACCGAAAAGTCTCTCGTAGTTTCTGATACCCACGACACAAGACTCGATCTTAGTGTGGGGTCAGGACTATGTATGTGACTGTTGGGTGTATTTATTTATTTATTTTATTTACATAATTTTCCAGGAGTTTATCACCCCTGACGACCAGTCGGTGCTGACGGTGTGGTTGGTGATCGCTGCTGGAGTCGTCATCTCGATGGCCATGCTGGCGTTCGCTTTGTGGAGGTTCAGCTGTTTTGATGGTTATACCAGGTAAGGAATAAATAACAATTCAAAAAGTAAAAATATTACGTCTTCCAAGTTACTTTTCGCAGAAGAAATAGATGTGGTAAGCTATTATACATTTTATGCAATACAAGTATCCGATACCAGTGGTAGCCTCAGAGTTAGTATATTCATGTTACTAGAATAATAAAAGTAACTAAATACCTAAATACCAAGACCTTTTAAAAATAACACATAATACTCTGCCGTTGTATTTTACCCATAAACGTTTTTTCTTTTTTTTTATATAATAATATTATTCCTGCCAATGTCAGGGTCCGTTTTCCCGCACATTACTATTTCACTCAGTCTTTAACATTCTCATTTCTAACACCAATGCGTTACTAAAAACACATAATGCATGTCTATATATATTTATATAGTGTTATATTACATTTTTCGTACACCTCATGGTACCCCAAAACTGTTGTTCCCTCTTATCCATCCTATGGTTGGTTGTCTGTAAAAGATCGCCTTGAGCGATAAGACCGCCTTTTGTACGTTTTTTTTTCTCTCTTTCTACCTTGTACTTTTATATCACTGGTGTATAATAAAGTTTTAAATAAATAAAATTTATGTTTTCAGGATGCAATCGTTCAGTGACACGGACAGCGTGAAGAACCAGAAGCGAGACCTGGATCTGTACCCCACGCCGCACCAGACGCTGCCGCCGCTCTACAGTGAGAACGAGTACAAGTGGCCCGACCACAACAAGTTCGACGACTCGGCTCGAGGTAACAAACACTTTTTCCAATATGAATTACGAGGATGTAAGTCGGATCATGTGACGGGATGTCGAGGAGGGAGCTTGTAAGAAGACGGTTCAAAATTGGGTTCATTATTTCTTACATACATACATAAACTCACGGCTATATCCCAGAAGGGGTAGGCAGAGGCGCTACCAGGACACCCACATTTCGCCTTGTATGTTCCATCCCACGAAGTGATAGGGGGCGAGCCTATCGCCATATCGGGCACAAATTCCTGACTCCGAGCTGATAGTGAATAGAAAAATGCAATATCACTTTGCCCGACCCGGGATTCGAACCCGAGAGGTCAGCTTTGTAATCGTACCATGGTACAACTACGCCACCGAGGCAGTCATTATTTCTTGTAATCCTAATGTAACAATCCGTCAGTTACAGTTTTTACAATACTGGTTGGATATGAATTTCGCATCGACACTGTTTTACAAAACAGTTACGAAACAAGACTATTTTGACATTATCGAGAAATAGCTTTGAGCGATAGATTCTAATGAAATCAACCAAGAACGTGTCTAAAAATCACAAATACTCATAAAATCTTAAATACTGATCAATAAAAATAATGTCAAAACACAGGTGCAATAAATAAACCTCTCCTATTTATACTTGTTTTATTGCACAAATCTAACAAACGAGAAAATGTGATGGTTATCAATTTCAGCTGTCTATGAACATCAATTATACCTGTTTAAAGTGCAGACGCATTGCCAAAAAGGAGAAAAACTAGGTAGGGTAAAGCATAAGAGAACAAATAATTACCATACGTATAACACAAACTGTAGGATGCTAATGATGATTATTAAATTGATGCTAAAAATAACTCTTTATATTTTCCAGTGGACATGTCAGGGTTCGCGAACAGAGGGTACGCGAGAAACGATATGTATGACTTCGATTCCGAAGAAGAAGTGATGCCTAACCGCGACAGGTAACTACTTCTCATATACTGCATCGATATTGATATATTACGGCTGTGATACTTAAGCCGGTCTTTCAATCGTTTGCATGAGATCGCAATTTTTAAATAACGAATTAATCAAATGCTAATAAAAGACTAACAGACAATGCATAGGATAAGTTCATGGTTTTAAGAGCATGAAATTTTGATCTTTATAATGCAAGTAAACATTGAGAAAATTTAAAAATTGATGTCCTAAATAGTAAACAGTGAACTACCGGATAAAAGTATAGAATAGCGTTGATAAGTGCTAAATATTTGTAATGACAAACCGGGATTATATATTATTATCTTGAAAATTTTTATTTTATAAAATAACTGCTAGGTACTAGAGCCATGCTGTAAATTTATGTAAAAATCTATAGGTTACTCAATTAGAAAAGCACTGTTGTTAATCGTTTTAATTTTTAAAATAATCTAGTGTCATAATATTTATATCATTATGGTTGCAAAACAAAACACAATGCAACAAACAACTTACTGTAGCATACAATATCTAGTTTTCAAATTATCAACTTTTTCTTGAGACTTGAGACAAAAAAATCCAGTTTATGCAACTTCTTCAACCTTACCATCAACCATCATACCACCAGACTTACCATTATTCCCATTGCAGGTTCACAACTGACGTGTAGCCGTAGCTTTAATATCTTGCATGTGAGTGTAACGCTTTATTTTAATACTACCATTTTTGTTTACCTTACTCTATATATTTTAAGCCTTATACGGAGACAGTTTCTCGCCGCGAAGATACGATTATCGTGAGGATATAAAGTAGCATCGTGTAAACATTCGTCAGAACACGATAATCTATGGCGGTTATGTCATGCGATAATGGCATACGATTCTCGCCGCGAGAAACTCTCTCTGTGTAAATGGAGCTTTAGGCTTCCTAACCTGGCTGTAAATCTATATATAATCAGATATACGCTGATTTCAATTTATTAGAATGGTAAATGCTATCATTGTGTTTCATTTTCATTCTACGAAAAATGAGTATTTTTAATTACTAGTTGTGTAGTTATTATTTTATTTTTATTTTATTTTATTAAAAGTAATAATTATACATTATTGTTTGTAAATAGTCAGTCGAATTCATAGTGGCTATAATTACAAAATTTTACTTATTTTTTTTGTAATTTAATTTACTAAAACTTCTTAAATCTGTAGAAGCAATTACTACAGTTAACCAAACGTGTGGATATACTATTAAATGTTAAAAATTAAAAAGCAATCACACACAAAGTCTCGATCCTACCGGAATGCTTTGTTTCTTGATCATTAACCGTAATAGGTTTTTGAATATAACAAGTCATATAAAGGGTATATCAAGACCGCGACCGAAAACGAAGCCAGGTGGTAGTCATAACGGCTACAGACACAATGCAATTAAAAATTTTGCAAAATAAGCGATGGTTTTTTTTTTTTTTTTTTCAAAATCAGGGATTTTGAGGGGTAAATACCTAGTTTTTGCAAATATAGTAATAAAACCCTTACGTACCATTGCGTGTTTAAAAATTAAGCGATGAACGTCATTATTTTAGAAAAAACTATGTTTAATCATTCAAATACGACGATATGTAAAAAATAACAACAAAAAAAATTGACGTTTTTTTTTGTAAATTTTTTACTTGCGTTGTGTTTGATATCACTAATACTACCTCCTGGTTTCGTTTTCGGTCGCGGTCTTGATATACCCTGTATAACGAACAATTTTTATTGACAATAGAAACATTTGTCTTGGAGCGGAGATTAGTGTGATTAACTTATGTTGTCCCTGAATATAGATCTGAAATGATTATGATAGTTTTTATTAATTGTTTTTATACTTAACGCATTATTTAACCTGTATCCCACGATAAAACATGTATATATCCCACACAAAATCTTTATCTAAATGTGGGGTTGAAACTTTATGTGTGATTGTAAGAAGTTGTTTAGAACTAATCGACTAACGTAATTAATTTCTATAAAATGTTTTTTTGTTTCAGCAACAACACTGTCAGTTCCCGAGACATCTTCAGTGTTTGATAAAAATAGTTTTCCTTCTGGGAATTATGACACAATATCTATCCCTTTCTCTCTTGCCTAACCGCTGTATGAACATATACTTCTATCTCTTGCTTTAGTATTGCTTCATAAAAAGCATCTAATGAATTATAGAACTCAATATTAGTAAGACGCTTCCTATAGCTTTAATCTGGTCTTCTATCAAAGACCAAAATAATATTTGCGACTGATTGAAGTACTGAAATCTGTATTGTGTCATGATTTTCACATATATTGACTATTGGTAAAAAAATCGGCTTATAGAAGCTATTTAAAATATAAATATTTGGTGTCGATGAAAAGTGTATATTATGTATTTATATTAAAATATTTAAAGTGTGATTATTATCACAAATACTGTCATGGAAATATAAATTAACATTGCTGATTATAAATATATTATGAGATATAATATGAAAAGAAAATATATTAAGATAGGAAATTTATTTCAATCGGGTTTTTATGAAATGATATAAATAAGGCTAAAAATATTATTCATTATCGTTTATAAATAAAAATATATTGTGGTATTAAAGATGTAAAGCATTTATGGGCATATAAGTGTAATCAAATGACAGTTATGTGTAATATACAGGCGATAATTTGGTTCTTTATGGATTTAAAGTTATGTAATAAAATATTATTGTAATTAAAATATACATGTATGTTTATGGCGAAATATTTATTTATTTTCCTTTTTATTCCTTTTGTATAATATTCATTCAGCAACTTAACGATGTGTATTTTGGAAATAAAAAAATATAATTAAATTTTGACAACCTTTATAAACCAGTGAGAACATTATCAATCACAAGGTACAGGATTTGATTCTTTAAACTTCCTGAAATTACATAATTTTTCATAATTTTTTACATTTATTAAATTTTATTATATATTTTTTTCCAAAGAGCCAAATTATTGATTTTAATATAAGAATAATTTTAATAGATTTATAAAATATATTATAGGCCGTTGGTGTATAGAGAATTTAGTTTCCGTTTCCAAAGAAATATATTAACAGTTACCTTAGGTGTTCTAAGGCTGGTAGTAATAATGTCGATGGTCAAAAATGGTACAAAAATGTAACTTAGATGTGGTCAAAATGTATAGATAAAATACAATTTTGATTGCCAAATTTTGGCGTAGTTGGTTAAAAAGTTAACTGTGAAACGAGAAGCAGTGGATTCGAGAACCACAACAAGATATTTTTTATGGAATCCCCAAGCATTTGTTTTGGGTCTGGGGCCGTAAGATCAAAAGTCGCTCGTAGTTTCTGATACCCACGACACAAGACTTGTATCCTAATGTGGGATCAGGACTATGTGAGTGACTGTCGGGTGTATATTATATTAATTTTGACCACATATTTGTTGATGGTCAGATGGTCACCATTTGCAGGTGAAAAAACGCAATATACAAGCATACTCAGGCCTGTAGAACTAGCGTTGTGATTTTTTGATTTGTTTTATAAAATTATTTTGTAAGATTTAATTTTTGTTTTATTTTGGTTTTATCGACGAGTAAATGTTATTTTTTTACTTTTCGTTTTTTTTTTTAATTTATTTTCTGTCTATAAATTTGCTGAAGCACAGTTTTGAAATATTTTCCTCTATTTATGAATTTATTTTAATCCCAAATAGTTCAATTATTTTACTTATGGAATAATTTATTTACAAAATATCTTTCAAATGATATATTTTAAACATATTATTTGGAATAAATGATGGAATATTTTTAATAGATTCACGATAAAGCCATTTTAGGCACACCTTAATACCTCGATTCGCTTACGCTTATGGAAAATAGAGAATATATTGCATATAAAATATAATAATGAATATGAAAAAATAGAGAAATATATAATCTAGCCTCATATAGAATTCTAGATTCGTTTCCAATAAATAAACATATCATTTTAGTTATATAGCGTTGTGTTTTAAGAGTTTATTATAGGGTTGTGAGAATGTAGTGTATATAGATTATGGGCGAACTTATATGGAATAAATGCATCCCACGATTACATAAGGTCGAATCCCACACGAATATTTTTTGTGTTGCGGACGTTTTAAAGAGGAATTTTCTCAAGTCTCTTGGGGATTACGTCGTCGTTTAATTATTTAAATACTTAAAAATATTTGAATTTTTTGTGGGATTGGAATCAAAGTGTAGTAAGTAAACGCTTTCATGAAGTGTTTAATGACGGCTAAAGAATTGATATAACGGTATTTAGGCGGTCATATTTGGCAATGTAAAGCCTTTGCCTACCTAACAGATCATAAGCGTGATTTCAAACTCTTTTTATTGTCCACAACAAGAAAAAATACGGAGTTGGAGTAAAACTAACTGCTATTTGGCTTTCTATAGATATCTGTGCAAATTTATGAGAGGCTTATAAACAGTACTAGACTTCTTATAGCTAATGATATTGGGATTGTTGGGTGTATTTATTCGGTAGTTTTATTAATAATCCTTCAATATTTTGAAGTTGTCCCATTTTAGTGTCCCTAGTAAGTTCGCTCTTTATAGCATTAAAGTAATCTTGTTGTTTTAACATATTTGAGTGTAAATGAGACCTATATAATATGCAAAATATTATGAACTGGATTATCGAAGGAGTAAGCAACAAGTATAGGTATATACTAATTTCTATGGCGATTATTTCGTACGTTTTTTTACTACGATGTGATAAGGATGAGATGGAAATCCTGCCAGGAATATATTTAGTCGAAATGGTAGAGACAAATTGACGATGTCTTTCTCCGAAGAACTTTTTGTTTTCTGATCAGGACTCTCAATCCAGAATACACGATTTATAGGACGCTATAGAATATCTAGAATTAGATGTATACGATGACGGATTAGTCTTACAGCAAACATAGCTATAAACTACAAGACATCCATTCTCACCGCTGTCGTAACGTAATTTGTAAATTGAAACTTCGTTAGGCGTAGTTCTTTTTCCTCTCAAAATTAAAAGTTATTATTCTTCAGTTTCTCAACGCAACAACTAGATGGCGCCACACGGTGCAACTACAGTATTGTGACGTTTCTATATTCAAGGTTTCCAAGGTGTGGAAAATCATGCGCGTACTAATGGAAAGAGAGTAAATTAATTCTGAATAAATTTTCTTATGAACAACATTTCTTTATTGTAGTATCGCGATGTAAGACTCCATGTCTTTAGGTACATGTTGTAGCAGTGATATAAGTCGTAAAAGAAGTCTTGGATTTGACTCCTTGTTTCGACAATTGAGTTCAATGGACGGGATAACTATAATAAGTAACTGTGGTGACTAACATATACTTTCTCATATTAAAGTACATTAATGTTGAATAGAAACGATATAATTAAAGGCTTTCGATAGGTATATATATTTTTATGTATTATCCAAAAGTATACGAGGCGGACTTAATGCCAGTGGCATTTTTTCCCAGTGGACCTTGCATAATTATTTTATTCTAAAAATCAAAGAGATATTTAGTCAGTTTAATAAGGAGAGACGTCGCTTAATTTATACATTTTCTCTCACAATTTTAAGTTTGTTTTTTTTATTTCACATCTGAAAGACCATTTCTTCTTATATTATTTCTTAAATACACCTAGACAGTGGGTTTTGGCCTGTCCATTTGTGTTGTGGCCTAAGCATGTGTCCCCAATTTTTTAATGTGGTTTTCTTGACGTAAAACCAATCTTAAGCAATGTTCCTGGGGGTTTCCGCCACAATCAAAGGCTCTCTCATTATCACATCGTGGAATGAAAATACTAGAATGGAAATTCTCCTTCAAAATTCTAGAATTACTAATCTAGATTAGTATCAAAGTTGTTGGTTTCTTATAATACGGTAATTTATCAACAGATTCTATGTAATTTGTGTTAGTAGCCAAATATACATTTATTTGTAATATTTAGAATTTTGGGACTTTTAACAATTGGGACTAGCGGGGTTTTATCGTCAGCCAGTAAATTATATGCGATTTAGAACTAGCTGTTGTTATTGTATCAATTGGTGTTGAGGTCAAATAATCTTTCTCAATATTATTGCCTATCCGACCTGCCCCATCCCTGTCTTTAAAACATGATCTATTCTTCCCTGTTACTTAATCTTATCATCCTCGTGCTTAAAATTAAAAATTGGACGGTTCTATGAGTTAATAATCAGTAATCACTTCAATCAGCGGAAATGCTTGCTTTTTTTGTATGGGACACAAATACATTGCCGTAGTCTCAATTGTTACTAGTCATTGAACATTAAATTGTCTAGTTATAATATTTAATGCGTAAGAGGATCTCTCTTGAAAACTAAGACAAATGGTACTTAGTATTGAAATCGTGGTCTCGATAGCCACAAAAGGAATAACGCTTTTAGATTGTCCTGAGATATGTTTCTCCTATGAGCCCTAAATAAAAAAAAAAACATAATTTTAATTCCTAGAAAGCGTTATGTATAGACAAATATAAACGGTGTGTATTTAAATATGTAATGAATTATGTTTTTTTTAATACAGCAATGTAACGCAAACAAACCTAGTTGTCAGTAGCGGTTAACGACCCTTTCATGATATTTTGTACGACTTACATTGCGTGTTTTCGAAATATTTAAATATCTAAATGATTAGCATAAATTGCTATCTATGTTTAGGCACTATATTATTCACTTTCCTATGAATTTGCGTCAGTCAAGTAAGTTGAAAAGTTATAAAACTTCACGAAGTATAAAAGTCAAAGGACTTATAAATAAAAGTCATAAATTACCATTTAGACTTCGGGAGAGTTTCTCTTACATCCAATATTATTTAAAAGATCATAAATATGATCAATGTATATCTATGTGTTAGTTAATCTATAAAACGAGTACCCCATATTTTAAATATAAGGACCCTATACATTGTATATGTTGTATGTCGTGTCTATGTAATGTTGTGAATGTATTGTGTATGGCAATTAAATATATTTGAATTACATAACGCCAGACCACACCAAAGCACTAAAACGAAAAAAAAAAATCTTCGTTTGTATTTCATTATCTATATCTATCTATAGCAGCCCATATACGTCCCACTGCAGGGCACGGGCCTACTCTACAATCGAGAGAATCGATTGAGAGTGGTTAGGCCGTATAGTCCACCACGCTGGCCTAGTGCGGGTTGGCGGACTTACATACCGTAGAGATTCTTTAAAATCGCTACGGTATGCAGGTTTCCTCACGATGTTTTCCTTCACCGTTAAAGTGCGTGGTGATTGACTATCAATACACACATAACTCTGAAAAGTCAGAGGTGTGCCCTGGGATTTGAACCCGCGACCACCGTGAACATGTAGGCAGCCGCGTCTGGTCCGTTACCAACAGGCAACCACGCACTTATTTCATTATCGGCGTGTATAAATTTATTTATGGATTAATTATGGATGTTGGTTCACGGTGGTCGCGGGTTCAAATCCCAGGGCATACCTCTGACTTTTCAAAGCCATGTGTGTATTGATAGTCAATCCCCACGCACTATAACGGTGAAGGAAAACATCGTGAGGATACCTACACAACGTAGCGATTTATAAGAATTTCTACGGTATGTAAAGTTCGCCAACCCGCTCTAGGCCAGCGTGGTGGACTATATGGCCTAACCCCTCAATCGTTCTCTCGATTGTAGAGGAGGCCCGTGCCCTGCAGTAGGACGTATATGGGTTGATACAGATACAAAATTATGGATATTCATACATTTTCATTGAAAAAGGCATTTTTATTAAGAAGCATAAACATGACACCGAAGCTTTCCATTCATGCCATGTCATAAACTTGTATAATTCTTGACAGGTATTCTAAAAAGTCTGTTGCTTTGACGAACAATAATAAAAAGGTGATTTATTTTTGTTTTACTGTCAACACCACCGAAATATTTAACCGACTTTAAAAAGGAGAAGGTTTTCAAGTTTTAGGTTTTTTGTAAGCGAAAAGCATCACCATAAGAAATTTGCAATGCTTTTGTAAAATTGTAATAATTTCACTAACCAATACTTCATTGACTTCGTACACCAAAAATAACGCGTGGCTTATTCATTATATTAGAAGAATACCTATATAATTGCGAGTTTGTCACTCACGAAATTACTGAAAATATCAATGTGGAAAGAGTCAAAATATATTATAAAATAAGCCAAATTCTATGACAATTCCATTTATTTTAAAAGTAGATTGGTCAACAGACTTGGAGATCCAAGGTATAATATGGTGAGTCACGGTTTGTGACCCAAAATTACGAAAAAGGAAGTGCTTAAAGATAGATCGTGTTACAAAGGTCTTCGTATCGTCTGTGGCTCGTGTGGTCTGGTGTTGTGTAAATAGAATAAGCACTGGAAAAACGGAGTGAAGGTGTATTGAAATTGAATTTATTGTTTACAATAGAGCTGTAGACAGAATCGAGATAATTTAGATTGAGGTGAGGTATGGCGAGGTTGCTGTTGCAAAGTTAATCAGAATCAAAAAACTAATATCAATAACATCAGGATCTTAGTGCTAGAATATACCAAAAGGAAAGTTATAAGAATGTCTTAAGTTAATGTCTCTGGTTAAGTCTCAATATGTCCAGTAGTTACTTTTGCTGCAATGTCCTTCAAACCGGAACACAACAGTGCATTTACACTGCTGTATGGCGGAAGAAATAGACTTTGCGGTGGTACCTAGCCAGGTGGCCTCTCACATATGAGAGACCACCCATGTATGTAATACCTTCACTCCGTTTATCAATGTATATTCTATAAATCTACGCCTTCACCGAAAGCCGTTGTAGAGAAAGACCAAATTGTGAATAGTCATTTAAGTTAACGCCTATAATCTCAAGATTATTTGTTGCCAAATATTTCCAAATTGTCAATTTAAAAATGCCAAATAAATTGGAAGGCGTGGACGCTAATTTTGTTTTCTTTTTTTATAATGATACAACAAACATCGTGCCTGCCTCGATGGCGTAGTTGTATTACGGTACGACTACAAAGCTGAGGTCTCGGATTCGAGTCCCGGGTCGGGCAAAGTGATATTGGGTTTTTCTATTCATTATCAGCCCGGAGTCAGGAATTTGTGCCCGATATGGCGATAGGCTCGCCCCCTATCACATCATGGGACGGAACATACAAGGCGAAATGTGGGTGTCCTAGTGGCGCCTCTGCCTACCCCTTCTGGGATAAAGGCGTGAGTTTATGTATGTATGTATGTATGTACAACAAACATATATTATACAGCAGATTAGTATACTTCACATACCTAACTTCTGGAGAACATTATCAGCCCGCAGTCCGGAATTTGCGGCCGATATGGCGATAGGCCCTTATCACATCGTGGGACTGAACAAAGCGAAACGTAGGTGTCCTGGTAGCACCTCTACCTTCCCCTTCTATCACAAAGACGCGAGTTTATGTGTGTATGTAATATTAAAAAGAGATTTACCCCAAATCAAAGCCAACACCACTTCAACCAATCCACTTTTTAGGCTCCAAGAATGTATGTAATAAAAACGTAATGTTGACGCAAAAACGCCACTTGTAATTGAGCAAACACCATTAAATAATAGATAAAGCGGCATTAGCGCTGTGCGTGTAACTAGAGTTTCGTGCGCGTCGGGTTGTTACCGTGACGGGATATTCTGCGACCAGCCAGAATCCGTCACATTTACTGATGTGCCCACTGTGTGCTACCACCACAAGAAAAGACATAATGGAGGCTACTGACGCTGCCATATCTTTAGCGACCTACTGGGCCGGGAAATTGTAAAGGTTTAACGGCCTTGTCGTTTTGAGCCATTGACTCGAACGAAGAAGAAAATCGTTGTGTTTCCGAATCAGCTTTCCTATTATTCTAAATCGATACCGCTCTTAGACAAGTATGCTAGTCATAAAAGAGGTATCCGAGGTACACTCTGCTTATTCAAATTGGAATCAAAAGACCTAGAGAAAATCCTAGAGAATTATTAAATTAAAGTTTATGGATTGATTTTCCTAATTATTATTTTAATATATTATAGGTACCATATTATACTAATGGCGTTGCGTAACATTTGATAAGCTTACATATTAAGTACTTTGTCCGTACTTTACTTATTCAGGATACATAATAATATGTGTGTGACTATTAAATTTATATATCTCGACAAAATGGGAATTACCATCAGATGCTCCTTCTATTTAGAAAAATATAAAATTAGAAAATCTAATACTACACAACCTCTTTTAGCAGAATCACCCAGTTCGCGTCCGCGCAAGGTCAAGACACATCTCTCAGCTTAGTCGGCATTCACAATTAGCACTTGCGGCGATAACGCAGATAACGTTCTGATAGCGCGCGCGATTCACCTGTTACCAGATGATTTCACTCCAACTGAAAATAGGAAGTGATTTCTAAACTGCCAGTTTTAGTTGATTCCTTTCACATCGCCGGATAATCCCATTCTAAATTTAAAATAGGAAGTGATTTCTAAACTGCCAGTTTCAGTTGATTCCAAATTCGAAATATGAGAAAAGTGCGAGTGGTGCTTTGATTCCAAATTCAAATAATGAGTATATGTTAGTGGTAAGTTGATTCGAAGTTTGAATTTCGAAGTGCTTTGGTCCCAGTTAATGGAGTGATTTTTTTATTGTGAAGTGATTTTACTATTAGTTGTAGCGGAATTGAGATGTTTTGTGACGTAAATAAACAATATTATCAATAACTTATAATCATAATACCTATAATAATTACAGCGTGGTATAAATACATAATATACCTACGTATTTGCATAAATAACAACATCTTACCGCATATTGTTGCGGCGAAAATTATTAACAGTAGTTCTTAGTCGTATCAATGTTTGTTAAGTATCAAAAGAGCCTCAAAAGATTTGGAGTGACGTTCTAATCAAATTAAAAATAAGATAAAATTATATATTCTGTATTCCTATAATATTACGTAAACAACGAAAAGCTAGTCAAACATACGCATTATAAAACGCCAAAAATCAGTACGAAACATGAAATGTATCTTCTTGATGATATTAAAATATTGTTGAGTAGGTTTTCGATTAGAAAAAATGACTAATTAACTATAAATACACAAACAATTTCTAAAAGGTATGCTTAGGTATGATTGAGAGGGGTTAGACCATGCAGTCCACCACCCTGGCCTAGTGGCTCCTCTCAATCGTACTCTCGATTGTAGAGGAGGCTCGTGCACGTATATGGACTGATACAGTACAGTACAGATACATAGCTATACGCAGGTATAAAAACTATATTTAAAATTATTTATATTCGACTAATGCTATTTGATTTTTGGTGTTGTTGTTGCTAGGATATTCGTATCCACACGGATAACCTTCTAACAGGTCGCATTTTTTATTGCGAACAATGGTATGACGAGCATGCCATTCGCCTGAAGGTAAGCGATACGACCGCTAATGGGGTAGCAAAACCAATGCACAAAGCAATGCTTTGCATTCCACTGCGCTCGCCATCCTGAGACATAACATGTTAAGTGACAATATTTCCAGTAGTTACTCTCGCTATAATGTCCTTCAAACTAGAACAACAGTGCATTTACACTGGTGTTTAGCGGGAGAAAAAAAACATTATTCGCAAAACCTTTAATGTCATTTACTTTTTGCAGTTGAATCAGACATTATCATGTATTTTAATCATAAGCAAATCTAACGTGGTCTTTTCCTCAGATAATGATTTAATAACATTGACTCATAAACGTCAACTGTAATGTTTATTCATAAGAATACATAAGTAACTTAATAATATGAGAATGTTGTGAATACTCTTCAGTAATGCGTCATTTCGTTATGTATTATATTTTGTATGTCTAGCAGTTGTTAGTCATATTAATCGTTTGGTTTCTACGTCATATTTTGAGTACTAATTTTCGGTTTCCTATTAGAGGTTATGGTTTTAAATGCAAAAATAGAGCTTGTCGATTGAAAGGCCTAATTATCCCAATTTTTGGCAATCCGTAATTCCTTTCATCATTGATTCTAAATGAGAGCTTCCTATTTATCCATGAGTTTGGTTCATAAAAGATGTCTTACAAAATAAGGATAATGAATCCGATGCCTTTTAACAATATTTCACGTTTCCAAATAAAATTAAAACATTCTTTGTTGGCACAGGAAAGTATCCAAAACATTTGACTAATTGCTAATTTATATATTTTATTAAATAGAAATAAAACATAAAATGGAGAAAGCAATCGACGTGATACCAGAAGAAATAGAAGATGGAGAAAATGACGAATACGAACAAATCAACCAACTGTACAATGAATGCTTAAAATATTTACAAGAAAAATGTACCGATTACAAAGAAATAAAAGAAATAGATTCAATCGATCCAGATTACGAAGCAATACCCGAGAAAACAGACGAAGCGATAAACGAAATAATGGAGAATCCAGTGGCGAAATTTCTCGTGGAAAATGAATTGAAATCGATGGAGAGTTTAAACTCAGTGAGATCGGAGACGCGGTCTGAAAGATTAAGGAAGCTGTCGCAACAGCTGCCGAAGATCATCATCACAAACAGCAACATGAGTTTGAACCAAGTTGACGGGCAAGTAGTACTGCCTGTACCTCCAAAGACGAAGAAAAGATCTGTTAATTCTAAGTGAGTTTTTATCATACTTTCATTTTGATATGTGTATGTTATTAGTACATGAATACGTTAAGTGGGATATTCTTCAGTGGGCTTTATTTTTTAATTTTTAATTATGTATAATAAATTAAAGAGTATTTTTCATTTGATTTAGAACTCTATCTAAATGTCGCCGTAGATTTATTTTGGGGTGTTTTATGTTCAACAGTAGATATACTACAATTGATAGTAATAGGTAATTGCAGAATATTTACCATAAAACTGTATTTTGATGCATTTAAATATTATCAATATTTCCACGTATTTCAATTTCAAATCAACTTGAAATTCTGGTACCATAAAAAATAAAAATACCAATTACTTATGAGTAAATATTTCTCCTTCTAGCAACTTTCGAAACCCACCGACCCTTCGCAACAGGCTAGCTTATGGAGAGTTCCCTAAACGCCTGGTATCTAAGAATGGACTGGAGAACGTGGCTCTGATCTCCAACGTGCCATTCGAGAGGATACGACTCCTTAACGACACTTTTCACACTTTGGTAAGCTTCAAGAATTATATTTTTAGATCCAGAAATTCTGATTTACACGGGAGTTTTCCCTATCATACTTTAAAACGCGTTATATTTGCTCTTCGTGTTTGCTGTACACCTTTGCCAAATCAGTTTTATTATTAACGTAGAGAAGCAAATTTGTTTGTCTAACTTAATGACTTTTCGCGCTTTCTTACACATTTTACAAACACACGCAATTAAAACCACCGTTTCCATTAAAACCTTAACCTCACGTCACATAGGGAAAACAAAATTAATCCCAAAACTATCACGAAATTAATTTTAAGAATCTACCAATCCATGCATTTTTTCTCCCAGATTAACCTCCGCTGGCGTTGGATCGTGATCGGCACCGTCGTCGTCCACTTCGCAATCTGGTTGGTGTTCGCCGTCTTCTGGTACATCACAGCACTGGCTCACTATGACTTCGAGCCAGACCCGCCCAAACGCACCTGTGTTACTGGAGGGAAGGACTTTGTCACTATCTTCTTGGCTTCTGTAGAGGCTCAGGTAAGATTTCTTTTAAAAACTTGCTTTCATTTCGAGTATAAATAAGTCAAAGTCAACGCAAAACAAGTTGTTTAATATGAGATTGAGCCGTATTGCTGCCCTTTCTTCATACTTCTTCTGTAGCTTCTGTATCAGCCCATACACGTCCCACTGCAAAGCATAAGCCTCCTCTACAAAGTTTGTTTGAGAGTGGTTAGGCCATATAGACCACCACGCTAGCCTAGTGTTGGCGGACTTTAACTTAACTTAACAATATAAATTATTTCAAATCGCTATGGCATGCAGTTTTCCTGAAGATGTTTTCCTTCACGTTTCTCACGATGTTATATACATTATGACAAATGCTGTGCAGCCCAGATGCACCGACACGAGATGGCTATGTCTGGCCGGCTTACACAATTATGCTGGCCTGCATCCGGACATTACACAAACACTTGGTTGCTGGCCGGACATCGACCACCATACACATTGTGGTTACTTCTTCGTGCCAGCATGGAGAATACCAAATAGTTTTTCTCCCCGAGGCGCCAACGTGCCTATTATTTTTACCACCAGTCTACCTTCCTGTTGGTCTACTTGTCTAACAATAAAAGC
The DNA here is from genome assembly GCA_949752805.1 of Deilephila elpenor. Classification (NCBI taxonomy): domain Eukaryota; kingdom Metazoa; phylum Arthropoda; class Insecta; order Lepidoptera; family Sphingidae; genus Deilephila; species Deilephila elpenor. Next base: position 9,522,947 of record OX457118.1, on the reverse strand, counting down.
TATGTACCTTGAAATGCTTCCCGAACTCTACTCCTTATTTATGACCATCAAGACGTCATCCTGAAGTGGTGTCAAACTAACGCAATAGAGGAATTGCGTTGTTTATATGTCATTCACATTTGTACGGCCCGAATTATAAGCGAAGGGAGATGACACTATAGAAGCAAGCATTACAGTAACATTGCCTACGTAAGATAATTGTTTTTATGCGTACTCCACATGATATATAACCGATAACTGTGATCATTTGCGTTGTTTTTTGATTTGAGAAAACCTTTTAAGGTTTTTCATTACATATTCACGACTTAAGGCACGTATGTTAAGTATTTTGTAAACTCACACAAAGCCGATGAAGAATACAACATTTTAATACTATAAATCGCAACTTGCATCAAATATAGTCGAAAAACTCGTTTTCTCTCATACCTTGTACCACAAACAGCGTGGGAGTACTAAATGCACTGTAGTAGAATTTATCTATACAGTTATCCACAAATAGTACGGGCCAATTGGACCCCCCATTATCCGACACGGCCGAAATGAGGAATGACCTTCCTGTCACGAATAATGCAGTAATTGGCGACATTTCTAACTGACTGAGGAATGAGGATTAAGATCGACAGCCTCCGTAGAAGTTAGTTAGAGGTTGATGAAATTAGAAGCTGCGGGTTCGATTCCCGGGACAAATATATGTGCGACGTCAATATTTGTCAAGGGTATGTCTTTAAATACTCATATAGAGGTCAAAGAAGCATCAACAGCTTTAAAAATATGACACGAGGACGAAAGAAAGGAGGGGATAGTTAAAGATTATATATAAGGGCAGTCCCAGTTGTTCTATGTGTGTCATTGGTACTTTAGAGGACTCTACGCATTCATATTTAACACAAAACAGACCTAAACAAAATTTAAAACTTGATTAGTAGCAAACTAATATTTTTGTCAAACAAAACGTGCATTAACTTAACTTGAAGCCCGATTATTGACATTGGCAAAGGTGTGAAGTCACGATGTTAATATTTATTTAAAAATAAGAAAAGAATACTGTTTATTTCGATTATCATGTAGCGTAAAACACAGGTATTTGGTTTTTAAACGGTCCTAGAACTAAGACGGCAATCAACTATCAATACATGTAAAAATGTGAATAAGATAACAACAAACAATTATCATTCATATCATTAAGGTGGTGTCACTCGTATCTCACAAACCGTATTTCAACAGTAACCATAAATGATTGTCAATCTGACCCTTTTATCTCTACTTCTGGTGTTCCTCAGGGTTCGAACCTGGGACCTTTATTCTTTAACATATTTGTCAATGACCTCCCTGATATATTCCTGGATTCCAAAGTATATATGTTCGCAGACGACTTAAAAATAATAAAGGAAATACGAAGCACTGCAGACGTCTTGCTGTTACAGGAAGACCTGAATAGACTAGTTGCATGGTGCAACGCCAATCGTATGTTCCTTAATCCGGCAAAATGTCTCCATATTAAGTTTACCAGGAAACGAAATATCATAATTAGTTCCTACTCCATTTCCAATGTTATACTAAAAGAGGTTTCAACGATACGAGATCTTGGGATAACTATTGATACCAAGCTCCAATTTAGCCCACATATTACCAATATTGTAAATTCTGCCTTCCGTGCTCTTGGTTTTGTCCTTAGACAAAGTAGAGATTTTCACAAAATATCAACTGTAATAACACACTATAACGTCTATGTAAGAAGCAAATTGGAATACTGCTGTCAAGTTTGGGCTCCTTACTACCAAGTTCATGAGAATCACATAGAAAAAATTCAAAAGCGATTACTTAGACACTTAGCTTACAGATACAGAATACCCAAAACAATTGCATCTTATCGCAAACAGCTAGACTATTTTAAAATTAAACCATTACATATCAGGAGAATAATACTAGACCTTAAATTTCTTCATAAATTGTTCCACAATAAAATTGATTGTCCAGATATATTGTTGCGATTTAATATTAATGTACCTCGTAGACCACCACGGAAACCTTCTCCATTTTTCAGCATTCCTAAGTTCAAATCGAATCTTGGGAAGAACACTCCCATCGCGCGAATATCCCGACATTATAATGTGTATGCAAACAAGCTTAAGGAACTCGACCTTGTAACTAATAGCTCTTACACATTTAATAATATTTTAAAAGAAATGGTATAATATTTTAAACTCCTATATTGTTACGTGGTTGCTATTTACCTATATTTATTCTCTTTTTTATATTTTTTATTGTCTTTTTTGTGTTGTCTCGATGGCATGGTATTATGTTACTGTACCTACTCTTAAAATATTAATATTAATTTAAATGATAAATTTTATGTTTCTTGTTTTTGTTTTGTCTTATTCAAGTTTTATTAAAATGTCATTCAATTTCTATGGCTAATTTGATTTAATTCTGTTAATTTAATTTAATTAATTTAATTAATAATTTAATTTAATTCTGTTATGATTTTGTTGATTTTATATTGCTGTGTTACTGTATTACTAGTACTGTGATCTTTGTAGTTAGTTAAGTCTTAGCACTTAGGTAGTGGACTTATGTTGTTTTAGAAGTATGTCATTTTGTTACATTTATATTATGTTTACTATGATTGTCATTCACAGAGTTTTTAAGTTTGCGTTTTTACCTTGTTAATTTCACCTTAATTTTAATGTTAAGTCTGTCTAATACTCCTAAATTATATTATGCATGTTGTGACACCTGCAGGCAATGCTTTAAGCATGATGCCGAATCAATTATGTATTAGATTTAAAAACATTGTAATTGCCGTTGGATGTCCTCGAATAAATAAAATAAAATAAAAATAAAAATAAAAAATATCTTTACGTACCTAAAGTAACCTTATAATTTAATTTAAAAAAAATCTAGACGAAATCTTTACTACTCTCTGTCTTTTTCTGCACACACAGGAAGTTCACTGCTGAACATAGGACTCCCCAATGTTAGGTTTCAGCAATCAAACGCCAGTATATCTTGGAATTACTATATTTGTTACACTTGGAAAGCATTTCAGTACATCCAAACACAAAACGATGAGCGCGTTCTGCACAGGCGTTCGGTTCTGTTACCGCGTACGGTTCCGTTTTTGGCGCGTGTCTTAATTGGCGGTAATTTTGACATGTAGCTTTTAATATTGAGGTTCTACGCAAAGGTTTTAGTATTAAGGTTTTATGCAAACACGCTCATTACATAGCATGACATTAATTAATAATTGTTAATACCAAGGATCTCCATTGACCTGTTAGAAGTGACCTGCATCCTAAACATCCTTTATTTCTAACATAAAATAAATCCGCCAATCTCTATTGGAGCATACAACATACTGCCTCGGTGGCGTAGTTGTATTACGGTACGGTTACAAAGCTGAGGTCTCGGGTTCGAGTCCCGGGTCAGGCAAAGTGATATTGGATTTTTCTATTCATTATCAGTCCGGCGTCAGTAATTTGTGCCCGATATGGCGATAGACTCGCTACCTATCACATCGAGGGACGAAGCATACAAGGCGAAATGTGGGTGTCCTGGTGGCGCCTCTGCCTACCCCTTCGGGGATAAAGGCGTGAGTTTATGTATGTATGTGTATCTCTATTGGAGCATGATAGAGAAGGATCTTTGTCGTATCAAAGCTGATGTCACTTAAAATCAGTTGAGCTATTTGCTCGTTTGCCGGATGCATAAAAAGCTGTTAAAGTAAAATTAGTATAACAATGACAGTTAACACTGTAACGTTCCAGTTAAGTTGTCCTGTCTCGTTAAAGCTGATTAAAACGAGAGCGGGGGAAGAAAGCGGGCGGGTAATTGAGATAATAGACGGCGCCGGCGCTCAGCTGACTTGGAGTTTTTGTCCAAGTTAAATACTAAATTACTTGCACTCGTAGTAGTTTTTATTAGAACGTTATACATTGAATTTAGAGTAATTTTAGGAGTAAAATTCTAATTAGTTCTATTCAATGGCGTATTCATTTCCGTGATTGATACACGATAGTAGAAATCCTGTCACATTTTTTGCGCTTCGTTTCTGAGTTTGCCTGTGTACATCTTTTTTACCAATTTCGGTATGAACCAGGCACCTGGCTTTGCTGGACACTCTGCAATGCATTCCACGTTACATAAGGTACTCACTTTCAGATTCACTAATTTCGAATTTACACGGGATGAACCCGTAACGCAACACTTTGGCTCGGTATGAGGTGTCCTTAACCTCTGTAATACGATGGGCAAATACGAACAACCTACCGCAAACAGATACATATATAAATTAATACACCCAACAGCCACATACACAGTCCTGACCCCACACTAACATCGAATCATGTGTCGGTAGCAGAAACTACGAGAGACTTTTCGGTCTCACAAACACCCAGACCCGAAACAAATACTGTGGATAAATATTTGCTTCGATGCGGGGATCGAACCCGCGGCCTCTCGTTTCACATGCGGCTTCTTACCAACTGCGCCACGGAGACTGTCAAAACATGAATGTATATAGTTGGAGTGGAGACTATCCTTCACATCCGCAACTTCTGTGAGGCCGGAACAACACGTATTTAATAACACAAAGCACTGAAGCTCAGCGAGTCTTAGAGAATGCTCAATCTCTCCAAAATGTTTGGTGGCCTGTTAGTAACGGACCGGACGCGGCTGCGATCATGTTCAAGGTCGTTGGTTCAAATCCCAGGACACACCTCTGACTTTTCGGAGTCATGTGTGTTTTGATACATAGTCAATGACCCGCACTAGACCAGCGTGGTGAACTATATGATCTAACCCCTCTCAATCGTACTCTCGATTGTAGCGGAGGCGCGTGCCTGCAGTGGAACGTTTAAAGGCTGATACAGAGGAGCTATCATCCTTTATGAGGATATCTGTATAGTTGTAGTGACAAAATATCTCCAAGAGCTCAGATGCGAGTATAAAGACGAAGCTCACAATGCATTCTAGGTGTGACAATAGCGCATTTGGTTGTTGCAACGTCGCGACAATTTTGAAATGATTCCCATCCGGTGGACAGTGCGGGAAGCCAATGGAACAAGATTGGCGCAATTTGCCTTTAGGATGTTGAAATGCTAGTTCCACGTTAATGTTTACATTGTGGTGATTCCATTAGGATTATTGTTGTTTGTGAGGTGGTAGACTTTCGTAATTTCTTCTTTGATGTTAATGTATGGTTTGCTTAACGTTTTGTGACTTGTCCGTGCGTAGAATTTACTTTTGTTTTTACTTATAGATTATGTATGATAAGGTTTGAAATCGTGTTAGTAAAAAAGTGATTTAAATTGAGAATTACGAGATCTTCAATTAAATTTAGATAAAAAGTAAAAAAGTGCCTCGGTGGCCTAGTTGTACTATGGCGCGATTGCAAGGCTGAGGTCTCAGGTTCGAATCCCGGGTCGGGCAAAGTGATATTAGGCTTTTCTATTCATTATCGGCCTGGAGTCAAGAACTTGTGCCCGATATGGCGATAGGCTCGCCCCCTATCACATTGTGGGACGGAACACACCTGGCGAAATGTGGGTGTCCTGGTGGACCTCTGCCTGCCTTTCTGAGAGGTGAATTTATGTATATAACTATGTAAAAAAGAAAAATAATGTTGCAATTGACATCGAGAGGCTGACAATAATTATTTAATTTCAAAAATAGAGATATCAATTACCTTAGTGAAAATAAATAGATTTAATTACATAAGGTAGGCAGCGACTTTGTTGTGCTGGACCCCTGGCACTGCGAAGGTCTCTGGGCAGCGGTAGCCGCTTACCATCAGGCGGACCGCTAGCTCGTCTGCCTATAACGGCAATAAAAAAATTAAAAAAACTTGGATGTTTTCAAGCATCAGTGATTAAAACTTTATACGGTTTATTTAAAGCTACTTAATGAAGCTTTTTAGACAAAAATAAGAAGGGCAATATTTAAATATGTATTTCCTCTTTTTCAGACAACCATCGGTTTTGGAGATCGCGCTATTGACGAGGAATGTCCGGAGTCTATATTCCTTTTTATCATGCAAGTAAGTTATGATAAAACAAATCAACTTAATGGTTTCTTAGATTTATCTGAATGTTACACATTGAAATCAAACTAATTAAATTGTAACAGTCACTGAGCGGACGAATAATACCTCAGTCCGCCCCGTAACCACGAAAGCTGTAAAGGAATCGAAACGTCGGGAAGTTACAAAATGTAAAAATTAAACCGATCCGCTATAAAATCTGTAAAATTAGTTTTATTTCAACACATAAACTTATTTCACACTGACTGATTAACACGAATATCAGCTATCTGGATCGCTGTCCATCGATCGATCCCAATAGATGGACCAATCATATTATGAATTATGAAAAATGTTCAACACGACCGCATTTCATTTAATTGAATTGTTTAATTTTCGCTTTCAATCCTTAGTTAGGGATCAGGATTGGATTTTAATTTTATTCGTAATAATTCATAAATTCCTAAACCAATATCGTTTACAAAAAACTTTAAACTCTTAATATTCCTGATTCCTACTATAACATAGTTCATCACTAATGGCCTTATTCATAGACAGTTTTAAAACCTATTTTAGTTATCGTGTGTTTTGTCTTCTTCGCGCAAACTAAATTCAAGAGTCTTTCGAAACGGACAAAGCATTCGATAACTAAAATAAGTAAAACTGTCTATGGATAAGGCCATAAGATAGGTACTATTTATATACATACATAAACTCACACCTTTATCCCAAAAAGGCTAGGCAGAGGCGCCACCAGGACACCCACAGTTCCCGACCCATGATGTGATAGGGGGCGAGCCTATCGGCATTTCGGGCACAAATTCCTGACTCCGGGCTGATAATGCATAGAAAAACCCAATATCACCTTGCCCGACCCGGGATTCGAACCCGAGACCTCAGCTTTTGTAGTCTACCATAGTACAACTCCGCCAACGACTATTAAGAACAAGATACTATTTATATATTTTCAGCTAATACTAGGCACTGGGCTGTCCGGAGTATTAACTTGCGTGGTATACGCCAAGCTGACTCGACCCGAAAAACTGTCACGAGATGGCGTTGGTTTCAGTAAAAAAGCTGTGGTGAGCATCGTGTCATTCGTCAGTCATTCGTGTTATATATTTTCAATGCTTAGGTCCTTTGCGGCAACTAACTTTGATTCTTTGATTTTGGTTATTTCAACGTCATACATTTGTGATGCCAACCTGTTTGAGGAATAATTTAAATGCTTAACATTTTTTTTTTATACTAGGTGATATTGCTAAGTTATGCGAACAGGCGTCTTAGAAAACTGCTGTTTTTTTTATTGTTAGTATAAAATTGTCTGTTGTATATTTATTCTATACGCTTTATTTTCTATAAATCATGCTGGCTTTTAACTTAACTTTTAGTAATAAAACACCTTTGTTAAAATCAACCGCTTTTCTATACTATAATCCGTAGTATAATTTAAATGCTTACAAAAATATTATCGGCCTTATTCATAGATAATTTTAATACCTATTTTAATTATCGAATGTTTTGTCTTCTTCGCTCAAACTGAATTCAAAAGTCGTTCGAAAAGGACAAAAAAATCGATAACTAAAATAGGTTTTCAAATTGTGTATGTATAAGGCCTTTAGACTAACAAATAAATAACCCAAATAACCCAAAAAGAGTCCAAAATTACATTTAACTTATGGCCCAACAAACAAAAAAGAAATAATAATATACAATAATATATTTATTTGCATCATATTACAGGCATACAAAACACTTAAAATAAATCGTATGACAATATTTAAGTACTTAGGAAAAGTGTTTGATTAAACTCTGTTGCCCAAATAAAGATTTAACTTGTGGCATGGGCACCAGTAACTGATTAAATGATTCTATACTGTTGCTTTTGGATCATATTATGGCAATGATTTCCAGATCAGCATGCGTGACGGTCGCCTATGCCTGATGATGCGCGCCTGGGACCTCAACTACGACCACATCATCAGCTCTGAGTTTACTGCGCATTTCGTCAGCACGCGCAAGTATGAAATCAGCAATATTTTTCATGTAAATTGAAAGTATGGATGTTAAAAGATTGTTACTGTTTTGTTCTTATATTGATGGTATTATTTTAAACATTACTTAATATTTGATAATTATTCAAAGATCATGAAAAAGATTCTTAGGTTTTAATAATATTTCTATTTCTTCAAAGTAATTGTTTACCAATTATATTTTTTTAACTACTTTGATAACAATTAAAAACTTTTCTGTATTTATTGGTCAATATCATGCTCTATACAACTCTAAAGATGAAGAAGTGGTATCGTCATTCCCGTCGTTTCATTGTGGAATCTTATGAGAAATGTTGGTCCTTCAAGCCGGATTTATTTAAACCCTCCTATTTCCAGGACCAAAGAGGGCGAGGTGCTGAGGTACTACGCGCAGACCCTGCCTCTCCAGCAGCGACAGTTTCTGCTGTGGCCTGTGACCCTGGTCCATGTAATAGACCATAACAGCCCTCTGTATAAATATACTCCGGAGAATATTAGTAATGGAAGGTAAGTAAGATAGACCAGATTGTAGAGTATTCAAGATAGTAGTCAAGATTCTCTCGATTGTAGAATAGGCCCGTGCCTTGCAGTGGGACGTATATGGGCTGATATAGAAGATAGACAAGTATTTTGGGAAATTAAACGAGTTATGTATTTGACCGTTAGGTCAGACAAATATTATCCTGAAAGTATTGAAAAACTGCTTTCAGAAAAAATAATCACATATATGGTCCTGACCCCATATTTAGATAAATTAAGTCTTGTGTCGTGGGTATCAGAAACTACGCGAGATTTTCGGTCTCTCAAACACCCAGACCCGAGACAAATACCTGTGGGTCTTACAATATTTGCCTCAGTGCGGGGATCGAACCCGCGGCCTCTCGTTTCACAGCCGGCGTCTAACCAACTGCGCCACAGAAGCTGTCAAATTATATGTAATACAATGACTATATTATATTTTTCTCGGAACATAAAATCACATCTGCTGACTTACGTAAGATCTTTAGGCATTGATGATGATGTATTCCTAGCCGTTTTCGGCCTCGGCGACTATTACATTGAACACAAGATTTTTTTTTTTTTTTTTTTCTTTTTTAATTAGGACTTTGATGTTCCGTCCTCTCATGCGCTCTTGCGTGGCTTATGTACCCTAGCTTGTTAGTAAAAGTACGAGCGCATTTTGGGCATGTTAACACCCCGCTGACGTAGTTGTAGTTAATGGCCACAGGTGGTCGGGCCTTTAGCTCGTCTCGTTTTTTGTCGAGACCTTCGCGACGCTCAGTTTCAAAGCCGTCTACCTGAACCTGAACGAGGCGTCTCCATTCAAGGCGTTGTTCTGCTTTGGCCTCCCAATCAGATGGATCTATTTTGCATCTCTTCATGTGTCTCTTCAGAACATCCTTATATCTTAGGTATTGGCCACCGCGTTTACGCTTACCATACTGGAGTTCTGAAAAGAAGATGCGTTTCGCCACTCTACTCTCTGACATGCGAGACACATGGCCACACCATCGCAGTTGTCGCCTCATCAGATACACCTCAATGCCGCCAATGTTTGCGCGCCTCAATACATCTGTATTCCTGATGCGGTCAGACCATCGGATGTTCATAATGTCTCGGAGACATTTATGGTGAAATCTGTCGAGTGTGCGAATGTGTTTGCGATAGGGGACCCATGTCTCTGAAGAGTACAGGAGGTTGGGCAGTACCACTGATCTATAGACGCTGACTTTGGTGGAAAGTTTCAAATCGTGCGACCGGAAGACCTTACCTCGTAATTTGCCATAAGCGGCAGCGGCAGCACCTATTCTGCTGTTAATTTCAGCATCCAGGTCATGTTTTGATGTTAATGTGCTACCTAGATATTTGAACTTTTCCACACAATTTAAAATATCTCCTCCACCAATGCGTATGTCAGGAGAGGGGTAGTCGGAAGCATTAACGACCATTACTTCGGTCTTTCTAATATTGATTTTTAGGCCAAATTTAATGCATGCTTCATCCAACCCAGTCATTAGATTTTGAAGGCCATTGGGCGTATCGGCAACAAAACACAGATCATCAGCGTACATCATCTCAGCTATTGTGGCAACAGACACCTTTGTGCTCGATTTAAGACGGGACAAATTGAAAAGACCACCATCTATTCGAAACCGACATTAGGCATTAGTACTACTGTGATCAAACTGGGCTATTCCCACACTACCATAAGATAACAACAGAACAACTTTATCAATTCACACACATATTTTTTTAGCTACGAAATTACAGTGAGTTTAAAAGGCGCTTCTGCTTCGATGGGAACATTTACTCAAAGCCAGACCTCGTATCTACCACGAGAAGTCGTCTGGGGACATCGTTTTCTACCAGTTGTTAAGTATGTATCTGTTATTATTATTTTTTTTATTAAATGTGCATTTAAATTTTAAACACATTAAATAATCAGGATATTATTAAAAAACAAGGAACGGCGAGAAAAAATTTAGCCATCAAAAATCTTGAAGAAAACCAAAAATCTAATCACAGTTACAAATACATGAAACATATCAAAAAGTGCGTTACATTTCACAATTATTATTGTTATTGTTTCAATAAATTTTTAAGTGCGTGGTGGCCTGTTGTTAACAGACCAGACACGGCTGCCTTTATACTCGGTCGCGGGTTCAAATCCTCTGACTTTTCGGAGTCATGTATGTATTGATAGTCAGTCATCACGCACTATAACGGTGAAGGAAAACATCGTCAGGAAACCTGCATACCGTAGCGATTTATAAGAATTCTATATTTCAATATTATGTAAAGTCCACCAACCCGCACTAGGCCAGCGTGGTGGAGAATATGGCCTAACCATTCTCAATCGTACCCTTGATTGTAGAGTAGGCCCGTGCCCTGCAGTGGGACATATATGGGCTGATAGAATACAAAATTTTAAGCAGTCTGGATAGAGGGTAATGGTAGATTTTGACTATAATTCAAATCAATATTACTGGTTTCAGGTATGATTGCAGAAAACAGCAGTACGTGATAGATCATAAAAAGCTGGATACTACAGATCCAGTCGACACTCCACACTGCAGTGCCAAAGAGTTATATAGGTAAGTTAACAATTGATTTTTATTGCATGGAAAAGGTTAATTACTATACCTATTTCAAAGGTGACAACGAGGATGCATGAACGAAATTATGGGAGTACAGACGAAGAAAGAAATGTAAGGGATAAACACGAAACGTTAGAGAATATTATATTCGGCAATGTCGCTAACCCAACAGCATGAAAGCTAAAATAGTTATTCAATGTCAGTTTTCTGGACAGGGACATTTAATGTACTCGGCTCTAAAATTTAACATATACATACATAGTAATACAAAAATATACCGGACGTCGATTAAAACCGATCTTTGATTAATTACATACATACATACATAAACTCACGCCTTTATCCCCGAAGGGGTAGGCAGAGGCGCCACCAGGACACCCACATTTCGCCTTGTATGTTCCGTCCCATGATGTGATAGGGGGCGAGCCTATCGCAATATCGGGCACAAATTCCTGACTCCGGGCTGATAATGAATAGAAAAATCCAATACCACTTTGCCCGACCCGGGACTCGAACCCGAGACCTCAGCTTTGTAGCCGTACCGTAATACAACTACGCCACCGCTATTTTGTTTTATGTACAATGTATCGAAAGTTTATAAATTATCGAATATATTATTATCGGTATGCCATTTCAATATTTTTTTTTGTATCCCGTGGCTCCTTTTATGTACATAATTTTGTTTTCAGAAATACGAAAGATGACTGCGATCCTCCAGTCTGCCCCGGAACTCCAAGCAGCTTTAGCGAGAAGATATCTGCCTTCCAGTTAGAAAGGTCATCGTCTTTTAGAAGGAAAAAGACGTGATTTGTTCTAATTCTTGTACATATTTCCATTTTTTTACAAATATTGTCTCACACTAGGTTTACTCTTAGACTGAGAGCCCGTGGCCGCCAGACATTCATCATTTTATAAAAGTATGTCTGCGCATACCTCTGACATAGGCATAATATCCTCTATATAAATTTTATATATGTTGTTAAGGCAACTATCAAAACGTGTTTCCTTAGCAGCCGGACACTTTTAATGGTTCTTTCATCTTGCCAGACACATTAAAGCTGATAACTTACAAAGCCATCACGATCGGAACTTCATTATAGCTGATCGTGTGATGCCTATGTCAGAGACTTGCGCAGACAAAGTTACAGCTTTTATATAATGACGAAAGTCTGGCGGCCACGGGCTCTAGGTCTATTTTGTATGTAGTTATTACAAAAACCAAGTTCTGCTTGCCCAAATATGCAATTCCGGTCATTTTAAGACTGTCAATATATTTATCTGCGCTGGAGTCGAACCTCCAGTTAGTTAATGTCTTAAATGCCATGCCGTTTCATCATCGTATTCGGAATTGTAACATTATAACTCCAAAACTAATTTGTTGGATTTTTACAATGTTTTACGGAAGCTGTATAAAAAAATATTGTTTAGAATGTACTCCAATGAAATGTTCATTTACAAGATATTTGAATCGTGAATAATACACATGTGAAAAGTAAACGAAACAAGAAATTCCATCAGCAACATAAAAACACAATTTTAAAGTTTTGTTTATTTAAACTACGATTCATATTTCAAATCTGTCTCGCGTATTAGAAGTTGAACAAATCCTAGACCACTTTTCATAGAGGATAAATTGCTAGATTTTTCCCTACATCTAACATTATCAAAGTTGGTATTCACTGTAAGAAAGTTCACTCACTTTCTACCAATACTCAAATAATATATGAATAATGCGAGGCTAAACTATGAATAATTAAATAAATACGTCTAAAAGTCACATACATAGTCCTAACCCCACATTAAGATCAATTAATTCTAATGTTTCTCTCTTGTAAAAATGTCTAGTTTAACAGCCTGCGTCTCACCAAATAAGCCATCTTTTTTGCTTTAATTTGTCACTTTCCCATTCAATATACTTTAGTTCCTCCCAAAGCACAAATATAAATTTTTATGACGTCATTTTTTATACCCAAGTAAAAATCAGTAAGCTAATTTTAAAAGTAATTTAATTACGTCAAAATTCTATTACGACACCCCTTTCTTCCCCTCCGTTACATTTGAGTAAGCACCCCTGGTGTGACGTCACTTACATAATATAGGTCAAAGAACTTTGAATTAGGTTATTTTTAATGTTGTTTTATAGTATCGTTGTTGCTATAAGTTTCTCAACGTAGATGGGGAAAGGGAAGAAAAATGGAAACTTATAAATATAACTTGAGCTTTCGACAATTTTGCTCTTAGAATGAAGTAAGGCAGTTTTCTAATACCACCCGGTCGAACCAGCCCACGCATCTAATCCAACTCCTGTCCATTAATTGTCCACTAATCTCATCAAACCACATGTTATAACATCATCATCATCAGCCTTTAGTGTCCCACTGCTGGGCAAAGGCCTCTTCCCTTTTCTTCCAGATTTGGCGGTCTTGCGCAATTTTGGGCCAATCCTGTAGAAACCTGTCGATTTCGTCTCTCCACCTACGCCTGGGTCTACCGCGACGTCTTTTTGGGTGGTCCGAACGCCACTCAGTGGAGATTTTTGCCCACTGCTGTGGTTGCATACGGCAGACGTGACCGGCCCACTGCCACTTCAATTTTGCGGCTCTCGAAGCTACATCTATAATTTGAGTTTGTGAGCGCAAATGGGTTTTGCAGATTCTGTCTGTTAATTTAACCCCTAGTATGCTGCGCTCCATTCAGTTTTGAGAGACATTCCTCTCTGTCATGTACATACAATACATACCTACATATATTATATGCCATGCATCATGGCTCTACCATTTTCACATTACGCCGATCTTACTTACCAAAGTAAACGTCAACCCATTGCTTTGTTTTTTATGACAGTTATAAATGTTAATTCCATTCTTGTTTAAACTCGAAAATATTTTCTGCTCTTTCTTCATATTTTTACATTTTACGATTGCATTCCATGCAGCTAAAAGTTGTTATATTTCATGTATGATTCCAAATGATTTAAGTAATAAGAATAATTTAATTTTATATTTATACCAAATAGCATATTAATAAATTAGTTGTCTGTTATTTGTTTTATTCTTTACGGACTTCAAAAAGGAAGTTCTCAGTTCGAAATATAAGTATGAAATAATCGCGAGATACTCTGATTGTATAATACTTTGATACTCTTTATGGTAATTCGTAGTGAAACTAAACATACGTTGTTCTTAGATATAACAAAAAAATAATATTTTGTTACTTTCGCCTTAATGGTCTGGTAAATGGAACTTTAAGAACTCATTTTGTGAGTTATTAAGTTTGAAAAATTTCTTATATATGACCCAGGACAGAAAGCTGTTCTCGGCTTGACGTCGTGTTAAATTTGGTCAATCTTTGTAATTCTAATTTTAATGATTGAATAACGTATGTTACTGGCTATTTAACCGGAGAAGTAGTTAAAGATTGTTGGATCTACGACAATGGCTCTACAACATATTCAACAGTTCTGCTGGCTCTACCCCGTCTGAATTTAATATAACTATTTATTAAATAAAATACTTTGTAAAGAACAAAAATATAAAAATATCATCATTTATTTATTTCGATGTTATTTATGTCCTCTAAAGGGCGTCATATTTATTGCAGTCAAATATCCTTGAACCTGTGCACGCTCAAGACGTTTCTAACAATACCTAATTTATCAAAATGTAATAAGAAACTTCAAGTTATGTGAAAACAAATGAACATAAGTAATAAATAAATACACCCAGCAGTCACATACATAGTCCTGACCCCGTACTAAGATCGTGTCTTGTTTCGTGGGTATCAGAAGCTACGAGAGATTTTTCAGTCTCACAAACACCCAGACCCGAAACAATTACTTGTGGTTCACACTAACATTTGTCTAGTTGCGGGGATTGAACCCGCGGCCTCTTGGTTCACAGCCGGCGTCTAACCAACTGCGCCACGGAGGTTGTCATACATATATTCATGCTAACACCATAAACTATTTGGTTTCACTAGTCAGGTAAAACACACAAACTAGTTCCCAAACTTGGTCAACATGTATAACAACATTGTCGATTCCTGTTCTTTTCTATTTCGAACATTAGAATATTTGCAATGTGACGCAGAACATCTGAACAATCAACAATCTTAATTATCGCCAAGAAATATGACATAAAAATATTTGCAAAGCCATTCTAGGGCACGGCGCGATTGAAAACGCGACAATATAGTTATCTTGGATAAAGGTGGGAACCTTATCTAAGATAAAGACATTGACTGATACGTTGTGCCGCCCCATTCATCGTGAAGTGAACAAGTGTACAGTGATTTAAATTTTAAATAATAACAAATAATGCATGTGCGCACGTGGTGTTCTAAATACTCAGGATAATAAGTGCTACAACATTTTAAGGAATCGAAGAAAAAGTTTACAGTAAGTCTCAAAATACACCAGTATTTACTGATCGACTACTTTCAGTTCATCGTTCCGTCTCATAATATTATCTTCACAAACCTGGATCGCTTTCTCAAGCTTCTATCTCATTAAATTCTATCATCTATTCCTATTAAATTAAAACTTACAGAATCAAGACACTCTACTATCAAAACAAACATGGAAATCGACCCAGAAAGACGAGGCAGCCGAAGTAGGGCATTGGAAAGATCTCTTAGTTACTCAGAAGCTATTGGAAATGGCTCTGGCAGATCTTCAATAGAAATCCCGAGAATGACGCACACAGATGTCTACACAAACGAAGAATTGAAGAAACACTACCGCATCTCGCAGACATATGTAGAAGGAAAAGAAATTAACTTCCCTTCAGCTGGTATACATATTAATATGTCGGAAATTCCATCTAAAATTGAAGTGTTAGCTTCCTCCCAATACTCCAGTGAAGACGAACACACAGACCCTGGTCTGATAATGTCTATAGATATGGATGAAAGTGTGGGTAGTTCAGAGAAGAAACCCCTTTCCGATGCTTCTACACAGCCTATGGTTGGTTCTGATGTAACCCCTGATATTTATGATAGGATTGAGCGAGCTGACAGTGTTTTCGATGATCAAGGGACTATTGGACCGTCTGCTGTTGGATATTCAACGCCTTATAGTAAACGGAAGAGAAGAGGAACTAGGCATCGGTAAGTGCACTTTGTAATATAACTGTAAATAGAATACTCAGTCATTTGGAAATTTCCAGACTAATAAATACAAAAAATACATTCTCATTTGTAGACACTAGGCTAGAAAAGCTATGAGGATGATGGAATGTCATGACGAAAATTACGATATTGATCCCAAGGCACACCTCTGATTTATCTATTTAATCGTCCTTTACCTACAACCCAGATATATGTATAATTGAAGGTTGAATCTAGATTTTAAAATAACTATACTAATAATTCATTTAAAAAAACACAAGATAGGGCACGGCAGGAAAGGTAATGCGTAGTTAACGGAATTTTTAATTTTTTTAAGCTGTATCGTATTTTCGTCCTTCGATTGTTATTTATGACACAAATACAAGTGAATCGTACCTATAATCTACAATATTTATAGAGAATTCGGATAAGATAATCTAGGTATGAAATCACCGCTAAGGCGTAGATTGAATCAACAAGTTATTTCTTATTTACTCAATACAATGTATATTTATTTAAAACATTATGACTATATTGACAATAGACATATTTATATTATTACAAGATATAATAATATGTAATCTCAGTAGTTTACAGAATGCTGGAAGACCGATGTTCAGCAGCCGGCTCACAGTGGCTGCTATGCTAGCTCAATAGAGAAAACCTAATTTCTCCTTTACCGATGATTTCAGACGCAGGCCAGGTAGACCCACTCGATCTAGACGAGCTGTGTATAAAAATGGTGATGAGAATGTACCGATACGCAGGAATATCCCTTCAAAAAGCATTAAGTACATGAGAGATCTCGTCAATACAGTGGTGAGTCATTGTTTACCGCAATAAATATTAATATATTGATTTTTGTTGAATACGCTCATTTCTAATAGTGAAACGTGCATGGGCTGATGTAAAATTTACGGTTTAAATATTAGTTTTGTTCGTCTTCTATTCCTTACAATAATTGTCTAAAGACGATACTTTCTATCAAGCGAGTTCTTTTCTCATCTCACTATTATCATTAATGAAAAAAGAATTTGCAAAGAAGAATAAATGGTAACTGAATTGAACCGTTTTTCAGATCAACAGCAAATGGCGGTTCATAATTATTCTGATGGTGATCGCTCATTTCGTGTTTTGGTTTATTTTCGCTGCAATCTGGTACGCCGTGGCGACCTCATACGCTGATGACATCGGAGACGGCAAGATGCACTGCGTCACCGGGACTTCTTCCTTCGCTGGTCTGTTGCTGATGACTGTAGAGACTCAGGTAAGGTTAGATAAATAATTCAAATGAGGGGAGCTGAAAATGTTTGCTTTCAGTTATATGCACAGTTCCTTTAGTGGTGGAAACTCAAGAATCGCATTGATAGGCAAACTTACAGGTCAATGGTGTACCTAATAGACATTACATGAATGGAACAGAATAGGTTGTCTAACCTATTGATTCAAAAATAATTACAAGAATGTTCCTTGTGTTGCTAAAAGAGATATCATACAAAATTGTACGTTCCTTATAAAATGTCATAAAAAAAAATCTCTATAGTTTAATCAATTAATTACAGATGACAATAGGTTATGGTGTACGATATCCAAATGAAGAATGTCCTGAAGCCATCATCATTATGGTTTTCGAAGTAAGTATCATATCTCATGAAATAAGCATATTAAAAAGAATCGAGAAAGTTCGTTGGAGAGAAAATGATGCGTGAGAGAGGTCACGAGCCCGAATACTGAGGATTACGATGCAAAAAGAGGAGGAGGAAGCATATTCTAAGGAAGCCCATATAACCTTATAATTCAGTTGAAGAAAGACCTTATTCTGATTCGTATTCTATTAATTTTAATGCTTTGCTTTCTTAGCGAGTCTATACTAATATTGAAAATGGTCATTAAAGATAAACATATGATTTCAGATTGTGGCCGGAACGGCATTATCAGGAGGTCTGTCAAGTTTACTGTTCACCAAATTAGTGAGACCCAACCGCCACGTCTCATCAGTAGGCTTTAGTAAGAAAGCTACGGTAAGTTTACCACGCCATGACCGTTATTATTATTATTTCATTGTCACGGAATTATTGCTATGCATCTGCTGACAAAATAGTGCTGTTTTAACTGAAAATCAACTGGTGGACTAAAAATGGAATAAAACTCAAAAATCATATTATATTCTTGTGGTTTGATTTACACTGACTATATTAGATTAATACCTCACAATATTTTAGGATGGCTAGAGGAATAAGATAGTTTATTGATGACACTGCTACAATTATTGTGTTTTAGGTTTGCCTCCGTGATGGTCAGCTATGCTTACAATTCAGGGTGTGGGATCTACTGCATCTGAACATTGTTGGAAGTACGATCACCGCTTACATGCTGAAACCTATTAGGTAAAGTATTTAATTGTTACTCCTACATAACATACATACATAAACTCACGTCTTTATCCCAGAAGGGCTAGGCAGAGGCGCCACCAGGACACCCACATTTCGCATGTATGTTCCGTCCCATGATTTGAGAGGGGGCGAGTCTGTCGCCATATTGGGCACAAATTCCTGAATCCCGGCTGATAATGAATGGAAACACTCAATATCACTTTGCCCGACCCGGGATTCGAACCCGAGACCTCAGCTTTGTAACCATACCGTACTGCAACTACGCCGCTGAGGCAGTCCTATATCACATTCCTATATGTCAGGAATTGGAACGAAAGTAATTTAATTGTTACAGAATGAGATTTTTGCTTTAGTTCGAATGTCTATTCGATTAAGTACATCTACCAACCATCATTACTTATACAAAGCTTCGATATTTATGTGGTGGATATAAGAACAGTTAAATATTTTCATTGTCAACAAATGCAGACGTTCAGATAGTAGAAGGCTATAATGCCTTGGTTAAAGCACAGGATTTACATAATCTGATACTGACTTTTTCCATTTCAAAAAGAAGTAAGTAATTACCCCCAAAGTCTGATCAAGATTTGGTAGACACGAAGTAAGATTATAATCTTCAGTCCAAATACTTACAAGGTGGTAAAGTTCATTGATTATACAATATATTTTTAGGACCCTAGAAGGCGAGATGGTCCACAACTACATCCACCAGCTGGAGTTGAAGGAAGCCAGGGCCTTCCTGCTCTGGCCCATTACGGTGGTGCATGTTATTGACGCTGAGAGTCCTTTGTACGACTTCTCTGCTCAGGATATGATGGACTATAGGTTGGTTTTATGGGTCTTTAAACTATTAAGACTGTTTTGCAATGCATTGTCAGTTAATTAAAGACCTGGCTCTTGATAAACCATTCATAAAAAGAGTGTTAACTATATTACATCCACCGCTTGTGGCTAAAACGAAAGCCACGATTCGTGGTGGTAGACTTTTTACCAAGACAACGAATACGACGACGCAATAAAAAGAGACGTTTCTTAATATTCCACTAACTGAATTAATCTTGCCTGAAGTCAGCAAAATTTGTTTTTTTTTTAAATCAAAAGTAGAATAGATAACCATGGTTTCTCATTTATATGGGATTATTAGCCAGATTTTCTGCCATTCAAGTGAGGGTGCAGTTATGAATAAATGTTCATGGGACTCCTTAGAATAACATTATAAAGCATCCCTTTTATTGCAGGTTTGAGATCGTGGTGTGTCTAACTGGCTCTTCAAAGAATATGGGAACTGTGACACAAAGCAGAACATCCTATTTATCAAAAGAAATTATCTGGGGATATAGGTTCAAGAATGTATTGAAGTAAGTACCTAACACTACTTGAATATTATTCTTCCTCGTACTCTCTACTTCTCTTTCTTCAGGACAAAACTTATTTTCAATATTCGATACACAACAGTCCTCTTTTGGAAATAATCCTTATTGCAATTTTCGACATTTCCTATTCATCATTCTTTACTAAGTTATTCTCTCAAGAGTCACTCTCATTCTTGCAAAATTATTCGCTCCATCTAGCATAAGGGGTCAATATTTTACCAAAGAACAATGGCAACTTCCCATACATTGTTTTGATTTAAATTAAAATTAAACGTCTTTACATGAAAAAATCTCGTTAGGTTGAGTGTTTTTTTCTAATTCAATATATGTAAGAATTGTTGTTAAAGAAAGCAGAGAAATATTGATATTCATGTTTGATTTTTAATATTTATACGCCTACGTCAAATAATGACTACAATGGCTGACCGTGCTATGACGTATTGTAATATAATTCATGAATATTAACTGAATTCATGCAACGAAAACGTCAAAACTCAAAAGTCTGTCATGAACTTTTCTAGCGGGCGAGATGTCAATCGACTATTTGCTTTGATTACTAGTCCTTTTGCCAGAATCACACCATACTTTTAATGTATTTATATTTTAATATAGAAAAAATATAAAAATAGATTGTTTGAATTGCATTGAACAAATATGGAAATCCACGAGGCGGCGTTTAAAAAAATTAAATGCAATATAGATTTTTGACATATATATCATTGTGATATTTGTTATTGAGAAAACAAAGATAGTTACTATTACTTTAGCAAGCAAATAAAATATCGATTAAGCATCATTAGTTACATAATTAATTTATCTGACGAGTTGCGATAGTTTGACAATGTTATACAGAAGGACAAAGTTACCTCGATTTACAGTACTTGACTATGGTAAACTATTTTAGTCTAATAAATATGGAATGGCAACATTAAGCCAATAATAGTTTATAAACCCGGAATTACTCAAATTACTTTCCATTTTAAGGATTTTTTTCACCCGCCTTGTATAATTCATTTGATTATTTGATAAAACGTAGAAAATTATTAGATCTTGTTTTGTATATATGTCACTTAAAGACGCTCAAATTAAGATCAATCAAGAATTCGCCATTGTTATTTGTATTCTACAGTCTCCAGTACAAGTTATATAAACATTACGTCTATTTCCAGCTACTCAAAAGAGCACGAAGCTTACACCATAGCTGTCGAAGACCTGGATTCAGTTGAGCAAGTGGACACTCCGCTCTGCAGTGCCTGTAGACTTAAAGAAGTAGTTGAAGACATCACAGTTTCCTCCAACGTCCTCACTCCTCCCTCTACCACTCCTACAAACCTCTCTATCAGTCCAGAGGAATCAACTTTATCCAGACCTGGAGAGTCTTTGCCTTCCTCTCCAACCTTGGACAGAATGGCTGGTACCCAAAGAAGTTTTGGGTGGAATTTCCAGAGATTCCAGCCTGAGAAATATGTAAATGCTGAATTGCCGAAAAAGATTGAGTGAATCTTCTTCTTTTTGTTTTCTTGAGTTAGTCCTGGACAAACTCACGGTCTTGCTCAATCTTCTCTATTCAAAAGACTTTACGATGCCTAATGAATATTGTTTCTGTTCATTAATACTCCTTTTCTAAATGGCAAAAATATTCAAAACAAAATGATTACTCGGCATCTGATGTTAAAATAAGTCTGGATTGGGTATTCAACTCTTGCCGGTTGACTTCATTATGCCGGCCTGCTCAAAACTACACACATAACTATAAGCTTTTAGGAAAATACATGAGCATTGTTAATTAACACCTTTAATAAGTTTGTCACCTTAGGCACATGAATATCCTAAAACCGACATTTCTTTCATCAATTTACAATAGCCTTTTACAATACGAGTAGGCTTGAGAAGAAAAATACATTTGATTTAGTTGAACTAAATATTTGATACAAATTTACATGCGTTTATTGTACACTGCAAATAAAATATATATTGTACATTTGTGTATAGATTGTATAAGTGTAGCCGAATTACTCATTAAGAAAATAAATTATATAAACATTTGTGCATTATTATTTTTATACCGTTTTATTCAGTGGTACCAATATTTTAACTAGTAATGTTCTAACATCACTTTAACAGCCGTATTATTGCCACATTTACGTTTAATGCCAATTAAATTGTACCTTAGTATAGATTATCTTTGTAAAATTTACACTTAGTAATTATTTAATTGCCATTAAATCTCTCTGTGTGTAGTAAGACTCACATTGGTGTTTCAAATGACTAACTTAACGGTTTCGAACCCAGGACCCTCGTGTTCACGAGCAAAACGTGCTACTTCTAAGTCAATGAGATGTGGTAAAATTTTGTTACCAGATAAATCCCATATCTAATCAAATCTCTAAGGATTTTATAGCACTACAAATAGTTCCATTATTTTTATGTTCAGCCCCATTTGTAAGATACAAAAATCAATAAAGTGTACCGTATCTCATATTTTACGAATCTAATAAACCACCCCCAAACGGGGTCGTTCACCCGACACGCGTACGGGTTCATCGACCTCACCCCTGACGCTACGGCTATCTATTTTTTCAACCCCAAGGGTCTCGGATCAAATATTAACAGAATGGGGATATCTAATACATTGGCGTTTTGGAAAGTCACGTTTTGGTGCGGTCCCCAAGGAATACATTCGGGGTGCATCGTTAATCCAGAAAGAAAGAATTCAGGAATATTGACATGTATTGTACAATATTTTATGGTCAGTGCTATTATAAAACAACTGGCGGTACGACCCGGCTTTGCCTATGTTCATAACCGACCAAACTTCGCTCGAGCATAGTGCTATTAATACCCGTCTTCACATTTACTAGACAGATAGATAAAACGTTAATTTTGGCTACAATAAGTACAAGACAATCATAAAAATTACTATTAATACATTTTTTACATTTTTAACAAACCGCGTCGTGACCACGGAAGCTGGCAAGCAATCGAAACGTCGGGAAGTTAAAAATGTAAAATAAAACCCAATCCGCGGTAAAATCCGTAAAAATAGTTTTATTTCAATAACATTTTGGTAGCAGATGTTATTGAGTAACATTTGGGAACGCTGCTCCGCAAAAAGTAAGAGCTTTATACTAATTTTCTAATTTAGATGCAGTATTTCGTACTAATTTACAAGACACAATCATACATACATGCATAAACTCAGGCCTTCATCCCAGAAGGGGTAGGCAGAGCCGCCACCAGGACACCCACATTTCGCCTTGTATGTTCCGTCCCATTATGGGATAGGGGGCGAGCCTATCGCCATATCGGGCACAAATTCCTGACTCCGGGCTTATAATGAATAAAAAAATCCAGTATCACTCTGCCTAACCCGGCATTCGAACCCAAGACCTCAGCTTTGCAATCATACCGTAGTACAACTGCGCCACCGAGGCAGTTGGTCGGTTATTTGGTCTTATTGTATCCGAATACAATCAAGACCGTCACAAGTCCGTTAAGACCAAATAACCATGTCACGTCGGTGGATAACCTATATGCACTTATTTTCGTGCAATTATGTAGTCAATATATCATGCCAGTATATAAAACAAACACATCATGACAATACACTTTTCATTTTACTGGTCTCCCATATGTGAGAGGCCGCCTGGGCAGGCACCACCGCAATGTCTATTTCTCCCGCCAAACAGCAGTGTAAATGCGCTGTTGTGTTCCGGTTTGAAGGACATTGTAGCCAGAGTAACTACTGGACAAATTGAGACTTAACATCTTATGTCTCAGGATGGCGAGCGCAGTGGAATGCCAAGCATTGCCTTGTAATTCATGGTGTTGTTTGGTTTTGCTACTGTCCATGAGCGGTCGTCTTACCATCAGGCGAATGGCATGCTCGTCTCGCCATTCATACCAATAAAAAAAAATACTTAGACCTAAACAAATATTGAATATACCCTTTCATTAGTCATATCATTCAGCTAATTAAAACAGAGTGGCCACTGCACAGATTTGTCCACTAACTCCATCAATTAGGCTCAGACACCTCTCTCTAAAGCTTATCAAAAAGATTGAATTACTCAAATTGAAATGGGGATTTCAACAATGGAATATACATGGATTGGCTGTTAGCGAGATGCATGCGGTAATCCCTGAGCCCTACGACTGAAAGGGAGGCTAAATGGATTAGATCGATACTCACCAATCTAGGGGCTGTTAAATATGTCTGTCTAGAAGTTTATTAAGAGCTAATGTTTTGCTTTTGTTGCGTAATAGTGTAAAAAAGGCTGGAAAAGTATCTTATTTAAGACATACATATTTTGTGATAGCTTACTAAACATTACTGTGAAAGACGCTTTTTTGTAGCTTTCACGCAAATTTTAATAGCTTAGATGATAAATAAAATAAAGAGGTTTTGCCATTTGTACAGCATGCCTGAATTATTATTCTCTTTATTTTGTACTTTTCATTTTTTACATTTTTATATACATATATTAAAAAAAAAAAAAACTTTCTACTGTGAAGTCACATCTTTCTATATTACTATTCAAATTGCTTCGTATTGTTTTCGTAAATTGTTATATGTGTATCTGCGCAGTAGTTTCATAATTTCGCTGTATAATGAGATACACGGATTAACTGAGAACATCCGCAACAGTGGAATTCCATTATTGTATACTTTTCTTAACAAAAATCACTGAATCTAAATAATGTTATACATTTTAATGGATTCAATAAATTATTTTCATTTTCAATATAAATCCAATCACATTTTAAACCTAGTAAGTCTCAAAATGTTCAATCATTGCATATTCTTCTCATTACTTACCAATAAAAGTTACGTAAAAAACCTATTTTACTATTTTTAACTTCATCAGGTGTATAATCGTACAGATTTCGCCAAATACAAGCGGACACCCTATGGGGGTGACGTGCGATCATTATCGTAAATAACTGCGCCACCCTTAACAATGGGGTGGAGGGTGGCAAACGTCATATGTACGAACAATGTGTTGTATTCACTGGGTTTTGATATTGTTATTTTTATTGTAACTTGTACACTTGATAAATGTTCAATAGATAATCCTTGTTGATTGGCACAAATATGCTGGGTTTACACCTTGTAAAATTGTTATGTAAACGGAAATTGATACTGCGCCTCGACAACAACCCACATTGCGTCACGTCTGTCTAAATAAAAATCCATGTAGGAAAAACTTATCTAACGAGGTATTCAATTATAACTCAGACAAAACTAAAACTTACTCAAAATATTCGAAAATCTAAGACAGCCTCGGTGGCGTAGTTGTATTTGGTACGGTTACAAAGTAATATTGGATATTTCTATTAATTATCAGCCTGAAGTCAGGAATTTGTGCCCGATATGGCGATAGGCTCGCCCCCTATCACATCGTGGGACGGAACATACCAGCCGAAATGTGGGTGTCCTGGTGGCGCCTCTGCCTACACCTTCGAGGATAAAGGCGTGAGTTTATGTATGTATGTATGTCTAAGACAATATCATAGTGTAGGGACCGCCGGCTTCAGCATTAAAACAACCTATTTATGTAAGACAGTATTTATTTATTGTTCCAAGCACACCTCACTTCCTCCACGTCTCAAACTGGAATGTCTCGCTTGGCCAGAAAGTCCTACTCATTATTTCTTCATAATTCATTCTTGTCCGTCCGTCGTTCAATAGCCAATACACTTCCTTTATTATATTTCGTTTATTCAAAACGATCCGAAATACAATTTTTATCTGTAATTTTTTGATGCAAAATCTATTGAACCTTACAATAGATATTTCCTGAAAACTTATTTGAACTTTTTACATAACAGTTACGTAATCTTCACGTTACGACGCATTACGTAAGCACTCGGAATCATAGGAGGGAGAAAACACGTGGTCTGCAAAAGGAAAATAACAATGACAGACCTCTACACCTTTACGATTGAACAACTTTACAGGTGGGTCTCTAAAATGAGAGAGGCCGCCTGAGTAGGTACCACCGCAATGTCGATTTCTTCATAAATGCACTGTTGTGTTCCGGTTTGAATGACATTGTAGCCAGAGTAACTGGACATATTGAGACTTAACATTTTATGCCTCAGGACGGCGAGCGCAGTGGAATGCCACGCATTGGTTTGATTCATAGTGTTTTTTGGTTTCGCTACTGTACATGAGCGGTCGTATTGCTTACCATCAGGCGAATGGCACGCTTGTCTCGCCATTTAACGAAATAAAAAAAAAGCTTGCAATCGCCCAGGGTTGAGCATGAGCGCCTCTACAACTGGCAGTTCTATTGAGAGTTGTTAGGCTATAGTCCATTGCGGTTTATTGTTAGTTTGAGAACGTTGTCAAAACCAAATTATAAAGATATTGAAGCAGCTTCGTTATTTGTTAACTAATCTTATGCATTATGTATTTTTTTTATTGTATAGCTTGGGGTATCTTTTAGCATGTCTCATACACAGTAATGTGAACTCCTTACTTAACTCGTGGAAAATGTCGCGGTTATTACCTTAACTTATATTTTAAGATGTACACTATTAGCATATACCTAGTCTACTTATTGTGATAATATTTTTTCTCAAATAAATTAAATAAAACTTCATAGATGTCCGAGCAAAACTCTTTATTGGATGCAGATTTCATTGCAATGTTATTCTTCTTTATAAAATGCGTTAATGCGTGGTAATATAGCATGACGTGATTCCGAAAAGTCGGTGTCCTAATAGTGGTCGCGAAAATCGAACCTAGGACCAAAGTCTCGAAAACGATCGTGTTTGGTTTGTTAGTAACAGGCCATACATTTTGCCTGCCTTTAACTTTACACCAATAGAAAATACGTAGTCTAGCCTCCATTATTATAATTGGCATCGCCAGGGCCCCTAGTGACTCGGACTTTCGATCCGTTGCCAGGCAATGATGGGGGACTGACCCCCCATAAACCCCCGTATAGCCGAGGGCCAGACAAGAGCTATTAGAATCAACAAAAAACAAAATATTATAGATTAACAAAATATGATACCATGATTAGTGTAGTAATAACAAATTAAAAATTGTTTTGATTTTGGCTAGTTCTATTGTTGGTATGTATGTATGTATTTAGTAATTAAAATAGTCATGTTGGAAGTGGCCCGCAACCAGCGATTTCCTGGACCTTAACCAGGTCATCCGTCCTTGTGGAAAATATATTATGTAGTACATTTAATGCCATACTATTTTAATTTGAAACATGTGGTGAGTGACGTCATTCTAATTACAATTCAAACTAAGGGGAGTAGTCATAAGGTTAACTAATCATAATATTTTGGTAATTTATGATAACATCAATATGAGGAACTTACGTTGTTTTAAACTGACAGTATAATGAATATTTGTGACTAATATTTTGATCATATGAAATGAAATGAAAATAATTTATTGAATCCCTTAAAAAGTTCAACATTCTTTAGATTCAGTCATTTTTTGAACTACCACCCGGTTCGGAAAGCGGTTTTCACTAGAGAAGAACGGGCAAGAAACTCTAGTGTTGCTCTTTTCAAAACCAGTTTACAATGTATGATTATTACAAAAATTACAAGTTGGTTTAAATCAGAGCAGTTCATTAATAACTTGTTATGATTTACTGTATCATAACTGTATCAGCCCTTATACGTTCCACTGCAAGGGGACGAGCCTCCTCTGCAATGGAGAGTACGATTGAGAGGGGTTAGGTCATAAAGTCCACCACGCGAGTCTAATGCTGATTGGCGAACTTTTACATCTCATATAAATTGATTGTATTAAAATTAATTGTATGCAGGTTTCCTCACGGTGATTTCCTTCATCGTTATAGTGCGTAGTGATTGCCAATCAATACACACATAACTTCGAAAAGTCAAAGGGGTGCCCTGGGATTTGAACCCGCGGCCACCGTGAACATGTTGGCAGCCGCGTCTAGTCCGTTTACCAACAGGCCACCACGCACTTCATCTTTATACTTATTACATATCAAAATGTTTTTTTACGCAATCCTTTACAAGACCTATTAAATATTTAAGTAATACGATGAAGTATTTTTTAGGATCTTATTGAGTTAAGTACTTAGTAAATTATAATATATCCAGCCAGAGGTGTCTCTGGCCCATGTAGCGCCCGCGTACGATCATTATTAGTACTCTAGTAAGTGCGCGATCAAAATGGTATAGACCTAAAATTTTAACATGTATTTATGAAGTGCGTGGTGGCCTGTTGGTAAACGGACCAGACGCGGCTGCCTACATGTTCATGGTGGTCGCGGGTTCAAATCCCAGGGCACACCTCTGACTTTTCGGAGTTATGTGTGTATTGATAGTCAATCACCACGCACTTTAACGGTGAAGGAAAACATCGTGAGGAAACCTGCATACCGTAGCGATTTTAAAAAGAATTTCTACGGTATGTAAGCCCGCCAACCCGCACTAGGCCAGCGTGGTGGACTATATGGCCTAACCACTCTCAATCGATTCTCTCGATTGTAGAGTAGGCCCGTGCCCTGCAGTGGGACGTATATGGGCTGATATAGATATAGATAGATTTATGAAAGATGTCAAAAAATAAAAATTGTAAGAAATAACTACTTCTATGCTAACTCTATCAGCTGATGGGTCATTTTTATCGATTTTTTTCTGAGGCTCACTTGCACAAACTAAGTTTGCACATAGCTTTAACAATGCCATCGTCAGCTCGGCCGGCGCCCCCTAGAACGCTGCGCCCGCGTGCACCGCACACCGTGCACACGCGGTATAAACGCCTCTGTGTCCAGCCTTATACGCCAGCCAGCTGGGCACGGGCCTCCTCTACAGTCAGGAGATAGATCACAATCACCACGCTGGCCTAGTGTGTGTTGGCGGACTTTACACACCGTAGATATTCTTGAAAATCTCTGCTTCACCATTAAATGAATTATTAAGCATATTTAAAAATATTGACTGACTATAGTAGGAACAAACGTCTGCATAAATACCAATTTTCAACGTTGACATTTTCACGGAGTTTTCTGCCTCTTAATAATGTCACTATTTTTTTTCTGCTGCATCTATATCATCTGTTTTATAAATTGTCTGTACATAGGTAGGATCCAGATGTAATTTCACTTCTGCCCCAAGATATAACAGTGCGAAGCCGAAAATTCCAGTCACGAACAACTCCGAGATTTTGAAACACGAAATCTCACACATAGTAAAGTTAGATTGTCTAAACTTGGATTCGAATACAAATACTCTCGGTTTGCATTACATACATACTGCCATTAGACCAATGTGCCCACTCAAAAGTCAACTTTGTGAGATAATTTCCCAGTTTGTTTTACTAAGTACTGTTTTACTTCCTCGGTGGCGTAGTTGAACTACGGTACGACAACAAAGCTGAAGTCTCGAGTTCGAATCCCGGGTCGGACAAAGTGATATTGGGTTTTTCTATTAATTGTCAGCCCGGAGTCAGGAGTTTGTGCCCGATATGGCGATAGGTTCGCCCCCTATCACATCATGGGACGGAACATATAGGTACAAGGTGAAATGTGGGTGCTCTGGTGGCGCCTCTGCCTACGCCTTCTGGGATAAAGGCGTGTGTTTATGTATGTATGTTTTACTAAGATTAGGAAGGAGTGAGAAATAAAAGATATAATTTTATTTTTTTATATATTTAGAACAAGAAATGTATAGTTACAACCATTGAGGATTTTACATATCATATTGTAAAACCTATTGTATAAAGTGAAGAAGAATGACGTCTCAATAATTTTTTTTTGTATTTATTTATTATACAAATTAATTTATAGACACATAAATTACGTGGAAAATATTATTCGAATACTTAAAAATCAGGCATGTAATCGCTACAGATTTAAATATTCGGTTATTAAATGCTTAATTTTAGGAATGAGTATTTTCGAAACCGTCTATTCATGAAAGAAATACGGTGCGTGTGGATTCTTCAAAAAAATATGCATTTTTTCAAAAATCCCACACGCAACTACAAACGATCTTAAATTATACAGAACAACATTTAAATTTTAAGAGACGCTCTGAAACCATTTACTGCTAGTGAACCATATATACCAAATTTTTAACTAGCATATAAAAATGTCGGCCTTCCGACTCGCAACACTGCCCAAACCACCTCTTGAACTTTACCATCTAACACATAAACCCGTGTTCGTAATTTACTTTATTTGAAGAACACATAACGCCGACGCAAAACTATATAAGTTGATCACAACTATACCAGCGCTTAATGCGCTTACTCCGTTGCGTGAACGCTTCTCCGAGAATAATCCGGGTGGCATATATAAGCGTAGCGCTCTTTGCGCTCCACCCAGAGTTATTCAACATTAAATGCGGAAACGTCCAAGAGTTACAGTTTCAGCGCTCTCTTATATACTACTGTTTTGTTGTGCAACAAAATGTTTTTTCACATAAGCTATAGAGGTATTATTTAAAACGACACAATAATTATATAGAAATACCTATGTTTTAGGTACATTAATAACTAAATCGGTTAATACCACCAACACATAGACACCTACCGCTTAATTTTATTAATAATTCATAAAAAGACAAAAACGAAATTTCATTAACATTGACATGCGTTTGAAAACCGGAAGATCATTTTTTTGTGATTTTTTTTTATTTTGTCTATACTTTTATAAAATACGTTTTGTATCAAAGTGGAGTCAGCTAGCAAAAACAAGGAAAATGGCTGACTTTTTTATTTTAATATTTAGTTTTTTTTTTTTATAAATATCATTGCTTTTTCTAGTACTTAACTTTGGAGTCGGTAAAATACTTACTGAATACTTAATTTTTCAGATTCTTATCTTACGATGCATTTTACTAATTTATCCACTATGCTTAATCCAAGTCGGATTGGATGATTTGGTTTGGTCATGCTCGGGTCTATGTGCCTTAATCAATACTACGAGAGGACCATCTTCGAACTATCACGCCGTGTCGGGGACAGATTCGAGCTATCATACTAGCGTATCACTTTGTCATTGGGACCAAAATTATTTTTTGGTCACGTACTAAGAATCTTGTCAGAATTTTACTTAATATCCCGCAATTTTTTCTCCTCTGCGGGGGTTACGACGTCAGGAGGCATATAAAATCCGCGTATAAAGTCCATGCGTTTTTTAAACGTACATTTTCTTTTATAAAGAATTGTATTCCGGATATAAAATTCTTATAATAAAGAATTTCTCAGTCGTAAAAAGATCTCACCACGATTAAAAGATCTTTTAAAGTGACACCAATCGTAGTCATCGTGATAGTTCGAATCTGACTTTTATGGCATTTTGACGTGACGTCGAAACTTTTATATGTCTGTACATCGTTTTATATATATGTGCTAACAGTACTAGGATTATCACATACTACTCTGCAATAGGTTGGTTTCCATTAAGTTTTTAGATATTGTATCGATAAACCGACTTAAGCATTTATATTTATAGCATTATCAAAAGTTTTTGGGACCAAGACATCTCGTATATCATTTAGCATAATTTATATCAAGTATAAAATGGATTCAAGACGGGACACTTATCATTGCACTTATCAGGCACCTGTGATTGATGGTGCACGTGGGACCTATCACAGCTGGCATTAACAAGTGATATAAATCTAACATTATTGCTACTAAATGCACGACCTATCAATACTGGCACAGGAGACTTATATTACTTTGGTCCCAAGTAGGGTGGGACCAATCATGACTGGACTATGACACGCCGGCAACAGCCGATGTTTGGCATTATCTCAAAGCGTGATATGTGGCTTTTAAATTGACACGTTTTATTTGACAATAATTACTACAATGCGCCATATTGTAAGTGTAGTCTAAAGACTACGAACTACAAGTAACCACTAGCTTGTAGTTTAGGCTTGCTAGTGTTGTGTTAATATGCAAATATATGCCACGGATGTAAATAGTGTTGTGCCTTTATCGATATGTATCTGTTCTAATTTAATCGACAATAGAACTGTGCCTAACTGGACATGGGATATATGCCATTGATGTAGCGAGAAGTGATGTCCCAGAAAAATGTGTCGTGCGTTTTTCAACAGGTGTTGTGTTGTAGCATAATATGGTAATATAAACATTTATAATATTTCCGATTATCGATAAATTATATTGATGTTATTTATTGATATAGTGATGTAGATGTGATAGTGCTGCATTTTGCAAATAAGTGTTGTTTTATCGACAAGTGCATAGTGCATTATTGATAAATGATGATTTTTTGAATATATCGTAGAGACGTGCGCCAGTCGATTATCGATAAACAAAATGGCAACCAACATTGCATTTAGAGGAATCAACACCGAACCGAACAATAGTAAATAGACAGTGAAATTGATATCATATGATATTTTACTTTTAAATTCGAAACTATTGGTTATATAATATTTTTTTTATTTATAATTCGCTTACCCGAAGCCTGGACCTTGCCGCTGATGTTCCTTTACGTGTTTATTGAAAAATTTGTTATTTACCCCCCCACTATACATTTAGGCTCATCCGGGGAGAAATGGAGTTTCACTGTCTATAGGAGGGGATGGTGTGCTGGTTTCCGAGCTAGATTTTAGTTACCTATTTTTAAAAATATTTATTGCTTCCCATTAGGTCATTATTTATGACCCAATTGTTCTTGAATTCAATTTATTTTTTATATTGACACAATTATAAACGTGATGGTGAACAGTGCCATTAAAATAGAGTATATTTCACCAGTCGACATTTTTATGCCGGCGCGTTAAACCCCAACCGCGACACTTTATGTGGGCCACTATGATGAGATTAACATTATTATGCGCAGGGTTCTCTCTCTATTTTGACCATTTTTACTTCGTGTCATATCGCATCTAAAAACTTCAAAAATAAATATAAAAAAAATAGCATCAAAAACCAACACAACACATCGGAATAAAAGTGACGATGATCGTAGGGATAGCTACAATGTAAAAAGGCTGTATAACATTATAAACTATTGACTCAAAATACGAGGAAGATCTGTGTGAGCAAGTCGGGTTATTATACAGCCTAGTAGCGAAGTGCGTACTAACATTTCATTCAAGTAAATAGTAACAATTAATCGATGTCTCGTTTTATTACACTGGTATATTTCTATCGATTGTTGAATCGATTTTGATTGCGTTTGAAGGACAATAGAGACTGGTTTGACAGCAAAAAATGATTTAATTTTTTAATGACATATTTTAAATATGGGATATTAAAGTTAACTCAAAATTTATTATTTTTAGCTCTATTGTAGTACGTTACAGTGACTGCTTTATGAATTAACGACATTAGAAAAAATGAGATCGGTTTTAGTTACTTTTAGAATCGTTTCAGGCGGTATCGCATACTTAATTTTATTATTGCATTTTCAAATTCAATACGATTCTAATAGCAACTGTTTATTTCACAAAAGATTTTAGTACAATTGACAACAAACATATCAAAATCGATTCGACAATGCCGCGAAACGTCGTTTTAAATCGATATATTGAGCACAGAACCGACGTTTGATGTTTCAGAAATACGCCCAAGTGTAAAGGGTACCTTATTATATGGAAGATTTCCTTGTGTCTCACGGAATAGCGAGCGACACGATCGCTTTTATTTGTGCTGCGACCGAGTTTTATGCCATTCTTACACATCACACAACTCGATTGCCAGGTAGTGGAAAAGACCTTTTAGTTACTCCTATTGGCTCGGTATGACTACGCCTTATGGAAAATGCAGTGCCGTTTCAAGTACTGAGTACTCTTACTTCGTTATGCAGGCCTACTAGGCATTACAGACGAATACATTCGCTATTACTTTATAGTTTTATTCCTTATTATCTTAAGCCATAATGTTCTGAACATAGGCCTCCTTCAAAGATCTTTACAGCGACCTTTTAAAGACGGCCTGCATTCAACTATATTCTTCCTTATTACAAGATCTTATCTCCTGGCATTATAATGCCGGCCAGTATTTCATTGGCCGACACAATCTTATAGCTGTATGTTGTCTTACAATCTGTCTTAATATGAATATCACTTCATTTTTCCTTACTTTACTTTTCCTATTTCTCCCAAAAACTACTAAAATGGTAACTTTTCCATCACCTGGCAACCCAGTCCTACACATACTCTATTACCTACCACTTCTGACGGACAATCCACGCAACGTATTTTCAATTGATTTACTTATTAATTATGGGCTATTAAC
The DNA here is from genome assembly GCA_949752805.1 of Deilephila elpenor. NCBI lineage: Eukaryota > Metazoa > Arthropoda > Insecta > Lepidoptera > Sphingidae > Deilephila > Deilephila elpenor. The sequence goes on along the minus strand of OX457118.1, from coordinate 9,488,692 downwards.
CGTCTTTTGTACGGATGATCACGTATTCCGATCGAGGGACACGGAAACCAACGATTCACATGAAAAGCACGTGTTTAGGGAAAGGCGTGTGCTTATAAAAAAGACACGTGCATAAGGCTATGATATTTATTAATTATTGCTTATTTGTTATCATAATTATTAATTATACATTATTTTATAATTTTAAAGCACATCAAATGGTGTCTGGACTGCAGTAGTGTCCAGGATTAAGGACAGATTGTTTCTCGTCACGTTACAAATAGAGAATTACTGCTAAACGCCTCATTAATGAGTTTGGCCACTGCTATTTGAACTAGCACGTACCTAACCAGGTAGAGCGACCTACCATTGAGCAAAAATATTAACCCCATAAATTACTATGTAACTGCTTATACACGTATTTCAACCCGGAATCCCCCGACAAAAGTCGTAAAATTCTTTTCCGTGTCCCAAGATACCACTTATCTCATTATTCATTATTTTACCTTTAATTTTAGATCAATCGTCACGTGTTTATTTTTTAAACTTTACTTCTTTGCTAATTTCACAGCCACAATCAATTAGCCTATGCGTTTTTAGTATTGTTTCTGTGTTGCCAATTATTTTTTTTCACTATAATTAGTATTTTTTTCATAAAAAATGCATTAAAACACCTTTCAAAAAGTAGCAGTTACGCTATTGGTTATTTTTGATTGTCCCTTCCATGGGGTTCGACAAAAGTATCAACCACAACCCTAACGTAGATTTTGTAGTTTAATGTGCCGACAAAGTTTTACCCGCTGATACAGTTTTTATTAACAATTTTTACTTCCCAGCTGTCACTTCAACTATGCAACGGTCTAGTAAAAATTGTGAAAAAATGTTCAATTTTATTGCGCCCCGGTGTACTAAAATTTTAATGTGATTATCTCACTTTTATTGCTCAATCTTAACCCTTTGACGTTTTTCGCGTTCGCAACGCTTAGAAAAGTGACGCCATACGCCTTACGATTATACAAAAAATATTTTCTTGCTAGATAGACGCGCAACATGATTTTAAAATCGACTATTCCCTTTAAAAACCTTTCAAAAATGTTTTTTAATATAAAATGTAGACTCGTTTTGACTTAACCTAAAAACGTCAAAAGATCATTCAGTGTTGCCACTTTAGTACACCGTTTGGGAGTTTCACAGCGGGTAAAGCTCCGACGGATTAGTTGGAGGAACGTCCCCTTGCAGTCCCTTAAAACTATGAAGATATGAATTACAGTATTTTTAAATATACATATAAAAATATTACAGTTAACGTGTTCGGTTTAACACTCACAATATTTATTGCTTCGCCAGTTTACGTTACTAAGTGGACATCGTCCTCTATACTATTGAGCACTATTTTACCGAAAGACTACAGGGTGGCCATTTTCTGGAATTTAGGGAGTTCAAGAGCACTGGAAATTGTATATATTTAATATATTTCAGGGTTAGATTTGAGGTTTGTTGAGAAAATATTTTTTTTGTGGTAGATTTTTTTGCAAAAAGTGGCCACCCTGGTTTGGGCCAATGGAACGTTCCCCCAACCGGCGTCACCTAAACGTAGCCTTATAACACAACGCTCAAAATATTTGCATTTTGATACATTTTATTTATTATCTAAAAAGTCGATGAGTTTAACGATTTGGTGTTTTATGTTTCGATTACAGACGCGCGGGCGCCATTTTAATCCATAGAGAAATGAGAACACAAAAAAACTGAAAGATTTACGCAAAACAAATTTCGCACGTCCACCCATCCTTAAAGATTAATTGCCCGTTATAATTCCCTAATAAATAAATCAATTCACCTTACAATATTACAATGCAAGTGTTTGCCAGTATCGATAAAAAGTATCGACATTTACACACCCCTATTGACGGGTTCGATTTTTTATCGATATCGACAAAACTCACACCGTTAAATTATATAAGTTAACACACCTATACGATACAATGAAAAATACATAAAAATTGCACGTAAATTAATGACAGATATATGCACTTAATTTAAGAAATTATTATTAGACTACACTCAACGTTATGGTAACTTCAACTATTCAAAATATTATAATATTACATAATATTATTACACGAAAAATTTTAGAGTCAGGCGTTTTGAAAGCCAACATAATACATTCTAACCCATCTTTATTTAAGGGTAGTACGATTTATCTTCATTCGATTTTTTCTTGACTAGAACTTTGCTTGCGATTTGAGATGCTGAATTTAGTTTAGAACCAGGTGGTCTAAGGCTAGACTAAGGCACCACAAACCCAATGACTAGAATCTTCAAACAAAACACCTAACTCCAAAACGACAAGAAAAAACACATATACGAAAAATGACTAGAATAGTTGAATTTTCTGCTGATTAGTATAAAACAACATAAAAAACAACTATACCTTAAAAACTAATTATAATAAGATGTTAGCCAAAATTGTGCTTAGCATGGCCTAAGCCGTGTGGCCTAACCCCCCTATACCCCCCTAAGGGTGGACATCAAGTCCCCGAAATAACCGCCTTGTATTGACTAAACGAAAAATTTTGACGTTCTGCCAAAATATTTCTAAATAACTTTAAGAATTTTCTAAATCATACATCTAAGAGTCCTATGCTACAGGAGGATATTGTAAAGAAACGAGAAAATTATCAATACCTTCAAAAATACGCGGGCAAAGTCGCGGTCGAACACTAAACCGAAAGCATAAGCTCAAAACGAAGCGTTTTTATCGTGACGTTGAAAATGAAGCGTTTTTTTTTATAAATTTCTCCTCAACGTTGGTTGAAAATTTCGCGCAGTTCGGCGGATAAATGAACAATTTTACAATAAAAATGTAATTAGACTCATCACTTGACACTCGCATGCCGACATTACTCCAAGACATTTATTTAATATATTTCTTTTAATTAAATTACTGCCTATTAGTTATTGCACGTATTACATTAATAAATATATAAATACTTGTAAATTTAATCTCCATCTTTGGTATGAAATGACCTATTATATTTGAATTGTTACAAAACTGATTTTTATATTATAAGTATATAGTTTTTTTTTACAAAAATCGTAGGGTCGTTAGGACGGCACGATAGTTAATCTATGCAACTTCGATGTTCATATAGGTCTTTAACGGAGTGAGATGCGTTCACACGCGGCGATTATTATTTATCATTTCCTATATACAAATTTCCATTTAGACTAAGACAATTAAAGCCTACATTGAATAGACGCGGGTCGCATCCATCCATACATTTAAATATAGCAGGTACCGATTTTATGTCTAAATGTCGGGTTCCCGAGGGACGCCCTTAGACAAGTGTGCACCATAGTTCCTTAAGGACTCTAGCTATCCTGACCTCGGCTGGTGAGTTCCGGCCGGGGCGCGCGGGGGCGGGGGTGCGTGGCCACGCCCCTCGCCCGGGCCGCAGCCCCGAGCTCAATCGATTTCCCCTCCCCTGAACCCCCACGGCCTATTTTAGACCCGTTCATGTGTCAAATCCTATGTTACAAGCTCGGCGAGCACGTTCGCCGGCCGACTACGCCTCGCCGCTCATCCGCAGTTTTTAAAATTTTATCAAAACCTATCACAGTTTTTGATTAGTTTTTTTTCATCCTTAATTTTAATATAAATGATTTAAAATATACGTATAGATAATAATATATTTTTTCTCATCCAATCTTTAACAACAGCGCGCGGGCTCGCCGCACGCTCGATGAGATAAAGTGTATTTGGCATAACGTCGAGACTACACACGGCCCTTACATTACTTTACAGCACTAACACGATATGATCGCATACAAACATTGGAGCACGCAGCATTTTAGGCTATTATTGCTAAAAATTTATTAATTTTTATTCGTAAACTATTTTCTCGTTTACCACAACCGTTCATAAGCGAAGTTATACATCATTATTTGCTATTGACTACCATCAATATGTTCGGTTTATAGTCTGGCCTGGAGAGCATCACATGCTTCGGTTCTAAAGTATTATTGCTTGGCCGAGGCCGCCCTCCGCCCGCGCATGCGCCCCGCCCCGCGCCCCGTACACCCGCGCACGCCCGCCGCACCCCCGCACCCCGTCGACGACAACCGCCATTTTGTATTCCTTCTGAAAACACTTAACCCAATTCGGCGTCGTACTCACGGCGGCTGGCGTCGCGGCGCGGGGCGGGCGCGCGGGTGCGGGGTGTAGGGCGCGGGGCGGGGGCGGCGGGGGCGCGCGAACAAAGGGCGGCCGACGTGCGACCACAACTACACAATACACGTACAAAATACGCCGGGGACCCGGCGGCGTCTAATATCGGGAAGACAGATTGCTCTGTGTCCGGCTCGAGCGTTCTGGACAATGGGCCGCTGTCGCATAAAATCGTTTGTATGTATGGGTGCGAGCCTGCCGTGCCGTCCTAGCGTCCAGCTAGGCCGATCCCTCCGCGATCTTAGATGGTCTTGATCTTGTTAGTCTTGAAGCTCACTTGCAGCACTCGGTTGCCGAGCGTGTAGCCGTTGAGCGACTGGATGGCGACCACCGCCTCGTCGTAATTGGTCATGGTGATGAACCCGTAGCCCTTGCACTTGTTGGTCTGCAGATCGCGGATCACCTTGACGCTCTGCACGGCGCCGAAGGGCCCGAACAGCTGCCACAGCACGTTCTCCTCGGTCTCGGGCGCCAGGTTGTACACGAAGATGCACCACTCGGAGCCCACGGCGCCCGGCAGCACGCCGCCCAGCAGCTCGCCCGCCAGCGGGCTGTAGCGCTGCAGACCCTTGTTGATGGCTAGTAGAGACTTGCCTGAGCTGAAGCGGCCGAGCGGCGCGGGGAAGCGCAGCGCGGCCGGCAGGTAGGCCGCCAGCGGCGCCAGCGCCTTGCCGTTGTTGCTCGGGTTGTTGGCGAACTTCACGGTGATAGGCTCCGTGGCGCCCTTGGGTACGGTGCCGTTGAGCTCCTGGATGGCGCGCTCCGCCTCCACGCGCTGGTCGAAGCGGATGAAGCCCACGCCCTTGGACAGCCCCTGCTCGCCGCCGGTGAAGGGCCGGCCGCCCGAGTTCTCGCACAGGATGCGCGACGTGATGATGCGCCCGTACGGACTGAACAGCCGCTCCAGTTCGGCCTGCGTCATGGTCTTGGGCAGCCCCGACACGTACAGGTTGGCGCCCTTGATGGCCTCGCTGCTGGGCCGCGCGTACGACACCTTGATAGTCTTGTTCTGCAGGCGCAGGCCGTTGAGCGTGGCAATGGCCTTCTCCGCGTCCTCGGGCCGGTGGTAGTTGACAAAGGCGTAGCCGAGGCTCTGGCCGCCGCCGTGCAGGGCGTGGTTGAGCGCGTCCGGGAACGCGGCACCCTTGTTCCGGATCAGTTTGCAGGACTCCACCTCGCCTATGCTGGAGAACAGGCTCCTGATCTCCTCCTGCGTCATGCTCTGAGGCAGGTAGTTGATGATGAGGTTTGTCTTGGACTCCTCGCCGGAGCCGTTCTGCTGCTCACCGTCACCCTTCGACATGGTGGCGGAAAATAAACGGAAAGAACGAAAGGGAAACGAAAAACGCGGTAAAATAAAACGGCACGACCGTCGAGGGAGCGCGCGCGAACCGGTCTGGCGGGGTGGCGTGCCGAGGGCTGCGCATGGCACACCCTATCGACCCGCGCTTACATAACCAGGTTCGTTCACCCCCCGCATTGGAATAGTGTCCGAAAAAACCAGATACCACCCCGGCACGATCGATCGGCCCGGGAAGCGGCCGCCTCCGTAACTGGGTTCCGCTCGCCCTCACCACCCCTCACCACCCCGCGCCCGGGGCTCAGCCCGGCCACACGCACACAACCGCCATCATCAAATATTACTTCACTGATTTCCTACCAATGCTTTGATGTCGTATTTAATTTATTTGTTTCATGTAATCAAATTATCACATAAATAACAAATATCGTTGGTGAAATACTTAGTGTATGAATTACACAAATTAAATACATTTTGTTTCATTCGATTTAAATTAATTATTTTCTCTAATTAAATATAAATGATCTTTTAATTATTTTTCAGCAACTTCTATTTCAAATCGTAGGTAATTCAAATTAAGAATTCAATTTTCGAATTTCATAAATTCAAATTTTAATTAATTACGTTTCAACATTGATTCCAATTATGTATCTTGTTAATTAATCCGTAGGGTGTACAGGGTGTCCGAGAGTGGACCTAACAAAACAGGTATATAGGGGGTGCGGGGGTGCTATTGAAATCACCCCAGTGTCCGCCGCACTCAATAGTTTCGGATTTCAATCATTTTGCATTTGACAGACTATTTTGGAGGATTTAATCAGCTTTGCTATGTACACGTTTTAATTAGGTATGGGCGGTATAGCGACTAGACATGAAGGGGGATGTTCAAAGGATGCTAAGTACTAGTTGATTTAAGTAACTTTTATAATTTGTATAGCACAAAATTTCCTTTAAGGAAGAAAGCGAGGTAATTACATTCTTAATAGTAACGCATTGCTGATAGTAAGACGTTCATGTCCGCCGAGATACAACACACAAAAAGCGTTAAACCAGCCATATTTACTAAACAGGTACATCGCGTTTCGGTTTCAACCTATGTATGTATATTTGTATGTATGTATGTGCGATTGCAAGGCCGTCGCTATGATTGTATTAAGTTGCGAAAAATCTATTTAGCTACCCAATTTTGATTACAATTACCCAGATTTTTTTTTACCACTCATGGACAGTAGCAAAACCAAACAACACCATGACTTACAAACCAATACTTGGCAGTCCACTGCGCTCGCCATCCTGAGACATAAGATGTTAAGTCTCATTATGTCCAGTAGTTACTCTGGCTACAATGTCCTTCAAACCGGAACACAACAGTGCATTTACTGCTGTTTGGCGGGAGAAATAGACATTGCGGTGGTACCTACCCAGGCGGCCTCTCACATATGAAAGACCTCAGTGATTATGAGTTGTATTAAAATCACTTTAACAGTAAAAAACTAGTCACGATTTATTACTAAAAATCCAGAATTTTAAAATAAATTGTAGGTATTTCCCTTACCTTACGGTGAATGAATAATATTTCAGTCCTAAGAAACTCTCATTGACGGAACGAAACGTAACAAAGGATTACATCACAGGTTTCAGTGAGCGCGGTCGAGCCCATTCATGCAATACTTGTTACAAATACTTGGATATTCTTAGTATTTTATAATTTACAACAATTGACCATGAACTCAGGTACTTTGGGACTCAAATATACAGGGTATATCCACACTGCGACTGAAAACGAAGCCAGAAGGTAGTATTAGCGACTTCAAACTCAATGCAACTCAAACTTTCGCAAAAAATAGGGTCATTTTTTGTGGAATATTTTTATTTATCACACCTTTTTATTTTATACACGCATTGATACGCAAGGCTTTATATTACTATTTTTACACAAACTAGGTATATACCACCCAAACATGATGATATTTAAAAAAAATGTCGCTCTTTTTGCGAAGTTTTTGGCCATGAACATCTGAAACACCATAGGGCATAGAGACGCGTAGTCGGCCTTCAAGGTGAAACGAGACGCCGCGGGTTCGATCTCCGCACCGAAACTAATATTTGTGTGATCCACAGGTATTTGTTTCGGGTCTGGGTGTTTGTGAGACCGAAAAGTCTCTCGTAGTATCTGATACCCACGACAAAAGACTCGATCTTAGTGTGGGGTCAGGACTATGTATGTGACTGTTTGTTTGATGGTAACCAGGTCGTACTTATCCGAAAAAGCTGTGCTAATTGACAGAATTGTAAGTAGCAATTATTTGACCCCACACTAAGATCGAGTCTTGTGTCATGGGTATCAGAAACTACGAGAGACTTTTCGGTCTCACAATCACCCAGACCCGAAACAAATACTTGTGGTACAAACAAACATTTGTCTCGGTGCGGGTATCGAACCTGCGGCCTCTCGTTTCACAGCCGGCGTCAAACCAACTGCGCCACGGAGGCTGTCAATGAAAAGAGTATGTTAAAAAGAAAAGAAAGAGAATGTGTGTATTTCGGCGAAGCCTTATAGGTAGCCACTTGAGCTTAGTGCGAAACGCTGAAACATGATCATATTCGCGTAATCCAAATATAAATATGATGCAGACATTTTGAAGACGCTAACGCTCCGTGGCGCAGTTGGTTAGACGCCGCCTGTGAAACGAGACGCCGCGGGTTCGATCTCCGCACCGAAACTAATATTTGTGTGATCCACAGGTATTTGTTTCGGGTCTGGGTGTTTGTGAGACCGAAAAGTCTCTCGTAGTATCTGATACCCACGACAAAAGACTCGATCTTAGTGTGGGGTCAGGACTATGTATGTGACTGTTGGGTGTATTTATTTATTGTTATTTATTAAGTTGCTCCTCGGTGATATCAAGATAACTGGCATCCGCAAAATCAAATATGGGGAGAAGAAGGAATTGAGCAAGCGATATTCCCGTGGCAATGTAGGTAATAAAGAAAAGGGCAGTTTTGGCCGGGATGGTACTGTCACAGAAAACCGACGGAAAGCGACGACTTGCGCTCGTATTCCGTACGATGAGTTAGATTAGCAGAGGCCCAATATCTCTTTCCTGCTCCGATCCTTCATCCTTCTCTTTCCCTCCCATCTTAAGAGGCTACAGCGCATCTACAATATAAACGTAGATGTTGATAGGCGGCGGTTATCACTTACCGCCTTATTCATGGACATATTTAAGACTTATTTTAGTTATCGGATGTTTCGTCCCTTTCAAATGACTTTAGAAATCAGTTTGAACGAAGAATACAAAATATTCGATAGTTAAATAGGTTTTAAAACTGTCTATGAATAAGTCCGTTATTATCAAGTGTGTATTTTTCTTTTTGTCGGAATTATGCAATAAATGATGTTTTTTTTATTTCAACTAAAAGTACACATCTTACAGTATCGCAAAAACCTTTCATAGGTTTGTCTGGGTACTGGGACACTTAATAATTAATATTATATAGCTTATCTATGAACGTCTTTATAGATTTTAATAAAAATGCAGTCTGCTCGTATAAACACCTATATTAATATGTGATGAATAAGCAAACAAATTAATTAATATAAATCATTTATTAACTACAATTAAACCAAGCTGCGACTTCAGTATATTCACTATATTGTAAACTAGCTTTGAAAAGAGCAACGCCAGAGTTTCTTGGTCATTATTCTCTAGCGAAAACAGCTTGTAAACTGAGTGGTAGAGAAAAAATAAATGCCTGAATCTAAATAATGTATAACATTTTTAAGATTCATAAAACTATTTTCATTTCATTTCAATTTAAATATTTCTAGTCTCTGACTTTTCGGAGTCATGTTTGTAGTGATAGTCAATCACCACGCACTATAACGGTGAAGGAAAACATCGAGAGGAAGCCTGCATACCGTAGCAATTTGTACGAATTTCTATGATATGTAAAGTCCGCCCACCCGCACTAGGCCAACGCGGTGGTCTATATGGCCTAACCCTCAATCGTATACTTGATTGTTGAGGAGGCCTGTACCCTGCAGTGGGACGTAAATTGGCAGTACATTTCTTGTTTCAAACAACAACAACACGATTTCTTCGTAGAACAACATAAACAATACAACACATACCAATTATTGATGGAAATGCATTCAGTTTTCACAGAAGTGGTTTACGGACGGCGCCATTACGATTTCCATAGAACTCATGCACCGCACACATTTCGACGCTTGTTTGTATAGCCTACTTGGGTAGGTACCGAACCAAAACGTTGTGGGTTCGAGTCCACAGCACCTGACTTATTTACTAATCCATTTTTGTACGCCATATAAAATAAATAAAATAAATACACCCAACAGTCACATACATAGTCCTGACCCCACACTAAGATCGAGTCTTGTGTCGTGGGTATCAGAAGCTACGAGAGACTTTTCGGTCTCACAAACACCCAGACCCGAAACAAATACCTGTGGATCACACAAATATTTGTTTCGGTGCGGGGATATAACCCGCGGCCTCTCGTTTCACAGGCGGCGTCTAACCAACTGCGCCACGGAGGCTGTCGACAATATGTAAATATATTGACAATGACAATATGTCTGATATGTAAATTAACACAATATACAAAGAAATAACTAATGGCGGTCTTATTGCTCTTAGGCAATCTATTTCTTGTTTATTTGTAGCAATCTTCCATTGGCAACAAGGGAATTTATTTATTTTAATCCTTAAAATTGGAAAACGGGTACGCCATTGTCCACACTGGTAGTCCGACTTGCTAGACTTAGTACAATTTTGAAATACATTCGTAAATCTCTTTGTTATCTTTTTATTGACTATAATGCAACTTGTATTTGCAGCAGAATTCAAAAAGAGTTTCCACTAGTGATTTTCTACGGTGCAGTGCCGCACTCTGCATAATTGGGGGTAGCACTTTTTTCTATGTGATATTTTTATCTCTCGCTGATTGACACCATGACGCCGGCCTGCTAGAAACATTTACACAGGCTGAACCCAAAACGTGACTCACTACAAAGAGTCACCATGGGTCGCTAGTCGCTACTACGTTTTCCACCAGTATATCCGGTAGTATGGTGATAGGCTCGCCCCCTATCACATCATGGGGCGGAACATACAAGGCGAAATGTGGGTGTCCTGGAAGCACCTCTGTCTACCCCTTCTGGGATAAAGGCGTGAGTTTTTGTATGTTATGTATCCGGTAGTATCCGAGCGGATATTCCCATCATAGACCAATATAACTATTTCTTTTAAATTCAACACTACGTGCCATACAAAGCACCTAAGAGCCTTTGTTCAAAGAATTCTGATTTTACTTTATAAAATTCCATTCGGTACAAACGCATTTGAGGTACAAATTGAAGGTGGGGGGAGGGTGGGGGGTATAAAGCTCGCAGGTAACGAGAAGCAAAAAGGAGATATAGCGGAAACGGAGGTGGTGAGACTACGTATACTTTGAACTTGAGCAAAGAAGTAAATAAAAAATAATCTGATCATCCATTACATACCATCATACCAAGTATCAGCCAATATACGTCCCACTGCAGGGCCCGAGCCTCCTCTACAATCGAGAGTACGATTTAAACGGTTTACGCCATATAGTTCATAACACTGGCCTAGTGTGACTTAGCGGAAATTACATACCATTTAAATTATTATTATCATATCATTAAATTATCATAATTAATAATCGTGTTATGCGTCAACATCGGCTATTTGATATTCCCTTTGTAGTTTTAAACACATCGTATAATAACCCTATAATACGTATTTCTAGGCTTTATAACGAAATATCAATCGCCATAATTGAAATTGATATCTTCTCAATGAAATATGGTGCATTTAAACGAGTTTTATATCAGCATTTGTTTTCTTTTAGTAATTTATAATGTGTTAAATTGATTTTTATTAGGTATTTATTAATTTTAAGTTGTAATCTCTAGTTAATATGTATGTTTTGTGTCTTTTCTACTGTTCTACTTGTCTAATCAATACTTTATAATGTTATGCATGCCTATAAAATACGTTATGCTGTGTAATGTGTCATTTTTTAATTACTCTTAGTCTAAGTTATTGTATGCGTAATGTAGTTGGTATGCTTATTAAATAAAATAAATAAATAAAACATTACAAACCGCTATGGTATGCAGGTTTCTGTTTGTTTTCATTCACGATGATGTTTTCATTCACCGTTATACGAGTAGTACATACTACATTCTAGTATTACTTTTTTCTTTTTACGAAAACAAAGTTTTAATAATAATGATACCAATAAGGCTTATTATCTAACAATATGCAAATAACACAAAAACATGTTTTCACAAGTATGGACATTATAATACATTCTATATTATTATTTATTATTGCTTATGCGGTAGGTCACAGGTGATGGTAACTGCCACCCATGAACATCCACAACGTTTGGATCATGGATCGGAAACGGGAAAGAAAAAGCATGGGAAGAGAAAAGCATTGGGCATCCGACAATCTCACTCACGGACGAAACGCGACGGAAAAGCTGGCGTTTCACGTCGTATTTTTATTTGACAACATTCATGGCTCATTACGTAACGTACGTCATGGCTCATGGCTGTGTTACGATAAACTGTGGGTTCGATCTTCGCATCGACAAATGTCGGAGTGATAAATAAGTATTTCTTTCGGATCTGGGTGTAGTGAGACAAAAAGTCTCTCGTAGTTTTCGATTCAAGACAACACTATTGTCTTAGTGTGGGGCCAGGACTATGTGTGGCTGTTCGGTATATTTATTTATTCACAAGCGTCTTGGCCCGGCTTTGTCCGGGAGCAGATAGTTTTTGAATCCAGTCCACATCAACAACATAGTATAGTTTTTGCAGCGCACGCGATGAAAGAATAATTTAGGTATTTTTTTACATCTGGGTTACATTATTGGAGTTTCTGTAAGAATCCCTATTTTTTTAAATGTAATACAGCCTATGTCACCCGGGGATAGTGTAGCTTCCCAACAGTGAAATAATTTTTCAAATTGGTTCAGTAGTTTCGTAGCCTATTCAATGCAAACAAACAATCAAATCTTTCCTCTTTATAATATTAGTATAGATCACCTGTCAATATATTGTGTCAGCTGACGTGGGATTGGTTTTAACACTTCACCATTATCAGAAGCATCAAGAATCTACCGCTAACCATCATCTAACATAGATTTCTACTGTTTATTTTAGCATGGAAATTTATATTTAGTTAAAATATAAATTTCCTAAGTTCTAACAGTACCGGGTGGAGCTATCCAACGCTTTTACGTTTAAAATAGCTTTGGTGAGATTCCCTAGATTGCGCAGGGCTGTCGTGGAAATAAGAAATTGTATTTCTCGCTTCAAAATTACTGTATAGAGGCGTCGATGTATAAAGTTTGTACTTTACTTACTTATACTTATCTTTATCTTTATGATTCGTCTTATTAGTTTATGTATGGGCTATGAATCGTAGGGTAGTAGATTCGATTCTCATGTTGAAGTCAGCTAAGTGAGATTTTCGGTATGAAAACTCTCATTAAGTATTAACTTTGCGATGTTTATAGCGTATGTATTGTGTAATACAAAATTCAATTGCCAAGTTGCAATCTACCTTAAGTTTTCATTATGAAAACTCTCATAAGATTAAGCTCACGCCTATAACCTTAAAGTGTTAGGCAGCTATATCACTTTTCTCTTATATAGGTATAATGCGCAGAGCATAAATGTATCTTAGAATGTGTTTCGGATGCACTTGTCCTTATATCCGGCAAAAATTCCAGTCCCAACTCCCTAGCTACTTATTTATATATTTTTATAGAGAAAAGATTTTGTAAACGCACTCTTGTGTTCCGGTTTGCAGGACATTGTAGCCAGAGTAACTACTGGCCATAATGAGATTTACCATCTCATGTCTCAGGATGGCGAGCATAGTGGAATGCCAAGCATTGCTTTGTAATTCATGGTGTTGTTTGGTTTTGCTACTGTCCATGAGCGGTCGTATCGCTTACCATCAGGCGAATGGCGTGCTCGTCTCGCCATTCAACGCTATTCAAAAAACTTTTTTTTTAAATCATACGTACCTTCACGATGTAAAATCATGAAACGTTTGAACATCGTTCCCCATTATTGATTGACCACCCCCTGGCGACAAAGAGACAATTAAAACAATTTCTCCCGATAAAGCAACCCTAATAAAACAAAGGGGATGCCGGTGTAATTTATATGATAATAAGTCTTGTTACTCGCTTTTTTACTTTTGTGAAGCCTTTATGGGCATTATATTATTATAATTTCATAATTATACCAGGTATATCCAGACTGACAGACACAATGCAACTAAAAATGTTGCATAAAAAAGTGAAGATTTTTTTGGCAATTTTTAAGTATCATCGTGTTTGGATGGTAAATACATCGTTTTTGATAATTATAATTTAAACCCTTGCGTACCATTGAAGGTACGCACGGCACGTACGGTGAAGGAAAACATCGTGAGGGAACCTGCATACCATAGCGATTTGAAAGAATTTGGTATGTTAAGTCTACCAACCCGCACTAAGCCAGCATGGTGGATTATCTGGCCTAACCCCTCTCAATCGTACTATCGATTGTAGAGCAGGCTTGTGCCCTGCAGTGGGACGTATATGGGCTGATACAGCACCATTGCGAAAATCTTACCACCGACAGATATTATTAGTATAAGTAGCCCTACGTAGCCATTTCGTAGCTACTTATAAGGCTACAAGTAACTACGAATAAGGATTTTTTTAGTATGTGAATGACAAAGTGACGACAGTAGAATTAATGGTAAGTGAGATAAAAGTAAGATATGAAATGATATGAAATGAAATGAAATGAAATTCATTTATTGGTCACGTAGCCAATTAAATAGCTCTTATGACAAGTCAATACACATAGTACTTATTTTCTATTTACAAGATATTTGTTGTAATATTTATATTAATTTTATTATTACTATTTATTAGTATTTTAGGATAGGAGATGATTGTCACTCGCCGGTTGAAATTATTATGCTGGCATAGAGCCTAATCGATATTAGAGACACACAGGCTGAACCTGAAACGCTACATACTTGGGTAGGCCACTTAGCAGGTTTTTCAGTTGAATTTTTACTGTAAATTTCTATAATAAAATGAAATAACTTAGGCCGGCATAATTTTGTCGTCCAGTGAGTTAATTTATGGACATTGTAGTCAGAATATACACTTACCATAAGGTGCAATGTAATTACTTGCCAATAAAAAAAAATATGTAAAAATGTCTACAATTATACCAAAAAGTGCTACAAAAAACATTTCCCAGGATATTCCAATCGTCCCATTCCTGTAATGGAACGGAATGGCCCCGTTACGTAACTCAAAATGTTCTCAACCGCATTAAATTAAAAATGAGGCCGCATCCGAGTGTTACAGAATTCTCTATAGATTATTTAGCGGGATTTGCGAAAAAAAGTTGACCTTTTTTATTTTACTACCTTGCGAACAAAAATGTACTCTATCACCGAGAAGTATAGTCACTTATCCAACGCTTGTTTTAGAAGGAAAATCTTAACACCATCTTTTAAACGGTTCAAATGATTTTCAGCCCTAAAATTCTGATGTGAGAGTCGGAAATTCAAGGTACAGGAATTTAATACAATTGATCAATCTTGAATGTAGAGACAAATGAAAGTAGACCCTATAATAATAGACATAAAGGTTGAAGTAAGATTGGCATTGACAAGTTTTCGCCAGGGACCGCTTTCGATTGTTCTTACTGGTGTTACCGAGGGTAGGATGTTCGTTTCCATTATAATAGAGAAATGTGTTTATCAGACCTGTGGATATACGCACTAGGAAATATTATTAATAGAACAACATTTTTCTACATTTGAATGTTATGTGGTAGACCCACGCTGTTGTCAGTCATGACTCAGCATAAATGAGCAGGCTCGTCCGGGGCGGTACCACTGTCTCAGAGGAGATAGAAGTGAAGTGACAGCTTTACTGTCACGTTTCGTTCGGTGAATGAGAATGCCCCTTTCCTTTTCCCATTACTTACTCCCGCTCCCCTCTCAATTTAGTAGACTGGCAACACATCTTTACTCCCAGCGTTGTGGATGTTCATGGGCGGCAGTGAACACTTATCATCAGGTCACCTGTTTGCTGCAAAAAAATCATGAGAGGGATTCCATGTGGCTGAATATGACAATTGTTTATTTTTAACCATGAATTTGTTCAGAATCTGACAAAGCGACCTACGTATGTAAGTATGGTGGATTCACCAGTGTATATCCGAATATATCAGGCCGGCATAATTGTGCCAACTGGCAACAAATCACGATCTCGCATTAGTTGATACTCTACATACATTGAACAATTTGAACAACACTTGCCACAAAGTTCTATAGCCACTTCATCACAAAAAATAGCTACAAAATGCCAATACAAAACCACAAAGCAAAATTCACCACACAATGGAAACACACCTCACAATCAAGGAGGCCTCGCCCACCCCTACCCTCACATCCCCCGACTTGTCACTGTATGGAGGTCAACGACATCAGCTGCTCGGTTTCGGCTCTATCTTATTCAAGGGAGTAATACAACACCCGAAAATAGGTCGGTGATGTAAAGGGATCTTACAATTCTTGGTAAAAGCCTCCTAAAATATTGCGATAGAAATAAATTACTAAAAAGGATATTTACAATTATAAATAAATACAACATTCAAAGTTCCGACACCTCATTTATATCAATTAGTTATATCAGAAACTACGAGAGAGATTTCGTTCTCAGTAAGTTGTTCCGTAAAAATATTTCTGGGTCGCACAAACATTTATCTCGGTGTGAGGAGAAGGATATCTTAAAGACTGAAAAAGATCTTACAAGAAGGGCGATAGGATCCATAAAGCATGGGATAGAAAAATACTTGGTGAATTGTTATTGTAATTTCTATGTCTATCCCTTGAGAGATGCAGTGTGAGCTTATGTATGTATGACGTAAAATTATAACCAATAAAAAATATGTACCTACATATTTACTAGTGGTAGGTCTCTCAAATGTGAGAGGCCGTCTGGGTAGGTAACACCGCAATGTCTATTTCTCCAACAAACAGCAGTGTAAATGCACTGTTGTGTTCCAGTTTGAAGGATATTATAGCCAGAGTAACTACTGGACATAATGAGACTTATCTTATGTCTCAGGGTGGCGAGCGCAGTGGCATGTCAAGCGTTGCTTTGTAATACATGGTGTTTGGTTTTGCTACTGTCTATAAGTCGTATCGCTTACCATTAAGCGAATGGCATGCTCGTCTCGTCATTCATTGAAATAAAAAAAACAATATTAGTCCAATGGCAGGTGTGGCTGTTCATAGCTAAATGTATTTTTAATGTATTCTTTATCTATAGCAATGTTACAGTACTGTATTCGCGAGTGACCACAACTGAGAGTCCAATTAGAGGAGTTTAATTTATTTAAACCTTTATTGTACACAATTATAAACAAAGAAAACAATAACACAATACAGAAACAATAATTAAAAAAAACCACAATTGGCGGGTTTTATTGCAATTTAAGCCTATTATTTTGAGGTTCATAATAAGTAAATAGTAGTGTTTAGTTTTTTTAACATGCAATTTTATTTGTGTACGATTTTACTTTTCTCTCTTTTTTGTATTGTTGTTTGTTAATATTAGTTTTGATATTTAGTAGACTTAAGGTTGCAGAAACATTTAGCTAATGATTTCAAGACCAGATACCACTAAATAAACCTGGTATAAAACCTAACATTCTTTGATATATTTTCTCAATCAAATGAATTACACAAAAAGATTACACTACCCGGGCATCGAATCTAGGACCTCACCCAATCCAAACTCGGCACTACTTATATACAACATACTGTTACATCCAAAATATTTTGTAAGTAAAACACAAACTTTGCACCACAGTAATATGCAAATTGCAATGGAACCAAATAATTTAAATATGAAAACGGTGTCACGCTATCTAGCCGGGAATCGAACCCCACGCGTGACCACCCCTTGCTGCAAGGGTTTTTAATATGCCTTGGAATAATTTAGCTGGGCTTATATCGAATACAGAGTAGGGTGCCACAGAGGTATTTTAAATCAATAATTTATTGTCCATTTTTTATTACACTGAATGGTTTACTCTTAAATTGTTAACATTTGTAACTCTTGAACTGTTTGAAGTACGTTTGAACATGAGAGAGGAATAAGATTAAAAATCGCGAAATGAAAGGATCACAAAGCCTTCGGCAATCCAAATCAACGAAACAAAATCGACAGAAAAAAGATCGCCCCACGTTTTCTGCATAACAGTAGTACTACCATGGTCAAACCAACCAATTACATTAGTCTAAAACCTAAACTTATCTTAAACTCTAAGGTAGCTACAGTGTCTACAAAACAAACTTTTGGAAGTGGTAGAGCCACGCTGTTGTCAGTCAGACTCAGCATGAATGGGCAGGCTCGACCGGGGCGGTACCACTGTGTTAATCGGAAATCGACATTCGAAGTCATGTGAATATGAAGCCAGGTGTAATTATTAGTGAATTCAGAGTTCAGATACAACGCAACTAAAAATTATGCTAAATCAACAGCTTTTTTAATAGATTTTTAATTATCTTTGTTTTTGGGTGGTAAATACCTAGTTATTGCTAAAATAATCAATTAACCCCTCGCGTACCATTGCGTCTTTAAAAACAAAAAGGTGTATATTATCATTTTAGAAAAACTATGTATTTACAACCAAAATACCACATTAATAATTATGCCGCCTGTGAAACGAGAGGCCGCGGGTTCGATCCCCGCACCGAGACAAATGTTTGTGAGAACCACAAGTATTTGTTTCGGGTCTGGGTGTTGTGAGACCGAAAAGGCTCTCGTAGTTCCTGATACCCACGACACAAGACTCGATCTTAGTGTGGGGTCAGGACTATGTATGTGACTGTTGGGTGTATTTATTTATTTATTTATTTAATAATATTTTTTATTACAAAAAGCCTTTTTAGCTTTTTTGCGAAATTTTTAGTTGCATTGTGTCTGAACTCTGAAGTCACTAACACTACCGCTTGGCTTCGTTGTCACGTGACTTCGAATGACCATCTCTCGATTGTAGTCTCGTGTTTGTGTAAAGGTTAGTATAATATTTAATAAAATGAGCGCGGTATCTGCATGTGACTGCTCTGCCGCCACATATTGTAGGGAGCAATGAGCACACGTCCAAATGTCATGCGGATTTTACACTGCTCGCTTACTACGGAGACGGACTCTGATTTATCTGATTTAAACATACATACATAAACTCACGCCGTTATCCCAGAAGGGGTTGGCAGAGGCGCCACCAGGACACCCACATTTCGCCTTGTATGTTCCGTCCCATGATGGGATAGGTGGCGAGGCTATCGTCATATCGGGCAAAAATTCCTGACTCCGGGCTGATAATGGATAGAAAAACCTAATATCACTTTGTCCGACCCGGGATTCGAACCCGAGATCTAAGCTTTGTAATCATACCGTAGTACAACTACGCCACCGAGGCAGTCTGATTTGATTTAAATATATGACTTAATCCTGTTATTTAGAGTAGGTTTCTTTCAATGTTTTCTTATTATTAGAATATGGTACTGTATTGTACGGTGATCGCAAGACAAATACCAATATCCTACAACCTGGGGAGTAACTCTGTGATCCGAAACGATGATCGAATGTTCGAACGTTTAACATCCGAAATGAGTTATATACGCTTTTATCATTCACTCCGAACTTGGTCTATGATTACGACGTACGATAAAGGATTCGAACATTTTGTAGAGTACCTAGGCACATTCGTACAGTTTTACATACGACGACCGAGCATTCGAACTTCGTTTCGGATAAATGAGTACCTCCCAGGTATAAAGACTCTATGTTACTTCATGTCAATTTTCTATGACACATATTGTATACTACCGTGTAGCTTCAATGACCTAGAGAATTTGCGATATGGGAAGTTACAGATATATATATTTTTTTATTTTGGGATTTTTATCCACACTAATTAACGTACGTTTATTTAGAACAGGCTTTTATAGAACATATTTTATCAACACCTAACATACTACCTAGTATACTAAAGTAGTGCGTGGTGGCCTGTTGGTAACGGACCAGACGCGGCTGCCTACATGTTCAAGGTGGTCGCGGGTTCAAATCCCAGGGCTCACCTCTGACTTTTCGGAGTTATGTGTGTATTGATAGTCAATCACCACGCGCTTTAACGGTGAAGGAAAACATCGTGAGGAAAACTGCATATCGTAGCGATTTTAAAGAATTATTACGGTATGTAAGTCCGCCAACCTGCACTAGGCCAGCCTGGTGGACTATATGGCCTAACCACTCTCAATCGATTCTTTCGATTGTAGAGTAGGCCCGTGCCCTGCAGTGGGAGGTATAATTATATTATACCATATATAATACATATATCTATATATTATGGGCTGATATAGATATAGACATACTACCTAGATCTGCTACTCCAAAACTAATCATACCTAATCCTAAAGCAACCATTTTCTTCATCACGAAAATTAGCTCCTAATGCACAGTCTCACTCCGTATCCACCCAGCCCTTAGTTAGTGGGCCCGGCGGTGGAGTTATAATTAGTTTACGCACTGACCCCCCGCGCCCGCTCGTCCCCCACGCCCCTCGCCCCCCTCCCCCCTCGCCCCCTGTTGCCCGGGAAACCGCCCGGGCTCACAGCAGGGTTTTTACCAACCTACCTAGGCAGACTACCTTCAGTGTCTGTTATCGCGGAATGGGGAATACTGGATCTGATTTGGGAAATAATATGGTATACTTTTGGATAGTATTTTCATTTCATGGTTAGGTATTTGTTTTGCAGATTCCGTATTAGTAGTTTTATTGGTAATAAGATATACCGGGTATATCAAGACTGCGACCGAAAACGAAGCCAGGTGGTAGTTTCCGCGGTAACAGACACGATGCAAATAAAAATTTCGCAAAATTAGCGACAGTTTTTTTTTACAAATTTTGAAAAATCATCCTGTTTGGGTTTTAAATACAGTTACCTACCATTGCGTGTTTAAAATAAGTAGGTGTACATAGTTTTAGGCAAATTATGTAAAAATCAACCAAATACGACGATATTAATGTAAAAAATTATTTAAAAAGCGATTTTTTTTTTGCGATTTTTTTATTTGTATTGTGTCTGAAGTCACTAATACTACCACCCGGCTTCGTTTTCGGTCGCAGTCTTGATATACCCTGTATAAGATAAGAAATAAGAATAAGAGATAGAAAATATTCTATCTGGGTTTAATTTAATCCACCATCAGAGGCATGTAATTCTTAATTAATTAGTTCGATCCAATTTTTATTATTTCGACATTGAGAGATTAAAAGATATTGTATAAAAGATATAAGGTACTGGTATTCATATATAATGATATTTTTGATGGCATTGTGATCCAGGCCCTTCTATAGATGTGCTCATTTCTCATATGCAAATACGTTCTTTATAATATAAGATTTTCAGATGAAATCCTGAAAAATCAAAAGTTACAAGAAATAATTTTCTCAGCTTGGAAACTACAGCCAAAAGAGATGCCTTCTAGGAAAAAGTTTGCATTGTAAAAATTATTATTTATTCGGATCCAGTCAAATAACATTCTGTGACTGACTGAACTGCACAGATTCGCTTCTGTACCTACCTCTGTACACGGTAAAGTAGGAAGTCGATAAAATGTCATGCGCTGTTTGATTCTATGTTTTTTATTAAGCGTGTTTGAATATCATCGTTTTAATTAATTTTATAATTAAATAAGAGTTTGCCGATGTAAGCACAGTTTGAAGTTATAGAAAAAACAACTTCATCTATCTTATATTTATATATTCTATCTTATAGATATTACATGTAGAATTAAATGATAAAACAAATGAATTGACAGGTTTTTTTGACGTAAACGTCACGCCTGTATCCCCTAGGGGTAGGCAGAGACTATGGATCTCCACTTTACTCGATCTTGGCATACTACTTTCGCTACTTTTGACCTGGCCAACTTTTAAATGAGTCTTAAGAAAGTCAACTGTATATGATGTGCCTGTGCCTTTAGTTGTCAGTTTTTGGCATCATAGCCTTTAAACGAGTGGACCGATTTTGATGTAGTTTTTCTATATATACTCAGCCTGTCGCCGTCCACTGCTGGACGTAGGGCTCCCCAAGTGAGCGCCAATCATCCTGGTCTTGAGCAGCCGTCATCCATCTGCTACCCGCCACTTTTTTCAAGTCGTCGGTCCATCGTGCTGCAGTTTTTCTATGTTAGTCTTTTATCTATTAAGACCTCCAAATAGGTATTTTTAGCATCTGATGTTGTGGGACCGAAAAGTCTCTCGTAGTGTCTGATACCCATGACACAATACTGGTATTTTAAAGTGGGGTCAGGATTATTTGAGACTGCTGGATACATTTACATATATGACAAAAAAGTAATAAGTATTCGGACAAACGAATAGGAATGTTCAAACAGTGTTTTATCTCTTTGAAGTAGAATGTATTTAAAATAATACATCAAATACAGTAAAGGCTTCGGGCAGTTTGGGGGTCCAACCCTACACTATTAGTATTTTAAAACGAGGGGCAGTACTTGATTAAAAACTTGCCGGGGGTGAGTGAACGTGTTCGGCGTAGGTTCAGTATAATGGATAATTTTGTTAACAAAAATTTAGTTAATCCTTAATAGATGTAGACAACGCATAGGCTTAACCAATAGACTATTCTTTGTCTTTATAAAACGTACAAAAAAACTAGTGACTAAGTAGGAATATTTATTCACATAAGGATAAAAAAAAAATGAAAGAAAATAATATTGAAGTTCATTTTTTTTTATATAAAATGGGTATTTACGAGAATATGATTGATTTAATGGTGTTTGGCGACCGTAAACAATCGAAGAAAACCGGGTATAACACACAAAATTATATTCATACCTCGGAAAAAGAATTATTTCTTAAATGTGTATTCAGAGTTGGCTTGCTTTTACGTAAAAGAAATATTCCAAGGAAATTTGTATACAAAACAAGAGTTTAAAGGTACAATTTTCAAGGTATATCGCAGTGGAATGCCAAGCATTTATTTGTAATTCGTGTTGTTTGGTTCTGCTACTGTTTATGAGCGGTCGTATCGCTTACCATCAAGCGAATGGCATGCTCGTCTCCCCATTAATTGAAGGAAAATGGAAATTTATCAACCAGATAAGCCAACGTTTACTAAAAGACCTACTGACGAAGTTATTATAAGACATACGACCTAAAATTATAAGTCAAATCGCTTTTTTAACATGACTGAAAAAATGTTTTATGCTGACCCTATATGAGAATAGATAATGAAAAGCAGAAGAAAAGCAATTAATATAAAATATTTAACACAAATAAGTTACTTAAAGAAACAGAATATTCATAAGAAAATTAATAAATCTAGAGCTTTATCCAATTAATCAGCCGCGGTACCCCAAAACACACCCCTAACCCTTCTCAATAAACTATAAAGTTGATTATTGTTTGGCATGTCTGGTATTTTCGGCCCCCAATTTGGAGCGACAGTCCGTCCTGATCGCAAAAGATTTATATGGGTCAATTTGTAACGCGAATATCAAAAAATATAATGTGCAATTTTATTCGCTAGGATTTGTAATTGTAATTTGTAATTTTTGGGGTGTTTTGAAGGGTTTAAAAGCTATACGAGTCAGCTATTGTGTTTGGAGGACTTGGTTCGAATTCCTGTTGGGGAAATAATATGTTAATGTTACTGATTATTGTTTTTTTTTCGTTCTGACCGGCGTTGTCTTGGCCATTAATGGAATCCACTTTTCAGCTTAAACCACCTTTTTATTCGACATGCAAAATTCATAGTAGTTATACCTATATATATATAAAAATAACACCTTCTTTGATATTTCAAGGGGTTTCTTGACCCTTGCCCCGACTTTTGGAAGACAAGATTATGCTTTGACATTTGCATACCTCTATGATTTTGAAATTGTGTTTTAAGATTAAAAGTGCGTGGTGGCCTGTTGGTAACGGACCAGACGCGGCTGCCTACATGTTCACGGTGGTCGCGGGTTCAAATCCCAGGGCACACCTCTGACTTTTCGGAGTTATGTGTGTATTGATAGTCAATCACCACGCACTTTAACGGTGAAGGAAAACATCGTGAGGAAACCTGCATACCGTAGCGATTTTAAAGAATTTCTACGGTATGTAAGTCCGCCAACCCGCACTAGGCCAGCGTGGTGGACAATATGGCCTAACCACTCTCAATCGATTCTCTCGATTGTAGAGTAGGCCCGTGCCCTGCAGTGGGACGTATATGGGCTGATATAGAATATAGAATATAGTTTTAAGATTTACGGTTTTACGCATTTACGGTACGATTACAAAGCTGAGGTCTCGGGTTCGAATCCTGGTCAAGATTGGTATTGGCTTTTTCTATTAGTTATCGGAGTCAGGAGTTTGTGTCCAATATAGCGATAGGCTCACCCCCTATCACATCGTGGGACGGAACATACAAGGCGAAATGTGAGTGTACTGGTAGCACCTCTGTCTACCCCTTCTAAGAAAAAGGCGTGAGGTTATGTATGTATATTTAAGATTTCGTAAACTAACTATATATAAAAGTATCGAGCTTATTTATCTATATTCATAGCCTTCTAAAAGGATACAGTTTAATAAAAACTGCCGTACATTATCCAGATTCGAAAAAAATGTATCCTAAAATGGGCCAGGCGTACAATTACAATATCTTTATCTGTATATTTCATACAATTGAGTTCAAACCATCGATCAATTATATCGAAGGTTGAAACGCTGAGCTTATCCCCACAAATATTTCTGCACCTCTCTACAATTTGGCAATATGTGGCGGAGTGCAAGGGTGTGTGTACAGAAAACATTCCTTTGACGGATCAACGTGATAGGAGGTAGGTATCAAATCAATACAATTCGATACAGTTGGAGGCTTAAAACATTTTTTTTAATCTAATTTATGAAACAGAAAACGACAGACTGCCAATGTAGCCTCATTTTTTTTTAAATTTAAATTTTGAAACGGATAACGACAGTGCGGTGGCGTAGTTGTATTACGATACGGTTACAAAGCTAAGGTCTCGGGTTCGAGTCCCGGGTGGGGCAAAGTCATCATCATTGCGTATGGCATTCATCCTGCGTGGATCAAACCTCCATGTCCAGGTTCTTCAGCCAGCTTGCTGCATCAGGAGTGTATTTGTGAAGTTCCAAGATTCCACCGGGGAAACAGCGAAGTGGGCATTCGTTTACGACATGGGACAGGGTCTGGTCGGGTGCTCCGCAGTCGCATTGTGGTGACTCCCTTAGACCCCATCAGACTAATCACCACCTGCATAAATGGGGTGGGGCAAAGTGATATTGGATATTTCTATTCATCATCAGTCCGGAGTCAGAAATTTGTGCCCGATATGGCGATAGGCTCGCCCCCTATCACATCGTGGGACGGAACATACAAGGCGAAATGTGGGTGACCTGGTGGCGCCTCTGCCTACCCCTTCGGGGATACAGGCGTGAGTTTATGTATGTATGTACACAGAAAACGGTGGCCCAATCAAACCAATGGCTAAAGCAATCCGCTTAGACGAAGAAAATTATTGAAGCCTACATACATTTTAATCATTATTAGGTGCTATGAGAGTAAGCACATTGTGAGCCTCACATTTTTATGAAATTGATATATCTATAGCATTAATATTCTATTAATTATGATTAAGAGATTAATGAAAGTGAATGTCGATCGAGCAAAGTGGCGATCCAAAGTCTCTGCCTACCCCTATGGGATACAGGCGTGACGATTATTTATATGTATGTATTTTTAAACATTCACCGTTGCTCAATGTATCCCGACTTAATCATTGTATTAAAAATACAATGCCTTAATACGTACAGTTAAAAATAGACCATTAGTGTTTAAAATCATCAAAGCAGGAAAATTCCTTCATTACGCATACATAAAAATTTGTTACTCAATTATACGAAACCATCTTATAAATACGATATAAAGGAATGTGTCATTATTCCCAAACCCACATCTTGGTCACTAACTGACTCAGTGATCTATATTTCAATTGAAATCAATTCGTATATTTAGTGTGTACGCGTAACGCATGCACTTTTGGCAAGCATCTCTTCCTTGTGCCCGAATGTATGCAGAAATCTCAAACACAGCCAACTGAAAACCAACCCCAACGCGTTGCAATAAAGTCGGAAATAGATTGAGTGGTATATAATGACATTTCGTAATATCACACGTGGATATTTCTAGACGAGAATAATACAGACAAACAAATCGGTCAGATAGCTTCTGATTTTAGATTTGCTCGGACGTGGAAGTAACCTAACCTTTGTCGTGGAAATGAACGCGAAAAAGAATAAAAATAAAAAGGGGAATAAACAACCCAACCTAACCCCGCCGCAAAGCGAAGATATGGAAAAAAGCGTGGAAAAAATCGAAAGTGAGATCAGTGATCGAACGGATATGATTAGTGATACGGTTGCCGATGAAAGTGATGTCCCACGGAAACCGAAAAGGAATCGAGGTAAGAAAAAGAAACAAGATCGAGACGACGATAAAAACGAAGAAAAAACACCTGAACCTATGAAAAATAGTGATGCAAGTGAGATTCCCGAAACCGAGGCTAACATTTCCGAAGCTCAAACGAAAAAAGCCGAACCAATCGAAGATATAATAATTGTCACTACTGATACTCCAACAAAAACTGAAACCGACGTTCCACCTTTTGATAATGTCCCAAAATCAGAACTGGTGGAACAAGAAGGAAAGCAGAAAAAGAAGAATAAGAAAAAGAAACGACATGACTCTGATAGGAGTGATAAGAGTGGAGATGTAGTGTCATGTACTTCTGCGTTCCAAAAGTTATTGGATGTCACAGATCAGACACCTGAAGATGTTCTAGAAATTGAAAGTGAAATAGCAATTGAAAACCCTCCAGCTACGGAAAAACATGAAAAAGGACCTAAAGCAGCTTCTGAAGCAGTACAAGAAACTGTACTACCGGCTGAAAGGGAAGAACCTAAAGATGAAATGGAAGAGTTCAAAGAATTTCAAAAACATGAGACTAAAAAGAAAAAGCACAAGAAAGAAAAGAAGTTTCCCCCGAAAACAGAAGATCTCAATACTCCAACTCCCGTTGAATCTCCGAAGGTTATTCCGTCAGTTATTGAGGCTATACCACTGGGTGAAGTTTTACCAGAACAATTAGTAATACCAACCGATACTCAAGATATTCCACAGAAAGACATTATTGAAGAAACAGTAGCAGGAAAAGATGAACTATTATTTGTAGAAAATGCATTTGAAAGTTTAGGAAGTCCTATTATTCAGGAAACGGTTATAGCAGGAGGCCTGACAGACATAATGGCTGAAGAAATGGGTAAATCAGAAATTATAAAACTTGACACTCAAATAACCAAACCAGACAGTGAAAGCCCTAAACCCAAAGCTAAAATAGCAAAACCAGTTGATAAAAAACGCAAAGGTAAACAAGATACTACTGAAGCTTTAGTAACAAGTACAGAGTCTGCGCAAACATTTGAACCAGTTACATTAGAACAACCCTTTGAAGACATACAAAAACCTGTTATCGAAGAAGTGGAACTAAAAACAGATATTATACTTGGAACTCCAGAATTCAAAGAAGTAGTGGAACCTATAAAGCTCATTACTGATATTGATTCAGTTTTTCCTGAAAAGGAAGTATTAAATCTTGAAATTAGTCCTTCTTCGGAAATATTGAACCCAATAGAACAACGTAGCGCAGATACTGCTCCTATTCAAGTGGAAAAGGAAGAAATTAAACCAGAAACTGCTATGGCTCAAGATTTATTACAGCCAATAGAACAACCAGAAACAAAAGATGTTAAGGATTTGCAAGAAATGTCAAAACAGATTACGGAACCCAGCATAATAAAAGACGTACAGAATAAAAAAGTTGCACCTATGGATAATAAATCTGGTAAAAAGAAGCGTAAACCTTTAAAAATGCCAATACCTCCGCCTATTGACCCGGAACCTATAACATCTCTGGAAGAAATGACTATAGATTTGAGTAAGGAAGGAAAAGAGGAAATTGGTGACGTAGAATCAATTTTCGAGACCTTAGTGCCAAGAGATATTGAAGTGAAAGCGACAGATGATAAATTAGACGAAATTCTAGAATCAAAAGTAGAACCTGTGGTGGGTGCAGAAAAATCTAGTCCCGAAACACCTAAACAGTGCGAAGAAAAATGGACCAAACCTAAGAGAAAAGGAAAGAAATCAATTAAAATGCCACCCACTCCAGGAATCAAAGATGAACCATTTAGCGGTCTGGACATAAAACCTAAAGACACTGAAGCATGTCCCAAAGAACCTGAAATGATTAGTCAAAGTCCAACAGAAACTTTTGAAATTAGAAGTTTTAAAGCTGATGATTCTGAATGCTCTCCTTGTGATGTTACTCCAGATATCGTTTACCCTAGATCAACAAGTCAGCTCAACATTGACGATAATAACAATACACTTATTCGCGAAATCACCATCCCAGATACTTTAAATATTCCTATAGGACTTACAACACCACTAATCCAAGGATCAGGGGAAACTCCAGTAAGTACTCCTATTATGGTTTCTTCGTTCAATATAACTGAAATTGAAAGCCCAACAGAAAAAACCGACATAAAATCTAAAATAGTAGAAGTCAATAGAGATATGGAGGAACTGAGAAAATCTATAGAAAGGTCACTGGCTGAGTTAACGGCTATAGAGAAAAGTGAAGACGAAGTAGAGAAAATATATGAAGAAAAACACAAACTTGATGTCCCAGGAAATATACCTGACATAAAGAAGGACAAGGAATCTAAAAATTTACAACCCAGCACTGATATCTCTAAACAGCCTGAAAAGACCGCGCCTTTGGCTACTCAAGAAGATGACATTGACCTTGAACCACCCAAAGATAGTACTGAAAATGAACGCAAAAAAGAGGAACCTGAAAAAACACCCGCAAAAACGCAATGTGCTGATCCTCCGCCAGTTTGTCCGGCAAGGAGAGATAATAAGGGTAAAGGTAAAAAAAGAAAAGGTAAACAAGATGCTAGTCAAGCGACTACAGCACAATTTTCCACCTATTCTTCGAAAGAAAAGAGAGAAGAAAAGACTGAACAAAAGACAGAGACTAAAGAGCAAAGCAAACAAGATTCAAAGCAGAAAGATGCAGATGAAATGCCAAGCAATGATGGATTTAACTCATCTGACCCAATTACTGATTTCGATTACGACCCGATTGAAAAATTTGAAGACGCGCTAACCTCAAGCGTTGACGACGTAAACAAAACATTCGAAATGATACTTAATGAAGTAACGGATTCAAATCAAAGAGAGTTGGCTTCAAATAAACCTGATATAAATATTACTGCACCCGAAGAGGATTTTCGGGAAGGCAACGTTCCTCAGCCAAAAAACTTGCTAGGCCATCCCGATATTCCTGTATCATCGAATAAGGACGATTTCAAAAAGGAAAAACATAAAACATTGAATACTAAACAAGCTAAAGTTAAAATAAAGGATGCAAATGACTTGGAACTAAAAAAAGAGTCTAAACAGTCTCAAACAGACAACCGAAAGAAATCACAGGAATTTTCAATGAAGAATTCGAATGAAAACGGAGATTTTATCTATAAATATAGTTTTCGTAAGGTGTTTTTGCAGAATTCGTGTCATGTTTGCGCTAAAGATTTGGCTTCTTTGAGGGTGCCTTGTAACTTCTGTAATTTGCTATTCTACTGCAGTGCAAGGCATAAAGATGAGGATTGGCCGCAGCATCAGGCTCTCTGCTTTGCTATTTCAACCATCGTGCATCTTAAAGGTGAGTTAATAATACCCGAAACATTCCGCGTACACATAATTAATCTCTGTTAAATTTTATACAAAGTTCAGACTGCACAGTGAATACATGTTGCATCACAAGCTCAGAGAAATTTAAAAGGTCACAATCATATTTTTCAGTTTTTGTTGTAAGTTATCATATTTTCTGATATAATATTATATATTATTACATATATTATATTATTTTATATATATTTATTAACAATTAAGCTGGTTTAATTTAGTTGACACCCTTATAATATCCTCGAAATCTATTTAATAATTCTGCTACCAAATCAAAGTACAATAAAGTTAGTTATTAAATGATATTACCATCTTATTATCTCTGTTATCTTTATTTTCTTTCATTTTTAATTTGTTCTGCTAATGCTTCAACAATCAATATTTTAAATATACATCCACCTATTTAAAGTTAATAATATCCTATTTCTCAGACCAAAAACACATCTACGCGGAAGCAAAGAACATAACGGGCCAGAACTACCGTCTGCTGAGGATGCAGATGATTCTGTCCTGCGAGAAGGTGCTGAAGAGAAGGCTGGTGCCGTGGGAGCAGGAGGCGCTGTTGTACCCTAGGGTCTGCGCTGACATCAGGTGTCGGGAGTGGAGGCAGTCGAAGTTAAAGGATTGTGAGGGATGTGGACAGGTAGGGATGAGGGAATCAAAATATTTAAAGGAGTGTTCCTAGTTTAGGTGGCAAAATAATGCTCGTATGCGGAATAGATGAACACTGATAAAAATATTATTGAAAAATATTAATAATGATATGTAAAATAGTCATTTATCTGCTACGCTTTAGTGTTATTGAGAATTACCAGCCCTCGAAAACATAGTGAGCGGTAGTCATCTCAGTGTCAATAATAATATCCTTGTTCATAGGTATTTAGACCAATAAATAGATATATAATTTCACCCAATAAAATAATACTAAAGGCAATTAATACTTGATATTTGTTGATGATAAGTAAACATTATCGCCCAACCTACACCAACCAACTGAACCTAAAATATCCGAAAAATAGATCAAACTCGAATAATTTAATACATAATGAAATTAACTTCAACACCGAATATGTCGATATCGACTCAAAATAAAACAATTCCCTTGTACTAGGCTAACGAACTGAGAATGGCGATGAACCCAATTGACAGATCAATTCTGAAACTTGGGTGCGTGCCCACACAGCTACATACATCGAGATCTCCTGTCTTCTAAACTATACATCTTGTGACCAAACGACATGTATCTGCCAGTAAAACTCAAAAATACTCTGGCACTGAACAGAGCATAGGTGTCATTATAAGTTCGATAGTATTTAACATAAAATATTGATTAGTGCTCGGTGGCATATTTGTACTACGGTACTAAGTTTCATAGTAAAATGGCCATTCTCCTTTGAAGATCAATTTTAATTACCTTTAACTCAAGACAGAAAAACATCTGGAAATATGTATTTTCCAGATATCCTACTGCGCGAACGAACTCGACCATCTTCCGAAGTCTCACCAACGTTGGTGCAAATCCTACGCCCTCTACCAGAAGTTGGTAACACACCAGCAAACCAAGGGGCGATTGGATCCAAAGCTGCCGACCAAAGTGATGGGTAGCAATTACGAAATACCAGAGAAAATCAACGAGGTTCTGGCTTCCATGTATGAAGAGCAGATTGGTAAGTAGCAGAACTTTTTTCCTCCTCCTTCCTTTCCTCCAAACATCAGCTACAAAAATGTACACATGTCTACTATTACAAAAAAGAAGAAGTCTTCACTACAATCCGACCTTGTGTAAAATTAGCAAATAGTCATAGATACGCATATGGTTGAAAGGCTGGTCATATAATTGCCCCGTAACGGAATCTATAATTCAAGGTAACATCTTCTTTTTCAACACCGTTTAAATTTAAAGAGAGAAGATTGAAATCTCGTATGAATAGAGACTAAATATTTATCATTATTTTTACTAACCACACGAGAACCAGCAGCACAACCAATACGTATTTTGAACAGTTTTGCTTTTCAAGTAAATCTATTCATGTAATTGTTAGGACTCATCAAATTCATTCATTATTTCCTGCTTAAAAAGTCAGTTTCTTTGCAGATATGAACGACATACAATACGCAGCGTTGACGCAAATCGCAACGGCCCCTTTAACAGTAGCTTACTGCCACCAGCTGTGTCGGAAACTCATCAAACCAACCACGAACGGATTATTCAAGGTACAGACATAGTCAGAGCTTTTAACATACATACATACATAAACTCACGCCTGTATCCCCGAAGGGGTAGGCAGAGGCGCCACTAGGACACCCACATTTCGCCAAGCATGTTCCATCCCAGAGCTTTTAATTAGGATAATAACTATTTTTTTCACATATCCATCAACTATAGGATAGCAAAATATATTTTCCACATATCTTTAAACTATATGATATTAAAATTAACCAGATCTGCTTTTTATTAAACACATATTTATCTTAAACTTACGTGAGATATTATTTTTATTTTAGAAGCAAACTACCACACATTTTACGACCAGTCGCTCGCATATAAGCCCCATTTACACGAGAAGAGTTTATCGCCTCGACGATACGATTATCGTAACGATATAAAAAAGTTGCATCGTGTAAACGTTTGTCAGAACACAAAAATCTATGGCGGTTATGTCTTGCGATAATGACATACGATTCTCGCCGCGAGAAACTCTTCGTGTAAATCGAGCATAAATAAATGCACTGACAATGACATTCAAAGCTCTGATTCCACAATAACATAATTATTGTTAGGCATTGATATATCAAACTAAAAGAGTGTTTGCTGTTCAATGCCCAATATTTATTATGTATCCACAAAACATTTATCGAACGAGTATCGAACCCACAACCTCTGCTTTTACGTCCGTTTTCACCAACTGCATCACCAAAACCGCCATAAACCAATCAATACCAATTTACCAGGGAATCATTAAATTTCAGAAGTCCTGATAATTTGGTAATTTTAACAATCCATCTAACTACCAGGCAATCATGTTTCAGAAGTACACCTACATTTTGCTGCCACGACGTGGTCTCTGGATTTACTTGATAGATTATAATTAATGGCCTCTTTTTTTTATTCTCTGTTGTTATATTATCTTACTGTAATACTGTCACTCTTTATATTGTGTACCTAATTCTAAGATTGGTATCCCAAGATACAGGCTATGCCTAGTTTGGAAACCTCTAGTACCACTAGAAGATGATAATATAATAAATTTTATATTTATTAAATTATATTTATCTAATTCTAAGTAGATTGAAGTATCAGTACATAATCCTATTTTTTTAATAAACTTATTATATTCTATTATTATTAATATGTAAAATGTACGTTTCTATTTTAGGTTTGTGACTTTTTCTTTCTTTCTTTTAGAAGTCCTCGTTCGTGATCCACGTGCTAGGCGCCGAGCTGCAGTTTGAGGCGGACGTAATGAACAAATGGGAGGTGTTCTTCCTGCACCTGAGGCCTGATGTCAACGAGCTTGTAGTGGTTCTGATCAGCAACAACCTCAACCCCGGGAATCTGCCGTTGGAACTGCTAGGCAAGATCAGGTAGACGACTTAAGTATAGTTTGAGTAAATAAGTCGAGTCGTGCGGCTATTGGTATCGGCGGAAATCCATGGGGAAGACTTATAGCTGTAAATGTTTTGTGCTGATAACAATAATGATCATAATAAAAAATAAGGCCCTACTTTAATAACAGTGTTTGTGCTATCAAACTGAATAATATATCCATTTGGTAGCAGACACATTCACATAATGAAAATTTTAATCTGGTACTAATTGTGCTAATTTAAGTTACATAGTTATTACTCTAGGTGGTAATGATCGTTGTTCCGTTCGAGCTCCGTTTTGAGGATATAAGCGTAGGTATAAATTGAAAAAAAAATCTATCTAAATCAAATAGCAGTTTTTTTCATTGGACAGTTACTCTGATTAGGTTACACCGTAGTCTTAATGCTGTATTTATAATTTGCAAATAATATATTATCTTCCACAGGCTTTGCGAAAATTGCCGAGAGGACAAACGCCGGGTGATCTTCAGTTTCCAAGACAAGAAATCCTACCAGGAGTACAGGACTTGCGATGATTTCATATATCCTGATATAGGTAACATTGGTCATTACAGATAGTGTGGAAACATGATGAACATGAAAAGAAAAGCTTTTAAAGCGCACTACACACCAAAGCCGCCGACCCACCGGCTTATGTCGGTAACTTTGTGTCGGCGACGTAGGCCGGCGGCTTCACTCATTACAAGTCGCAAAAGTTTGTCGATACGACAAAGGCTCGACATGATGACGTGAGAAACATTTTTATAACGTTATTGAGTATCGCCGGGCAACTTATCGGCGTACGATACATGCGGGCGCTTGTTGCCGACATAATTATTTTCTTATAGGTCACCGGGTTGTGTCGGCGGGCTATGTTGCTGGGCCAGCGGCTTTGGTGTGTACTGCGCTGTAAGGTGACTTGTATGTTGTACAAAATTGTATTAGAGATAGCAATAAAACTCGGCAATGTAAAAATAACTTAAACATTTTAATTTTTCCATAACCTTGATTGTAATAGGACAGTCGCGTATTTAAAATGGATGTATTTTATGTATGGTCACTATGGAAGCATCTGAATAATTATTTAACCCGAGATAAAACAATGAACTGTCTCTACACGTGTTTCACAATTGTTCCAGTATGCGCCTTCAACGCAAGCATCAACCGATCATCATACAGCGCGAAAGACCCTTGGCCCGGCGTCATCACCTCGGTGATGAGGCTGCGATCACCGTTCCTCGTCACCTCCCACACTCCCACCGAGCTTCACCGTGACCTCATCAGGGTCAAGGAGTGCGGAGAGGTGAAGACTATGGTAGACCCCCGAAGGAACCCCTTCGCCAGCGTCAGGCCTGATAGAAACTTCATCACCGATGATGAAACCCCGCTTTTGTTTAAAAATCAATGCTTTGCCGTGTTATGTGGTGTTTAGTTTGAATATATTGGTTTGGGAATATTTTAGGTTTTTATTTCGCGTTAATGGACAGTATCTACATTTTCTTGTAACCCTAAAATGATTTGCTCAAATGTTTAATGGCTTATAGCATATAAAAAATGAAACGAGTAAAATATTATAAGCATAAAAATATATTTATAGGAACAATCATATAGTTTGGCTCTACATAAAATCGTTGGGATTACATTATTTACTAAGGATCTGCTGTAAACGCTACAGTCGAAGTTCTTTCTTCCTTAATATTAATAATATCTGTTTCATTTTGGAGTGTTTTCAAGACTTCAGTTCTGGTTAAATTAACAGCTAGTGTTGAATTAATTATTTCAGTACTTTCTTTGCCATCCACGATTGTGCCTTGTTTTAATAAATCCTTTGATTGACTATTCATTTTATTATTCTTTTCAACAGTATGATATGTGTTGTCTGGTTTGTATGTGCTATCTGCAGGAGTAGAAATATTAAATATTTTTGTTGATTCTGTAAAATTGTCTTTTTCGACTTCCAATTCTGTTTGTTTTTGTTCGTTGGGAATTGTTGTTACTGTTTGTTGTGTAATGATTCTATACTATCCGGTTTATCTTTAGTTAAAGTCTCGAAAGTTGTTGTTTCAAATACATCATTTTCACTTTCTGAATCTTGTGGTTTTGTAGAAGAACCTTCTGTTTTAGATAACGTGTCATTTAACTGCAAAGATACTGTAGGCAATCCCACTTCTATTTCTTCTTGCTTAATTCCATCTTGTAGATCAGAAAACTCCGTAATCGAACTCTTCTGAGTATCGTTCATAAGAACAGTTGTCTCTAAAGTTGGTATTTCTGTAGTCACTTGATCATTTTTTGGTAATTTTGCAACCAGATACTCTCCTCTAACTGTTTTATTTGAATTTTCGAAACTCTTTGTTGATTTTGTAGTGAGTTTTTTTGTATCAGATGTTTGGTTTTCTAGTAACTTAGGTACAATATCTTCTATAGTTATTTTAAAAAAAGGTTCCGTTCTATTGCTTCTTATGTCTGTTGTTGTCTTTTCTGTAGATAAGGTATCATTCAACTCTAAAGATTCCGTAGGCGAAATTTTTAATCCCATTTCTATTTCCCCTGTTTTCAGATCATCCTGTTCTTTAGCAACATCTGCATTAAAGCGTTCCTGATTATCATTCTTTGGATCAATTGTTTCTCCATTTTCTATATTTGGTATTTCTGTGGTAAATTCCTCATTTTCTAGCAATTTCATTACTAAAACTTCTGTGCTGGACGTTTGTGATGTTTGAGGCCTTAAGGTCGATATTTCAGTTGAACCAACTTCTAGTCTACTCTGATTACTTTGTAGAAACAAATTTAAACCAATATTTCCTCCACTAGATGTTTTATCTAAATTTACGTAATTATCTGTTGATGCTACACTAGAAGTTTGATTCCCTAATAAAATGGCATCTAAATTATCGGTGCCTGGTTTAAGTATAGGTTTCCATTCATTGGTTATTATTTCTTTTGATACATTTTCTGTGGGAAATTCGAGGGTCAGTTTATCTTGTGTTTCTGTAGTAGGAGTTTCTATGCTATAATATAATGTATTATTCAACTGCAAAGTTTCTATAGGCAGTTGTTGTAATGGTAATTCTATATTCTCTTTTTTCAGATCACCTTGTGATAAAGTAACATCTGTACCCAAAAGTTTCTGATCTTTGAAATAATTTCTTTGTGTAGTTTCTGGAATTGGAATTTCTATAGCTTGGGTATTTTGTAGTAATATTGAAACTGATTCCTCTCCACGAAATGATTTATCAAAATTTTCGGAACTGTGTGTTGATTCTGTGCTAAAATATTCTATACTGGAAGTATAGTTTCCTATTAACTCGGGAGTTAAATCTTCTGTATTCGCTTTTAAAGTAGGCATTGTACCGTTGACTATTATTTCATTTGATACACTTTCTGTGGGCAAACTGTATGCCTGTGTGTCGTATGACTGTATAGTAGATACTTCTACGTTATAATACAATGAATCATTTAACTGCAATTTTTCTATAGGAAGTGGTTTTATTTCAAAGTCTATAACCGCTTTCTTCGTATTATTTTGTAGTACAGCAACATTGATATTTAAATCTTTCTGAGTATCGTTTTTAAGGTTAATTGTTTTTAAAATAGGTATTTCTGTAGTCGTTTGTAGGTTTGTTGAGTGTGTGACAAAATTATCTCTACTAGATGTTTTATTTGGAATTACATAGCTGTTTGTTGATTCTGTACTAGAAGTGTGAATTTCTAACAACTTTGGTACTAAATCCTCTATAGGTCCTGTTCCATTGGGCATTATTTCGTTTGTTACATTTTCTGTAGGTAAAGGATAAACTGTTTTAGTAGCAGGACTTTCCGTGATTGATAATATACCATTTGTACCTAAAAATTCTGTAGGCAGTGGCTTTAATTCTATATTCTCTCCCTTCCGATTATCTTTTACTGTAGTAACGTCTGTAATCAAATCGTCACGGGTGACATCTTTGAATTCAACTGTTTGTGTAGTTTCTAGAATAGGTGGTTTTGTAATAGCTTCAGAATCTTCTTGTAACTTTACAATTGAATGGTCTCCGCTAGATGTTTTATTTGAATTTTCGTAACTCTGACTTAATTCTGATCTGGAAGATTGATGGTCCGATAACTTAGGTACTAAATTTTCAGTGCTCGTTTCAAATGAAGACGCTGTTCCATTCAGCACCATTTCGTTTGAAACTTTTTCTGTAGGTAATGGAGATTCCTGCTTGTCTGGTTTTTCTATGGGAGTAATGTCTACAGTAGATAATGTACTATTTAATACCACAGGACTTGCAGGAGGTTTCGATGTTAATTCTATGTCATTTTTCTTCACATCATCTTGTATAGAACTAGAATCTGCTTTCAAATGCTCACGAGTAACATGTTTGAGATCAATCGTTTCTGCCATTTCTAAAGCTAGTATTTCTTTAGTTAATTGCTGAATTTGCATCAATTTCTTAAGTATAATAATTTTTCTGGATATTTGTGATGTTTTTTCCCTTGGAATATCTGACGTATTTTGGATATCTTTTAGTAATTCTGAGACTGAGTTTTCTGGGCTAGAATCTATAGTTTCTGTTATTTTTAATTCAATTGGTATTTCATTTTTATTTATACTGCCTTGGCCTTGTCCAGTAGTAGTTGTCTTTTTCAAGGAGTTAAATGGTATTTTGATATGTATACTGTAGTTTAAATTGGTCATTGCTTGGTTGATAAAAGTATAGCCTTTTCTTTTGAGTTCTTCTTCAACGTATTTATTTATATCTTGTACGCAATTTTCTGGAGGCTTCCAGTATATATCTAGAACTTCGCGATACGTATGGTTGGATTTTTCAGAGAGTTTGTTATGTGGCGCCTTTTTCTTTGTCTTAATTTGTAGTATTTCGTCTTCTGATCTCGTTTTTGCATTAGTAAAGGCAGATATAGCAGGACCCAGAGTGTTCTCTACGTAATGCCGTAGTTCTTTGCACTTACTAACCGTGTTTACATCTTCTGAACTGCCCCATATGATGAAGCCCGAGGCGTGTGATTTGTAAAGTGTTTCCAATGCTGTATTCAAATCTTCCTAGAAAAATAATTTATAATATATTGTAATATTGAGATATTTTTACTGTAAATATTATTGATTAAGAAACATAAGCAGCAAGGTGACTTGCATTGCATAATTTTATGTGGTACCATAAAAAGGTTTCACACTGTTAAATATTTTCTTTGACTTTTTATACTGGCACAACAAAGTAATAATACGGTTAGCTCTATTTATGAAATATACCGTATTATGTGTGTTCAAAAAAATAATACAATATGCACTTATAGATGACCGACTAATACTAACCGCGCTCAAAAATCCTCCTTCCCTGTACCGGAACCAGAAGTAAGGCAGTACAGCTGTGCCTTTTATCTTGACCCTCTGAGCTTCCTTGACCCTCCCGCGAATGAGGTCTGCCAGTTGGGAGGAGGTGAGGTCCTTGGAGCTGTAGACTGAGGGATACAGAGCTGTGCTCTCTGACCAGAGCCAACGTGTGCTGGAAAACAAAGACGAAAGCTCTTTAGGAAAGTCTTTCGCTTTTCTTACAATGATCAAAAACGAAAGGAATAAGAATGTGATCTCAACACGTCTTCTATATTGGCATAGTATGGCGATTTGACTGCTCTGAACCTGATGGTATTAAAGTAATAAGTTTTAAAGTCTTGGTCTAGAAATCTAGGCTGATGGTTTCTTACATTTGCGCGTTGCACATTGAAAAACCTTTTTTTACGGACAAAGTAGTTTTATTTCAATCTAGACTTAGATCGATTACGCAATTATAGCTTCGTAAACCAACGTTCGGGGTTCTGTTAAGGAAAGGAGGAAAAATAAATAAATACACCCAACAGTCACATACATAGTCCTAACCCCACACTAAGATCGAGTGTTGTATCGTGGGTATTAGGAACTACGAGAGACTTTTTCGGTCTCACAAACACCCAGACCCGAAACAAATACCTGTGGATCAGACAAATAATTGTTTCGGTGCGGGGAACCCGTGGCCTTTCGTTTCACAACCTGGGTTTAAGCAACTGCGCCACGGAGGCTATCAATAAATAAAAAGCATAAACATCACCATCACCACCTTTTAAAATAAACTTCTATTCCTCACCGATCATTTTCCTCAGGGATTTTATCAGCACACGTTTCCTTCATATTTTTGTTGGCCATGTTGAAGCAGTAAGGGAATCCGTAGTACCCCCATAAGGCGTTTGGTCTCATCTGCTTTGCGACTGACAATGTAGTCTTCATGAACGTACGGGCTGCTTTTTCAAATCTCAGCCTTGCCTGAAAGAGAATACGGTTAATCTTCTGTTGTCTGTCCTTATCCTATTTACTTTGGATCAGCGCAACGAGCTTTTAGTAACATCGTTGTGGAAGTATTATTTGAATAAGTTATTTTATAGTTCATCGTTCTTTCTCCGATAAGGACAATATTTGCCAAATCTTGTCGATTTACCATGCTTAATACTTAATTTGTTGATTAGTCACCACATTACCAATGAGGTCATACAGTAAATTATATTATAAGGTACAATTTGGACCCTCTTGGGCACGACAAAAACTTATGAGGTAGAAGGAATTAGGCCTATACACCGGCGTTTTACGAGCGTTGGCGTTTCTCCAACGTCGCACACAGCTTCGACGCTGCGCAGTGTGACAGAGGCCTTTGTAGTAGTAGTTAAAGAATTTTTTTATATTAATAACTTTATTATATAATGTTTAATTAACGTTAAGAAAAGAAAAGCAAAAAAAAGAAGTTAGTTCGTGTTTGCTGAGGGAGTTTCTTGCGTTTCTTCTTCACAGCTACAACACGTTCCGAAGCGGTGGTAGCAGTAATTAACGATTCAAAAGATCTTGTAAATGACTACTTGAATAAAGAATATTTTGATTGATTGATTAACGTTTAACTATGTATTCT
This sequence comes from Deilephila elpenor, assembly GCA_949752805.1. Lineage (NCBI taxonomy): Eukaryota > Metazoa > Arthropoda > Insecta > Lepidoptera > Sphingidae > Deilephila > Deilephila elpenor. The sequence continues at coordinate 9,448,657 of OX457118.1, read as the reverse complement.
GTATAATGTACAAAATAACATCAAAATATGTTCACACTATATCTATACTGAACATCCATTTCGTTACATGTTGAAGAATCTATCTCTATCTATCTATATCAGCCCATATACGTCCCACTGCAGGGCACGGGCCTACTCTACAATCGAGAGAATCGATTGAGAGTGGTTAGGCCATATAGTCCACCACGCTGGCCTAGTGCGGGTTGGCGGACTTACATACCGTAGAAATTCTTTAAAATCGCTACGGTATGCAGGTTTCCTCACGATGTTTTCCTTCACCGTTAAAGTGTTAAGTGTTGAAGAATATTTAGACATTATGGGCTCATGGTCTGCTTACTTCTTTGTGGATGTCCAGATCGGGTTCCCAGTGCAAGTTCTTCTGTATCTCGATTGATATGTTTTTCGTTATCACGAGGTTTCCCATATTATGTCGGAATATTGGCCTCCACCATTCGAAATCTATGATGCCGACGCCTGAAAATATATAAAACATATGTATGACAAAAAAACCCTGTCCGATCCACGACGCACATTTGGGTATTTCAATTGTAGCATTAAAAACTACGAAAATAAAAATATAATTAAGCATTACGTAATTATCGTAAGTGATACATATAATAAACATTTTAGTATCATTATTACCAAAAATCCAGCAAAGTTTTAAATGTTGACATTCTGACAATTCGTCGTTGCTTGTTACTAACGCGGTTGTTAGCAGGGTAATAATGTTAATATTAATGTATTATGTGTCAGGATGACAAGCGCAGTGGAATGCCAAGCATTGCTTTGTAATTCATGGTGTTGTTTGGTTTTACTGTCCATGAGCGGTCGTATTGCTTTTTTTTTTTTTTTATTGCCGTATAGGCAGACGAGCTAGCGGCCCGCCTGATGGTAAGCGGCTACCGCTGCCCATAGACTTTCGCAGTGCCAGGGGTCCAGCACAACAAAGTCGCTGCCTACCTTAAGGATAGTACTCTCTTTAAGCCTCGTTTGAAGAAGGACAGGTCATAGCGCTCAGGAAACACCGATGCAGGGAGTTCATTCCAGAGCTTGCACGTACGTGGTAAGAAAGAACGCTGGAAACGTACCGTTCGGGAGCGGTACGCTTCCAGGTGGTAGGGATGAACTCTGCTGCGGTGACGGGTGGTGCGATGGTAGAAGGGCGATGTTGGTACCATCTCAAACAATTCCTCGGAGCACTCCCCATGGAACAGACGATAGCTTACCATCAGGCGAATGGCATGCTCGTCTCGCCATTTATCGCAATAAGAAAAAGCTCACCATTAAAATGAGGATCAGGAATATTCTTATTCAAGATGCTCTTAAATGTTTTCACGTGGAGTTCCAAATCTCCCTCTTGTGGGACCCCACCGTTCCTGAAATGGAGTGTTCCAGTTGTTTTGTTGTTCAAGAGAGCAGGGAAGAGACCAGGATCATACAGGATTGATATCTTGTCTCCTCGGAAACTATCGTCCTTATTTTGATGAATGCCATACTTTTCGTATAGATTTTTGAATGGTATTTTCTTAGATCTACACTGCATAGTCGGGACGTTCCAGTAGACATTGAATGGTCTTTCATGGTCTTCTGTGTGGTCTTCTGGGGCTTCTACTACGAAATAACTGTAATTAATTCATATAAAATCATATTAAAGACAATTTTGTAAATAATACTGACATATTTACCAACATTTATTTATTAAATAATAAAACATAAAATGACATTGAATTAGGTTTCTTAAAATTATTTAACCGACCTAATTATTCAATTTAAAAAAAATAAACTGGACAAGTTAAACTCTAATCAAAATATCATAAGTAAAATTACAAAAGTATTATAAAAGTAAAATTTTTGTATATTATTTTTTATTCTGCTCAATTATTTCGACATTACTTTACTATTTATATATGGTGGCTTGTCATTAGCAATCAGATAGTTTAATTAAGTAAAGAAATTATATGTAATTAGTCAGTAAACCTTATAAAAAAAAAGAAACCAATTCCGTTGAATTATAATAAATTGTAAAACTAAATGTAATACTTTACTATAGACTAAATGTAATTTATAATAACCAACATTTATTAATAAATACTTACTTGTCATCGCATTTTACAGCCCACCCCGCTAGTAACACTAGCAACAAATATTTCATACTTTATTTAAAAATTAAAATATTAATAACAATTATTAATAATAATTACACTTGTAATTCAAATATTCAGTCCTTTATGTATGTTGTTTCACGGTTATAAGGCAACTTTATAAGCTACAGACTTGCCAATCGCTGAATATATATTATTCACAAGGAAAAGTTCGTCTAAATTGATAAAGTATTATAATTGTTTACGTAAATTGTTAATGATGTTACGTGTAAACTTGTCATTTATAAGTTAATTCCTACAATAAAAGTAATTAGAATTCGTTGTGAGTAAGTGTAACTGCGTGGTGGCCTGTTGGTAACGGACCAGACGCGGCTGCCAAGATGTTCACGGTGGTCGCGGGTTCAAATCCAAGGGCAAACCTCTGACTTTTCAAAGTCACGTGTGTATTGTAATCACCACGCACTATAACGGTGAAGGAAAACATCGTGATGCAACCTGCATGCCAAAGCGATTTGTAAAAATTTCTATGGTATATAAAGTCCGCACTAGGCCAGCGTGGCTATATGGCCTAACCCCTTTCAATTGTAGAGGAGGCCCGTGCCGTACAGTGGGACATGTGTGGGTTGATACAGTACAGGACAACGCTGGTTGTGAATCGAGAGGCCGCGGGTTCGATCCTCGCACCTAGACAAATAATTGTATGATCCCCAAGTATTCGTTTCGGCTTATATCAGGCTTATATCTTAGTGTGGGGTCAGGACTTTGGATGTCTCTTAGATGAATTATTTTATCGCGATTAATGGCGAGATGAGCATGCCATTCGCCTGATGGTAAGCGATATGACTGCACACGAAGAGTAGCAAAACTAAACACCATGAATTACAAGGCAATGCTTGGCATTCCACTGCGCCATCCTGAGATATAAGATTTTAAGTCTCTTTATGTGCAGTAGTCACTCTGGGTACAATGTCCTTCAAACTGGAACACAACAGTGTAATTACACTGCTGTTTGGCGGGAGAAATAGACACTGCGGTAGTACCTACCCAGGCGGCCTTTCGCGTGTGAGACCTTCCACGAGTATTTATTAATATTTGCTTACAAAAGGCACACCTAATGTTTTAATCGGTGGTATTTCCGTATTATAACGAGGGTATCGCATTGTTGGAAATAAACCACAGTTTAATTAACCGGATAAAACTTTTCAATTCAAAACCACAACATCCTGTGGGATTATCTGAAACTACTTTAATTAAACTCGTCTATTTAACTAACTCGTCTATTAAATATTGAGTATGTTCTATTACATAAGGTTCAAAATCGCGTAAATATATAGGATTTTTAGAACATGGGGTTAATTAATTTTGACATAGCTAGAAGGCAATGGAAATATTCCTAAATTATTAAAATATGTGGTCTTAAATATTGTTAATCGAGAAAGTTATGCCGGCCGACTATATTACATCTTCACTCTTCAAGAACCTAGGAATATAGGGGGAACATAAGGAGTGGCAAATTGTTCAAAGGTTTAGTATAATTATTTTACTAAACTTCGTATGACAAGATAGTGGTGTAAAATAATGGCTTCGTAAGTAGTAATAAAACAAAGAATACACAATAAATTTTATTAATAAAAATATTGACAATATTCGTATTTACAATACATATAACAATTAATACTATATCACAGATAAACCGACTGTTAGTCACATATAGCGTAGGGCTGTGCTAGGCCGTTGTTGATATATCGATAAAAATATACATACAAAAGATTATAATTTAATGTGACACTAGTGCCACTCACGCCAATCTTATTTCCAGTGCAAAGCAGCTTATTTATGATTTTTTAATGAGAAAAGAAACCACTATATGTATTGCTCAAACTGAGAATCGAACCCACAGGACCTTACGGTTCTTTGTACACATACTATTAATAAACCAATAAGACAAATACAAATACGGTCCTAGGATGCTAGGTAAATAATCTGGCATACGTGAAAAAGTCACATTAGGTTGTTCAAATAGTAAATATGATTTTAGAGTCTTGGAAAAAAAAATGCCCAAAAATAGGTACGACACCTCTCCTAATCTAGAATTAATCAGCATTTTAAGGCATTGCACTGACCTCGTCACCCTAAGGTATTGCTAGATGTTATGTTTCTTAAAGCTCAGATTCGTACTCGTTTCTATATTGCAGTTGATTACTTCCATACCCGCATCTAGGCAAATAATTGTGTGATCAATAAATATTTGTTTCTGGTTTAGATATTTGTAACAAAATATTATATCCTAGACTCTGGGACTAACGAAACAAGACTTGATCTTCGTGTTGAGTCAGGACTATGTATGAGACTGTTGGCTGTTTTTATATTTATCGATACATCGACACTCGATTTAATACTACTAACACATCCCAAATACCGCACACAAACACTTAACAACAGAGTAGAAATAGTAAACGCATAGATAATGTCTGAACAGCACACTCACTCGCGTCCCGGAACCGGCCACCTAAAAGAGACAGTTATATACAAACACACAGGAAAGACAGAGACAGATATTTACAATAAGAGGACTGTATTAAAAAAGGATTAAATATTTCAGATGTGTTATTTTGGCACTAGGATTTAATAAAAAAATTTATTGCAATGAATGGCGAGACGAGCATGCCATTCGCCTGATAGTAAGCTATATGACCGCTCATGGACAGAAGCAAAACCAAACAATACCTTGAATTACAAAGCAATGCTTGGCATTCTACTGCGCTCGCCATCCTGAGATATATAATGTTAAGTCTCATTATGTCCAGTTATTCTGGCTACAATGTCCTTTAAACCGGAACACAACAGTGCATTTACACTGCTGTTTGTAAGAGACCTACCAGTGACTATCTTAGACATAAAATAAATGAAGAGGGAAAGTTATTTTCTTTCACACTGGCATGAAGTGACAGTGCAGTCTAGCTAAAGTATCCGATAATTATCTTTCGCCAAACGGCATAATAATGCCGGCTTGATATCGGAAATACTGAGGCAATCCGAGATACGTGGGTAGAACGCTATGCCGAATTTTCCACCAATGTCTATCCAGTATGGTGATTGCTATCTATATAAATACGAATATCATACCATTAGCAACGTTAAATTAATTATTCACCTATTTCACAGTGATCATTGATGAGCAATTAATGCAGCCTCACGTGCCACAGCCTCCGTGGCGCAGTTGGTTAGACGCCGGCTGTGAAACGAGAGGCCGCGGGTTCGATCCCCGCACCGAAACAAATATTTGTGTGATCCGCAGGTATTTGTTTTGGGTCTGGGTGTTTGTGAGACCGAAAAGTCTCTCGTAGTTCCTTATACCAACGACACAAGACTCGATCTTAGTGTGGAGTCAGGACTGTGTATGTGACTGTTGGGTGTATTTATTTATTTATTTTTTATTCATTAATGTCTTATTTCATCATTTCTATGGTATGTAAGTCCGCCAACCCGCACTAGACCAGCGCGGTGGAGTATGTGCCCACTGAACCGTACTCTCGATAGTAGAGGAGACTCGCGCCCAGCAGTGGGACGTGTATGGGCTGATACAATAATGTCTTTTCAGGATTAAATATTTTTTACCGATATTATTTAAAAAGTTTTTCGTATAAAGAAACATTTATGAGGCTAAATACGTAGTTTTGCCTCACTTTCAGCTTCATTCGTTGTGTTCTATTTTTAATACAGTCACTGCATAAATATACAAGTACACATAAAGAGAAAAAGGGAATGTATAGATTATTGGATAAAAGAACAAGAGAGACCACAGTATTATAAAATCACTTGGGTTAGAAAGGGATGCATTAATTTTGATACTTAGTATTAAGTTAATTACAGGGTATATCAAGACTGCGATCGAGAACGAAGCCAGGTGGTATTAATGACTTCGGACACAATGAAACTAAAAATTTCGCAAAAATAATTGTCAATTTGTTGTATTTGGGTGATGAATACACAGTTTTACTAAAATAATAATGCAAACCTGTTTATTTTAAAACACGCATTGGTACGCAAGGGTTTAAATTACTATTTTCACAAAAACTAGGAAATACCTAGTTTAGTAGTGGTATGTACCATCTAAACACGATGATATTTAAAAAATAGCAAAAAAAATCTGTCGCTTTTATTGCGATTTGTTTTAATTGCATTGTGTCTTTAAGTGGTTAAACTACCACCTGGCTTCGTTTTCGGTCACAGTCTTTATATACCCCGTATATTCATGCTTAGAAGTTATTTACTAGTATCTTCCAGTCGTCAAGACATAAGCCAATGACAAGAAAACTTACAAATATGAATAAAATTAAAAAATACTGTTAAATTATTCTTTAAGTACGAAAATCCCTGCATTATGAACGATGGGTACAAATGACCTTGTGTTATATGTAGTAAGTTAAATTTAAATTGTGTATATGGAAGCACATTCAATAACGTGCATAATTTGTTCCTAATTGTAAAATTAAGAAGACACAAAGCTAAGTTGGAAATAAAGAGTTTTGACGTAAACGCATCTTGCTAATGAGTACTCTAATTTTATGATACTGTGACTGTTGGGTGTATTTATTTATTTAAATCAGACTATAAAGATACGTAGAATATTGGGCACTAATTTCTGACTTCAGGCTGATAATGAAAAATGAAAATTGAGATATCCAATATCACTTTGCCCCACCCGGGATTCGAACCCGAGACCTCAGCTTTGTAATCGTACCGTAGTACAACTACGTCTCCGAGGCAGTTAAAATGTAAATGAGTACTGAGAATAATTAGTTAATTTACTAAGCATTGTCTCATTAGCAAGCTCGTCACGTCCAGCGATAGTAATATTAATAAGCAAAAGAAAAACATATACCTTAAAGTACATAGACATTAACCTGGTCTAGTTCTGTTGTAGACGCTACAGTTGTGTCTATATCTTCTTTCATATTAACAATATCTTCAAATCTATCAAAGACCTCATTTTTGGTTAAATTAGCGGCTGGAACTGTATTTCTTTCTTCAGGACTCTCTGTGTTATCTAAAAATGTGTCTTGATTGAAGAAAGCATTTAATCCATTATCCAATTCTTCGCTGTTTTTATAGTCTGATTTAAATTTGTCATCTATAAAAGCATTAGAATCTGATGAATTTGTTGATTCTGTGTAATTCTCTGTCATTCCAATTCCTGTTTGCTTTTCCTCATAGTAATATGGATAATCTGCATATACATCGGTGGTTTCATTATTATCTGATGCCTTTGTAATTAAAGTCTCGAAAGTCGTTGATTCAGATGAATCTCTTTCATTACCTATACTTAATGTTTCAGATACTGTAACTTTGTGATTATTTGTATATGCTGTTGTACTATCTGTAATAGAATCTAGTGTTTTTTTTAAATTATTTGGATTTACGTTTGCGGCTAAATATTCTCCACTAAATGATTTATCTGAATTTTCTGAGCTATTTGATTCTGTACTGGTAGTTTCTTTTTGTAATAACTTATCTATGTCTTCTGTGTTTGGTTTATATGGAGTTTCTCTTATATTGCCTGTCATTTCTATCGCTAATGTTGATAATGAAGGTGTCTGTTTGTCTTGTGATTCTGTAGTACTTTCCATGCTAGATAATTTCTCATTTAAGTTTAAAAGGTCTGCGGGCAGTGGTTTAAATATCAGTTCAATGTCATCCTTCTTAAGGTCATCTTGTAATTCAGAAAGATCTGCATTTAAATGCTCCTGTGTACTATCTTTGAGATCAACTGTTTCTAAGGGTGATATTTCTGTAGTAATTTTCTGATTTTGAAGCAGAGTTGCAAGTACAAAATCTGTGTTGGATATTTGTGATGTGTATTGATAAGGAAGGTCTGTCGAAGGTGTTAAAATAGTTTCTGGTGTATTCTGATATTGTAGTAGTAATTTTGTGACTGAATTTTCTGGACTAGAATCTTTAGTTACTGTTTGACTATTAATTACTTCTGCAGGTAAAGATTCTGTACTGTAAAATGCATTTGTATCTCTATCCTTATTTTGAACTATACCAGTGCTTAAATCTACGGGTTGACTAGCATCAGTATCATGGATTGGTCTGTCAGAATCAGCGTACGGAAGACCTTTCATTTCATTCTTAGTAATATTTTTTTCTATCAGCGAGTTTAGTATAACCTCCATAAGTATGCTGTCATTTAAATTCATTATTGTCTCATTCGCTTTGGTGAAATTGTAACCTTTTCGTTTGATTTCTTCCTCGACGTAGTTTTTGATATCTTGTGCATAATTTTCTGGAGGTTCCCAGTGAAATTCGGGATCATCGTGGTATGTTTGGATATCGGGGATTTTCGTGGTAGTTCTTTCGGTCGGTATAGGTGGTACTTCGTCTCTTAGTTTCGTCGTTGGTTTGGTAAACGCAGCTATTGCTGGTCCTAGTGTTTTTTCTAAGTACTGCTGAAGTTTCTTGCATTTGCTGACAGTGTTTACGTCGTTCGAACTTCCCCATATGATGAACCCGGAGGCGTTTGATTTGTACAGTGTTTCCAACGCGGTGTGCAGATCTTCCTGAAAAGTTAATAAAATAACCATTAACACAGTTGTTGCGATTGTCTAAGGTCACCGTAAATGGAGCATATGTTATGGTAGGGCAGGGTAGGTACTAAAAAGGTACCTTGTATATTTTACGCAGGACTGTAAATTTCCGATAAGTCTTAATGACGAGCAAGAGGATGGCTGCATTTTTTCTATAATCTACATTACACCAAATAAACATAGTTTTACTTCTCGCTAATAGATGGCGCTATCACAAAATGCGCGTTAAAAGTACCAACCTCACTTAGATACCCTCCTTCTCTATACCGGAACCAGAAGTAAGGCAGTACTGCAGTGCCTTTCCTCTTGACCCTTTCGGCTTCTTTTACCCTCCCGCGTATAAGGCCTGCCAGCTGGGAGGAAGTGAGGTCCTTGGAGCTGTAAACTGAGGGGTAGAGGGCAGTGCTCTCCGACCACAACCAGTAAGTGCTGGAAATGATAAGCAGAAGTTGTTATTTCTTAAAGTATTTCGTATAGATTGGGTTTTGTGTCAAAAGCTGCCAATCTATTGGGATGGAGAAGAGTGAATATGTGCAGTAGGGAGTTAAAAAAGATAGACCAGCAAACTTACACTCGCGATGCCTTTGGTCTGAAACGCTCCGGTACCAATCTTTGATACTAATGAATTTTACATATTTTTTTCTTATCTAAGATAGGGCTTAGAGAAGTAGTTACTTCACAGTTGAACAAGAGTGATTGGTCGATTCCTACACATATCTGCCTCAAAGAAACTAAACTATTACATTGCTGACTAATATTCATTAGTTTCGTTTACTTCAGCCGTTTTTATATTGTAAGGAACTTGCCCCACATAAGACCGACAACTTGATAAATGTGGCGGGTTTCGGATGGATGAGGGCTGCTAAGGATCAGGTTGGTTGGCGCTTATTTGGGGAGATACTTTCCCGCCCACACATCCACTGCAACTCCTGTCAGCCAGGATCAACAGCACGCTAAGAATTGGCACCAGTTCCGGAGCGGCCAGGCTCTTAGGAACACTTGTCTTTAATTGAAATGAATCATTGAAATTAACAAATAATTGTCCACTTGGGGAGACCTGTGTATATCTATCAGTGAACAGCGATTAGGGGTTTCAATCCCGGGATTCCGGGATCCCGACCCACTTTTCAAGAATCAAATCCCGGGATTACAATCGTGAACAGCGACCAGCGATAGACTGAATGTAAAACTAATTATTTACTAGGAAGTAGGAAGCCAACACTAGCTTCCGCATAATATATAATAACTGATAATACATCAAATACTACTTGATCAATTGTATTATAGGGCGTATTAAACTCAGTGTTATCAAATGAATATAATATTTTCCTTTAGTTGCGGAGTGTAAACAATTCTTGCCGTATAGATTTGCATAACTGCATTATTATTTAATGTAAATCGTGACAAATTGCGGAACGCTAATATATTGCTATGTATAAACAGCTAGGACGTTTCTTCCTTGATCTTTGACCTTGAGAAGGGGTTGCAGGCTTAATATTCCTTATCGTATAAATCTATCATTTAATTACACAATTCCTAACTCAAAAGCTAGTGATAATAATATAAAGCCCGTCACAGAGCACCACACATGAGTGTTCACTTATTCCAATGTATATGTATGGCAACAACTATACTAGCTTGATCAAAACACTGTTGTGTTCCGGTTTGAAGGACTTTGTAGCCAGAATACCAGCTGGACATATTGAGACTTAACATCTTATGTCTCAGGATGGCGAGCGCAGTGGAATGGCAAATATTGCTTTGTAATTCATTGTATTGTTTGGTTTTGCTACTGTCGATGAGCGGTCGCATCGCTTACCATCAGGCGAATAGCTCGTCTTGCGATTCGATGAAAAAAAAACAAATATATAGGCTGAATGTGAAAGGTTTAAAAATGCATTTGTGTGAGTCCAAAATGTTTATTCACAAATCATTATTTCGGGTAGCCAACTCACACTAGGCCAGATAGTCTGGTGGTGTGGTGGTGGCCTAATCACTTTCAATCGCACTCTCGATTGTAGAGGAGGCCCGTGCCCTGCAGTGGGACGTATATGGGCTAATACAATTAGTTCGGGTTTGGATGTGATAAGACTGAAATTTCCTCTTCAATTTCAGAGTTACGACACCAAAAGCGCATCACATTATGGATTCCGACCTATATGTGACTTATGGTTATTAATTTATTAAGTTTTCCTCACCGATCGTTCTCCTCCGGCACCTTATCGGCGCACGCCTCCTTCATATTTTTGTTGGCCATGTTGAAACAGTAAGGGAACCCGTAATACCCCCACTCAGCTCGCGGCCTCATCTGCTTGGCAACTGACAGTGTTGTCTGCATGAACGTGCGGGCTGCTTCTTCGAAACGCCGTTTGGCCTGGAAAATAATATACAATCCTTCCTATAATCCTGGGTCCTTCCGCCGTAGCGTGAAGAGGCATCTCAGCGGGCCGGCATGATTGTATCGATTGGGATGAGACTACCGTCTGATACCATTCGATACTCTATCTGGACGGCATTAGCACTTACCATCAGGTGCAATGCAGTCACTATGCCGTGCAAGTTTAAAAATAAATAAACAAGAGGAATGTTTTATTATTTTATTTTGTTATGTAAGGAAAAGTAACAGCTAGAGAATAACATAAAATAAATGCTTAAATGGTAAAAGGTCAATAACAAGTTTTCACTTATAAACTAAATAAATAAATAAATACATCCAACAGTTACATAGTCCTGATCCCACACTAAGATCGAATCTTGTGACGTGGGTATCAAGAACTACTAAAGACTTTTCGGTCTCACAAACACCCAGACCCGAAACAAATACTTATGGCTCACACAAACATTTGTCTCCGTGCAGGGAACGATCCAGCGCCTCGCGTTCCACAGCCAACGTTCAACCAATTGCGCCACGGAGGCTATCAATAACAATATAAGCAACAAAAGAAAGCAAACAGGAAATACTAAATAGGTAATTATCAGATTATCAGTATCCAAGATTTGACAGCCTCCGTGGCGCAATAGGATAGACGCTATTAGCGAAACAAGAGGCCTGGGTTCGAGCCCTCCACTGAGACGAAAGATGAGAGATGTGCTCTGGAATTAGAACACGCGGCATCCTTAGCTAAAGATCGCGTCCGATTTCTACCCAACTGGTTGCAGCAAACGCACTATTTAATTAACAAAACATTACTCATTACAATGTGGTGTTCATTGAAATTAATTAAGCGAATTAATATTAATATTCGTGGAATTAAACGCAATGGGTATTTAAAAACGTATGCAAATGGTGTGTTTTCCTACAAACAATGATTCATAAACACAATAGGAAACAAATGAATCAATTTGATAACAGTTTTACGTCAAAATAGTGAACATGTAGTAGCAACTAACAACCAATAATTTGATTAAAGCTTCAGAAATATTCATAACTTTAATGACTTATAATCGACCATTACTAAAAACAACACATCTACAATTGGTACTACAATGAGTGAGCTTAGGAATAGGATAAAAGGACAGCCGCCGTGGCGCAGTTGGTTAGACGCCGAGTGAAACGAGCGGCCGCGGGTTCGATCCCCGCACCAAGAGAAATGTTTGTGCGGCCCACAAATATTTTTCTTTCGGGTCTGGGTGTGAGACCGAAATCTCTCGTAGTTCTGATACCTGCGACATAATACTTAATTGATCTTAATGTGGGGTCAGGACTATGTATGTGACTGTTGGGTGTATTTATTATTATTATTATTTATTATTAAAAGGGATTAGGCATAGTCCAAGCTGCTTGCCTATTCCGGATATGCGGATATTACATACCGTCAAAATTCTGCTCTATGGCAGGTTTGGCACTCATATCATAATTATAAATGACTCCTCGCAAAAATCATACAACATAAGTTGCTTTAAAACAATTTTTAATTAATGTAATTGTGAGAAGCTGGTGTCTGCTATAGGTTTAAACCTGTGATGTAGATCCCCGAGATCTCTTCTCTAATAGCCCTTTTTACGCTATCGAAAGTGAATAATACCTAGTCTTACATACATACATACATACATACATACATACATACATACATACATACATACATACATAAACTCACGCCTTTTATCCCCGAAGGGGTAAGCACCAAGCAACCAGGACACCCACATTTCGCCTTGTATGTTTCGTCCCACGATGTGATAGGGGGCGAGCCTATCGCCATATCGGGCACAAATTCCTAACTCCGGACTGATAATGAATGGAAAAATCGAATATCACTTTGCCCGACCCGGGACTCGAACCCGAGACCTCAGCTTTGTAACCATACCGTAATACAACTACGCCACCGAGGCAGTCGGTAGCAATACCTAGTCTTTAGATATTAAAATGAACGAGGAGAACTGTAAGATCAAACTCAAGACCTTACGATGATTCAAGATGATTATGCATGCCATTATACCAGATACGTGTTTTGAGAATTCATTATACACTAACAAAGTAGCATATTAATATACTTTTGCTTAAACCAAGCTCTTGTTCGCAGTAAGGCGGCGTGTCATACCCAGTTAGTTCGTCTTATCTCGATGTATAATTAGGACAACGCGTGCCATAGGGACTGCTTGGAACATTACAATGAATAGCTTTAGCTGCGACTTCGTAGATTCAACATTACTACCCAGTACCTACACAGGTCCTTTAACGGTGAAGGAAAACATCGTGAGGAAACCTGCATAACGTAGCAATTCGGAATTACTATGGTATTAAAGGCCACCAAACCGCACCAGGCCAGCGTGGTGGACTACATGGCCAACACACTCTCAATCGTACCCTCGATTGTAGAGGAGGCCCGTGCCCTGCAGTGGGACGTATATGGGCTAATAAAATACCTACGTAGGGATAATCTATTTATTTTCGAAAAAAATATGCGTAATTGTTCCGGATATGCTCAGAATAAACACGAAACACGACGTGCAGTGGGACGTATATGGGCTGATACATTACCTGATACATAGGGATCTACATATACATCATTCTATAAATTTTTGAAAAAAATAAAGCCTTATCGTTCTTGATATACTCAGAATAAACCCAAAACGCGACAGTTAGGTGGTCACAATGAAGGGTTCATAACCGCTGTTGATGCTACCCAATTGGGTATAAATATTCTATAAAAATTAAACACCGCAGCTGAATAAGGTTTAGCTTAGCGCATATAAATATAAATATATTTGTTTCTGTGCGGGGATCGAACCCGCGGCCTCTCATTTAACAGCCGGAGTCTAACCAACTGCGCCACGGAGGCTGTCAATTGAAACATATTACACTATAATATGTTATGTATAGTTGTAATGGTAATTGTATGTATGTAAGTACCTAATGATGTGTTAGACGCAGCCAATTGGAAAACCAATTTCGTTGAACATTCACAACTATTACAAATAACATTAAAAATCATTACGGATGCATGTTTTCAAACTTCAAATTAGCTTTTACTGTATCGACCTTATCTATAGACATATTTAAAACCTGTTTTATTTATCGAATGTTTTGTCCCTTTCGAACGAATTTAGAATTAAGTTTGAGTGAAGAAGACAAAACATTCGATAACTAATATAGGTTTTAAATATGTCTATGAATAAGGCGTTTAAACTTTATGGTAAAAAGCAACAATATTTTTTTGAATCAATCTTCAAAAAAATATTGAATTGCAATCTTTTTGGAAACATGCAAATAAGTGGATTACTCGGTCTTCGAATAGAATCAAAGTCTTAACAATTATAATTAGTGGATAACCTGACTTGGATCTAGAGGTATCATGTACAGATCGTAAGCGGGAAGGTACCAGGTTCGATTCTCAAATCGGGCAAACTACTTCATACAAGTTTTTTTCATCGCAATAAAAGAAAACAAGAGTAAGCAGATATCCCATTAGTTGCCAGCCAATATTTGCCTATTTCAGTCCCAATATGGAACGAGACTATTCTGGACACAAAATCATTTAATTACAAATCGAGTTGAAATCTTCACAATTAACCTTACGATTGCCAACAGATCGGAGCAGTAAGTATTTAGGGCAGTTTGATTGCTCAATGCTCGTATATTTATAATTTAGCGATGGCTAACAGATGATGAGTCTATACAATTTAAGTACTGTTAAAGGGCTTACGTTTTCAGTGGAGAGATATATTTATACTGGGCTGGATAGTGGATTTTATTTAACGTTAAAAAACTTTGTGACTGTAATGGAGTAATTTGTTCAAACGGCCATTTATGGTAATTTAATTTGATAAGTATAATTGATTGACAGCCTCCGTGGTGCAGTTGGTTAGACGCTGGCTGTGAAACGAGAGGGCGCGGGTTCGATCCCCGCACCAAGACAAATATTTGTGTGAACCACAAGTATTTGGTTCGGGTCTGGGTGTTAGTGAGACTGATGTCTCTCGGAATACCCACGACGGTGTCTCTCGGAATTTCTGATACCCACGACACAATACTAGATCTTAGTGTGGGACTATGTATTTGACTGTTGTATTTATTAATTCAATTGCGATATATTTGTGATCAAAACAATTTTATTAGCTTAATAAATAATATAGCCACAGTCACACACATACTTCAGACCCTACATTATGATAACAAATGCCTGTGGATCACACAAATATTTGTTTCAGTGCGAGGATCGAACCCGCGTCCTCTCGGTTCACAGCCGGCGGTCAAAATACATTATGACATTACAGTGCAATACTAAAAACTAGATTAATATTACTTACTTCAGCCTGTATCCACTGCTTGGGCCACCACCAATGCATCTTCTTCTCGATCTCAATGGAAATGTCCTTGTACGGCACCAGGACTCCAAAGTTCTGGCGGAAAATCGGCCGCCAGGACTCGAAGTCTATTATACCAACACCTGGAAGCAGGAGTAATTTGTATACAGTCAGGGGTCTTAAACTGGATGATAAAGCTGTAAAGCTGCTCTTAAAACCAATCTCAACCTCGATACAATAGTCTCGAACCAATTTTATTCCAATTCGTAAATTATTCGCATTTTCGACACTACATGATCTAGAAAACGTATATTATTTTAGTTCAACTTCAATAAATTCTTAGTACCAAATGTCAAAAGTACTAATAGACATGTTAGGGTGTCATCATTATTAGGGTGTACGTGAGTGCCCCACAATAATATAGTAGTCAAAGTATAAAAGTTTATTAACAACAGAAACACATTTTACATAATTAGTTATACGCGTGTACACAGTGCCGGACTCCACGATACACAACACTCTATCGAGTCACTGCTCACTGTATGCAATGTGCTTACATAGCAATATGGCCGTTACAGACATTTTTAGTACATTACCAATTACAGTTAAAAGTAGTATTGCAGTTTTGTGAAAATAAATTATTGATAAGTGAGGCTTCTGTTTTCAGTTTCTTTATTTAACAGTCTTAGCGCAGTTGGTTAAACACCACCAAGATTTTCTATGTTGAAGACGGGCGTTGAATATGTTTTGAAATAATTATTTTAAGTCGAAAAAAACTATTTTTTACGGATTTTATCGCGGATGTGGGTTAACTTTTCATTGTAACTTCCCGGCGTTTAGATTGCTTTCCAGCTTTCGTGGTCACGGGGCGGACTGAGGCATTAGACATCCACTCAGTAACTGTTACAATTAACTACCTTTATTTTAAATTTATTAAATTAAAAAGTTAATTTAAAATCTTAGTTGGTTTTTGCGATCCGATCCACACAGAAAGAGCTCACTGTGTCTTGAGTTGGCAGTTGGTCAATTTATTTATTATGCCCTCATAATTCATTATGCCAGTCATTTCTGCTAACAAAATCATTTTGCACGTAATTATTTAAAGGCGCCATCACTTCATACCTTAAATACATTGCAGAGTCCAAGATAAACCAGACATACCTACAAATAAATAACGCGCAGAATCCATATTATTCTAACGTTTCATTGTTTGGAGCGTACAGTAACAGTTGCAACGCTTCGCAATGTTTGTTTGTGAAGTCTGTACGGGCAAATGTTAGTGTTTAATTCAATTAAAAGGAGATTCGAAGATCCTGTGGAAATTGGGACAAATAGACACATGACAGACACAATGAGAGATGGATTATAATTGAGGAGGTAAATAAATACATCCAACAGTCAAACATAGTCTCGACCCCACATTGAGATTTGATGTTTGAGTCTATAGTGTATCAGAAACTAAGACTTTTCTGTCTCACAAAACACAGACCCGAAAAAAAATGCTTCTGGGTATAAAAGCTATTAAATATGGAATGTTTGCAATATCTTTAAAACGCGCTGCTACGGAAATCAACTATGTCCCGTTTAACTGCCAATTTCCGTTGTATTTACCATATTTATAGCTTCAGATATTTAGTTATAAATGGCTTACCCGACAGATTTGCCTGATAGCTGCAAAAAAACTAACAAAATTATCCTCCACCCAGGAATGCAACCCACACTCATAGTCTAAGTTAATTACTTAAAACGGCAATTAATATAAATGATAACTAACCTCGCATAGTGCCAGCACACAAGATATGTATAAATAGATCAAGTGAACCCGCATTCCGCCAAGGATATCTTGCATTCCTAGCATTCTAGCTTAGGTATTAGAAAATACTTAAGAATGTCGTGTGATATGGCTATGGTATGATATGGCAGTGAGTGAGTTTGCTGGAGAACGGAGATTCAAAACCTGGTAGCAGTTTTTTCCAGACGGAACTGTCACCATTCTTGATAGTCCAGGATGTTGTTAGTGACCCAAGCTAGTTGCATTTTGGGTCTAACCTATGTATATGGTTTTAAACAAGCCATCATAATTACGTCTGTCAGCGAGATTAATGATTTCCCACCGGTGGATTATCTATTTAACGGTGCTACTATAAAAAATAGCTTTAGAAAGACATGCCAGGTTTTAAAACATGACATTAAAATCCTTATCATCGAACCCATGTTAATACCGGTGTTTCATTGGTCTTCCAAGTAAGCTATACATTATTATAATAAACTACAGGTATTGCATACAGGAATAGGAAGTAGGGCCCTTTCTTAAAGGTCGACTCAACCAGGAAATATCGCAAGTGAAATATAACTCCACAAGGTAGTCATTCATTGAGTGCTGACTGAGTTCTGATCTGTTTTTTTTTTGGAATGAATGGCGAGACGAGCGTGCCATTCGCCTGGTGGTAAGCGATACGACCACTCATGGACAGTAGCAAAACCAAACAACACCATGAATTACAAGGTAATGCTTGGCATTCCACTGCGCTCGCCATCCTGAGACATAAGATGTTAAGTCTCATTATGGCCAGCAGTTACTTCGGTTTCAATGTCCTTAAAACCGGAACACAACAGTGCTTTAACATTGCTGTTTAGCGAGAGAAATAGACATTGCGGTGGTACCCAGGCGGAATCTCACATATGAGAGACCTAAAACCAGCAATTAACAAAATATTTTTAATTAACATAATATGTAAAATAAATAAAAAAATACTGGAGATTACTGTTACTAATATTGATTTATTTTTACTGTCCAACTTGGGACTAGAATTCAATATTGCAAAGTTATCATACATATTTAAACTCACGCCTTATTCCCAGAGGGGGTAGGCAGAGGTGCTACCAGGACACCCACATTTCGCCCCGTATGTTCCGTCCCACGATGTGATAGGGGGCGAGCCAGTAGAAAAATCCAATATCTTCTAAATTATCAAGACGAATCATTCTCGTAATTTATGATATCGAATAGCTATAAATTTCTCAAGTCAGTTTTAGTTTATTTTACTAGACTGGATCGCGCTAAGCATCATATTCAATATAATCACTACCTATCGTATAAAAAAGTCTCTAATGGAAGTTTCTATAGCTGCGACCTTGTTATGATCGCTCTAATTATGACGCGCTAATTGCCGACGCTCCCTCTACCGGAAACAATCATCCCGGCGCCAGACATATAAACCAGAGTGAGCAGGTTCGAATCCTGTACAAGGTTGTCGGACAATTCTTTCATTTATTTTATTTCCTAGGGTACACATCTCACTTTTCGTCGTCATGAATGTATTGTAGACTATAAATGAAAAATTAAATTTTATTTAACTTTAAACATTTTACTAGTAAAAACGTAAAATAATAGTAATTTTAGAATCGTACACTAACATTATGATTAAGAACATACGGAAACATCGCCGCTTTATATTGAATAGTGCAATTTATAATTTTTTCCCAATACAAGTATAGGTTATGTATAAAAAACCATTAAATTAAACTATTATCAAATGCTTTTTAACTGGATTCAATAGTTTCCGAGATATTTGTTTTATTAAATACTAGTATCGAGCCTATCGCCATATCGAGCACAAATACCTGACTCCGGGCTGATAATGAATATATTATTATAATAAACTAAAAAATGCAATAATTTTTAACCGACTTCAAAAAAAGGAGGAGGTTCTCAATTCGACTGTATGTTGCTTTTTTTTTTTTTATGTTTGTTACCTCATTTCTCTGTACTGGGTAAACCGATTTCGATAATTCTTTCTTTAATTGAAAGCTGGTGCTTGTCATTTGGTCCCATAAAAATATGGTGACGATCTGATGAATATCTTCGGACCTGGAGAGGGGAACTCCTTAAAATAAAGTAGGATTCCAATGGTTCTTCTTGCATTGAATTAAGTATAAAACCAAAATTACAGTGGTGGAGGAAAGTAGGGGTAGGGGCAAGGGGGGGGTGAGAAAATTAAGAAATATGTAAGTAGTCAATATCTTCGGCAGCTTTTGACCGATTTTAGTAATTTTTTTTGCATCAGAAAGAACGTATTAATACTTTGATCTCACCAATAAGTTATGAAAATCTGATGAATATCTTCAGATCTGGAGAGTAGAACTCCTCAAAATTGAGTACGATTCCAATGGTTCTTTTTGCATTGGATTCAGTATAAAAGTAAAGTTACAGTGGTGGATGAAAGTAGGGGTAGGGGCGAGGGGGGCGGTTGATAAAAAGAACAAACATGTAAATAGTCAATATCTTCGGCGACTATACCAATAAATCATGAAGATCTGTTGTAAATTGTAATAGTGACAAAGAATCATATTATTACAGTTTAATAGTATGCCATATACCATTCCGTAATGAAACAGATATCGGCAATTGGGGGCATTGCCGATTGTTATGTGTTGGTGAATAAATTGTACATGACGATGATAACTTTTGTGAAAACATGGAAGAACGAGCCGTCATGTCGGATGAATTGTTCCTAAGAAGCATTCGAGGATTAAATATCCAACAAAAGAATGTGTTTCAGAAAGTCTTAACGGCAATCAAACTCAATTTGAAAGGACGAGAAAGTCAGCTGTTAGTTTGTCACGGGTGGTGCAGGTAATGGTAAATCATTTCTGCTAAAATTAATCGCGGAGCATATCAAACGTTGTTACGCACCAACAATAGATATACCTAACGAAGCCTAAATTTGTGGAAGTCCAGTCGCTAACCGGGGTTGCTGCTCGTCAAACTTTTGGCAAAACGCTACACAGTATTTTCTTGCTGCCGATTGAGAAAAAAAGTACCATGATGTAAAAAAAAAATACGGTCTATTGTTTCTTATGAGAACCTAAGATTAATTTATTTAAGCTACCAAAAGCTGTGTACGTAAAAATTTGACTATCGAACATTTAAGTCACTAAAAATGAAAAAATAAACCAAAATTTTAACAAAAAAAAATAACCGACTTCAAAAAACTGACAAAAAATCATATTAAAAATAAAATTCTAAAAAAAGAAAAAAAATCTGACTTATGACAAACTAAAAATGCACTAAAAAGTAAAAAAATAATTGCGTGTTTTTCACACAAGATTGTATTTATACACATACCTATATTATGTATCCAGTTAAACTTTACATCTAACTCAACACATATCTATGAGTAACAAATAATTATAATAAAAAAAATTAATTACAGTTCACCTAAGCTAAAATTTGAAATATATGTATGCACTACTTAAAAGACGATCAAATTATTAGAATAATGTACAATTATAGTTATTTTTGGAGTCGGTGTCAGCCAAGTTTTATGAGTTAGTAACTACATAAACGTCAGATATTATATTTTATTGAATTAAGGTTAATAAACAATAAATCAAAACTAACCGCGCCTCTACGCGGCCCACATAATAGTACAAGAGGATATTCGTATAAAATAGATTTCATAAAGTTGTTGTCATTTAATATTGTCAGGTATCTTTGGCTGACACCGACTCCAAAAATAACTATAATTGTACATTATTCTAATAATTTGATCGTCTTTTAAGTAGTGCATACATATATTTCAAATTTTAGCTTAGGTGAACTGTAATTAATTTTTTTTATTATAATTATTTGTTACTCATAGATATGTGTTGAGTTAGATGTAAAGTTTAACTGGATACATAATATAGGTATGTGTATAAATACAATCTTGTGTGAAAAACACGCAATTATGTTATTTTATTTCGTATTGTTATTACCATCAGGTGCATAAAATAACTTTGTCGTGACAATACTATAATGTTTATACTCGTATATTATTATTATTTCGTAAAACATTCATGAATCATGAACTTACATAATGACCTACAAAGATAATATTACAAACATTAATCATATGTTTTGTACCGCGTTATATTTTGCAAATGTTGTAGTTTAGTAACCTATTGATCAAGGAGTACATATACACGTAATTCAAATGAGGTCTCTATCCAGGTTGGTAAAATGAATACAACCATTATTCACATACAATATACAATATGAGGAAAGATTTGATTGTTTGTTTGTATTGAATAGGCTCCGAAACTACTGAGCCGATTTGATAAATTATTTCACTGTTGGGAAGCTACACTATTCCTGGGTGACATAGGCTATATGATATTTTCAAAAAAATTGGGGTTCCTTACTAAAACTCCAATAATGTAATCCAAAGAGAAAATACCTATAATATTTTTACATCACGAACGCTGCGAAAACCATATGTTGTTGATGTGGACTGGACTCAAAAACTATCTACTCCCGGGCGAAGCCGGGCCGAGCCTAAATCTAGTCACATAGCTAGTCCTAAATAAAATCGAATCTTGAGTTGTGTATCAAATCTACGAGATATTCAAAAATCCAGACCCGAACCAAATACCAGTGGATCACACAAACATTTGTCTCAGTGTGATCGAACCCGCGGCCTCTCGTTTCACCCACGTCTAACCCACTGCGCCATGGAGGCTGTCACTTACTCAGACTTACTTGAACTACTTAAGGTTAGTGTTTCAACTTACCATGGAAATCTGGGTCCGGTATACTCTGGTCCAAGACGCTCCTAAAAGTTTCCAGGTGAAGTTCTAAATTCCCCTCCTGTGGGACCCCTCCGTTCCTGAACTTAAACTTCCCACTGGTCTCGTTCTTCAGGAGAGCCGGGAAGAGACCAGGGTCATACAGGATGGAAATCTCTTCTCCTCGGAAGCTGTCGTTTTTATTCTGGAGTATACCATACTTCTCGTAGAGGTTTTCGAAGGGTATCTTCTTGGATCTGCACTGCATGGTTGGGACGTTCCAGTAGACGCTGAACTGTCGCCCCTGTTCTTCTAAACGGTCTTCTGGCATCTCTATTACGTAGTAACTGGAACAATTGATTTCATTATAATTTAAAAAAATACACCCAGCAATTACATTGATACAAGTCTTGTATTGTGTATAAACAACGAGAGACTTTTCGGTGTTCTAAACACCCAGACCCGAAATAAATACTTGTGGATCACATAATTAATATTTGTCTCGGTGCGGGGATAGAACCCGCGGCCTCTCGTTTCGTAGCCGGCTTGAAAGATCCATGCAACGAGGTCTGTCCTTTAATTAAACATTAATCTTTTTCAGTTAGTCATTTTTTGTTTATTGTAACGTTTTGGTAAATGTTCTCTTCTAATTAATCAATAAACAAATTAAATTATCGTTTTATTTCTTTTTCCGTTTTATAATTTAATTACGGTTAGCAATTTTGCGTTGTGTTAATTGGTTTATAAATAATTTGCTGACCGAGACACCAAATAGCCTAAGGTCCTTACTTAGGTTACCAGTTTTTAAACAACGTAGATGAGTTAATTACCTACACACATTTTAAGCGGTTTTTAACATAAAATATCAATTTCCTAAGGTGAGTAAATACGAGAAACATAATAAAATCACGCCTACATCCCGAAAGAGCTAGGTAGAGGTTTTAATGGCCAATATTTTGTAATACTAAAAACAAAAATTGACCGAGCGAGGATTCGAACCTTGGTTGTTACCTTGCACAACCATATACGCAGTCATTAAACTAATAAAGTTTTAAAATTACACCTAATTAAATCTATGTTTAACTTTAGATTACTATTGATGGAAAATCCCATCCGGCAAGCGTTTAGTACAATATTGAATATCGACCACAAAATTCTTAACACGAATCCGCTAATATTAGTTTTAAACACACGAAAGGTCAACTAACATATAAATTACACACAAACAGATCAGCCCTGGGTTTCTATAAAGGTATATTGCCTCCACAAAGGTCATTATGGCATAGTTAGCACACCAAATTAAAACCAAAAATACTGGAGAAACAAAATAGAAAAAACTGTTTTATGGTTTTCATGTGGAAAAATTGGAATCATAAAATAATTAGTCATTTTTTCTCTAAGTAAAAAATAATTAAAACACGTTTGGTTTCATAGAATGCAGGATGGAACTAAAGTTTAGTACACCATTGAATGAGTACCAATTAGATATTGAAAAATAAACACAAAATAGTAATAAATAAATACACCCAACAGTCACATACATAGTCCTGACCCCACGCTAAGATCGAGTCTTGTGTCGTGGGTATCAGGAACTACAAGAGACTTTTAGATCTCACAAACACCCAGACCCGAATAAAAATGGATAGTATTTTCTCGGCAATTATATTAACTGCTGAAGTTATCAATTATAATTTCTAAGCAACTATTCATGGTTATTTAACTCACAATGATTTGAAATCGCATAATTTATCGTTCATCTTTCGCGGGAATATCCCTTTTTAATCAACCATGCCGCTAACACAGGTTGATACACTTCACATTGCTTTGAAATTCTTCAGCGAAATTACTAGTCATTTTTCCTTCTATATTTTACTTTACTTAAACAGTTGCTTCGTGGCGATACCTGCATACCATTAATATATTAACAATATTTTCGATGATATGAGAAGTCCGCTAACCCGCATTAGGCTCAGCTGGACTACAGCCTAACCAATCTCAGACGAACTATTGAATTAGGAGGAATTCCGTGCTCAGAAAAATTCGACTATGCCTTGACTATGCTGATGCAGTAAACTTGTAAATAATTACCTAAGAAATAATAATTATTTATATTGATTTATTTTTATCTGTTCTTTTGTTTCTTCGTTTTTAAATATTGGTGTATAAAGAATATAAATAAATAAATAATTATTTTCGCTCCTAAATAGGCGAAGTCACACAACGCATGTACCAGGACATCATAACAAGGAAAGAGCCCGCTTGCTGAAAGGCCGGCGAAATCCCCTTGGTCATTAATCACTAACCTCAGGCGAATACAAATACACCACGCCCGTATGTTTGTGCCCGTGTGTCGTAAAGATTTACTACCCAAGCCTCTAACTTAATTGATAGATAAACATTTGTGGGTTAATTTATAGTTTTTTTGTTTTTTGTTATTGTTTTGGTAAAGCTTTTGTAATATTTTTATTGTACATTTATATTAGGATAATTATTTAAGGTTTAGGTTAATGTTTAGTTTTTTTATAATAGGCTTAAGTTTGCGTTAGCTTGCGTCTGCACGTCATCCAAGGTGATCACCGAAAATCAGCGTTGTGCTACGGCCTGCACCGCAGCGCAACATAATTGCTGAGTGATCACCTACTTGTCACAGCCACGACGTGCGAACTTCTTCTTTATTTCTTATTGTTTTTTTTTTTTTTTTTTTTTTTAATATGTAAACCTCTGTATATCTGTTTTTGTACGTCGTTTTAATGCTCGTGGCAAATAAATCTATTTTTCTTTCTTTCTTTTCTGGGTTTTATACAACGTGGAAATATACTAGGTTCCAAAATATTATATGTTCTTACTCTGTCATTCATTTACTCGTCTTCGTAAGTCTCATTCATTTTGAAGAAATGCAACAACTATATTGTTATTTAGTCGGTTTTAATAAAACAGTGGTAATATTCCGGTCTAGTTCATCCATTGGTACTAGTTTTAAGGAGCTCGATCAAAATTCTCTATTTCCAAAAACTTGGTTCTTAATGACAAACCTACCTACCGACCGCGGAATCAAACCCAGAACATAAACGACACATCCACCACATTACTGATGGGATATGATTTACACCATAACATCAATATTATGTAGTACGCGGTTGCCTGCACAGTTGCCAACATGTTTACGACGGTCACGGATTCAAATCCCAAGGCACACCTCTGACTTTTCGGAGTTATATGTGTATTGATAGTCAATCACACACTATATGAGTGAACGAAAACATCGTGATGAAACCTGCAGACCATAACGATTTGTAAGAATTTCTATGATATGTAAAGTCAGCGAGCACTAGACCAGTGTGGTGGACTATATGGCCTAACCCCTCTCAATCGTACTATCGATTGTACAGGGTGCGTGTCTCAGAGACGTATATGGCCTGATACAGATAAATATTATAAAACACAAAATATCCGTAGCATAAGAACTTATCATAAGAATAGAAATTCGCTCACGGTTTATTGAAGCGCCTCGCCCTAAGGTCGATGCTTAGCGTTCAGTAATTCCTAAAGCTATTCTCACGGCACCACCATTAACCTAAATAAGGACTACTAAACACTTATTAGGTTTCATAATGAAGGAAAATGGTAGTTATTAGGTCAAATAAGCGCGTAAAACCGAGCAAGCTTTAAAATCCCTGCTACGGTGTTTTTGAAGTCTTTTGGCAGGATTAATATATTGAAATAAATCAAGTTTATGGATTTTATCGCGGTTATTTTTATTTAACCGACTAAAAAATGCTATTCTCGATTTCTTTGTTTGTTCTTGAACTTCGTACCCGTAAACTAAGTATTGTTTCATACGGTATAAGCAATTTTTTTTATTGCCTTCGCAGGCAAACGACCCTCACTAATGGCGCACCTTTGTAAGCGATCACCGCTGCTCATGGACCTTCGCAATGCTAGGGGTCCAGCACAACAAAGTGCCTACCGTGAGGAGAGTACTCTCTTTAACCCTCGCTTAAAGAAGGACAGGTCATAGCGCTCGAGAAACGCCGAAGCAGGGAGTTCATTCCAGAGCTTGCACGCAAATATGAGAAACAGTTACGATTTATACATACAAATATTTTGTACATGGACAATAAAAGCTTAGTAACGTGTCTCTTAGTAATTATTGTTTGATCACACTTTGTTTTAGCGCTGTGGTCATTCGAACCCAGGAATTTACCATTTAAACCTAGAGAAGACTGAAACTGCTTAAACCGAAACGCGAAGCGCTTACGTTAATCACTATGACAAGTTTCCACCACACATAATTAATATATAAAATTCCCCGGTTTGCTAATTGTTCTTAACAAATCGCGCACCTCGACATTACGACACCCACTCAAGTTCATTCAACCACATATTTCCTACATCTGCCATAACCGATTATCATTGGAGCAAACGGGTTTAACTACGTGTTGGTAAACGATTAAAGCGTCAATCATGTTAGGTTATTCATATTCACTCGTATACTGACCATATTTAAAAAATCTTTTTAAATTTGCATTGTCATCGGTCCTTGAAAGTTTCAAATCAATCCGACGTTTGGAAGTGCTCGAAAATCTACTTCAAAGATTCCATAACATACCGCCGAAGCAAATATAAGTGTTAAATAAATACACCCAACAGTCACATACATAGTCCTGACTTCACACTAAGATCAAGTCTTGTGTCGTAGAAACTACGAGAGATGTAATATCTACCACAGTCGAGACATATATTTGTGTGATCCACAAGCATTTGTTTCCGATATTTGTGAGGCCAAAAAGTTTCTCGTAGTTGACACACGACACAAGACTCAATCTTAGTGTGGCAGGACTATGTGTAGGTGTATTTACATAGATAGATATATAAAAACTCAAGAGTATCGTCTACTTGTCTCGAAATCTGATACCTAATTGTAATAATAAATTACATCATACATTGGTGCCAACGACCTTGTTTAATTGCCGTTTTTATTGGCAAAAACACTTGATATGAGAACCTTTTTCAAGCTTTTAACTACATTGATTTTGATTGTAAATGCAGGTTTATCCAGGTAGATTGATAATTGATAGGTCTCTTGATTTCTCCAACTCTTTCTCTTAAGCAAATAAATGTATGCAACAGTCATAGTTCTGAACCCACATCATCATCATCATCAGCCCGTTGCAGTCCACTGCTGGACATAGACCTCTCCTGCGGTACACCACAGAGTCCAGTCTTCTGCTTTACGCATCCAATCGCTGCCGGCCCTCTTGTCCAAGTCGTCCCGCCATCTGGCCAGAGGACGTCCCACGCTACGTTATCCAAGACGCGGTCTCCACTCCAGAACACGCTTACTACAGCGGTTATCTGTTTTGCGACATATGTGGCCAGCTCATTGCCACTTCAACCTACTAACTTTCAGAGAATCAAATATTGTGTCGTGGGAATCAGAATCGAGTTTTTATATTGCCCCTATAAGCAAACGAGCTTATGGCCCGCCTGGTGGTAAGCGACTTCCACTGCTCATGGACTCTGCAATGCCAGGCGCATAGACAATCTGCTGCCAACCGTGAGGTGGACACCCTTTAAGCCTCGTTTAAAGAAAGATATCTAGATCTTGCTAACATTTGTTTCGGTGCTAGGATCGAGCCCGCGACGTTTCACAGCCGACTGCACTAAAGAGACGATCGATTTTTTAACTGTTAAAGATTAATCCAGTGTTTACTTCGGCAAAGTCGCTACATTACACCTGAAAGTGAGCGCCATCTATATAATCTAATGGACATTAAAAGACTTAACTAATGTTTCGGGGGACGAAAGCAGTGCTACGCCGTACTTAATAATACTGCATGACATGGCACGACAGCCTCCGCGGCGCAGGATAGACGCCGGCTGTGAAACGTGAATCCGCGGGTTCGATCCCCGCACCAAGACAAATGTTTGTGTGATCCACAGGTATTTGTTTCAGGTCTGGGTGTGCGTCGACAATTCTCTCGTTTCTGGTACACGACACAAGACTCGATCTTAATGTGGAGTCAGGACTATGTATATGACTGTTGGGTGTATTTATTATTATTTATAAGTCGTGTCTGCTCCTGTTTATTTGCATACGTGACGTTCAGGTGAGCGACCTAATAATTTAAAAAAAAAGATCATTACCGTCAGTTTAATCTTTTGTTCCCATTTATAGTACATGACGTCACAGCTTCACAATACATACAAAAACCTGACCACGTGTCAGTCAGTCGGTCAGAAATGCTGAGTCAAACATTGACTGCCGCCTACGCGACGCAAACGGAACATACGTGCGTTCACAAGGTCGCGGGTTCAGTTCCGAGTGCGTACGATTTTAATCAGGTCATATTTTAATTGTTTACGCGGAATATCTTTACTTCATTCATTAACATATTTACAGCATTGAGGAATTAGGATTAAGGAAACCTGCGTAATACAACCAACAATGACATACATAGTCCTGACCCCACACTGAGATGCAATTCTTGTATCGTAGGTATCAGAAACTACAAGAGACTTTTAGCCTCACAGTCACCCATACGGCATACCAGACAAAAACTGGTGGTTGGCCTCTCAATATGTGGGAGGCCGCCTGGGTAGGTACCCCCGCAATGTCTATTTCTCCAAGAAACAGCAGTATAAATGCACTGTTGTATTTCGGTTAAAATTTTGAAAAACATTGTAGCCAGAGTAACTACTAGACATATTGAGACTTAACATCTTATGTCTCAGGATAGCGAGCGCAGTGGAATACCAAGCAATGCTTTGTAATTCATGGTGTTGTTTGGTTTCTATTGTCCATGAGCGGTCGTATCACTTACCATCAGGCGAATGGCTTCCCGTCTCGCACTTTATAGCAATAAAAAAAATCGTATCACACAAATATATCTCTTGGTGCGGGGATCGAACCCACAGCCTCTCAATTTACAGACAGTTTTAACCAATTGCGCCAAAACGGCAATTATATTGCATGTAAATTAATTACTGTTCGAATATTCGATGTATATCAGCCTATCCTTGCGCTAAAATAGCGTAATGATACTAATCATTCAAGAATAGACTTGTATACGCACGTTATTAGGGTTCCGCATTCATGTATATAAACCATTAATTAATTAAATCATTAATGATTAGAATCAATTGAAATGAATGCGTAATATCATTTAAATTTCATTTTAAACCTACCTTGTAATCTAGACAAATAGTATCCGTGGCGTTGTTGATTGAGAGACGGCTAAGAAACGAGTGGCCGTGGGTTCCCCGCAGACAAATGTTTGTGCGGACCACAAACATTTGCTTCGGGTCTGGGTGGTGAGATCGGGAAGTCTCTCGTAGTTTCTGATACACTAGTCAGAACTGCTTACTGCCAGGACATCAACCACATTTCGCCTTGTGAGTTCCGTCCCACGATGTGACAGGGGACAAGCCAAACGCTATATTGGGCAGAAATTCTTGTCTCCGGGCTTATGATGAATATAAAAATGTTATCATTTTACCCTACCCGGAATTCGAACCCGAGACCTCAACGTTGTAATCATGCCGTAACGAACTGCGCCACTGGCAGTAACCTTTTCTACGGAACCAATAAATGCCATTTGAAGTCAATATTTATTAAGAGAGACTCCCGCTTGTCGCGTAAGCCTTAATCAGCTCGACTGACCTAGATTTTAAATCAATAAAAATGTGCATAGTATTTATAGGTAAAGGTTTTTATAGCGCCCGTGCAGTAATTTATAGTGGAATGAAGGGTATACAAAGCCGGCATAATAAGGATGTTGACTTAATTAACACGGTTTTATTAGCTTCGCCTGTATGTATGTTTATATGTATGTGTGTATGTATGTATGTATGTATGTATGTATGTATGTATGTATGTATGTATGTATGTATGTATGTATGTATGTATGTATGTATGTATGTATGTATGTAACGGAATCTTTGAAGTCCATTTTCGAGCTCTTCAAAACGTCGCGTCGGATTGACTTGAAATTTTGCATACTTGTCAAGGACCGATGACAATACAATAATTTAAAAAGTACGTGAAATTATCTAATATTAAATAAATACACCCAACAGTCACATACATAGTGACCCCACATACACAGACCCATACACAGACCCCACACTAAGATCGAGTCTTGTGTCGTGGATATCAGAAACTACGAGAAACTTTTCGGTCTAAATATTTGTTTCGGTGCGGGGATCGAACCCGCGGCCTCTCGTTTCACAGGCGGCGTCTAACCAACTGCCCCACGGAGGCTGTCAAATGTATCTGAATCGAAATTTTCAAACATTTAGTTTTTTTTGGGAAAATTCAAAGTAGATAATTTGCGCACAGCGTGGGGCGCTTACAACAATAATTTATCCTCCAGCACCCTAGCTTTCTAATCATAAAATGAATGTGTTTCATTCGTCTGAACTGGAAATCGAACCCAGGAATTGAGTATTCACAACCTATATATTAAGTTTACTGTGTCCAACTAGAATTAGTAACTACCAATTTTTTTAAGTCATCCAACGATCAACACTCAAAAATTCCGTCCACCTACACAGGAATCGAATGTAGTAAAAAAGAGCACATAAAAATGATGCTTGGGCCGTGGGCGTGCCGTCTGGCGACCTTTGCACAAAGGCCGGGCGAACCAGACGGAACATATATGTATACATAGTTCAACACGCTAGGTGATTTATCAAAGGTATGTGAAGTATAACAGATAACTATAACTACATTACCGCTATGACGCAATTGTACTACGGTATGCAATTGAGGTCTCGGGTTCGAATCCCAGGTCGGGCAGTGATATTGGATTTTTCTTTTCATTATCAGCCCGGAGTGTTTTGTGTCCGATATGGCGATAGGCTCGCCCCCTGTCACATCGTGCGACGGAACCTACACGGCGAAATG
The DNA here is from genome assembly GCA_949752805.1 of Deilephila elpenor. Taxonomy (NCBI): domain Eukaryota; kingdom Metazoa; phylum Arthropoda; class Insecta; order Lepidoptera; family Sphingidae; genus Deilephila; species Deilephila elpenor. Next base: position 9,417,764 of record OX457118.1, on the reverse strand, counting down.
TGGGTGTCCTAGCAGACCCTCTGCCTACTCCTTCTGGGAAAAGGCGTGAGTTTATGTATGTATATACACTACTGACTACTATGTATAGAACCACTCCACAACCTATTATTTAATTGAAAAGACTTAGGTCTTAGGGCCATAGCTATGACCTTTAGGTAGCCTATTAGTAACGGACTAGACGCGGTTACCAAGATGGTAGAACGGACACATCTGACTTTTCGAAATATGTGTGTTATTAGTCAATTAGCAAGCACTTTAACGGTGAAGGAAAACATCTTGTAGTAACCTGCATATGTACATACCGTAAAGATTTTAATAAAACGTTCTATGGTTTGTCAAGTTTGCCTGGCGTGGACCTTGGCCATTTAAGTAGCATATTTAAGTTCTTGATTATCTACATAAATCTCGCGACAAGCTTTTATTACTTATTGAATTTTGTAATTAATTTGTATTGACATTTTAAGTTAATAGTAAAAGATTTGAAGGAAAAGTTAATTTTATTTATTTTAGCGCATTAAAAAAATTTCGAATCATATTGATTTAAAAACAATTATCTTCCTTTTGTGGTCAGTCTATGTAGTTTATTTAAATTATGTAAATCTTTTAGAGTAAGAATAATCGCCAGCTCAATTACTTTCTATACCTAATTGTAAGCTTAAGTTTATTATCTTTGTTTTTGTATCAAATACAGTTGATCGATGATTGTAGATGGGCAGAAAAACTTATCCAAGTTTTAATACACCTATAGCTATTTAATTGTGTAAAATAATAAAAAAAAAAATTTATAAAAAAATATTTTTTACTGTTTATTTCTACCGCACTTATTGTAAGATGCGTAATCTGTTTATGTCGTCATATTTTTCCACTACCACGCCCCTTATCAGGCCCTGAAGAAAGTAGTCCAAGTGTTGTACCAAGAAAGTGAATGTTTGTTTAAGCTACGTTATCGCACTTATTTGATAACGAATAAGTCAAGTGTTATGGAATATTCATGTTGCAACTTAAATCTTACAAGACTCGAGTAATTGTGTCAATTGGACTGAAATAGAACACAGAAATCTACATTTTTTTTTTTAATTTTCTGGAAAAAAAAATATGCAATAGAAAATAGTTGTAATTCCACAATATTTAATACAAGCATTGTTTCGGTACGACGGTTGCTAAGCCTTTCTTTCTTTGCGAACTGGTTTATCTTAAGTCAGTAACGGCTTACTATTTTAGTGTTACTCCTATCTTTTAAGTATAATTCTATCACATAATCGTGAAAACCTGTAATTGGCTATCTATTTCTTACTCTTTTTGTCACCTATTGTATTGTATGTAAGCTGTTGGTTTTCCAATAAATATAAAAAAAAAAATATTTCTGCATTTCACACCTAGGTCCATACAGAATATTACATTTTGAAACCTGCCAACGTATTATAAAAATCGATTTCCGTAGTGCATTACCGGCGAAAGTGACAAAATCTAAGCTGCTTTCTTTTTTAAAAATTAAATTCATAACTTGTACCACCAGTTTCGCTTTCACTATTATTAATTTTGATTGATTAACTACAGGTTTTGTTACAACCTGTCTAACATAGTTATTAAAATAAATAATAGTATTCATGTGAAAGCGAGTTACCCTTTAACATTTAAATTATTGATCCGATTGTTATAAAATTTGCCATAAAAATAGCCAGGAATATGTAGAAGGATATAAGTTAATTATTATCACTAAATTTAACCTCAAGTTAAAGAGAGGAGGTAAAAAGATTAAAAAAGACAGATTTTTTTTTTAATTTTAAATTACCCAAACTAGAATTCGTATCTATGTTATCTCGGTTCATAGCCCTTTACGCATCTGTTTATCCTACATAATTATCACATCGAGACAAAGGATCAACATGGAATATGATAAAAAATAAAACATAATAAAACGATGAATTAATCTCTTGACAAACAAGGTTTGAACAAAGAAATAATTTGTTATTCATGTGTCCTGAATACAATAATAAATGAATTAGTATAATAAATGCAAAAACATTTTACTATTTTTACGACGTAGCACAGGTACGAATAAATAAATAACTACACCCAACAGTCGCATACATAGTCCTGACCCCACACTAAGATCGAGTCTTGTGTCGTGGGTATCAGGAACTAAGAGAAAATTCTCGGTCTCACAAACACAGACCTGAAACTAATACCTGTGGATCACACAAACATTTGTCTCGGTGCGGGGATCGAACCCGCGGCCTCTTGTTTCGCTGCCAGCGTCAAAACAACTGCGCCATGGAGGCTGTTAAAATTTACTCCTATGTATACAAAGTTAACCCGTGCATTGAACCCCAAGACCTACGATTCTCCGCTATTAAACCTTGCAACGATTGATCGAAGCAAAATAATTGATATCCCAATAAATAATTTTGTTTGATGTTTTATTAACACGTTACTAAAACATTCACGAACACTGTAATAATAAATAAACATTGATTTTTCACTAAACAAAAATCACCTTTGAATTTTATGATTTCATTGAACTTCCTAACTTGCGAATACATTCAAATTTGAACTCTATCATTACGCGCTAAAGGTTTATTTTTATTTCTTTAATACAGTGGTAGGTTATTCAAATCACATTCAAATTTAAACTGTATCACAAAGATTTAAAGTATGTTTTTGTTTGCAGATACGGTGCTCCATATTCGCGTTTGAATCATCGCATCTCGCCCGTTGCTTGGCAACGCGAGTGTAAACAATATTGCTTTGTTTGCACTCTTTGTTTATTTTCGCGAGTAAAGTGTTAAGCCTCGGGCATGAGATTAAGTCGACAGTACAGTAAAGTCATAGTCTTTTTTTTGTCTAGAATTATGTTAAGATATTAAGTTGAGATCTTAAGTTCGAAGACAGAGCACACAAAATTGACATTTTTTAGGTGTATTCTTTGTGAATTATTGGTCGCTTCATTAATAATTCAAAGCTCACAAGCATTACAAAGGTACCAACTAACACTAGTCCAGTGCAATGAATGGCCTAACCCTTCTCAATCGAATTCTTGTTTGTATAGGAGTCCCGTGTTTAGTGAACGACTATGAATAGTATAGAAAAGGTCCTTTACTGTTAAATTATCTGAGGCTGCGAGTTCGATCCCCGCACCGAAACAAATAATTGTGTGAACCACAAGCATTTGTTTCGGGTCTGAGTATTTGTGAGACCGAAAAGTCTCTCGAAGTTCCTGATATCCACGACACAAGACTCGACCTTAGTGTGGGGTCAGGACTATGTATGTGACTGTTGGGTGTATTTATTTATTTATTAGTATATCTGCCCGCGTTTGGAAATGTTTATTTATCCGACTGGGAATAAATTTGTTTATATTGTCTTGCTGCTAGAAGCCGAAACATGACACACACCATAATATTATTGTTATTAGAAGCAACGTCTTTGACATACATACATACATAAACTCACGCCTTTATCCCCGAAGGGGTAGGCAGAGGCGCCACCAGGACACCCACATTTCGCCTTGTATGTTCCGTCCCATGATGTGATAGGGGGCGAGCCTATCGCCACATATCGGGCACAAATTCCTGACTCAGGGCTGATAATGAATAGAAAAATCCAATATCACTTTGCCCGACCCGGGACTCGAACCCGAGACCTCAGCTTTGTAACCGTACCGTAATACAACTACGCCACCGAGGCAGTCAGCAACGTCTTTGAAACGTGAAATATTCTTCCATGACCTACGGTATAGGATATAATAACAGACGTCTATAGCTAAATTTTATTAAGTGCTATTCGTGTACAGGGTATATCAAGACTGCGACCGAAAACGAAGCCAGGTGGTAGTATTAGTGACTTCAGACACAATGCAACTAAAAATTTGGCAAATAAAATTGACAATTTCTTTTCCGTTTTTACTTATCGTCTTATTTGGGTGATAAATACATAGTTTTTCTAAAATAATAATGACACCTTTTCATTTTTAAAGGCGCAATGCTACGCAAGGGTTTAAATTACTATTTTGTTATTTAGTATTTACCACCCAAACACGATTGATTTTAAAAAAATAGCAAATCAAAACAGTCACTCTTTTTAAAAAAAGTTGTTGCATTGTGTCTGTAACCACTAAAACTACCACCTGGCTTCGTTTTCGGTATAAATATACCCGGTATATTTTGTTTTTCTTTTTCAGGCGTCTTTGGTCTAGTGGAAGAAATTATTAGCTGTGAACACCAAGATCCCATGTTCAACTTTCAGGTAAGTTTTTGTGAGTTTAAAAAATATATTTTTTTTCATGAATTTATGCCTGAAATGGAGAACTTATCAGATTTTGGGACGGAAATAAGTTCATTGATCTGTACATGGTACAAATAACACATCTGAATGTTAAAGATACAGGGATGTAAATTTTTAAATATCCTATTTTTTATCTATATTTTATTATGGCTACTTCCAATATCCTATGCGAAATATCCATAAATATAAATTAAAAATTAATGACTGCCTCGGTGGTGTAGTTGTACTACGGTATGATTGCTAAGCTGAGGTCCCGGGTTCGAATCCCGGGTCGGGCAAAGTGATATTGGATTTTTCTATTCATTATCAGCCCGGAGTTAGGAATTTGTGCCCGATATGGCGATAGGCTCGCCCCCTATCACATCATGGGACGGAACATACAAGGCGAAATTTGGGTGTCCTGGTGGCGCCTCTGCCAACCCCTTCGGGGATAAAGGCGTGATTTTATGTATGTATGTATGTAAAAATTAATGACTTAACTTGGGAACCAAACCTATAACCTCATCATTATATTACGACAAGAACGTACATATAACATATTTTTCCCTATATAATATTCAAACCAGACCCCTCCCGATACTAAAAAACTATTTTCAGAGTCACGTGATACAAATATGTGTAGTTTTTGGTATAAAAACTCTTACGTCTATTCTCGGAAAAATAAAAATATTTTTTCCGCTTATAATTATAGATGAGTTCTTTGTGTTGGCACTTCTTTCAGTTTGGCAGAGTCGACAACACTTACTGTTACGCGAAGCGACCTTGGGATAAACAAATAAAGAAATTTTCTCAATTAATATGTAAATATATTTGAAGTGAAACTTCTTTATCGGGGTTGGAAAAAATTTTTCGTTACGCGTCACATTCTTCCGTTACGCGTCAAAATTTTAAGTCCCACCCACTTTTTTGTAATTTGATCCTTACCCCCCCTCTGGCCTTCCCCCACCCTAAATCCAAAACAGTGCCCAATAGCCTCCCCACGAAACCTCCCCCCCCCGCTTACCCCCACCCTAAAATTTTTACCTCACCCCCCCTACTCATATCTCCGGCATTATCCATCGTAGACCCACCGACCTTGGGTTCATTGGAACCGGCTCGGTGAGGGCTACAATCCTGCCCCAACAGAATTCCCGAATTCCCCCTCCACAACTTTCCCCACCCAAAAATATTTTAAGGTGCCCAATAGCCTCCCCACAAAACCTAAACCCCCCCCGCCCCTACCCCCACCTAATTTTTTTACCTCACCCCCCCTATTCCTATCTCCGCCAATATCCATCGTAGACCCATCGACCCTGGGTTCATTAGAACCGGCTCGGTGAGGCCTACAATCCTGCCCCAACAGAATTCCCGAATTCCCCCTCCACAACTTTCCCCACCCATAAATATTTTAAGGTGCCCAATAGCCGCCCCACGAAACCTAACCCCCCCCCTACCCCACCTAAAATTTTTACCTCACCCCCCCTAAACCTATCTCGGCCAATAAAGGTCGTGGATCCACCGAGCTTGGTATCCTCGGAACCGTCTCGGTGAGGGCTACAAATTGGCCCCGATAGAAATCCCAAATTCCCTCAAAAATTTCCCCCCTCCTAAACTTAAACTTTATTTAATTTAGCTTTATTTTACCAATTCTGTAAATTTGTAAATAGTAGATCATTTTTCGAAAAATGATGTCATAAAGAAGTTTCACTTCTTACGTGTGTACACTAATACACACACACATTTATTTTTTTCTTCCTCTAACCCACCACTAAATCTACTGCCAGCCAGGATTAACTAGCAAAGAATTGATATTAGGCACTGAAAGTTTGTGAGTCTCTTAGTGATAATAACTAATGATACACGAAGAAATAAAATAAAAACGAAGATGTGGCTACATATTTATATTACCTCAGTTGTAATAAGTGGAATTGACAGACCAGAAAAAACAAAATGAAATTAAAAAAAGAAAGCTACTATTAACCGTATAATAATTATTTTCAACACATAAGCTTTGAGGGAAACCTGAGTTCAGCATTGACTTACTATAACGAAATTTTTTTTTATTATAATGAATATCTTGTGAAGTTGCACAAAATATTACGACGAAATTGAAAAATTAACCCAATAAGTGAGGCCTCTATAAAGTTCTCCTCAAAAATTCTAGTTATTTTAAGCAGGCTTACTCCCAAAAGACATGATATCGAGCTGGCATCCATTGGTATAATTATAAACCAGATAAGTCTGCTACATGGCTTATAGCTATTTTCCGCGAGCGAATGAGTATGGAATAAGGGTAAGTAAAATATAATCAAAATCCGATCAAATTTGCTTTGTCAGAGAAATGTAATAAAATAGTATTGGAGTGAAATTAACATAAATCAATACAGTATTTCTACGACAATCGCTTCCGACTTCCGTGCTCAGTGGTAATAAATAAAGAAGGATATTTCGTAGCTAGGCTACGAATAACAAATCAAAACTTTAGACCAAGGAAAATGGGGTCAAAATCCTTAGGAATATAAATACGAATGTAACTTAGTTACTTTCATGCTTTAACTAGTAAGGAAAGCTGCATAACATATTTTTTCCAAAGGTTGCCTGGAAGAGATCGCAGCGACAATGCCGCCAATTGTAACCATACATAAATAAATACACCCAACAGTCACATACATAGTCCTGACCCCACACTAAGATCGAGTCTTGTGTCGTGGAGACTTTTCGGTCCCACAAACACCCAGACCCGAAACAAATACGTGTGAATCACATTCATTTTTATTTCGGTGCTCGGTTCGAACCTGCGGCCTCTCGTTGCACAGCCGGCGTCTAACCAACTGCGCCACGGAGGCTGTGAAACAAGAGGCCGCGGGTTCGATTCCCGCACCAAGACAAATGTTTGTGTGAACCACAAGTATTTGTTTCGGGTCTGGGTGTTTGTGAGACTGAAAAGTCTCTCGTAGCTTTTGATACCCACAATACAAGACTTAATTGATCTTAATGTGCGATCAGTATGAGACTGTTGGATGTATTTATTAATTTAAAAAAAATACACTGACTGCTGTATGCGTGACTGCCTCGGTGGCGTAGTTGTATTACGGTACGGTTACAAAGCTGAAGTCTCGGGTTCGAATCCCGGGTCGGACAAAGTGATATTGGATTTTTCTATTCATTATCAGCCCGGAGTCAGGAATTTGTGCCCGATATGGCGATTGGCTCGCCCCCTATCACATCGTGGGACGGAACATGCAAGGCGAAATGCGGGTGTCCTAGTGGCGCCTCTGCCTACCCCTTCTTGGATAAAGGCGTGAGTTTATGTATATTTACATATTTAAGTTCCCGACATTTCGATTGCTTTCCAGCTTTCGTGGTCACGGGGCGGAGTTTTATTTCAATGTGTAACATTCGCGTAAACTTAAGAAACCATTATTAACTAACAGCCGTACTTAGAGACATTTAATGACAATTAATTATGCATGCAGAAATACCCACTAGCGTCAGTTCAGTATCATTGCAATTTGCGGCTGACACTCATACTTATATCTTAAATATTTGTCGCCTCATTGGTCCAGAAGCAGCTGTGAACCAATCCTGGGTTCAATTCCCAGATCGAGCAATGCACTTCGCGTGAGTAATTTGATGCGAAAGAATAATCTATAACTGAATATTTTCCGACAGGGTTGTCTATAGTAAAATCTTATTTATAAGTCCTTATAGGTCCTACTGCAGGACTCAGACCTTTTCTACTATCGTGATGAACCATTTGTTTACAACCAGTATAAAAAGTATTAAAACGTTTGCTGCGCTTGTCCTATTAGGTGTAATTAATAATTAATGGCATATTAAAATAAATATAATTTGGTAATATTTTAAATACGAAAGTTTATTTATAGGTGTATCTTTCAGTCAACGAAAGATAGATAGTATTTTTTGCATTTTACTAATAAAAATAAAAAATATTACTTAAAGAAGGTACTTATTTTTCATGTCAGATGGATATCAATATTAATTTGTTGATTTTGTTTAAATGTTCTTATTTAGGTTATAAAGATAAAATATTGCAAAGGTCTATTTTCAAATAATAATTGTAAATATTTACATCGTTTTAGTATCAAATTTAAAAAAGTTTGAATTTTTAAAGAATATTATTTTAACGCTCTCGTAAGTTTAGCTAATTATTTTGTAAATACTATACTTAGGTATTGAAAATATCATGATTAACTGCACACTGTCACGATTTAACTATAAAAACATTATCTGAATGTAATTTTTATTATTTTCGTTATTATACTAAAAAAATATTTTAATTACATTTTAAATTATAATTATTACATGAAATCCCTTAAACGACTCAATCATAAAACGAAAAATTAAATGCACACTTTATTTATAATAAAAAAATCATTACAATAAGAAAAATAAAATAAATATAATCTAAATTATTTAAATACTCACTTATTATCATCACATTTGGCAGCACATCCTGCCAGTATAACAAACAATAAATATTTCATTTTTCACTCATAAATCACACTTTATTAACAATAATTCAATATCGGTGTTTCTGCGGAGAGCGACGCGACACGACGTGCCCCCACAGCGGCGTAAAATCGACTGGCTTTGTACAGAAACCACTGAAGTTATATGAAGCAAAAGTTCGCCAAAATGATAAGGATGAGTTGTATTGCACTAATAACTATTGAGCTGACGGCTGTAAAAGTTTCAGGTTTGGGCTCGCTAGGATAAATGAGTGTTACACGATAAACTAATGTTTGAAAATCTAAAATACAATGAAGCTGTGAATCTCGAATAATCAATTTTGATTTTACATTGTATAACCAACTTACAATTGCACTTGGTGAATAAGCATTACACATTTCTTTTTACATGTTGGTTTATTCTAAAAGTGTGAAAAAGTCCTGAAAGAAAAAAAATCTTTTACACCAAATTATTTTTTTTGTACAAATTTTCCAAATATCGTCCAACAGGAAGTACCTTCTACGCTTTTATGAGTAAGGCGCCAGTTTTAAATTTTATTGTGTGAAGGTAAATTATTTTTGTACAATCAAGAGGTTAATAACCTAATAATAAAATTGAAATACTCAAATCTTTCCTAAAAATCATTTTAAACCATTGGCAGGAAAATAAAGTTCATGATATTAATAAATACACCCAACAGTTACATACACAGTCTTGACCCCACACTAAGATCGAGTCTTGTGCCGTGGGTATCAGGCATCAGCCACAGGAAGACCAATGCCAAACACAGGCCCCCAAAGATCATCAAGGACCGGCATTACAATATTAATTTACATACATACATACATACATACATAAACTCAAGCCTTTATCCCCGAAGGGGTAGGCAGAGGCGCCACCAGAACACCCACATTTCGCCTTGTATGTTCCGTCCCATAATGTGATAGGGGGCGAGCCTATCGCCATATCGGGCACAAATTCCTGACTCCGGGCTGATAATGAATAGAAAAATCCAATATCACTTTACGCGACCTGGGACTCGAACGAGAGACCTCAGCTTTGTAACCGTACCGTAATACAACTACGCCACCGAGGCAGTCCAATATTAATTTAAAGCGCAGTATATGAGAAGTAAACTACAGTATTTGCAACAATTAATGCTTCATCATCCAAGACACCTCAATACAATGATGCCTATATGATATCTGTAGCAAATTAATAACATAACTTATCAAGGGAAAATAGTCCTTATCGCTTTAAAATAAAGGTTGTTTTCGCTGCATGAATGGAATTTGTATTCGTGATTCACAGAATTCGCTTGGAAGTAGCAATTATTTGAAATGCACTTAGCAATTAGGATTGATGAATTGTTATTATGATGTCATTGTCTTTTTGTTATATGACTTTATTCCCCAGAATTTATCTGTATAGGAAGCAAACAAAATTGCAAATTGCAATCAGATATAACTAGTCATGCGACATTTCTATGAACCTCTTTGAGAGTTTTACACCTTGAAATCGGAATCCGGGCGTAGTAAAATTTAAAGGCAACTGCAAAATACGAAACCAAAATAAAAGATATTTGTTGATGAATAATCGTATACGCTAACATTAAAGTTTTGCTTTTTCTGCATCAGTTTCGGTGATTGAAAGACATAATTGTATCAATCTTGCTGTAGTGCTTAAAACTAGCATTGTTTGGATAATACGAATATCTTTTTATTAAGACACGATACTATATTCAGTTGTGTAAATTACTTACAAATTTATTTGTCACCAAAATGTTTAATTCCTTCCTTATTCGAACAATGTAATGCATATTGAAATAAAACTATTTTTTACGGATTTTATCGCGATTTGGACGGCAGTCCGCCCCATGACCACGAAAGCTGTAAACAGTCGAAACGTCAAGAAAAAAAAATGTAAAAATTAAGTCAAATCGCGATAAAATCCATAAAAAACAATTTTATTTCAATGTGTAACATTCGCGTAAATATAAGAAACCATTATTGAATGCATATTTTAAGGGCATGTAAATGCATCTTATGCATAAATGTTTACAATTTAAGAAGTTTACAATGTCTTACGATATTAATAGTTTTGTTTACGTAATGTCTGATATTTTTGTATATCAAAGCAGTCCTTGTAGTCTCTGATACATAGATACGTAGGTAAATAAATACACCCAACGGTCTCTTACGTAGTGCCCACTCAACTTTAAGCTATAATTTTATGTCGTTTGTATCAGAAACTACGACAATTCGGTCTCCCTAACATCCGTACCTAAAACAAATACCTGCAGATCACAAAACGTTTGTTCCGGTGCGGGGATAGAACCACGGACTCCCGTTTCACAGCCAGCGTTAAACCAACTGAGGCTTATAAAACATTAGGATACAAGGAAAAAATCTTTTCAAATAATGGTTTTTTCATTCTTTCACAACACTTCCAACGCTTGTATATTTTATTCAGTGTAAAGAAATGGACTCCGTCGGTGGCGCAGTTGTACGTTACGGCTACAACGTCGAGGTCCCGGGTTCGAATCCCGGATCGGGCAAAGTGATATTGGATTTTTCTATTCATTATGACTACGGAGACAGGCGATAAGCTCGCGCCCTATCACTTCGTAAGACGGAACGCACTGGGCAAACCTTAGGTATCCTGGTAGCACCTCTGTTTACCCTTTGTGGAAGAGGTGTGATGTTTATGTATGTATAACAAATAATTACATTTATTTAATTCCCATAACATCTGTCCCAGTACCTTTTATGGGAATGCGGCGCCGACATCAATAAGGCACATGTGCTAATTCAAACGAACGTATTAGGAATGATTGTAGCAAATTGAAGGTCACTTAGGCCGTTAGGTTTTTATGATGTGAGAATTATGACTTTATTAAACCTAACTTATTTTGTTTTAGAGAGAATCTTGTTAATCTATATCAGCCCATATACGTCCCACTGCAGGGCACGGGCCTCCTCTACAATCGAGAGAATCGATTGAGAGCGGTTAGGCCATATAGTCAACCACGCTGGCCTAGTGCAGGTTGGCGGACTTACATACCGTAGAAATTCTTTTAAAATCGCTACGGTATGCAGGTTTCCTCACTATGTTTTCCTTCACCGTTAAAGTGCGTGGTGATTGACTATCAATACACACATAACTCCGAAAAGTCAGATGTGTGCCCTGGGATCTTGTTAATATTTCTAATATAATTATATGCTTCCTCATGATATTTTACATCAGCGATATTGTGTGTGGAAATTGACTATCGATACACACATAACTCTAAAAGTGTGCCCTAGGATTCGAACCCGCGACTACCGTGTCGGTAGCCTCGTGTGAGTGTTTACCAACAGACCAACACGCACTATTGAAGTCCTATAGGTTTTTTCGATCAAATATATATTTTTTTTGTCAAACACATCGCAATTTTCAGTGTCAATGACATAATATTATCGATAGCATGTACAACAATGGTTTTTGTTGTTTCCCGCGAGGGGACGTGACGGGCCTACGCGCTAAATGTCCTGTGCAACGATGGTAGCAGGTTCGAATCCCGGTGAAAAATTGGGTGAAATATGTTTTATAAATATCTTACTGGGTGTAAGTGAAAGTAAGTTTCGTTCAGGTTTAAAAGAAAGGTACTAAAAAGAGACAAATCACAGACATCGTATGACTTAAAAAGTCATAAAATACATATTAGAACGATTAATGCCAATGATAATGTTAGATTCGGAGAACTTACATTTTTTACATAAAAGAGCAAAATATTCTTAAAAAAAAACACCCGAAAGCGTTCGAATGTAGAAAAAAAGCATATTTTTGTTTAAATTAATTACATACGAAAAAAATATATAGTCGCTGATTACTTCGTATTTATTAATAAAGCCAATTCTATTTAAAAAAATATATAATTACGAGTGCAATATTTTAATCTTATTTGTTATTCCTAAGGACGAATATCCAACTCACTTTTAACTCAATATTTATTACAGAACAAACTTAAATGGTCGTGACCCCTATGATTTCCTGAATACGCACCTGCACTCATGTACAGTGTAATATGACACAATGCCCATGACAGTGTGAATACAAATATGTCATAAAATATAACAGCTTGGGCTATATTGACTTGTTGGCATTCTAACCAAGCTTACAAATTCAAAACATAGCCTAGTTACTGTGCCTAGTTCTATGTGTAGTAGAGGCTAATATTTGTGTCGCCACAAGTATTTATTTTAGAATCTTGAGAGATCAAAAAGGCTCTCGTAATTCCTGATACACGCAGAAGTCTTATTGTGGTCAGAAAGATGTGTGTGACTTTTGAATGTATTTATTTATATATTCATTTATGTTTTGTGTTTTGATATAGATAACATTTCATATAATCTTCCAGGACTGGAATTTATGCCTGGCGTGACTACATGCCCTCTTCCACATATTAAGACCATTTATGCTCGCTTATTTTACCTTTTTTTTTATTGCAATCAATTGCGACACGAGCGTACCATTCGCCTAATGTTAACGATACGACCGCTCATGGACAGTAACAAAACCAAACAACACCATGAATTACAAAGCAATGCTTAGCATTCCACTGCGCTCGTCATCCTGAGACATAAGATGTTAAGTCTCAATATGTCCAGTAGTTACACTGGCTACAATGTCCTTCAAACCGGAACACAACAGCGCATTTACACTGCTGTTTATTGGAGAAATAGACATTGCGATGGTACCTACCCAGGCGGCCTCTCACATATTAGAGACCTACCACCAGTTACTTTTACGGTAACCACGCATTTTAACCATCAAGGAAAACATCGTGGGTAAACACGCACTTTAACAAAGAAGGAAAGATTGTGAAACCTGCATACCATACAGATACTTGCAATAATTTCTATGGTATATGAAGCCCTCTAACCCGCTCAAGCCCAGCGTGATGGAATATTCCCAAAGCCCTTTCAATTAAACTTTCAATTCTAAACGAGTCCCGTGATTAACTACAGGTTATTATACATTCATAATATGATGATAATAACAACACATACATACATAAACTCGCGCCTTTATCCCAGAAGGGGCAGACAGAAGTTCCCTTGGTAACAAAGTGGTAACAACCAGGACACTCACGTTTCGCCTTAAGTGTTTCGTCCCACGATGTGATAGGGGGCGAGCCTATCGGCACAAATTCCTGACTGCGGGCTAATAATGAATAGAAAAATCCAATATTATTTTGCCCGACCCGGGATACGAGCCCGAGACAACAGCTTTGTAACCGTACAGTAGTAGAACTACTCCACCAGTATGATAATAATATAAAAATGGGTGCGTGTACTTATGTACGCACGTGAGAAGTTATACTTCTTTGGTATCATTAAAATTTATTATAAATATTTATTATTTATTCAATTTAATAGCAAATATTAAAAATTAATATTATAATTTGATGTTCAATTTTAATTTTTTCACAAACTTTTTATTAAATGTTTTATTAAATTTATTTCTTTATTTTGTAAATATTAAATAACCAATAATAAGTATTTAACATTAATAATTTAATAATATTTAGTGTTAATTATATTAAATAAAAGTATTTTAATTTATATCAATAAATAATACTGTATACGGATAGTTAACCTCAATTATATTGGAGCATTTGAAAAAGTATATAAGCACAATCCGACCGATCTCCTTTCTGAACTCACGCATAAATATTTGACAACCAATTTAAATGTCAATCCTTTTTCATTAGTGACATTATTCTACATATTTAAAATAAAAAATACGCCATTATTCGAATATTGTGGATATATGTTGTCGATTCGAAACATTTATTTAAATACGTTCTTTAATTTGAGGGAAGAGTTTACTGTATCGACGGTATGAACATGAAATGTTTGACAGTTGTGAAATATACAACTTGAACATAGTTATCATGCCACCTAGAACTAACTTCATACTGTTAATTATTTTGTGTCACAGATGCGCGCGCATCTTAAAATTTCACTCTCATCATTTTTTCATAACGCGCCTAAAGAAGTATAACTTCAATTAAAAACTAAATAAATATTCATACATATATCACGAGAGTAAACATATCATTTATCCACATCTGTCGATCCAATCCCCTCTGATATCGTTATAGGATCTAATTGAATCAATATATAGATTAGTCATTGCATGAGTAATGCCCAATGCTTCCGGCATGGCGCTGCGTTGGCAATATTGTAAAAACATTTGTGTTGCAAAAAATTACAACAATATATGAAAGTGCGTGGTGGCCTGTTGGTAACGGACCAGACGCTACTACCACCATGCTTACGGTGGTCGCGGGTTCAAATCCCAGGGCACACCCTGACTTTTCGGAGTAATGTGAGTATTCGTCAATCACCACGCACTATAACCTGAAACCTATGGTATGTAAAGACCACCAACACGTACTAGGCCATGGTGGTGGACTATTTGGCCTAACCTCTCTTAATCGTACTCTCGATTGAAGATGAGGCCCGTGTCTTGTCGTGAGATGTATATGGGCTACTATAGATGAAAATGTGATTATATGTATGGCAATTGGCACCTGGTGGTAGAAATTGAGTAAATGTAGGATTCAGCGACAGATGGTTAAATCTGGCTGGTTGAGACAATTATGCCAGCTTTGTCGAAGAGAGTTGAAGTCTAGCTATAAGTACAATAAATTATAGTTTGAATGCACTGTAATTATAATATGAATAAGTGAATTGTGGTCACTTTTTATGACCTGTATAAAAACATCCAAAATAAATAGACGGTAATTCACCTAATTTAATTTCAATTTGCTACTGATAAATACTTGTTGGGATTAAATTCTGAGGCGGAGAAATCTACTACTAATAAATGCAAATAGAGACCACACACTAAACCTGATTAGGGCGTGTACTAATTTCATTTCCACTTAAATAAATAGCTCAAACATTTCGGTAACAAAATACTCACTAACAAAAAAATCCTTAGAAGGATTGAACCCACGGCCTCTCATATCACAATGGGCTTTATTTCCACTATGCAACATAGTTTTTAAACCACTTGAATCCTTGAACTAACCCGCTTTAATAAAGTTATCGGTAGCTATAGAAAACGTTCCTTTACGCAGATAACAGACGGAAATATTTCGCAATTTCCTTTATTTCTCGCAGTATCGGATAGCCTCGATTTTATTAGCACCTCAAGGTCAATTTGTAACTGTTAAAGCCTATATAGATAATCTTTTATTGGTCTAGATTCTAGGTCCATCGTTTGACCTCCGTGACGCAGTTGGTTAGACGCCACCTGTATAAAAGAGACAGCGTTCGATCCTAGCAAATGTCTGTTGAAATAAATATTTATTTCGGGTCTGTGTTTGTGAGACCAAAACCCTCGTAATATCTGGGGCACAAGAAAAGACTTGTATCTTAGTGTTGGGTCAGGACTATGTGTGTGACTGTTAGGTGTATTTATATAGGTACATTGTGACGAACTGGATCCAATTATCGGCTCAATCAATCGAATTTATAATCATGTATTTTATTAATTTGCATACTGGTTTGACTTACTTACTACAGTAGCTGATAGTACTTGCACTGTGGCCTAGACAGAGTATTCATCGATAGTATATGCTTAGATGGTTATCTCTCGGCCGACATAATTATGCAAGCCCGATGGAACTGAATATTCAAGGTTGAACCCAAAACGCTACAAACTTTCGTGTCGTTGACTATGTCACTTTCGGTTGCAACTTTATGATAAACCAAAGATACGAACTAACGAACCTTGATCTTTGAATAATCTCTCTTAAATTAATCCATGCCCGTATCTTCTCCTTCAGGTACAAAAAGTCCACTGCTGAACATAGGCCTCCAAGGATATTCACATCGACCTGTCTGAAGCGGCCTGCATCTAGCGACTTCCTGTAAGCTTACTCCGTCCGATACTTCGCTTGCTTGTACGTGGCTTCCTCTCCAGAACCTTTCAGATCTTCGATCGAATATGTACTAGATACAGGGTCAGGAACAAAATCACATGCCAAAAGTGGCCGAGATTTAAAAATTTGTATTTCGAACTATGAGATGTAGAAAATGTCTTTTAATATGTACAACTTTATGTAACAATAAACTTTAATAATTTGCTATAAGATTTATTATGACTTACAATATACATGCATTTATGATTATTTTGACAATTTTGAAAGGCGCATTGCGGCATGTTTACGCGTTGCCGTTGGTGATGATTGAAGCATACTAAATTAAAATAGAGCCACACTTGACTTTGTGGCTCTATTTTTCGGGCCGTTTTTGAAGTGCTCACCCGACATCTAGTATATATTTGATAGAAGTTTCAGATACATCGGCCATTACTTCGCGCTATGTGCCTGCCCCTGCCACTTCAACTTGCTTATTCTTTGGGCTAAGTCGGTAACCTCAGTTCAACGATCTCCTTGTTTTTGTTTCCTGCATCTGTAACTGTCTGTTTCAGGCCCATATTACTTCCCACTGCAGGACACAGGCCTCCTCTACAATGGAGAATGATTGAGTGGGTTTAGGCCATATAATTCACCACGCTTGCCGAGTGTGGGTTGGTGGACTTAACATACCATACATACATACATAAACTCACGCCTTTATCCCCGATGGGGTAGGCAGAGGCGCCACCAGGACACCCACATTTCGCCTCGTATGTTCCCTCCCATGATGTGATAGGGGGCGAGCCTATCGACATATCGGGCACAAATTCCTGACTTCGGGCTGATAATGAACAAATAAATCCATTATCACTTTACCCGACCCGGGATTCAAACCCGAGACCTAGACCGAGACCCGAGACCGTAGTAGAACTACGCCACCGAGGCAGTATAACATACCATAGAGATATTGTAATGTAATCACAGTCATTTACAGCTTATGTATTCCTGACCCATAACATAAATAAAAATTACATCATATTTAACAATTCATCAGATTCATTGAAGGCGTTGGCGCTACCAATTGTCTCAACTATTTAAAGATGCAACTTAGTTTGTGCATTCAAAACAATCTTTATGCTTCAAAATTTAAAGTCCAAATTTGTGTGACTGATTGTAATGGTAAAGTTGTAGTTTATAAAGATTTTCTTTATGAGGCGAGTGTAGAATTACTATTGTAAGCGTAATATTAAGCTGAGGCGTTTTAACAACTCAGTATTTGTTTTAAATTGAAAGAATGTTACTTTAATGAATATGATGTTGAGTGCAGTGCAGTTTAAATGTCCACTAGCGAGTTAAATTAATCGCCTTTAACTAATCGATATAATAGTTTCCTATATTTGATTTTGTATATTATTTTATAAACAAGTCGCACAAGTTTCTAGGAAATCTTAAGGAGAAACTTATGTGCAGCAGTGGACTTCCTGGGTCTGGAGAGAGTGAGAAAAATACCAACTTGAAACCGGATATACACAAGTTGAACCCAGTACGCGGCATTTTAATATGACGGATTATAATAATTTATATGGTATGGTATTCATTGTATAGTCGAATAAAATTATCGTATCAACAAGTTAGTTCATAAAATAGCTTTCGCCAATACGAATTAGGAGCCTAATTACGCAACTTCTAGTGTTAGAAATCGTGAAATAACTTTCCTTATTTCACCAATGGAATTTGAATTGAATACTACGTTTGAAGCCTGTCTTTAATATTAATTTTGTATCGCCCGTTATTTATTGACGTTAATCATAATTCATAAGCTTACTGGTGGTGAAATGATTCGTGAAAAGGAACGTTAATTGTTATCTAGGTACTATCTTTGTTTATTCGTTTTATAAGTATATTTAACAATAGGTACAGTGCCCCTAGCCGGAACATTTTGAAGTATCGTATAGTAATTCTCGTATAGTAAAGTAAACGTTTCCCGCTGTGAAATATTAGTTCCAAATACGCTCACAATGGCGCTGTTTAAATTCCCATACAAAATTTTACTATTACTATTCTATTACGATACTGCAAAATGTTCCGGCTAGGGGCACAGAACCATAAAAAATTATAATATATTCAGTTGCAACACAATCGCTATGCATAATTCGTAATCGTTTATCTTAGCTTGGCAAAGTAACACATTTTCGTAAATGCAATCTAAATTGAGTACCGAATGACAGACAAATGTTTTCTCAAGACCTAATTATTCCGTCAATCGCTGATTAAACCCGAAAGAGGGCATACCAAGTATTCCTTAACTTCACCAGTTCCCCACTTAGTCAATCGTCATCGAATCCCTGTGGTTCTACCCACGTATACGCGATAAATTATGCGCAGAACTGGGCCAATTTATACATAATGTTCGTGTGAGATCGTCATTTCGGGATAACACGTGTTCGGTGGCCAATGACCCCGCCTGTTTTACATTAAATAACACGTCTGTTTAGGGTTCTGTTGGGAATAATCCAGGGAAAGCTTACTCAATAGTGAGATATTTATTGTGTGCATGTTGTAGAATGATTTGGCTGCCTGTCATCGATTCAAAGCGATCGTTAAACTTCAGCTAACTTCTCGATTTTAAGAGTAATAATTATTTTGAAGAGGATAACATTTACGAGTGATTATTTTTTAAACTCAAGTAAGCGTGATCCAGGTTTACTCACGGTGTTTTTCATTACCGTTAAAACAAGTTTTCAAAAAATACTTCCCTAAAAATTTAGGAACACATAAGTAATTTCGAAATGTATAGTGTGCCTTAAGTCCACTGCTCAGGACTTCCTGAAGCTAAAGAGAGAGATAGTTTTGAAGTACTTACTTAAGTAAACTTTCGTTTTTTTGTAAATAAACAATTTCGTGTGCACATCTTATCTCCTTGATAATTGATATACATAACCAAATGGTAAATGTCTTTTCACAGCTCTTCAAAAACCTAAGCTCTCTATAGCTGGGGTTCTCAAAGTGTGCGTAGAAAGTGAAGGAGGTCGCCGTGAAACAATTCTCTCTCTCTCAACTTTAATAGTTGTGCCTATCTACCTAACTTCAACGCTGAAATCACGGGTTCGAATCCCAGTCGAGCAAAGTGGTATTGGTTTTTCTGTTCCTTATCAGCCCAGAGTCAGAAAGTGCCCGATATGGCCAGGCCCCGTCACATCGTGGGACGGAAGGGACGAAACACACTGTAACGCGAACCGTGTGTAATCCTTGTGTTTATGTATACCTAATTAGTATAATAATAATAATAATACACCCAACAGTCACATACATAGTCCTGACCCCACACTAAGATCGAGTCTTGTGTCGTGGGTATCAGAAGCTACGAGAGACTTTTCGGTCTCACAAACACCCAGACCCGAAACAAATACCTGTGGATCACACAAATATTTGTTTCGGTGCGGGGATCGAACCCGCGGCCTCTCGTTTCACAGGCGGCGTCTAACCAACTGCGCCACGGAGGCTGTAGTATCAATGTACCTATATATTTCGACCAGCTAAATACGAGTAGATCAGGGCGCCGAGACAAATTAGTAAATATGAGTGTGCGCCGCGGACTGAAAAAGATTAAGAACCTGTGTTAAAGTTTTGGAAATAATAGCCATGTGTTTACAGACTAAACGAAACTGCGCAAGAGTTTGTTGTGGCGGGACGTATACGCATTTATAAAAACTTGTTATTCCTTCTGTTTGTCACAATATTCTACGGGATTTCCTGGACAAACATATTTTTATATGGGTTTTCATATGAGTAAGAATTTCTTTGTATTTTAGTAACTACGTGTATACGTACGTGTATGACTGCCTCGGTGGCGTTGGACTATGGTACGATTACGAAGCTGAGGTCTCGGGTTCGAATCCCGGGTCGGGAAAACTGATATTGTATTTTTCTATTCATTATCAGCCCGGAGTCAGGAATTTGTGACCGATATGGCGATAGGCTCGCCCCCTACCACATCGTGGGATGGAACAAGGCGAAATGTTGGTCCTGGTAACACCTCTGGCTACACCTTCAAGGAAAAGGCGAGTTTATGTAGATATGTATGTGTATTTGCACCTACTAAGTATTAACGTTTAACAGTTGTTTAACTCATTTTTTATACACGAAATGACCAGTTATTCCCGAAAGTGTCGACGTCACAATATCGACCATTCATATTATAAGCCAATTTATTCTGCACTTATTTAAAAAAAGTGCGTGGTGGCCTGTTAGTAACGGACCAGACGCGGCTGCCTACATGTTCACGGTGGTCGCGGGTTCAAATCCCAGGGCACACCTCTGACTTTTCGGAGTTATGTGTGTATTGATAGTCAATCACCACGCACTTTAACGGGGAAGGAAAACATCGTGAGGCAACCTGCATACCGTAGCGATTTTAAAGAATTTCTACGGTATGTAAGTCCGCCAACCCGCACTAGGCCAGCGTGGTGGACTATATGGCCTAACCACTCTCAATCGATTCTCTCGATTGTAGAGTGACGTATATGGGCTGATAGGTATAGATAGATATTCTGCAACATACTTAGACGCCCATACTACGTTCAATATTTGCAGCAAAGTGAAATATTACGGATAGCTTAGGAGCAAATCGGACTGACGATGCGGGGGTCGTAGTTTCATAATACACGTTTGACATTTCGCAATTTTATTATCGCTCACTATTATTTTTGTTTTTCACAATTTAAATAAAATATTTATATATATATATATTTTTTTTTCTCCATTAACTAATAATAAAGCCAAAATATTTTTCACGTATATTCCATATTAAATGGATATTTATTAATCATTGCTTATTTATATAAATTATTAGTTTTTGTGTTACTATAGCTACGCAACTATTACTTCTGGTAACTTTAATAATTGTAAATGGTGTCCCAAGATACAGGCATTGCCTAGTTTGGGAACCCCTGGGAAATCTGTTGTTAGTTGTAAGGTGTTTTTATTTGTCATTTGTCTATTATTTAAATCTCTGTAAAACCGTTGTTTTCAAATAAAATAAATTATTAAAATTATTAAAAATAAATTATTAAATTATTGTAAGAAAATGATTAAACACTGAAATTTATATTTCTCGTTTATTCTTATAATTCGCAAAACATTTCTTCCAGCAGGAAAGTAACGAATATAGGAAAAAGAAAATACAAACAAGAGCCGCAAAGCTCGCGCCACGTAGCGGCAAAACTTGTAATATGTGGCCAGTATCAATAGTGCCGGCAGACAAGTTCGCCGAACGCCGCCGAGCAACACCGAACATTGCCGACATTCGGTGCACTAGTCAAGCAGCACGAAACAAAGTATCAATAAATAATAATAAATAAATACACTCAACAGTCACATACATAGTCCTGACCCCACACTAAGATCGAGTCTTGTGTCGTGGGTACGAGAAACTACGAGACTTTTCGGTCTCACAAACACCCAGACCTGAAACAAACCTGTGGATCACACAAATATTTGTTTCGGTGCGGGGATCGAACCCGCGGCCTTTCGTTTCACAGGCGGCGTCTAACCAACTTCGCCACGGAGGCTATCATCAGAAAAAAAGGTGGAACATTTAACTGTATTATACCGGGTATGTGTTATTGCGAAGGTTACGCAACTTTCTACCCGTTTCCACGAAGATTACGCTTGCGCAATCCCTCCTTCTCCCCATCCTTGATTATGCCGATGTCAGCTATCTTGATATCACCGAAGACCAACTTAATAAACTTGAGCGCCTTCAAAATTTCTGCATAAGATTCATATTTGGTCTTCGCAAGTATGACCATGTTTCTGAGTTTCGTGCTAAGCTCAAGTGGTTACCTATACGACTTCGTCGGAATACTCACATCCTTTCTCTTCTTTACAATATTTTGTTTAATCCTCTCACCCCTTCTTATCTTAAAGAACGATTTATTTTTCTTCATGACTCACATTCGAGATCCTTGAGGTCGTCTGAGAATCTTAAGCTGAGAATGCCTGTGCACACCACGACATTTATGGACAACTCTTTTACGGTCAAAGCAGTTCGATTGTGGAACGCGCTTCCTGTTGTGGTGAGACAGGCTCAAACGCTGTCGTCATTTAAGAGGTTGATTAAAGAGCACTACCTTTCTACTTAACTAGACCTTAGTACTATTCTCTTAAACTAAATCATTTGGCTATGTATAGTATATTTGTTTTTATTCATAACTAAATATATATGTATATATTCAGATATATATTTATTTATTTATTTATATATATATGTATTTATGATTATATGTTATGTACGTATATTATGTTTGTGTATTTATGTTATATGTTTAATTTCACTTATTAAGCTTAAATTATTTATTTGTTACACTGCCCTCTCTCTCTCCTTCTTTTAAATCCATCCCATGGTTGTCTGTAAGACATTGCTGTAGAGCGATAAGACCGCCATTTGTACTTTTTTTTTATGTTTTTTCTGTATTGTGTATTTTAATTTGTAATTGTGTACAATAAAGATTTAAATAAATAAATAAATAAATATGTCAAGACTGCAACCGAAAACGAAGCCAGGTGGTATTTTAGTGGTTACAGACACAATGCAACTAAAATATTGCAAAAATGCAACAGATTTTTTTGCTTCTTTTAAAATATCGTCGTTTTTGGTGGTAAATACTAGATTTTGAGAAAAATGTAATTTAAACCCTTATGTACCATTGCGTCTTTAAAAATAAAAAGGTGTATTCAAATATGACGATAAATAAAAATTACCACAAAATATATTTTTTGCGAAATTTTTAGTTGCTTTGTGTCTGAAGTCACTAATACTACCACCTGGCTTCGTTTTCGGTCGCAGTCTTGATATACCCTGTATAGTTTCTATCTATTTTTTCTAATGATTTCCCAAGGTCTATTGTACTATGAATCAAGTCAATGATGAAATAAAACCACATTTTTAACATAACATTTATTTATAATTCCTCATCTTGCTAAATGATTTCCAACCTCGCACAGGAACTCTTCATTACCCAGAACTGGAAAAAAACAATTAGTTATTTTCTAATAGTATCAGGCGTCTAAAGGACTTGACGTGACTGCCAAGACGGGGGTCACGGGTTCGAATCCCAAGACCACCTTTTGAGGAGTCATGTTTATATTGGTAGCTAATCACCACACACTTAAATGGTGAAAGAAAATATTGCATTGTGAAGTAACCTGCATACAATACATTTAAAAAAATGGTGTAAAGAAATATATGGTGGACAATGGCCTAACCCGTCTCAATCGTACTCTCGATTGTAGAGGAGGCCCGTGCCCTGCAGTGGGACGTATATGGGCTGATACGAATTTAAGATATCTAGTATATCGCTTGGCTAATAATAATATTCAATAATACATACCATGAAAAGTTCTAATGTGGTCTCTTAACTTCTTTATCGACTCGAATTTCTCCTGGCATATGCGGCACTTGTAGTGATATTCTACGATCTGGAAAATAAACAGTTAAATAAATAAATACACCCAACAGTCACATACATAGTCCTGACCCCACACTAAAATCGAGTCTTGTGTCGTGTATAAGAACTACGAGAGACTTTTCGGTCTCACAAACGCCCAGACCCGAAACAAATACCTGTGGATCACACAAATATTTGTTTCGGTGCGGGGATCGAACCCGCGGCCTCTCGTTTCACAGGCGGCGTCTAACCAACTGCGCCACGGAGGCTGTCTGATTTATTAAATAGTTACAAAGCTGAGGCTGATTTATTAAATAGTTACAAAATTAATCCCATTTAATAAGCAGTTTAATATAAAAAGGAGAGTTTGAATGTTCGGGCGACAGTCATTTAAACTCTAATGATGCATTCACACAATTACCTTTTGTGGAGCAACATAGCACAACAATATTATCGATTGCTTCTACATGTTAGGCAATATTACATAACGTATACTAACACAGCAACATGTGCTAACAATAAATAACATTTTGTTATCAGACATTGCTGAGTTTTGGAAACATTAACAATAAGTAACTGCGGTGTGGGTCCACAATAACTAACAAATTCTCGCACTGTCGCTTATGCTGGAGTCACGTATTGAGCAGTTCACATTTATGGACCGATAAAGGGCAATACAAAAAATAATACCAAAAGTTATTGTTCATACATCATTTTTAAGATATTGTTTATATTTTCTTTAAAATGACTGCCTCGGTGGCGTAGTTGTATTACGGTACGGTTACAAAGCTGAGGTCTCGGGTTCGAACCCCGGGTCGGGCAGTGATATTGGATTTTTCTATTCATTTGTGCCCGATATGGCGATAGGCTCGCCCCCTATCACATCGTGGGACAGAACATGCAAGGCGAAATGTGGGTGTCCTAGTGGCACCTCTGCCTACCCCTTCGGGGATAAAGGCGTGAGTTTATGTATGTTCTTTAAAATGTTTTATTTTTTATTTTTTTCTGGCACGGCATAGTGACTGCATTGCACCTGATGGTAAGTGCTAATGCCGTCCAGAATTATTACACAATATATGAAATGTTTATGTCCTCTTACACTCGGTGTGAAGCAAAATCGATGGCGAGACGAGCATGCCATTTGCCTGATGGTAAGCGACACGACCGCCCATGGACAGTAGCAAAACCAAACAACACCATGCATTATAAAGCATTGCTTGGCACTCCACTTTGCTCACCATCCTGAGACATAAGATGTTAAGTCTCATTATGACCAGTAGTTACTCTACAATGTCCTTCAAACCGAAACACAACAGTGCATTTACACTACTGTTTGGCGGGAGAAATATATATCGCGGTTTTACCTACCCAGGGAGCCTCTCACATATGAGAGACCTACCACCAATATCAGTTGTTATGTCGATGTGTTTAGTGTTCATGTATCGATTTAAATAAATTATTAGTAAATTATAGAAGTGCGTGGTGGCCTGTTGGTAACGGACCAGACGCGGCTGCCTACATGTTCACGGTGGTCGCGGGTTCAAATCCCAGGGCACACCTCTGACTTTTCGGAGTTATGTGTGTATTGATAGTCAATCACCACGCACTTTAACGGTGAAGGAAAACATCGTGAGGAAACCTGCATACCGTAGCGATTTTAAAGAATTTTCTACGGTATGTAAGTCCGCCAACCCGCACTAGGCCAGCGTGGTGGACTATATGGCCTAACCACTCTCAATCGATTGTCTCGATTGTAGAATAGGCCCGTGCCCTGCAGTGGGACGTATATGGGCTGATATAGAATAGAATATAGAAAATTATAGAAGTAATACATACCTCAGCCAATGCAGCGGATATGACGTGTTTATATCTCTGCACTTCCGAGGCCGCGTGCGTCTTGAAATGCGCCAACAACGTATGCACTGTCACATATGTACGCGCGCATATTGGACACACTATCGACTCTGAAATAACACATTCATTTTTAAGATTCTTTACATAAAATAAATAAATACACCCAACAGTCACATACATAGTCCTGACCCCTAAGATGTAGTCTTCTATCCGGTATCTATCTTCTTTCGTAGGTATCAGAACTTCGAGAAACTTTTCGGTCTCACAAAAACAGATATTGGGAAAATTACATATCGTTTATTGCACCATTTTAGTGCCACTAATAAGCATCAAACTGTGGAGTTGGAAAACCATAGAATATTTTTAACTAAACACTGTATATTAATTCGACCTTATTCATAGACAGTTTCAAAACCTACTTTAGTTATCGAATGTTTTGTCCCTTTCCAACGACTTTAGAATTCAGTTTGAGCGAAGAACACAAAACATTCGATAACTAAAATAGGTTTTAAAACTGTTTTTGAATAAGGCCATTAGTTTTTAACTATACAGTGTATATTTACTGTATAAAGCTTACTTTTATCGATTTTCTTGGCCCCCCTCCACGATGTCTGGTAGCAGTGAGAACAAACTTTACTGCAAGCGAGCTCCTTCATATACATCTTTGAGTCTTCATCCTGTTTCTCAGGAGGCTGTTCCGCACCTTCCGTCTCTTCTGTTGTTTTACTGTCAAAGATAAAATATAATGGTTTCTTAGATGTACGCGAATGGCACACATTTAAAAAAAAACTTATTTTACGGATTTTATCGCAGATTTAGTTAAATTTTTACTTTTTTTAACTTCCCGATGTTTAAGATAAAATAAATCAATACACCCAACAGTCACATACATAGTCCTGACCCCACACTAAAATCAAGTGTTTCGTGCATCAGAAACTACGAGACAATTTTCAGTCTCACAAACACTCAGACCCGAAACAAATACCTGTGGATCATACAAACATTTGTCTCGATGCGCGGATCGAACCCGCAGCCTCTCGTTTCACAGCCGGCGTCTAACCGACCAGAGGCTGTCAAATGAGATGTTTCTAATGTGAAACAGTATTTAATTATCACTACAAAATATCCTTTACAAACATTAATTCTAAACATAAAAAAATGTGACTGCCTCGGTGGCGTAGTTATATTACGGTACGGTTACAAAGCTGAGGTCTCGGGTTCGAGTCCTGGGTCGGACAAAGTGATATTGGATTTTTTTGTTCATTATCAGTCCAAAGTAGGAATTTGTGGCCAATATGTCGATAGGCTTGCTATCACATCATGGGACGGAACATACAAGGCGAAATGTTGGTGTCCTGGTGGCGCCTCTGCCTACCCCTTCTGGGATAAAGGCGTGAGTTTTATTTTTTATGTGTATATAACATATATTACCGTTTATCATACATCATGTAGACAGATGATATTGCTTCCCTTGGTTTATATGCCACCAAAGCCTCTCCATCTTTATGATCCTCCTTTGTTAATATCACCTGAAAATTAGTAATAATCTAGTATTATTTGTAAACTTTCTATTAAACTACAGGAAATCTCCTGCTGAACATAAGCCTTATCAGAGGACTTTGATATTGACAAATTAGAAGTGGCCTCTTACAAACTAAATTAAGGAATTGACACAAGAGCTGTTAACTTTGAAATTCTTGATACAAATTCAAGATTGGACAAACTATGTTGTGTTTTTTGTTTTCAAATTTCTCACATGAGGTACCCTGGTATAGAATTTATATCAAATCTTGGAATAGAGAAATACACACCACTACCAATAATGTTGTTAGCAGAGTGATAAGACAAAAGATCCCTCGCCTTATGACAAGCTTTACCCGCATAAACAACAGCAATGCTGTCATCTGGATCAGCCCTTGTACGCCTGACCCAGGGAAAAGCCTCTATAATTGACAATATGATTGAAAGGTACATACAAAGCTAGCCCAGTTCAGATTGATGGATTTGACATACCATGGAAATTCTTACAAATCAGTATGGAGGTTTCCTTACAATCTTTTCCCTCGCTGTTATAGTTTAAGTTTAATAAGTAAATATTATACTACAATTAGCAGTAGGCAATAAGGCAGAACATTACCTCATCAACCACATGGAAAGCTCTAGTTTTCTTTGACGACAACATCACTGCATTTAAAACTTTCTTCTCCTTATACTTGGGTAGTACACATTGGAATATTTCAGATTTTTTGTCACCATCCTCGTTTTCGACACTGGTTTTGCTCCATATTGTAGTCTCCAATTTGCCTGAAAAAGAGAGGAAAATATAAATTATTGTAGCATAGTTTTCTAACAATTCTTATTATTTGTACAGTATCTGCACTAAACTGTAACGGACCTATTCATAGACCATTTTAAAACATATTTAAAATGATGTTTGAATTCATTTTGCACAAAGACAAAACATTTGATAACTAAAATAGGTTTTAAAACTGTCTATGAATAGGGCCATAAGTAACACACCACACATACTGGGATTGCAATTAAACAGTTAAGACTTTGAAAGATTTATATTTAACATACTCTTCTATAAATTATGTGCAAAGAAGTCATCATTAGCCCAGTTGTAATGTGTACAAGCTGTAATCTCAGGTATTTTGGCTTTGATTCCAAAATTGGTAAAGTATGTCATCAAATAATCTCAACAGATATTTCCAAGTAAAATTGCAGTTTTGCATCTTAGATTTGTATGTGCTAAATCTAACAACCACTGTGCTTCTTGCTCATAAGGCTTTATTGTCAGTGGTGGGACAAATGCCATAGACTGACTGGTGATGCTTACAGGGCTTCAAGTTCAACTTAAGGAAATTTGATGACTTTCTGGGGAAAAATATTGTTTATTATTACCAGTTTGTTTGTTCCTGACGTTTCTAAGCACAACACTTCTGGTGGAGCTCTTAGTATCGCCCCTCTCAGGCCGGAGCATGGTGTCGCAGTGCTTGAAGTGCTCCAGGCAAACATTGTTCCACACATTCAACCTCTTTAGATCGCTCTCCTCCTGTCTCAAAGCTTTCACGGGGAGACACAACGGATCGTCGTAGTCAGGAATCCTTATATTCAACTTCTTACGAATAGCGAGCTGCTCTTCAGCCGTGAGAATTTTGTTTTCTTTGATTATTCTCTTTATGCTTTTTAGGTTCTGTCCGGCTGTCTCCCCGGAACGCTCCATTTTGAATGACCTACGCATGCCCTGGCGCCTTTTTTTGATTTTAGGGCTCGGAGGGCTCGGGGGCACGTAGTCTTCGCTCGGATCATAGTCAGAATCATCGTCTTTTTTCCGTTTTCGCCTCCGTTCTGGACGCTCGACAAGCAATGGCGTCTCTCTGGGGACAATCTCCTCCGGCACGCTGGACGTTTGGAAGCATTGTTGAACAATATCGGCGTCTTCGTCCAAGTATTCTATCTCACAGTCGCCGTCTGCCATTTTATTGCAATGTATAGTAAAATAATTTGGAAATTATCTATTTACAAACTGTTGACCATAGTCCATAATCATAACAAATGACAGTTCACTGTTAAGTGTTGACATATTTTGATTTGTAGTGTTGCCAAACTAAACACTATAGCCACGTTCCACTAAGCAGTCACGACGCGGCGCTCAAAACACTAATTTTGCCGTTTCACTTGACGCTCGTGATCGTTAAAGTCCGATCGCGGCGAAAACGTCATGTCTTACGCTCACGCGCTTGTAAATTGGCCGTTGCAATCTACCCATGTCAAGAGGTGGGTCGTGGTGAGCTTTAAGAAAATTGGCAGGATTTCCAAATATCAAAGCATGAAAGGTGGCGCCGCACCGTGACAATCACATTTTATGATACGGAGGGATATTTTAATATAAGTGAAAGTTTCTGCAGCGGATACTCAACGTGCATCCATTTTTCATATGAACTGGGTGAGTGACTACTTTTGGAAGCTGTATTACGACGCACCACCAAATTTTAGTACAAATAAGAAATTGACTAATATACATTTTTTTTTTATTAAAGTATTTTTAAAATATTTTATTAAGTTTAACCTAACCTCTTTCAAGCTTTTGCTTTTTTTCTGTTTCGCCATCCGGCAACGCTTAAAACGCCCCATAACACATTTTAATTTAGTCTACGAACATAACGCTCGCAACTAAGGTTGCGCCCACGATGACCACGGGACGGCACCGTCGAGCTGGACGGCATTGCAGCGGCGCGGCGTGGCATGACAGTGCGGGTAGCGCCTCCCGCTCGCTGCGTTCCTATCCCACTGCAATCTTGAGTGCGGCCTAGTGGAACAGGAAAAATCGCAGTCGTGAGTGAGGTCGTTGCGATCGCCTGGTGGAATGCACTATAAAATGTATAAGATAATGGCGATGTTTTTCATTTACTATTATGTGGTGGACAAATTAGAAAAAAAAATGGTAATTGAAAAAAAAATGTATTTATTTGTTAACTTTATTTTGATAAAGTTCCTTATTTTTGAATTTGGACAAGATTGCTAACTGATGTGTGGTGTTCATACGTCTCGCGATAAACGAACGACACATTATACAAGACGACTCGTTAATAGAAATATTAAATACTTATCTATATATCTTATAGCTACCTCGTAGACTGCCTCGGTAGCGCAGTTATACTACAACATATAACGCTGTGGTCCCGGGTTCGAATCCCGGGTCGGGCAAAGTAATATAGATATTTTCTATTAATTATTATCAGCCCGGAGTTTGGAATTTGTGCCCGACATGGCGATAGACTCGCCCCCATCACAACTTTACTCCTTAGTATGTGATCACATCATTGGACGAAACACACAAGGCAGAACGTGGGTGGCGTGATAGCTCCTGGGAACGAAGAGTGATCATATGTATACATATATCTTACAGCCTATAGGTATGAAACTATGGATGTGATATACGTATTTATAACTACAACATCTCTCTCTTCAGCCACGGGATGTCCACTCCTGAACATAGCCAGGGTCTCCACATGGACCTGTTAGAAGCGGCCGGCATCCAGCGACTTCCCGCAACCTTAACCATGCCGTCCGTCCACTTTGTAGGGGGATGTCCGACACTTCACTTTTATCTACCTACACGTCATTCTGGGTCTAAACCTTTATGATTTCAATTATGCATGGAAAATACGAAAACCTCTTGATATATAACTCATCCATGGCTATCAATACACTTGTAATAATTATTCGTAATGATAAGACTGAATCGATTTTCTGACTCATACTGGATAGGTGTCGCAGGGATGTGCCTTGTTATTACGGATATATTTGTTATTAGCTTCTGCCCATTTTAAATTAACTTTATTTGGAATTTACCATCCTGCCCCGTTATATTCCGCCAGTCCCGTCACTTTCTCACTCAAGGCATGCAATCCAGTCCCATCCCACCCCTTTGAGATGAAAAAGTAACAAATATATCGGAATTCCGTCCTCATCCCACGGGAACACTAAATTTTTCGGAATACCAAGTAGCCTAAATGTTAATCCAGGGTGTAAGATACCTCCATACCAAATTTCATCGAAATCTGTTAAGTCGTTTAGTTAATCGCGCACAACCGCACAGACAAACACGAACATTCTAAAAATAATTATTTGGGTTCTATTACGTTAATACAGACCCCCCATATTAGATTTTCTCCTTCATCTTCCGTGTACAAACATCGATCGGTTACAAATTTAGTTTATTTGTTATTTCCTCCAGACTAACAAATTATGTTAATATTTATATATCTATGGCGATAGGCTCGCCCCCTATCACAT
The DNA here is from genome assembly GCA_949752805.1 of Deilephila elpenor. Lineage (NCBI taxonomy): Eukaryota > Metazoa > Arthropoda > Insecta > Lepidoptera > Sphingidae > Deilephila > Deilephila elpenor. Next base: position 9,386,006 of record OX457118.1, on the reverse strand, counting down.
CATGGGACGGAACATACAAGGCGAAATGTGCGTGTCCTGGTGGCGCCTCTGCCTACCCCTTCTGGGATAAAGGCGTGAGTTTATGTATGTATGTATATACCTATAAAGTATTTATTTTAAAGAAATTTATCAAGGGAATTTTGATAGAGCCAATAAAATGGGTGCAGTAGAAAAATCGTATGAGTATGTTCAACGAATAAGCCTGCGTTACGCTAAAATATTCTATAAACCACCATATAATAAATACTACAATGGACCTGCACCTTTCAGGTTTTATCAAATGAACTGCTTTCTCAATTTGCAAGAACTTTGTATAAAGATATACAAAATATTCGTGAGAAACCCTAGCCACTGTTTTCCCGTAAAGATAACATGCTACTTGTGATACCTAGTTAAATGTAATTCACATTCATAATTTATATTTGTAACAATATAGACGCAGGTACAGCTCGCTGCCCTAAGCTGCTTGAAAAAAAACTCAAAATGTTATCCTGCATAATACTTTTAGCACAAATAATAGTGTCTATTGTAAATATTATAATATCGGTGAGTTTTTATTGTTTTAAGCCGATCCTATTATTTTAATTCAGTTATCTTATCTTTTTAAGGTTTTATGGAACATATTAGTGGTGCAATATGTTTGTGTCTCGTAATAAAATTATAATAAAAAATAATGTATTTTACAGCTCGTAGGAATAGCGGTTATAGCAATTGGAGTACTCATCAAAACCATGGTGGACAAGTTAACGAATACACAGCATCAATACACATTTACAGCAGCTAATACATCAGCTCTGCCTATATCGGTTCCGTTGGAAACAATAATCATCTGCCTTATAGTGGCTGGGGTTATATTGTTCCTGCTAGGCGTGTCCGGATGTATCGGAGCTTGCTGTAAAATCCCATGGGCACTCATCGTGGTAAGATTAAATTACATAAAAGTATAGAAGAGGCGACGAGGCAGACCTTGGAAAAGAAGGCGGGACGACTTCAACCACTTCAGATGGCATCAGCAGCGATTAGCGACAAATGGAACGAGTTAAGGGGTACCTTTGCCCAGCAGTTGTACATTTTAGGTTATAAAAATCAGCCAACAGTTACTCATAAAAATAAGTGATCCCGCACCACACAACACACAAGTCCTATATGATCCTTGGATTTAGGGAATTAAGCGAGACTATAAAATCTCACAATATTTGTGGTATCACAAAGCATTTATATCAATCTCTGGGCCGCTCGTTTCACCATCAGGATCTATACTAACTGCACTACGAAAGCGGTCACCCCATATACGTCAAAGTAATCCATGATATTTCATAGCCTAATGAATTGCATAAAGATCAGTAAATCCATGTTGAAATTACCGCATCCATGTTGTATTGACCCACCCACGGTTCTTGAATCCTGCATCAAAAGGTCAGGAAGTATAAGATTCCCGCTACAACCTCTCCTAGTAATTGTGACAACCCAAGAAATCTTGAGGTCGTTGCTCCTAGATGGGCGGCCAAGCACCATTGCTTCGTGTTTGTCGTGGACGTCCACAAACGAAATGTGCGTCCAAACAAAGTGGTACATGGAGCATACTTGATTTCCCCAACTTATGGGACGAATTCCAGTATTTATATTATTGGTTTTACTCCGAACGGTCCCGGCGATTCAGTATGTGTGTGTGATCTTGCCCTGTGACATCCAGTACAGCGCCTAACTCGTCTGACGGCCACTGCGTTAAGCCAATACAATTCTACCCGGTTTTAACACTCTCCTAGCGTATAGAGTCGTCAGTCCGCACCTCTCTCTATTTGGTTGCGAGAAGCCTAGTACCTACCCTTATTACCTCTTATAACTTCTTTGTGTATATGTAATGGCATGTTGCTAACGAACTGAATACGAATCCTAGGGTGATTTCTGCATTTTACAGCCAAGAGTGTGTTCGTAGCCTCTTACGGCCGGTTTGTCGTCACTATTGGCGGTGAAGGAAAACATCGTGAGGAAACCTGCACCACTGAAAGCTATCTCTAATAAATAAGGAAGCTGCGTGAAGTATAACCAGCGCATTACGCCAGCGTGGTCGGCTATAATTCCAAACCCTCCAATCGAAATATCAATTCCGTAGGAGTCCGATGCTCAGCAGTTGCCGATTATTATTTAATAGAGTACATTGCAGTAATTGTGGTATTTTCAGAATGCCATAGGAGTTTCGGTTCTGGCCGTTGGAAAGATTTATTTACTGGTCATTGTGGTACAGTTTCTGGCGCAAAGTATGGAAATCATCAGAAATGCTCTTACGGACGCCTATAATACTGCCGGGGGCAATATAACACTCTATGGTATTGAACATGCGGTAAGTGTCCACCTTTTGTTTAACCAAATACGGCTCGAATATGAATATCGACTGGCATCAGACGTTGTTCTCAAACCATTCGATACAATCATGCCGGCCCGCTGAGATGTCTTTTCATGATACGGCGAAAGGTCCCAGGATTATTGGAAGGAGGGAACACTTGTGATGGCAAACAGTTCCACAACTTGACTGTGCGACAGAAAAATTAATTGGAGAACTTTTAGGTTCTCCAAAAGCATGCGTGGTTTTGTTAAGAAAAGGAGAGGAGGGGGTTAAATTGAACAAGTCCTCAAAGCATTTGCAAAATCACTAAATATACTTCAAATTATCATTTTATTGCAGGCTTGGTATCAACCCTTTCAGACCAGCTTTTTAGACACTTTTGTGGGTTGTTGAACAGCTCATAAAAACCTATACATATTTTATTTCAGGCAAAATGTTGTGGAATTAACGGGCCCGATACGTATGAGTCTGAGGGGCTGATCGTCCCTCCAACATGTTGTGCTAATCCTAATATCCCCTCTGACAGCCCAATCTCAATAGACAAGGACATACCGGATCACAGATTACTTAGTACTATACCGGATATAGACTTTTGCCCAGATGATAGATATGATGGCTGCGTTTATGTACTTAGCCAGTACATTGATTATTATGGGAGAATCGTACAAAACGTTCTCATTTCTATTATTTCCGTCGAGGTTGGTACTGATTTATTTATTTAAAACTTTGATATATTTAAAACATGATGTCATAGATCTGATTTACGCACAGATTTAACAGACAGACAGCCAACAAGATCCAATTAAAATAATAATAATATTAGGTAGGCATAAGTTAGTAGGTATAGTTCTGCCTAGGCAATTTGAACTAGAGTGGCTTAAAAAGAACGGTAATGTTTATGACACCTTCATGTGAAATCTTGAAAAAATCAACGTAATTTTATTTAATAAACATTTTATTGATTACAGATTGCAGATGTATTATTCGACATTATCATCGCTTGTTTTGGGAAGCGTAAGAAATAGAATTGACAGATTCACGCTTTGTTTCATTTTTAAACTCGCCAATATTTGAATTCAAGAGCCCAGCGTTACCTAAGTAAAGTCCCTTTAGAAAACTATTATTAAGTATCTAAAAATGTGTAACTAGTCATTTGCTAGTGGCGACTCCGGCCCATTAGCGAATTTGTTTTCGTTTTTGGGAGATGGTTGAGAAATTATTCAATTGAAACATACTGGGTGTCATCGTTTAGTGTTTGGAAAAGAATGTGTATAGCAAATACATGGCGTAAAAACCTTTAGGATACTTACTTTTAATTAATGTCCACGAATAATAAACGAAATATCAAGTAGTTTGCTTATAAGTCGTAGGTTTGGCGGCACTGGCTCTTGAACAAAGAAATGTGATCTTTACATAATTTTACAATCCATGTAATATAACTAAATATCTATTGATATTCTGAATTTATTAGTATAATGTGATAATTAAAACGGAAGTATTAAATTAGATTTAAATATAAAAAGTGATACGCAAAGCATTGGTTTTATTTTTTTGTTGTGAAAATCCCATCAAAACCACCCATAATAAATAAATAACTTGGGAATTAGGTACGTGGCAGAATAATTATAAATGAAAATGTACTATTTCGATTACGATGTTAATCTAAATAGTACACCTAAGTTGAAAGTATTATAATTAGTAGATTATGTTGCCATGCAATTGCCATGTCATCTACCATCATAATACAGACCTCAGGCAGTGGCCCGTGCACTCAAAATAACCCTTCCGGTGTCCAAGAAGCTCTTAAATTAACTTGCTAGCTGATAAAAGGCAATTAGTACGGAACATAATATGTGTGATAATATGTGTCTGAAGGACTCAAAAAGTATTTGTATCCGCGCAAAGCGGGGTCGCGTCACACGTGCGTCTTGTCACTGCTATAAATATATAAAGTATAGCCTTAGTTTGCCCTAGATTGTGAATTTACAATTTAAATATACTACCTAAATAAAAATACATTCATGTATGGCTTGATACCTAATTGTAACATGTTAAATAATATTGAAATATTAACATTGAATGTTATACTTTTTCAAATTATTTTATTAGGCTGTATGTTTGAAGTACTTTAGTCTACCATTTAGAAGACAACCAAACAAGACAAAAAAAAAAATATTTTCAACAACATGTCGGACAAGTTAGTATATTTCGTGATTATTGTTGTTTTGAAATAAGATATAGAGTGTATAATAGTATTTAGTACAATTATTTTGCTTAAATATTGTTATAATTAAGCATCTGAAAGTATAAACTGTGATTACAATATGAATTTCGTGCTTGAAATATCGTAATTGGGGACGCCCTAACACCCATGCGCAGTGTGAAAATCAATGACATATTTATTGATTTCTTGCAGTGAAGACTTATTGGGCGACGACTTAGGTGATCAGAGTCTAGCCGATTACAATCTTGGGAACGAGGAAGAGGAGCAATTACTCGCAGACGACTACGATACCGGACCACAAAATGTACCCAACTCGCTTGGTCTTCATTACGAGGCCGAAGTTCCACGGGAATATCCGGCACACAGCATCGAATATAGCCAGGTAGGCGTTAGTTCGTTTATCGATCGAGTATTTCATCTTGTGATAGTGCATGGGTGTGACAAAATGTCCACTTTCAAGCACTTTCACCGTAAATACGGGCAACTTTTGTCGAAATCGCTGTTTTTGCAAGAAAATGGAGTAATGGTATGTAAATCTGTAATTGCTGCCTAGTATTTGTCGTTTTAAGTTTATTTAATGTGTTGTCTGATTCGTAATGCATTTATTTTAGTACAGCACTCATTATGAAAATGTTGATAAAATCAAATTGCATAATAAAGGTGCATCAATTGTGTTGCATATCTACAAGCTTTACATATCAGAGTTTATCAATTGACTAAATTATGTGTGCTTTATATTTTAAGACTTATTAGCTTACTAAACTTGAGGACTTGTATAAAGGTGTGAAATAAGAATCCAAAGTGTGATTCCTAAAACATAAGAAAAATATTTCTTGATCACATTAAATCATTTTAGCTGTTTTACTTATAAGCTGCACAATCTGTTGATATAAAAAAAAAGTTATTTTACCTTTTCTGTAATTATTAAGATATAGTTGGCTACAACAGAGTTTAACACACTTTACAATAAATACATATTATGATTTTGCTCAATATTGAGTAGTAAGGGTATTCATAAAAGCTAAATATTTATATACACTTTATTGCACACACACACACACACACATACACTAAAAATACAAATAAGAAGAAAATCACATACATAAAAAGTACAATTGGTGGTCTTATTGCTCAAAGGCTGGCTAGGCTCATTTTTTTTTAAATATGAATAACAGAACAGTGAAGACTGCAACTCCTGTAAGCCAGCTGCAATAGCATGATAGTCTCATCCATCCATCAATTATTTATGTGATTACATATTCTTAAAGTAACAAAAAATCACCCGCGGGATTAATTTAATTAATAAATCAATTGTTTGTTTGTCCAAAGACAAAATTAGATATCTAACTCAATAACTGCCTTGATGCATGCAAGCTAGACTTGCAGGTTCCAGAGTGAATAAAACTTATTAAGACCCTATGCCAAAGCACACAAGACACATGCAAAAAAAAAACAAAATGATAAAAATAGAACTTGGAAACAAATAATTTTCCACATTATTGAGTGGTGTCGGGGCCAAATATATTTCATGACTGGCAAGTGAATAATCAATGGTTTTGGTACGATAGGCAGCATGTTTAACTTAAATATCATGTGAGTTGTTTTCTTCAACAGCCAATACCGTACCAGCCAGTGGTGGAAACGGAGTGTGTTGTCCCCAACATAATTGTGGAGGTGCCAAATCCACAACCAGATCCACATTGCAACTACGCTCCTTATGAGCCAGTTTACGAACCAGAGAGAACTGTGCCACCGGCTATTGTAAGTATAAAATCTTATCAAGTCAGATAAACTGATCTCGGCTGTAAGTTGTGTCTTAAACTAAAATGTAAGACTAATTAATCATCATCATCATTATCAGCCCCATTGCAAGCCACTGCTGGACATAGGCCTCTCCCAAGGTACGCCACCGCGCCTGGGCTGCTGCTTTATGCACCCAGTCGCTGCTGGCCCCGAGTTCCCGGCCGCCACACCAGGCTTAGCCATGGTAGCCGTCACAGTGTTGATGTGGCATGGGGTCTAAGAATCCCCAGGTTACGAACTATTGAATATATTACAAATATTGAGATGTAACTTGAGTTCCTTTTGTGCGGCGAGCCGGTATGGTATATTTCAGACAATTTATGATATTTGAGTTTGTTAAAGATTAGGTTACAATTCATGTAAAACAATCTTATAACTATTTTTTAAAATAAGTGAATTGTTTCAGCCGGCCGCACCAATTGAATCACCACAAATAGTACCATCTGAGTTGAACCCACCAATTCCAAGTAAGTTGTGTAGTTTATTTAAAATTTAAAAGACTTAATTATTAATTTTAGTTTTAAACATTGTTTCTCAGTAAGCAAATTATGTATGCAATTGTTCATGAGAAATAAAGTTATTTTTAAACCTTACTTAATATAAAATGCCAATGCAATCAAGTAAATTAAAATAGTGCGCCATTGTGTTATACTTTTAAATTTCGCATGGATTTTATCGCGTTTTAGTCTTTTTAGAGTGACTTTTAATCATTAAGACTATACACTTTGGTGGTAGGTCTCTCATATGTGAGAGGCCCAGGCGGCCCCTCACTGTAATCTAACCTTTTGTTAAAAATCTTATATTTTTCACGATTGATATGAGTGTTTTTGCCGCCTAGTTGAACTTCAGATTGCTTCGCGAAGTTACCTGAGTCGTAAAAGACTTGCACCTATACAGGTTGATCAAGTCTTGAAAACCAAAATCGCGATATTTGACAAAACTATCACGCATTTTTTTTCCAAACTTGGTACAATGTTCCCTGGGGTGGTTAGGAACCTGTATAAATAAATACCATATTATGTCAATATCTTTGTGTGTGTGTAGACGGGTCGCTGGTCGCGCGGCCGCGCTTCCCGTCGGAGCGCGCGGGCGGGGCGGGGGGTGCGGGCGGCGCGGGGGGCGGGGCGCGCGCGCCGCGCGTGCGCGACATACCCGACTCACTCGGTATGTAACTATTTATTATTACTCGTGTTTATCCCGAATACATATGTCCCTTAAAGTATCCCTTAAAGACACTTCAAAACTTCTATTAGTTTTACATTGTATTCAATGATGCTGAGTTCTATTTGTAAGTGTCATTGTATTTGCATCAGATGTTTAAAATAAATAAAAATATATGTGTATGTCATCATGGTGTGCAATAAGGCACATATTATTATTATTTCTCTTTAAGTAATTTTTCTTGACATTTTTATGTATACAATATACGTACATATTAAAAAAAGCAATGTACAATAAAAAAAAAAAAATGATTAAACCTTCTGTGGCGAGGCTCAAGACCCAAGCCACCGGTGGTTAGGGATCCAAAGTGAGGAACCTCATCTTTTCATCCTATTATTATTATTCAGTTATTGAAGTGCCGGTTAAAAACATATGTTTCACTGGGTGATATTTGTGGCTTCCACCTAACTCCTGCAGGCTACAGTTGATTGTTATTGTGTAGATAAAGTGGTGGTGCCTCGGGGTCGAGGTCGTGGCGGCTGGGTTCATAGACACAGACATCGTGCCTTGCACCGGGTAAGTCATAATTTATACAAGTACACAGGGTATATCAAGACTGCGACCGAAAACGAAGCCAGGTGGTAGTATTAGTGACTTCAGACACAATCTATATCAGCCCATATACGTCCCACTGCAGGGCACGGGCCTACTCTACAATTGAGAGAATCGATTGAGAGTGGTTAGGCCATATAGTCCACCACGCTGGCCTAGTGCGGGTTGGCGGACTTACATACCGTATAAATTCTTTAAAATCGCTACGGTATGCAGGTTTCCTCACGATGTTTTCCTTCACCGTTAAAGTGCGTGGTGATTGACTATCAATACACACATAACTCCGAAAAGTCAGAGGTGTGCCCTGGGATTTGAACCTGCGACCACCGTGAACATGTAGGCAGCCGCATCTGGTCCGTTAACAAACAGGCCACCACGCACGCACGCACAGACACAATGCAACTAAAAATTTCGTAAAAATATCTTCAACTTTTTTTGGTAATTTTTTACTTATCGTCGTATTTGGGTGATAAATACATAGTTTTCCTAAAATAATGATGTACACCTTTTTATTTTTTAAGACGCAATGGTACGTTAGTGTTTAAATTACTATTTTCGCAACAACTAGATATTTACTACCAAAACAATAATTTTAAAAAAATGCAAAAAAATCTGTCGCTTATTTTGCTAAATTTTTATATGAATTGTGTCTATAACCAGTAAAACTACCACCCAGCTTCGTTTTCGGTCGCAGTCTTGATATACCCGGTATATCTTTCTTCAGTCCAGTGCTGGACTTATGCCTACAAGGATCTTCACATCGATCTGTTGGAAGTGACGGATGACTTGGTTAAGGTTGCAGGAAATCGCTGGATGCAGACCGAATATAATATTTATTATTATCTAGCCCGTATACGTCCCACTGCAGGGCACTAGCCTCCTCTACAATTGACAATTCGATTGAGAGGGGTTAGGCCTTTTCCACCATCCTAGACAATAATCTATATACAGGTTGATTTTTCAATTGGGCGTAGATGGTCAAATCGGAAACTATGAAGAATAGCGGAAAATGGTCCTAGGCGTCGAAAGCTCGAATTTGATAAAAAAAAATTATAATTGGAAAATACATGCTGTTTTATTACACCATTAGATAATGTTGCTAATCTACATGTGTGTTCTTTGAATATTCCCCAGAGTATCCAAAAACATACAATATAGTAGCGATATGGTTTTTTTTATCTATATTTTTTGTCTACAAATCGATACAAAATGGGAAAGTATGGAATTGGAGGGTACGTTGTTAATATGACACAGCAATAATGTGTTTTTCGTGTGGAGTTTTGTCAATCAACATTCAATAACCGGGAGTAATATTACCGGGCCAGGCTATTAAAAAAAAATGTGTTGTTACATAGTCCTGTCCCCACACTCATGTTTTATTCCTTTTTAGACCAACAACCACAATCCGTGGACGTCGTTCCAAGCGCCTCAGTTGCGTCCGAACATGCCGCAGATACGTCCCGAGATGCGCCCGGAAATACATCCCGAGATACGTCCTGAGATACGTCAGAAATTGCGTCCGGACCTCCCGGACCATTTATTGCCGGTCGCTCCAGAGATATCTCCTGAACGGCCTATAGTGCCCGAATTGGGCCAATTCAGACCGCAATTCCCGCCTTCTTTCCAGTACCGACCAGGAATAGAAGAACGGCAGTACATGCCCAACAGGCCAGCGTTTGAGCCAAGACACGCGTTCCCATACCGCCAGTACCGGCCGTACCCGCCCCGGGACGTTGGACCCAGTGTTGGGATACCGCAAGTGACGATACACCAAGTTTTGGACAAGCCCAAGGAACCGGAAGTAAGGATGTTGCCGGTACAGTTGCCGCCGAATCTTCCACCAGGTGGCTTGGCCGGCAAAAAAGTGCTGATAAACCCACATTTTAAAGGAAACTTCCAACCGCCTGTTGAAGGTATATTTAGTTTATTTTTATGATAGTCTAAAGTAGAACGCCGATTATCCGAATGCCGATTAACCGAATAGCCAATTATCCGAATCGTTCCTAAGCGTAATATAAAAAATTAAAAGCAAGTAATTTTTCTTTTGTTTTGTTGTAACAAATTGGAACTCGTTGAAGTCCAGATATTTTTAAACGGTTATGATTGAAAACTTAATAGAAGGTTGTTAAACTTAATAAAGTGAAGAATACTATGTGTGTGTTCGTGTTTCTTTAATGTCCGATTATCCGAATCGACCCCGGTCCCAATTAATTCGAATAATCGACGTTCTACTGTATTTCGAAATACCGGACAAAAAACTTCTACCATTGAGAGGGGTTTAACTTTTAATTTGAAACAATGGTTTAATGTGGGTTGGCAGACATATTGCTTAAAGTCATTACATACTTTCAAAACAAAAACAGACAATTTTTACATAATACGTATGAATTGATTTGGAATTTCAAATGAGTTTAGTATAAGAGTGATATTTTGGTGTCCCAGGGCTGCCCGCATACATACCAACAAGAATAGCCAAATCACCACCGATGAGTCCGACGCTTGAGACCAAATTCGGTAATTACATAATAATATGTGCGTTTGTGGAAACAGACATTTAGACTTCCTTACACTTATTACTACAGTATTCTTTTTACCAATAGTGGTCCACTATGGTGACCGTTTTGAGTTAGTGAGGTGAAAAATGCCGAGGGTCATAATAGGGTATTTGACTATAATCAATTCCTTTAATATTTCACAATTAAACACAAATACCATTAAAACATTTTTGTCCAAACACTATTAAAATAGCTTTTAACATGAGGCAAATAATTGTGGTTTAAAAAGAGTGTCTTTTTGTAAGTAAATTTGTACTCGCCACTGCTAGTCCTAAATGAATATATTATACATTTCATTCTACACATCACTATTGACAACAATGTACAAACAAAAAGACAAGGTCAAAACGGCCATTATAATCACACAGAGACAGTCGGTGTATTACTTTGTCTAATCTGTCACCATATAGCAGTGAATAAACGCTATTCTATATTCTGATTTGAAGGCCATGTAGTTATTGATTATTGGACATGGGACTTGACTTATGTCTCAGTGTAATTCAGTGCTTTGTAATAAATTTAAGCGATGCCGCTTATGTTATAGCTTGTGTTTGTTTCCACATATGTTTTAAGGTTTCGCTTAAGCATGGTGTAGTTGAGTTTGCACTTGATGTGTCTAATATTATGATTTATCTAACGCTTTCTTATTTAAGCGTCTATGGGTATGCCTTTTGTGTTTTCTAGACATATTTTATATTAGTTTCATGTCAATGGCTTCGTTCTATTAGATTATATTTCTTATCTATTGGCACCACTAGATTTTTATTTCATAGAGTGTATAAGTCTTCTCATATTCTTATAACATACTGTGTAATGATCATACTGTGAATGTGTCGGACAAATGGCATTAATGGAACATCAACTGACGAAACGGTTATTGGACATTGTTCGATATTCATCATCAGCCATTCTGCGTCCATCGCTGGACATAGGCTTCTCCTAGATCACGCCACTGGGCTCGATCTTCAGCCTATCATGTCAGCTACCAGCCACCTTGCACATATCGTCGCTCGCCCTGGTGGGAGTGCGTCCTACACTACGTTTGGCGAGGCGCGGTCTCCACTCGAGAACATGTTTACCCCAACGGTTGTCTGTTCTCCGACAAATGTAACCCGCCCACTGCCACTTCAACTTGCTAATCCGTGGGGCTATGTCGATAACCATGGTTCTCTGTCGGATAAGCTCATTTCTGATTTTTTTCTTCAGAGAAATACCGAGCATAGCCCGCTCCATAGCTTGTTGAGCGACTTTGAATTGGATCAGTCGAACCGTCAGTTTCCATGTCTCGGCACCGTATGTCATTACGGGTAGGACGCACTCGTTGAAGACTTTCATCTTCAAGCTTCGCGGTATTGGCGATGTAAAGACTCAGCGGAGTTTCCCAAATGCTGCCCAGTCCAGCTGGATTCTTCTACGAGTTTCACTCTCAAATCTGTTTTTACCTAATCGCAATTTCTGCCCGAGGTAGATATCCGAAACAACTTCAAGAGGAGCTCCGTTGACAATAATCGGCCCCAGATCAACATGTTCATTAAAAGAATCAAGTTCTATAGTAATACAAAGAATATTTTTGTGCCCAATACATTCATAGCACGTTCATAGTATGTTACGTTGTACTATACAAAGAGCCTTATTGTAAATCTGTTAGTATTTTTAAATTATTAGTTTTATTATTGGTAAAATTCTAGGTTACATGTTTTGCCAATTTCCTGTTCCTTTATATTTGCCTTTTCCTTAATATATTTTATTTTTAAAATTAAGATATACCGTTTGGTTTCAGGTCCAATAAAGGACATAGATGACGCCGCAGAAAGATTTATTGCTGAACAAAGAAATGCCTTAGCTAGAGCCGCTAACAGGAAGTTTACAAGACGGTCGCCGTTGAGGTAAATACTTTAGAAATAACACCCACACATACGCTCACATACTTACGCACGCACGCACGCGCGTACACACGCATAAAGTCATAAAACACACCAACATGCGTGTGGTAATGTATAGGAAAACTATCATAGTTAAATATGCTACTATCAAGATATGATATGCAAACTCAGCCTATGTATTGATCTAAAACGAGACCGGTATAATTGTATCGACTGGCGGGGGATAACCATCCCTCCAGTGGATTCTGTATCTGGATAACATTGGAATTAAATAAATAAATAAAATAAGATAAAAAGCCTTATATTTCTTACAAAAACTTAAAATACATGTATTTGTTTACTCTTATTTTAACATTTAAAATTAAAATCATTCACATATTTATTTACTTTTTTAAGTGTGTAAGTACCCCTCTTTATCGAAGGTGAAGGCCTCCTCAAGAGATTTCCATGTTTCTCTGTTCTTTGCTATCTCCATCCACTGTTTGCCAGCGACTTGTATGATATCATCTGCCCATCTGACAGCTGGTCTTCCTCTCTTCCTAATGCCTCGTGGCCCGTAATCGATGGTCTCAGAAGATAACAACATTGGAATTATCATCATTATAATATATAAAAATATCCTTATAGTAGATAACTTCCCATCAATTAAACTTGACCAATTCCATCCACAGGTTCATAGAGAACACAACAATAGAGATTGAGAATGAGCTCGCGACCCATTCAGTACGGAGACGCAGTGAAGAAGACGACTTGTTGCGAAGACAGGAGGAATTTATTAACGCGAATAGAGCTGGGTTGAGACGCAGGTATGTACCACTATTATTCTATTCATTAGCCTGGAGTCAGGAATTTGTGCCCGAAATGGCGATAGGTTTGATATCATATCGTGGGACGGAACTCCTCTGCCTACACCTTCGGGGTAAAGACGTGGACGGATAAAAATGCCAAAAATAAAAAAAGTACTAAAGGCGGTCTTATCGCTCGGAGCGGTCTTTACAGACAACTACCCATAGGATGGATAAGGTGAAACTAATTTTGGAGTATCATGAGGTGTACGAAAAATGTAAAGAAACAAAAAGTGTCTTCGACATCATAATTATGTAATTATAGTCAATTACCTCGTTGACGGAGAAGAAAAACATAGTGGAGACACCTGCATACCATACAGATTTTAAAAGACTTTCGTGGTCACGGGGCGGACACGAAAGCTGTAAAGTAATCGAAACGTCGGGAAGTTAAAAAATGTAAAAATTAAACCAAATCGCGATAAAATCCGTATAAAATAGTTTTATTTCAATGTGTAACATTCGCGTAAATCTAAGAAACCATTAGGTATTTCTATGGTATGTGAAGTTCACACTCCCGTTCTAGGATAGTGTGGAGTATGGCCTAACCCTTCTCTCTCGTTGTTATATAAGCTGATACATATTTAAATAACTGTACAGGATGCGTTCTCCATCCCCCGCGCGTCGCTCCCCTTCCCCGCGCGCCTCCCCCGAACGAGTCGACCGGCCTGAACGACCGGATCGCGTCGAACGTATCGAACGAACGGATCGCGTCGACCGACTCGATCGAACTGAACGACCGGAGCGCGCGGACAGGAGACCACGCCCGGATGCGCCGAGACATGCTTATGACGAGGTATGACGTTAAAATATATTTTTAAATTGAATTTAATAAATGTATATTTGTTGATTTCTTCTTAACAATACTGAAACCAATAATGTATAAATATTTCTTTTTCTACTATTTATTGGGCTATTTATTAGATCTCACTTTCTTTAAACTACACTAATTTTTACTACCTTTGAACTTAATTTATAAAACGTGATTAACTTTACATATATGTATAATCAGTCATTTTTACAATAAAAGCGACCCAAGAGGAAAAAGGGCAAGATACTTTTAGGTCTTTTTTTATTTTTTTATTTTTTTATTATTAAGCAACACTAACATTATGCTTAAAATTGAAAAACAATTTACAATTTAACAATACTTTTTTTCAAAACGAACTTGCAATTATACTAGTATTTTTTTTAATAAAAGGCAAAACAGGAATGTTATTTTCATTACCAATTTACATACTATATATTAATACAATTGACATAAATATATGGACAGGGCGAAGAGCGCATGAAGTGTTCCGACGTAAGTGTTTTATCGATCCTACAAATGTACGGAGGGGCCTATTCTTGTTTTGAAATCAATGATTAATACTTAGTTTAATTTTATTTAACAGGAGAGCGACTACAAGCGTCGGTTACGAGAACAAGAGAGCCTAAGAGAAAGAGTTCTGCGAGCGAAAGAAGTGCGCAGAAGGAAGAATGCCGTCGCATTGCACAATAAACTGCAGGAAAAGTAAGTTAATTGTGATTCGGATGATGTAAAGAACAAATAGATAGGTCATTTAACTTATTTTATGTCTTTTAAACATTATTTAACAAAACACAGGGTATATAAGAACTGCGACCGAAAACGAAGCCAGATGTTAATATTAGTAACTTTAGACACAAATCTAAAAATTTCGCAATTTTTTTTTATTTATTTACTTATTCTTGTATTTTGTTGATAAATACATAATTTTCCTAAAATAATTATGTACACCTTTTTAGTTTTAACGATGCAAACACGATATTTAAAATATTGCAAAAAAAAAAACTTTTTTTTTTGTTGAAATAAAACTATTTTTTACGGATTTTATCGCTTTTATCGATAATTCGATTAATTTTCGATTAATTTTATCGATTTTTTTTTGTGAGATTTTTTGTTTCATTGTGTTTGTAACCATTAAGACTACCACCTGGCTTCGTTTTCGGTCGCAGTCTTGATATACCCGGTATAGTGTTTCTTGACATGTCATTTTGTTACTATTTAACGCTACATTCGCGTAGAATTTAACATTGAATGGAATTAAATGAAATCAAATATCCATAATAATAGGTCATCTGACAGTCATCAAATGAGTTTTAATTAATAAACAATTGCAACAGAGAGAAAGAGCAACAAGACAAAGAAAAGGAACCAATCAAAGCAGAGAAACCGGATGAAATCAAACCTGAGCCCATTCTGGACAAACCCACCAGCACCGAGCCAGAACCACGTCCAGACACCACCAGGAAGTCTCCGGACAAGACGGTCAAACAGGAACGAGTTGAAACCCCACCCAAACCAGACAGGGTTGAGAATATAAGGGACCGCTCTCCCATCAAGGAGGAGAATGCTGAAATCAATTCTACTTGTGGTAAGTAAATATTAAGTGGAAATGAAAAAAATTCCATAAGATTTTTTACATAACTAGCTTCTGTGTGTGTACATTTCTGCCCTATATACTTTTACAGCCTTATTCATTAACAGTTTATAAACCTATTTTAGTTATCAAATGTTTTGCCCCTCTCGAACCATTTTTGAATTCAGTTTGAGCGAAGATAAAATATTCGATAACTAAAATATGTTTGTAAGCTGTTTATGAATAAGACCGTTATAAAATAAATACGTCCAACAGTCACATACATAGTCCTGACCCCACACTAAGATTGAGTCTGGTGTCGGGGGTATCAAGAACTACGAGAGACTTTTTGGTCTAGATCCTAAACAAATACTTGTGGTTCATACAAACATTTTACTCGGTGTGGGGTTCGAACTCGCAGCATTTCGTTACACAGTCGGCATCTAACCAACTGCGCCTCATAAGTTGTCAATGTTATATTGTAGAATGAAATAACGTCGCCTAAAACGCAGAACCAGTATACTCTAACTTTGTATACCGGGTATATCAAGGCTGCGACCGAAAACGAAGCCAGGTGGTAGTATTAATGACTTCAGACACAATGCAAGTAAAAATTTCGCAAAAAGAATCTACATCTTTCTTTTTGTAATTCTTTACTTACGTCGTATTAGTACTTTCGCAAAAACAAGGTATTTACCACCCAACCACGATGATATTTAAAAAATTGCAAAAAAGCATCTGTCTCTTATTTTGCGAAAATTTTATTTGCATTGTGTCTGTACTCTGTAACCACTAAAACTAACACCTGGCTTCGTTTTCAGTCGTAGTCTCGATATACCCGGTATAATAAAAGGCATAAACGCATGTTGCAGGAGTATTGTCGGAGTCGCTGACCCCGCCCCGCTCGCCCGCGCCCCGCGACCCCGCGCTCACGCCGCCGCTGCCCGACGACGACGACGACCTCGACCTCATCCTCGGAGACATCGACGGCATCCTCAGCGACGACGACGACGACGCACGGTACAAGCACAAGCCCGACAAGTATGTATCCACTATATTTTATTTAATATAACATTAGTACAAGATGGCGTTTGTTTGTGAACGAATATGTGTACTTTATTACTTAAAAGGATACATGTAATAAAAACCACTAAAAACTCCCCTGAGTCCTGTCGGGGTTCCCAAAGTGTACGGGACGGGAAATGTTGGAAGACCCCGATATACCGCTCGCGAGGTATCAGTAGAAATGCTTAAAGAGCTTTCCTCTCGCTAAAAAAGTCAAATAGAATAACTTAATCCTGTTTCCAGAAACCATATTTTTTTCATGCAAATTTAGATCGGTTACCGATAGTATATTTTTAGTTTTTAAATAAAACCTAAAATATTTGTTAATAACCTTTTGTCACACTACCCCTCCTTTGAACTTCACACACTCCAAAAATCACAATACATGATAGTAATTATCTTTTCTAGACCAGAACCTCCAGCTAAGACTAAACCTACAGTGGACTTAAGAAGCAAACTACCGCCCAAGTCTACCACCACTGACAACAAGAAAACACAACGACAGAAAATTGTGTTCAACGACAATGAAGAAAAAAAGAAAAAAGGTAAATATATCATTTAATAGCTAAATATTTCAAAATCAAAATTTTTTTTTTTTTCGAATATTCTTTTATAAGATCTTTTGAATGGTTAATTACTGCTACCACCGCTTCGGAACGTGTTGTAGCTGTAAAGAAGAAACCAAGCAAAAAACTCCCTCAGCAACACAAACTGTCTTCTTTTGTAGTTTCTTTTCCTTTTTTTAAGGCCATTAATAATTACAATGGTCAATGTCAAAATGTTTAAAATTGTTGATTAGTGTAATTGGGTAATTTTATGTGTTTCATTTTACAAATTATTTATGCATAGGAGGAAATATGAATAAAATAGAAAAAATATGTAAAAACAGCGTTGTCAAAATTCTCCTTTAAATCTATAAGTCAAATGAAGAGTTGGCTTTTTACTCGCAATTCCGATTCTAATCGAAATATTTTAATGTTACTTTAATTTGAGGACACTTTATATACCTTTGTTATGATGTAATTTTTTCTTTAATTTGATAAAAAAAATAAAAATAAAGTTTTTTGTCAGCAGATAAATCGCCACCAACAAGAAAAGCGGTGGTGAGTTCAACTAAAAACGACGACGAAAGCGCTGAAAAGAGACTGGTAAGGAATATACGTATTGTTATTTAATATTTCAGCATATCCGGCTCGAAGGACCAAAAAATTTTTTTTTTTAAATATGTTTGGTAGATTTCCTTAAAATTGAAATGAAATTAATTTTGCATTCTGCTCCGTGACTCCATATTCATTATCAGTCCAGAGTCAAGAACTTGTTGCCCGATATGGTGATAGGCTCGCCCTCTATCACATCATGGGAAGGAACATACAAGGCGAAATGTGGGTGTCCTGGTGGCGCCTCTGCCTATCCCTTCTGGGATAAAGGCGTAGTTTATGAATTTAATTAAAAAAACTTGTATTTGTTTCAGACTCCTCAACGAACCGTATCAACAGCGCTAAAGAACAGACAGAGAATAGTGTTTGACAAAGAGGTAAGGGATTAAAATTACATTTATTAGAGTATTGTGTACAAAATTGTATTAATTTAATATTAATGTTGGAGGACTTACATACCGTAGAAATTCTTTGAAATCGCTACGGTATGCAGGTTTCCTCACGATGTTTTCCTGCACCGTTATAGTGCGTGGTGATTGACTATCAATACACACATGACTCCGAAAAGTCAGAGGTGTGCCCTGGGATTTGAACCCGCGACCGCCGTGAATATGCTCACAGCCGTGTTTAAATTTGGCGCGTAGTATGCTGTGCTTTACGCATAGTGCGCGCCAAACTTAGACTCGTCTCGAGTACTCACCACGGAAGAAGAAATAAAATAGAACGAATAGAAAGAAGATACGTTAAGATATGGTGAGTTTAGTTGTAAGGAAGTGTCGTTTGGCATTTTATACCGTTCGAGTTTGTTAAATATTATGTTGTGAGATGAAGGTATGTTTTATAGCTATTTAGGGAAGTAAAAAATATAATTGTGATTTTTATATAAAGAAATGTATAAAGAAATGAATATAGTACTATAAAGAATAGATAAATATATGTATTCGTTGTATTGCAGCATATAGCTGAATGGGGGGTCATTGTTGTCTGGCCTTGCGCATATAACGGCATATTGTTAAGTACCTTATATGTTACATTGTTCTTGTTGTATGTATTGGCCATGCAATAATAAATGTTTTTTCTTTCTTTCTTTCTTTCTTATTCATAATTACAGCCTCAAATCAGTTATTTTGTGTGTATAATGTTGTCTAATTTTACAATCGCGGTATTTAATGCCGAACGATATTATACATAATATGTGGGGGTTCTACTATATTTAAAGTATGTTTTTTTGTTACGTATACCAATATGTTTTAATACCTCTAGACGACTTTATGAAACTTAGACATAAAAAAATCTCATTCACCCACAGGAAAAGCAAAAAGACGAAACGGAACGCAAATTCGCGAACCGTCGCGTCATACTCCAGCGCAGGGTCTCACAGAAGGACAAGGCTTTGTCCCGCGGGACCCACGACCCCACCAAACCCACGCTCGGCATATTCTCCCGCGCCGTCCGCACCGCCGTACACACTGACGAACCCAGGGTGGAACTGCACGACGACGACGACCCCCCGCGCGCCCCCCGCACCCGCACCCCCCGGACCCCCCACGAGGGGGACACCGCCGAGGTTCTCAACCTGCCCCCCGGCATCACCGACACCAGGCTCAAGACCCTAGCGGGCAACGATGTGCAGGTAACTTCACATAACTATTAGAGTAAGGCATTTGTGTGATTTTTCTGATGTGGGTAAATTTTTATGTATGGATGAGGCACAAACATTTTAGTAATTTGTTGATTATAAGCACACATTTATTTTGAAATATATGTATACATGCTTTATGCATATATCGTCTAGGTATGATAAGGGGCGAGCCTTTCGCTATGTCAAAGTCCAGTCAGCAATTCATTATATTTACGGAAAATTGTCGTAATAGTATTTGTGGCCCATAAACGTTTAGATTTTTGTAATAATAATTAGCGTTTTACATAGTAATTAGGTTCTATCTTTAAAACACAAAGGTTGATTTTGTAGGAATGAATCGCAAAATGATATCATAATTTATTCTTGTGGTATGATCATTAAAAAATAACTGCATCCCAATGTTCTAAGTTGGTCAAAAAGCTGGCATTGCAGTGTGTTAGGATGTCACAAGTACACTGCTTCATGTTGCGATAATCATCGGAAGACGTCCACTTCATAATGTGACATAAAACCTGATAGTGAGATAAACGCATCATAAAAGTTGAAATGGAATGAAAATAATTTATTGTATCTGTTACCGGAAATGTATGAAGTCTAGGAATTGTATACAGCTCCTAGGAAATGTATACAATTCCGAAGCTATTTAGGAAATGTATAAAATATTCTTTCAATAATTATTTTATACATACATATCCTGGGAAATGTATACATTTCCTAAGCATTGTATAAAATTCCAATATCGTATTAGGAAATGTATAAGAATAATGGTTTCTGTAATAAAACACGTTGTTCAAATGAGAGTAATATTTTTTATCACAGGTAACAATCATAGCGTTAAATTCTATAATACTCGTATCTTCATATTACCTATGTTACTAATTAAAAATAACCCTTCCGGAGTCCAAGAAGCTCATTTCGGGCTCCCTGTCAAGACTTATGTGACATTCTCCATTGTTCTCCAATGGTAGGTAGGTAGGTTAGGTTAGGTTAGGTTATGTTAATTGATTAAAAAAAAAACAAAAATGGTTATGTTAATTGATATCTTAAATATCTTACATTTCCGATTACTATTTAGGAAATGTATAGATTTCCTAGGAAATGTGTCTAATGTAATTTATTTTACACATTTCCGTGCGATTTTAGGAATTACATAGATTTCCTAAGAATTGTATACAATGACGAATTACATACATTTCCGTTAACATATCCATTAAAATCTTCAACATTATTTAGATTCAGTAATTTCTTGATCTATCCGGTTCGAAAGCGGTTTTCACTAGAGAAGAACGGGCAAGAATCTCAAGTGTTGCTCTTTTCAAAACCAGTTTACAATCTAATGATGTGAATTGTATAGTGTGATACAGTTATGATAAGCAAACAGAAGCGTAGTGTGATAGAAACGAGGCAATTCAACCGCATTAAAGTTTGATAAGGACGTTATGAGAAAAAAGTTTTCAAGGAGGATAGGATCGAAATAAAATTGCGGACAGACCCCTCCCCGTGATCACGAAAGCTTTAAAATAATCAAAACGTCGGGATGTTATAAAATGTAAAAATTAAACTAAATCCGTGATAAAATCCGTAAAAAATTGTTTAGTTTCAATGTGTAACATTCGTGTAAATCTAAGAAATCATTATGAGGATAGGATCGTCATGAGATAGCCGCATCGTGGTGCAACTTACGGCCCGTTCACACATGGGAGTCCGTTTTACTGGTACGTTTTTAACGGATACGTCATAAAATTATGCGCTGTTCACACATAGGCACCGTATAACGTTCAACGAATCCGTCATTACTGGATACGATGTGTGAACAGAAAACTCGCAGACTCAAAATCCTCCATTAGAATAATGCATATTTCGCGCCAACCTTCAATACTTGCAGTATTGTCTTTGTATTTATCCAGCGTCTTGTCCCAAAGGACTGGCCTATCTTCCTCCAAACTAATTAACATTTCCTTGTCTATTAACTTTTCCCACTCCTTGGTTGACATGGTTGATCAGTGATTATAATAATTATTACACACAATGCACGCGCGCGTTCTCTAGGAATCTACAATAAAAAATGTGAGTCAAAAACCTGTCGCATCACTCCCCCTCCTACACCCCGCACACACCGCCCGCCACGCACACAGTATCTATCCGTTAAAATTCTACGTATCCATATATTTTTACTGTTCCGTCGTCCAGTATTCGATGACAAAACGAAATGTAATTTTTTTATGGAACGATATTTTTTACTGTATACAGAATACTGTGCTATGTGTGAAGTCGCTCATACATCTACATACGCCATCGACGAAAAAAAAACGTACACGATAAAACGGAACAGTAAAACGGAGACATGTGTGAACCGGCCGTAAAGTGTTCAAATACGGTAGAAACAAATGAATACGATCGTATGTTAGTTTTATAAGCCCATTATTAGAATATTGTGTAAAAGCAGGAAAGAATCATGATAAAACACTCACAACAGAAAATAAAAATGAAATGAAAATAATTTATTGAATCCATTAAAATGTTCAACATTATTTAGAATTAGTCATTTTTGAGGTACCACCCGGTTCGGAAAGCGGTTTTCACTAGAGAAGAACGGGCAAAAAACTAGTGTTGCTCTTTTCGAAACCAGCTTTCAATATAGTGATTATTACAAAAAATACAAGTTGGTTTAAATCAGAGCAGTTTATTAATAATTTGTTATAATTTGTAAGTGTGTAAGCAATATCTGATATTATCGGCATAATATAACTGCCTTATAACTTGTCTTGACAAAACCTCCATGTTTTAGTGTACAAACATATTATATTACTTTGATGTCCGCAACATAGTGCGATAGGGGTATGAGAAGTGACAAAATATGGTACCACAAAGCTGAAGACAAAGATTAGAAGACAATATTAATCACAAGAATCACAAGATATGTTCGTGATTTTAGTCCAGAAAAAAATATACTTCCGCCGTGAGATTATTAAATGGATAGAGAAATAACTATGGTTAAACAATGAATACATCACAAACCATTTAGTTTATAGGAATAAGGATAATTTTATACCATTGAACCATTTTATTACTTATTAAACTTCTGATTACTAGTGCCTCTTTATTTTAAGACTCAAAAAAATGTTTTGTCCAGTTGAACGCATCAGAGACATCACACAAATATAGAATTATAGAATAAGAAATACATCAATCGATCTGTGATACGATAATGTGATATTTATTTATGTATATTTTTAATATTATAGGTAATATTCAAATAAGGACCTTTTCAGTGGATTTTAGGACATTTTAGTAAGGACCTTTTTAAATAATTGAGTAATTTTAAATGTATACTTTATTTGATATTTTTATAAAATATAAAATATCATAAATTGTTACACAGAGAACTTAGTTTTACAATACAAGACTAATTAACTAATCTAAACTAAACAAAAGAAATCGAAGTATAAATAAATTAATTCTATAGAATTCATTACGAGTCAAATTGATATATTCAAAGAGTGTATATTGATATGTTTATGTCATAAATGATTCAAGTTTCAATTCCAAATTGTGACTTAAAAATAGCACTACAATTCATTTTGTTGTAACTTGCATACTCTCAAGACTGGGAAAATTTGGACTCCCCAAGTCTTTTAATAATATTTGGAATTATACATTTGCTAATAAATGAAAATTACAATATAGATATTTTGCTATTAAAATATTTATAATTATGAATCCAAAACATAAAATATTTTGCTGTCAAAAGTATTATATTGCCACTGAAAAGGCTCTTATAATGTGCAAAGTTATTTATGGTACATTTTTACACTATGATTCTAGTTGAATATAATTTAATTATAGATAAATATAAAGATTTATAATAGTCAATTATTAAATAATAATTTTACAGAGTAATTATATACTTCGAAAGTTTAAAAACTAAATTGCATACATATTTTGAGAGCAATAATTTTGAAGCAATTACTCAATTTAATAAAATACAATATTTTTATTTTAAAAAATAAATCACTTTGCAAAGTACAATTTTGGTGACAGCACACAAGTATTCTAAAGTGCAATTTATCTGTGATAAAATAATACATTGCGTAGTTTAATTGTATTGAATTACTTTCAACACGTTCTACACGATTTTTAATTACTAGGGATACAATTTCGAATGCACAACAAAGATTGTATCAATTTATTTGGAGAAACATATTGAATGTCGGAATAAAAAAACTGTATGAATATTGAGAAATCAAATAGAGATTCTTAGGAAATTCAAAATATGTATCCCTTTATATGAAGTATGTAATGAGTATATAGCTTCCATATTACATATGTTAAGAACGTATTCTATACACAGAAATATGTTTTTGTCGCATTAGTATAAGATATTTGTGCGTACTCAATTAGTTGAATGCACGTTTTTGTCCAATTTTTATTCCAGAGTACAATTCCGATACGGCGTAATTGTATTACATTTTATTTAATTGTACTCTATTAATTATTATAATTTGAGATGTTTATTCTTTTCAAAATGTTTTCATATTGTAATAGTATTCTTTTTTGTTGGGCTCTAGTGAATAAAGGAGAGAAAGTGTTTTTTTTTTGTCACAAGAATTTTTGTCTTTTGTGATATATTATAACGATTATGAAATTATTACTTTTAGAAAACCTAACAAAATAAAAGACTGATAAGTATTACAAGTTTTGTAGTCATAAATCTTACTCAATACTTTTCTCTTACTCTCGAATAGTATGTAAAATATATCAAGTCATTGGTTCTCAAAATATTTCGAAAGCCCCCCTTGATATGTCAAAATCAGGGGCGTTTTAGTATTATTTTAGAAACCACTGATTTAGGCAAAGCAATAATGTATACTCCGATAAGTGGTTGTTTTGTGATATATTTTGTTAATTATGTATTTTAACCCTTTGCGGCCATTTTAGTACTAAGTAAATTATTTAGTGAACTTAGAGCTGTATTTTTGTAAAATACGTTGAACTGTGTGTATCTCAATGAATTGTACGTCATCAAACCGCAATATGTAACGATTTATGTGAATTGACTATGTATGTATATTTTCACCTCATTATTTGTATGTTTCAAGCACATCTCCACTTTAGGGGTATATCTTATTGCCTGCAAACCTAATGTATACCAAAAGGACGGCTGAAAAAACTCGACGGATTAATGTTCCAGAATTTGGTATTGAACAAAGAAGAGCGCAGCGCTACCATCACGTTTAAAAACCCCGCCGCTGCCGAGACCTTCAAGAGAAAGTTTAATTACAAAATGGTTGCCGCCAGCAGATTGACTGTCATATTGCGTTAATACAACCTACAGAGGTTCTCAAACTTTTCAGTCTTTGCCACCGCAGTGAGATGTTCCGAGGGGCAAGAATGGGGGCGTGGTGTTTTCGTTGTTAGTTCAAATTGAGAACGCAATGTTCAATTTGAAGACACGCCCCCCGTTAGTTTGAGGACCTCTGTCATATGATTTGAAATTGCTTATGTAATAGTGTTACTTAATATTTTTCGGTAATACATTGTTTTACTAAAGGGTGATGAGTTTTTTTTAACTTGAGCATTACACAATGCAGTTGTATACTATGACTTATTTTAATTAAGTGTAACTTGTTTTTTCCTACAATAATGAGTACCGCTAAAGTTTGGGAGTGTGTGCAAAGTTTGAAGAATTATAGTTTTGTGGATTTTTCAATATATTTCAGCATTTAGATAATGTAAGTTGGAATGTTTCCAAAGAAATAATAATGTCAAACGTATTGATTTTTTAAATGCGATTGTTACTGATTCTTCCAAACTTTACTGTACCTTATTTTGTCAGGTATCTTACAATAGAAATTCAATTTTCGTATGCTTAAAAGTGATTATGGCTTACAAAAATAAAGAATTTACTATGTTAAATAATTTGTGTTGCGGAAAACTTGGTTTACGTAAAATAATGTTAGTTTTGTTCAACAAAACATATCCTTATTAACACATTGTTGGTCATTACTCATAGTAATAATTTTACTTGAGGTTTTTGCTGCATAAGAAACGCATTATATTAAAATCGTCTTCCGGCGCGTATGTATCATTAAATATATTCCTGATACAAAATCCATTTGTCGTAAACAAAAAATGTTTACAAATGATCTATTGAAATTTGTAGTTTCTTACAAATAACACAATGATTTTAAAAGCAGTGAATTAAAAGAACCCATAGCGCAATATGAATTTCGAAAGCATGTGTTAATATGGTTTAATCTAATAAAAATATATGTTATTTGCAACATTTTTATGCAGATGTTAATTTAAGGGGATTTACAAAATTTTTGCTTTTACGTCAAATATTTTATATACTAAGTAACGTTATGTACGGTTTCTAATATTATGTAAATCACTACGAAACAATACAAATAAAAAGTGCAGTGTAGTCAAACGAGGACTTATTGAATTAGTCTGCATTATTTGTAAAAAAACAAAAAATTTTTTGTGATAGGTTCAATTTACTGTGTATTTGAGTACAGTGGCTGGAGATTCAGGGATTCTCAAAAAGCTTACAGATACAAAAAAATATATAATAGTAGTTTTGTCCATCAAGATCTTATTTTAAATTAGTACAAATTATAATTTTAGTACATGGTAATACCGGGATTATAATAAAAACTAAAGATTACAGTATTTTACTGAATCATTTTAACTACACTGCCTTTCTTATGTTATTATACATAAGTATATAAATAAGTTTTACATTATGTTTACCCCGATTTATACTACCAATATGTGTGTATCTAAAGATGTCATATTTTTTACCTTATCTCCTCTTGTAAAATGAAGAAAGTTCGACGCTGATAAAACTGTTATTGTTAATTCTATAACGGAATAATAAAATTATATTTGTAATAAAAAATAAAAGAACGAGCTTTTAATTTTTTTATAGCTGTCATTATACCGTCACGAACCGCATGTATGGTATGGAAATTAAGTCACTGGTTTAATACCACTCAAATTTTACGTTCAATATATAATGTATATGAGGATGAGTTATTTATATTCCTGTTGCTAACTTAGCAAAAGTTTGTACTCCTTAGCGTAAAATTTAACATTTTTAAACGGGAGAATCTATTGAGAAATAATTTTGCAGTGAATTGATTAAAAAAGATAAAGAAAGCTACCGTTACATGTCTTATAAAAACAAAATATTTTTTTAGTCAAAAAGTCAAATACGTTTATAATTTTTGTTATATTGTTTTGATTAACCTGCTTATTTATACTGTAAGGAACTACAAAGCCATGGATATTTCTTAAGTTCAATTTGGTAATACGATAATATAAAAAAAACAAAATTTAATAGCTCGTTCTTAGCCCAAAATGATTTAATTAAGATACGGAACATACACACAAGAAGTGTAGAAATATATTTTAGAATAAAGTTAATACATTGATATGTATGTTTCTTTTGTTATATGTGAACAAAAATAATTATGATTGTTACACATTAATGTGTAGATATAAGTTTAACGTTAATTCGTAATGGGCTGAAGAAATTTGGATTTTATTTCGTAATGTTTGCGTGTTTTTAATTTACTTAACATTTAAAGATTTTTTAAGTTTAGATTGGTAGTCGGAACTGCTTTTCATTAGCTGATCATACGATACTTAAAATATATCAAATTAGGTTAAGTAGTTCTGTTGCATAACAATTTGTGCTAAAGTTTTTTGGTTTTTAAAAATTAATTGATGCCTTTACATATATTATGTAGATACATTAGAAACCATTTTAATAATAACATGATTTTCATTAGGAAAATATAAAAAATAAAGCTAGTTATAATCAGACAAAAAAATAGATATTGCATTTAGATTTTTTCAAACAATAAGGATAAATTATAGTCAACATTTTTAACATTAACTATAGCATTTTAACATTTTTCTACGTCCATTCGGTATACTAGTTAGATCGTTCATTTTTCTGTAAAAAAGCAATAAGACAATATTTTATAATAGTCTTTAACCACTAAATTAAAATTCGCTGACAATATTTGTGTCACTTTCTAAGAATGATACTGTAATTCCGTTAGTAGAATAGCCGTAATAACTAAAATTTCAAATTTAAATATACTATAAAAAATATTTCATACAAAAACTGAAACTATAATTTTATACGCATCTTCTGGCTCGTTTGTTTTTTATTTACGAAAATAAATCCAAATTATCTAAATAGATAGCATTTACCAGTATCGTTACGATATTTTGTTTAATTGTAAAAAAGGTTTTTGGTAGTTACATTGGAGGATATAGCATATAGCTTGTTTGTACTCGCTTGATAGTATGTTGTATGCAATAAATGTATCTATAGATTACTGGTTTTCTTACCTGTACCTTTATAAACGATCTCACAATAAAAGCAGTGGAGAGGGAGATTTTTAAACCGTGTTTTAATATTGTGTAAGATTATGAACCCTCGTGTATTAGTTTTAAGTTCTGTCGCAATTTATGTTTGTGTTGATAAAAAACAATTGTGAATGTGTAATTTATTATGTAAAAGTGTAAATATTTTTAAGATTGTGTGTTTTGGTTTTTATCGACGCAAATTTAAATTGCGTTCAAGAATTTGCAAAACGTATCCGGAAATTACACTAACAATTTGGTTTGTCTGTGTAATCTAGATATGCATCCGTGTATTTTTAAACCCTATGGGCTGTTTTCTTGTTCTAAAATAATAATTATATTACGAAAACTCTATCAAATTCAAAGTTAAGATGTATAAAGCTTTCTCTTTTGATGATATTTTTAAGGCGCCCATAGAAGTTTAAAAAAAATCTTTATTTAAAATATTGAAACACTAAAATTTTGGTTCGTCCAAAAAAAAAGTATCGCGTTTGACCGTGAAAAGACTGAAAAATCATATCAATAAAACATTTTCAAATTTCATATCTTGTTTTATTTTTTTACTGAACTTATAAAATACCAGGAAACCAATTTTCTTACAATATAACCTATTACGATTTGTTATTTTACGAAAAACAAAAGTATTGTCATGCATTTTTATCGGTTTTATCATAATATGAGTATTTTAGGCTGACTTAATATAAAGAAAATGTTAAAAGCTGATATTTGATGACATTACAAAACGTTATGTTTAAAAATACGCAAACCCCCATTTTCTTTTTATTTCAAGTATAAAATATTGTCAAGTAAGATTATCTAAAACAGTCCAATTGTATTACGTAATGTTTTTTAATTATCTATTTTACATATTCGCACAACTTAATAACTTAGTAATAATAATATACACTTATCCTTAAAAACTACATGATCCTTAGCACCATACTCATTCCATTTTATTCCAATGTCAAAGTTTAACAATATTTTTGAAGTGAAACTTCTAAAGAAGTTTCTGCTAAAGCACCGTTGTCATTTGAAAATTCGATGAAATGAAAAAGCGACAAAAAGACAAGGCAACAGAAAGGAAGGAGGTTTCGTTAAATCTGCCATCAATATGCGCAATATTTCTCAGCACAAAAAGTAAGTTACACACCAGGATATGCCCTCAATTCAGAGTTTATAGAAGCGTCATTGACACATTATTGGACAAAAAGTGTTACAATTATGTATTAATATATATAACAAAATTTTTGAGCTTGGTCAAAATATTACTTATGAAAATTAATAAAACCTATGATTATTCTAAAACTATCCTTATCTCATTATCTCGTAGGATACTATTCTGAAGTTTAACTTCTGCTGTATGTGAATTCCACACACACACAACATTTTTTCAAATAGGTCTTGCCTTGTTAATTGAACAGTGTTTTCAAAACATTGCAACGCTAATTATTTTTTGTATTGTAACAATACGCATACACAACCTTATGGCATTTGTGGATAGATAGAGCACTTAATCGCTACAATTATGTCGGCCCGTGCTAGACCGCATAAGACATAAGTCCAAACCTAAACGCGACACATACAAATTTCACTATCATGAATTTACACCATAGTGTACTGTAAATAATATCTTAACACCATTGCTGGACCTATAGGAATCAATAAATCCTTTACGTTATTGTCAAACAAATCTTTTATAGAGGGTATATCAAGACTGCGACCGAAAACGAATCCAGAAGGTAGTATTAGTGACTTCAGACACAAAGCAAATAAAAATTTCGCAAAATAAGGAGACTACTTTTTCTTGTAATTTTTTACTTGTCGTATTTGGGTGGTAAATACATAGTTTTCTTAAAATAATAATGTTCACTCTTTTATCTTTAAAAACACAATGGTACGCAAGGGGTTAAATTGTAATATTAACAAAACCTGGGTATTTACCACCCAAACACGATAATATTAAAAAAAAAAAAAATCTTTGTGTCTGTATTCACTAAAACTTTCGCCTGGCTTCGTTTTTGGTCGCAAGCTGGACATACCCGGTATAATCGTACATAAATTATATTCTTATCTACTGGCACCAGACACTAGGATACACAATTATTAAATAAATCACAATAATTCAAATTCTCTTACATAGTGTACCGTACAATTCAACCTCAGAACATATAGATATAAATATATACCATTACAAACATACTTTGGGAAACAACATATACATAAACTCACGCCTTTTTCCCAGAAGGGGTAGGCTGAGGTGCTACCAGGACACCCACATTTCGCCTTGTATGTTTCGATTTCCCACGATGTGATAGGGGGCGAGCCCTCATCAATTAATGCTGAACCAATATTGATTAAGTTTTTCTACCGAAACTGTGATGCATCAAAAACTGTTCATGTATAAATCTTTTATCTTTTTTAACATATTTTTACCAAAGGAGTTTGCAGTGGTATTTTAAAGCTATGAAGCTTTACCAGGGATTTCAAAATTGGTCGATATCGACGCTTTGGGGTCCAAACGACATAAACGAAAACTGATGTTGGGTGTGATAAGGATCTAAAAATCGACCCCTATTAACACAAGTTCTAAATTGAAACTTTTAAGTTCTAAGAATATCTAATATTTTACTACAAATTATTGATGTAATTTTACGTATTTTGTATTTAAAGAATAGACTAGAGATTGAATTTATAAATTAATTTGGCTATGAGGGTTTATCATGGCTAAGGGGTCTGAAATATCAGTTCATTTTGGAAAAGGGGTCTCTTGGGTTATAGTTTGGGAATCCCTGAACACAGGGGCGGATTAAATGTTGGAGCGCCCTAGGCAAGCATCTCAAAGGCGCCCCTCTAGCAGACATATTAACAAAAATACATTACATGAATGTATAGTTCATTTAGCGAACGAATGCGATTCGTATGTAACATAATTATAACAGATGGTTTTGCATAGAAACGAAGATATCCGAAATCATCGCGCTCCTAGGCACGTGCCTAGTTTGCCTTAGGGATAATCCGCCACTGCCTGAACAAACCAATCAATTAAAACACATAATTGTCTCTATAGCTGAGGAAAGAAGCGATGTTGAAATACTTGGGCATAGCTGCTAGTATTTTCTTGTACTCTGCAGTAAAGTCTTCGGGATGGTGTATCTTGTGCGAATGGTGGGTGAAGTCCATTGCTGGCTGCGATTGTAGGGACACCGGCACCTGCGTGTACATTGCTGGTTATTAATGGTTTTGGTTTGGTGATGTGGAGGAAAAGCAGCAGTGGAATGAGCAGTGGATTTGATTTCAGCAAGAAAATATGTTTTTTTGGAATGAAAAGTCTTTTATAGGTCTGGAAGGTTACCGGAATTCCCAAACCTATTTTATTTGTCCTTCCATCACTTTTCATTTTCAAATGCTGTCTTCATACATACATACATAAACTCACATCTTTATCACCGAAGGGGTAGGCAGAGGCGCCACCAGGACACCCACATTTCGCCTTATTATGTTCCCTCCCACGATGTGATAGAGGCGAGCCTATCGCCATATCGGGCACAAATTCCTGACTCCGGACTGATAATGAATAGAAAAATCCAATATCACTTTGCCCGACCCGGGACTCGAACCCGAGACCTTAGCTTTGTAACCGTACTGTAATACAACTACGCCACCGAGGCAGTAAAATGCTGGCTACTAAATTATTAATCCAGCTATGGTTTGTGTTTGTCGTGGAACACACAGCTTGCATGTTAGTGAGACATGTAACATAAAAATGTGAATGCAACATATTTATAATTAATGCAACAAACTTATTAAAACTGCATACAATTTACAAAAAATACCTCAGCTTAAAAAAACACTTACAATAAAAGTGGCGTTGAACACGACAGGTAGTGTGACGTCACTGTACGTAGCGGTGGATTGGTAGATGATATACACCGGTCTTTTTTGCAGGTGGTACGCGGGTTCGATGGAGGAAGATAAGGACCATGAAGTAAGGTTCACGTTAGGACGAGGCCATATCGTTATTAGGTTGTGGTTGGCTCCTGGAGATTAAAAAATATTTTGAAAATTAATTTTATTCCTGGAAAATGAAAATTATATTAAAAATGAATAAATACATCCAACAGTCACATACATAGTTCTGACGCCACATTGAGGGAAATTAAGTCGTGAGTCGTGGATATCACAAATTACGAGAGATTTTTCAGTCTCACAAACACCCCGACCCGAAATAAATACTTGCGGCCTCACAAATATTAGTCTCGGTACGGGGATCGAACCCGCGGCTTCTCGTTTCACAGCCGGCGTCTAACCAACTGCGCCACTGAGGCGGTAAGGGGCCGTTCAAATATTACGTAAGCAGATTTATTACAATTATTTACCCCCCCATCCCCCTTGTCAGCAAAAGTAAGCAAAGCTTTTACCCCCTCCCCCCATGCTTACGTAAACATTTTTCAATTAAAAAAGTATTTTTTTATATTATAATTTTAATGTTATAATTATAATTTTAAAAATAAGAAAACAGATTTAGAATAGAGATAAGATTTTACTGATGCAGTATTCAACATAGAGTAAGGGACAAAAATATTATAATCTTACGAACATAACAAACTTATTTTAAATTTTTGGTACACATATTAAATTCAAATTAACAGTCTTCGGTCCATGAAACCCGAATCCATGATCGATTCTAAAGCGAGTGCCTAAACGTTGCGTGTATACTTGCGGGAATCCCCGAAAATGCGTTTCGTTTTCAAGCATAGACAATGTGAGGGTTGCCATTCGTGTAAAAAAGTAAATAACTACCGATGACGTAATCATCATCTAGACTCCCCTACCCCCCATGTCATCCAAAATAAGCAAAACAAAGACCCCCCCACCCCCCCCATAGTGCTTACGTAATACTTGAACGGCCCCTAATTTGTTATTATTATAAATGCGTGATGGACTAAATATTATTTTGCTAAAAAAGATCTCTTTCCTTTAGCTTGCCGTATGTCATTACTTCCCAGAATTTGATCCTTATTAACAACCTTATCGAATGTAATAATATAGCATGTTTTTTTGTTACAAAATCACGTTCACTTTAACAGGCATATTGATTTATGAAAAATCTAGTTTTAATAAAAATCGGTCTGATTTTTCTTTTCAGTATTTTTCACTTTACCTCATAGTTTTAGATTTGGTCATCCAAGCCCACTTGAAAAATTTTGCTCTGTATTAGGATTTTCAAATTATAAAGACTAAAAGAGTTCTAATTGTAGAAAATAATAAAACGTAAGTAAAACTCACCAGTAATGTTGAAGGTGTAGGTGCAATTTTCCCCCACACAGCTACGGGATTGAACCTGCACCGACGCAGGTGGGGTGAACGGCGCGGGCGGGTCCGTGTATAGAAACAACCCTCTGTGTCTGTCAGATATTCCATATTGATCAATTATTTAATGAAAAAACAGCCAAGAAAACTGCTTGCATAGTTACATCCTTTTTAAATTACTGTATCGTTATCGGTCCTTGACAAGTATGCAAAATATCAAGTCAATCCGACGTTTTGGAGTGCTCGAAAATGGACTTCAAAGATTCCGTTACATACACACACACATAAATACATACCCATACATACACACAAATATACATACACACATACATTCACATACATACAAACATACATACATCCATACATACATACATATGTATAACTTCAGGCGAAGCTAACAAAAGCGATTGAAAACTCACAAAGAGGGTCCTAAAGTGGCTCTGAAGAGCGGCAGGTCGCAGTGCACGCGGCGCGCGCACTCCGCCGTGAAGTCCGCGCGCGTGTGCAGCCGCAGCGCCGCCGCCACCAGCGCTGCCTTCACGCTGCACACCGTGAGGGAGTCCCAGCGACTCACGTACACTCCCGCCGTGCGCGACGACAGCGCGCCGGACACGTTGTACGTGGAGATTTGCGAATGCTGGAATATGGGAATGAAATTTGTTTATTGGTCACGAGGCAATTAAATAGCTCTCATGACAAGTCAATATAGTACTTATTCCCTATTTATAAGATAATTTTTATATTAATACTATTTTTCGGTAGTTAGTAAGTATTAGTAAGTATTAGTCATTTATTAGTATTTTATAGTAATTTTTTTTCCAAGGTAATACATTCGGTTTCAATTAAATGGAAAAAAATGAGATGTTTTTTTTGAGAAGTTAGCCTTTGATTTCACTAATTTGATATTTTAGGAGTAGTTGAAATAGTTATAAGCGAAATAAAAATTAAGAGGAATTTGTTAAGCCCTCAATTTTGATATTTTAAATAAGACTTGACGGGGTATACAATGTATATACAAAAGAGAAAGAAAAATAATTTAATGGCCGAGCTAGGCAAATCCTTTTTGGCCAAACACTTATCCATAATTAAATAATAAATTGCCTTAAAACTTGATTACTTAAAGAACTTAAAATATCTTTTGAGAGAATCAAATCTACAGGAATCTTCAAAATCAACCCTTTAGGCTTTAATCTTCATCCACTCCATTACATAAAACTTATAAAGAAATTATTATGTGTAACCCAACTTAGCTTAACAATATACAAAATACACAAATACTTACAAACCAGTAATGTCTCTGCGTGGAAGGCCCTTCATCCCGGTATGGGCTGAATGGTATGAACATTAGCACCACACACGCTGCACCCACTACAGACAACACTATCCACAAGCGCTTTCGAGAGAACAGCAGTTCGATACCCGACTGAAATAAATATGGTGAGTTTTAGTATTTTTTTTTTTATGAATGAATGGCAAGACATGCCATTCGCCAGATGGTAAGCGATACGACCGCTCATGGACAGTAGCAAAACCAAACAACACCATGAATTACAACGCTATGCTTGGAATTCCACTGCGCTCGCCATCTTGAGACATAAGATGTTAAGTCTCAATATGTCCAGTAGTTACTCTGGCTACAATGTCCTTCAAACCGGAACACAACAGTGCATTTACACTGCTGTTTATTGGAGAAATATACATTGCGGTGGTACCTACCCAGGCGGCCTCTCACATATGAGAGACCTACCACCAGATATGCTGAAATAGTTGCGGGTTCGAATTCCTGCGTATAGCTGTGACTTTTCAGTAATGTTTGTATTAATAGTCCATCACCAAGAACTACAATGGTGAAGTAAAACCTCGTGAATGTTGTATACCAACCAATGTTGCCATTTATCTCTAAAACTACTAGACCGATTTTGATGCGATTTTTAAAACAAGTGAACCATACAGTCTACTCTCTAATAAAATAATCCTAGATCAATATGAACTACCCCACAAATTTTCTAAACAAATGGACAACAAAATGATCCTACAAGTTTTTTTTGGTACAAAACTTTCATCACAAAAAATTTAAATAGTTGTATATTTGTTTTAAAATTTTATTTTTCCTTCCGATCTTAATTTGTCATCAACCTGCTTTGCTCCATTTCTGCTTCACCAAAAGGTAGACTGTAATAGAATACCTCTGGCATTAAGTCCGCCTGTATACATTTTAGCCTATAAAGCTTTTAAAAAATAAAAAAAATACTCACAACAGTAGAACAGATTATAATAGCCAATCCCACATTGATCATGGCGATAGTAACATCAGGAGTGTCGGTGGTAGAACGACCCATAATGGGAAGGATGATGGCGTTGAACCGCAGGGCCAATGATAGCATGAACATCGACGATGGTAGCGAAAATACCACCTCCATTAGCAGGTGTTGCCAGGCTAGAAAAAAACACAATTATTTTTGATCGAAACGAGTTTTGAAAGTAATGGATTAAATACAATTTTTATTAAATACAGGGTATATCAAGACTGCGACCGAAAACAAAGCCAGGTGGTATTAGTGACTTCAGACATACTGCACTTAAAAATTTCGCTAAAATATCGTAATTTTTTTTTGTACATTTTTACTTATCGTCGTATTTGGGTGATAAATACAGTTTTCCTACAATAATGTTGTACACCTTTTGGCTTGAAACATACTAGACTGGCCTGAAATCAGATTTAGTCTGTAACATATTTAAGGTGTTTTTTAAGGGTCAAAATCGAGGCTTTGAAATTTTTTTCTACACTTAGTAGTTTCAGATTTGACTGCCATTAATTTGAAAAAAGTTTTTTTTATACTAATAACAAAATATTCTTACCTTCCAACCTCACGTATCTAACGACAGTGAGCGACACTAGCGCCATCACAGACATGATGAACAGAGGTACTGATATTATGTATCGCACGCTGATTAAGCTGGGTACACAGCATAGTATTAGCAGTATTGCTGACATTAATAGGCGCGTTGCTGCCATCGCTTGTAAGGTGCGGATGCTGCGGTTTAGGCCACTCTACAAATATCACACACGTTTACAGTGAAGGAAAGCATTGTGAGGAAACTCGCATAAATGACAGATTTTAAGGAATTTCTGTAGTCTGTGAAATCCGCCAACCCGCACTAGGCCAGCGTGGAATATGGCCTAACCCGTCCTACTTGAACGTGTGCGCTGGATTAGTAATACCAGGTTTTCTTCCATTATATTTTACTAAATACTGATAAAGATTCACAATTATTAATAAGTTCTACTGTTCTGTCAATCTGTTCCATTGTGAAAGAATGCCCAATAATGTTATTGTCTCAGAGAGATTGTGGGTAGTATAACATAATGTCTTAAATGCCTCCGTGGCGCAGTTGGTTAGACGCCGGCTGTGAAACACGAAACCGCGGGTTCGATCCCCGCACCGAGACATTTATGTGATCCACAGGTATTTGTTTCAGGTCTGAGTGTGTGAGATCGAAAAGTTTCACCTAGTTCCTGATACCCACGACACAAGACTACTGATACCCTCGATCTTAGTGTGGGATCAGAACTTTGTATGTGGCTGTTTAAAAAAAATACGACATATCCAATATTGAGTTTGTTTCTAAGGAACTGAATAATAATATGAATACCTTTTTAACTCTCCAAGCGTCATGTAATTGTGAAACTGCAATAGCGGCTATTAGATAAGGAATCCAGTATAATGGGATCACGATCCACGGTAATGCCAAGTACCTGAAAATAAATATATTTATTTACATACACAATATGCAGACATAAACTGACCTCTGTAATAAAGAAAGGGTAGATAGAAGTGTTATTACCATTATCCACAGTTCGTTGAAAATATTTTTGTCCCAATATGTGATATTAAAATTTTCTATATCAGCCCATATACGTCCCACTGCAGGGCACGGGCCTACTCTACAATCGAGAGAATCGATTGAGAGTGGTTAGGCCATATAGTCCACCACGCTGGCCTAGTGCGGGTTGGCGGACTTACATACCGTAGAAATTCTTTAAAATCGCTACGGTATGCAGGTTTCCTCACGATGTTTTCCTTCACCGTTAAAGTGCGTGGTGATTGACTATCAATACACAAATAACTCCGAAAAGTCAGAGGTGTGCCCTGGGATTTGAACCCGCGACCACCGTGAACATGTAGGCAGCCGCGTCTAGTCCGTTTACCAACAGGCCACCACGCATTTCAAAATTAAAATTTTACACCATGGTAATTTCCAATTTCATTATTTATGATTTTTTATTTGTAAATGCTTGACTAAATCAGGTTTGACACTTGACACTCTGCCTACCCTTTCGTATATAAAGTTCTAAACGTATCCATACAATTTTACATCACATCTGGTTTCCTAGTTCTTTAAGATATTTGATTACTCAATGGATTCATGGAAAAATCTTTAATTTTGTAAAAAAATCGTACAAATTGCTAGTTACCTCAGCTGCGTGGTGGTAGCTACCATTATGGGAGTGAATATGGCCACTGGTATGATACCAGCTACCATCGATATCAAGCGGCCAGACACAGCAAATAACAACTCATTGATCGTCGACATTCCTAGAAAAGAACTATATCAAAATCGGTCCATCCGTTTGGAAACCACGATATTACAGAAATATACATACGCCATACTTATAAGATCATTGTTTTGCGGGGAAGTTTAAAAATGCTTTTACTTTTTACATTAAAAAAAAAAAATATTTAAGGAAAATAATACAGATTTCAACTTCGGTTAGATAATTATTTATCCGATATTACTTTTAGTCTTCATCTCAATTTTTTAAGTAAGTACCACAAGTATGTAGTTCGTATTTATTTCAAGTACGTCAGGCAAAAAAATAGAAACTATTCTGACCGATCAAAGGATTGATTTCAAAAATAGGTTAAAAAATTGGTTAAGTCAGATTTATCGATACACCCATATTCGACTAATTGTAATCGATTTGCTGTTACTTAAATGGTTTACAATTTTCCATACAAACTTTCATCCCTTATTCAACCCATTATTTCCGAAAAAAGGAGCCTATGTCATTTCCCGAGATCTAATCTATCGCTGTATGAAATTTCATTAAAATCGGTTCTGTGGTTTAGGCATGAAAAGGTATCAGACAGACACAGTTACTTTCTCATTTATAATATTAGTAAGGATTTCAGGAGATAAATAAAGAGTACTTACTAGGCCCCACCATCCACACATAATAAGCGACACTAGTCGAACCCAGGACCGCTATAAGTATATCCACGGCATATGAAACCGAGAAAGAATATACCACTAGAAACACGTTGAGGTAATCGTAGTATACCGCTGCCGTTGGCTTTGCCTGTAATATAATACAAATAAATAATAACGATAAAAATAAAAAATAAAAACAATTAAAGAGGACAACAATTAGTTCATACAAGTCTAAGCAGACTGCCCCGGTGGCGTAGTTGTACTACGGTAAGACTACAAAGCTGAGGTCTCGGGTTCGAACCCCGGGTTGGGCAAAGTGATATTTGGGTTTTTTTTATTCATTATCAGCCCAGAGTCAGGAATTTGTGCCTGATATGGCGATAGGCTCACCCTCTATCACATCATGGGACGGAACATACAAGGCGAAATGTGGGTGTCCTAGTGGGGCCTCTGCCTACCCTTTCGGGGATAAAGACGTGAGTTTATGTATGTATGTCCAAGTATAGCGCACAAGCGTCGTCTAGTAACAATTAAATTGAGACGGGTTAGACAAATAAGATAATAACAGAATGGTAAATTCAATTATACAGGGTATATCAAGACCGCGACCGAAAACGAAGCCTGGTGGTAGTATTAGTGATATCAAACACATTGCAAGTAAAAATTTCACAAAATAAATCATCAATTTTTTTTTTGTAATTTTTTACTTGTCGTCATATTTGAGTGATAAATACATAGTTTTTTGAAAATTATGACGTACACCACTTTATTTTTAAACACGCAATGATATGTAAGGTTTTATATTACTATTTTTGCAAAAACTAGGTATTTATCCCCCAAACATGATGATTTTTAAAATACAGTA
Organism: Deilephila elpenor; assembly: GCA_949752805.1. Taxonomy (NCBI): domain Eukaryota; kingdom Metazoa; phylum Arthropoda; class Insecta; order Lepidoptera; family Sphingidae; genus Deilephila; species Deilephila elpenor. Next base: position 9,346,560 of record OX457118.1, on the reverse strand, counting down.
AAAAGAAATCCGTCGCTGTTTTTTCAAAAATTTTAGTTGCATCGTGTCTGTAATCGCTAAAACTATCACCTGGCTTCGTTTTCGGTTGGGGTCTTGATATACCCTGTATAAAACCTCATAAGAAAAAATATTAAAAACCATTCAGAAATAAACAAGTAAGAAAAATTTTAAACACTAGTGGAGGAATTGTTAAGTAAATTAAATAATATAGTTACGTACAGAAGCTGACATTTATATATTTAAATGGATGTGTAAACACTTCTGCTTAGAGATGCCAGTATTTTCGTCCCAACATACAATAATTCGCAAATCGAATTCTATGTTTTTCGGAACCGAAATCTATTGGCCATATCTAGATATCGAACTTAGGACCACAATCCACTTAATACATACATACATAATCGTCACGCCTGTATCCCATATGGGTAGGTAGAGACTATGGATCGCCACTTTGCTCGATCCTGACATATTACTTTCGCTTCATCAACTTTCATCCATCTCGTCATGCATTCTCGTCGGTTCAGGGTACTTTTGTCCTGACCCTTGTTGAGGGTGTCACCGATTTGGATGGTGTAAAAAAAAAAAAAAAAAAAAAAAGAATGGTACGATGAGGTCGACCCCTACCGACTCTCCCCTCCACATTCGCCTTGTACATTTGCTTGGTTAATTCCACTGAAACCACACAGATACCTACCCTCTCCTTCAATTCCTCCATATCGGCTAATTCAGCGACTAGTGGTAGTAACATATTCCCAGCCCACTGTATCACTCCTGGTTTGATCAGGTCTGGGTGGTCGTACCTGGTATGGTACACCTGACCCCACTTGGTGAACGCCATGTCGATACCTTGGAATAAAAATATATAAATTAAGTACATTATTTTGTAATAATGTTTTGAGTTCTACTATTCAGGTACAAAGATATTCAGGTCTTGTAAGCCCGAAGATACTGAACAGGTTTTCCTTAATATTTAAGACACATGTAGTTTTACAATTCTTTTAAATCAGGTAGATACTGCCAGAGAAATATCTCTGCCAACGCAATAAAGTGTTCATATACCGCGTTGATACGACAGATGGGCATTAAATTACACTACGTATACTATACGTCCTTAGTATTAATTCGACACGGCACAAAAATCAATAATAACAAAAATGAGATTTTGTTTGTATCAAGCAAACTAAATAACCTACAAATAAGAGTAAAACGCAACCATCCTTTGTAAATAAATTTCACTGACCATTGATGAACTGAACTGGCAACGTCGCGCGGGGCGTGTGTTATCGTCGTGTCGTGGCGGGACGCCGCGCCGGCGCACCGCGCGTAGTTACGTAGTTTTGAAGGTAGTTTTAAGTCTAAAATTCGTTCTTTCCAAGCAGCGGGTATTTGCCGCGCTGGCACTCCCTCCTGATAAGGCACTATACTTTTGTTGTTTCGTATCTTTGTACTGCCAATGTTATTGTGCGGGCGTTCCTGGGGCAATTGTGGCTGTCACCATACCTTTCGCGGTATGTACACAGAGCTAAAGCTGTGTTTCCATGGCATTCGCCGTAAATAAAAACTAAGCAGTGTATTCTGACGCGGTGTAAGTTACACGAGGCATTGTTAAACAGTTTAATTACAAACACAAACACAATTTAATTACGTGTCCTCGACAATAAAAACAGTCAACAAAAATACAAAATCACAATTGTCGGCGCGAGATCGACAAGATAAAAGCGGCGCGGCGCGGCGGCGCAGGAGTTTCCGTGTTACATCCGTTCCGAAAGGATAGCGACGGCGCACTAAAATAACAATTTCTTTAGCAAATAATTTTTATTTGTTAAGTTGCAATAGCAACACACTGACCTATTTCTATTTCTTTTACGCGCGGGATGTTTTGCTATGATTTGTCTCTCTCGTAATGAAAGTGCAGGTGTGTATTTATTGCTTCCTTATTTGCATCGCCAACTTTATAAGTTATTTAGTTGTACTTATTTATGTGACTTGTGTAAGAGCGGCAACAGCGCGTAGATTTTAGTAGGATCTATCGTTTTAAGGTGTTTGACCTGTGCGTTATACGTAATCAGCTGTTAGAAAAGCTACATCGTGTTCAAATGGAGCAAAAACTTACAAAATCACTTATGACTCAACTACTGCTCCTATTTAATTGATTTTTAGTACAGAACTTGGAAATGGTACCTAGTATATGCAGTTTAAAAAAATGCCCATCGGTCGTATCAACTTTGTATACATATCTATTTGATAAGCCTGAAGAGATCTTTACTGCCTTATTCACAGACAGATTTAAAACCTATTTTAGCTATGGAATGTTTTGTCTTCTTCGCTCACACTGAATTCTAAAGTGGTTTGAAAAGGACAAAACATTCGATAGCTAAAATAGATTTTAAATCTGTCTATGCCTAAGGTCGTTACCATAAGATCTTTACCATTTTTATGGGACTAAACAAATTTTCAAAAAAAAGAAAACGTCAAAATCGGTTCCGAATTGCTGGAGATATCACGTAATATAAAAACAAATAATAATAAAAAATTAATAAAAATAAATACACCCAACAGTCACATACATAGTCCTGACCCCACATTAAGATCAATTAAGTCTTGTGTCGCAGGTATCAGAACTACGAGAGACTTTTCGGTCTCACAAACACCCAGACCCGAAAATAATACTTGTGGGCCGCACAAACATTTCTTTTGGGTCGAACCCGCGGCCTCTCGTTTCACAGGCGGCGTCTAACCAACTGCGCCACGGAGGCTGTAATTAATAACCACCTGTTTTGAAGTTGGTTAAAATATATTTAAAACTTACCATGGTAAGGTCCGAAGTCTCTAAACACCCGGAAGTCGGTATCCGAGGGTATGATCCCGGAATAGAACAGGAATTCTCCCAATCCTTGCGCATTGGGCCTATATGCCGTTCGTTTATACGCGGCTAGTACGCGCGGATCTGTCACCTATAATTATTTCAAGGGGGTTTTTTAAAAAGATGAACATCTAAATACAAAATTATGAAGTAACTCAGTTTAAAACAATATGTGTTTTAGGATGCACAAATTATAAAATAAATAAATAATAAATACACCCAACATTCACATACATAGTCCTGTCCCCGCACTAAGATCGAGTCATGTGTCTTGTATCTGAAACTACGAGAGACTTTTCGGTCTAACACCAGTGTAACTTTTTTAAAAAGGTTACACGAAGTATCTTTGTCTTGCAACTTCTTTTACGATTATCCAACTCTTATCATATGTTACAAAAGCAATACTTACTTGAAATATAGATGCTTTCCCATTCATCCCGGCTGAGTCCAGGTTTACCACGGTGGTGATTCCACGAGCCCAGGGATGTTGGATGAACGCGTGACTTGCCTACAAATATATTAATAATAATAAATACACCCAACAGTCACATACATAGTCCTGACCCCACATTAAGATCAATTAAGTCTTGTGTCGTATCAGAAGCTACGAGAGACTTTTCTGCCTCACAAACACCCAGACCCGAGACGAATACTTGTGGGCCTCACAAACACCCAGACCCGAGACGAATACTTGTGGGCCTCACAAACATTTGTCTCTTTTTTTCATACGTGCTCTTTATTTATGACCTATGTGATTAAAAAACTAGTCTATTCATTCATTATTTCATTTCAGTAAATTAATGACGTACCTGCAGAGGGTTTTCTTCAGCGCCATTAAATAGAAAGATGATATTATTCTTGAACTTTCTGTTGCTTTGTGACAATCTAGCCAAGGTCTCGGCCATTACTGCACAGAACACTACATTATCTGACGCACCTGAAATTGAACAAAAAAATATATGAAAGAATATGGAATCAGTACAGATACTTTTTATAGTGGTTAATTTACTTAAAAATTATCAAAAAAGTTTCACTCTTATTATAGTATATTATTATATTATAGTTGAACTCACCTAAAGCATACGGCACAGAATCATAGTGGCAGTTGATAAGCACCGAGGTCCGCGTGGTGCCGTTGGATTCGAACCCGCTCTCGCCCACCAGTATGGCGATGATGTTGGAAGCGTTGTCGTACCTGTTTACTAGATTACCGAGACGGTAGTCGCCTGAAAAAAAATAGACCCTGAAATCTAATTACTAATGTATACATGAAGGAGTATTAGAGTCCTAATTTACAACACAGCGTGTTGTTAAAATTGCCCTCTTTGGCGCTTTTCTATGCATCATTTTGGGCTTATGGTAATTCTCTAAACGATTGTCTAATATTTAAAAAATCAAAAATATACCGTACAGCTAAACGCTTTAATAATTCACTATGAATATATGTATGTAGATGTTTTTGTTGACTCTTACTCGATACTTAACGCCATTTACATGGGGAGTTCTCGCGGCGAGAATCGTATGCGATTATCGCATGACATAACCGCTATAGATTATCGTGTTCTGACGAATGTTTACACGATGCAACTTTATATCCTTACGATAATCGAATCTTCGAGGCAAGAATCTCTCCTCGTGTAATTGAGGCTTTACATGGGCTGGTCGCAAATAAAACGTTATTTAATTTGCGTTATTATTTAATTTTTTAAGCTTCATTTATATTCACCAAACCTACGCCCGAATACTCAAACGCCACTTAAATATTAAGTTGCACTTAACTACCCACGAACTTTTAGTCAGTACATTTAAGCGGGACTTGACTACTTACGTGCCACTTAATATTTAAGTGGCGTTTGAGTATTCGTGCATGTGTTAAGAAAAATGGCAGCTGTGACAGAGCAACAATATTTTACGGCTTATGGATAAAATAAAGTCATAATACTTTCTTATTTTTACGAGAATGCTACACTTTAAAGATGAACGGCTATTTTACTGAATTAATTGCCGACTTTTTATATTTATTTATTTCATTATTCAACCGTAAAAAACTAAAAGAACAAGAAATAATTTCTTTAATCCTCCCTAATTTCACAGAATCTTAAAAATAATTGAAATACCTAATATTAACTACCTGAAGCAAACTGCCAGTCAGTTAGCACATTCTGCTTAGCAGTTTTGGCTATTCCATCGACCAGTGCCTTCATGTCAGCGGTCTTGGTGAGGTGGTACCGAGTGCCGCAGACACGAGGCTCCTCACCCATGATCTGGTGGAGGTACCTCCATGCTGACTCTTCACTGAACGTGTCTGAAGACTGGAAAATATTTGTTTAATACTTGATTGTACACCAAATCAAACTATACCTATACTAATATTATAAAGAGGAAATATTTTATTGTTTGTTTGCATTGAATAGGCTCTGAAACTATTGGACCGATTTGAAAAATTCTTTCACCTTTTGAATCCTACATTATCACTGTTGCACATAGACTATAATAGGTATACAGGGTATATCAAGACTGCGACCGAAAACGAAGCCGGGTGGTAGTTTTAGTGGTTACAGACACAATGCAAATAAAGATTTCGCAAAATAAGCGACAGATTTTTTTTTGCAATTTTTTGAAAATCATTGTTTTTGGGTAGTAAATACCTAGTTATTGCGAAAATAGTAGTTTAAACCCTATCGTACCATTGCGTCTTAAAAAATAAAAAGGTGTCCATTATTATTTTAGAAAAACTATGTATTTATCACCCAAATACGACGATAAGTAAAAAAATACCAAAAAAAAGTTGACGATTTTTTTTGCGAAATTTTTCATTGCATTGTGTCTGAAGTCACTAATACTACCACCTGGCTTCGTTTTCGGTCGCGGTCTTGATATACCCTGTATAAAGAAAGTATATGACAAAAGACACCACAGCAGAAAAAAGTACAATTGGCGGTCTTATCGCTCCTAACAGTTACATACATAGTCCCCACCCCACACTAAGATACAACTCTTTGTCATATATGAGAGACTTTTCGCTTACACAAACACCCAGACTAGAAATACTTGTCGCACAAACATTTGTCTAGGTGCGGGGATCGAACCCACGACCTCTTGTTTAAAGCCGGCGTCTAACTAACTGCGCCACAGGTATAATAAATGACTCAATAACCAATATAAAACTACCGATATTTAATTCTGCAGATTTAGTGAAATTAGGTACTTCTATCTATCTATCTATCTATATCAGCCCTTATACGTCCCACTGCAGGGCACGGGCCTACTCTACAATCGAGAGAATCGATTGAGAGTGGTTAGGCCATATAGTCCACCACGCTGGCCTAGTGCGGGTTGGCGGACTTACATACCGTAGAAATTCCGTGGTGCTTTACAGCTGGCTTCTCTGGCTGTAAATGTCTTTATGCGAGGTTATTTACCTCTTTAGTTCATTGTTTTGTCACCCGCTTTATTAGGGAGGGAAGTGGACAATCATTTATTTCCAACTCCTCCTATTAATTTAACTTTTTGATTGATTTCGTTGCGGGTTAAAGACAAGTTAGACATTCCCGGAGACGCGCTGAGCTTCAATGCTCAGTGTCATTAAAATGCGTGCCACTGTTGATCCTGGCTTACAGGAGTTGCAGTGGCGGGTGTGAGGGCGGGACAGTAAAATACCGTAGAAATTCTTTAAAATCTTTGAAATTAGGTACTTACATCTCTAGAAACATCGACCTCGTTGACGACAGTCGGCATGCCATCTTCCACCAGTTGTGTGAAGAAGGCCAACAGCAGGTACACTCCTAGCAACACCAGTAACAGAATACTCGGTACCTAAAATCAAATTGTATAATTTTCCTAATTTAACATTTCCCGAACTATAACAAATCTAGTGGCGGTACTTCCATACAAGCCCAAAAGCCCGGCATACCCTAAATAATATTTAAATACTTGATACTCAATACAAATTATAACATTCAATACAACAGTTATTAGAAAACATTAACATTTATAATTTTTGAATTAACGCGTCGCTTCAATGAAACGCCTGCGATGGAGCGTCTAAGCACCGCGTAATATTTATTCATTAAAACTAAATTTAATTTAAGAAGATAGAACATACAGCACATATATCGATCCTTTTCTCTCTCGTGTGCTCTTACGAGGCTTCCAGCAACGCGTGATCTGTAGCTCGCAGTTACGGGGAAATGATATTACTCGATCGATGCGAATGTATAGCTATAGATATTTTGTACCGCAATTTGTACTACACCAAATGCCGGGCTTCGTGATGTGAACATCGTGCGATTCATGGCTGTCATGATATTATTTCTTAAGTAAATTCATAACTAGTGGTGGTTAATTAATATTACACTACATTAAAAAAAAACAAAAAAAAATTAAAATAAGTATGCCAAAGGCTTCTAAGTCATGTACTTGCCATACACATTTTTTTTCGTGACGTTAAGCGATTGCACCCAGTATAATACTAGACTATTAAACCAGCAGTTTACAAACTGCAATTACAAATCATTTAGAAATTCCAAATAAAAACATGCTAAGTACATTTAAAAATATTTTCCAACAATCAACATGACAATGAACAGGACCCATACACAATATTTTAAATAAACCTCATTGGCCCTTTTGATGCATACTATTATTTTATATATCTCACAAAATCCACCATTCTAAAATGTATTCTTTACAAATAATGTTACAATAAAAAAATGTTCTGATCTGAATCTAAATAAGAATTAAATATCATTGTATCTGTCTATCTCGCTATGGCATATCGTCATGTCCACATAAATATGTATGTCTTTTTGCAGAGCTAAATCAAATAACTAATCATTTTATATTTCCAGTCGAAATAATTCACATATTTTCCTGTTTGAATCAATATTCAAACACAGGAAAATATGTGAATTCATCGATGCAATCATCGCAGGACCGACAAGGTTATTTAAACGTAGCAAACACAGACACAAAAGCATTACTTGTAAAGTAAATACGAAAATAATAACTACATAACACTCAAGATTACTTCAAGTAGTTAGTAAAATATTATTACGCTAATATTATTTCATTTCAGTATGAAAGTAATAGATGACATATGTTTTCGGACATAGATAAATGAATGCCTTGTAAAGGAAAATAAAAATTATACAGGGTATCTCAAGACCGCGACCGAAAACGAAGCCAGGTGGTATTATTAGTGACTTCAAACACAACGCAAGTAAAAATGTTGAAAAAAAAAATAGTCTAATTTTTTTTCGATTTTTTTTCTGATCGTCGTATTTGGGGGATAAATACATAATTATACTAAAATTATAATGTACACCTGTTTATTTTTATAGACGCAATGGTACGCAAAGGTTAAAATTACATTTTTCGCATAAACTAGGTATTTACCACCCAAACACGATGATTTTTAAAAAATTCTAAAAAAAATCTCTCATTCATTTGGCGAATTTTTTATTTGCATCGTGTTTGTAACCACTAAAACTACCACCTGGCTTCGTTTTCGGTCGCAGTCTTGATATACCCTGTATAAGTAAGAAACCGTAAATAGTCAGCCGTAATGTGCATAGAAAAGAGAGTCATATTATAATGGTTATTGCATACAAATAATGGTCTACATTTCTTTTTATTATCGTACCAAATTGCAATTTAAGCACATTTGGTAAACGATTTTAGTACCTAGTCGTGTGCAATTCGTCAGCCTATCAGGTAAATTATTAATATTTTATTACAAATTGAAGCCAACACGTCCCTTTTTACAATTCATACACACTAGTGGATATTGTATCGATAGCATTTTAAATATACATAGGGTACGATCGCAAACAAATATTTTATGGGACCAGGGTCATATTAATCTTAATTAAGTTTATGCAAAATTTGAAACAATTAACTAATGAAGCCGTTATACCGAATTATCATATTTAATTTATTCAAGTGTTCAATATTTTTAAATTGATTTTAAGAAGATCTTCAATTTATTGGTCTTCACTTAATTTAATAATACCGATCATTGCATCTCTTATATCTGAGTTATTTAATGTGACTCATTGCATGGACTCGCGCCGCAATCTGTAGATAATACAATCAATATGATAACGTAGATAAATACTACAAGGGAATTGTGTTCCACGTTATGTCAACATATACCTTTCTATAACGCCACTTACACGAGAGAGAAATACTCAGGGTCATTATTTAATCAACTGGACCCAATACAAGCCCACTGAGTACTATTCGCTGGATATACTCAGAATTGGGTCGCGTCGCGTAGTTTCCAGTGGTAATGGAAGCCCACTGAGTTTGTTTCGCCGGGTCTTCTCAGCCAGGGCCGCAATAGATCCGGTGGTAACATTAAACCGCTACGCACCGCTTTAATAATACTTATGGTCCACTTAGACATCGATTAACGTAAATAATGTATTTCCTTAGGAAAAAAAACATAAAATACTAATAAAAAATATAATACTTAATATAATAACATTAATATATTACAACGAATATCTTGTAAATAGAAAATAAGTACTATGTGTATTGACTTGTCATAAGAGCTATTTAATTGCCTACGTGACCAATAAACGAATTTCATTTCAGAGTTTCTCGCGGCGAGAATCGTATGCGATTATCGCATGACATAACCGCCATAGATTATCGTGTTCTGACAAATGTTTACACGATGCAACTTTTATATCCTCACAATAATCGTATCTTCGAGGCGAGAAAATCTCCCCGTGTAAATAGGGCTTAAGTTAATTTTTATAATTTAACCATACAACAAAAAAATAAATAAATTCTCAATGTAATTATTTTAAATTATTCTACACGTACAACTGTATGAACTGCTCGTTTTCCTCAATAATATCAAATTAACAATTGTCAAAGTAAATAACCAATTCCTTTTTCTAAACACACAAAGTAAAACTAAGAAAGTGATCGCGAATTGCGTAGGTAATTATGATTATTTATTTATTTATATCCTTTATTGTACACTATATTTAAGCTTAACAAATAAAACATATGATAATTGACTTTTACAAAACAAAAGCATATTTTTTAGCCCAAATTCTGCTCCACAGCAAGACTAAGGTTTCTCATTCTCCTTTTACTTGTAATATAATACGATTCTAAAACAAAACAACACACTAAAATAAAATAAAAATTTAATTCCTCTAATTCTGACAAAATTCTGACAAAATCAATCCATACAAACCCATTTTTTTACCCTTATAAATCATCCCTTACACATGCTGAAACAACAACCACATAATGAACATACCCCAATAACATATAAAGCATTAAAACTATAATAATTTTCCCAAATTTGAAAAAAAAGGCAAATTTGCAAACGTCACGTTTCCCCTAATCAATTAAAAACTTACAGATTTGACGGGTTCGTACAAATGCTTTCCCTTTCTAGTTAACTCGTATATCACCTAAAAAGTAAATAAACACATAAATAACGATAGTTTTATATACATACATACATACATAAACTCACGCCTTTTTCCCAGAAGGGGTAGGCCGAGGTGCAACCAGGACACCCACGTTTCACCTTGTATTTTCAGTCTCACGATGTGATGGGGGCGAGCATATCGCCACATCGGGCACTAATTCCGGGCTGATACTGAATAGGAAAATCCAATATCACTTTGCCCGACCCGGGATTCGAACCCGAGACCTCAGCTTTGCAATCATCCCGTAGTACAACTGCGCCACCGAGGCAGTTTACGTTTTATATTAATGGAGAAAATGTCACTCATATTCTTCAAAACGAGCATTCTGTATTGTAGTCGCACAAATTAATATCCAATTCTTTGATGGAGAAAACATCGCTCATGCCGAAATATATTCTTCATAAGTCTTTACCGGGTATATCAAGACTGCGATAGAAAACGAAGCCAGGTGGTAGTTTTACTGGTTACAGACACAATTCATCTGAAAATTTCCCAAAAAAGTGACAGATTTTTTTAAATATTATCGTGTTTGGGTGGTAAATGACTAGTTTTTGCGAAAATAGTAATATAAAACCTTACCTACCATTGCGTCTTTCAAAATTATAAGGTGTACATTACTATTTTAGCAAAACTTTGTATTTATCACCCAAATACGAGGATGAGTATAAAAATACAAAACAATTTTTTGGACATTTGTAGTTGCATTCTGTCTGAAGTCACTAATACTACCAGCTGGCTTCGTTTTTGGTCGCAGTCTCGATATACCCTCTATAATCTATAAAATAAACTATGTATGTAGGAATTAGTAAAACTGTAATCTGTTCTTTACAACTAAGTTCATATCTATAGGTTCCATGCATATGTTATTTATTCTAATACCGTAATTAGATTGTATTATCTAATACCAAATTTTACTAAAGATGAATAATAAATACATCAATCACGATCCAACAGTCACATACATAGTCCTGACCCCACACTAAGATTGAGTCTTGTGTCGTGGGTATCAGAAACCACAAGAGACACTTTTCGGTCTCACAAGACACACACACTCAGACCCGAAACAAATACTTGTGGATCACACAAATATTTGCGGTGCGGGGATCGAACCCGCGTCCTCTCGTTTCATATCCTGTATTTATCCAACTGCTCCACGGAGGCTGTCGAAAGATAAATAAATACTTATAATTCTTAAAAGGAGCTTTAATAAACATTCCTTTTTCATAAAAGTAATCAATTTTCCCCTAATTACTCATAGTATTACTCAGAAATACGAAGTAATGTGTGTGATAAGATTATAATATTACTACAGACACGTAACAAATACAAATATTGATTATAATGATTGAAAGCAGAAATGATGACGTCACATTCGAAAAAAGAACATGCAAATCATCCATAACATATTTATGGAGAAATTGTTAACAATAATAATGAAAACATTTTGTTTTTTTATGAATAAGCGATAAATATAGAGTAGATGCAAATATGATCAGCCCATGATTTAACAATATAATATTTATAAAAAAAAATTGCAAGCATTAGTGAAAAAACATTAACAGCCTTATTCATAGACAGTTTTAAAATCTATTTTTGTTTCCTTTCGAACGACTTTTGAATTCAGTTTTCGAACGAATTTTGAACGACTTTTGAATTTAGTTTGAGCGAAGAAGACAAAACATTCGATAACTAAAACGGGTTTTAAACTGTCTATGAATGAGTCCAAATATGTTATTATAATGTACACTGAACATGCCTAATCTAAGCTCGTTACAGATAAGCTTAGACTTAGATTATCCTCATTAGACATGATTTTTACTTATCATTTTGCGAAAAAGAATATATGTCTGATTGGACATTGCAATGTAGTTAATACTTTTTTCTAATTTTTATCTGTTGGTACTTGGTCTATTTCGCCAAACAGCAGTGTAAATACTCTGTTGTGTTCCGGTTTGAGTGATATTGTAGCAAGAGTAACTACTGAACATAATAAGACTAAACATCTTATGTCTCAGGATGTGCGCAGTGGAATGCCAAGCATTGCTTTGTAATTCATGGTGTTATATGGCTTTGCTACTGTCCATGAATGGTCGTATAGCTTATCATCAGGCGGATGGAATGACCGTCTCGCCGTTTAATGCAAAAAAAAGTATTTAATAAATGAATACACCTAACAGTCACATACATAGTCCTGACCCTTCACTAAGATCGAGTCTCGTGTCGTGTATCAGAAAGTGCGAGACTTTTCGGTCTCAATATAATACATTAACATTACCGTTCAAAATATTTCAATACTAATAAAACCACAAATTAAATCTAGGTAATAACAGATTAAAATTCGTAAATTTATAACGGCACTATACTGATATTATCAATCATTATTTCACTGCTTGGAATTAATTTTTCAATAAGTAACACGAAACAAAAATAAAATAAAAAAAAATCACCATTTTTACGTAGCACATGTGCTTATTTCACGATTTATAAACGTACTACAGTTTTATTCGAATATCTAATTTAATAGATTAAGATTGATAATTATAAGCTGACTATTTTTAATTTATTTGCAGTCAGTTCAGGTCAATACCTTATTGTAATGTTTTTAAAACGTTTTTTACTAGAACAACCTTCTCCAGATATTACCATGACAGGTTTATTTTCAGTGAGTCAGTAAATTTCATATTTTTCTAGATAAGCAAAACTCATGTCCTAAGAAGCCAACTGAACAAAAATGTGTTAGCAAAATAATTAATACCAATTCGATTGACTATTACTGTAAAATAAATCTAAATTAATTAATTCCTTATTGTTATAAAAATAGTTATTAAGAAATATAATTAATTAATGTCAAATCAAATTAGTATTAAATGTCGTTTGAGAAACAAAAGTTAGTTTTATTATTATTATTTTCTAATTGCAACAAGTATGTAATGGTTTAATAAAAAATAACAAACTAATACAAAAAATATTTACTTTAACTAGCTATACAATTATTTTTTAATGCTTTTTATACAGGGTATATCAAGACCGCGGCCAAAAACGAAGCCAGGTGGTAGTATTGGTGACTTCAGACACAATGGAAGTAAAAACTTTTTTTTGTAATTTTTTACTTATCGTCGTATTTGGGTGATACATACATAATTTTCCTAAAATAATGATGTACACCTCTTTATTTTTAAACACGCAATGGTACGTAAGGGTTTTAATTCGTATATTTGCAAAAACTAGGTATTTACCACCCAAACATGATGATTTTTAAAAAAATCTACAAAATCATCAGACACTGTTTTGGCGAAATTTTTATTTGCATTGGGTCTGTAACCACTAGAACTACCACCTGGCTTCGTTTTCGGTCGCAGTCTTGATATACCCGGTATGTGCTTCTATTATAAAAAAATGACGATGCATTGTGTTTTTAAAACGACGCCGTAATACTTCTCCCCCTCCCTCCCTCTTCAGCCACAGGAAGTCCACGGCTGAACATAGGCCTCCCATGGATGTCCACATCGACCTGTTGGAAGCGAAGCATCCAGCGACTTCTTGCAACCGTCACCAGGTCGTCCGTCCACCTTGTAGGCGATACTTCTATAGATAATTGAAAATTGTTTTTGTTTCTCAAACAACTTGTCTCAAAGCGTGATTAGTGATATTTAAATGGTTTATTAACCCGCTGCCAGGGCTTTTCGTCGCGGTCGTCGAGGTTCTCGTCAGTAGGAACTCCTGTGTACGACCGCATCACATCCTGAAAACAGACACTACACGTCAATACATTATCATCATCAGCCCGTTGCAGTCCGCTGCTGGACATAGGCCTCTCCCAAGGTACGCCACAGAGAACAGTCTGCTGCTTTACGCATCCAGTGTCTGCCAATCAATACACATAAAAAAATACAAAAATATAGTTATAGACATTATAAAATAAGATAAAACATACACACACAAACTCGCACCCTATTCCCAGAAGGGGTAGGCAGAGGTGATACCAGTACACCCACGTTCACAATTAATGATTCCAAACACAAAATGTTAATTTGGATTTGTGATTGGTAATTTTATTTTCAGTGTTGAATTTCATGTCGAGTGCTGTGAGGAATTGTTTCATCTTATCCCTTCCCATCCCTTTGTTACAGTGATTGACAAACCCAGTATGTAAATATGTTCCAGTATAATCCAACATATAATAAACTGAAATAAAACTATTTTTACGGATTTTATCGCGATTTGGTTTAATTTTTACATTTTTTCCTGACGTTTCGATTGCTTTTCAGCTTTCGTGGTCACGGGGCGGACTGAGGTATTAGTCATCCGCTCTGTGACTGTCAGAATTAAACTACCTACCCTTAATTATCAATTATTACATGAAAAACTTAATTTAAAAAAGTTAACTAGTTATTGCGATCCGATCCGATCTACGCAGTACCAGCAAACCATTATAATATGTATAATAAACTGATACAACACTTGATAATTTCCAGGAATGTGAGCTTTTTACATGCATAAATTGACGCCATTTTCCCAGAAGGGGTAGGTGCAAGACACCCACATTTCGCCTCGTATGTCCCGTCCCACGATGTGATAGGGGGTGAGCCTATCGCCATACCGGGCACAAATTTCTGACTCTGGGCTGAGAATGAATAGAAAAATCCAATATCACTTTGCACGACCCGGGATTCGAACCTGAGACCTCAGCTTTATATTCAAACCGTAGTACAACTACGCCACCGAGGCAGTCAGTGTGAGTTTTTTTCGTAAATGCTCTTTAATCCAGCTAATATAAATGATAAATAGCATACAGTTTGCTGTACATATTAAAAAGATTGATTACATTTTATCATCAACACGGGTTTACACGTATGCACGAGCACGAATGGTGCTATTTGCGAGCATCTTAGAAATAAGTGTAGTGTGAATAGATAATACAAGTACGAGTATGATCAATAAATATTAGTGCTGTAAGTAAACCTCGACAGTTCGACACACTGCATTTATAGACGTCGAAACGAGTGGACGAGTCCCAGACACCCAACTAAAACAGTGTTTTATTTTAAAAACCTCCGTGGCGCGTTGTTGAACGCTGGCTGAATAACAAGAGGACGCAGGTTCGATTCCGCACCGCGATAAATGTTTGTGTGATACACAAATATTTCCTTCGGTTCTGAGTGTTTATGTAAAAGAAAAATCTCTTGCAGTTTCTGGTACCCGTGTTACATGACTTTAGTGTGGGGTCAGGACTACTTATGTATGTGACTGCTGGGTGTATATTTATTTATTGCAAAACCACACCCCAACCATCTGACCATTCCATATAGTATGGTGTATGAACATTCGACACCTCTAAAAATGTTTGCGAATGGGTAGCGAGTAATTCCGGTGCGAGTTGTCTATTTGCGAATTGCTTGCGATTTGTTTTCCCGCGCGTTTTAAAAACATATGCGTTCGTGTAAAGTGGGACATTTCCGCATCCATTCGAGACGTATAGTGTGCACGATTCATGCGTACATGTGCACCCGCCTTTATATTTATAATCTTAATAGATCCAAGAGATTAGTACTCGTGTTCTAGATAACAATATAATATCTATTATCACAAATGGTTTTAATTCGCTTAATGATTGATTACAATGTGATCCTTTATTTAAAATTTCCAATACGTGTGAATGACCTGTACATATTGCAAGTAATTAAAAGAAATAAGATCTATACATAATTATAGCTCTAAGTAAAATGGTTAAGATAAGTGCCTTATAGCCGGCATATATCTGCTAACTGGGCTACTTTATCATGTCCTCAACATTGGTCCTCAACTGCCTCGGTGGTGTAGTTGGATTACGGTACGGTTACAAAGCTGAGGTCTCGGGTTCGAGTCCCGGGTCGGGCAAAGTGATATTGGATTTTTCTATTCATTATCAGCCCGGAGTCAGGAATTTGTGCCCGATATGGCGATAGGCTCGCCCCCTATCACATCATGGGACGGAACATACAAGGCGAAATGTGGGTGTCCTGGTGGCGCCTCTGCCTACCCCTTCGGGGATAACGGCGTGAGTTTATGTATGTATGTATGCTCAACATTGGAACATTTATATCCTGATAAAAAAGATTATAATTAAACTGCATTTATTGCTTACTTACATCGCTTATAAAATAATAAATCCATTGATATCAATTATCTATACCTATATCTATATACTATATAATAATACTACGTGAAGGATTTTTTTACGCATTTTGAGAAGACGGAGGAGCTTGAAACTTGGCACAGTTGAAGATCATATGGAGATGAAGTGCAGAAAGCTAATATATAATTAAAATATGTGCTGAAACTTCATTAAATTCAATTAATTAAACTACAACGGTGAAGGAAAACATCGTGAGGAAACCTGCTGGCGAATTGTAGGAAATTCTATGGTATGTAAAGTCCGCCAACCCGCACTAGACTAGCGTGGTGGACTATATGGCCTAACCTCTCTCAATCGTACTGTCGATTGTAGAGGAGGCCCGTGCCCTGCTGGGGGACGCATATGGGCTGATACAGATCAAATAATTGCATGCCGGTGGGTAGGCAAAACTTGTGAGTGCTACATCACCCGTGCAAGTTCGCGTTTCGGGTTCAGCCCGTGTAATGTGTACCTATATTAGATTTCAACTCCACCAACATGATGAGATCATAATTATAAACTGCTGCACAGTCTTATTTGCAGCAATACAACTTACTATAAGGCGCATTGTTTTCACTTTCATTTCATAACAAAATGAGTTTATATTTAAACAATATTTACACAAATAATAATAAATAAAAACACCCAATAGTCACATACATAGTCCTGACCCCACATAAAGATCAATTAAGTCTTGTGTCATGGGTATCAGAAACTACGCGACTTTTCGGTCTCACAAACACCCAGACCCGAGACAAATACTTGTGGGCCTCACAAATATTTGTCTCGGTGCGGCGATCGAACCCGCGGCCTCTCGTTTCACAGCCGGTGTCTAACCAACTGCGCCACGGAGGCTGTTAACTGCGTCATATGATATCTGTCTCGTTCCCACAAAAGCACACGGACTAACTTTAAGTAAAGAGTAAGCCTCTATATTCCTTATAGAAGTCAATGATCTTATAACTTTAGATGCCGTAGATCTGACAAAGGAAAAGATACTTATATAAGTGCTCAGAATGTCGCCGACCACTGCAGGACCTAGGACTACCCAAGTAAGCGCCATTCATCCGCTACCCACCGCTCTTTTCAAGTCGTCGGTACATCGTGCTGCAGGACGTCCTACACTACGTTTACCTAAGCGGGGTCTCCTCTCCAATACATGCCTGCTCCACCGACCATCTGTCCGGCAGTAGACGTGGTCCGCCCACTTCCACTTTAACGTGCTAATTCTACGAGCAATATCTGTGACTTCAGTCCTCTGGCGGATAACTTCATTTAGTATTCTATTCACCAGAGAAACTCCAAACATCGCTCGCTCCATAGCACGCTGAGTGACTTTGAACTTGTGGACCAGGCCGCTAGTGAGTGTCCACGTTTCGCCTCCATAGGTCATTACGGGTAGGACGCACTAGTTGAAGACTCTAGTCTTAAGACACTAAGGGAACGACGACTTGAAAAGATATCACAGCTTCCCAAATGCTGCCCAGCCCAACCGAATTATTTTATCCAGCCCTTTGTCGAAGTTGTGTTTGCCCAGTTGTATAGTATGGCCCAGATAGATGTAGCGTTGCCAGGTCGCCAAACCTAATAGCCGGACAGACCAGCCAGTTTGGCCGGACATTTGGTTAAAAAAGGCGGACACCCTATATTATTGAGGATTTTGTCTTAGTATTAATAGGTACGACAATTTTTTTTTATGTAAAATCAAGTCTTTTTGATTATTATCATAAATCTCGGCGCGGCGGCAGTGCTCGCTTGTTTGCGAAATGTAAAAAGCCTAACAAAAGCCGGACAAGACGGACACCGTTTATTTTAGCCGGACATGCAATCAAAAAGCCTAACTATGTCCGGCTTTATCCGGACGCCTGGCAACGCTAGATAGATGTATTCTTGCGTTGTGCAAGAATCCAATCAAAGGTATCCAACTCGTAAAAGGTGAAAGAAATAACTTAGTTTGCGTAGTATAGTGATAACAGAGCAACATGATAGAGAGAATGTCACACATATCATTGCAATAAAACATTTAATTTACGATCGTAATTCATTGCAAAGTAATATACTAGATAGCGTGTTTTTCTTTGCGAATCAGGAGTTTACAAACAACTGTCTGAATTAAGCAAACTGATATTTAGTTTTGTATGGTCGCTGGGTACTGACTGCTTCTAACAGGTGTGAACATACATACATACATAAACTCACGCCTTTTTCCCAGAATGGGTAGGCAGAGGTGCCATACGAATTCTCATATAAATCTAAAACTTTAATGTTTGTATCGATTATATTGACATTTATGTCGAAATGTGTTTGTTTCTATGTGTTGCAGATTTAAGTCAACTTAGAAAATAAACTCCACAATTCTTTTAATTCTTTGTTTGAAACACTTGACGCTGGTAGAATTGCGGGGTGGTAATAACGCAAAGGCCATACAAATATGAACTGAACTCTAAAAGTAATGATCCAATTCATTTTATTCTTTTTTAGCAACGAAATGCGTTAATTAGATGGGTTTTTCTATACTTTTAATTGCGATAGGTAACCTTGGGTGTAAGTAATAAGAATTTTATCAAGCGCCGGAAGAAGTTAAGTGGTAGCTAATGATATCGACAAAAGTTTACCGTAAACCGACAAGAATGGCGTATTCGTTGCAATTTTTTAGGTATATCTATCTTTTTAAGTTAAGCTTACGTTATATTTCTATGAAGTTGAGATCATAGGCAGCCTCCGTGGCGCAGTTGGTTTGACGCCGACTGTAAAACAAAAGGCCGCGGGTTCGATCCCCACACCAAGACAAATATTTGTGTCGTCCACAAAAATTTGTTTCAGGTCTGGGTGTTTGTGAGACCGAAAAGTCTCTCGTAGTTTTTGATACCCACAAGACGAGACTTAATTGATCTTAATGTGGGATAAGGACTATGTATGTGACTGTATTTATTTATTTATGTATGTGTGACTGTAAGACATATTATGTGTAACAAAAATGTACACCAAACATTACAAGTAATTTGCAAGAAGAGTTAATTATAGAATGCATAAAAGTTTAATATAATATGAATATATTATTTTGAAATATGAGATAATTTATTCAGATTTTCACAATAGATTGTGTTGTGGGAATATAACTTTACACATTATAAATCAAGGCATTTGTGGATGGCATGAGGCATGAGGGAATTGTTAAAACATACAAAGCTATAGATCATTTGATATGTAACTAAGTAATAAAATAATGTTAAAGGAGCTGCTGCTGAGCTTATCATTTTTCATTAATACTTTTGTTTTTTTAATAGCTTTTATCTTGGATATTTTTCCACAATTCAAACCAATTAATTCTTCACAATATGTAGAAAATACGTTATAGGCTTGCCCCCTATCACATCATGGGACGGAACATACAAGGCGAAATGTGGGTGTCCTGCACCAATGCACTGTTGGAAAAAAGTGTGAGTTTATGTATGTATAAATGATAAACTAAATAGTTAAACCTTACCTCACCGACATCTATTATAAATATAGTTTAGCATTTCAATGATGTAAGCTTAAATATAACAATAGGCCCACTTTCCATCACATCCCGGGGTGGTAACAAGCTCAGTGAACTAGAGGCAATCTATCTACCCTTTCAGGAACAGAGGTGTGAACTTAAAAATACTAGATCATTGTCATCTTTGTTATTGTCATAAAGTTGGACTTTGTATAATTATTGTGTGTTAAATATGTCAGAAGCATAATATATTGATAGATAAGTGAAATGCAATAAAACTTTTATTATGCATATTGTCCACAATAAATGTTTTATGATGTTGTCAATTAAAGTGTTTCTGCTAGTAATTTCTATGAAACTAAATATAAAATGGAATTTGATTTGTCATTGGCAATAACTATGAAAAATAAAAAATATATATTTTATCTAAATTATACACAGTATATGTTGTAAATCAAAGTATGTATTTTTCAAAATGAAATGTAAAATCGTTAGACAGTTTTTGGATATTTATAAGATTTGATCTGATAGATAAAACAAATTAGCTTTATATAAGTTGTTTCTTTGGAGTATCATACATTTAAGACATTTATTGTTTCATAAGAATATCGAAAGAAATTAACGCTACTTAACTTATACAGCTGTAGAAGGCAATCGTTAATTAATAAATTAGCTAGGCTTTTGCAGCTTAATAATCAATTAATCAACTTGGAAGATTATTAATTACAAGACAGCCAAGCCGCAGCTTAAAGTATTACTTATTTTGTGACAACTGCCATGAAATTTACTCATATTACTACAAAATCCACGTAATAGTTAACTAATAAAGATAATGTGATGTTACGTTATCTAAACAAGTGAGTAAATACACTAGTATATACAACAACGAAAATAAAATAAATTTACCTAGCACTTAGAAAAATAAAACCTCATTTTTAGCTACTAACCAGCTCCACTCCTTTTTTCCTCCTGAATTTATTACTTTCACTAACATTTCCACTCATATTTACTTTTAAAAACACTTGTAACACGAAAATCGCGAGATATCAAAGTACAGAAACCGCATTAATTTCACAAACCGAAGTGTTATTTAGTACTGTACTCTTTGGTGTTATTTGATAACAAGTTTGACGTTTTCGGAGTAAACTTTTCTTGATTTGACAGATTTATCATTTAAAGTATAGTTTTTAATTTATGCTGAGACAAAGGAACTATAAAAGAAGCCTTGTAATACAAATTAGGATGTTTTTTTTTATTTATGATAAGATATTCATTATATTTCCAAAATTTCAATACAGAATGTTTTCAAGTAATAGTCAATTAATAAATATATTTAAACTATTACGAAGTTGAGATTTGAATACAACACAAGCTTAGTTTGAAATAGTATCAAAACATAATTCTAGGTGGCGCTTATCAACAGAGAATAGCAAATTGGAATAAATTAGCCGTACAAACTGAACAATGTATAGAATATGAAAAAATTGCCTGTCTAGACTTTCTGAAAGTTTAATTTTAAAGAAATAACGGGGTCATTAATTTTTAAAATATTAGAATAGCACCTGGCTGATCCATAAAGATTCAAACAAAACCTCTGCTTTAAATACGTATTTTTGATACTTAAATAAGCGCGAATAAATTGGATTTGAAATTGATTTCACCATAGGATAGGAAATAGGAATTTATAGGCAACAATAAAAACATCATGAACATTTTAAGTATTCAATATTATAATTATTATTATGCTCACAATGCTAAGTACAGTGTATTTTACCTACATAATAAATTAACATCTGGTAATCTCTATCAAGTTAGCATATTTTGAATTATACATCAGTTTACAACGCTTTATGTATGGGATCATTTTTTAAGTTTATCAATATTTTTCTGTTTAAATTATAATATCCGTTTGTAGCGCCATCTATTGGGCACTTTGCTAATCAATCCGGGAGACAAAGGCATAGGAACATCTTTATTTCTCATCTATGAATTATACCAAATAATATTATGTGTGGTTTATTTCCAAAATGTTTAGGACTACAAAATGCTTTCTTATTGGATTATAGTTTAATAAATTCCCATTCATAAAATGTTTTCAATTTTTACACAGATTTTTATCTAATAAGTGTTGTTTAAAGAAATCTTACGATACTAAGCAATGACGATTATTTACATTTAAAATACCCCAAAAACTTACAAAATGACTGGTTTTTATTCTACACAAAATTCGCTGAAGGCATTCTTACATGTTAGATAGACCGTTGAGTCAATTATTTTGTCTAGGTACCGCCGACACAAATGTTAATCTAATTTTATGAAAGTTATTCACTAGCTTATTTTTCTTTTTCCTAATTTAACTGATAACATTTGAGATGAAAGTATACACATGTTTTGTTTAAAATATATCAATTATAGAACTAATACAGGTGAAATTCCATTATTACTTACATTATGATCTCATAAAGACATTATATTATCTTCATGAAAACGCGTTCCTTGAAAAGGTTTTAAAATCCTTTCTTATGAGAAAATAAATATTTATCCCACACACCTTACAAATAATTAATTCATCGGTCTATCTACAACTATTCATAATTCGCTAAAATTAGGTACAATAAATTGATATTTTTACAGTCATATTTACATAGTATTATATACATATACGTCGCTAACAGTAAACAGATCTCCATACATTTTTTTAACTGTGTCTGTGCTGGCATATTTGCGTTATCAATTTACTTATGAATTTTTAAATATTTTTTTTATTTGCTAAACCTTAATACTAATCCAAGATATATTATTTTAAACAACAATATTTCTTCAAGGTTCTGTAGTAAGAGGAATTACAAGAAGTGAATAAATCATAATAATATACATATATTTGTCTATTTGTGTAATAAAAGCCAGCATAGAAATAGTTAAATGTTTAATTAAATCTAACAAACTAATGGTAAACATCACAATAACTATACATAATATGTCAAAATTATATTTGAATAAACTTTCACGACCCAGTTAGTTAGAGTAAAGTGGTCGTATAACACAATTTACAACAATCTTCTCCCAATTACAGCGATTAATTTAGGCTACAATAATATTTATTATTTATTCACTTATAATCAAATTAAGTACTTGTGCGCTTTTGTGTAATGATGGAAATGCATTGTAATAATGATCAACATTTCTGGACTAATACTCAGATGGAAGATTATAATGACACGAATTTTTATTTCAATTATATGTATAAGTGTGGATCATGTACCTAGAAAACAACAGAAATCTTTAAAATATCACAAACAATTTGCTACCGAACATAGATTTAACAATCCAAAAAGTAACAGCGACAAAACTTTACTTTATTAGTAATTTTACATTTCCTATTCACAAAATTTTAATCCATCGATCAACAGCAATTTACATTATAACAGAGATCTGACGTCATAAGTTGTATTTGTCATGATAATGTAGAAGTAATCACTCATACCAAGCCGGTCCTCGGTATGCATCAATTATAGACATTTTTATCTATTCACCATTTCTCAATTCGACTGTGGTTTCGACGCGTTCGGGCTCAGTAGCGCCCTCTATAAGTTTGTGTTGTAAGAGAGTTGATTACTGCGTCCGATAGAGGGCGTTATGTGAGGCGACACTAGGGCGAAGGCGGGAGGCTGTCATCGCTCTCCAGGTAGGTGACGTAATTGTCCTCCCCTCCGTGAGGGGGCCGTGGAGGAGGGAGGGAGGGTACGTCATAGCCGTGCATCTGAAAAAAAAGATGTATATTGTATCAGTTTTTCTTTAGTTACTTATATTGAAAGAGTAATTAGAAAATTTCAGAGGATATGACAGTTAAAAAAATGGCTTAAAGCGAAAAGTTCATGCTATGAACCATGAGGTTGTAGGTTCGATTTTCATTATAGTCATTTTGGAGAAGTTTTTGATTTAATAATCGATTAATTTTTGGAGGGAGTCTTGACGTAAAGCAATCTAGTCGGTCGTAAAGTTCCATAACCATTTTTACCCTGCCCTATGCCCTATGCCCCTAAAATAACACAACTATACGAAGAAAATCTTTACCTGGCTAACCAACTGCTGAAACGCAGCGCTATGATGCGGAGCCCTGTCCAGATCAGCGTGAAGGGCGAAGTCCGACAGCGCCTTCCACGGCGGCTGGTACGCCGTGACCTCGAGCGCGAGCGACCCCGCGGGCTCGTGGCGCACCGGCGACCCCGCCACTAGAGGCACCCCCATCGACATGTACCCCAGCCGACGACCTTCCTGTGGAGACATGAGGTTAGATGCGGTCGGGTGGGGGGTTATTTTGAGCCCGTCCATTCCTTTTGCTAAGATTTTAAGTACTGTACTGAAATTAATAACTTTACGTCTGTCTATAATATAGATTGGCTGAGGTTTGAGTAGTCGCTAGTGCGACACAGTCTGGCAAACTTATTCCATGTTATGTGATATATGGCGGGTCAAAATCCACGCTGGTCCCAAATTTGTTTTCAAATCGAGGACTCGAGTTGAACATAATATCTAATTACTCCGGCTTCAGATCTGCTACTGCAACTCCTATAAGCCAGGATCTACAGCAACACCGTCGAAAGAATAGGATGGATATGGATAAACCTATGTTACTATGGGATTAGATAGTAGGTATCCCATATTTATATGCATCATTGATGGTTCTATACGTATATTTACTTATTAAGTGTCATAGCAATAGGAATCGACGGGTGTATAACAGATGGTACCACATACATCAAAGTTCATCACCTTTTCCTGCTGCATCTGCATCTTCAGCTGTATGGTTTTCTTCTTGTCCTTGCACCGTTTGTTCTGGAACCAGACTCTGATGACCCTCGGGCTCAAGCCAGTCATCTCTACCAGCTGCTCCTTCATCAGCGCGTCTGGGCGAGGATTGGCGGCGTAGCAGGTTCTAGAAGGAATATTTTGATATGAACTTATTTATAGTCATTGCTGAAGCGTTTAGGAAAATGCAGATTGATGAATATGGATGAAGGGAAAGTGATATGCCCGGATCGAAGAGAGAAGAGAGCTGTTGACCTTATCCATCAGCCACAGAAAGTCCACTGCTGAACATAGGCCTCCCCCAATGATTTCCAGTCACCTGTTGGAGGCAGGTATTCAGTAACAATCGCGTTAAAACAAGAAACCATAATAAATATTATAATATCTATTAGGTACCACGTGTATGAACATTTAAATAATTCTATATTATTTGAAAGCTTTCGCGGTATTAGATTGTAGTCAGATGCGTAATGGAAAGTCGCGGGGTCGATCTTCGCACAACGACAAATATTTGCATATTCGACAAACGTTTTTTCACCAAACATAAATGTCGAGGCACAAGTCATGTATTTTACTGTGGGGTCAGAACAATGCATGTGTCTATTGCTTGTATTTATTTAATGTATAGTTTGTATGCATCAATACCAATGTTATACTAGATAAGACATTCAGTACAAAAAATGTGTCCCACCTACTTGCGGTGCATGCACCACACATGAATCAGTTTGCTTCGTGACAGTGACAGTGCAATACGCCTTATCGCCTACGTTTAAAAGTAATAAAATATGAATGTTTCGCCGTCAAACCGAAAGCAAATCGTCTGAAGTTACAATATTTTAATAAAATACCAGGTAAGTGATATAATATTGCAGTGTGCTTTTAAAATACGGGGGCACTTTATTTCTTTGACGTGTCTCGTCTATCGGTAGAATATAAGTCAATGTTTGTATGTCTTACCTGAGTGTATGCAGTTGCTTTTCATTAAGAACAGTGCGTACTCTGGTAGGTTTCCCGTCTGCCGCGGCTGTGGTGCGAGCCCTACCACTCTTGTGGGACCCGGATTCACTTCCAGAATCTGGAATATACGTATAATTAATACCCGACTCATATAACATTGTCTGGGTGCGGGACCGAAAAGTCAATCTGCGACAAAAGACTTGCATCTAAGTGAGGGGTCAGGATAATGTATGTGAATGTAGGATGTCTTTATGTACTTATATTTCTATGCTTAATTTACTTATTTCAAGTTTATTAAATCTAACTTGACTTTATTAAAAGTAGAGTCAAGCTATAAGCCTACAAAAGGCTAATAGCTTTCTGTCGCATTTCGTTTCCGTTTGATTTTCAAGACACCAATAAAAGAAATATTTCGATATCTATATTTCCGTGGAGCCAATATTCCAGTACCTATTTCGTCATTAGAGAACCAATTACTTTAAATCCTCTTTCCTTAAACTATTTAAAAATATAATGTGTATTTTCACAGTCAAAGTTTCATCTGTATAGCATATTTTTAAACAGGCACGGCAAAATGACCGCACCTGACTTTAGGTGTGAGATCCAAGTAGAGAATCGACCGGGTGAAATGATGACTGTCTAATCAATCGAAATTATTATGCCGGCTTATTCGATACTGGATATACATAGGTTGATCTCTGTTTACACGTTGATTGTCCAATATTTAATTACTTAGTTTTACAAAGGCAATCATAATTTCCGTTGCATTCGTCTAAATTGTCACTACAGATATGATCTACACGGATGTCCCTAATGACCCCTGTCCACTTTCATGATTACGCGAAGGGGTAACTTTGACTGCCCTTAGTCTTTTAATCCGTACTTCACACCTTCGTAATCCAGATGGACATCGAAATACCTCGTTAATAATTTAACATTAATTTCACCCCTACGGTTTCAATGAGGGGTGTGTTTGACTTATTTTTTATCCAAGTAGTCGGTGTATTTGGGCGTAATGAAATCTGTTTCTGCATAGTGTTTTATTAACGCATTATTATGATGTTACAATTTTTCTTTTAATTAATTATTTGTATGTTCTTAATGATTTTGTATTGCAGGATAGTTTCATATTAAATATTGTCTATACAGATTAGGTTTTTTAACCCAGAACCGGTTACAAGGTCATGAAAATGTTATTTCCTGTCTGTTTTCAATAAGACAATGGAACCGCCCTTTTAAGGTACCATGATTACCTACTAAATAACTCTATTTATGTATAACTAGAAGTGATTGTTAAGTCAATTTAAGTACTTGAAAATTCTTACGAAAGACCACCAGTCAAACGAAACACGTTTTTTTTAACTCAAATTGTTCATGTAAGTGGTCACATGGGTCGGTTCACACAGTTAAAACGAAGGCAAAAACGAGTTCAATCACGCCGATAACTATTTTGTATTAAATGTGTTCGGAAACTGTGACTCAGTGGTTCTTACTTAAACTTTTTTTAATTACGATAAACGTACATAACCGAAATGTCACACGGCGCGGCGGTATCAAAGCGTCGGCGGCTTTGGCGGCCTACATCAAAGCGTTATCTGCCAATCACAGCACGATCGCGAATAGATTATCGATGGACACTCGAATGTTCGTGGATGTATCGATAAACGATAACAGCACTAATCGACGATGTTTGTGATAAATTGACAAATATTAGACGAGATATGTGACGTCGGTGTGGCGCTTACACCAACTGCACAGGTCCCACAACCCTACGCTCCCTGTACGTGCTCTCACAACACTCGCTCCTGAGCTCTCATCCACTACCTTCAGCTCGTCGCTCCACCGGCCCGCGCGTCACACACTACGCTCCCTGTACGTGCTCTCACAACACTCGCTCCTGAGCTCTCATCCACTACCTTCAGCTCGTCGCTCCACCGGCCCGCGCGTCACACACTACGCTCCCTGTACGTGCTCTCACAACACTCGCTCCTGAGCTCTCATCCACTACCTTCAGCTCGTCGCTCCACCGGCCCGCGCGTCACACACTACGCTCCCTGTACGTGCTCTCACAACACTCGCTCCTGAGCTCTCATGCAGTATTACTCACCGGACATGGATCCCAGTTCGTGTGGATGGTGCGAGTTGTTGTTGCTGAGCGTGGTATTATTGTTACTTTCGGCATTTCCAGTACTGGTACCGCTTGTGTTTGCGCTCTGTGGACAATTATCAAAAATATTTACCTTTCATTGCTTTAAAATATGAAATATTGTCATTTTTGGCTAAGAATAATTGGCATTCTACTGTCTATTTTAACCTAAGTACTGCAATTAATTAATAAAACAAATCATATTATTACCTAAACTGGCAATGAAACCAACCAACATAAAAACAGAAATACTAACAGGGAATTACAATTTGTCAACAAACTACAAAGATTAAATGTTACTTTACCTTTTCTAATACGTCATGGTCTTCTCTACAGTATAAAGCTCCCCCTTCCCTCAACGCGAATTCATCCCCTGTAAAACAAAAATACTGTTAAAACAATCTACATATTTTATACCTGACAAATCTCACATGGATAATTTTTTTAATAAAATATGTGTACACAGATCGTTTATCGCCCATCAGAGCTGAATTGACAAAATGATAAGATTTCGATCACGGATGTTGACAGTCATAATGACCTGACGTGGGATATTTCAAACCCGTAACCAACCATACACATAACTCCTACTGTCTCATTTCTCATTCCTTGATTACTCCCCTTACCTTCTCTGTCATTCCAGTTAAAAAAAGGAAATATAATCAAGTACTCTAAACTAGTTACAAGCGACAGCGATTACTTAACTGACTGCCTCGGTGGCGTAGTTGTTTTTTTTTTTTTTTTTTTTTTTTTTATTGCCGTTATAGGCAGACGAGCTAGCGGCCCGCCTGATGGTAAGCGGCTACTAGTTGTATTACGGTACGGTTACAAAGCCAAGGTCTCGGGTTCGAATCCCGGGTCGGTAAAGTGATATAGGATTTTTCTATTCATTATCAGCCCGGAGTCAGGAATTTGTGCCCGATATGGCGATAGGCTCGCCCCCTATCACATCGTGGGACGGAACATGCAAGGCGAAATGTGGGTGTCCTGGTGGCGCCTCTGCCTTCCCCTTCGGGGATAAAGGCGTGAGTTATTGTATTTATGATTACATAACATCAATTGCTGTTCTCGTCCGTTGAATTTATCCATAAAAACATTCACGATCATCCATCGTAGCCAGTGTTTATCTTATAAGTTGTCACTTTACGCCGATCACCTGTGAGACAGTGGTACCAACTCTACCAGTGGAATCTGCACATTTATGCCAAGTCATGACTGACAACAGCGTGGCTAGTGGCTCTACCACTTTTATAAATACGTTGATAGCTTTCTCTCTCTCGGCTAAATCATATCTCACCTGGTATTAACTGTCGTGCGCAAGCGCAACATCGGAAGCAGTCTATGTGGTATATTTTCGTCTTCGCTCGCATCACAAAGTCGTTTTTGCTGAACGAGGAACCGCATTTGTCGCATTTTGTTCCGAATAACCTGTGGGCAAAGAATACCAGTTATTTTTCTATTGAGTTAATCTCTGGGAGATGTTGAATCAGTTGTTAGTCGGCAAAATAAAAAATCTATACATATAATAATACATTTATAACCGATCGATGTCTGTAAATAGAAGATAAATTTATAAAAATTCATTGTTTTAGGTTCTAATGTTTATACAGATACCCCATAATAGATTTTTTCATTAATCTTCCATGTACAGACATCGATCGGTTTCAAAATTATTATATTATGTATAGAAGACGATCCATAAATATGGATTTTGATGTACAAAGAATGAACTATCATATTAATTTACTTTTAACATTCGTTACTTTACAAGAACCAATAAATTACTCCATTTTGATTCCACTAAGTCTCGATTACTAAAGGTGAATAAAAATAAGCAACAACCCCTAACGCGCTACCCTAAATGTACTTAACCCTACCTATAGGTGATGCTTTTAGCGAGATTGCGGGGGTAGCCACCCCTTAAGGGCGGCCGGGGGTTGGAATACACTTAGAGGTAAGTCCATGATGTTTTTAGGGGTTTTAAAAGCTATTTTCGGGGATGAAAAGAAATATTTTTGCGTATACTTGTTTCGATATTTTGTTTGATAAATATTTACTTTGATTATTTGATCATTACTGCGTCTAATAACTACCTATATTTGAAAATAACTTAGATCTTGTTAGTACATATAACACATGTATATTTATTTATTTAGTCTTTATTGTACACAACAATGAAACACAATATACAGAAATAACAAAAATAATAAAAGTACAAGTGGCGGTCTTATCGTTCTAAACAATGTCTTACAGACAACCATAGGATAGATTTAAGAGAAGGAGAAAGAGAGGGCAGTGTAAATATAAAGTTAAATAATACTAGTTTAACATAAAAATTCACAAACATAATATACTTATGACTCATAAATACATAAACAAAAATATAAATAATTAAATATACAAGTATATTTATAAATACTTATACTTCAATATATTACCAATTGATTCAGACGGAGGAAATAACACTAATATCTATTCATGTATATTCTATATCATGTATATTCATATTATTTAGGACATGTATACAAAAAACTAATCTATGTTCGTAAACTTGTAGACATCATCAATCAATCGTTTTAAAACTAGCATCACTTTTTTAATTAATTGACACATCAAACAGTATAACACGTAGTCCTGAACCCACACTAAGATGCCACAACCGTGGGTATAACAGACTACAAGAGACATTTCGACCTCAAAACACCCAGACTTGCATCAAATATTTTTGCACTATAGATACTGTAAAAACATTGCTAGGATTGAAACCGCAGCCATTTTTACTGCAGACTCCAAATAACTCGGCAATTTAGATTATTAAAAGCGTCTAAATAAAACAAAATACGAGTATAACTTAGAAGTTAAATTATACAAACCACTATTGACAGCCTCCGTGGTGCAGTTGGTTAGACGCCGACTAGGAAACGAGAGGTCGCGGGTCGGATCCCCGCCCGAGACAAATGTTTGTGAGGCTCACAAATATTTGTCACTGTGTTTGTGAGACCGAAAAGTCTCTCGTAGTTTCTGATACCCACGACACAAGACTTAATTGATCTTAATGTTCAGGTCTATGTATGTGACTGTTGGGTGAATTTATTTATTATTTAAAGCTCCGTTATTAGATTAACAGGTTGACGTCAACATTACAATGTAGTTTACAAAACATTCTCAGTATTGTGAAGGTTTAGATCTCAGATAACTACAAAAACGATTTAAAAGTAATTTATCACAATATACTGACATCGAATCAATTATAGACTTCGATAATCTGATGTTATATTCGATAAGATTATCGAGGAAACTACAACTATTTTGGCGCCATGTCTCAATTAAAACGATAAAATGTATTTTTGCATCCAATTAAAATCATGGCCTTGTGATTTTAGATTGATAAAACTGATTGTCTGTGACACAACACCCCAACAATTACTAAATTACTTCTAGATATTAATTAATCAGTGAAGTTAGTTTTTAATAATGCATACTTATCATAAATTCAGTCAATATGTATACTTGAATCAATGAAGAAAAACGTCTTTAACGCATATTATAAATACATACATACATAAACTCACGCCTTTATCCCAGAAAGGGGTAGGCAGAGGCGCCACCAGGACACCCACATTTCGCCTTGTATGTTCCGTCCCATGATGTTATAGGGACCGAGCTTATCGCCATTTCGGGCATCACATATTATATCGTATTATATTATGTCACTAGGGGGTTTTTATTTAGTCATACTTCCCTCAAAGTCAAGAGGCTGTCACCACTTTGCCTATTTCTTTCAAACAGCAGTGTGTAATAAAATTATTTGCACCCTTATACACAAATCGAATTAAATAATAAATGCTTATTTTAGCATTCTATAAAACAATTTGTATTCTATATATTGTATATTTGTAATTTGTAGATGCTTACATATCTGCTATGCTTCAGGGCCGGGATCAAATCATATATAATTTTCGATAGTAGCTTAAAAAAGTTGCAGTCAATCTCTAATAATAATACTAATCCTTCTACCTACCCCATTGACATAAGCGTGAACATACGTGCTATTTTGGTGAGCTGTCAAGGCGTAACAAGACACTGAGCGTCGGTGTCGCGTTTCGCTAATTGGCCGCTTGAGGGCGCGGGTCATGCGTATTGCTTACATTTGTTTAAACTAAACGGCATCCGTGAGTAAGAATTGCAATTCATTGTTGTTTTAAATGCTTTTGACCTACGTGGTTGGTTAGACGCCGGCTGTGAAACGAGAGGGCGCGGGTTCGATCCCCGCATCGAATATTTTTTTTGTTTGAATCACTAGTATTTATTGAAATAAAACTTTTTTTACGGATTTTACGGCGGATTGTCCGCCCCATGACCACGAAAGCTGTCATGTCTCATTACATCCAGTAGTTAGGTACTCTAGCTACAATGTCTATCAAACCGGAACACAACAGTGCATTTACACTGGTGTTTGTTGGAGAAATAGACATTGCAGTGGTACCTACCCAGGCGGCCTCTCACATATGAGACCTACCACCAGACTATCTCCATTTTGAATTACATTTAATTTAAGTCGTTACCGCGTGAACAAGAAACAAACACATTCTCAAACAATCGTTTTAATAACGCAATCATTAGTGTTCTTTAAAAACAAATAATTATATCCGCTCGTTTCTTATAGAAACATCCTTAGGAAGTCCTGTTCCGTAGTTATTCATTTCCTATGACTGTTTACGTTTAGTTAATTCGTTTTATTGTATAAAGGATGAATTGATCAGGGTAAATAAACATGATTGTTTCTTAATATCGTTACATTAGCTAAGATATTTGAAGTGTTATCTTCATCCTAATCTATTGTTGACCGGATACTTCGATACGGTGGATGCGTGGGATTGAATCCCGAGGCACTATCTGACTTTCGGTCATGTGTGTGAAAAGTCAATTACCACGCACTTTTCTATAAAGGAAAATGTCGTGAGGAAACCTGGAGGCTAGATTATTGTTATCAGATGGAATTTTAAAGCCACTAATAATATTACAAATAAGGTATTGTAGGTAATGATTTCCTTTGTCACTTTTTGCTGCAAAACGAGTTCGCTGGTTATCTGTATGTTTTTAACTACATAAATGATGTTGTACTCAATATTTTTTTATAATTTTATTAATGTCAAATTAATATTTCTTATATCAAGATTTTTAAGAAATTTTGATCAAAATCTGGAAATAATTACTATAGATTGTAATTTACAGGACGTCATTGAAAGTTCCTTGTTGTCAAAACAAATCACTTGTCAACGATTTAGAAAATTACCACCATTCTATGATTCCAAATAAATTCCCAAGAAAAAAAAGTAATAGAAAAACTTATCCGGCCGGGTGTAAGCCGAAACAAACATTACCATAGACATATCAAGTTGCCGCCGCCCGCCGCGCTGTCATACTGACGTTTGTTTTGGCGCCAAAACACATAATGCACAGACGAGACCGGCTTGTTTTCTCATCGGCACATCACAGATCACAAGCACAAATATAGCTTACACTATACAAAACACAATTTCTAAAACCGTGCACACGATTCTAACCCCTAACACGAAGGCGGTAGGAAACGTCAAACGTCACATGTCAGTTTGGCAGCTGTCACGTTTGGTTTGTCTATGCGTAATAGTATATTTCGGCCGCGAGAAATGGAAGGGTGAAAAGGTAAACATGCGGGTTATTTTAGTGAATCCATCTACGTTGGCGGGAGTTTGTGTAAAAAATGGCGCCAAGGTTCATATGTGATTGGCGTCCGCTTATGAAACACCTTTTTTTGGTTATCCGCTGTGTAAACACGACGCTTATAACGCCGCTGTTGACTCTACCCGTTTCGGAGTTGCCGCTTATATTTAAGCCATTAGTTTAAATTATGTGAGAAATATTATGTCCTACAAGTTTATGAAATCAATTAGGTAGGGCGTAATGCTTTTAACTTTAAAACCACTTGAGTGCCGTTTTCAACTATGTTTTTTTGTTTAACAAGAGAAGTTATTACACAATAGTCTCGATGATTTACACAAAAACCATGTTTTTTTCCGCAAGCAAAAGTAGCATTTAGCATCTCTAACACAAGGGATATTTTTATGTAATAAAACCATGTTGAGCTTCTAGTTTTGTTGGTGCATGAAAGACAGAGTCCAAGGAACACGATAATTATGAAGAAATACTTTTAAATTTGTATAATTTGCATGAGTATTTGGCATGCTGTTTATATAGGTATAAATATAGACGGAGACAGTTGTAAAACCTACTTTAGTTATCGAATGTTTTGTCCCTTTCGAACGAGTTTTGAATTCAGTTTGAAGAAGTCATAACATTCGATAACTAAAATAGGTTTTAAATCTGTCTATAAATAAGGCCGTTAAAGACTAAATTGGTAGAGCTTCGTTAAAGTTTTAGTAGAAATAGGTAAACTACGAGAGACTTTTCGATCTCACAAACACCCAGACCCAAAACAAATACCTGTAGTCCACACAAATATTTGTTTCGGTAGGGGGTTCGAACCCGCGGCGTCTCATTTCACAACCGGCGTCTAACCAACTGCGCCACGGAGGCTGACAAATGAGATGTCATTACGAGATACTCTTTCGCAGGTTGAAACTCTGTTGGTTTGGACTGTACTTCATTTTCACGAGTCCCATTGTAGCAATTTTATCGCGCTTAGAAAAATAAAATTTTCTTTAGGACTTTATAATTAAGTCAGCACTAACAGGGCAACAAAATTAATTTAAACTTAAAGTCTATCAAGCATTAATTAAATAATCTAATCCAACATAAACTTGTCCTCAAACGGGAATCGAACCGGCGATATTTCGTGTCGCAGCTGCTTGTTATCTATATAAAAACTAGTTTGACATGTGTAGCTGTTTGTAAAGTATAATCAGGCTATGCATCAGGAATAAGTCTAAATGTTAGGGCTAAAGGAAGTCTAGACTTCACGCAATTCGTCCTAAGATTGTAATCTTTTTAACCTAATTAAACAAAGGTCATTTTATTTATGTAGTGGACGCATGAACGAGCTGTCAATCAGTCTCGGTTCGATTCCTCGATCAGGAGCTTTTTCGTGAGTTTTTTAATTGAATACGACCGGCGTACCTTATCAGATGCTAAATGATTAGCGCTATGGAATATTTACGATAATTGCATCGTAAATGCATAAAAAGAAAATGAGAGTATAGAGGATAGGAGGAAAGCGATATTGGGCTTATTTTATTGCCCTTTACGCAGACGAGCTCGCGATCCTGATGGTAAGCGGTCACCGCTCATGGACCTTCGCACCACCAAGAGTCTAGTAGAGCCAGGTGGCCTACCGAGTATTCTCTTTAAGTCTCGTTTGAAGAAGAACGGATTTGAACTCGAGAACCGTACTAACTACGCAAATATCGTTGTACGAAGGGTCCACAATAGGGTTATTTTATTGTGTTCATCAAAAAGTATCCATATCCAAAACCGGATCGTAAGTTAATAAAATAATAAATAAATAATAAATACACCCAACAGTCACATACATAGTCCTGACCCCACACTAAGATCGAGTCTTGTGTCGTGGGTATCAGAAACTACGAGATACTTTTCGGTCTCACAAACACCCAGACCCGAAACAAATACTTGTGGTTCACACAATTATTTGTCTCGGTGCGTTGATCGAACCCGCGGCCTCTCGTTTCACAGGCGGCGTCCAACCAACTGCGCCACGGAGGCTGTCGAGTTGAGAGTTGGAGGTATTATTAATAGTTTACCTAGTATAATCTCGTTTGCAGTAAGTCTTCCCGTCTCTCACGAAGCAGGTGCATGACTCGTCCAGGAACTGGCGGCACTCCTGGCACTTGAGGCAGGCGGCGTGCCACTCCAGGTCAGGCGCGACCCTCAGGATGTACTGGTCGTGGATCTGACCCCCGCACCCCACGCACAGGGAGAGACGGAGTTTTTCTGCAAGAGAATTGTAGGTTAGGTTTGTTTTAACAAAGGTTGCTTACTAAAATATTTATATAGAAATGTGTGGTAGAAGGGTGGCAGAATAATAATAAGTAATAATAAATACCAGTGGCGTGCCTAGGGTTTTGGAGTAGGGCAAGCCGAATATTTTTTTACGTTTAATTAATATTATTTAACACAAAGTTACTAAGAACGAAGAAAATTAATTTATAATACGTCGGCAAACCTTCAACACAATCTTAAGATTAAAACAATTAATATAGATTACTTGTGAACATGCATCCGTAACTTTTCATTGCATTTCTATTGCCGTCACTATTCTGTGGTGCCGTGTTCGACTTCGAGGTTAACCGAAATTGCAGACAGAAATTATTATTAACGCATTCATGTTTAAATGTTTTTCTAAATTTAAAATAATAGATTGCCTTTTGAAAGGACCACCTAAATTAATGAAAATTTAATTAAAGCATTATAATCCAAACAATCTAACACACAAGACGTGTCATATAAAAACATATGAATCACGATTGTTTAATAGCTTTAAAGGGAGCATGTAGTAATAAAAGTACGTAGTTTATTAAACTGACCTGAAGAAATGTCTATTGTGATTTACCGCGACTTACTAAATGTACAAACCCGGCATAGGTTTCGCGCCGGTTTATTGTTCAATATAATTGAATGAATTTACCTTTTTACCGGCAATGAACGCTTTCACCATCGCACTCAAACCATCACAGAAAACAATACAACTCATAATAGTATCAAAAAGTTTAAATAACATAAAAAAACTAAACATTAACCTTAAACAAAACACATTCACAACTCATAAATCATAATACAAATGAAGTTAGTAGAAAAATGTGCTGTATTGCCAGTAAACGTGAAATAAACAATACAAAAGATACAATTTATTAAAAGAAATATTAAAACTTCATTGAGAACATTTCACAACTGAGATTAAATCTATACGATCTTTTATATCTTCGACGGGAAATAAAACGAGCAATTAGCTCATATTATGTACCTTTATAATAAAGCCTCATAAGCGACTTATATACTTGGGTATCTTAGATATATCGCCGATTTTTTAAAACGGAAAGAAAAGGAAGGAAGAATAAGGCAAAAGAGATGAGTATTGTTGCGCTGTAGCAATCTCACTAATGAACGAAAGTGACAGGATATCTACGGTTCAGTTTCAAGTTAGACAGTGTCCTGATTTTTCTAGAACATTCTGATAATGAAAATCGCTTATCAGAGCATTATAGGTATTTTAAAGTGATTACCAGTAAAAATAATGTCTTTAACATGAATGGGTCGTTCCGCCCATTGTTTTACATAAATTGATGTATTTTTCATTGTCTTTTACCACCCAATTTCGCCATGAAGAAAGCATCGTGATAAAACCTTAGAGGTATGGAAAATCGAGTAGCTTTGTTTTTCTTGCAATGAATGGCAAGACGAGCATGTCATTCACCTGATGGTAAGAAATACGGCCGCTCATGGACAGTAGCAAAACCAAACAACACCATCAATTACAAAACAAAGCTAGGCATTCCGCTGCGCTCGCCATCTTGAGCCATAAGATGTTAAGTCTCATAATGTCCAGTAGTTACTCTGGCTACCATGTCCTTTAAACCGGATAATGTCTTTGAACTCCAACTACTCCAACACATTATTACACCTAACGTCTAGACCTCAACCATTCTTATTCCTAAAGGAGTCCCATACCCAGCGTTATAATCTCTATAACATACCACACAAGATCAAAAAGACCCAGTGACGTCACAGAACCGGTCTGTCCATCCGCAAAACGCATTGAGTCACATTATAAAATGAATTATGAATATGTTACTCGGCGCAAATCGATAATCTGTAGGCGTGGTTGGCCAGGCCCCACCTACTACCTTCTTCCCGCTCGCACAGAACCTCTCGCTCCCTCGTGGGAGTGACGCGTGGTCCTTCGAGCCCGTATAAAGGTTATGTCTTATTTTTATTCCTACCCTTTGATTATAAGTAATTATGGTCGGTATGTTTTTGGGTATTAATTGATAAGTAATGTTGGAATACTGCTTTGTGTTGTATGTAGGAATAGGGTAATGACATTATAACAGGTATTTTTTCCGGATAGTTTTGGGTTCGATTCGGCTAACGTTTGATGCGGCGATGTTTTACATAAAATAGTTACTAGTACTTTAACCTTAATTTACATTTGAGATTTAAGATTGAATCATAGGCTGTGCTATTTTATACTAAGAAAATTTGATTTTCAAATATTCAAGCATTTGAATATATGAATGTTGTTATAGATAATTATATATTTTTGTAAGTAGGTATATTTAGTTGTCCCGATTGTTGATTTCTTACTTAGGTATTATTAATATGCATTTATTTATGTTTGTTACATTAATGCACCAAACAAGTTTATAATTAAACGTAATGGATTTAATTGAACTCTATAAAAACCATTAAGAAGATTACATTAATCATTATTTCGTTGATAAATAAAACCACTTTTAATTTAACTCAATTTTAGAGAAATTAAATATAAAAGTTGTTTAGCTCGGGTTAAAGTAATGTTGAAAAAGATGAGTTTAATCTGTTATTTCTATGATTAATAAAAGCTCTTTTAATTTTAATTATTTTAAGTACTCTGATAGGTATTTCTTTGTAGTTAAATATATTCTTGTTTTTATTTCGTCTATGCAAATTACTATAATAAACTGATATGACGGAAACCAGTTTTAAAAAATTAACAAAATATTATGTTACTTGCGAATGTGACATTGGGTTTTATATAAAAAAGAAAACATTGAGGTAAATGCAAGAGGCATTGTTTTTATACAGGGTATATCAAGACCGCGACCGAAAACGAAGCCAGGTGGTAGTATTAGTGATATCAAACACAATGCAAGTAAAAATTTCACAAAAAAAATCGTCAATTTTTTTTGTTATTTTATACTTATCGTCGTATTTGAGTGATAAATACATAGTTTTTCTAAAATTATGACGTACACCGCTGTATTTTAAAACACGCAATGGTCCGTGGTTTAAATTACTATTTTTGCAAAAACTAGGTATTTTCCCCCCAAACACGATGATTTTTAAAATACCGTAAAACAAAATCCGTCGCTGTTTTGCAAACATTTTAGTTGCGTTGTGTCTGTTACAGCTAAAACTACCACCTGGCTTTTTCGGTCGCAGTCTTGATATACCCTGTATAATATAGGGGAGAACCGAGCATGCGGTTCACCTTTTTTTTTTGTTTTGAAAGGAAAAGCTATTAAGCTCCCCTTTCGGTACCCCGGGGGAGGTCGAAAGGGGTATGTCAGTGTCACTGGCCTTCCTCGGAACAAGAGCATGCGGTTCACCTGATGGTAAGGTACCATAGGGCATGGAGACGCCGGTCCTTGTTGGAATACGCTCGTTTGAAGGTCGCCAGGTCGTGTTTGTCCGGAAATGCTGATGATACCAATTTGTTCCACAGATTTGTAGTACGAAAAAAGTGTCGGGAGATACGTACTGTAGATTTCCAACCTCCGAGGTGATGTGGGCAGTATTTGGAGGTAATTTAACTAATAGTTAAATAAAACCAAGGGTAACTAACAATTTATTAATTATGTCAATTTTATTTGTATCCTCAGGATTGTAGAGTCGATGCCGTATTATATATCTATGAAAGTATCTGAAAAACCTGAATTTACTGAATTTACAAGATTTCATAGATCTTTTGATCTTAGTCGTGTTGTGCGTAGCTATCACTATTTAAACTTTACGGCCTGGCCCGGAACAAAGGCTTTGAACTCCGTACCCGTGCCTTCTTTCCGATTCTGCCCTTTTCATTTCCAAGCTAACGTATTTATATGAGAGAATAAATAATAGTTTGCATAGGAACAGCAAAATATGTTTTACTTAAGATATTTAAAATTCACAATAATTATACCTACTGAGCATTCTTCCTTGGTTTCCGTGAGATATCGGACACCACAAAATTAAATAAAACATAAATTAAAACTTAAAATCGTACAAACCAGGACACTCGATAAGCGCGGGTCCTCATTACGGCGGCGCCTCAAAGGAATAATTAAGCATTATCTGTAACCGGCGGTACACCTCCCCTCCCCCTCTCTCCTTTCCCCCGGCCTCCCCTTCACCCCGCGCATGCCCGCTCACTGCGCACTTGCTGTTCATTAATTGAACGATAAATTTAATGGTATTTTATGGAAATTGATTAATTAATCCGAATTGCGATGGTTGAACTTTGATTTCTTTGGAAGGTTTTAAGCTTTTCGAAGTTTTTGCATGTTTTTTTGGTAAGTTAATGCAATGAACTTGATGTTAAACGCAATGCCATCCATATAGAGTCTAGATATGCAACAGGCTTTTAAAATTTTGACTGCCTCGGTGGCGTGGTTGTATTGCGGTACGACTACAAAGCTGAGGTCTCGGGTTCAAATCCCAGGTCGGGCAAAGTGATATTGGATTTTTCTGTTCATTATCAGCCCGGAGTCAGAAATTTGTGCCCGATATGGCGATAGGCTCGCCCCCTATCACATCGTGGGACAGAACATACTAGAAATGTGGGTGTCCTAGTGGCACCTCTGCTACCCCTTCGGGGATAAAGGCGTGAGTTTATGTATGTATGTTAAAATTTTGATAGCCTCCATGGCGCAGTAAGTTTTATTTATGATGAATGGCTAGACGAGCATGCCATTCGTGTGATGGTGTGCGATACGACCGCTCATGGACATCATCTCGTGGCTAGACGCCGGCTGTGAAACGAGGGGCCGCGAGCTCGATCCCCGCGCAGAGGCAAATCTTTGTATAATCCACAGGCATTTGTTTCGGGTCTGGGTGTTCGTGAGACTAAAAAGATTCAACTCATTTCTGATACACAACACAAGACTTAGATTAGTGTGGGGTCAGGACTATTTACATATGTGACGGATTTTATATAGTTATTTATTTATTTACATAGTTTACTGTAAACCACAATAAAAGATAATAACACAGTAATAGTTAAATCACTTAAAGCTAAAGTCATGGTTACAATTAGCGGCCTTATCGCTACCTGCGATCTCTTCCAGGCAACCTTTGGATGGATATATTAAAATTCGATATAGTTATTTAACTACTCGCTACTGTGCCAGGATTACAGACACATAGCAATTATGTCGGGCTACATACGTGCTTCTTCACGCTAGACACAAGGACTATGTATTATAGAAATGAGAAAACACGTGGGTCGACAATCCACAGCCTAATCGTGCGGCAACAATTAATGTGTTTCATCTTATTCGCTACTTGGGGTTATTGTGTGTTCCTTTATTATGTGTAATAGAATAATTTGGGTTTTGACTTTTGAATTATGACCACCAGAAGTTTGATATAAGTAAATAAATAAACATTTTCGAGTCCCGAATACGTCTCATACGACAATTCTTCACAATAATAATTATTATGTAAGAAAAGTCTCATAACAATTTTGTGTTTGCAAATTAATAAATTCCTAATTAAAGCGACTGCAGAATTGCTCAAGTGTAACAGTTTACAACGGCGATGATATGACTAATGCTTAGCAAGAGGAAATTAAACCCAGACAATGTAATCATTAAAACATACATTAAACAATAAAAACAACGGGACCGTATTTGGGTTGATAAGAAGGGGACACAAGCCCCCAAAGATTGCAAGGATATGTGTTCGATGTATAAAAAAAATAACTTTGTACGTACATAATTATTATTAATTGTATGAATGAATGTGAAAGTAATTTTTTCAGGATTTATAATTGTAATAGATTATATAAAGAATCAATAAATTATTTTGGTTAATAATAAACGCAGAAACGGTTAACGTTAAGATAATAAAATGTTAAAAAGCATCTTTGATGCAATGATGGAAAACGTATTTTAAGATTGTGAATTCAAGTGGGTTCGAAATCCACACCAAAACAGACTAAAATGTTTTATTTGATGTTCCATTATAGTGTAATCAACAAACAGCTCGCAGAATGTGAGATACATGATAGGTAAGTCACATTTTTTTTCAAAATTGGGGCCTACAGATCTTTCGCATGCTAAAACTTTTATATCTGTATGTTCTTTTAACTTTATTATGACTCCCATAAAATCGCTTAATGCGTTCCTAAAAAGTACAGTTGCAAAAATGATGCATTTGAAAGGATCAACTGTGATTGTGTTTTATTATTGGTAATTAAAAATGCATTATTTTAACGACACAAAAATTAATTAATTTACAAACTCTCTCTTGTAAAGGGTTGTAAAAGGTACCGTACTTATAAAATTAATAGTTTTTTTACAAAGTGATCAAAACGGCCCAAAGTCTTGTTTTAGAGAGCGAATTCAAAAGGTACCGTAATTATATTTTTATTTTTCAAAGTGACCAAACAGTCCAAAAGACTCGATTTAAAGAGTGAATTCTGGGGATAGAGATGGAAACACTCACACATAGACAAAGAGAGAAAGAGAGAGAGAAAGTGTTGGAACTTTGCCCAACAGTGGTTTTAGTGTAAGTATACATTAAAAGCTATATAAAAATTGGTAGGTAATTTTGTCGCTTGTTCAGTATGTATTGAACTCAAAATAAGCATTTTATTAATTTGAAATACTGATGTAATTAACCCAATCCAATCTGCGGCATTATTCTATCTTCATAGTGATCATCTTTAAGAAAACTAAATAACGGTTTCTTGAGACATTTACAAACATTGCAAGTTAATTAAAAGCTTGTAAAAACCAGCCGAAATTGAACAAAAAATTGTCTCGTCAATAAAACGATTTCTTGAATTCGTACAAGAATTCTAATAATTTTGTGTAAAGAAAAATAAACCGCAATATTCATTCTCTAAAGTGAAGAACCATAATTTAACACTACACTAAAATCGATAGCTCCTAACACTTTCGCTTTTTTATTGCATTGGTCTGAAAAATAAAATTTGACTGCCTCGGTGGCGTAGTTGTACTACGG
This sequence comes from Deilephila elpenor, assembly GCA_949752805.1. NCBI lineage: Eukaryota > Metazoa > Arthropoda > Insecta > Lepidoptera > Sphingidae > Deilephila > Deilephila elpenor. The sequence continues at coordinate 9,303,747 of OX457118.1, read as the reverse complement.
TACGACTACAAAGCTAAGGTCTCGGGATCGAATCCCGGGTCGAGCAAAGTGTTATTGGGTTTTTCTATTCATTATCAGCCCGGTGTCAGGAATTTGTGCCCGTTGTTTGTTGGCGATAGGCTCGCCCCCTATCAAATCATGGGACGGAACATATAAGGCGAAATGTGGGTGTCATGGTGACGCCTCTGCCTACCCCTTTCGTGATAAAGGCGTGAGTTTATGTATGTATGTATGGTCTGAAAAACTTTTTTACTGGTGGTAGGTCTATTTCTCCAACAAACAGCAGTGTAAATGCACTGCTGTGTTCCGGTTTGAAGGACATTGTAGCCAGAGTAACTACTGCACATGTTGAGACTTAACATCATATGTCTCAGGATGACGAGCGCAGTGGAATGCCAAGTAATGCTTTGTAATTCATGGTGTTGTTTGGTTATCTACTGTCCAGGAGCGGTCGTATCGCTTACCATCAGGCGAACGGCATGCTCGTCTCGCCATTCATTGCAAAAATAAAGTGATACAATACATATCTTACTCTGGGGTCAGGAATAAATATAAGCATTGTATATTATACAGGGTATATCAAGACTGCCACTGAAAACGAAGCCAGGTGGTGGTAGTATTAGTGGCTTTAGACACAATACAAATGCAAATTTCGCAAACAAAAGTCGGCAATTTTATTTTTTATTTAATCTTACTTGTCGTCGTAATGGGGTGATAAATACATAGTTTTCCTAAAATAATAATGTACACCTTTTTATTTTTAAAGACACAATGGTAGGCAAGGGTTTAAATTACTATTTTCGCAAAAACTAGGCATCTACCATCCAAACACGACGATATTAAAAAAAATGCAAAAAAAGTCAGTCGCTTTTTTTGCGAAATTTTTGTTGCTTTGCGTCTGTAACTACTAATACTACCAACTGGCTTCGTTTTCGGTCGCAGTCTTGATATACCCGGTATTATAATAAATACTCGTTTATTTTGATGTATGTTAAGCAGTGAACACGGTAACTTCCTGAGCATTGGTCACGGTCGGCGCGACGTGAAGTAACATTATGTTTATTGTCTCAGTTTAATAACCTTTGAATATTAAAAATAAATTCACGCCGACATATACTGTTGGTTAAACGCCGGCTGTGAATCGAGAGGCCGCGGGTTCGATCCAAGACAAAAGTTTGTCTGCCCACAAATTTTTGTTTCAGGTCTGGGCGTTTCTAACCCACGACATAAGACTTGATTTATTTTAATGTGGGGTTAGGACTATGTATGTGATTGTTGAATGTATAGTTTTAAGGGTTTAGCCGTTATAGATACTCCCACGGGTAATTATTGAACAAAAGCGCTGTACTACTTGTATTACGCTACAAATAGCAAATAGGTTTTGAGTGGAAATACCGAGTACCTGTTACGAGCTTGACGGCAAATTATAAAATCATGCAACATAATATATAAAAAGTGAAAATTACAATTTTTAATTGCATTATGTTTGTAACCACGAATACTACCACCTGGCTTCGTTTTCGGTCGCAGTCTTGATATACCCGGTATACTAAAAAAGTGAAAATCACAATTCCCGAATCAATTTTCACACAAATCAAACCACAACTTTTTCTGTATATGCACTATTATATTACTTTGATTTAGTTAGCATGTTGGAGCATAATATGTATATGGAAATTGGAATTCATCACACCGGGAATCAAAATCTTTAAAAAAATTACCTCCGTGCTAACATAATAATATTATATATACAGACGATATTGTGACATTTAGATAAATCAACCATTGTAATTTAAACTGGCCTTTAAAAAAAGAAAAAGAAAGAAAAGAAAAGCAAAAAAATGAAGACAGTTCGTGTTGCTGAGGAAGTTTCTTGCTTAGTTTCTTCTTTACAGCTACAACACGTTCCGAAGCGGTGGTAGCAGAAATTAACGATTCAAAAGATCTTGTAAAAGACTGCTTGAATAAAGAATATTTTGATTTTGATTTTATTTTGAATAGACCATAGTTGGAATGGGTCGACTTGACCGGGGTGGTACCACTGTCTCGCAAAACCGAAAAGCGAAGGCTTTTCTGTCGACTAACAGTGAGTGGAAAAGCCAGAAGTTAATAATAACTTATTAACAAGGGATTGTCAGTCATGGCTGGTATAGTAAAAAGAAAATCAGCACCTGGACGAAGCCTACACCTATTAATATTCACCTATACTTTAACTATATAAAAATGGTCCCTTTTGATCGGTAGCGCGCGGTCCCGGGTTCGAAGCTGTGTGTTTTAGTGCGGTGCTACCCGCCGGAGATAACAGGCCGTGTAGCGCGGCGTCTTTGAGACCAGCTCTTTGCGGTTGCCGCCTCTGAGTTTCTTATTGGAGGTAGGGTTGGCACGTGGGAGTTATTTGTTTTTTTTTTTATGTGGGTGAAGTGCAATGTTTTTGGTAAGTGGAGGGTAATTAATATAGAATAAGTGATGAGTGATGGTTATAACTGGGTACTTGGTTTTTCTATCTACTTAGCTATAGGAAGTCCACTGCTGGACATAGGCCTCCCCCAAGGACCTCCTCCTCCTCCACATCGACCTGTTGGAAGCGAAGCATCCAGCGACTTCCTGCAAATCTTTCGTAAACAGATTGTTACCTTACTCGATTTTTAAATAGATCTTTTTAGCTCAAACAAACTTAATTGTGCTCTATATCGCCTGGATTAAGTGACCAACGCCGGTGTAAATAGTTAAAAAAACGTTGAATTACTTAATTCGTAGTTAATGTTAGATACATAGATAGATTACAGAAAAATATGATTGAACTGAAGTAATTGCATTTTTTTTATTTAACCATTAGCGATTGAGAGTAAGTAGACAAAGCCCAATGTTGCAATGATTACATAAAATCCTATATCCTACATTCAAAAGTTACACTGACAATTTTATTAATACATGTTTTATATTACTCATCTATTTCACCCGACGATTTCAATTGCTCGTGTATTCTACGCGACAGATTAACAACTAAAAATACTTAATAAACAATCGAGCATCTCACAACCCTACCCACACAGCGGAGACTGGGCGGTGTACATTATTGACACAATAAATTCTAACGCACGCGTTTTTGAAACCAGAGTCGGACGCACACACACACACGCACTCACACACAAGTTGGGACGCGATCGCACACACAGCGCACGGCTTACACACAATGGCTCCGAGACCCAAAGCACTGTGTTGCCAGTTTTAAAATAATTGACTAGATAAAAGTGTTTTATTTTATTTAACGTTTTGAAATAGTCTTTTCTTATTATATTTTTTTGTGCGTCACATATTACTATTGAATAGTTTGTGATGTTATTTTTCTTATCTCCAAATAAACTTATTTATATTTAATAAACTTATTACTAAACTTATTTATATTTAATTCATCTTATAATATAATTTGTGATCTGACGTCTTATATCGGATCTTATTACCTAAACTGTAATTAGTTAAATAGTGATTTGTAGGGTTTATTTCTATGAAAGAAAACAGACAGGTGCCAATAGATTAACATGAAAATGATTCGGGTAGACCTCTGTTTAGTGGTGGACGTTTCTATGGCAGACGATAATAACGTAAGGAAGTAAATATATTATACTAAAATATATATTATGTGTTGTAAATTAAAGTTTTTGTGTCGCAACATTCACATGAAAAAAATTGTTGATTATGTGAATTGAAAAAATGCCATATTTTCCATTGAACCGACAGCCTCATGTTTACTACCCAGCTTCAAAAACACGCCTTAATAAAAAATATAGCTCAATATGTGTTTATAAGTTGTACCCCAAAAATCGGGAGGTTAATTACCCTGGCAACACAAGCACGCACGGTGCCGTCGCGCGGCTAAATGACGTAAGTGACCATTTCCGGGTCGGATTATGGTTTTATTGAGTGTTGGGTGTAAACACCGTCGACCCATTCACCCAAATTTTATATTTTAATACTCTATGGATTTCAATTCACTTTTGAGTATATATTTACAGTACAAGTTATATAAATGACGACTAAAGGAATATTTAGTTAAATTACGGAGGTAACTTTATAATAAGTCCGGTACCGAGCAAACAGGTCACTTGTACCCCTAGCCGGAACATTTTGCAGTATCGTAATAGAATAGTAATAGTAAAATTTTGTATGGGAATTTAAACAGCGCCATTGTGAGCGGATGTGGAACTAAAATATTACAGCGAGAAACGTTTACGATACTATACGAGTATTACTTGATGGTCAGACGACCTGGTAAAGGTGGCGGGACGTCGCTGGATGCAGGCTGCCTCCAACAGGTCACTGTGAAAATCATTGGGAGAGGCCTATGTTCAGCAGTGGACGTCCTTTGGCTGATGGATGGATAGCCATTCCGGAAGGGGGGTGGGGAGCGGGAAGTTAATAGGATGGAAAGGGGAATTAGGCAACCGGCAATATATTGGTATCTAGGTAGCCTACAAACTTTAGGTCTAACATAATTAAAGTAAGTTGTTAACTTCAATTTTGTATGTAATATCATTTCGGTTAAGCACTGTAGCTTTAACGACCTACGACAACGTATAAAAATGAATTATCGTATAATTATAACTTGTAAATCAAAATTAACATCTTGAATATAAATTTAATAGATACATATATTAGACCTCATTTATGCTTCAATTTGACCTCACCTATATACATAAACTCACGCCTTTTACCCAGATGGGGTAGGCAGAGGTGCGACCAGGACACCCAGAGGTGCGACCAGGACACCTACATTTCGCCTATTATGTTCTGTCCCACGATGTGATAGTGGACGAGCCTATCGCCACATCGGGCACAAATTCCTAACTCCGGGCTGATAATGAACATAAAAATCCAATATCACTTCGTCCGACCCGGGATTCGAACCCGAGACCTCAGCTTTGTAATCGTATCGTAATACAACTACGCCACCGGTGCAGTCCGAGGCGAGTTTTGACTTCACCTTTTAAATTACTCTGTAATAAAGATCTTTTTGCCAAATTATTATTTATAAGAATTCTGTTACACGTATACTCATGAATAAATAAGTATTTAATAGACGCAATAAAAACATCTGCTATAAATATTTAGCGACACATTTCAAAGGAAATATTCGAATAACAGGTTTCCGAACAGTTAATAATAGATTTATTTATAGAATATCTTGGGTAATACTTAGTAGTAGAAACTCAGGTTTTTGACTAGAATTTAATGTCTTCAGGCCTCCCCCAAGGTTCTTCAAAGCGTAAAAAGCCTGCATTTTACATAGGCCAGAAAGTTGGCTTCCGGCACTTCATTTGATGTTTATCAAGCTAAAAAACTTTAGTAAAAAAAAATAATTAAGTGCCTCATCTGGGATATGAACCTAGGACTTCACTGGTTCTCAGCTCACACAATGCCAGTAGAGCATAGAGGCAACAAAAGGCAATGAGAAGAAGAAAATAATTACTTCTTTCTTTGTAAGTGAAGTAAGGTTATATAAAGTTTCGACGTCTTCTAAATAAGATATTACTAAAGCACAAACAAGTATCTATTGAAATAATATAAAAGTCCAACAGCACAAAAATCGAAAAGAAATCAATAAACAAAAACTTAACAAAGCGAAATCTTTTAAAACACGAATTCCATTTACTAATAACTGAGTAAATATATTAACTTCTGAACTTAATGCACATAAATACTATAATCGCGTGACAAAAAATCCGATAAACAGCTCACTGCAAAGGGTTGAATGAAACAAGCGCACGCGATTGTGACCCGTAAAGCTTTTCATGTTGGTTTTGAAGCTTATATTTGTAAAGGACGGGGCGAAATTAGCGGCTCCTACTTGCGGCGAACTTTAAACGTTAGGTTAAGTTAAGTGATAGTTTGGTTAAATTTAACAAAAACTGGTTAAATAGCGGACGGGCAGTCAGTATGGACACGTAGCGTAACCGCTGTTTGTCGAAGATTAACAAGTTAAAATTTGTCAGTAAGAAATTGAGTTAACTGGCGCCACCGTACTTTGACACCGACAACGCCGACGTAGTTAACTATGGGTGTGGGTGGGAAGCAATTCACCTGATGGTTAAATAGATGGTAAGTTCACGCCTGTATTTACGAAGGGGTAGGCAGAGGCACCATTGTTTGCCACACACTTCACTGAAATTATTTTCGTCCCAAAGGAGCGCTTTTTCCTGCCTCCGTAGCGCAGTTGGTTAGAAGCCGCCTGTGAAACGAGAGGCCGCGGGTTCGATCCCCGCACTGAAATAAATATTTGTGTGATCCATAGGTATTTGTTTCGAGTCTGGGTGTTTGTGAGGCCGAAGAGTCTCTCGTAGTTTCTGAGACACGACACAAGACTGGATATTAGTGTGGGGTCAGGACTGTGTTTGTGACTGTTGGGTGTATTTAATACCGATTTATACTGCCACTAGACTTGGTAATAATGATGATTCTTTTTAAATCGTAGTACCATAGCCATTCAATGTACTTGATAGCAAGTATTGTTAAGTCCAAATAACCATCAAGAGATGGTAATTTGGAACATATAAGAATCTTTCGACACAATTTTTGCCGGCATGCTCATCTACCTATCTATCCAGCCACGGGAAGTCCACTGCTGAACATAGGCCCCAAGAATCTCCACATCGATGTTGGAAGCGAAGCATCCGGCGATTTCCTGCAACCGTTACCAGCTCGTCCGTCCACCTTGTAGTCGGGCGTCCGACACTTCGCTTGCTTGTCCGTGGCCTCCACTCCAGAACCTTTTGACCCCAATGGCCAATGTGCCCGGCCTACCGCCACTTCAACTTGCTAATCCGACGACCTGCTCATACAGATAATAAATCCAAAACGCTTAGGTCATCACCTTTCAGAATTTGGTTTGGTTTTTTAAAACAAAGGTTCTCCACTATAAAGGTTTTCAGTCATTTATACCACTATATGTACGGGCACAAATAACCTTCCACATACATATTTTATTTGCTAAAATAATAAATAATTTAACTTCATGGGAATAAAATGTTAAGAGTCATCGGAGTATGTTATCTCGTGGTAATTGATTTCATCTCGGTATGAGAATGCTACTGTGGCGACGAGGCCATGAAACAAGCGGATTAGTAGTGCACAAGCGGGAGCGAAGTGCGGAAATAAGACATTCACTCACGCCTTTTTTCAGAAGGCCTAAGCAATGTCCTACCAAGACATTCACGTTTCGCCGTGTGTTTCGTCCCATGATGTGATAAGAGGCGAGGCCTATCGTCATATCACTTTAAAAAGTCAGAGAAGTACATGTGTATATTCGAACCCACGACCTTCACTTTGGCAATCTTTTCTGTTTCCAACTAGACCACAACCGACTAATACTAGTATTAATTCTTTTCACATTTAGATTTGTAAAAAAACATTTACGACCATAACTGGTTTAGTTTTAATTACTAAAGAATATGGAAAACATTATTTCCCGCTTTGTACGAACATTTATTTTCAAAGCATTAAAATTGTAAAATTATTAGCTGTTGATTTACAGTACAAAGAAAGCGTGTTTTTAATTTACAACGCCAGTTCATTTTGTAATTAAATTTACAAATAGTATAGCGAATTATTTTGTATCCATAAAAAATGATTAACATACCAACACGTTACATTGAATTAATTAAACGGGCCATAAGTATTCAATTATAAAAAACTAGTGTTTGAATATTAGTATTTGAATTCTTTTCACCTGGCGTTATTCCGACTATATACTATTCCAAGATCAATTTTCCAGTTCAATTTAAGTGATTTCGCGCGGTATTTAGCATCCTTAACTACAAAGATAAGTCGTTCTAATATTAAATAAATAAATCCTCCCAACAGTCACATACACAGTCCTGACCGCACACTAAGATCGAGTCTTGTGTCGTGGGTATCAGGAACTACGAGAGGCTTTTTCGGTCTCACAAACACCCAGGCCCGAAACAAATACCTGTGGTTCACACAAATATTTGTTCCGGTGCGGGGATCGAACCCGCGGCCTCTCGTTTCACAGTCTGAGTTTTAACCAACTGCGCCACGGAGGTTGTCATATTGTCCTTTACGTCATCAAAAGGCACTTCTTTGATTATCACTGATTACTTTAATTCGTTTCTGAGGTTTCAAAAATATCCCATACGAAAAATCACCTCGTGGTTGTCGCAAAATAAAGCCCGATTTACTCTCTGAGTTTCTCGCCTCGATGATACAATTATCTATATATCTATATATATATATATATATCTATATCAGCCCATATACGTCCCACTGCAGGGCACGGGCCTACTCTACAATCGATGGAATCGATTGAGAGTGGTTAGGCCATATAGTCCACCACGCTGGCCTAGTGCGGGTTGGCGGACTTACATACCGTAGAAATTGTTTAAAATCGCTACGGTATGCAGGTTTCCTCACGATGTTTTCCTTCACCGTTAAAGTGCGTGGTGATTGACTATCAATACACACATAACTACGAAAAGTCAGAGGTCAGAGTCAGAGGAGATACAATTATCGTAAAGATATAAAAAAAATTATATGGTTAAACATTTGTGAAATACGATAATCTATGGCGGTTATGTCATGCGATAATGGCATACGGTTCTCGCCGCGAGAAACTCTCCATGTAATTGGCTTTTAAGTACCTAGACGAGAGATGGTAATTCTTGTCGGTTGTTACAATTATGTCGATTGTCGGCTTATTGTTAATTAGCAAGACATACTTATGAAAAGTCTCATAATCTAAATTCTTAACCTGATCTCATATACAACAATTATTTGTGTTTCTACCCGCTCTCGCTACAGTTTCCGCTCACACTCATTTAATGGCCCCAACCTCAAGATCAAGATAAAGAGACTTTCTGAATCATTTTGACGTCTATATTTCGTATCGGACGCCATCTGGGTCGTTGCGAGACGATAAAAAATATAATACCCGGCGCGAGAAATGACTAATAACTTAAAGGTTATTTTTCCAATCGCAATTAAAGGTTTAAGGAGTAGGATTCATGAAATTATTTTTTGCATAGGGCCGGCAAATGCACAAAAAAAATACACCCAACAGTCACATAGTCTCGACTTGACATTACGATCAATTAAGTATTGTGTAGTGGGTATCTGAAACTACGAGGCAATTTTCGATCTCACAAACACAGACCCGAGACAAATACTTATGGGCCTCAAAAACCTTTTTCTTGGTGCGAAGATCGAACCCGGGGCGTCTCGTTTCACATCTCGTCTAACCAACTGCACTACAGGCTGTCGCGCAGATTCTGTCGCGATGTCCACTACGGAATAACCTCAATGAATTATGTCAATTGGCATTTTAACCATTAAAAAGTTCGTAAAATGTACCCATATAGTAACATCTACAACAATCGATATCAACTTTTTATTGGTCCAAAATGGGAGAGGGAATGGAACGCAAAATGGCGGGTAAAAAGATATTTCTACGGTATGTAAGTCCGCCAACCCGTACTAGGCCAGCGTGGTGGACTATATGGCCTAACCACTCTCAATCGATTCTCTCGATTGTAGAGTAGGCCCGTGCCCTGCAGTGGGACGTATATGGGCTGATATAGAAAGATTGATAGAAAAAGATATTAGGTCTCCGGCAATCTATCTCACTTACTGAGCGAAACACGACAGCAAAGTTGTCACTTCACGTCAATTTCTGAGACAGTGGTCCAAAGTAAACCCTGTTTTGCGTCCTTATTCATGCACAGATTTAAAATCTATTTTAGTTATCGAATGTTTTGTCCCTTTCCAACGACTTTAGAATTAATTTTGAGCGAAGAAGACAAAACATTCGATAGCTAAAATAGGTTTCAATCTGTGTATAAATAGAGCCGTAACAGTTTAAAATGAGATTAAGAACAGTTATTATATTGACTATGTTGAATTAATTTAAAATTAGTCTCAAATTAGTTTGAGAAACATATTCTTAATCTTAACGCCATCAGTGATAATATTTTTATCTTAAAGAAAATCAAAGAATCGTCTCACGACATTTATTATTCAAATACACAACCGAAATCCTAACTGCAAAATTTTATTTTTGTTCTGCAAATTAAAGTAATGTTTTGGGTGTATTTATTAATTTGTATAACTTCAATTACTTATTATTTCCCTTTATTTGCTATTCTATTTTTTTACATTTTTACATAAATAATTAAAAATCTAAACAGATTCATCAATGGCGAGGCTCGAGGCCCAAGCCACCGGTGGTTAGGACCCCAAAGTGAGGACCTCACTATACGTGCCGTGTCAAGCAATACTGCCTTCTGAATCTGGTTCTTGACCCAACGGCCCATTGAGAGCCTATGGAGATGTTGGTCGACGCTGTTTGGTATCAATCCATGTGAAGAAACAACATGTCGGTAACCTCGTGAGCCAAATGAAACACTTTATTATTAAGAATGTATATTCGGAAAGAATTCTCGATAGCATTATCGACCTACAATGTAATGTGACGGGAGTTAGAACAGGAAATTTTGTAAGAAGATTTAAGAAGAAAATAGACTATTTTTCCGTATTAGCATGTCTGCCGACTAAAATGTAGTATGACAATGACCGTGCTAAGAACACATCAGGCAAAATATATTCCTTGTTTCGATTATAATGTTTATCAGCTGGTAACAAAACGGTCCAATACCCATTTCATTACATTTAAATTTTAAGATAGAAATATCTTCATCGAAATTTTTAGCACTAGTAACACCACTGCCTACCCTCTTAGATACAGGTATATGCTTTATTGTTTGTCTGTAAGTCTGTAACACCAGCTTCCTTTGAGATTGCTTGTCAAGTTTTTTGTACTGTTCACGTTGTCATAAAACCCTTTTTACGGTAGCCCGAGATGTCAGGTTTTTTTAATCCGTCTTAGGCCCGTGGCGCACATAAGCCGAGTTTTTGTGGTATAAAATAATGGATTTTTGTTAGATTTAAAGGAGTTTGTTGCTACTGTTTAATATCTATATTTTGTATAATAGTTTCTTTGATTTACGAATTTTACAAATTGAAAAAAAAATTACGGCTTTCATCGCCGCGTCAGTCCGCTCCGTGACCACGAAAGGAGAGCAATCGAAACGTCGGGAAGTTAAAAATGTAAAAATTGAAACAAATCCGTGAAAAAATCCGTAAAAAATGTTTTATTTAAATCTATATTTTGTTTAGTGGCATGGGAAGTAAAAATAGAGATAACGGTAAGTTCAGTACAATCCAATTTTTTTTGGTGAAAAATTGTTAACCATCCGTCGACACAATTATACCGGAATGTAATCCAGCTACATTTGAGAACCTGGAACGAAGAATCAGATATTCAAAGTAGTCTATACTTTGTCTATACTCAGTCTTAGAATACTGTATTATTTATTTATTTCAAGTTAAATGCAAGCTTACTGTATTTAAAAACCAAAACACTTACACCCTTAATACGAGTAATAAACAATGGAGCACAATATGAAAATAAATGAATGGAAATTTTGTTAAGATTGATATCGGCAATATAATTTATTCTTAAAACATCTACGTAATAATATTTCTTTATGAATATCTTCGATACACTTAACTACAATTACCAATACAACATTAAACCTGATTCAGTTACACAAGATGCAAAATTTCATTCAAATTCGAACCTGGTACCTCGATATTCACAGGTACACCAGAAGATCATAAATATGCTGCAACACAAATACATGGTCCCCAGTGTACACCTAACACAAGATAATCCTCTGCCAAGCCTCCATAATGCGACGCTTGAAGATATTAAGATACTTAAATGATAATCGACTTAGAGCTCAGAGCGTATTTATCACATCAATATGAAAGATGTATTGAAAAACTGTCTAATTATTTTTTATTGGCTTGTAAAGCTTTGTATTAGTGGCTGTGGTGCTTGAGGTTGTTGGTTTGATTCCCGGGTGTAATCAAAATGGTAATAGGTAAATTAGGAAATGACCTATGACTATCTTCAAAACATGAATGTTAAACGCGATGCGGCCTCTCAAAATGGGAGGAGAAATAGAAAAACGTCGGGAGGAGTAGAGATATTGGGCCTCAGGCAATTGAAGGAAAACTTAAGTTTAGCCGTGTCGCCGTTTCACGTTGCTTTTTTGTGTTAAGGGTACCATCCCTGTCGAACTGACCCATCCCTATAAACTATACTATAGCTCTAAGAAATCAAAATGGTAATTATAAATTAATATAGAAAAAACAACAGACAAGGTTCCCTAGCGATGTTTGTTCACTTATTAAACGATTAATAAATAAAATCAATCAAACCACTTATTTAAAAAAAATACTTCACACAAATTAAGCTCTCAAATGGCCCTTACGCTCTCCAAAATTGCTAATTTAAATAAGCATTGTCCTTCCACTAAATTTCACATTGGCGCCACTAAAATAAATGACCACATGGTCACTTCCGAACGTAATAAAAACGGACCCAAAACAAGACACAGGGCCGTAAATCAAGGGACAATGTGGACTTGTCGCCAAAGGGACCTTAACTAGGAATGAGACACTATTAGATTGTCTACTAATGAACGTATAGCAATTTAAATACACCCAACAGTCACACACATAGTCCTGACCCCACACTCGAGTCTTGTGTAGTGTATCAGAAATGACAAGACTTTTCGATCTGACAAAGACCTAGGAAAACATCGTGAGGAAACCTGCATACCATGGCGATTTATAATAAATTCTATGGTATGTAAAGTCCGTCAACCCGCACTAGGCCAGCGTGGTGGACTATATGGACCCCTCTCAATCGTATTCTACATTGTAGAGGAGGCTCGTGCCCTGCAGTGGGAGGTAAATGAGCTGATTCAGTACAAATTCAAACGCTTGTGGATCACATACATTTGTCACCTGGCGGGGATTGAACCCGCGGCTTCTCGTTTACAGGACGGGAATAAAACGTTACTCTGACCGCATACAATCATTCCAATTTAATTATATTATATTTTTCATATATTTTTTACATGATTAATAACTAAACATAAATCCGATCTTTTTGAGTGAATTTATAGTTGTTGTTTACAAATTATGATGACCTAACATATCGTTGAAATAGGGTATTTTAAAATTAATTGATAGTGGTAAAAAGACAGAACCTATCAGATTTTTTTTATTGTTTTGTCGTCTGTTTCTTTTCGTAAAGATAGTCCTTAACATCCACCGTCCAATTGAAACCAAAATGTTGAGGTCAGTTTACTCTCCCGCTCTTACTATTTCCCTCTCTGTTGCACACACCGGATGCTCGTCGCGACGATGTCGTCGGGTGACAAATAAAATGGCGCCTTGTTTTTTTTTTTTCGAAAAAAGTCCGAAATCTTACGGCCGGCGACGGAGTAGTTTTGTCAAAACATTTTTTTTTTCGAGTGTCAAATTTCTTCTGTCAGCCTGACACGTGACAGTTAATTATCGAGTCGGTGAAAGTGTTACTCGATGACTTTATCGATATGAATTTATCTTTTGTAGATTTCAATAGGTTACATATTAATATTTAAGTTGTTTATTATTTTGTCTGTCTTCATCACACATTCATGTGCTGTTAGCGGAACATAATACATACATACATACATAAACTCACGCCTTTATCCCAGAAGGGGTAGGTAGAGGTGCCACCAGGACACCTATATTTCGCCTTGTATGTTATGTCCCACGATGTGATAGGGGGCGAGCCTATCGCCATAACGGGCACAAATTTCTGACTCCAGGCTGATAATGAATAGAAAAATCCAATATTACTTTGCCCGACCCAGGATTCGATCCCGAGACCTCAGCTTTGTAATCGTACCGTAGTATAACTACGCCACCGAAGCAGTCTTCTTAATTTCCTTTTTTGCAAAATTATTGCACAATGATAAATCTGCGCAAATTATTATTATCAATATCAAGGTAAAATTTGATAGGTACTTAAATTAAATGTTGATACAATTTAATATAACGTAAACGTGTAAATTACGATTAAATAAACTCACCTAACTAACGCTAACTCGCATCACGTGAAAACATGATATTGTGTACATATTATTATATGAAGCAAACAAATTTTTGCTCTTACTTCCTGGTGAGATCACAAATGCATTACAAAACTAGTTTCTGCCCGCAACTTCGTCTGCGTGATTAACTTTATTTGGAATTTCCCATCCCGTCCCGTCCAGACCCGGTATATCGAACCCGTCCTGTCTCATTCTCACTCAAGCAATGTAAACCATTCCCATTACATCCCTTTGAGTATAAAAATCCGTTAAGCCGTTTCTGAGTTCATCGCGCACAACCGCACAAACAGACAAATCTAAAAATCATTGTTTTGGGTTCTATTACGTTAATACAAAACCCCCATATTAGTTTTCTCATTTATCTTCCATGTACAGACATCGCTCGGTTACAAAATTATGTGTATAGATTTTGTTTACTCATAAGATACATACAATAAAGTAGCATAGATGAGAAGGGGGGGAGGGGGCGCTATCAAAGTCCCAAATTCAAGGTCAGAACCTTCTCATTTCTATTCACTATCACATGTAGTCCATAGATATCCAAAGATATGTCCTTAGCCATCCAAAAATTTTGACAGTGAGCTATTGGAAGCAGAACTTACAAAGATAAGTTACTTTCCATCACATAAAACAATTTCTATACAGTTATAATAAATTTGAGTATCAATGCATGGAAGAGCTGTCAGCCATTACCATTTTTTTTAATGCAAAATTAAAAAGTTACTTTACGTTTCGTTTCGACAGATGACAATATAAACAACAACAAAAATAAAATAACTTAACAAGTAGACAGCATGATAAAAATATTTTCCCGCGATTTTTGTGTTGTAATTCTTTCTCAAGCAATGGCGAGTTTTGTAAAACTATTCATGAAGACAATTAATAAGCAACAACTGCGATTTCATTAGCATTATTTCGCTATTCTAGTCTCAACTCATAATATTAAACATTTTAATTTATTTCCTTTGCCACCAAGTACATTTTTTAAGAGATTAATCACTGTCGGAGCAAATGCAATAGCTTCAGAAATAGTGCATTCCCTAAAATACGATAGAGCCTTGATTGGTCATCAAAACTGCAGAGCCAATGCCAATTAAAGTGAAAATAGCTTTCTATTTCGTTTCAATAAGCGAGATTCGGGGCATCCAGAAATCAGGGGAAAGATATTCGTCTCTATAGATAGCTAACGCCGTACACTATGCTCGAAAACCCGTGAAAGTAGCATACATACATAAACTCACGCCTTTATCCCCGAAGGGGTAGGCAGAGGCGCCACCAGGACACCCACATTTCGCCTTGTATGTTCCGTCCCATGATGTGATAGGGTGCGAGCCTATCGCCATATCGGGCACAAATTCCTGACTCCAGGTTGATAATGAATAGAATAACCCAATATTACTTTGCCCGACCCAGGATTCGAAACCGATACCTCAGCTTTGTAGTCGTACCGTAGTACAACTACGCCACCGAAGCAGTGTGAGGCAGTAAGTGGCACATGTAAGTATTTCGCATTTCGAGTCCAGCTTATGTGGGTCTCTTTCAATCAGGCCGGCATGACTAGACTAGCGAAAAATCACCATCTTTCATCATTAGATACGCTATTTGAATTGCCCAGCTTACCTTCAGGTATAGGTAGGCCAAAATATGCTGTCTTAATCGTATTCGCTTCATCAACTGTCACTACTTTGCACGCTCGTCAAATACCAGTACTTCTTATTCGACCTTTTCAAATAACATGAAATTAAAGCGGATTCCACATTAACTTCCAAGAAATAAATCACCTAATTAAAGCTCCCATAACTCGAAACGTCAATCTCAATTTGCCAAAATGGCGTCCGATTTTGACATCTGTCAAATGATATGACAAGTCTATTGTGGGCGGAAGGTTTGCGTCAAAACTGTGGCGGATGACAATGCGATTTTTTTGCGGAATTCCATTGTAATCCCCATTGTTGTTTATGAGTAATTTGAGAAATATTTTGCTTCAAACAAAGATTGTTGGCGCCTCGCGTTTTGTTTTTTTAAACGTGACAGCTTGGCGATAAGACGCAGTCATCGTGTGACGTTAACTAATGTTTATTATTGGAGTTTAATCTTTATTCTTTACGTGGTCTTACTTTCTTTTCATTTGTTTTTAATATACAAGTTGGGGCAAAAGTTGTCACAAAATTTTCTCAATAATATATGATTTGAAACATATGTGCGAAATGCATTTAATTTGTCCATAGGCTTTTTCAGATTTAAACTAAATAAAATAGGAAATTGCTGAAACTGAAACATTTAAACAGGAAACAAAATCTGTACCTTAACCATTACATAGATTTATTTCAAATTTTGGAAATACCTAATCAATAATGAATATTATCTTTATTGCACACCACTGGTTATAAAAATGTTACAAGTTTATAGGTATGTACTATGTGGGCCCTGTTGAGCACGGCCAAAAACTAGGAAGGAAGAGGAAGCCATGGCATTAATAATAGCAAATTTAAAATATTGAATCTTCATATTGTGTAATATTTATTTATTATCTCATTTTCCGATGGAAAGGCAACTGCAAAGCCATTATTCAGCCCACTTTTCTGTGATGGTACTGTCGAAACTGAACATTCACGCTGTAGTAAAAACAGAGTCTACAGACAGCAGTAATATTCTATCACATAAATACGATACTTATTTATCGCTTAAAACAATGCAATTGTATCACTGATAACCAATTTGTTCGTCTTATCAATATTTATCAATGTGCAGATTTTATTTATAAGATTAAACATTTTAGATAAACAATCAAATGAAATGTTAAATTCAAATAAAAAGTGATATTTAAAAAATATAAATTTATATTTTAAATGTAAAAAAGTGTGACAGGTAATATAGCCACTGTATATTTGTCTACTATTCTCAATTTCACAGAAACGTATTAAATATCGTATTATAGACGTTAATTAATGAATTCCAAAGATTAATTGGATTAATTAAAGATGATTAATGAACATTCAATTTTTTTTTCTCGAAAATGTTGCATCGTAGAAAAGACTTCAACGAGCAATTGAGATAGGATGCAATTATTAGAGCATTGACGAACGTTACCCATACATGAGAAATTAAAATGTTAACAAAGACTATAATAATTTATTATTTATGTATATTGAGTGAACCATTGCCGAACTATTATAAGTCAGTGGTCCGAGCGCGAGACATACAACTGTTTTTTCAAACTACAAGTGTATTTTAATTCATTTAACGTTTTGTATGAAGGAAAACATTGTGGATTTTTACTTAAAGTTGTCCATATTTTGGGGTATGTGAAGTCCACTTAACCTAGGCAAGGATGGAGAACTAATATTAAACGATAAACTATATCTCTGAAAACTGTAAAACTATAAAAGTTATAACACAGCGTGGAAAACAGAATAATCTTTATTGAAGTCGATTAAAAACTATTACACCAGACAACAATTGCTTATTTTCGCGGTAGCCACGCCAACGGATTTTCAAAAAAATTTTCAAAACCTGTTATAAACCCTTTTCTTATCGCGCGCGTAAATTCCGTCAATTACCACGATCCACGGGGTGGTTTTTTTTATCTTTTTGTCTCCGTAAAGGAAAAAAAGGTAACACGCACCCGCTGGCGCACAGTGGGTCGAAACGGCTATTTTTGTGACATAGGATTTTTTTTCGGATTTTCCAATTTTTTTTGACGCCAACGTTTTGATATTATCATTCCTTACACTATTCATTCTTTGTATTTTTTTGCTTAACCCTATAATTTCGGCAAAAAAAAATATTTTAGGTTTTTAATGTATGGAACGCACTATAAAAACCTAAATTTCTACGAAGTCCTGCTAGATCCTGCGTTGAAACCTTATTTTTCTGAATCTTGGTCTGTTCTACTATACTTCTATACTTCGAAAGTCTGCATCGACCTGCAACTTTTTCAGTTATGCAGTTCGAAAGAAATGATAAAATTCAATATTTCCCAAAAGATTTTTTACAATTATCTTCAGTAAATTTTACACAAATAAGATAAATAATTAATCTAATAAATTAACAAATACCAAGGAAAACTTGTATATGTGCCGTGCCAGATTAAAAAAAAAACAAATGATGGAAATAACTAAAAAATAATAATAAAAAAGGCTAGTATAAAGCCTATACCTATATACTACTCACTATCACTACTGTTTTGTAGATCTTCTAAAATACTCTCTACATTAATAAATTCTAAGTCTTCTGGTTTTGATGGCAAATGCAGAAGCTCTTTAGCTTTTGTTGAGAGAACCATAACATGTTTTTTTGTCATGCGTGATCTAAGACTTGTGATCTTTGGATCAGATGACAAAAGGAGATTATGTAAGATGTCCTCATTCGAAGATATCCTACTAATTTTTCGGGAATGATTTTCCCTATATTTTCGGAAGTCTTTGTTCCGTGCTTCTGCGGCTTCTTCCGACAGCTTCCCAATGGGTATAGCCCCAAAATGTTTAATTATGTCAGCCCCATGAACTAATAATTTATGTACACTGGAAGGCATATAATACCACGGATATAAATCAACATATAGTTTTGCGGTTTCGGTAGAAAATAAAGCGAATTTAGTAATATCAACACGCTCTCCAGACGCAATGGTTTGTAGAATGATATAAAAATTCTCTATCAACTGCTCATTAATGCCAGTGATACGTGCTGTCATGGCTGTATTTTTAAAAAATCTTCGAGCCGTATTACCATCATTAGTGGTGCCTGCTCCTTGCTTCACTATATCAATTAGCAAGCCAGATTCTTCTTTAAATTCTTGTTGAATTGCAGACTTTCTGGTCTTCATTTTCTCTTTATCGTCACCCCTGCAGTTCCATTTCTTAATCTCCAAACGGTAAGCTATGTGGAGTAGGCACTCCATGCATCTTATCCACGCATGCAATGATGACAATCCATACTGGTACATTTCTTCATTCCTTGATCGCAGTTTGTGGGATTTCAAATTATTCATTTCTGTTGGTTTCGCTTTGCAAATGTCACAAACTGCTGTTGAAGTCTCAGAAAAGTATGAAGTTATTTTGCCGTCAATCATTGTCATCATTAATTCGTGGGCAATTTTCACTTTCCTAAATATAGATGGCTGGAGTGCCTCGATTTCTCCTGATATACCGGCTTTTATAGCTGCTACAGTAATTTGTGTTTCTTTTGTGAACGTAAACATAATGGGACGACAGTAAAATGTGGATGAACTTCGATCGTTTTCCCATAAAACCGTTCCATCATCATGTTGTAGTCTTATTGGAACAAGACTTGCCATAAATATACTGGAATCGTCCACGCCTACTTCAGAGATCTGCTTATAATTGCTTTGCCCCGAGGATCCATCAAAGCCCCATTTGCTGATAAGCTTCAGGTCAGTTGCAGAATCTAAATCGAACTCAATTGTATCCAAAAGCCTTGAGGCTGTCAAGTTGAGCAGAGCTTGCAATTTAACTGATGCCGTGCAATCACTAAATGTCATATCCTCCTTTCTTGGGTAACATTTCAATTTTGCTTCTTTTAATTTATAATAAGAAGGATACAATTGAAAGCCTTTTTCGCTTGCTGATTCTCTTAGGTTTATATATTGTGCCTTCGACAAATTTAGGGAAACAAGTAGCGCCAACGCTTTATCAGCAGTGTATGGAACATATTTTTTTGCATTCAAGCAATTATTCACTTTTGTTATATCTTCTGGATTTTTAAGTAAATGGTTTATTATATTAGCGATGGCTTCTTGTCCATTACATTTCAGTGTATTTGATGTAGCTGCAATTAATTCTTCCTGAGACAAATTATTTTGAATTTGGTCTACTCGTCTTCGTTTTTGTCTGTTGGACAAATCATCGAATGATTTTCTGGGACAAATCAAAGCTGTAGAAGCTTTCGATGTGGATGGAGACAGATTCTCAAGACTTAAGTCCTCTTCATGTCTTTCGTGTTCTTCATGTACTTCATGTTCTTCGTGTCTTTCGTTTAATTTTAGTCCTTTAGGCCAAATTATTTCACTTTCTAGCCAATCACCATTTTTTTTAATAAAGTTAGAAAATATACGATTGCATTTTTGCCATCTAGCTGTTATAGAAGAACAGAATTTTACACAAAACTTTTGAAGCACTACACTATTTTCTTCAGTCACGTTTATTTTCTGTTGCAGAAAATCAGAAAGTTTTTTGCTATCTGATAGAGATCCAAGCTGGTCTCTTAAAACAACAAACATATCGAGATTAGTAACTAGACCCTCCATGATACCGAAACAAGGATTCAAAATAAAATGGTATGGATCGTAGCACGGATAAATGTACATTAAGAACGAATTCAAAATATAAGTCATTTTATACCCTGGGCAATAAACAAATTTTATTGCCCTAGATGCTCTCATTAATGATAGAACTAAGTAAAAGGACAAAACATGTTTACAATCGATATCACGAGAATGTTTGTTTTGTTTTAGTTAATTAAAGACAATAAACAAACAGTAGTTGTAAAACAATTAACTAAATGCACCTGTAATCTCCAGATGTCATCAGTGTTAATGACTGAAAGTAATCCTTTGCCATCTGGTGGTCCATTTGCATTTATGATTTATTACTGTGTTTACGTTAATTGTGTAACCACATGTTTTGGGTACAACAACCAATTATGCCAATAAATATTTACTTATTTACTTCTATTGTGTTATTCTATTAGATTTTTATATAATAGTTTGTATATCCACAATGTTTTTGTCTTACTATCTTGTGGTTAAATTGACTTAAAATGTCAATTACAAAATTAGAAATAGTACTATTTTTACCATTTTTCCGATCCCTATAACTGGAAAAGTTGCAAGTCAATGCAGACATTCGAAATGTACAAGTAAAGTAGAACTGGCCAGGATTCAGAAAAATAAGGTTTTAACGCAGGATCTAGCAGGACTTCGTAGAAATTTAGGTTTTTATAGTGCGTTCCATACATTAAAAACCTAAAATATTTTTTTATGCCGAAATTATAGGGTTAAGCAAAAAAATACAAAGAATGAATAGTGTAAGGAATGATAATATCAAAACGTTGGCGTGAAAAAAAATTGGAAAATCCGAAAAAAAATCCTATGTCACAAAAATAGCCGTTTCGACCCACCGTGTGGCGCCGGCGAAAGATAACGCCCTGTCTTTTGTTCTTTTTTTAGATTATATGTCCTTATGGACCCACTCGATATGAGATTAAAGGTTTGGTATTTTAAGCCCTTCGGACGTTTCGTAATTTTTAGTTTAGAGTTATTAAAATAAGCGATAGCTCGGTCGGAGGATCGGCCTGTTAAGGAAGGTTACGAGTTCAAATTCAAGGCACATATATGTCTTTTGGAAGATTAGTGTGTATTATTACTTATCACTGCTTTAAGGGTGAAAAATACACTGCAAGGGAACCACATACCTGAGAGTTTAACATAATAATGTCAATATTTTTGTATATTATGTCTAACAATTTCATAAAACCAGCATCGGCGCATAAAAGGCCTACTTCCGAAAAAAAAATGCCAGACAATCAGCCAGCTGTAAAATGGCACACCAAAAATTCATGTTGCGCCGACCTCCATTATTTTATTATTTATATATTCTTTACTGCACAAATAAAGGAAATAAAAACTTCAGACATGAAATTACATATAAAAAGTATAGATGGCAGCCTTATTGCACAAGGTAATCTCTTCCAGGCAACCTTAGGATGGACATGGAAGAAACGAGCGAGAAAGGGCAGTCTAGGGTTAATGTATGGTAACTCATACAAAAGTATATTTATGATTTGACCCTTACCACATACGTACATAAACTCACGCCTTTTTCCCAGAAGGGGTAGGCAGAGGTGCTACCAGGAAACCCACGTCTCGTCTCGTATGTTCCGTACCACGACGTGATAGGGGGCGAGCCTATCGCCAAATCAAGCACTAATTCCTGACTCCAGGCTGATAATGAATAGAAAAATCCAATATCACTTTGCCCGACCCGAGATTCGAACCCGAGACATCAGCTTTGTAATCGTACCGTAGTACAACTACGCCACCGAGGCACAACACAATACTCAATATGAATGTGGCCTATACTTTATATATCCTCAAATTTCTTGTAAAATATCCCCCTGGTTTTCTTTGTTTCATCACATATTATCCTTGAATGTTTAATATATACAACTATATTTAACCGTTAATAATACAAACATAACTTCGAAAAGTCACAGGTGTTCGTATTTAACTGTTTCGATTACAGGTCAGCTGTCAAATAACAATAATTTCTCGAACTAAACTTAGATTATCTAGGGCGTATTACAATAATTTATATCAGTTAAATAATTTAGTTATAACATTAAATTAGACAAAACGTATCGCTGGTTAGTGAATTTATCGGTTTGTTGTGCAATGTGAGATGCAAAATATAACATTGTAGATGGAAGGGATAATCTGGAAATAAATAAAATAAAATACACCCAACAGTCACATACATAGGATCCCACACTAGGATCGTGTCTTGTGTCGTGGGTATCAGAAACTACGAAAGACATTTCGGCATCACGAGACCCGAAACAAATACCTGTGGATCACGCAAATATTGTAAGTTTAATATGCTATACGTTTCTCATAATGTATGTGTTGAGACATAATACACAACATACCGCTGGTTCTGTCCCACGCCAGGATAAATGTGTATGAACAAACATTGTTGTCTTGTGAGACAATCATTCTAGTTTAGTTTCAGACATTAAAATCTAGAAAAGCTTCTATATCAGCCCATATACGTCCCACTGCAGGGCACGGGCCTACTCTACAATCGAGAGAATCGATTGAGAGTGGTTAGGCCATATAGTCCACCACGCTGGCCTAGTGCGGGTTGGCGGACTTACATACCGTAGAAATACTAGAAAAGATTACCTACTGATTACTCAAATTAACTTCAGCCATTTTGGATTAAGATTTCCGTTCAACATGTATCTTTCTGTCAGTCATATTTTTAAATGGAAAACAAATTAGCGACGTGGATATAGGACTTATTATTAGTTGCTAGCGGCTCCGCCCGGCTTCGTCCGGGTGCAGATAGTTTTTGAGTCCAGTCCACATCGACAACAGTTATAGTTTTCGCAGCGCACGCGGTGTAAACAATACTTTAAGTAGTTTTTTACACTTTGGGTTACATTATTGGAGTTTTAGTAAGGATACTAGTTTTTTGAAAGTATAGTATCGCCTATGTCACCCGAGGATAGTGTAGCTTCCCAACAGTGAAAGAATTTTTCAAATCGGTTCAGTAGTTTCGGAGCCTATTCAATGCAAACAAACAATTAAATATTACCGTAAAATATCACATATATGCAATAGAGCAATCAGACAACTAGACAATTTACACTATCACACTATCCTCCAACAAACTATTTAATAAAAAGGTCAAAAATCCTCAAAATAAAAGTCGAAAATCCTCAATACCGCCTCGTTTGATCGCGCCGGGTGATTTATCCAGTACATGGGACTTCCGAAGGATCGGCGGCGCTCCGGGCCTTTTCTTTTTTTAATTAACCGAAGGCGGATGGACGCGTCAAATTAACATTCTTTTGAGGAATAAAATTGTGTGGAACGTACTAATTTCTTTACTCAATGAACGGCCGTTGTGAATGAAGTGACCTATAGTTTAGTAAGTTGATAACGGACTGATAAATAGCTTCGAGATTTTAAGCGGGCATAATTCAGTGGTGCCTCGGTGGCGTAGTTGTACTTCGGTACGACTACAAAGCTGAGGTCTCGGGTTCGAGTCCCGGGTCGGGCAAAGTGATATTGGGTTTTTCTATTCATTATCAGCCCGGAGTCAGGAATTTGTGCCCGATATGGCGATAGGCTCGCCCCCTATCACATTATGGGACGGAACATACAAGGCGAAATGTGGGTCACCTGGTGGTGCCTCTGCCTACCCCTTCTGGGATAAAGGCGTGAGTTTATGTATGTATATAATTCAGTGGTAGTAGGATATTTGACTATGATTGATTTGTTTTATGATTTTAAAAACAGATACCATTAAAATAAAACATTTCTGTGAAAACAGTATTAAAGTAGCTTGTAAAATGAGGATAATAATAGTATTTTTAAAAAGCAGTGGGAGTGTAGTGCGGACATCTTACCGTCTCTTTCACACGCGCTTACTGTAATACATATCAAGACTAGTGACGTCACTAGTTTTGTTTTGCATCCCTTCTCTTTTACTCCCACTACAAGATTTAAAACGATTCTAACTTGTTTAATTTTGGTTGGATTTATAATTTTTTTAGTTTGCTAGATTTAGAATATGATACCTTTTGATAAATACAATTAAAAAATGGTGTCAAATACTCTACTGTATGGATAGCGACAGCCGTATACAGCTGTTATGGACGTATACTGATCCACGTAAGTGTATGGCATTTCGGATACATCCTGATTCCTAAATCCTAGGTGTATTTGGATTCCTGATTCCTGTATCTTGATAGAATCGAGCTGGCATAATTTCGTCGCCTGAGGTAATTAACTCGCGTCAGTGGATACTTATTGGTAAGAAAACAGGTGCAGTGCAGACGCTATAAAAATATGTTAATAAACTTACGGCGCAAATGTTGACGCAACTTTTCCATGTCTAGCTCTTCGAAAATAAATTACAATATGCATTTCTTTCCGTATATTGTATTAAAACATTAACTAATTATTCGATGAAATTTCTAGATACGAGTAACAAATGAATGTTACGATTGTATCGTATAAATTAATTTGATGGATTAACAAGAATAGTTTTCTTATTTATAGACTGTCCCGCCCTCACACCCGCCACTGCAACTCCTGTAAGCCAGGATCAACAGCACGCATTGTAATGACACCGAGCATTGAAGCTCAGCGAGTCTCCGGGAATGTCTAACTTGTCTCAAGCCCGCAACGAAATAAATCAAATAGTAAAATAGATAGAATACATACATACATGGGTCAATCTCCAAATCGGGCGTATTCGTGTGATCGCTCTGGTGCTTTTCAGTTATTGATATTTAATGGTAATTATGTATCTCATTAAAAAGAATGACATTCAAATAGCACATTTTTACTATTGGCCTTCAATTTACACATATAGTTATTGAGATATTTCAGATCAAAAAAATTCGCGACCAGAGTAATCATAATTGGTGCCAGAGCAATCATAAATGGTGAAATCAGTGAAACAAAATATAAATATATTGATAAAATATTATTTATTTAGCCGTTTTATTTATTCAGTCTTACAAATAAAAAAAAAACGAAATATTTTATATAACATAATTGCTAAAATAACAAATTAACTTAAAATTAAAACATCAACTTTTGGCTTAGTTTCATTTATTTGGACTTAATTAAATCACTTCTAGGTGAATGAGACAAAATTAAAAACCTTTAGAATTCAACCTTTAATACCTTACAGTCTTTTATAGTTATAAAATTACTTAGACTCATTAAAATTTAATTTGAAGTATTAAATATTAGTTTTTAAAAAGTAATTAAAGAAAACTAAGGTTTATAAAAAACAAAATAAAATTCTTAAAAATAAACATTTTATAAAATAAAATAACAGTCTTTTCAAGATTATCTAAGGGATTTGTAATAATCACATTTTCCTTAACTATTTATTTAGTGGAAAGTAAAGAATTAAATAAAACAACACAAAGTACAATGCAGTTCATAATATGATCAGATCAGATTGAAATATTGTTTGCAAATTATAATGATACAAATTTTAACACCAAGCAAAAAAAATTACAATTTCTATAAAGCTTAGTTGATCAACAAACTAAGAATAGAAGGTTTATTGGAAGCTCAGAAAATTGAAAAGTCATCAGAGTCGGAGTCGGGTAAATCTTCTGCTGCAGCAACCTTTGTCAAGGTGTTATCGTTTTGCAACGAAGATAAAACTACCTCGGAAATACTTGGAGTAATTAAATTTTCATAGTCAATAGATGGAACTTCATCCCAAAAACTGTCCGGCAGGTCCGAGTTGTGTAATGATTGTTGATTTTAATTTGCAGTTATAGTCTGACTATTATTTAGCATTTGTGGGAGCTGAATTTGCTTCTCTTGATTGTAATTTTTTGAACGCTTAACCAGCAAAGGTAGGCTTGTCTTCCTTGGTGCCCGTGACATGTTTGTCTTTGAGGTACTTTGGTTCGAATCGCTATTAAGTTGGTAAAAGCCTAAGTGTTTGCCGTGCGGACATTGTACAGCCTCTTGTGAGCAGTTGTCTAAATCACAACTTAGTCGCCTCATAGCCAAAACGTTTTTAGTATTTGCTGAAAAATAGATTTATTACGTACAATTAATGCAAAATATCACCGCTCTGGTCTTTTTGGACAGAGCAATCACAGCCATAGCGATCAGAAAAAGTCACAAAATCATAAATATAGCCGAATTTAAAAGCAGTAGAAAGTTGTGATTACGTCTCATAAAAAACATTATAACGATCACTTAATTCACATAAAAAACACATTCATTAGCTTATTATTTAATTTAAATAACATGCCATAGCAATCGTAAAATTCGAGAACCAAATCCAGAGCAATCATAGACTTACCTTCGTAATGTTGGAGCCCGGGGAAGTGGCACACAAGTATCCTCCTCGGCGGTTAGACCACTACTGGCATTACCCCACGGGAGGGGAATAGAGTGTCTATAACGCGTAACCAGGGATGAGCGCGATGTTTTACCTCAGCGCAGAGCGATGAGATAAAATGCCCGGTCACGATTTTAAATTCAAATTGTGGCAAAAGTATTGTTCATATAACTAAAAATATTTTATTACGATGAAGATTAACTATCTGTTAAGTAATCTAAATAAGTTGTTTCATATGAACCTTCTCATTAAAAAGTTAAAAAATATTTTTTTCATTCAATCGGGAGTTCGGTCAACCCAGAGCGATCAGGATTTTAGGGTTTAAATATTTTTTTTTAATATTTATAATAAACTTATTCATAATATTAGCGTTGTATCACGTAGATTAGGCACCAAAGTGTATATAAAAAAATATCTTGAAAACGTTTTTAGATTTTAAACGGGGCTTATTCAGTCCGACACGAAAAAAAGTGCCTTTGGAGATCGACCCACATACATAAACTCACGCCTTTTTCCCAAAAGGGGTAGGCAGAGGCGCCACCAGGACACCCACATTTCGCCTTGTATGTTCCGTCCCATGATGTAATAAGAGGGCGAGCCTATCGCCATATCGGGCACAAATTCCCGACCCGGGATTTGAACCCGAGACCTCAGCTTTGTAGTCGTACCGTAGTACAACTACGCCACCGAGGCAGTTAAAATGGATGGAGGTTGGAAATAATTATTGTTTTGATAGATGATTTTCCAGATTCTAAAACGTTCATTCAAGATCTCTGCAAGTTTCCTTAAATTTTCCACTATTAAACTAATGAATATCTATTATTTGTGTGATCCCGGACCTCACCGAGACGTTCAATTTGTCGTACATATAAAAAGTTCCAGTTTATAACCCCGGACCACCGAGGGTTTTATTATTTTGTGATCTCTGCCGGTAGCCAAGTCGCACCTCGGACTTAGCGTCTCGCCATTGGATCGACACAAAAAAATTTGGATGCAACTTATATAAACCTCTGAGGCGCAGTTGATTGAACCGGCTGAGAAATTAGGTTGCGGATTCGATGCCCGCTCCAATACAGATACAAATATTTGTTACACGCCTGGGTGATTAACAAAACGTCTTTTGTTTTTATAAAATTCATTTTGTGTATTACCTAAATATTCTTGGTATATATTTTTTTTGCTGAAGTTTTTCTCGCTTGGTTTTTTTAAAGCTACAACACCTTCCGAAGTGGTGATATTTGTCAACCATTTAAAAGATTTCCTGAGAGCCTTATAAAATAGGGAATATCGATTCATCTACCCTTTGATCCATGCCAAACCACATTAGGCCAGCGTGGACTATGGCCTAACTCCTCTCAATCAAACTCTTGCTTGCAAAGGAGACCGTACGGGTCTCCTATAAAGTATAAAGGCTGTATTATTATAGACTATTATAACCCTTTGCTGTTCGTTATTATATCATAAAAGTTGCAGTCGTCTCGACTGCCTCCGTGGCATAATTGTACCGTAGACAATTACAAAGCTGAAGTGTCGAATTCGAATCCCGGGTCGGGCAGTGATATTGGATTTTTCTATTTACTGACGGTCCGGAATTAGGAATTAGTGCCTGATATGGCGATGGCCTCGCTCCCTATCACATCGTGGGACGGAACATACAACGCGAAATGTGGGTGTCCTGGTGGCACCTCTGCCTACCCCTTCTGGGAAAAGGCGTTAGGTTGTGTATGTATAAAAGTCATAATAATTAGATATATTTATTAACCTTCGTCCTCGAAGCTCGAAGCTATTAATATTTTTTGTAATGATAATTAAGCCAAGGTGACCTAGAACGACCGACGGTACAAATATATACATTTTATTATACCTCTGTGTTTGATCTAAAAAAATGCAAATTATGGACTCGCGTCGACTACAATTATTATTATTTATATTAGTATATTAAATTATAGTGTATACTTTGCTAAGATAATACGATCATTAGTGGTAATTTCAGGTAACATTGAGAAAATTGGGGAGAAAATTGTCAGGCGCAAAATCTTGAACCGCGCGGGCTCGCGCGTCGGCCGCGTGGTGTCGCGCGGTTATGTGAACAATACACATTGTTTAGTTTGAATTTATACCGGTTATGTAGGTACGTCGCTTCAAAGAAAAATTACTAATAAAAATAAAATAGTATATTTTTTTCTATATTTTGTCCAAATGTTATAACCACACCTAAATTACATACATACAATATACATTAACTCATTACTTTTTCCCGGAAGGGGTAGGCAGAGGCACCACCAGGACACCCACATTTCGCCTTGTATGTTCCGTCCCACGATGTGGTAGGTGGCGAGCCTATCGCCATATCGGACACAAATTCCTGACTCCGGACTGATACTGAATATAAAAATCCAATATCACTTTGCCCGACCCGGGACTCGAACCCGAGACCTCAGCTTTGTAACCGTACCGTAATACAACTACGACACCGAGGCAACGCAACCGCAGCCTAAATTTCTGGTAATTTTTTTACATCACTCCTACGCAAACCAGACTAATATTAAAGAGATTTTGGTAGATTTTTCGTCTAAGTCGGCCGCTATGGATAATAGCACGCGTGTCGGTCCTTATGATCGAGGTATTACCAATTTACAGCCTTTTAGAAGGGCGTATAAAACCTTTTTTTCTAGCCGGCGAAGTCTTTCGTAGGCGGATGGTGGGTGTTAAAACGTGTATACCTCTGTCTGTCGAGATTTGTTGTATTATTTCTAATATCAAATATGTATTTAATAATCTATTGTATATGAACATACATACATATATATATTTTACATAAATAGTTTTTTTTATTGCATTAAATGGCGAGACGAGCATGCCATTCGCCTGATAGTAAATGATACGACCGCTCATGGACAGTAGCAAAACCAAAAACATACATATTATATTTTACATATTTTTTTTATTGCATTGAATGGTGAGACGGGCAAGCAATTCGCCTGATAGTAAATGATACGACCGCTCATGGACAGTAGCAAAACCAAACGCCATGAATTACAAAGCAATGCTTGGCATACCACTACGCCCTCCATCCTGAGACATACGATGTTAAGTCTCATTATGTCCAGTAGCTACACTGGTTACTTGGTTTAAAAGTAAAATACACATATATATGTAAATTATATTAAAATAGTAATATTCTTTTTTATTCTTCTTTCACTCTCAATCGATTCTCTCGATTGTAGAGTAGGCCCGTGCCCTGCAGTGGGACGTATATGGGCTGATATAGATATAGATATAGATATAGTAAATTCTTTTACCACTTACCAGCAAAATACTAAACCATGAATTAAACTAAACAGTAATACCTCTAACATAACACCGTCCAAGCGTGTAAATATTGCATAAACACATCCTTGTAATTGATAAGCTAGTTAGGCTATATCTTGTAAAGTTGCCACGTTTCGTTGCTACAGTAGTTAGATAAAGCAATATTTATACGTTAATTTGTATTTATTAGAAAAGATAAAATATGTTATAGTATGATTTTTCTGCAGATTTAATATAATATGTTATCAAATATGCGTATCATTGAGCATGGGACTATAAAATCGAGAGTACAACTGAGAGGGCTCAGGCCAAAATCTTTGATGGACTATTATGGGTTTGACGACTTCATACGCAGTAGAAAAATTTGCGAAGATTTTTTGGTATGCAAGATTCCTCACTATGCTTTCCACAATTAAGTATGTCTTCTATTTAAAACTCATACTTACTCATATGGGTAAGTTTCTTAAGACTGGTGTTTTCCCTCGGGGTGACAATATCTTAGGTCGAAATAAAGTAGAATTGGATTCTTAGATTCACGCGAATGTTAACATTGAAATAAAACGAATTTCTTACGGATTATATATCGCGGATTTTTTTTAATTTTTACATTTCAATAAAGTATAAATATTGTAAGTACATCACTGCCTACCCATATAAAAACAGGCTAATATTTAAACACATAGATAACCCTAACAAGTAGCTATACACACAAACATGGTCAACAAACCGACACATTTAACGAAAAACTACTTTCCACTGTGCTTACCTTTTAGCAAGTTGGAAGGATGAGATTTTATTGCCAGTAGGGACGAGACACCTTACCGGACATTCGGAATTTTTTTTTTAAATATTTGTTTAATATTTAACTCTCAATCGATTCTCTCGATTGAAGAGTAGGCCCGTGCCCTGCAGTGGGACGTATATGAGCTGATATATATTAATTTAATGGTTTTTGAGTGGAGGCCACGGACAGGCAAGCAAAGTGTCGGACGCCTACAAGGTGGAAGGGCGACCTGATGAAGGTTGCAGGAAGTCGTTGGATGCAGGCCACTTCCAACAGTTCGATGTGGTGATTCTCAGGGAAGGCCTATGTTCAGCAGTCGATTTCCTGTGGCTGAATAGATACCTAGATGGATGTAATATTATTACATATAAAGGTAAATCATATAAGATAGATAAAAGTAGTATAATTGTAATTTAAATAGTTATAATTTTTAACTATTTTATATTTTTAATGTAAAAAAAAATACTTGCTTGTTATTGTATTACATTTTATTTTGTCTGAGATGTGATTAATGCATCACATACAAACCACTATAGGTTTAAGTGATGTTTTATTGTTTATTTATGTGTAAATTCTTATACAGTAAAATAAAAAAAATAAAAAAATTTTTTTTGAGAAAGGCTTGTAGCGAGAAGTAGAGGAAAGGACAAGTCTTTGCCCCAGTAGAGGGGTAGTATATGCTAAAAATACCAAAATATTTCTCAGCCGAAGCTGGTCGTGGCTGCTATATCCGAAAAGCGTCTGACTACAGTGGTTAAACTCGACATAATGCCTAAAGTATGTCGCATTTTGGTGTAATCCTATGTATATCAAGATAAAATTAGGTCGTCTTAATAGTGTCAATCAGTTAGAGATAACCGTCTCACATTTGTGAATACTCATCTGTTTAAAGTGTACATTGTACGACCACTTCATTGCTCCTGTATAAAAATGCTTTTTTACATTTTTGTTCCGTTACATACTACAAATATGAGCATTGTTTTTCGGCGTAGAGAACGGAATAGCTTAATTTTATTATTTACAAAAATTACTACAAACATATTAATCTATAACTTGCAAAGCTAGGCACGGGCCTTTTCAACGATGGAGTAGTCTGAGGCCATAAACCACTTAAACAGTAACACCGACTAATCCGTATCCGAAAGTCCGGCACAATCCATCCAATCCGGTCAATCTCCGGACGTTGCTCATCTCTAGTTAAGAAGTGCTAAGTAGATATACAAATTGCACATTGCGCACACACATCCTCGCGAAATATTATCTGCATTATTTACTTATCTCGAGGAAAATTACTGTAATGTGTGGTCTTGGGTTCGAAGCGAAGGAAATTGAATATACTCTTTTGCATGGGTCAAATTGGGGTCAATGCATAAACTGGAAACATCAGGACCTGTAGCGTTACACCTTACAGACTTCTACAGATAGTAGAATAAAATAAGATAACAAATTATGATCTTTAGACATAGGATCTCCACTGCTGGATATAAGCCTCCTCCATAGATTTCCAAAGCGACATGGTTATTTATTATTGCGGTGTATGGCGAGACGAGCATTTTAATGTCCTTTACCGGAACACAACAGTGCATTTACACTGCTGTTTACCGGGAGAAATAGACACTACAGTGGTGCCTACCCAGGCGGCCTCTCACATATGAGAGACCACGAGTAAGTCTGCATCCAGCAACTTCCTGCAACCCTTAAGTAAAAGGTCCTTCTTGTGGGAAACAAATTAATAAAAATCACGAATGATACATAATTGTGAAACTGTATGTTGCACTGCACATCACATCAGTCATTGAAGTCAATTAGTCGTCATTGTACACAAAATATATTCCTCAAAAAAATACATAATTTAGGTCAATCTGAAAATCAAATCTAGGGATTCCTGATTAACAAAATGTCATTTTTGATTTATGTAATAAACCAATATCAAAAAGTTAAAAATCGAAAATTGAAAAAACACTTTGACGTAATGGAAATCTGCCTATCCCCTAAGTAAATAACCGTAATAATATATGATAAATAATGTCTATTTGAACGTGACATTATGACAATGTGTTATTGCGACAAAATAGGTAATACAGGTGTGAAACCAATAATTTAGCGATGCTAAACAAATTTTGATGCGGTTCTTAACAATGTTAAGTCGTTGATTAAGGATAAAACATTTAGATATAGATCTAAATATGGGGCAAATGATTGTGTGATCCACAAATGTTTGGTTCGGGTCTGGGTGTTGTAAGACCGAAAAGACACATAGTTTTTTTTATTGCGATGAATGGCGAGACGAGCATGCCATTCGCCTGATGGTAAGCGATACGGCCGCTCGTGGACAGTAGCAAAACTAAACAACACCATATGAGAGACCTACCAGTGAAAAGTTTCTAGTGCCCACTACACAATACATACATACATAAACTCACGCCTTTTTCCCTCAAAGGGTAGGCAGGTGCTACCAGGAAACCCACGTTTCGCCTTGTATGTTTCGTCCCATAATGTGATAGGGGGCGAGCCTATCGCCGTATCGGGCACAAATTCCTGACTCCGTGCTGATAATGAATAGAAAAATCCAATATCACTTACCCCGACCCGGGATTCGAACCCAAGACCTCAGGTTTGTAATCAATCAGCTCAGTCAATACAGTCAAGACAATTTATTTCCGATTTTAATTAAAGTTTATAGTGAAAAACCTCGTCACAGGACCCGAGTGCGTTGCTTTTCGAGTTCAGCATAAAATTATCCGGTTTTGACCAGCATTATGTCGACTGGCGAGATACCTATCTTTATTAGAATAATCTAAACTATAAGAAGCGTTGTAGTAATATTGCTGAACCAGTATTATAAAATAAATAAATACACACAACAGTGACATACATAGTCCTGACCCAACACTAAGATCGAGTCTTATGTCGTGGGTATCAGAGAATTTTCGGTCTCACAAATACCTAGACCTGAAACAAATACCTGTGGTTTACAGAAACATTTGTGTCGATCGAACCCGCGGCCTCTCGTTTCACAGCCGGCGTCTAACCAACTGCGCCACGGAGGCTGTCATAAAAATTACTGTTTTCAAATTGAAAGTATTTAGGCACTTTATTAAGATTGCACTGTTCTAACAACGAATTGTAATCATTTTGTCGTACATAAAAACACAAAATAACAAAACAAAGAACCATTAAAACCCACAATAAGAAAAACTTTTAAAATGCAAGAAAATAATACGGAATAAATCTCGCGCGCCACCCCTAATGGTCGGTTTCGCTTGCATTAGCAAAAATAATAGCCGGGGTGGCTACCCCCGCTTATAAATCAATCACCACCCTTATTTCTACCCCGTACTCTAACAGATTACGTTTTACATCTCCATCACGCGGTTTTACTTGAATTTGACAATACATTTTAAAATCTGCCTCGGTGGCGCAGTTATAATACGGTACGGTTACGATGCTGAGGTCTCGGGTTCAAATCCTGGGTCAGGGAAAGTAATATTGGATTTTTCTGTTCATTATCAGCCTGGAGTCAGGAATTTGTGCCCGATATGGCGATAGGCTCACCCCTATCACATCGTGGGACGGAACATACAAGGCAAAATGTCGATGTCCTGGTAGCACTTCTGCCTACCTCTTCTGAGAAAAAGGTGTGAGTTTATGTATGTATGTATGTCAAATCTTCCATAGTTTCTGATACACTACACAAGACCCGATCTTATGTAAGTGGCTGTTGGGTGTATTCATTGCTTTTCAATTGTTTTTAACCTAAATTAATTATAAAGCATTTTTATTGCAGGTATATATTGACCTTTATTTTTGTTTATTTTACATTTTAATGATAATTTAATTCTATTGTTGCAAAATCGAAAAGTAATTAAAAATAAAAAGTCGTTATTAATTAACACGAGACAAGAGTGTTGCATTAGTTTTTTTAAATTACAATATAAAAATAATTAATTAACTTAATTACAGTGCATTATGTTAATAATTAAAATCCATATTAATAGACTTTCTGTGCTTGTGTAAATAAAAAAATATTGGTGTCAATGTTTGTATAAAAAAAACGAAATTGTTATGGTGAAATGGTCGTCTTTTCACCTATTTTAAATATGTATTTTTAATTGAGAATGCTCAGGCCTCAGTCTACCATGTTCTTATGCGGGTGTGTGATCTTCACATGTTTTTATCTTATGGAGATTTCTCAAGTGGTAGGAAGTTCAAATCCGGATGCCGCACACCTTACACGATGGTAGAAAAATTATGGTGACCAACACAAATGCGACATGTGCCGGTTTTGTGTGTTTATCTATTATATTAATTGCATGGCCTAACCCCTCTCAATCGTACTCTCTATTATAAAGGAGGCCCGTGCCCTGCAGTGGGACGTATTTACAGCAGTTGTTCATATTCGGCTTTTAGCAGTGTGCCGACACAATAGGGTACATGACTCATTTTTTTTTATTGTATTAATCAAAAAGTATCCGTATTCAAAATCTAGCAAGCAAAGACTTTTGTAAATCCATTCAGAATTAAACAAGTTAGAAACGTTTTAAATCTTGTAGTGGGGGTAATAAAAAAGGGATGCAAAACAAAATTAGTGACGTCACTGTGCATTATAGGGCATTATAGTGTGCGGGTGTGAAAGAGACGGTAAGATGTCCCCACTACGTCCCCACTCTTTCATTTAAAATACTAATATTTTCCTCATGTTACAAGCTACTTTAGTACTGTTTTCACAAAAATGTTTTGTTTTAATGGCACTTGTGTTTGTCTACAAAATAATACAAACATTCGATCATAGTCATCTACCCTATTGTGTCAACCGGCGAGTTATAAGCATTATTTTGTCATTGGATATTTTATTAGGAATAATCTGCAATTTGGTGTCTTTTTTTCACTGTCTTATACTTTTACTTACTTAAAATATAGTACTTTCGGCTTCTTATAAACTAAGGGAACTTTTAACGAAGAAATCTTACAGCTAGAAGCTTATAATTTTGTCTCACATTTTACAGGAGACGTGTGTATTCTGAACCCACAAGAATGGCTAAAAAAATATCTAATATATGTAATGATCATCTTTTTTCTTTGTGTAATCTTTTAGGCATTCAAATAAAAAATATGAAAAGGATAAACTTCAAGGCATACTATTAAAATACGTTGAAACATTTTTGATTTATTAGGTTCAAAACATATGTATGAAATATATTATCCGTTTTGCCTCGAAATGGTGACCTCAGTATTAGTCAAAATGCATTTTATAATTTCAATAAAATAATTTATTGAACCCATTAAACAAATGTAAAATTATTTAGATTCAGTCATTTTTTGATCTACCACCCGGTTCGGAAAGCGGTTTTCACTAGAGAAGAACGGGCAAGAAACTCTAGTGTTGCTCTTTTCAAAACCAGTTTACAATAAAATGGTTATTACAAAATTTACAACTTGTTTTTATTCAGAGCAGTTCATAAGTAATGTGCTATGTTTTAGATTTTCGAATAATACATAATAATTATATATTTTTGTTAATTTTTTTGTTCACTGGTGTACAATAAGTTTTTAAATAAATAAATAATACGTTTAATCGTTTTGAGAAAAACTTCTATATTGATATTGCTTTCAAACAAGATATTTCTTTGCCGTAAAAGCGCCTGGAAGTAAATTATGTTAAAATATAATAAATGCTGTTTCAGTTATTAAGAAACATATTTAGTTTTTTGTTGTAGTATTGTTAAATGATATTTAATTAGAATTAACAGTTGGAAATTAATTTAAAATTAAGATATTTGGTAAATATCATGAACATATAATTTTTACACGGCAATGAAATAGCCGTTTCTCAGATTAATAAAATTATCTTATTGTATTATATTTTTAAATCAACTATACCACAAAAATAATATTGCATACAATTTTTTGATTAAACTAGATTTTAATTATTCTTTTAATTTGTTTCTTGTGGCATTAAAAATCTGTTGATATTTACGCCTAAATGAAATGAAATTTTTATTACGCTGTTTATGGATGATGACAGTACATTTGTAAAATTAATGAATGGCTTTCGAATTTAACTAACAAGTAGAGCTGAAAATTTTTGTCAATTGCAATCGTTTTGTCGGCCCAATAACTTGTGAAATATACTTAAATGAGTCCAGAAATGTCGGATACAACGTCGGTACAATAAGTATGAAGTAAATTGTTACTTTTATTAAGTCTTTTGTGATGCATGATGTGAATTAATGTAAGTAATCGAAGGAGATAAAAAAGGTGTGTATACTTAACACAACACTTAACAATAGTTAAGTAAGTCATCACTTAACTAAGTCATCAGGCCAAAATGACAATGAAGGCCAATTTACGTCCATACAAAAAAAAGACTCACTTGGCATCATTTCGACGTGTGAGGAAGTGTCCATGATGTTGTGATGATGGATCATGTCTGGTGGGGACTGCACAAGGCCCCCACCTCCACCGCTGGCCATCACCATCACTGTTGCCAACTCTTCGATGGTGACCAAACAGTCTCACAAAACACAGCACTGGCACACAAGAATCCACACTCAGAATGTCGAACACGTCATTTTTTTTATAAAAAAAAGGAAAAGTACCCCCACACACGTCTGCACACGTCGGCCCCACAGCCGGTACTGCCGCAAGCAATGTATTAAATCTATAGAACGACCCGAAAGCGCATGAGCAGACCTACCCACAATTCGATTGGCGGGAGAATAGAACGCCTTTTCAAATGCTGCTCTCTGATTGGTCGGCAGCTTTCCGTTTTCCCGCCCAGACCGTTGTGTGCCCGGCAAAATGGCGCCCCCCCGTAGCCTTCCGAATGGTTTTTTAGTTATTTTTTTTCCGCTCGCGCCCGTAAAAAATAATCCGGTCCAACATAATGAGTATGATTTATGGTTTTCGATTCAGTTTTTAATGTTTTTTTGTTCAGTTTGTGTTTTATGAAGGGACTGTTGAGATTTGGTTAAATCGTTCCATGTTTTTGTTATTTATATTTGTACCACCTGTATATACATATATATACTGTCTTTATCCCAAAGAGAGGTAAATGACTATCCAAGGTCAGATAATCAGGTAGGGCAAAGTAATAAATATATGCACCCAACATACATCGTAGTGGCGGTACTTCCATACAAGCCCAAAAGCCCGGCTTGCCCTACTTAATACGTATATACTAAATTCTGAACGAAACCATTACATTCAATACAAAACAGTAATTACGAAACATCTACCATTTTTTAATTTACCGCGTTCCGTCGCGGCATGGCGCTCTTCAATGAAGCGCCCGCGACGTCGAGCCGAAGCGCGCGCCGCGCCGCCCGCGCTGCGCAACGCTTGTAATAAATTCATTCAATAATTTTACCTCTCACGTAGAAGATAGTTCCACGCATTTTTTAAAAGTTGGTACGCGCAAAACATATAACCGTCTTTTTCTCTCTCGTGTGCTTTTACGAGGCTTTTGGCAACGCATGCTATCTCTTTCACATTTACGGGTGAAATGCTATACTCTGGCACTACGAATGTATAGCTACAGATATTTATATATAGCAATAATGTACTAAACCAGAAGCCCAGCTTTTGACCACAGAATTGTATTGACTGAACATCGTACGTTTGAAGGTCGTCATGTGTAACATTATTTGTTAACTAAATTATATTTATTGTTATTAAATTATGTTGGATCTTTTTTAAAATTATTTAATCATTTTTGATATACAAATAATGAGGTTTTTATATTTTTTTCATAAATTATAATTGCATGTTGTAATGTTTATTATTTCGTTTACTAGCAATACTGTAAGAATTACTACTAACTTCATAAGTATTTTGATATTGTGCAATAAATAGTTCGGTTATAGGTTAATTTTTGTTTTTTTTTAATGTTATTTAAACTTTTTGATACGATAATGATTTGTATTGTTTCCTGTGATGGTTTTAGTGTGTTGGTGAAAGTGTTCATTGCCGTTATAAAGGTAATTTAATTCAATTATATTTAAACTGGCGCGAAATCTACGCCGAGTTTGTGCATTTCTTAAATTCGTGATAAATCACAAGAGGCATTTTATCGGTTCAGTTTACTAAACTACGTAATTCGATTTCTACATGCTTCCCTTCATATAGGTTATTAAACAGTCGTGTTTCATATGTTTTTCTAGGGACACTTGTGTATTAGAAAGTTTTGATTAATTCTAATGATTTCAATAATATTGTGGTCCTTTCAAAAGGCATGCTTTTACTTGTAATAAAAATTACTTGTAAAAACTTAACCATAATGTATTTATAACAATTTCTGTCCGAAATTTTGGTTAACTGCGCAGTCATACACGGGACCATAGTCCATAGTAGCTATCGTTGTGCTAGAGTAATGCCGGGTATTAAAAGTGCTCAGTAGTTAGTGCAGTAAAAAGTTACGGTTGCATGACCACAAGTATCTATATTTATAATTTATATTACCTAATCCTAATATTGTATAGATTGAGTGGTCGGTCTGCCGCCGCGCCGTAAATTCGATTTCGTCGTTCGTAGTATTTTTTTTTTGTTCTTATAAATAAATATGTATTAAACCTAAAATAATATTGGGCTTGCCCTACTTCAAAACCCTAGGCACGCCACTGATACATCGTATGAGCCCAGATTAAGATCAATTAAGTCTTGCGTCGTGTATCAGAAACTACGAGAGACTTTTCGGTCTCACAAACACCCACACCCGAGACCAATACTTGGGGGCCTCACAAACATTTGTCTCGCTGCGGGGATCGAACCCGCCTCTAGTCACAGCCGGCGTCTAACCAACTGCGCCACGGAGGCTGTCACAAACGTAAGATATTAATTTAAAGTAGTTATACTTACAAACATCTTTTGGTAATTGTTTATTATTTTGTTAGTACAAATATATTTCTTTGACCTGAAATCTTAAATTGTAATCAAAACTTTAATTATGCTGCTTTTATATTTCGTGCTCCTCGACAAACTGTAAGCCAACAGTCACACTGAAAAACAAACATTTTTATCAACAGCTTCAGCATTGCCAGTTCCTAAACATCTTTTGATTAAAGCCTAATATAATGATTAATAAAACATGTTCATATATCAAGGAACCTCTGATTTTTCAGTCATGTGGGTATTGGAAGTCAATCCTACACACTATAACGGAAAGGGAATTCTCAGGAAAATCATTATAATCATCACCCTTTCATTGTCCACTGCAGGACATAGGCGTCCTCCAAATTGCGCCATTTCATCATGTTTTATTTAAAATGTGATGATTGTTATCCATTTTGATTGACTGGATAACCGACCCTATTCCCCCCTCTTTTCGTCTTCTGACTTACGAAATACATCCAGCTTCTATCTAATATCGATACTAATATTATAAAGAGGAAATATTTGTATGTTTGTTACGAATTGGCTCAAAAAGTACTGGACCGAGTTTAAAATACTTTCACCATTTGAATGCTACATTATCACTGATTATTATAGTCTATTTTAATTGTAATAAAAAAAGGATCCCTTCTAAAATTACAATAGTGTTACCCAAGGTGTAAAAAAATGCGTATAAAATATTTTTCACCGCGTGCGCTGCGAAAACTATAATTTATGTTGTTGATGTGAGCTGGACTGAAAAGCTATCTACACCGAGGCGAAGCCGGCCTGAGCAGCTAGTAATAAATAAATAAATACACCCAACAGTCACATACACAGTCCTGACCCCACATTAAGATCAATCAAGTCTTGTGTCGCCGGTATCAGAACTATGAGAGACTTTTCGGTCTCACAAATACCCAGACCCGAAAGAAATATTTGTGGGCCGCACAAACATTTCTCTTGGTGCGGGGATCGAACCCGCGGCCGCTCGTTTCACAGCCGGCGTCTAACCAACTGCGCCACGGAGGCTGTCAAATTATAAAATACAAGTTAATCACTACTCTCAAAAATTTCGGCCCTAATTAAATCGACGTGTGAGGCGACAAAAAAATGGCGCCGAAGTTAACGCAGAATCATTAGTGGAAGAGCTTAGACAATGATAACGTTATCTCGACGCCAGATGCAGATAACTCTGAACTCCACTTAGAGAGGAAGTGAGACATCTGCGCGATTT
The DNA here is from genome assembly GCA_949752805.1 of Deilephila elpenor. Classification (NCBI taxonomy): domain Eukaryota; kingdom Metazoa; phylum Arthropoda; class Insecta; order Lepidoptera; family Sphingidae; genus Deilephila; species Deilephila elpenor. The sequence continues at coordinate 9,262,896 of OX457118.1, read as the reverse complement.
TTTTGTGTTTCCTTTTTTAGTGGCAAAAAGTGCCTATTTATATAAAGTCCTTTAGACGTAGTGTAAAGAAGTACTTTGGTGTGTGTCGATTGGCAAGAAATGGTCTGTTGAATTGATCATCTTTCTGGACGGTGTACTGTATCCATACGTCCCACTCCCCACGAGCCTCCTTTACAATTGAGAGTACGATTTAGAAGGGTTAGGCCGTATAGTCCACCACGCTGGCCTAGTGCGGGTTGGCGGACTTTACATACCAAAGAAATTATTACAAATCGCTATGGTATGGAGGTTTCCTCACGATGTTTTCCATTATAGTGACGTTACAGTTTCTGGACGGTATAACATTAAAAAAATACCTCTTGTTAGAGGTTTATATTATGCATTGTGTCCACTTTTTTATAAGATAAGTTACTACAATAGGTACATACCAGGTTTATCCATACTGCGACCGAAAACGACGCCAGGAAGTAGTTTTAGTGATTACAGATACAATGCAATTAAAAATGTATTATGCAAATTTATTAAAAAATTTGCAATTTTTAATAACCTCGTGTTTGGGTGGTAAATAATGTTTTTTGTTAAAATATTAATTTAAACCCTTTCGTACCATTGTGCCTTTAAAAATAAAAAGGTGTTCATTATCATTTTAGGAAAACTATGTATTTATCACCCAAATGTAATAAGTAAAAAAATCCATAAAATTGTCTCTTTTTTTCGCGAAATTTTTAGTTGAGTTGTGTCTGAAGTCACTAATACTACCACCTGGCTTTGTTTTCGGTCGCAGTCTAGATATACCCTGTATGATGATGATCCACAAATATTTTATGAATGGGTGTAATTAGGCGACTGCCTCGGTGGCGTAGTTGTATTATGGTACGGTTACAAAACTGAGGTCTCGGGTACGAGTCCCTGGTCGGGCAAAGTGGTATTGGATTTTTCTATTCATTATCAGCCCGGAGGCAGGAATTTGTGCCCGATATGGCGATGGGCTCGCCCCCTATCACATCGTGGAACGAAACATACAAGGCAATATGTGGGTGTCCTGGTGGCGCCTCTGCCTACCCCTTCGGGGAAAAGGCGTGAGTTTATGTATGTATGTGTAATTAGGTCGAAAAACTCGTAGTTTCTGATACTCATTTCAAACAAATTTATTGATGCTATTGTAAGGTCAGGACTATAGATGTATCTTTATGATGTGTTTATACACAAGGTTAACCCGAAAAGTTGTATACCGATTTTGGTAGCCACGTGAGCTTTTTCCCCACTGTGTACCACAATCGATATCCGGATGAAGACGTCATATACTCTACCACCAGCAAATTATTATTTTATTTATAATTATAAATTATCCTTTTCCGTTTTGTAAAGGTGAAGGAAAATATCGTGAGGTAACCTGCATACCATAGCGATTTATAAAAAAATCTATGGTATGTTAAGTCCTTGGACTATATGGCCTAACCCCTCTCAATCGTACTCTCGATTACAGAGAAGGCTCGTGCCCTGCAGTGCGACGCGACGTATATCGGCTGATACGGTACGATAATTATCCTTTTCAATTAATACAGGGAAGCTAACAAATAAAGGCAAGTAAGCAATATTAATTTACCCCAAAGTATTTCTCGCTTCCATCAAACGTCGCCGGGCGGAAGTTGGGGTCGGCCGGAAGCGGAAACAGCCCGGAAGCCGCTGACCGGACGGATGTGACGTAGACATCTTATTGATTGTGGGTAATTCATTTTTATGGGATGGTACTTCAGAATGGATCTTATAGGAATTGAGCAATGTCTATTAATAGATTTTATTGGTCATCTATTTCACATATAGATTATGTAGACAGCCTCCGAGGCGCAGTTGTTTAGACGCTGGCTGTGAAACGAGAGGCCGCGGGTTCGATCCCCGCACCGAGGCAAATGTTTGTGTGAAGCACAGGTATTTGTTTCGGGTCTGGGCGTTTTTGACACCGAAAAGTCTCTCGTACTTTCTGATACTCACGACAGAAAAATTGGTTTGAGCGTGGCGTCAGGACTATGTATGTGACTGTCTGGAGTATTCGTTTATTTATTTATTTAAATGTAAGATAAGAGCAGACACTCATATGTGTGTGTCAGGGGTCATTCAATGTCACACTAGCGCCACCTATTGTTCGCCTAGCCTATTTCAAAATGTGATAACGTCTAATTACGTAGGAAAATTGATATTTTTCAAACGAAAATCTCACACTTATCGGTAAAGTTACCAACCTGGCATTGAAACTAAGACAGTTCACAAATACGTGAATAATTAGCCCCATGCACAGATAACGTATGGCTCAAAAATGCGAAGGCCAAACAAACCGCCAACTGGAGTGGGTTCTAATCAAATTAGAAAGCGCTCGGTAACTCGTACTTAGTGAGAGAGATGTTATTTGTAGAGATCCGTAGGTAAAAACCATTGGGTTTAAGGTGTGGATTCGGTTCCTGTTCTAGAAAAAAAATATTGATAAACCAATATGACAGAGTGTTTGTACATTAGTTTTATACTCAATTTCGGGTTTTTCTATTCATTATCAACCCGGAGTCAGGAATTTGTACCCGATATGGCGATAGGCTCGCCTCCTATCACATCATGGGACGGAAAATACAAGGCGAAATGTGGGTGACCTGGTGGCGCCTCTGCCAACCCCTTCTGCGATAAATGCGTGAGTCTATGTACGTTTTTTTAGTTAATTAAATAGTTTTACAGTTTACTGAAGTCCTAAGCTTGTCTGGTGTAGGAGTTCTGAAATATCGGCATTATGAAACTAACACCAAATACCTTGAGTTCATTGGAGTGCTTAATAATAAGTCCACTGGATGTACATCAACTGGATACATTATTAATCATGCAATTCTTAGAAAATACAGTTTTTTAGTAAATTTTTTTTACAACAGCCACATACATAGTTCTGACCCCAAAGTCCACACTAAGATCGAGTCTTGTGTCGTGGGTATCAGAAACTACAACAGGGTTTTCGGTCTCAGACACACCCAGACCCGAAACAAATACCTGTGGATCACACAAACATTTGTTTCGGTGCGGGGATCGAACCCGCGGCCTCTCGTTTCACAGCCGGCGTCTAACCAACTGCGCCACGGAAGCTGTAAATATGATGTATGAATAGACTTTTGCACAGCCGTAGGGTGAAAGTTTAATTAAAAAAATAAGTTAACAATTTTGAATTCATTAAATTTACATACTAATCATATAATACTTTAATACCCTAACTTTTTATGCCTATTACCTTGTACAGAACCACGTTACTACACCATGATGTCTTACTGCACTGCCATAGTGTAATTAACACGACCTGTTGTCTGTCGAACTATTTTAAACTTGTCGTGATCGACTTGTATATCAATATACGATGTTTTGGACATTTCGTAGACGATGGCTTTTTATTGGTTGCGAGTAATTGTGAGGTATTAGGTTTGGTTCCCAGGTTGGGAAATCAGTTTGTGAATTATGATTTAAAAATGTTTACATACATTATGCGATTTGTTCTCAACGGAGAAAGTTAAATGAACTTTAGATGGTATAAACACCTCTGCCTACCCTTCCGGAGTGCAGACGAGCTTATATTTGTTAATAACCACATCGAAATCTACAGAATGTTTCTAAAATTATGAAAATATGTACCTATGTCTAGTTATTTACTTGCTATGACTGCGAATCTAATTAGCAGAATATGTAGACTATTAAAAGTCACTGAGATTACTGGCGGAGTAAAATATTTTAAATAGAACACCGAAGTACTTAGAACATGAACAAGTCAGAATATAATACAAAAAATCAATGCATATTGAGTATGAATGAGAAAAAAAACTATGATGTATTGAAAGCAAATAAACGTTCACTTTCCTTTACAGAACAGCGGGAGACCACTTTTCTTTCTTATGTATAAACGTAAATATTGTGTCAAAAGCGACAAAATGTCCAGATTATGTCCACTAGCGAACAAAAAAGCAGAAAACTCCATCAAACACCCCGACAAAAGAGCAGCCGACGTCACAGAACTCCTTTGTCATCGTCGAGAAAAAAATGAAAGATCACATTAAAACCTCCTTTGTCAAAATAGACCGTGATTTAACACTCCGATTGGCGCCATTAGATCTTCACAGATATTATCTTAAAATATTTTTAAATCTCTTTGGTATCAAGGACGCTTCATCAAAGCGGAAAGACTGCTTAGATCATCGCTCCACCGGCCCGCGCGTCACACACTACGCTCCCTGTACATGCTCTCACAACACTCGCTCCAGAGCTCTCATCCACTACCTTCAGCTCGTCGCTCCACCGGCCCGCGCGTCACACACTACGCTCCCTGTACGTGCTCTCACAACACTCGCTCCTGAGCTCTCATCCACTACCTTCAGCTCGTCGCTCCACCGGCCCGCGCGTCACACACTACGCTCCCTGTACGTGCTCTCACAACACTCGCTCCTGAGCTCTCATCCACTACCTTCAGCTCGTCGCTCCACCGGCCCGCGCGTCACACACTACGCTCCCTGTACGAGCTCTCACAACACTCGCTCCTGAGCTCTCATCCACTACCTTCAGCTCGTCGCTCCACCGGCCCGCGCGTCACACACTACGCTCCCTGTACGTGCTCTCACAACACTCGCTCCTGAGCTCTCATCCACTACCTTCAGCTCGTCGCTCCACCGGCCCGCGCGTCACACACTACGCTCCCTGTACGTGCTCTCACAACACTCGCTCCTGAGCTCTCATCCACTACCTTCAGCTCGTCGCTCCACCGGCCCGCGCGTCACACACTACGCTCCCTGTACGAGCTCTCACAACACTCGCTCCTGAGCTCTCATCCACTACCTTCAGCTCGTCGCTCCACCGGCCCGCGTGTCGCTACGCTCCCTGAGCTCGCGGCCCCCGGTTCAAGTCCCCGGGCACGTAGCGCATTAGGCGCGCCCCTACACTCGGCGAGCGGATTATTCGTGCGCTGCGTTTGATGCGATTAGTGTTAAATCTGATCCGCTGTCCGCTTTGCTGCGGTGTTGGGTTACTTTACAAAAACTTTGTTTGTTGACGTGTGTTTTTGTTGACCATCACATAATGTTGGCTTACTCGACACTTTTGAAGTTATTTTTGCAGCGGAAGCAACGAAACGGAATTAATCAAGCTGTTGTGAAATATCAAAAGGAGTTTTTTTATTTTAAAATGTTTTTGTTGTATGTTAATAACGTTTGAATATCTATGTCTTTTACATCTTAGCCTATTTTATTTCGTTTTACCGCATAGTGTAAACGGTAATCCAATGCAAAAACCTTCGACTCCGGCAAAAAGACAAATATAGTACAGGCTAAGTATTCAAAAGTAATTATTTGTTGATTATTTTACTAATGTATATTATGTACCTACATCACAGAAATACCTAGTAAACATTTGAATTAATTTAATTATTCTCACATGTCACGCAACTACACTTTAACGTATGTATTTTATATGACCTGTGAAACGAGAGCCCGCAGGTTCGATCCCCGCACCGAGACAAATATTTGTGTAAACCACAGGTATTTATTTCAAGTCTGGGTGTTTGTGAGACCGAAAAGTCTCTCGTAGTTTCTGACACAACACAAGACTCGATCTTAGTATGGGGTCAGGACTATTTAAGTGACTGTTCGGTGTATTTATTTATTTATTTAAATATGTCCATTGAATCATATCACCAGTATATTTTCTTAGCCACTGGTTGTCCCACTTTGTCCCGTCACGAGGACAATACGGGTGCAAAAAGCCGCTGTCACTGCGATTCCTTCAGTGCAGCGGCGCGAGTAAGCGGGTTAGCGCTGCCGAGCCTGTGTACGCACTGGACACATTACACGCTGCGGTTCTGTTACCAAAGATTATAAAAAAGAGAAAAATGTAAAGATAATAAAAAGGGCCAATGAGATTGTAAATAAAATGAGGAAATAAATAATTTGTAACAGGTATTGTAAATTGAAATAAAACTTTTTTTTTACGGATAATATCTCGATTTGGTTTAATTTTTACATTTTGTAACTTCCCGACGCGACGTTTCGATTGCTTTACAGCTCCTTTAAAACTGTTTTGACAGAAATGTGTTAACTATTTAAATGGTATTTGTGTTTGTACGCAAAATAATACAAAAAATCGACCATAGTAAAATACCCTATTAACGGATGTTTTGTCCCTTTCGGACGACTTTTGAGTTCAGTTTGAGCGAAGAAGACAAAGCATTCGATAAGTAAAATAGCTTTTAAAATTGTCTATGAATAAGGCCGTACGACTTTTGCGAGAACTGTATGTAAATGATAGAGCCTTATTAAACGTCGTTAAAACTGCAGTACCAAAGTTGAGAAACTAATTATGAAGATCTTTGCATTCATGTATCTACCATCGTACGGAGGTGAAAAATTTCACAGTTACCCTAGTAGGTATGTCGCAGTTCCGATTCAGCGTGTGTATATCCAGTTTTGACGAGGCCGACATAGTTATAACAACCGGAGAGACTTAACTAGGTCTCCATTTGTGTTGCACCGCGTTATTTATAAGATACACTGTAATTACTTTGTCATACAAATATTTAAAAATAACACAAATTAATACCTAACTTAAATGGAAAAAAAACAGCCATCAGCGTGTAAAAAAACGCAGCGTCTTTCCACCCAGTGCGTCTCACTAATCCGCCACTCCCATCAGCTCCCTATCGCCTAAGAACGATGGCCTTTTCTTACTTTTATTTGTCATACGTGCGTTGAATAAGGCAGCATTGTGCGAGTCAAGCGGAGCGGAAAGCGGTTCTAATAACCGCTGAGCTTTATTTATAGGAGTGGTCGCAAATGTGTTGGGAATTAGGGTGCTTACGTACAATGGGGTCGTGATTTTTTTTCTTTTAGTAAAAGTGCCTTTATTATTGAGACGTGAGGAGTTATTGAGATGTGTTATGTTAATAGATAGATTTTAATTTGGTGTTGTAGTTTGGTAAAGATAATTATTGTTTTCTAACTTTTACAATGGAAATAATTATGCCAACTTGAGATGTTTTGAAAGCCGTGGTTTATAAGAAATTTTTCATCGCAAACACCTACAGAGACATATAATATGTCTTAAACTCTAGAAGAAATAAATTAAGGTCTTTGTCTCAATAGACACAAACGTAAATCACTTTGTGCACATTACATAATGCACACATGGTGAAGGAAAACATCGTGAGGAAACCTGCATACCGTAGCGATTTTAAAGAAATTCTACGGTACGTAAGTCCGCCTACCCGCACTAGGCTAGCGTGGTGGACTATATGGCCTAACCACTCTCAATCGATTCTCTCGATTGTAGAGTAGGCCCGTGTCCAGCAGTGGGGCTGGGCATGGGCTGATACAGAATAAGTACGTACTTGTATTTACTTATTCATAATTTTATTTCATTTTTAACGCATACACGGAAAAATACAGCGTCGAAGTTATCACCATTTCATGGAATACCGCTAGCTCACCAGTCCATATGGGCAGTAAGTAGCCGCAGATAACGCTAATGCAAAATATTACCGTCTGTTTGTCCGCACTCCAGTAGTGCGACAAGCGAATTACTATATCTGATACTATATCGCTATTTACATATTTTATCAGCGGATTATTTATTTATGGAAGTAAAAGTCATGAAGGACATATGGCGAATTTATAGCTGTATCAGGTATCTACTGATGTTTATTATGCTCGGCTGACGCAACGATATCAGAAGCGCTCGTCTACTGCACTGCATAACAGCACTCGGCTATACGCCGCTACAGTGACAGCGCGTAGAGCGCTCGTCTACTGCACTACATAACAGCACTCGGCTATACGCCGCGTCGGTGACAGCTCGGAGAGCACCCGTCTACTGCACTACAAAACAGCACTCGGGTATACGCCGCGTCGGTGACAGTGCGGAGAGCGCTCGTCTACTGCACTACATAACAGCACTCGGGTATACGCCGCGACGCGTCGGCGACAGCGCGGGGAGCGCCCGTCTACTGCACTACATAACAGCACTCGGCTATACGCCGCGTCGGTGACAGCGCGGAGAGCGCTCGTCTACTGCACTACATAACAGCACTCGGCTATACGCCGCGTCGGTGACAGCGTGGAGAGCGCTCGTCTACTGTACTACATAACAGCACTCGGGTATACGCCGCGACGCGTCGGCGACAGCGCGGGGAGCGCCCGTCTACTGCACTACATAACAGCACTCGCCTATACGCCGCGTCGGTGACAGCGCGGAGAGCGCTCGTCTACTGCACTACATAACAGCACTCGGGTATACGCCGCGACGCGTCGGCGACAGCGCGGGGAGCGCCCGTCTACTGCACTACATAACAGCACTCGGCTATACGCCGCGTCGGTGACAGCGCGGAGAGCGCTCGTCTACTGCACTACATAACAGCACTCGGGTATACGCCGCGTCGGTGACAGCGCGGACAGCACCCGTCTACTGCACTACATAACAGCACTCGGCTATACGCCGCGTCGGTGACAGCGCGGACAGCACCCGTCTACTGCACTACATAACAGCACTCGGCTATACGCCGCGTCAGTGACAGCGCGGAGAGCGCTCGTCTACTGCACTACATAACAGCACTCGTTATTACGCCGGCTTAGTAGTAGTGCATGTACAGCGCTTCAAATAAAAAAGCAGTATTGTACTTCGCTTTAAGCGCTTTTTATCTCATCCCTTTACCGCACTAGATGTAGTCACGTAATAAACTCGATACGCGCGATAATTTAATGCGTACACTAGAACAAAAAGCACTTGAAAGCGCAGATAACGCTATGTTTACAAAACGTTACTGATACCGCCACGCTTTGAGTGTTATCATTTATCATGCGGCTTATCAACTTTAGGGAGAGGAATCTTCACGCGCGGTTCGGTTTGGGGTAAGCAGTTGTTTATTAAAGTATTCTATAAGCTAGATAGCTTAACTTTGAAGATTCAAAGTGTAATATGTAGTCCGTGTTAAATTTATAAGAAAATTATGAATATGAAAACGTGACTCTTAGGTCAATGGTTCGTACGAATCTATGTCAATAAATAATAATTTATGAACCGTATAAGGACCGAAGCGGTTGTCTATACCTGCTAAAAATTGTGCAGTTATTGTGGAATAGAATAATTTACGAACTGCGGAATTATTTAGAATATAAGACGCTGTGGAAATCTCTGTGACAGAAAAAGACCAAATATATAAAAAAACTAGTTTTAATGTAACAAAATGCTAGGAACAATGTTATACTTGACTTATGTACGTAAAGGTTAATAGAAAGTGGAAAAAGACCCAAACAACTGCCTGAATTTCGCCTTCTACGATAACTGGCGCGGATCTGTTATCCAATCTTAATGGTACATCGAGTTGCGCCAACAAACTGTGAGAAATAAGGGCCATATGTTTATAGAACAAAGGTCGGTCTGTTTGTCGCGAGCACTCGAGAACATATTCACATTTCGGTGATAAGATATGTCCAATAAGAAATTCTTATTGGTGGTCTGGTTCGAAACTAACGGGTTAAGATGCATTTTGTGAGATGATCGGTATGAAACCTTAAATGTTTCGTACCGTCATTTATTTTAACTACTTAAATCTAAAATCTAAATGTGGCGAAATTAACTACAAATAAAATTTTAAAAATATATATTTTAACGCTTTGTTTGATATATAATTTCATAATTTAAACGACAAGTATTTTTACTCATAATATTATAATAGTGTTAACATGTCCAAGGTAAAAAAGGTGAAATAATCTCTTAATTTTGAAGTCGATAGTCGATGCCCGTGGTTTAGTGTAAAATTCTTGAAGCAAACTGTCAGACAGTTGTGTAACGATAGTTTCTTTGACCTTTAGAGAAAGTGATAACTCTAAACATGCTCTTATTATCAGTCAAGAAAGCCCAATGTGTCTTTCCTCGATCCATTTCACTTTCAACTACCTAAGTACCTACTAGTTTTATAATATAATTCGCGCCATTGTATTTTATGTGAATTTATCTATAGGTACTTGCAAAATAACAACCGTTTGTATGAAGCAAAAATAGACTTTAACGACGACCGCTACCTAATATAAAATACACAAATAAATACAATAACCCCAGAAGTTACGACCTTAATATAACCTTATAACATCATTGTTTTCATCTCAACCGCATCGAAACTAAACGAAATATTTAAAAACATCCCAAACCGCACTTAATAAGTCATTTGGTGGAGGAATGTTGTAATTTTTTACGCCACTCCCACAGCCGCGCCGCTATAAATCTGCCGGACACGCGACGCGACGAACTTTTTGTCGCTTTTTTTGTCTACAACATTTGGCTGGGATCGGCGACAAAACCGGAAGCTTGTTGGGAATTTTGTATATTACTAGAATCTAGAGATGCGTGTAGTATTGAAAGTACAGAAGTAATTTTAAGGCCGTAATGAACGACGCGCGGGCCGGTAGAGCGACGAGCTGAAGGTGGTGGATGAGAGCTCAGGAGCGAGTGTTGTGAGAGCACGTACAGGGAGCGTAGTGTGTGACGCGCGGGCCGGTAGAGCGACGAGCTGAAGGTGGTGGATGAGAGCTCAGGAGCGAGTGTTGTGAGAGCACGTACAAGGAGCGTAGTGTGTGACGCGCGGGCCGGTGGAGCGACGAGCTGAAGGTAGTGGATGAGAGGTCAGGAGCGAGTGTTGTGAGAGCACGTACAGGGAGCGTAGTGTGTGACGCGCGGGCCGGTGGATCGACGAGCTGAAGGTAGTGGATGAGAGGTCAGGAGCGAGTGTTGTGAGAGCACGTACAGGGAGCGTAGTGTGTGACGCGCGGGCCGGTGGATCGACGAGCTGAAGGTAGTGGATGAGAGCTCAGGAGCGAGTGTTGCACGTACAGGGAGCGTAGTGAGTGACGCGCGGGCCGGTGAAGCGACGAGTTGAAGGAACAAAGGTTTAAACAATCATTAAGTCACCGCACGCGGTACTAATAATAAAAATAATTGTATACGCACAGACGGGACGACATTCCGTGGCGGCGACGTAGTTATCGGTGAAATAAATTTAACCGGACCTTTAGTGTCCTTGTGAGCTCGCGTTATCCTGACACTGCTGTACCTTTTTTAAGGGACAAAAAAAAGAATTCCAAAAATGTCAACCGAGGTTGGTCATCTCTCGTGCCATATCTCGGCACCTTCTTGTAATGGGTTCAATTCCCGAGCAATTTTCGGTAGATTATGTTGGAAATGAGGAGTCATTAGTATCTTTATGTTTGTAAACTGAATCTGTGTTTGGGAAACTGTGGTTTGATATCACTACTTTAAAGCTACATATGTCGAGAGATTCAGATTTGTCGGGCGATAGACGGAATGGTTAAGAACTTGTGATACTGTACCAAAAGATAGTGGGTTAAATTCAATATGTTAGTTATGAGTTTGAGTGTTTAAATAAGATTTTTTTAAAGCCTCCATAATACAGAACTTATCTTTTCGTAGCGCATTATTTTATAAACATTTGCCGTAATTTTGGCGAATTCGAAAACCGTTTTTCCTATGAATATAAAAAGAATTAAACAAAATGCTCAAGAAAGAAGCTTTTAATGTACCTATCTACGATATTCTTACTAGTTATAATTCAGAGTTCTCAAAATATATTTTTGCGTCATATTTATATGCAGATATTTTTAAATTTACACAAAAATGAATGTAAATGTTAATTTTATAACATGTTTTTCATTAACCTTTAATAAATTTAGATTTACAACAATCTGCATTTAAATTCCAATTACATCCATTACAACCTAAATTGAAAAAAAAAAGATAGTTAACTTAGAAATAAAACTATTTTATACGGGTTTTATCGCGATTTGGTTTAATTTTTACATTTTTAAACTTCCCGACGTTTCGATTACTTTACAGCTTTCGTGGTCACGGGGCGGACTGTCCCGCCCTGTAAAAATTAAACCAAATCGCTATAAAATCCGTATAAAATAGTTTTATTTCAATGTGTAACATTCGCGTAAATCTAAGAAACCATTAAGATAGTTAACTAATTGGCGGCAGTGATCGCTTGCCAGGTGAACCAAATACTCTTTGACAGCCTCCGTGGCGCAGTTGGTTAGACGCCGGCTGTGAAACGAAAGGCCGCGGGTTCGATCCCCGCACCGAGAGAAATGTTTGTGCGGCCCACAAATATTTCTTTCGGGTCTGGGTGTTTGTGAGACCGAAAAGTCTCACGTGGTTCTAATACCTGCGATACAAGACTTAATTGATCTTAATGTGGGGTCGGGACTATGTGTGTGACTGTTGGGTGTATTTATTTATTTATTTTGCCCCCTTTAATACAAAAAAAATCTTTTAGCAGTCTGTTAAGAACTAAATTCTAATTCAGTATAATTAATTCTGCTTAAAAATAATATATCTTTAACACATTAAGAAATTAGTCAGCTAATGGTGTCATTATCGAACGATTCAAAAAATCTTGGAAAAGACTAATTCAATGAAATGATTTTGAATTGATTGTAACCGACTGCCTCGGTGGCATAGTTGTACTACGGTACGATTACAAAGCTGAGGTCTCGGGTTCGAATCCCGGGTCGGGCAAAATGATATTGGATTTTTCTATTCATTATCAGCGGACTCAGGAATTTGTGCCCGATATGGCGATAGGCTCGCCCCCTATCACATCGTGGGACGTAACATACAAGGCGAAATGTGGGTGTCCTGGTAGCACCTCTGCCTACCCCTTCTGGGAAAAAGGTGTGAGTTAATGTATGTATTTTGATTTTTACATATCGATACAAAATGATACAAATTCAGGCGAATCTTTCGATAAATTGAGTACAATTGCACTATCACGAAAATTCATTCCCGTCAAATGAATAAAAAACAAAACAGCGACGTCATCACATTGCAACATGTACGTAAAGCACAAAACATAAATTGATATAAATGAAGTGTTATATAATTATAAATAGTGCAGTCATCCTTTAGTTATTTTTTATAATAAGGGGTGAATCTATTGTGGTATACGGCGGGGTTGTTAGATTTTTTATAATCGGCAAAATTACGGGGAAATGTGGCCTAATTGTAATACGTACAGAGATTTCGAGTCGGGAGAACTTGGGTTCAATTTGCAGGAATAGTGATAAAAATTTTAAGGAATATTATAGAATTTTATTTTCTTGTTCATAAAATTCTGAAATATTTCAAGACATAGCTTGTTTATTGCGTTTTGGTTGTGAATAATACTGTCAGGGACCGTATGGCTTGCAATAAGTGCGTGGTGGCCTGTTGGTAAACGAACCAGACGCGACTGCCAACATGTTCACGGTGGTCGCGAGTTCAAATCCCAGGGCATACCTCTAACTTTTCGGAGCCATGTGTGTATTGATAGTCAATCACCACGCACTATAACGGTGAAGGAAAACATCGTGAAGAAACATGCATACTTACCGTAGCGATTTTGAAGAATTTCTATGGTATGTAAAGTCCGCCAATCCGCACTAGACCAGCGTGGACTAAATGGCCTAACCCCTCTCAATCGTGCTCTTGATTGTAGAGGAGGCCGTGCCCTGCAGTAGGACGTATTTGGTCTGATAAAAATAGGTACATCGGTCCGTCAGAAAGATTTTTATTTTAGAGATATCCCAGTCAAATAATAAATAAATAAATACACCTAACAGTCACATACATAGTCCTGACCCCACACTAAGATCGAGTCTTGTGTAGTGGGTATCAGAAGCTACGAGAGACTTTTCGGTCTCACAAACACCCAGAACTGAGACAAATACTTGTGGGCCTCACAAACATTTGTCTCGGTGCGGGGATCGAACCCGCGGCCTCTCGTTTCACAGCCGGCGTCTAACCAACTGCGCCACGGATGCTGTCAATCATCATCAATCATCACACAAATCATCACAAAATATTTTGATATCCATGTAAACAATATTCCATGTTGATAGCCATTATTCTGTAGTATAATATTTATAATGATTTTCTTAATTCATCCCCATTTTGAACACATTGTGCGCATGTCAAAATGTATGAATCAATTTTGCATAAACAAATGAGCTTATAACAATGTGTATGAAAGGGCCTGTTTGTACACCGTTCTTTGTTAATACGATAATGCAAATTTAATAACATTTTTTATACCTCACTTCTGGCAGTAAAGAGCAAGGTTACCAATTTGAAATGAAATTTTAATATATATTAAATTAATTCATTGTATGCGTTAATATTAAAAATGCATCCCGCAGTTGAACTAGTATAGCTTTGTAGCATACTATATTATCTTCATACCTTTTGTTACCTTACCTTTACCTTTCTTTTTGAACCCCTGACTGTTGCTATTAGTTAATTGTAACTAGTTTTAAGAAATTGTAACGCAATTTGGTCTATGCATATACAGGGTATATCAAGACCGCGACCGAAAACGAAGCCAGGTGGTAGTTTTAGCGGCTACAGACACAATGCAACGAAAATTTTTGCAAAATAAGCGACGGATTTTTTTTTACAATTTTTTAAAAATCATCGTTTTTGAGGGGTAAATACCTAGTTTTTGCAAAAATAGTAATTTAAACCCTTACGTACCATTGCGTGTTTAAAAATTAAGCGATGTAAGTCATTATTTTAGAAAAACTTTGTTTAATCACTCAAATACGACGATATGTAAAAAATAACAAAAAAAAATTGACAATTTTTTTTGTAAAATTTTTCCTTGCATTGTGTTTGATATCACTAATACTACCTCTGGGCTTCGTTTTCGGTCGCGGTCTTGATATATCCTGTATACTTTCCTTATTTTGTATTAAAGAAAGGCTGGTGTCTCTAAGAGCCTCGCTGAGCTCCGGAGCTCGGTGCCAATTCTCTGCGTCCAATTCTCTGCGTTTGATCCTGGCTGAGAGGATTTACAGTGGTGGGTGTGTGAACGGGAACGTCTCATACCTTTTGTATGTACTCGTAATAGATAGCAAAATAAATGTCTTGTCCCCTACTACCATAATAAGTGGAAACAAATAAATTTTGATGGCACTAGTTACACTTCTGCTCACCTTTTAAGGGTATGAACATAGGTTTAAAGGAACACAAGGCTAGCGTGGTTGACAAAAACCCAAAACTGTAAAGTCTATATAGGTTTAAAATACGCCCAAAATTCGCCCTCAAAACTTCAAAAGAACATTCACCCCCTAATAATATTAAGAGGGTCAATTGAACAAAATCAGTGCACACAGCTTGGATAGTAATATTTATGAATACATTATTATATAATTAATATTCATGAGGCGATTCAATAATATATTTTTTCTTTGATGTGTCAGTCAAACCACCCCTGAGAAAGAATAAGTGATTTTGATACTTGTTGAGTTGTTAGTTGTACAATATTTGGGCTGTATTTTTATAGTTTATTTTCAGTAATAAATAAATTACCGTTTTTGTTATTTTTTTGTTACATACATGTTAACATGTTATAAAAATGATTGCATTTATTTTTTTAAAGAAATTCAACAATAAAGTTAGAAGCTATAGGTACCTCTGCTTGCAGACTCACTGAATGAACTAATTAATTGTTAAAACAATTGTTATCCTTGTTAAGCATTATCTTCTGTAATTTTAATTAATTTACCAATTACAGGTACATACTATATTTGTACAAAACATTATTTTTGTTTTTTTTTCCATATTTCTATCTGAATAAATAAAGTATCAAAACCTCTCAATCCGCGCACCTTTCGTTTCGTAGCATATGTGGTGACTGCTATGCAACGACGGATCATTGAACACAACATTCGCGCACACGTTCTATTCTATTAAACCTCATTACCGAGTTTTTTAACTTATTCGGAACAGATGTAAAGGGAAATAGGTTATTTTATTGCATTGGTTCGGCAAATAAGTAATTGGTTCATCTGATGGTAATTAATTTTTCTATTCACTATCAGCGGAGTCAAGAATTTGTGCCCGATATGCCGATAGGGTCGCCCCCTATCACATCGTGGGACGGAAAATACAAGGCGAAATGTCGGTGTCTTGGTAGCACCTCTGCCTACCCCTTTTGGGGAAAAAGCGTGAGTTTATGTATGTATGAATGGTTTTATGTGACAGTGGTACCACCGCGTTGGAGAAGACCATTCCTATTCCAGTCCAAAGTAAACACTGTGATTTTGTTGCTTTAAAAAAAGCGCAGTGGATTAAACTCTTCTCAATCATAGAAAGCCCAAAAGTGAGGCGTAAAGCTTGTCTATATCTATATCTATATCAGCCCATATACGTCCTACTGTAGCGCACGGGCCTACTCTACAATCGAGAGAATCGATTGAGAGTGGTTAGGCCATATAGTCCACCACGCCGGCCTCTTGCGGGTTGGCGGACTTACGTATATATAAAAATAAAGTAAAGCTTGTATATTAATAAAAATAATTCATAATACTTCCTTATTATCGTGTTTAAATTACACACATGCATAAACTCACGCCTTTATCCCAAAAGGGATAGGCAGAGGCGCCACAAGGACACCCTTTTCGCCTTGTATGTTCCGTCCCATGATGTGATAGGGGGCAGCCTACCACCATATCGTTTAATAGTATTTTTTTCAGCACGCAGTCAACGGTTTCTTGAACCCAGCTGTGGCACGTGCCATGTTCCCAAAGGAATATAAGGACACGGGTTTGTTTATTAGTTTACTATTATTTCACAAACGATTCTGTCACCGTTTAATTAAGGGAATGTGGGTCCCCTTCCAAGAAATACCTGGCTGATTCCTCGAAAATCCTCAAGTTGTATCGGTCCGGAAATACCACGGATGTTGGATCAGCTTACTTTATAAGCACTCCGAGAGATTTGCGTGAGAGTATTCCGCATTTTACCGAAAATTAATCGATGGAATTTTAGTTATTTATTAAGACAGCCTCCGTGGCGCAGTTGGTTAGACGCCGCCTATGAAACGAGAGGCCGCGGGTTCGATTCCCGCACCGAAACAAATATTTGTGTGATCCACAGGTATTTGTTTCGGGTCTGGGTGTTTGTGAGACCGAAGTCTCTCGTAGTTTCTAATACACGACACAAGTATGTGACTGTTGGGTGTATAAAAAAAGATTAATTTAGCAATCTTGATATTGAAATATAAATCGCAATTTCACATATTTAGTCCTGACTCTACACTAAGACAAGCTTCATTTCGAGTATGATTTAACAGGCCCGGCATTAGGCCATGCAGTCCACCACGCTGGTCTAGTGCGGGTTGGCGGATTTTACATACCACAGAAATTCTTTCAAATCGCTATACTTAGCACGTTTCCTCACGATGTTTTCCTTCACAGTATTTTATGGTATTTGACTTAAAATCAGGTGCAGTTCAGTGCAAACACCCCCGCACAGTTTAATCAAAAACCGTGAGTGTGAAACACAAACAAACAAGGGAACCGTTTTCCCATAACGATAATGAAACAAACAGGCCGACAAAAAACACAGTTTTTGTGTATTCCGAGGGAAGTAATTACTGGGGCGCAGTGATTCAGTGATTAAACGCAGTGACTATTTTATTTTTACGTAAATATTGAGGGTAGGGTGGGGACATCAAAAATAATAACTAAAATTATTTTATAAATTACGTGGTGACACAAAAATCGTCTTGTTTTAAAACCTGATTATTTTTTATGTGTTCGTGTTGAAACCGAACCTTAGATTAAAAAAATGTTTTAAGCCGTAGGTACTTTTGTATAAGGTATCTTAACTTTTTTTTTTGTAAAAGAATTACAAATTCACTTCAATGAGAAATTACATTTATGTTATTAAAACTAAAGTATAATGTAGACGTTTAATAACACAGTCTTAGAAATACGTGGTGATAATTACTTTTATAAACAAAAGAAGCTGAAAAAAAATAGTTTCGAAATGACAGAACTTTAATTACGATGGCCAGTGAAGACACTTTTTTTTTGCCTACCATATATTTAAATAACGATTTATTATTATTTTTATTTCATTGTACATTAACCTCTAAACCAACCCCGCAAGTATATTTTATTTTATTTTCCAAAAGCGTTGGTTTAGATTCAGAGCGGATGCGAATGGAACTAATAATTAGCGACAATTCAGACGACACATTAACCGAAGCGTGCACGCATATTGTTCCCTGGTTGAGTGAAGATTGAGACGGATTTATTTATGAGGTTCTGTACAAGTTTTAAAATATATATTTATTGAGAACCATATTAGTAGTTGTGAGAATATATAGATTTTTGAGTAATTCTTTTATTAACGAGTAACCCGAGGGAAAAATCACGATAAAATACTAATAATTACTATTTATATTTATATTTAAGCATCTCCCCATGTTATTAGGATTTTGCTAATACAAACAAGACATGCAAACACTCACAAGTTCACAATATTAGTCATAGTAAAATCATCCGCAAGGAACCGAACCAGCAACCTTAACTCTTCCACCCAACTTTACCACTACCCTAACCGATCATCGAACCCACACCCCAAGGACCCCCAACGACCGCATAGCGTCATCCGATGCATTAAGTAATCAACAACGTCGCGTGCGTTATGCCGGCACGTGCGGTCTAATGGGAGGCATTGTGCCCGCGCGTCCCCCGCGCCGCCGACCTCACGCCGGCCCTGGGATGTTACGCACCGTAATGTGTATTACTGAAAATTGCATTTACTACAAAATATTTAGTTTAATCTAGTAATGCGAACACTTTAAAAGGATTTGGCCGGAAACGACGGCGAAGAGGAATCAGTGGATAGAGTTGAAGGAGATCTTTATCCAGCCGTGGGATTACATAGGTTAAAAAAGTTTAGTTCAAAGAGAAGGCATCTTAATGTGAAATTGTTTTGTAAATGCCTCCGACTGCCTCGATGGTGTAGTTGTACTACGGTACGACTACAAAGCTGAGGTCTCGGGTTCGAATCCTGGGGCGAGCAAATTGATATTGGGTTTTTTCTATTCATTATCAACTCGGAGTCCGGAATTTGTGCCCGATATAGTGATAGGCTCGCCCCCTATCATATTATAGGACGGAACATACAAGGTGAAATGTGGGTGTCTTGGTGGCGTCTCTGCCTACACCTTCTGGGTTAAAGGCGTGAGTTTATGTATGTATGTATGTGTATTATAAATGAAGCTTTGCTCTAATATAGTGTACGTTATAGTACAACTTGATCGGCTCGGGAAACCACTGCCTATCAAACAGGAAACCAACGTATTGTTCGTAACATCCTTGCTGTTGCGATTCCAGATGTGAAAGACCACCATAAACAATGGTGGAAAATTGGAAACAATTACCGTTGCACGATTGTCGTGTTTCGGCCAGGCTAGCATTATTTTGTCGATCAGCTGTATCAGTCTATATACGTCCCACTGCAGGACACGGGCCTCCTCTACAATCTAGAGTACGATTGAGAGTGGAGTTGGTGGATTCTAAATTACCTTATAACTCCAAGCCAAAAACTCATATTATGATATTTCTCTGACCAAAAACCACAAAATAACTACCTGATTTGAGATTTGAACCCAGAATCTGGTGGTAGGTAACTTTTTATTGGTGGTAGGTCTCTCATATATGAGGGGTCGCCTGGGTAGGTACCACCCCAATGTTTATTTCTCCCGCAAAACATCAGTGTAAATGCACTGTTGTGTTCCGGTTTGAAGGACATTATAGCCAGAATAACAACTGGACATATTGAGACTTAACATCTTGTCTCAGGATGGCGATCGCAGTGGAATGCCAAGCATTGCTTTGTAATTCATGGTGTTGTTTTGTTTTTGGTGAATGGCATGACCGTTTTTTCTTTTTTTTATTCTGTCACGGCATAGTGACTGCATTGCACCTGATGGTAAGTGCTAATGTCGTCCAGATAGAGTATCGAATGGTATCAGACGGTAGTCTCATACCATTCGATACAATCATGGCGGCCCGCTGAGATGCCTCTTCACGCTACGGCGGAATGACCCAGGATTATAGGAAGGGAGGAACACGTGTGATGGTAAACCGTTCCACAGCTCGCTGCAATAAAAAAATACCTCGCAACACAAATGTTATAAAGCTTAGCCATTGCAACTATAATTTTCGGATTCTCTGCCACGCGTCAGGGCGTTCCCGTCATCTTGTAAAAGTGAAATTCCTTCCGGTGTTTTTTCCGCGATGATGAATGGTTACACAAATGCTTCCGTTTCCGGCGGATGGGAAGCATTTTGGGGAGTTGATCTGCGGTTAGGTTGGCATTATGATTCGCGGCTGTGAATACTGATGGCATGAAATATTATTGGGAATTTGGTGTTTAAAACATATGATTTGTTTTTCGATACTGCCAAAGATACAACATTGCCACTGATGAAAAATGAATACAGAGAATCAATAACTATTAACAGTTTAATTCTATTAATTACTAGCTTCTGCCTGCAAACTTCGTCTGCGTGACTAACTTTTTTTGGAATTTCCCTTTCTTTAGAGTATAAAAAAATACCAAATAAATCGGGATAATAAGAAACTAACCGTTAATTCAGGTTGTCAGCTACCTCCAAACCCAATTTCATCGAAATCCGTTAAGCCGTTTCTGAGTTCATCGCACACAACCGCACAAACAGACAGAAATTCTAAAGTCATTGTTTTGGGTTCCATTACGTAAATACAGACCCCGCATATTAGTTTTTCTAATTTATTTTCCATGTACAGACATCGATCGGTTACAAATTTATTATATGTACCTATAGATTTCTCTTGTCATTCAATGTACAATATAAACACCGACTCGCTCTATAGCTTTATGACGCATACTTTGAGGTCCCAGGATTATATGTGGAAGGGAAAGTGTGGAAAACAGTTCCATAGTTTAACACTTCCGCAAAAATATATTTGTTTTGGTTTTGTAAGCAATAAAGACATTCCTAAATACATCGCATAAGTGAAACTTACTATCAAAGTTACCTAATGGCTAATACAACTGGATCTGAATATTATTTTCAGTAATTTCTCTGGTTAAGCGGTGTCTAAACTCACGCCTTTTCCCCCGAAGGAGTAGGCAGAGGTGCTACCATGACCCACGTTCCGCCTTGTGTGTTCCGTCCCACGATGTGATATGGGGCGAGCCTATCGCCATAACGGGCACAAACTGACACTGGGCCGATAATGAATAGAAAAATCCAATACATACCGGGATTCGAACCCGAGACCTCTACGTTGTTATCGTACCGTAGTACAACTACGCCACCCAGGTAGCCTAAACACCTATAATTATAATTCCATTTCCTCCCAGTTAAAAGTATTTGCGTGTTTGGTTTGTAAACGCGCTATTGTCCACTACTACACGTATGTTTCGAGGTCAATGGTTTTTACAATTGCTTTTGAAGAAGTACCGTATGTGGTAATACTTTTTTACTTATTTACTTTTTTTTTCATTTTCTACTGGTAGGGTATTTCATATGTGGTGTCTGGGTAGGTACCACCGCAATGACTATTTCTCCCGCCAAACAGCAGTGTAAATGCACTGTTGTGTTCCGGTTTAAGGGACATTGTAGCCAGAGAAACTACTGGACATAATGAGGCTTAACATCTTATGTCTGAGGATGGCGAGCGCAGTGGAATACCAAGCATTGTTTTCTAATGCATAGTATTGTTTGGTTTTGCTACTATCCTCGAGCGGCCATATCAGCGCTTACCATAAGGCGTAAAGTATGCTCATCTCGCCATTCATAGCAATAAAAAAACTACTGTTTGTCCTACCGAAACGTCTCTCGTAGCTTCACGACACAAGATTCGATCCAAGTGTGAGGTCAGGACTACCAATGTGACTATTGGGTGTATTTATTTATTTAGTGCTCAATTTTCTTCTAGCCCATTCATACTAAAGTAAACTCCTCAGGAAAGCCTATTAATTATAACAGAGTCTATCTGATTTTTAATGTCAAAGGACCATATTATGGAAAAATACACATGTATAATGCATATCCGCACGTCCCTTTAAACCAATAATTTCACCAATTAGACTGCCACATAATCTACGACCCCTCTTATAAGATTTCCAAAAAATATCCATTACAACTAACAGGATTTTCGTAATTTCCCCACCCTAGCAATCGTTAATAAAAATGACAAACAGGGAGTCGAACCCGCGATACTGTGGCTTTGCGGCCGATCTGTCACGGCATTACTTCTACGGGTAAGCGGATAGAAAATTATTATATTACACCGCGAGAGTGAAGCAGGAAATCATTCAATAAGTGAATAAGTGTACAATAATGATAAAAAACACATACATACATAAACTCACGCCTTTACCCCAGAGGGGGTAGGCAGAGTTTCAACCAGGACATCCATATTTCGCCATGTGTATTCCGTCCCTTGATGTGATAGAGGGTGAGCCTATCGCCTTATCGGGCACCCATTCCTGACTCCGGGCTGATAATGAATAGAATAATCCAATATCGGTGTGCCTGACCCGGTATTCGAACCCGAAACCTCGGCTTTGCAATCATACCGTAGTGCAACTGCGCCACCGAGACACGGGAAACTAAGGGAAGATTTGTCATAGACAAGACGTACATATTTTTTTGTTGCGTTCCATATTAGTTTTAAGTAATTTTGGTTGGTTTCTAATTAGAGTTCAATAAACTTACAACGAATAAAACAATAATGAATTTAAAAATAAGCATGATGATGATTTGATTCTCGTATTTTTGTTTTTTTATTGCGCTGAATGGCGAGACGAGCATTCCATTCGCCTGATGGTAAGCGATACGACCGCTCATGGACAGTAGTAAAACCAAGCAACATCATCAGCAATTGATATTCCACTGCGCTCGCCATCTTATAAGATGTTAAGCCTCATTATGTGCAGTAGTTACTCTGGCTACAATGTTCTTCAAAGCAGAACACAACAGTGCATTATATAGATATGGTACATAACACCATCCACACAAGATTATAAGCCTCATGAATGTATGCCGCGGCGTAAAATCATGCGGTCTGTTGTATTGAAAAAACACCGAAGCGGGGTGCATTAGCAAAATTGGATGTAAGTAAACATCGGAATTAATGCGCGGGGCGGACTTAGACGTGGAGTACTTTGAGATTATTTAATAGTATTAATTCATAGAAATATTGTATTTTAGACTAAACATATAAGAGCCTGATGGTCAAGTGGATGCGTAGGTGGTCGTGCGTTCGAATTCTGAGGCACATATCTGACTTGCCGAAATCATGTCGGTGTGATAGTTATTTACAAAGCATTTTAACGGTGTAGGAAAATATAAATATTCTGAAGGAACTGTATACCATGGTCTTATGTTTACCCGAACGTTATAATACATATTTAAATAGAACTATTTTTCACCGCGTGACCATGAAACCTGCAGTGTTCGAAACGTAGAAATGTTTGAAAACGTTCAAAGTAAAAAATCACAACGTAAACAGAAAAATAGTTTTAATTTAAAACTACAATCCTTACTCCGTCCGCCGCCCGATTACGAATGCGTCGGCAGTCGGCGAGTTTGTACAACTGCAAGCGCACCCCTGTGCAAACTGATTATTGCTCGCGCGGGGTTCACACCTCGTTTGTGGACAACCAATCTACAAACATTAGATGCATTGATTTTATTTTATAGAAATCAGACAGGAAAGATTCTTTTGGCAGTTTCGGTAAAATAAGAAAAAACACCTATTATGTAAACAAATTGATCAAAACGGTAGCGCTATTTGTAGGACGACACATATTTTGATGAGTAAATTAACTGTGAAATTGTATAAAGGATACAATATATAGGAGAAAATCGTTTAAAAACTTTCACGATCACTTGATATCGATGTTTAAAAGTAATTTATTTTGATGTTTCGCCGTCAAATCGAAAGCAAATCGTCTTTAAGTTTCTATATTTTAATTAAATACCAGTTAAGTGAAGTAATATTGCAGTGTGCTTTTATAATACGGGGGCACTTTATTTCTATGAGGCGTCTCGTCTATCGGTAGAATATGAGTCAATGGATGAAGGAGAATATTACGACGAAACTAACATGCCTCAAAAATACCATAAATATCTTTACAAGAATTTCTATGGTATGTAAAGTCCGCGATGCTGCAATAGGCCAGCGTAGTTGTCGATGGTTTAACTCCTCCCGTTCTTATAAGACACGAGTGCCCTAAAGTAAAATTCTACAGCTAGTAATTACAGATAAAACAAAATATATATATTAAAAACTATTAAATAAATAAAAAAAATCCTTAAACAACAACTTGTAAAAATATATTCAAAACTATTTACAACTTATTATTAACATTAGGACATATGACCGTTTGCCATTCGCTATACAACCCCGCGTACATACAAGGAAACACCTCATGCTGATATTTCTTATACAACTTATGCATTTGCCGCAAATAAATCTTTTTGTGCAAAACCTTTTTGATGAAAAAGTCTACCGCTGATGAATCGGTTCCTTTGATGCTGATTTCCATTGCCCCTTCTAGAAGTTTCTGGAAGTGTACGTCTAGAAGTAGTGACTGGATGTCTTCACGAAGTTTGACATGGTTTATGTAGAAAGGACATTTCAATGTTCGCAGTGCTGTGTGGTAAAGCAAATTGTCTTCACAAGTGGTTGTATTTTCGTTCGGTCTGCAATATCTTTTTATGTCGTTTATTGGCTGGAAGTAATAAAATTGTTATAAGATACGAAGAAAATATAACTATGAATAAATGAAGTAAAGAGCACAGTTAATATATTTTGCTAGAAAATATTATTTACATCACACATGTTTTTCTATGTTGCAGATTATTTTTATTGTTTATACGTCCCACTGCTGGGCACGGGCCTACTCTACAATCGAGAGAATCGATTGAGAGTGGTTAGGCCATATAGTCCACCACGCTGGCCTAGTGCGGGTTGGCGGACTTACATACCGTAGAAATGCTTTGAGATCGCTACGGTATGCAGGTTTCCTCACGATGTTAACCTTCACCGTTAAAGTTGCAGATGCATTCACATAAATTTCAAATTTAGTAAAACCCACAGCCGTAACAAACTATTTTGGATGGTAAAAACATTGGATTGAAACCGAAACTTACTAACTGAGACACCTTATTTCTAATACGACGTGAGTCGACGCTAATAAGTCGTAAATGGTAGGTATATTTCTAACAATAAAATTATTTAATACAATCAAACCGAAACGGTCATGCGATAGCCAAAATTAGCTGTAATATGACTCAACTCTACGAATTATAAATTATTATAAATTATAATTTATTAACCCGTAGATACAAGCTAATGTGGTAATCTAATGACCTATCATATTCATAAAAGAGTTTTTAGACAGGCAGTCGAACAGGTAGTTAGTCATATAATTAACAAGATGGATAAATTAGTCCAATTAAAGTATGGGATTTTTTATCAATTTGGCGCAGTAAATTAACGGCAATACATCTGATGATAAATACAGGACCATATAGATAAAGAACCAAACTGCGACAGACTATAGTCCTTCGATATTCGACACAATCATGTCTTCGTTTTGAAATGCGCGAATGAGCATGTTCGCGGTGGTCGCGGGTTCAAATCCCAGGGCACACCTCTGACTTTTCGGAGTCATGTGTGTATTCATAGTCAATCACCACGCACTATAGCGGTGAAGGAAAACATCGCAAGGAAACCTGCACATAGCGATTTGTAATAATTTCTATGGTATGCAAAGTCCGCCATTTGTTTCAGGTCTGGTCTTTTCAAAAGTCTCTCGTCGTTTCCTATACACAAGATCTATCTTAGTATAGGGTCAGGACTATGTATATGGCTGTTGGGTGTATTCATGATATTTCAAAGCCAGAGAAGGGAATAATATTGATTGTGACGAATGGTATGAGACTGCCGTCTGATCCACTTACCACCAGGTGCAATGCAGTCACTATGCCGTGCCAGAATAAAAAAAAATGACTTACCTCATTAATAATAGCTCTTATCACATCCAGACTCCTTCTAACATCAGCAGCAATGACGTCAGTAGGTTCTCGGAGCAGTTTTTTGGCGTGTCTATTAACCTTAGACGCGCTGACTTCGGATTTACTAACATGGGCCAGAATCAGCTGGCATATGATGGAAAATGAACGCTTGTGCGCGTTGCATACATCGTTCCTTATGGGTATGGCTCTGAAATTGTTTATGTTATGTTTCAAATCTCGCCTATTTTCTTCTTCTTCTTTGCAGCTACAGGAAGTCCACTGCTGAACATAGGCCTCCAAGGATCTTAACCAGCTCGTCCGTCCACCTTGTGGGTGAGCGTCCGACATTTCGCTTGCACAAGTAGCAATACTTTTTTATATTGACAATAGAAAATTATTGGAATTGATGGAGAGTGAAAAACAGTCCTAATATCACTCCAGCGTGATTGAAACACACTTGCGAATGTCATTGAGACGGTTTTTCAACCGTTGTGTGGGCTGAAATCGATCCGCGCGGATCTGCGATCAAGTAAGTTGATCGTAGGAGTGGATGCGAAAATTTGACCATCATACAAATCCAAATGAATTCTTTAGTTACGTAAGACTGTCGCCAATATGAATTCCAAAGGCTCCAGGCAAAAGCGCACTTAAAAGCTTATAGGCATAAACATTTTTAACCCCTCTGAATCGTACTATCGATTGTAGAGGAGGCCCGTGCCCTGCAGTGGGACGTATATGGGCTGATACAAAGATAAACATTTTATCGACTTTTGAAAGATACCGGGGGGATACTCTATACCCCGACGCGAAGTTTAATGATCGACCGTTCGACATCCACGTATATGATAAAAGATTTCCACTTCAAAAATCAATACTATTCTCTGTGAAACTTATCATTCACTCCTAACTTAGTCTATGGTTACGACGTACGATGGAGGATTCGGACATTTGTGGAGTATTTAGGCACATTCGTACAGTTTTACGTACGAGGTTCGAACATTCGGAGAATAGAGTTACCCCCCAGGTCTTGCCCTTGAAACTCCATCTTGATAGCATTACTCTTATCGTCACATCATTACCTTTGTTATAAGAACAGAAAAGAACTTACAAACTGTCGTATATCAAGTCCATAGTTATTAGCAACTTGTCATTTTTCTCCCAGAGTTTGTTAGATGAATGAATCTCGCACGCTCTCGAAATCGCCGCGAAGGTGAATACCAATACTGCTAGTTGAAACATCCTGGAAAATTGTGGCATGTTCTTTGATACCGGGTATATCAGACCGCGATTGATTTTTTTACGAAAACTATTTATATACCACCCAACTACAACGATAAGTAAAAAATAACAAAATAAATTGTCGCTTTTTTTGCGAATTTGTTGGTTGCATTATGTCTGAAGTCAATAATACTACCTAGCTTCATTTTCGGTCGCAGTCTAAATATACCTAGATTACTAGCTTACTATAGATTATATTGTATTTCTACATCTTCAATCAAATATATACATTTAAAATATTATAAATTCACGTCCTCAAAAAGGTGGGTTTGTCATGGTTATTTCTGTTCCAAAATGGGACAGGAAGTGAGCTTATCGCTACGTCAAAAATAATAATTCTAAACAAAGTATTCTATATGTATTTCACGTGTAACAAAGTAAAGCATTACGGTAAAGAATTATGGTTACATTACTACGAGTAATTGTAGTTATGTAACAATATAAGCAACAACAGTTATATCATTTTTGTATTTATTTATTATATTTGAATGTATAAACACTACAATGCGATTTAATTAAAAGCAAAATACATCCAAAATTATTTAATAAGCCCCATATTAATATAAAAATGACCAACTTACTTGTTATAGTAAATATCTTCACTTTCTACAGTATAAAATTGTATCTTTTAGTATTTTTCCTATTTATACAAAGCGTTTGGAGGCGCCCACTTAAACTCTTTAACTGCTAATCCATAATTATGTAAGAATAACGATAAGTTAGAAATTGGACGCAGTCTACTAAGGATTTGATTTGGTGATAATAAATCGGTTCATTCACAATTAAGATATTTAACCGGAGGTTATTTGTGTACGGACAGCGAACACCGGCGACGCTGGAAAACCATCATATTTTTTAAAGGTAAAATTAAAATAATTACTAGTAAGGATAACGAAGGATGGGATGTAAATATAGTTATTTCAAATACAGGGTATATCAAGACCGCGACCGAAAACGAATCCGGGTGGTAGTTTTAGTGGTTACAGACACAATGCAAATAAAAATTTCGCAAAATAAGCGACAGATTTATTTTTGCAATTTTTTGAAAATCTTTGTTTTGGGTAGCAAATACCTAGTTATTGCGAAAATAGTAATTTAAACCCTATCGTATTTGTATTGCATCTTAAAAAATAAAAAGGTGTACATCATTATTTTAGGAAAACTGTGTATTTATCACCCAAATACGACGATTAGTAAAAAATTACCAAAAAAAAAGGTGACGATATTTTTTGCGAAATTTTTCATTACATTGTGTCTGAAGTCTCTAATGCTACCACCTGGCTTCGTTTTCGGTCGCGGTCTTGATATACCCTGTATGTGTAAAGTAATTTTTCTTTTTGAAATAAATATTATTTTTTTATAATTTGGTCACATATTAACTCACGCCTGTATCTTCAAAGTGATAAGCAGGAATCACTCCTTTCACACAAAATTCGCTTAACTTATTTAAATCCCAAGATGCTACAGGGGCGAGCCTATCGCCATGTAAAGTATAAATGGCACTCATATGAGATTTTTCTAAGCGAAAACCTCCAAGTCAGTGGAAAGTTTGCCCAGGCATTGAAGCCAGTACCTTTTGTTTAAAGGTCTATACTACCACAAGCTAAAAAATGACTATTATTGACAGCCTCCGTGGCGCAGTTGTTAGACGCCGGCTGAGAAACGAGAGGCCGCATTCGATCCCCGCACCAAAACAAATGTTTGTGTGATCCACAGGTATTTGTTTTGGGTCTGGGTGTTTGTGAAACCGAAAAGTCTCTCGTAGTTCCTGATACCCACGACACAAGACTCGATCTTATTGTGGGGTCGGAACTATGTATTTCACTGTTAGGTGTATTTATTTATTTTATTTTTTAGTATAAAATATTTTGCGCATGGTACTTTTGTAATTGTACTTTTGTGTGTAGTGATAGTCAATTACCACGCACTATAACGGTGAAGGAAAACATCGTGAAGCCTGCATACAATAGCGATTTGGAAGAATTCCTATGGTATGTAAAGTCCGCCAACCCGCACTAGGGCAGCGTGGTGGACTATATGGCGTAACCACTCTCAATCGTACCCTCGATTGTAGAGTATGCCCGTGCCCTGCAGTAGGACGTATTGGGGCTGATATAAACAATACAATACAAATACAGAGTAGGAAGTTTAAAAAACGCGGTCGAAACGATAACCCCCTTCTTTCATAAACTTGGTTAAAAGACATCCCCCTCATAAAACACAGTATATTTCAACTAGCTAACACTAGATGTATTTTCATCAGTTCCTGAGTCACACGACACGTAACGTCGCCGGCGCGTGCGCGGTTCGTCACGGGCGCGTTCACACGCCTCCGGGGTTATAGATTAGATGCGGTGTAGTACAATAGCGGCTACGGTATAAAATATGCTCTGCTTATCGATACTGAGATAAATACAAAATACAGTTTTATCGATAGTGTGATATGCAAATTAAAAACAGTATTGTCTGCTTATTGATAATGAGATAAATAAAAATACAGCTATACTAGTTAGTGAGATTTGTAAAATAAAAAAATACTTATAATCAAATTACTAACGTCCTTTTTGGAGTTGAAATGAACTTCGTTGTGTTAGGGCAACTAGATACATTGTTTAAAAATACAATTATTTCAAGGAAAGTAAAAGTTCGAGCTACTACGCAGACTTCTATGGTTGTTTGTGATAAATGATAACAATGTTATCGTAAAGTTTCTTCAAAATGGTCATTAATACGTACAACTCTGTACCGAATTAACTGCATTATTTAATATAGGTAGGTAATTTTAGACTGCCTCGGTAACGTAGTTGTATTACGGTACGGTTACAAAGCTGAGGTCTTTGGTTCGAATCCCGGGTCGGGCAAAGTGATACTGGATTTTTCTATTCATTATCAGCCTGGAGTTAGGAATTTGTGCCCGATATGGCGATAGGCTCGCCCCTTATCACATCGTGGGATGGAACATACAAGGCAAAATGTGGGTGTCCTGATGGCCCCTCTGCCTACCCCTTCGGGGATAAAGGCGTGAGTTTATGTATGAATGTATGTAGGTAATGTTAACCAGTCTCAATCGTACCCTCGATTATAGAGTATGGCCCTGCAGTGGGACTTATATGAGCTAATACAATAAAAGTAATGTTAACTAGCGCTTAACTTTTATTTCCCGAAAACGAATGTTTTCCCTTTACGTTGATTAGACAACATAGTACATAAAATAGATTTTTGAACTAAAACAAAATAAAATTTAATGGAATGAACATTATAAAAATATAAGTAGAGCATTTTTCACAGCGTTCATCGTGAAAAGTATCTGAATTGCAACAATATGGTCCTAAATTAAGTTCTCACGGAACCAAAATCTACTTAATTACACCGCATCTTCACGCTTTAACACGTATGGGAGGGACAGAGGTGATGCTTCATTATATAACAAAACAGCATAAATCATTTATTTAAAAAGTGGGGAGTGTAGTTAGTTTTCATAGTTTAATTCCATTTGTTTTGACTGTGAAAGAAAATATCGAATACTTGCATACCTGGAAGAAAATGCCCTTAGGCATTATGCCCGCCTGTACTTTATAAATTTGTACAAAGTTTAAAAATAAATAAAAATTAATAAATATATACTTGAGACTTCCCCAATAATTACAAAGTTATATTTTTACTGACAAGTGATAAAGTGATTATGACGGGTCCTCAACCGCAAGGCGTAATGTGGGTGTCCTGGTGGCGCATCTGCCTACCCCTTCTGGGATAAAGGCGTGAGTTTATGTATGTATGTATCTACAGATTTTAAGAATTGGTGCTATTTTATAGAAATAACAGTGGCTCTATAACATAGAAGTTACATAAATAATTTTAGTTATGTAACAATATTACGAAGCAACAACAGTTATATCATTTTCGTATTTATTTCTTCTATTTAAATAAATAAATACACTTAGATCGAGTCTTGTGTCGTGAGTACCAGAAACTACGAGAGACTTTTCGGTCTAACAAACACCCAGAACCGAGACAAATACTTGTGGTTAACACAAACATTTGTCTCGGAGATCGAACCCGCGGCCTCTCGTTTCACAGCCGGCGTCTAACCAACTGCTCCACGGAGGTTGTCAATTGGATTATTATTTCTTATCATATTTCTGACTTGCAAGATAAAGATTCCTATTTTAGGACGGTTCATCATCAATGATTCCCTTTAAAATGTGCAAGTCAAGTTGCAACTGGCATCATTCTTTTAGTATAAGTTTTTTGACACTCGAAAAGCTTTTAGCGCGGCGGTACCCTAAAAATTGCCTGTCAAAATATTGTCGGCCACATCAAGGGTGAAACAGGACTGGCGGGTGGAAAAGTGCTTTATAAACAAACCCAGTTACATCGTTCTGTCCCCGCATGAAGATCTATTAAGTATTGTGTCTTATCAGAAACTACAAGAGACTTCTATAAATAAATAAATACCCCAACGGTCACATACATAGTCCTGACCTCTCACTAAGATCGAGTCTTATCGTATCAGAAACTATGAGAGAGACTTTTCGGTGTCACAAGCACCCAGACCCAAAAGAAATACCTGTGGTTCACACAAACATTTGTCTCGGTACGGGAATCGAATCCGCGGCCTCTTGTTACACAGCAAGCGTCTAACCAATTGCGCCACAGAGGCTGTTTAAAATTAAAATAGGGATTGTGGGAATCAACTGTGTTTTTTCATATGGATATGGCTATGTAAAGCAAAAATAGGCCTAGGTCGAGTTATCGAGTGAATTTACTGAATTAAAAGTTTTTGAAAGAAGCATTTTGTCAGTTATAAAATAAATTACAGTTAGCTACTTTTTCAAAATTTTATTAAAAGGTGTTATCACTCAAATAAAATGGGTGCTATTAAATCAATAACGTTATATTTCAAATAAAGAATACCCTTGGTATTGCTTAAGGAGAGCTCGATCCAAAGAGATGGTAGAGCTACTTCAACTTTAATTGGAAAGATCCCGAGAATGCTTATAAAACTATATTTCTAATTAAACGATTTATTCAAGAAACGTTATGACAAACTTATCAGTACCTATTGAATATTTCATCATCATCATCGTCATCAGCGCTTCTGCGTCCACTGCTGTACATAGGCCTCTCCTATAGTACTCCAATATTATTTTTATTTATATTGAATATTTACAATATGATTTTTCAAAACATTTGTGTACCCGCCAGTACCAAGTTTAAAATTACCCCCATTTCCTCCGTAGGGTGACTCGGCAGAAAAAGCTTTTAGTGTACAGCACAATACTATATTTTAACACGAAATTAGACCTATTTCCCTTTGTTCAAGCTAATTCGGGCCAATGATTGGCCGACCCATCGCGCGGACAAATCGATTTCACATTACCACCTTTTTTTAACTTAATAGCGAAAACTCATTTTGTTCCGAGCTAAACATTTGGAATGAAGGTCTGTGTAAAAAGGTTTGTTAAAGGTAAATGCATTAAAAATTAAATAAAAATGTTTTTAATTTTTGCGTTGGGTATTTCTTACATTGCTGCAGTATTAAGTCCTTTACATAAAAATTATGTATGTAAAAGGTTTACATCGTTTAAGGATCATATTTAAATGTTCTGCCTATATGGCTATTTTAAACCGATTTACCTCAGGAGCCTTACAGAAAAAATAATAAGTAGGTAGGAAAACTGATACGAAATAAGTTACTACTAACTTTGTAACCTAAAGTTATATTTAAGGCGTCTGTTAACAGACATGAAGAATAAACCAGGAAAATCAAATATGAAATACGGCTAACAACCTTTTGTAATTTTTTTTTGGGTATTCGTAACGCTATTTAAATTAAAAGCCAAATAACCTTTAACCTTGCCATTCCTAATGAAGTTAATATTCTTACCTGTGTATTAAATAAAAAATAAACTAACACAAACAATACTTACACTATATAAAAGAAACAAATCATGAGTAGTGAGTACGTACATACATACATAAACTCACGCCTTTATCCCCGAAGGGGTAGGCAGAGGCGCCACCAGGACACCCACATTTCGCCTTGTATGTTTCGTCCCACGATGTGATAGGGGGCGAGCCTATCGCCATATCGGGCACAATTTCCTGACTCCGGACTGATAATGAATAGAAAAATCCAATATCACTACCCGACCCGGGACTCGAACCCGAGACCTCAGCTTTGTAACCGTACCGTAATACAACTACGCCACCGAGGCAGTCACGTCAGTCAGTGAGTACGTAATAGCAACTAAAATATAATTTTCTCTAACAACATACAATTTAATCAAAATTTGTTATTCACACAATCATTTAAACTTAACACGAAACATTGTGTATCATTTAAAACTCTTAAAAGAACATCTAAATACAAAACGACTTTAAAATGCAAAATATAAAACATTTCCCATGTAGATAAAAATCAGTAGAAACCTTAAGACAATGGCAAGATTTCAATAAAGAACGCCGCCCATTGGCCGACGAAACACAATGGCGGACCATCTGTCAGATTTGACAGATGATAAACCTTTCAAACCTTATTTCTTTAAATCGACCCTTGAGGAAAATGCAATGTTTTTGGCGGGATTTCATTTGAAAGCTTTTTGTACAAGCAAAGTATTCTATAGTTACGATGGTAAGTGCAGTGTACGTCAGATGGTTATTTCTTATCTGTCGTCACAACTATGCTACCGTAGTATACGGATAGACAGGTGAATTCATAAACGCGATACTGTGGCCGTTATCCAATACGAATATTCTAACAAATCTTATTTTGATGCATACAATTTAGCGCCTATATCCTTGGGGATAGGCAGAGGTGCCACTGCTACAGTTCGCCGATGATATTTCTGTCTCAACATGTGATAGACAACGAGTCTGACGTAATATAACATACAAATTCGGCGGTATTAGTTGTTACAATTCATTGAGAACTATTCGAAAAAAATTGTCATTATGATTGCCTTATTACATATTTATGTGTTATAGACGTTTAACGACTTTTATGTATGTTGTTGAAAAATATGAAATTTTACAAATAACCTATCTGAGATAGAGTCTACAATTTTAGTGAGACAGTCAAATCGAAATGGTCACGTTTATTATCGACTCTGGAATCGAACCCAAGATGTCATACTTTATGACCCACCCATACACTTGCTACCAATACCTTAACTTCATCGAATCAAAACAACATAAAATATATTCCATATCAAAATACCAAATCCCCACTAAACCTTGAAAGCCCTTTTTCACGAAAACCCTTCGGTAACTGAATTTAGACTTTATTTTTCGATCATTAAAGTGTATAATAAGATATTTGGGTGCCAAATTGTCGTGACCCACGTTTTCACCTTGCGGCCCCGCCTGTTTCTTACGTGCAACAAATGGAGCGATCTGATTGGTCGACACGACGCCGCGTGCGCACCGCGTCTTAAAATAGTACTCCAGGCAGGAACGAACGGTTATGGGAAGAAGGGTTCCGTATCTTCTGAGAGTAGTTGAATTGAATGTCGCTTTCAAGTTTCAACAGAGCGCTGTCAGAAATCTGAAATTACTGTGAAGATGAAAAAGAAAAATTGAACCTATAGGTGGACGGAAATCTAAAGTAAAACAATTTTTACGGATTTCATCGCGGAAATAAAATCCGTAAAAACAATTTTATTTCAATCAGTTTTACAACATTGGATATCTAACACAAAGATTTGTCTTGATGCGGGAATCGAAACCACAGCATCACACGCACTACCGGCGTCTTTACCAACCGCTCCAACGAGTCTGAATTTTTTTTCTTAAATTGTATTTTTATTTCTTTAATTTTATTTCGCTGAATGGTAAGACAAGCATGCCAGTCGCCTGATGGTAAGCGATACGACTACTCATGGAACGTAGCGAAACCAAACAACAGCATGAATTACAAAGCAATGTTTGGCATTCCACTGCACTGGCCATCCTGAGACATATGATGTTATGTCTCATTATATCCAGTAGTTACTCTGGCTACAATATCCTTCAAACCGGAACACAACAGTGCATTTACACCGCTGTCTAAAATGATTTATCCGCTCTGGACACTCAACGCATCTCACCACAGAACCCCAAAAATCACATATTTGTAAACACCTTTTAAAAATATTTCGACAGCCATTTTTAATAAAAAGTAAACGAAATGTAAAATATAAGTAGATCTCTCAGCGCCGCGCATTACTTGTCCATCAATAACGCTCTTACGTGGAACCGAACCATTACATGTGTTTATAAATAATCCTAAGTGTTTTATGGATCTGTTATGGAGAATACATTAAACTTGGATAATAGAATTGTATCATTTTTAGCCACGACGAGGAATGCACCTTATCTTCATACGTACATAAACTCACGCCTTTATCCCAGAAGGGGTAGGCAGAGGCGCAAGGACACCCACATTTCGCCTTGTATGTTCCGGCGCGGGGATCCAACCCGCGGTCTCGCGTTCCACAGCCAGCGTCTAACCGACTGCACCACGGTGGCTGTCCGATGTGATGATATAGGAGGAGGAAAGGGATATTAAGCCTTTGGAAATCACACTCACTAAAAGAAATGTGACGACAAAGCAGTGTTTTTATGTCGGTTTTGAGTTAAACAGTGATACCACATCGAGTCGGCCCTTTCCTACTAACGGCTAAGGAACCGCAGTGTGGCTCTATTACTTTCACGTGTGGTTTAGTTTCTTCCCTTTTCCTTCCCTTTTACTGCCATTTTGAGAGGTCCGTAAAGCACCTACGTTCCATATGCGGCGATAATAACTTGTCATTGGTGAACTATTCGCTCATTTCAGAGTATAGACAAAAAAGTCTCGCTTAAGACGGGGCTAGTGGTTAAATATTCATATCCGCCCGGACAGCAACCACAGTACACAGCAGGATCCGTGACCCACTGTGTCTGGATACAATCATGACAGCACGATTATGTTCATCGGCGAGAAATACCCACCCTCATTAGATATTCATCAAGCATTGAAGTCACGTTTTCCCAATATAAAAGTATAGATACAGGGATGTCATTCCAAAGCAATTTTCCGCTAGATTACTTATAATTTTAATTACAACATACTTAGCATAGCGTTTACGACATCCGCGATGATCCCGAACTATAAATAGCTTCGTGAGAGCGCATCAAAGCGCCGCCGGCGCCAGGCCAAAGCTCTATTGATAACGTATCGAGCAGGGAGAACGGTGCGGTTTCATTTATTTTTAACCGACTTTGAAAAGAGGATGCTAGTTTGGGGTATATTATATTAAAATTAAAATCATTGTGAGTAGGGAGAAATGTTAGTGTAATTGGCTATGTTATGGAATAGATTTTTAACTTCTAAAAGATGATATTCGGTTCGTTATTTATATTTTCTTAGTATAGAATCACAACGTATTGGAAGAAAGCTAAAGCTGATGGAATACTTTGTTATAATAGAATAACAATGTTGTTATTGACTTTTTTTAGCCAAAATACGTCATATATTTACGTGACATAAAAAAAAGATTTCCTCGATTCATATACTGTATGCTTGTGCTCGAATAATACCATATAATTAATGACGAAAACGGTGCACTATGCCCAAACCATATCCGAAATGAGTAACACTTTAAATTCGGATAAAACTTGCCATACCGTAGTTTTATATAAGTGGTGCAGATCTGAGTGCGCGCGACGCCAAGTGCTCGACAAACAGCGGCTCCCGGGACTCGAGTGGGCCTTTATACGCGCCGCCGATACCAGACGCCCCGGGAATAGCCGGCCTTCACTTCAATCTGGGCGGCTGGGTTGAAAATAATTATAAATACATAGACAAATACATAGTCCTGAAGCAGTCATAATACATCCAGACATTATTCTAGGTGTGACAAGTATTATGTTGTATGGAAAAGGAGTTAATTTGTTACAATTAGCATGAAAATATGAAGTTTGAGTGGAGACCGCGCCTTGGCAAGCGTAGTGTAGAACGCCCTCCAGCTAGGTGGAGTGAGGATTTGCGAATTTGTCGCTGGCAGATGTTGGAGGCGACAATCCGAAGACAGAGTGAAATGTTGCAATTTTTGAGGAGGCCTATGTCCAGCAGTGGACTAGTATTGGCTGATGATGATGATCCTGGTTGAGTGATGTTAGATATGGAAATTATGTACCCTGTTGTCTGTATGTTGCTTGAATAAATTACTTACATACAAACATATACCGGGTATATCATGACTGCGACCGAAAACGAAGCCAGGTGGTAGTTTTAGTGGTTACAGACACGATGCAAATAAAAATTTCACTAAAACAGGGACAGATATTTTTTTTTATTTTTTTAAAAATCATCTTGTTTGGGTGGTAAATACCTAGTTTTTGTGAAAATAACAATGTAAATCCTTACATACCATTCTATATCTATATCAGCCCATATAACGTCCCACTGCAGGGCACGGGCCTACTCTACAATCGAGAGAATCGATTGAGAGTGGTTAGGCCGTAGAGTCCACCACGCTGGCCTAGTGCGGGTTGGCGGACTTACATACCGTAGAAATTCTTTAAAATCGCTACGGTATGCAGGTTTCCTCACGATGTTTTCCTTCACCGTTAAAGTGCGTGGTGATTGACTTCAATACACACATAACTCCGAAAAGTCAGAGGTGTGCTCTGGGATTTGAACCCGCGACCACCGTGAACATGTAGGCAGCCGCGTCTGGTCCGTTACCAACAGGCCACCACGCACTTTTTATGCACTGTATGTCTATGCTTAAATAAATTACTTACATACATACGTGATATTTTACATTGCATAGGTCGGACAAACGAACAAACTGGTCACCTGATGGTATGTGAACACTGCACATGAACATCCACAACGCTGGACCATGGATGTGTTGATCATCAAATCAGACAATCATTAATTTCCAACTCCTCCTATTAATTTAACTTTTTGATTGATTTCGTTGCGGGTTAAAGACAAGTTAGACATTCCCGGAGACGCGCTGAGCTTCAATGCTCAGTGTCATTAATATGCGTGCCACTGTTGATCCTGGCTTATAGGAGTTGCAGTGGCGTGTGTGAGGGCGGGACAGTCTCCTATCAAATCAGAAGGAGATCATGGCCAGAGGAAACGACTATGGGAAAACTGGCTAAGAATACACACATGACTCCTAAACGTCAGTAGTATACCCTGAGATTTGAGCCAGCGATTTCCACAGCTTCTTTAACACGAGTCTTCTTTATCAGAAACTACAAGATACTTTTCAGTTGCACAACACACAATCAGTGCCATTTTGAGCACACAAATATTTACCTCGGTGAAAAGTCCACCTCTACCATTTCACCCAAGTTGCACCACGGAAGTCAAAACCTAAACCCAGATAATTTTTTATACCAATTCACTTCCACCTCCATCAATTTAACCGCATCCAAAGCTCACACACTAGATATTTTAATAGCTAGAGAAGTGTTTGCGAGCGCCGGACGTAATAACATTCAAATTGGGTAATATCCGCACCACGCGACTCCGAACACTTGAAGCCTGCTTTGCATTTTCAAGTTCACAAACATTTCGTTTCGGGTTATTGTTTTTGGTAGTAGGTAGATTGTAATGGATCAGGAATAGCATGAGCTATCTATTTTGCCTTGTTGTAAAAAGTGATAAATTTTGGGAATGTATTAGTGTATATAAGTGACAGCTTTCAAGGAATTTGCGTCTTTTTAAATATGAACTTCATTGAATTAAAGCAAATTTTTAAGGATTTTTTCGCGATTCGGTTTAATTTAAAAACACTTTAACTTCCCGACGTTTTGATTGCTTGCAGCTTTCGTGGTCACGGGGAGGGGCGGTGGCAGTCCGGCAAATTAAACCGAATCGCGATAAAATCATTGGAAATTAGTTTTATTTCAATGTGTAACATTCACGTAAATCTAAGAAACCAATATGAACTTCGTTTGAATTATGATTAAAACAGATGGATAGGTAGGTAGATATTCTATTTTAACAATCTTAGTATCTGGTACTTGATGATTTTGTGCAATATAAAATATACTGGTCAGCCTACTCATATAAATGACGCTTCACTTAAGGTTCATCCACTCAATTTCAATAACAGTAGTACCCAAATTAATAAACAAATATAAAATTCATACCTTCGTCATCCTCCGTGGCGCAGTTGGTTGGACGCCGCCTGGAACGAAAGGCCGCGGGTTCGATCCCCGCACCGAAACAAATATTTGTGTGATCCACAGGCATTTGTTTCGGGTCTGGGTGTTTGTGAGATCGAAAAAGTCTCTTGTAGTTATTGATACCCACGACACAAGACTCGATCTTAGTGTGGGGTCAGGACTATGTATATGACTGTATTTATTATTATTTATTATTCATACCATCCCCCAAAGATGCCTCGACGTCAGTTGTGTAACAAGCCCTGACTCATAACACGCATATGGCGCGGATGATTAGCGTACACGCAAGTAGTAATGAATTAAATTATATAGACAATAGTAGAGTGGGTCTAGAGGTTTGTATTGGCCCTGAAATATTAAATAAATAAATACACCCAACAGTCACATACATAGTCCTGACCCCACACTAAGATTGAGTCTTGTGTCGTGGGTATCAGGAACTACGAGAGACTTTTCGGTCTCACAAACACCCAGCCCCAAACAAATACCTGTGGTTCACACAAATATTTGTCTCGGTGCGGGAATCGAACCCGCGGCCTCTCGTTTCACAGCCGGCGTCTAACCAACTGCGCCACGGAGGCTGTCATTAGGTCATATTAGGTCCTGGGTTCTATTATCAAGATAAGTGTATTCTTTGTTATTTTAGCAAAGCGGAGTAACCGCAAAGATGAACAGACGTAATAATGTTTATAGTATGTCGCTGAATGCAAGTCGCTTTGAACAGTTCGCTATGGAAATTCTTAATAAAGTATCGATTGGCAAAAAAGTAATTATGCTTCTTATCGCTACAAGCAAAGGACCCAAGATTAAAAATGGGAGACAATAAGGAGCCCAAAGACCTGTTCTACAGCTGAAAACATCTACAACTCATCGTAAAAATCTTATATGAGTAACTCGGGACTGAATTTATTATCAGGCTCATCCCATGTCTATTGGCAGGATAACAATGTGGGCAAACTGTAGCTAGCATTGGCATCTCTGGCTACTTCTTTAAGAATATAGGCGTGAACTTATGTATGTTACATAGTTATCAAGAAGACCGAATTCGAATAAAAATGTCGCTACAAAAGTACCTACGTTGTTTATATCAACATTGCAACTCAATACTTTTCATTAACCCTCTACCTGACACCTAATCTGGCTTTACAGGGGTACAAAAGGCCCAATCAACTAATTGCCATATAATCCCGAACGCTGTGAGGGTTAAATCTCGAAATGAACTAGATTTAGTCTTTTGTGCCCCAGAGGCTATTTAACCCTTTCAAGTATTAGTCGCAATATTACTTAGCATTTTGAAATAAAACTTATTTTTACGGATTTTATGGCGATTTGGTTTAATTTTTAAAATTTTAAACAACCAAACCAATTAACTTTTTGAAATTTAATTTTTAATTTAATAATTGTAAATTAAGGGTAGTTAAGTTGTAAGTCACTGAGCGGATGAGTAGTACCTCAGTCCGCCCCGTGACCACGAAAGCTCCAAAGCAATCGAAACGTCGGGGAGTTAAAAAAAATAAAAATTAAACCAAATCGCGATAAAATCCGTAAAAAATAGTTTCATTTCAATGTGTAAAGTTCGCGTAAATCTAAGAAACCATTACTTAGCATTTTCTAGTTGGTATAACTACTGGAATAATCTTTGTATATGTACATATTAGTCTGTAATCTATTGGACTATTTACGACCTACTACTACAATTGAAAGGAGTAAGGCCTAGATTTTTTTATTGCAATGAATTGCAAGACGCGGCCTGCCATTCGCCTGATGGTAAGCGATACGACTGCTCATGGACATCAACAACACCACGAATTACAAATAAATGCTTGGCATTCCACTGCGCTCGCCATCCTGAGACATAAGATGTTAAGTCTCAATATGTCCAGTAGTTACTCTGGCTATAAGGTCCTTTAAGCCGAAACACAAAATTTACACTGCTGTTAGGCGGAAGAAATAGGCTTTGCGGTGATACATACCCAGGAGGCATCTCGCATATGAGAGACCTACCACCAGTTCAGGTTGGTAGACTTTTCATACTTTATCAATTCTTTTAACGATCTTTATGGTAAGCAGGTCTTCTCGCAATATTTCTATTCGCCTTTAAAGCGACAACTACAAAATGAAATAAAAAAGAAAAGTCTTGGATTCGAACTTGCAACTAATCTTGGCAATCCAGTTTGTTCGCGGCTATTTATCATTAAATAAAAAACTGTGTTAGTATGTAATGACCAGATGTGACCCATAATGACCCCTCCAAAAATCGATCACAAATTGACCCCAATAAACGCCAAATGTCATCTAATAAGGTAGAGTCATTAATATGACGTAATGATAAAGGGTGCGTATCATTAATCATGTTCGGATGATCGGTTGATTCGTGCCTGTCTATTTCTGATGTAATCGCGTTAAAAGCTACTCCTTTCATTATTGTATGAAACAAAAATATAATTGTACAGTACTATATTGTTACTTCGTTGTGGATAATGCTGCCTCAGTGGCGCACCTCGGTTGGTAGCAAAGCTGAATTCTTGGGTTCGAATTCTTTGGTGAGGCAAAGTGATATTGTATTTTTCTATTCCATTGACTTATATTCTACCGATCGACGAGAAAAGAAAGATCAAAGAAATAAACTGCCCACGTAATTTAAAAGCACACTGCAATATTACATCACTTACTTGGTATTTTATTAAAATATTGTAACTTCAGACGATTTGCTTTCGGTTTGACGGCAAAACATTCATTTATTACTTTTAAACGTATGCGATAAGGCGTACTGCACTGTCACTGTCACGAAGCAAACTGATTCATGTGTGGTGCATGCACCGCAAGTAGGTGGGACACATTTTTTGTACTGTCTTATCTAGTGTAACATTGATATCGATGTTCTATTCATTATCAGCGCGGAGTCAGATGGTCTGAAAGCATAGGTACCTAGCTGCGTTATAATATTAGGACATAAGCGATCGTATTCTCGATTGTATCAGAAGCCCGTGCCCAGCAGTGGGCGATTATGGGCTGACCCAGTACAGAAGAGCCTTGCAACGACTATATTGTCATAAATGCTGGGATAATACTGTATAGAACATACAAACTCTATTATCGTGTGGGGAAAATTGGAACTACAAATAAAATTTAAAAATAATCTATTTAACTCATTGTTTGAGACATGTTTGATTAATATAAACAAAAAGGATTTATACTCGTAATGTAATAATATTTCCATGTCTAATATAATAAAATGTGAAAGAAAAACTATTATTATTTATTCACAACTACGAATTAGGACGTCAGAGGATCGTAATGAAATGAAATGAAATATTTTTATTGAATACCTAAAATGTCATACATTATTTAGATTCAGTCACTTTTTACAACTACCACCCGGTTCACAAGGCAGTCTTCACCAAAGAAGAACGGGCAAGAAACTATCTTTGCTCTTTTCCAAACAAGTTTACAATACAGTGATAGCGTCTAAGATTTGTATCTGCACTATAGTCTCTGGGTAAGTCTAAATTGTCAGTTACCTCAACTGTCGTACTTATTCTGAAAGCATAGGTAGTAGGTGCGTTATAATTTTATTACAAGAGCGCAGATGTGTCCCCTGCTCCCGCCGAAATCTGCAAAGTACTGAGTGCGTTAAGTGAGTCCCGTGCCGGCTGTATGCGACGAATTTATAATAGGGTGAATAAGTAACTAATAAATACACCCAACAGCCACTAACATAGTCCTGAACCCACACTAAGATCGAGTCTCGAGGCGTGGGCATCAGGAACTACGACAGACTTTTCGGTCTCACAAACACCCAGACCGAAACAAATACTTGTGGTTCACACAAATATTTGTCTCGGTGCGGGAATCGAACCCGCGGCCTCTCGTTTCACAGCCGGCGTCTAACCATCTTTGCCATGGAGGCTGTCAGAATATAATAGAATATGTC
The DNA here is from genome assembly GCA_949752805.1 of Deilephila elpenor. NCBI lineage: Eukaryota > Metazoa > Arthropoda > Insecta > Lepidoptera > Sphingidae > Deilephila > Deilephila elpenor. The sequence continues at coordinate 9,219,592 of OX457118.1, read as the reverse complement.
GAGAAGTTGATGGAAACGATTTTGGGTGAGGTTTTAGGTATGGTATGTTTGTATGAGATGCTTTATTATAAGCCTCATTATATTCCAAGTGACGTTTTCTCAAAATGAAAATCTTTTGATGCGTCTACCGCGGTTACTTCGTAAACCTGCACAAAACATGTGACGTTGTTTATATAATTTATGAAATAAAGCTTCATAAAATTAATAAGATGATTATAATATGAAATATTTTTTGTTATGGCATGAAACTTGAATAAGTATACCTAAATCCAATTAGCCTTAAATAGCAATGGATATCCAACTGTATTACCCACTTCCAATGCCAAAATATAAATAAACCATAACATTCGACGTGACGCGTCGGCGCCGGCTCTAACCAAGGGGAAGCCATCATCGTCAATCAGAAACTAACATAAATATGCTTTTACCGTCCCTCCCGAGCCCCCGCGCCCCTCCCGCACCCTCCGCACTCAAGAGTGCTGCGAGGGTGCAAATGTACCTCTGTGTATACATTAGATGGGGACTGCGTGAAATTTTTACTTAAGCGAGGTTTTACTACTATGAGATTAAATATTTTCAGAGGCATTATGTGCTAAACGACCCAATGGGGACCTCGCACCTTTTATATAACGTTAGAAGTTAGAAAGTTCGAACAAAAGTGTTATGAGAGCACGTACGGGGAGCGTAGTGTGTGACGCGCGGGCCGGTGGAGCGACGAACTGAAGGTAGTGGATGAGAGCTCAGGAGCGAGTGTTGTGAGAGCACGTACAGGGAGCGTAGTGTGTGACGCGCGGGCCGGTGGAGCGACGAGCTGAAGGTAGTGGATGAGAGCTCAGGAGCGAGTGTTGTGAGAGCACGTACAGGGAGCGTAGTGTGTGACGCGCGGGCCGGTGGAGCGACGAGCTGAAGGTAGTGGATGAGAGCTCAGGAGCGAGTGTTGTGAGAGCACGTACAGGGAGCGTAGTGTGTGACGCGCGGGCCGGTGGAGCGACGAGCTGAAGGTAGTGGATGAGAGCTCAGGAGCGAGTGTCGTGAAAGCACGTACAGGGAGCGTAGTGTGTGACGCGCGGGCCGGTGGAGCGACGAGCTGAAGGTAGTGGATGAGAGCTCAGGAGCGAGTGTCGTGAAAGCACGTACAGGGAGCGTAGTGTGTGACGCGCGGGCCGGTGGAGCGACGAGCTGAAGGTAGTGGATGAGAGCTCAGGAGCGAGTGTCGTGAAAGCACGTACAGGGAGCGTAGTGTGTGACGCGCGGGCCGGTGGAGCGACGAGCTGAAGGTAGTGGATGAGAGCTCAGGAGCGAGTGTTGTGAGAGCACGTGCAGGGAGCGTAGTGTGTGACGCGCGGGCCGGTGGAGCGACGAGCTGAGCGTGTGAGGGTGCGTCATATAATTTACGGCCCCTAACCATACACCACAAAGTAATTAACTTGGTATGCATTGTCAGTGCGTTTAAAAGTTAATCTTCATATAATAGTGATTGTCCGTGCGAGGGAGTGACGTCAGCGGCCAGGTGTCGCCGTTTAGGATGGGCGAGGGAGCCACACTGATACCATGTGCAGTTAACAATGTTTCCTCAATTAGTGGTATTGCTTTTTTACTTTCTACTTTAATCTACACCATGATAAAATATATTGTCATAATATTATGCAAAAATTACGAAGGTATTAAATTCTGTATCTGTTTCAGCCCCAATTCGTTCCACTGCAGGGCACGGGCCTTCTCTACAATCGAGAGGACGATTGAGAGGGGTTAGGCCGTATAGTCCTACCACGCTGGCCTAGTGCGGGGTGGTGGACTAAGATATTAAATTATTATGGTGAAAATTATACAACAGGCAATTGACAATAAGGCAAGTATGATTAATACTGACCGTCCCTTGACTTTGTCAGAACAGTGCAACGTAATACGTCAGTTTTCTTATTTAGACGCAGCATAAACTAACATCACTAAATTAGGACACAATTAAATGTTGAGTTATGACTATTATCAAATCACTTACTTAACAACAATAATTTTTAATTTCACATTTTTCTGTCTTTTACCCTGAACTTTTAGAACTCAAAACCAAAATACATAGCACACACACCATAAAAACCATCAATATACATAAACCTCTCCAAACGCACAACTTCACCTGCCCCTGGTTCATCCTATTGCCCGTTCTTCCCGTCCGTGTGTCCCGTATACAGGGTGCGTTGTTTATTTTCCCTGCGCATGTCACGCGATATGTTTGCCCGCCCGCGCGCCAGTGTGTATTATATTACAAATGTTTATACAGATGATGTGATGTTTGGATTCTGTGCAGAAAATTTCGCTCAACTTGATATTGTAGAACGGTTGGTTTTGACAGTATATTAAAATAAAATGTGGATGACAACAAACGCGTAATTTTGTTTTTTTATATTTAACAATTCTAACGGCACATCTTAGAACAGCTTCAGCATTATTTTGGCAAAGTTGAATTTTGAAGATTAGTAATTTAATATGCATAATTTCAATCAGAACGTTTTTGTGTCTTTTTTTATTGTGGTGAATGGCGAGACGAGCATGCCGTCCGCCTGATAGTAAACGATACGACCGCTCATGGACATTAGCAAAACCAAACAACATCATGAATTACAAGGCAATGCTTGGCATTGCCCCGCGCTCGCCATGCTGAGTCATAAGATGTTAAGTCTCAATATGTCCATTAGTTACACTGGCTACAATGTCCTTCAAACCGGAACACAACAGCGCATTTTCACTGCTGTTTGGCGGGAGTAATAAACATTGCAGTCTATATAGACAGACTTAGCTCCCTCTTAAGTAAATATTTGAAATTTAAATCTTTTTAAATATTTTTTTTTACGTTTTAACAGCCCTGTGAAAAGCAGACGTACCCGCGCGTCCATCTAGTTAATTAGGGGGTGGTCGCGTGCCACGCACCCCAGTTAACTCCTGTCCAATTCTATTCTAATCAACTGGACATTGACTCATGGTTAAATTAACAGTTGGAAAATATTTAAATGTAGTAATAACTGTACATACACATACATAAACTCACGCCTTTATCCCCGAAGGGGTAGGCAGAAGCGCCACTAGGACACCCACATTGCGCCTTTGCATGTTCCGTCCCACGATGTGATAGGGGGCGAGCCTATCGCCATATCGGGCACAAATTCCTGACTCTGGGCCGATAATGAATAGAAAAACCCAATATCACTTTGCCCAACCCGGGAATCGAACCCGAGACCACAGCTTTGTAACCGTACCGTAATACAACTACGCCACCGAGGTAATAACTGTAACAGATGATTAAAGGATAATGTAAAACAGATGTAGTTATAAAAGTACAAACTATAGCTACTTTTTTGCCTGACTTGGCAAAATAACTGCACTGCTCCTTATAGTAAGTACAATATTTTTAACGGCCTTATTCATTGACAATTCAAAAACCTATTTTAGCTATAGAATGTTTTATCCCTTTCGAACTACTTTTAAAATCAGTTTGAGCGAAGACAAAACATTTGCTAACTAATAGAGGTTTTTGAACTGTCTATGAATAAGGTCGTAAATGGTTTTCTTATTATGATTCTTATTTTTAATTTGTGCTTTTAGTAAAAACAATAAATCTTTAATTCTTTCTTTAACTTTCGTCCAGGTTGAGTACCGATAGGTAGTAAAGCAGTTATCTCTTACCATTCGATACATTTTTTTATGTCAAGTAATTGTTATACTTGAATTAAAGTTGCCACGAGCATAAGAAATTTATTCTTGGATATTATACAAATAAAACTATTAAAATTGAACAAATGTTTTTTTTTTATTTAAAAACACTCGAACATACACACAAAAATTGGAGTCACTGATCTTGGATTCGAACCTAGACTTTTACACTTCACAATCCACGTATACTACCGCTGATAGCCTAACAAAATGTTCTCCTTTCATTGTATGCATGTCCAAAAGCAAAAATATAATTGAAAGACGAAAGTTCTATTAAAGCTGTGACCAACGATCATATTTCACGTTTATCTTCACGCTATCACACAATAGGACTAATCAGTACAAATACATCACGAAGAACATGGACAGATGACCAAAACCAAATCCATTTGCCAATGACCTCTCAAATCGCACATATAATTCCAAATCAGGGCTCTTAGCATTTTGGATATAAAAACTAATATAAGTTGACCTCCTATTGTTAACATTTTGTTCGGTATAGTGGGTCTATTAAACGGATTATGATATCTACCCTTAAAATCGGCCGTGCCCTTGTCTTCCCATATGTGTTGATAAGGATCTACATGCATGCCAGTAATTAGATGATACAGTAATAAAATCATTGGCGAGGGTTGTAATCATTCCATCTATTTCATTTCCCTTTGTAATTATTATGACGTAATGGAAATCAGGGTGTGTTTTAGTGTACTGTTATTGATAATAATAACTTAAACTCGACGCCAAGACACGTTCTTTGCATATGCTTTAAAACGTGATAAATAAATAAATAAATACACCCAACAGTCATATACATAGTCCTGACCCCACACTAAGATCGAGTCTTGTGTCGTTGGTATCAGGAACTACGAGAGACTTTTCGGTCTCACAAACACCCAGACCCGAAACAAATGCCTGTGGATCACACCAATCTTGTTTCCGTGCGGGGATCGAACCTGCGGCCTCTCGTTTCACAGCCGGCGTCTAACCATCTGCGCCACGGAGGCTGTCGAGTAAATAATAAATTACTGTAAATAATAGTATTATGCAAGTTTCCTCACGATGTTTCCCTTTGCCGTTAAATAATCCAGTCATTTGATAGTTATACATGGAAACTTTTCCGGGAGTTTTCAAAATGGGGAATATAAACTTCAATGTGATTTTTCCGAATTTAAACTTTGTTATATAGCACCTCGTATCTTTTCCGCTCGGACCGTCACAAAAAAGGCACATAATGTAATTTTTAACAATATCTCCTTTTACAAATGATCATCATCATCATCATCATCATCAGCCCGTTGCAGTCCACTGCTGGACATAGGCCACTCCCAAGGTACGCCACAGAGCGCGGTCTGCAATTTTTCACGCCAATTTTATAGTAATTTGGTCCAAAAGTGCGTAAAGTACAAAAAAGTATAGTTAAATTCCCCGTACATTTATGAGTGGTCGGCACGCGTCGCCAATAAGTGCAGATAGTGTTATCTCCACACTTTGTACGCTTATCTCGTGACTTATGTTAGCGCCCGACTTGTACTTAACAGCTTAACATGTCCGCTATTTACTTAACTTGTTTATTACTTTACACAATGTTAATGAGCTTGAATGGTTTTACATATGTGATTTTGGTATCTTTTAATTGCAAAATGGACACTTGAATGTTAATTATTAACGTACTTGCATGTCTACGACACTTTAATTGTAGATACGACGATCTCTCAAAATAAGTAGGGAGAAGGAATAAAACAGACGGGCGGAAGAAAAGGACATTTAGTCTCCTGTAAAACAATATGAAAGCGCGAAGAAATGATTGCCGATGAGCGACGGTGCCGAAAGGTTATTGGGAGGTATCGGTCCGACAAGCACGACGATATTCTACAAGGTAGATAGATAATATTGTAACAGTTAGAGAAAGTCTTTGGATCGGCTGTGTATAAACGTAATAACGGTGGAAAGAAGTTGCTTGATTAGTTATGTATGCGGCTTCTAGTAAGCAGTATAATTCTGTCTGTCATACGTCGATAGATTGTATTTGGATTGGCTGCAGCCACCATCATAAGAAATAAATTCACTTTTAGTGCTAGTATTATAAAAAAAAGGAAATAATATTTAGTAAACGTCCAAAAAAATACGTTTAGACCAAACTAAGGCAAAACTCCACGTGGATAACACTTCCGCTCGCGTCCATGAAACTAAAACATCTGAATGTAAAAATAAAATAATATATTACACGAGGCGAAAGCTTTTAGCGGAGAGCGCGCGCGAGACGGAACCAACAAAACATACTTTATATCTACAAGTTTATTTTTTATCACGAAGATCCAGCAAAAGAAGAAATATATTTTTAGCATGTGTTTTAATAAAAAAAGAATATTTAAGAAAATTATCGCATAATTTTCCAAATATGTAGCTCGTTGGGATCTTATTGTGATTACGTTTGTATGGACAATTTTAAAGAGCTTCACCTAAATATCATGGGACTACAGTAGGAATAAGCCAGCTAGACCGAATTAGTACCACTGCCTCCCAATGCCGTGTTTCGTTCGATGAATTGGAATGCCGGACGCTCCATCTCTTCTCTCCTTCTGTCCTTTTTCTCATTTTCTCCTTCCATTTTAACGGTCACCGCATCTACGATTCGAGTGACGTAGATGACGACGGTAATCTCTTAACGTAAAGTATTTAAAATTACAAAAAGCTACACCTGCAATGGTCATGTAGAGAAGATAGATAAAAGGAGACTAACCAAGAAAATACACAAGACGAGTGTGGATGGTAGAGTCGGTAGGGGTCGACCTCACCGAACCTACACCATCCAAATCGGTGATACCCTCAACAAGGGTCAGGTCAAAAGTACCCTAAATCGACGAGAATGCATGAAGAGATTGATGAAAGTGGATGAAATGAAAGTAATATGTCAGGATCGAGCAAAGTGACTATCCATAGTCCCTGCCTACCCTTATGGGATACAGGCGAGATGATTATGTAAGTATGTATGCTATACTCCCTTATCACTTGCGTCATGTCACCCAATCACGCTCAGATTTATCGATGAAACTGTAATTATTACTTTAAAAATAAAATATAATACAAGATCTATTAGATCTTCAATGCACGTCAATTGTTCTCTCGTGCATAATAACTACCACATAGTAAGAGTTTACAAGGTCGCCAGTCACGCCGCACTATCACATACAACACACGAAGTAATGGAGACTTCCTTAGTCTATATTTATTTGCAAACTGTTAAAGATTCAAAGCCGAGCTCATGGTAGTTTGACGACAGCATTAAGTGGCTGAATGCACCGGTTGAATTATTGTCTCATAGAAAAAATATTTAAGTTATAGGGCCATGCGGGGATACATACATATGTACATAAACTCACACCTTTTTTCCAGAAGGAGTAGGCAGTGGTGCTACTAGGACACCAAAGTTTCGCCTTGTATGTTCCGTCCCACTGTGTGATAGGGGGCGAGCCTGTCGCCATACCGGGCACAAATTCCTGACTCCGGGCTGATAATAATGAATAGAAAATTACTTTGCCCGACCCGGGATTCGAACCCGAGACTTCAGCTTTGTAACCATACCTCCATATTGACAGCCTCCGTGGCGTAGTTGGTTAGATGCTGGCTGTGAAAGGAGAGGCTGCGGGTTCGATCCCCGCATCGAGACAAATGTTTGTGTGAACCAAAAGTATTTGTTTCGGGTCTGGGTGTTTGTGAGACAGAAAAGTCTCTCGTAGTTCCTGATACCCACGACACAAGACTCGACCTTAGTGTGGGGTCAGGTCTATGTATGTGACTGTTGGGTGTATTTATTATTATTATTATACCGTAGTACAACTACGCCACTAAGGCAGTCTAGCTATGCACCTTCAGAAATCAGATGCCTGGATATAAAATAAATAACAATGCCAGCTGCATTCAACTACTATTCCGCATTAAAAGCAGATCGACGCTTAAAGATGAACGGGGCTATAACCGTGTCGTATCGACATGAAACAGTAGTTCACAGTCACGAACTCAATGGCTTCGTGGTTACTATCCAACTGACCGTTGGATCAGACAACATCGTGAGGAAACCTGCATGCCATAGCGATTTTAAAGAATTTCTACGGTATGTAAGTCCCCCAACCCGCACTAGGCCAGCGTGGTGGACTATATGGCCTAACCACTCTCAATCGATTCTCTCGATTGTAGAGTAGGCCCGTGCCCTGCAGTGGCACGTATATGGGCTTACAGACCGTTCGATTCTTGACCATGTCATTTTTATTTGGAAGGTTTTAGTGTAAGTAGCGAGGGAGAATGAAAATAAGAGGTAGAAGATATAGGGAAAACATCCACGGCTTAAAATAATGGTAAATACCAACGAGCCGAACCAATAAGCAATTTGAATTATATTTATATTTATTTGTTCCTGTAATGGATAGTGTAAATGGTGTTTATGTGCCGTTCTGTTCACAATAAATAAACGAGAAACATACATTAACATTTTCTTACTGACTTTCAGTTCTGTTAGATAAATTTATGACAATAAATTGATTCTACCGATAACCGAAGACAGTCTAATAGTCTACTAATTTTATTAATTCTTACTATATTAATGTATAATTATGGTAAACAATCACTTTCCCAGTTAGCAGATTTTTTTGTGGAAAGTAATTTCGAGCCATATTTAGTGAATCCTTATGCAATAAGCGGTCTACCGTTGGTATTATTGAAGTAAAATATCTTAAAGATTTTTTAGTATAACTTGACGCATTTCACCGACATTACAACATTAGCACACATGAATAACCATCAATGGAGATTGAAGGAGAAAATCGAGCTCGGCGGCCGAGCGGAAAAATTCGCTTCCGCAGCGATGTGCACTCGATTTGAATAAAAATTATCTATTCAAGAAATTTATGGGAAAACGATTGAATTTATCGTTTATTTTTATATTCTGTTGGCGTTGAATCGTTTTGTCCTGGGTTTGATTACTTAATCGGAAAAGAGATTTTTAGAAAAACCTGTCTATAAAATTTCGAAATAAATAAATAAATTATATTCAGTGTTTTGTATGATTATTTTAATGGATCACGTGATAAGTTTTCCGACCAATGTTCATGACTTGTGAACTGTTAAGTATTGTTTTCGACTCCACGGTATGAAAATCCACTTTGTAATTTGCATTTGGTCACACACGATATGACCGATCTATTTTAAAAACCTAGATAATATCGTCATAAAATTGCAATTACTCATAAAATTGCATAATATCCTGTTCTAACTCGAACATTTGACGGGTGGGTACATTGACTTTTATTCTACCGATAGACGAGACACGTCAAAGAAATAAAGTCCCCCGTATTTTAAAAACACTGCGATATTACATGACTTACCCGGTATTTTATTAAAATATTGTCGGCGAAATATTCATTTATTACTTTTAAACGTATGCGATAAGGCGTACTGCACTCTCACTGTCACGAAGCAAACTGATTCATGTGTGGTGCATGCACCGCAAGTAGATGGGACACATTTTTTGGTACTGAATGTCTTATCTAGTGTAACATTGATATCGATGGGTGGGTAGGTAACAGGTAACTCTAAATATATTCCTAAAATCAGTTCCTTCCATTTGGTTCTTATTTTGGTTCGAATCGCCCTTCGTCCAAAACTAAGTGAGCACGAAAACATTTCAACCAGCTGTAAGGGCGTCATAACTCGCACACCACTTAACCCGGCGACGTAAATTTGTCGGATCAAAGCGTCTTTTGTTTTATAACGCATCCGAGTATGTTAATGAAAATGCATTCGAGTGTTTGAATTATTTCGGTTTCGCTTTTTAAAACTGTGGCTGTATGATTGCGTTTCCTTTATTACTTCCTTTAAAAACTGCTTTTTGGCACGAACTCTTATGGAACTAAAGAGCTACATAGTTCGTATACGTTTGTAGTAATATATGTGCCTTGTTTGACCCCAATCGGCAATTTAAAAAAATATTAACTTATTTATTTATTGTATTTATAAAAAATACGCACAGACAATACGAAACGAAATGACGATAGTGGAAAGGTAAAATACGTGAAACCTACTTACCGGAGTACCGTTCCAGAAGCTGGATTATCAACTACGACAACTTCGTTGTTTCTCTCTCACTCTCTGTCTCTGTCTTCAGCCACAGGAAGTCCACTGCTGAACATAGGCCTCCCCCATGGCTCGCCACGTAGACCTGTTGGCAGCGGCCGGCATCCAGCGACTTCTTGTTCATACTGTACTGTATTTACAAATAATCGCTGTTGACCACAAGATTCCTTTAGAACCGACAGTTTGATTGAAAGGGTTTAGGCCAAAGTGCAGGTTAGCGGACACCACATTAAATAAAAACCTTGTTCATATTTCGATGTTTTCGTTTAGGTTCAGGTTTCCTTGCCAGTCTCCCTTTACTATTAATGTGTTCTTCTGGTCTATCCACCCACTAAATCATTTTGCACTAGATAGTCCACTATAAACGAACGAATTAGGATAACACGGCTAGGCGGAGCACACGCCATGCGTTGCGAAGCGCACTCGAGACTAGTTTGACAATACACTTACAGAGGCAAAAGACAAACTACCCTCCACAGGATTATATTCGGGATAAAAAAACATACTAAAAGTATGAATGGGTTTTTTTTCTAGAGGTATATAACTGAGAGCTTAAATTTACTTGATTGGTAAGAGTACAATACGATTGAAATAAAGTATCTCTATGCTTTTGAAAACTATAGGTACCTATACGAAAATAATAAATATTCCTTTATTATTAACTATGAATAGAGGATTCTGGTCCTAATTCCGTATATTATTAAATCCTTGTATGTGTTGCTGAACTTCGCAATTTGAAACACGTTCAGCTACGCAATATTCTCTAAATATTTTTCAGGTACCGTTAAAATGCATAACAATTAATAATTGTTAAACAATTGATTTTTAGCACACATAACACGTAGAACCGATGGCCGCTGGGGCCGAAAGGTCCTAGAGTGGAGGCCACGTACAAGCAAGCGAAGTGTCGGACGCCCACCCACAAGGTGGACGGAGGACCTAGTCAAGGTCGCAGGAAGTCGCTAGATGCTTCGCTTCCAACAGGTCTATGTGGAAATCCTCGGGGAAGGCCTATGTTCAGCAGTGGACTATCTGTGGCTGAAGAGAGAGATCGAGATAGAGAGAGAGACAAACATTTGATTTTTAAAGATCGCAAGAAGTCGCTGAATGCAGCCCGCTTACAATCAGGTGAATTATACATACTTTGTCATTCCAGTATATCAATATTTGGGAGTTAAGCAGTGGACTTCCTGTGGCTGAAAAGAGAAAGAAAAAAAGAGAGAGAGGGAGAAGATAAACATTGATTTTTAAAGATCGCAAGAAGTCGCTGAATGCAGCAAACTTACAATGAGGCGAATTATACAAACATTGTCATACCAGTATAAGAGAGAGATGTTAAGGTTAAATAAAACACCACACTACTGTTACACAAATAACATATTTATTCGGCACTTTTACACGAAAATACACGTGAGGTTACATGAAACAAAACAGCTCGACTGAACCAAATCACAGATACGCAATACGTGCGGCGCCCTGCCTATAGGGAGGGTTAGGTCTTACTTTTACTCCTGTCATGTCATTTGATGGTAGGATTGGTATCTACCCGCATAGCGACCACCGTACAGACAACGCGTCATAGTGACTACCGTGTGTATCCAGACTTAAACCAACATCGAAGCCAGGTGGTTTTAGTCACTACAGACAAAATGCCACAAAAAAAATCTATTGTAATTTTTTACCTATCATGTTTGGGTGGGAAATACATAGTTTTACCTAAAATAATAATGCACACCTCTTACTTTTAATTACACAATGGTATGCAAGGGCTTCAATTATTATTTTAGCGGGAACTACATACGTAATTACCAAACAAACACGATGATACTATTAAAAACATCACTTTTGCGAAACTTTCAGTTCTATTGTATCTGACGTCACTAAAACCACCTTGCTTCGTTTCAGTCTCTGTCTGAGTGAACCCGGCGTGAAGATACAATAAGACCGCAATTGGGTATTTGACTCATTTCTTTTTATTGTATTCGTCGAAACGTATCCATATCCAAAATCTAGCAAACAAAGAATTTTGTAAATCCATTCAGAATTAAAAAATCTAGAAACGTTTTAAATCTTGTAGTGGGGGTAAAAGAAAAGGGTTGCAAAACAAAATTAGTGACGTCACTATTCTTAATATGCATTATAGTGTGCGGGTGTGAAAGAGACGGTAAGATCTCCCCACTACGTCCCCACTCTTTCATTTAAAATACTAATATTTGCCTCATGTTACAAGCTACTTTATCACTGTTTTCACAAAAATGTTTTGTTTTACTGTTTGTTTGCAAATAATACAAAAATTCGATGATAGTCAAATACCCAATTAATGTTACAACGTGTTTATTTTGGATACGCCTCGTACCAGTTGGTATACTATATGGGGATACTTCGGGGAAGGTTTCGGAACCCAAAAAGTATGGTTGACGTTAGAAAATAATGAGCACAGTTCCAACAGGACAGTATTATCAGACATATAGTGATACAATCTTATAGTCTATCGTATAGCGACGACTACTCACAAGGTTTTAAAACAGTGGCTTCCAAGATTGTCGAAGTTCAGGATCAGTTAGTGTCTCGCCGTGGTATGGGGGCGTTACAAGAATCCCGCCACGGTATCCCCCGGCTGTCGTAAGAGGCGACTAATGGGGCAACTGGAGGTCGCGGACGCGCAGTTGGGGACTGGAGTGCTCATTTCACAAAATGCGACCCCTGAGGTGTTCGGCAGCAGAAGTGGAAGCAACTGCTTGCTGCCGTGGACGCCTAGGGCGTCATTGGGTTCGAGCTGCAAATTAAGCGGCAGTGTGCAGGAACGGTTCCGGTAGAAGCTGGGGCGCTCTAGCTTCGAGTTCCCGGGGCCATTTCAATTGCGCCGAAGAAGGCAACGCGGGGTTTTGGTTGGTATGCCGACTGGTGAACCCAACATAATCGCCCAACTTTCCCCGAGGTGGGGCGGTAGCGGTGAACCAGTTTCCCCGCAACAAAAGTCGGTTCCGGTCGGTGGAAAATCGAATCTCGTCATAGGAACTATTCGTTCGAACTATTCGTTTCAGGGTCATTACAAAACCTTTTTGGGGTCAATTAATATTAATATTTTTATACAATGACAGTAGTAATGTTTATTTGGTGGTCAAATTTGTATTTTTCCCCACCCTTAATCAGCAGGGCGCCGGAAGGACTATAGTCACTACTCGCCTAAATTTAATAAAACAAACTAAAATATATTACATTTGCTTTGTTTATATACGATTAATAAAATAATAATAATAAAAATATACGATATAAAAAAATCACAGTTTTTAGTAAAAGTCTAATGTTATCACAAGAACTGAAAAATATGAAAGAAAAGCGCCGATTCGAAATCGAGCGAAGACTGTACAATATTTTCGGGTTTGTAACGAATGCATCGGCCTGTATATGGGTACATGTTGGATATAGAACACCCTGTATTGTTTACTGATGAAGTACTTATATCAAACGCCAAGGCATTACTTTCGCATCTTAATTGGCACGCTTAGGTAGTTACTACATACATTTAGCTTCATTCTAGTTTAACTGTAAGATGAGACACTAATCAGCTTCTATCAATGGCATACAACATGTTAGCGTCACAGCATTGCATGTGTGTACTTTAATGTTATGTCAAAATTTCTAAACATTGCAAGTTTTATAAGAAATGTTCCTACTTCCATAATTTTAGAAATTGCGATTATGTACGTATGAAAATCGCTACAGGTATATGCAGGTGTCTCTTTCATGTGTTTTTTGTGTTTTCATCCAGGCCGGCAGAATAATTTTGCGGTGTTTTTTTCTATCTGAAGGGCAATTTACTTGGCATCAGATGAAATGAAGTCATTCTCTATTCGCTACGTCTCAAGTTTTGATTCATATTAAATAATGTTGTACCCGATAATATTTATTAATAATCAAAAAATGCCATACCATTCGTTACAAACCCTATGATTACAATTAAACCAAGATTTAGTATATACGTACTGGTTGAAGTAAAACTTCCATAGCAAGTCATTATTTGTAGCGTTCCATTGCGTGGTTAGTACGGATTAAGAAAATTCTTCAATATCCAAGCAATGGAAACCAACTATTAAAATAATTACCTAAACTAATATTACAAAGAGAAAAGATTTGATTGTTTGCATTGAATAGGCTCTGAAACTATTGTACCGATTTGAAAAATTCTTTCACCATTAGAATCCAACATTATCTGCTATCAACATAGGCGATAGAATATTTTCAAAAAAGTGTTTTTGTATATTATAAAAGGTAAAAAAGAGATTGTTCTATCAGTACATCCCTAAAAACTTTTATGACCGTAGCTGATGATATTCATGTCCATGATAGATACCACCGTACATGAAGATAGAAACCCGTCACAGCGACTTAAACACCAGTAACACTGGGAGAGTTTCTCGCAGCGAGAATCGTAATGCGATTATCGCATGACATAACCACCATAGATTATCGTGTTCTGACAAATGTTTACACGATGCAACTTTTTTATATCCTCACGATAATCGTATCTTCGAGGAAATACTCCCCGTGTAAATTGGGCTCTAAGGAAGAAACATTTCGAATTCAGTTTGGATACATGTAACCATTTCGACCAAGTGGGCGTAATTGTGTTTGGATATTCGAATTTGTGTTCACTGCACTTACGTTCATATGCATTGTAATCGCATTGTGATACCACTATATAAAAAAAAACAAATGTAACGTCCGTTCATAGACTCTAGAAAGAGCTAACTTGAGGGAGACGATGATAAAGGTGAGCAAAAAAATCTTAGGATTATTCGACCACACAAAGATGCAGCGTCAGACAAAAAAAACATGGCAAACGGAATTTTATTTTCTAGGTATAAATTACCTCAAATAAAATTTCAATAGAACTCGCATCTGCGAAGAGCCATGACAATAAATTGTGGTTGTTATTAAGAAAACGCTCCTGTATTAACCAAAAAAAACGCAGACTTGCTATCGAAGTTTCACTTCTAATTAATTTAACATCGAAAACACCTATTGTAATTGTATAATTAGAAAGAAATCTGCGTAACAGCGATGTTGCGAATAAGAATTTACGCATTGATGCTCGCGTACATCCCATCGTTTACGTAATACGCATTACGCAATACACTGATAAATAAATAAATTAGCAATTAACATTAAACGATATTGTGCGAATACTTATGCTTTCGCGAAATCACAAAACGCGTATTTCCGCGCGTACCGGTGCGTAAATACGCAACTACCAATGCGTAATTTCCCAACTATGCGTATATTCAGTGATCGATACGAGACGCAACATGACTATTTCGCATTGAGTACGTACAGTGCAAAGAACACCCATATTGCACGCTTAGTATCAAAGTGATAACAAAAAAAAACAAAAATTGTTATTGCAAAAAAAAACCTTTTTGTAAAAATACTTCGGCTCTTCATTTTGGCATAAATGTTACAAAAAGATTTAGATATACGCTTTTTTCTAAAAAAAAAAAAAATAGGAAAACGTCACATTTTCCATCAAAAAATAAATTAAAGTATATCTAATTTAGAACTCACTTGAATACTAAACGTGCCATGTTTAAGCATACATTTAAAGGCCCTATGCCTTGTAATACCATCGAGTAGTTTTTTAATATTATTCTGAAGGCACAGTTGCCTATTTCAGTATCAGTCATATATATTGATACAAGCGTAACATAATCAGAAAATCAACAACAAAAAATCCATACGGCCTTATTCATAGACAGATGTAAAACCTGTTTTAGTTATCGAATGTTTTGTCTTCTTCGCTCAAACTGAATTCTAAAGTCGTTCGAAAGGGACAAAACATTCGATAACTTAAATAGGTTTTAAAACTGTGTATAAATAAGATCGTTATAATTTTTGGAACGACTGATGAACAAACGACTCTTAAGTAAGTCGTAGATATTTTGAAAAAAAGAAGGATATGTAAGGACAATAATTATATATCGCGCCGGCATTATAATGGTAAAATTAAAACTGGCTCTACCACGATAAAAATGACAATCGCCATTTGCGATAGTTTTGCCGACGCGACAAATCGCGGGTTATTTTCAACTGTGCTTTCAGATAGTGAATATTTTACGTAGTAACATAAACGCTCATACGATTAGAACTAATACAATATGCGGAATCAGTCATCCGTAATTTAACACATCGCAGGGTTCGAAGGATCGGTTATTTTGTAAAACTACCCACTATTATAAAAATGTTGATACGTATATTTTTTGATATAATAAAGTAATTGTAAATATTTGTATGTAATTTTTTTTTAAATTATGTAATTGTATGTATTTGTGTATTATCACGAAAAATACATATCTTAACATTTTGAAAATATTACGTTAGGTATCTATTCCTTCTTTGGTTTTAACACCAAAATAAAATATTCGATTTAATAACTAAATTATTTAAAACCTTTTGACTGATTATTGTTATCTGTGTTACATATTTCAATAAGTATTCTGACTTAATATATTTTATTGTGTTACACCATATTATTTAGACAAAAACTAAACTCAATAAATTTACTTAGACATTGTGTTACACATATTTTATATTTAATGGCCATGAAGCCGAAATGGTAATAAATTACTTCAATTCTTTTTGAACCCGCAATGTAAAACGTATTAACACTTTTAATGTCAGTAAATTATAGAATCAGCTGACTGTTTGCGTTACATTGCGTTACGTGCATTTAAATATTCGTATATGCAAACGATCTTTTAAGAAAAATGCGTAGTAAATAAATATTATTTAATTTTGTTAAGTCATAGTGATTCTAAATTGTTATATTAATACAAGGTTTGAAAAACGTTACATCTGTCCAAATTATTTCTTTCCACGACTTTTCATGACCTAAATAGATGACTAAAATATATTACCGTAGTAAGATTAATAATTGAAATTGATATACGAAGATATGGTTACAATATACTAAACAAGTACTAAAGATAATATTTTTCTTTGGAAAGTCTAGAAGTTTTACAAAACCACCGATTCTACCCTACAACAACAATAATTTTACCGTGCACAACATATAATTTCGATTACATGAAACACAAATTTAAAATAGAGTGAAATACGAGTGAAAAGCTATGCTATATATCAGAAGTGTATAGTATTTTTTTTTTACTAACAGTTGTAGAAAAATAGCTAGTCAAAAGTTTCCCAAAAGTTTTTTGTAAGGGGGAAAAAAATAATGTTCTCCTGAAATCCTAATACAATAAGCTTTCATTTTACGTTTCTAAGAGATCGGATTATATGCAGATTAAATCGTTTTTGCCTAGTGTTGGTCTCAAATTCATCAAGTTAAGTCTACAGTTCAAAACGGGACTAATGACTTAACACGCTCCCGTAACACATCACAACAGCTCATGCGGTCACCTTTATAAAAATCGACCGTGTTAAGCATTACTTAACTCGAATTAAGTCGTGAGACCAACCGAATTTTACACAAAATACAATGACTACGTTACTTGATACATTATTAAATGTTTTATACGTGAAAAAGGTTAATAAAGGGAATGCAAAAACGCGGCACACCCTCCGATCTCCCTGTGAGTCTTAGTCCCTTTGTGTTTAAGTCTAGGTGAGTTCACTTCTTACCGGCCTTCTTGAGTCTCGCCTGCTTGATTACCTGCACGAGCTTCACTTTTTGAGCCTCGGGGCTTAACATGTACTCGTCTAACATCTGGTGGAGAAAAATAACATATTTAAAGGCAAAAATTAGAATTGCAGTGATAGGAAGAATTAGAAATTTTTGGAGAAAAATGAAAAAAATGAAGATTTTTCCTTCGTTGTTAAATTTACATATACACGTATATTCAACAAGACAGATGTGTACCCTAGACTTGAACTAGCTGTACATAGTTTAACATATTTCGTTATAATTTGAGTAGTCAAAACTTTCTTCTAAATGTTTCATAATACTTGGTGGACTGTTAGTGGTACTACATCTCTCTGTGCCACTTAAGAGTACACAGACATCAGCTAACTTATATATTTTCAGTCAAAAGTGGAACAATTATCCCAATTTCATCTAACACACATGACACACACAAATACATACAAGTTTCCAACACGAGCACAGAACTCGCTCCTATAAACGCTCAATTATCGTCCATTTGTCTTAGATTTAATTAACAAGCCACGCCGAGAACCATGGACTACCCGTCTAGTTAACACATAGTCTCCAACATGGTTGATGAATGAAGATATTTCACGATTCAAGTTTTGACGCAATTGTAATATTATGCTTGTTAAAATGGTTTTCGTAGATTTCGACGAATGAACACACATAGCAATAAAACTTTTTCCGGATTTGGCTTATTTTTTTTACTTCCTGACGCGACTTTTCGGTTAAATTACAGCTTTCGAGGTCTCAGGGCGGACTCTCACGGAGTCGAAGTTAACAAAATGTGAAAAATAGACCAAATCCAAGACGAAAATTCGTGAAAATTAGTTTTATTTCAATCCATTGTTCTTGTTACTTTTATAAATTAAAATTATTATTTCAACTATAATAACACTGCGTTGAATTCATTATACTCAGGTGCATTAAACCTTTTTTATCACTAAAAAATATACATTGAATTATAATTTCAGTGTCGTAATTACTGATAACTTGTGATGTTCCATTTATGAACTAAAAGAAGGACATCTACAGTTTATTTTTCAACCCTATTATTATGGAATAATAAATCGTCTACCAGATGAAGAATAAGTATAGAGTAGTGTACCTCAATGCTGAGCTCTGAAGCGATGGCAGCGAAGGCGGACGTGCTCTCGGACAGCGCGACGAGTGTCGGCAGCAGGGCGTGGCAGTGCGTCTTCGACACCAGCCAGTTGGCCGGCAGCGTGCATAGCGTCTTGATAACGTTGCGGCCTTCACACATTGTCTCCTGTGCACAACATATACAATACATATAGAATGCCTCAGGCATTAAGTCCACCTATACAATGTATGTATGAAGCGTAAATAAATAAATAAATATACATACATCAATTTCTGTTAAAGATTTGCTTGTTGTTTTGGTGCGGGGATCGAACTCGCGACCTCCCGCTTCACAGCCGTGGTTTAACCAGCTACGCCACGGAGGAATAAAAAGTGGATACTTCAAAATAGTTAACGTAACTTTATCTTTTGTCAAAATCCCTATTGGGTTTATTATATCCGTTATTATATATTTCTTATATCATAGTTACATAATAACGTTCACCCCTTATAAAATCCCCGATAAAAACACCTTAGGAAATGATCATCCTAATTGTACAAGAAACTAAAATTTATAAAATGGTTGAAATGTAAACAAATGTGATTTCCATCAAATTAATTAATTGATTTATACATTTTTATACACAGAGTACACATAAACCCAAAAAAAAATACAGACTTAAGAACCTCCTGCTTTTTTTGAAGTCGTTTTAAAACTATGATTGGATGATAATGTGTGTGGACTTGTATTTAAAGAGAAAGTGACAGTACAGTAACATTATTGTACAAGTAAAAGTTACAAGACAATGTAATGACACCCCAACATGAAGTTCCCACGGTCTCAGGTGGCGCAGTCGTTAAGGAAACAGCTCAGGGCCGTTACAAGTTCGAGTCCGGACGTGGAATAATTTACTTGTGAATAACTCATGCGATGGACCGATACGACACCTGGGATCTGGCGTGGACTTTCATTAGATCTGTGTGAAGTAATGGAGGGGGTGAAAAGGGACTGAAGAGAAATATTCTATGATGTTAAGACAGTTGTCCTTTTAACAAAGTGAAATTTTTGTGTATATGTATTTTGATATTGGAATCATGTTTATTACCTACACAAACAATAATTTTACAATAGAATACCACGAAGTATTATTTTACATCTATTATAGAGTATTGATTTATAAGTTGTATAAGCTCCTTTAAAGCACCACCTGTCAGGCAAGAATTCAAATATATTTTATTTTTTGTGGTCAATTAGAGATATTACAATACTTTTACTGTCATATCATATTTGGTTTGTCATTTTATTAGCCATTTTGTTCTACTGGGCTAGATATGTATATGGATTTGGGACAGTACTGAATATCCTAAGACTGTCACCACCCTCCATACTTATCAAGTCGTTCCACAAAAACTGGCCCCAGATGATGTATTTGTTAAGGGAAGTAATTAGAACTTTTGTTGTACTATTCAAGTGCTTCATTGTTTTGTTGCCCCCTTTAATCCTGACGACGCCCACAAGTGTCATATCGAACGACAATAGTTTAAATCTCTGACATATTATACAAATTCATAACTATGGTACTAAGAAAGCTAATGTCCCAAGAGTAGTTATCCGACATTACCACAACTGTAGCGTAGTCGGTTAGAACTTAGAAGCCCGCTGTAAAACAAGAGGCTGCGGTAATGTATGATGTATCTCTATACATGTCCGGCACACAAATATATTTTTTTGGTTTTTGAGGGACCAATAAATACTTTTTTAATATCTAATAACCAGAACAAAAGACTTGTTATCTTACTGCGAAGGTTAGAACTATGTGCATCACTATTTATGTTATATATTATTTAAGAGCTGAACTGTACATCCCAGGGTTAATTGATGCTTAACAATGTTTATTTAATGGAAAAAACAATAGTCTTTATTATAAATTCGTCCACACCTGATGCACATAAATAGCCAATGTATCTTACAAGTCGAAGTCCGTTGCAGTTCCCATGCCTGCGCGCGACACGTGTGCGGGCTAACACAATTATCGACCACCACTGGACATAGAGCATTGTCTATAACTAGTTTTTTATAACTTTGTCCATTACAACATAGCTTACTATGACTGCGACGAAGGTGCAGTTGATTAGTTGTCGGTCGTCGAACGAGTAACCACGGGTTCAATTTTCACTGAGATGGACGTTTACGTGGCTTACAGAATTTAAAATCGGGGTATCTGTATCTGTATCAGGTCATATACGTCCCACTGCAGGGCACGGGCATACTCTACAATCGAGAGAATCGATTGAGAATTGTTAGGCTATATAGTCTACCACGCTGTGTTTTTGTACCAAATCGGGGTGATTTGGTACAAAAACGCCTCTCTTAGTTTCTGATGGATAATGCAAGGAATGGTATCTTATTATGGGGTTGACAATCTGTCTACCGCCTCGAGGATGCAGGCAATATGTATAATGTATTTTTTTTACAACCTTCTTCTACAGAGAAATAAATGATGCATTACAATTTCTCTACCCAGTTTACCATTCAGAGTATTGTGAATAATTTCATTAAATTATAACACGATGCTCCAAATCAACCAATTTTTTTTTTGGTTAGTTGACTTACCAGTAAAAGTGGGTTATTGACCACCACGAATCCCACCAGCACGATGAGGTCCAACACCATGGCTTCTGATAATGTCTGGTCCAGCCGCTGGTTGCTCAGACCTGGTGGAAATTCAGGATATGATAAAGAGCATACAACATAATTTTGTAGTAATTTAATTTAAGAACTGATAATTTAGGATTATTAAAAATATATATATTATATTAAATAAATTATACCTTGTCTGAGTGTATAAAAAGAATCATAAAATTAGTTTAAAAATGAAATTCAACAATGACCATGAATGATTTATATTTTACAATAACCTTATTATTTACCCAAAACAAATTCCTTTGTAAATGCGGATAAAAGGTAGCAATTTTTTTTAAATAAAACTGGATATATTTTTAGTAGAAATAATCCTCCGCTGGGGCGGGGAGGAGCTGGATGAGGACTGCCCAGGACCGAACAACCTGGCGTGCATTAGAAGAGGCCTACACTCAGCATTGGGTGGATACATAGGCTGAAGAAGAGAAGAAGAGAAGAGAATCCTCCGCACTCAACTGCGTCTTACGAATTATATCTTAGTGAATAAAAAACACGAGCAAAATCTACTCACGTAATGCCGTAGTCCTGGGTGCCTCCTTATCATTGGGCGCGTGCTGGGACAGGAGTCTGGAGATGGCCGCCCTGAACTCTATAGGCCAACCGCCCTCGCTGAATGCGTCCTAAGGACATCACAATACATCAATAAGGATTTGACTATCATCAGTTTTTTGTAATATTTTGCGTCCAAACATAAATAACATAAAAATTATTTTACATATTTAAAATCTAAAATACGCCATTGTCCGAATATTGTGGACATGTGTTGTCGATTCGAAACCTTTATTTAAATACGTTCTTTAATTTGAGGGAAGAGTTTACTGTATCGATGGGAGAACATTAAATGTTTGACAGTTGCGAAACCTATGAACATTTTGTATGAAAAAGATACACTTCAAATAATCCTGATTATCCTAGTAAGGACCAAACTGTTTAAAATATTGAAATGTCATCGGTCCTTAATGAGCATGCCAAATTTCGAGGTAATCCGACGTTTTGAAGGGGGTCAAAATCATTTTCAACGATTCCGTTACATACATACGTCTGAAGCTAATATAAAGCGTATTAATAAAACATTTCTGTCAAACTCGTATTAAAGTAGCTTGTAACATGATGTTTAATTATGAATAGATTTACAAAATTTTTTGTTTGCTAGATTTTGGATATGGATACCTATTAACATATTATACTATCTATATCTATCTATATCAGCCCATATACGTCCCACTGCAGGGCACGGGCCTACTCTACAATCGAGAGAATCGATTGAGAGTGGTTAGGCCATATAGTCCACCACGCTGGCCTAGTGCGGGTTGGCATTAACATATACAATCAAAATAAATTGACAAATACCCTATTATTATTATGTGGCTGTGAACCGAGAGGCCGCGGGTTCAATTGTGTGATCCACAGGTATTTGTTTCGTGTCTGGGTGTTTGTGAGAGCGAAAAGTGTCACGTAATTTCTGATATTAGTCAGTCATTATGTTTGTGACTTTTGGGTGTATTTATTTATTTATTTCTAATTGGTTGGATACTCTATGGAAATAGCATCGCATCGAGATGCAAAAAAATGTGTCAATTGAAAAATACTAAAGATATGTTTGACCCATAGTAAACTGCACTCAACATTCCTACCCTAATGTGACGAAGACGTGAGCAGGTCAACAATCAAATCTCTCAGCCCCAGCATCCCAAATCTGAGGTCATCGCGTGCGTAGAGTGAATCAAGTCTGCAACCGCCTATTGTAACGCAATCAGTAAGTTCCCTCCGCGGAATCACGAGATACGGTCAGTTTACTGCATGCTCGTGACCAATGGGGATTCTATATTTGCGATGTGTTGCTATTTCACTGGCTTTTTCTTATTATTCTCTTAAAGGGACTGCACTGTAACTGATAGAAAATGCTACATCGTATAGATACGCCATCGATTGGCTGTCCAACTAAATTGTTCCCTATTTAACTACTTAGCCATAAATACATACATACATACATAAACTCACGCCTTTATCCCCGAAGGGGTAGGCAGAGGCGCCACCAGGATACCCACATTTCGCCTTGTATGTTCCGTTCGACAATGTGATAGGGGGCGAGCCTATCGCCATATCAGGCACAAATTCCTGACTCCGCGCTGATAATGAATAGAAAAATTCAATATCACTTTGCCCGACCCGAGACTCGAACCCGAGACCTCAGCTTTGTAACCGTACCGTAATACAACTACGCCACCGAGGCAGTCATAGCCATAAATTTCTGGATGAATACTATACTATCTATATATTTTTCTGTATCCCTGACAACTTTTAGGCAAAATTTCGTGACGATCGATTTAGTATTTACGACGTGGTAGCGTAACAACGTTGTCAACGTGGAGATCGTTGAGGGAGGCCTATTTTCAGCAGTGGACTTCCTGTGGCTGAAGAGAGAGAGAGAAACACAGAGAACGAGAGAGAGAGCGGGTGCGTGACCAACAAACTCTTGTATTTATATACAAACAAATTCTAGTAAGTATTTCTTAGCAGTTATTTGTTATTCGGTGCATGTTGTGACGCCTGCAGGTAGTACATTTAACATGTTACCAATTTTATTTTGTGTATTAGATATAAGATATAATGTTATTACCACTGGAAGTCTTTAAATAAATAAAAAAAAAACTCTGTTGAATTTACTTTAGCCTGGCATTTGCAATAGCTTGGGCTCTAAGGCATTTTTTATTAACGGTGTGTTTCATACGTGTACTAAAGCGTATTATATTATTTGAATCACTTCCCCAGCATCCCGCATTCGAAATCTGAGGTCATCGCGTGCGTAGAGCGAATCAAGCCTGCAGCCGCGAACCGTAACGCATTCAGTAAGTTTCGTGCGTCCTGCGCGGAATCACAACATTCATGGTCAGTTTGCTCAGAAGGATGGGATTTCACATTAAAACGGTGTGGCTTTTGGAGAGGTTTGTAAATCTCTGCACTTTAGTTGTTTTTATACTGGGTAGTGGATATATCACAACATTAATTGAAACCTAATGTTTGAAGTTCATACCACAAAAGTCAATCTAATAATCTCTTTGCCATACTTTTAACGAACACATCATTATGATTCCAAAAATCAGCGCGAGCCACAGCGCAACATTATGCTGAGTGGTCGCCGAAGAGGCACAGACGCGACGCGCAAATTAGACATTTAAAAAAAACCTTATTTTTTGCATGTTAATTTATGTTTGTACGTCGTTTTCTGTGAAAATAAATGTGTTTTCTTTCTTTCTTTCTATTTCACACGTTTCTCCTCAGCTAAACATAAGCTTCTACTCTGCTACGCCATTTCCTCTTGCAACACCTTTCTCATCCACAATTTGCAATGAAACCTTATGTAATTCATCCATACCGCAATCATACTACATCTCCCTTCCACATTCGACATTATTGTGACATTTATATAAATTGCCATTATAATTATAAAAGGCCTCTAAAAAAAGAAAAAAAAAAGAAAAGCAAAAAAAGAAGACAGTTCGTGTTGCTGAGGGGGTTTCTTGCTTGGTTTCTTCTTCACAGCTACAACACGTTACCAAGCGGTGGTAGCAGTAATTAACGATTCAAAAGATCTTGTAAAAGAATATTTTAAATTTGATTTGTTTCCCATTAGCTTTATAAGCCTCCATATTGGTAACCTTTTTCTTTCATTAATTAATTAAAAACACCATTAATTAAACAACAAGATATTTGCACAAACACACAGACACACGAGTCCCCACAGAACGCATCTGCGTCGGCTAATAAACTCATAATTATGTTTATAATCTATTACTGCGGTGGGCACGGCAAACACGCACTTTGTGTAGGGGAGGGTACGGGATTCATGGTCCCGGGAAGGAAATATTGTAAAACCTTGATATTTTTAAATCTAATCAATATTATATCGAAGATTTTATCTTTATTTATTTTTGGGTCACATTCTGTGGTTTTAAATAACACACAAATTACAAGTGTTTTAAATCGAAATAACTCATATAGTGTATACTGATTTAACTAGAGCTGGGAATCGAGCTTAAAATCTTAGTCTAGACCAAAACTTTCATACTGAAAACAACAAATTGCTACATATTTTCACATCACTACCAATCCCGGACACTGGACAGCCAATCATCCCGTCACATTCCCGCTGTATCCCATCCCTACAATACCCAGGGGTACGCAATTATTCATGCCGTAAAATGGATCCGCCAGTACACAGACATCAAAGTTTCGATACACCCGGGAATCGAACCCGCGTTGAGGGTAACTATAGTATTGTGTGATTTTTATTAGTACTGCTGGATGCAGTTAATCAAAAACTGTGCAAATAATGAGGGTATTCGCGTGTTTGGTTTGTGATAATTGGTGTGAGATATAAGAGGCCCTTGGTTTGGTAATTGAGTTATTTTTAGTATACAGAAAATAGTTTAAAAAACTAAAATACAAGCTTTAGTAAAAGAACCAACTAAAAAAGTAAAAATAACTGATAATGAGCTTGCGATTAGAAAATGGAGCGAAATTATAATTAAAAATATTGGGTGCTTAAGGATAAGTAATTTATCACCCCACCCTTTGTACATACAGGCGAAGCTAATAAGTATGTTAAAAATAAATAAACACACCCAACATAAACCTAGAGCTACGTCAACAGTAACATTCAAGTCTTATGTCGTAGGTATTTGAAACAACAAGAGTTTTTAGCCTCACAACACCTCAAATACATACTTGCGGATCACACATTTATCTCGCTGCGGAGGTACTCAAACGAACCTATCAGTTTTATGGGCACATTGTGTACATAAATAAAAATAAGCTTACAATTACACGAAACAAGTGTGGAAGGAGAAGTCAGTTAAGCGTCATTTACACGGGGAAAGTTTCTCGCGGCGAAAATCGTATGCGATTATCGCATGACATAACCGCCATAGATTATCGAGTTCTGACAAATGTTTACACGATGCAACTTTTATATATTCTTACGATATTTATATTTCAAGGCGAGAAACTCTTCCCGTGTAATTGGGGCTTAAGAATGGACCTTATTAGACGTATATTAGCCAAATCGATGAAACACTAAAGTACCCTGAAACGATAAGAATGCATGAAACATTGATGAAATAGACAAACAGTGATAATATATCTGAATTGAGCAAAATGACCATCCGTAGTCTCCGCCTTTCCTTATGTGATGCAGTCGTTCCGTTTATGTATGTATCATACAGGTTATATTTAGACTGCGACCAAAAACAAAGCCAGGTAGGTGTTTATGACTACAGACACAATGCAACGAATGTTTTCGGAATTTTTTTTTTTTTTTTTTAAGATTTTTTACTTTTTTTTCTATTTGAGTAGTAAATACATAGTTTCCTAAAATAATAATGTTAACCTTTTTATTTTTAAAGACACAATGGTACGCAAGGGTTTTAATTATTATTTTAGCAATAACTATATATTTAGCCCCCAAACACGATGATATTTTTAATTGCATTGTGTTTGTAATCACTAAAACGACCACCTGGCTTCGTTTTCGGTCGCAGTCTACATATACCCGGTATACGTATTATTATGTTTATTTATCGCACTATTCATCTATAAATCTTGCAACTACTTGAAGCTTTTGGTTTTTAAGACGCGACGAGAGATCGTCTCAAACAGGCAATCCATTAGCCCATTGTGTTCGAATCCCGGGGGAGCGCCGGGGCTAGTATCGACTGGAGAAAACTGGGGGATTGTTGGTACTAATGTTACTGTAGAAGCTGTTATTATTCAAAATTAAATGGCAAATTATATCGAACTAAACTAGTTGATTATGGAATACAAATTCGTATAAGATTTTGAAATACGCACATAAAAATGCATTTTCTGTTCTAAGAATACTTCCCAGCATCTCATAGTTCACATCCCATAAGCGCAAACAAAAACAATGTTAACTTTTTAAATTATTTTTTTAATTTTATAATTGTAAATTAAGGGTAGTTAAACTGTAACAGTTACTGAGCGGATGACTAATACCTCAGTCCGCCCCGTGACCACGAAAGATGTAAAGTAATCGAAACGTCGGGAAGTTAAAAAATGTAAAAATTAAACTAAATCGCGATAAAATCCGTAATAAATAGTTTTATTTTAAAAACAATGTTTCTAAAAATAAATAATGCAGCCCATCCACGATCTATTGCAGGGCATATACTTTCTCAAAAAATCTATCTAGAGTATGGCCAAAGTCCACCACGCTAGCTTAGTGCGTAATGTTATAAAAAATGACACTATGTAGCATAGTATATTGGTGTTCGATTGAGATTAGACTACAATCCATCAAACTCGTTTATTTATTTTATACCACCAAGAAAGCAACTAAGCTTTCGGCCCGCCTATAGTAAGCTGTTACTTAGTCCGTAATGCTGTTTCTTCGTAATATTTAAATATACCTAATGCTGTAACATGACAGCCTCCGTGGCGCAGTTTAGACGCATGTGAAACGAGGCTGCGGGTTCAATCCCCGCACCGAAACAAATGTTTGTGTGATCCACAGATATTTGTTTCGGGTTAGGTGTTTGTGAGACCGAAAAGTCTCTCGCAGTTTCTGATACACGACACAAGAGTCGATCTTAGTGTGGGTTCAGGACTATGTATGTGACTGTTGGGTGAAAAAAAAAGTTAATCTAGTAAAGTATAGTCTAGTATAGTATGTTGATTAAACAATTCCTTTCAGTTATAAACGTCGGCGGCGCGGCGCGAGTATCGATCCGTCCCTCCAGGGAGTGCCCATTAAAGTATCGGATGTCCGCGCAAACATTGCGGCGTGGCCGACGAAAAACGCGCTTTATGAAGCCGCGTTGTGTGAGACCAAGTTATATGAGGCCGCGTAAAGGAAAATGTACAATGTTAGAGATTCTTAGATGTTTCTATTGTCAATTCAATTATTATGCAGCGATGAAAATTTTACATCCTAACCTAACGTAAAGTTTTGCAAACGATTTTCAGGTAGACACATAATTAATCTAAGTGTCTCAATTTTAAAAAGAGTTTCGATTAGGATTAATTAACTTGTCACTTCGATGCAATGAAAACGTGCGATAAGGGTAAATACATACATACATGCATAAACTCACGACTTTATCCCCGAAGGGGTAGGCAGGGGCGCCACCAGGATACCCACATTTTGCCTTGTATGTTCCGTCTCACGATGTGATAAGGGGAGAGCCTATCGCCGTATCGGGCACAAATTCCTAACTCCGGACTGATGATGAATAGAAAAATCCAATATCACTTTGCCCCTAATAAAATTACGCCACCGAGGCAGTCATAAGGGTAAATAACTATATTTCATTTAAATCACAATGCATTTAGAATTTTTTATCACCAATTACCCACTGCTTTTAAAACAATAGAACAACCATCTAAGTCTACGAGTATACAACCTCGTCACATCTGGGATTCAAACCTCTTTAATTCTCACATTACTGTTAAAGTAGGTGCTAAGCTAACGAACCCTAAGACCATAATGTCTAATTATAACGGTGAATATTTGATGAAGTACGAAGGCACAGATGCGTCCGTGTCTTTATGGGCTATAACGTTTAGAAACTTACTCAGACCTAATGTTACCTCCTATAGTAGATGGATAATTGAAAAGCCGCTCACCTGATGGTAAATGGAAAAGATTGTTGCAATTAGACCGCCATTTTTAAATAATATCTAATAAATAAATACACCCAACAGTCACACACACAGTCCCGACTCCACATTAAGATCAATTAAGTCTTGTGTCGCAGGTATCAGAACTACGAGAGACTTTTCGGTCTCACAAACACCCAGACCCGAAAGAAATATTTATGGGCCGCACAAACATTTCTCTCGGTGCGGGGATCGAACCCGCGGCCTCTCGTTTCACAGTCGGCGTCTAACCAACTGCGCCACGGAGGCTGTCATGAATTTTTACTTTCATTATATTTAGTTTTATTATTTGTATCAGCCCATATACGCCCCACTGCAGGGCACAGGGTACAATCGAGAGAACGATTGAAATGAGTTAGGCCATATAGTCCGCCACGCTGGCCTAGTGGTGGTTGGCGACTTTACATACCGTAGAAATTCTTTAAAATCGCTACGGTATGCAGGTTTCCTCACGATGTTTTTCTTCACCGTTATAGTGCGCAGTGATTGCGTATCAATACACAAATAACTTCGAAAAGTCAGAGGTGTGCCCTGGGATTTGAACCCGCGACCACCGTGAATATGTTGGCGTCTGGTCCGTTTACCAACAGGCCAGCACGCACTATTAGTTTTGACTTTAATATATCTTCTATGTACAAATAACAGATCAATAAATAATTAAAATGAACTAATACCACGTTTCCTTATTATTAGTCTTAAATCTTTTCCTTATACTTTGCAAAACCAGAGGAGTCAATGCGTGATTAACTTAGCAGTGTAATTTTCATAACCACCAAGAAAACAGTGCCCGCCTCGGTGGCGTAGTTGTACTACGGTACGGCTACAAAGCTGAGGTCTCGGGTTCGAATCCCGGGTCGGGCAATGTGATATTGAGTTTTTCTATTCATTATCAGCCCGATGTCAGGAATTTGTGCCGTTATGGCGATAGGCTCGCCCCCTATCACACCATGGGACGGAACATACAAGGCGAGATGTGGGTGTCCTGGTGGCGCCTCTGCCTACCCCTTCTGGGATAAAGGCGTGAGTTTATGTATGTATGTACCAAGAAAACCCCTTTTAATTTACAAACTAAAATACTTACATAAAGAGGAGTTAGCAATCTGGGAATCGTAAGATCTACCACGTTCACTCTAGCGATGAGCCGTAAATATAAAATCTAAGAATATGTGATATCTTCCTACATTTCCGTACATTCAACTCGCTATCAAAACAGTATGTTTGCAAATAGTTCGGGTGGTTCCCAGTGGTTTGTCCTGTCTACAACAGAAGCCACAACTGCACCGTCTTTGTACAAACATCGAGGCAAACAAACACTCACAATAGTGAGGGGAATGTACGAGACCGAATTGTAATGTGTAATATTCAATAGATTATTTTAATGCACGCGAGAAAATAGCAAAACCTGTCATCATCATTATCATCATCATCGTCAGCCTATAAATGTCCCTTCTCCAAATTGAGCAATTTTAACGGCTTGACTTATGGTCTTCAGCTTGTTACATCCATCAATCAATCAATAAATGTATGTTTTTGTTAGTTGAAATTTATTTATTTTCTCTTCGGTTACACGCGTACATACGATTACGAGTTTGTTTCGCCGGGTCTTCTCAGGCAGGGCCGCGTTAGATCTGGTGGTAACATTAAACCGCTACGCACCGCTTTAATAATAGGGTAAACCACCCAATTGCTGGCACTCGACTAATTTATTGGCTCCTTTAAGTTATTTGTCAATAATAAGGTTACCAGTATCCGAACACAGTTTATTCTCTTAGTAATCAATAGTAGATTTAACGTTCTAAAATACTGAACCACAGAAATATCTCCTTTTCAAAAATGGCGTCGCGATGAAAACATATTTGTAGTGCTCGGACTGGCATAAAAAAAGTAACAATATACTCTGTGTTTTTGCTAAGGTAAGAGGTTCAATTATCTCAATAACTTTCGTAAATCTTTCGAGTTTTGGTTACAGATACTGTTCAATTCAATTATTTAGTTGTTTAACTTCCTTTTCCAATCATGATTTTTAATGTTTAGGCTATTTTTTATTTTATTTTTCCGGTGCCATCATCTGGTACGTGTAATATGAATCAAACCGTTTTATTGGCACACAAATTGGTTTCGGCAAATCAAAGATTACCTTGATGAAAATAATTTATTTCACATACTTTCAGACCCAGGACGTGTGTTTAATGGAGACGAAACAAATTTTGTGTTGTACCCAAAAACAGGTGTCGTTTTGAGTTCAAAAGGAGAAAAGAACGTATACGAAGTTGATCACCAAAACTTCTTTGACGGTTATGTTCATTTTTTGTGCAGATGGTAGTCTTACACCACCAATGGTGATTTATCCTTATAAAAGACTACCTGCAGAAATAACTTCGCAAATTCCTATTTATTTGCAAGTTCCTAAATTTGTTCCTATTTCTTGGAAAAATAAATACTATTTTTATTATTAATATCAGTGTTTTATTGGGACATGTGTTCAAATTAATTTTTCAATTACCTACTATGTTATGTACATAAGTCATGTACTATGTTATACACATAATGTGAAAAAACAGGATGTGCCAATAATAGGGTTATTTTTACTGCCAATAAAAGGTTTTACTATGCCAATGTTTGGTTTTTTTACTCAACATAACTAAACTTACTTTTTAATCAATATTACTGCCTAACCTAAAATAAAGTCTACTTAAATGCGTTTTCTGATAATATTACAACAATTTAAATCCCTTTTCTTTGTTTCAATTTATAGAATATAAGTAATTAGGGTCTGGGTGTTTGTGAGACCGAAAAGTCTCTCGTAGCTTCTGATACCCACGACACAAGACTCGATCTTAGTGTGGGGTCAGGACTATGTATGTGACTGTTGGGTGTATTTATTTATTATTTATTTATTATTTAATTTTCAAAGTTTTTTTGGGGTAGTCTCTTAAAGTGCCAATAATTGGGTGGTTTACCATACTTCTGGTCCACTTACACATCGATTAACGTAAATAATGTATTTCCTTAGGAAAAAAATACCATAAAAATTAATAAATAATATAATACTTAATATAATAAAATTAATTGAATATTTTGTAAATATAAAATAAGTACTATGTGTATTGACTTGTCATAAGAGCTATTTAATTGCCTACGTGACCAATAAACGAATTTCATTTCAT
This sequence comes from Deilephila elpenor, assembly GCA_949752805.1. Lineage (NCBI taxonomy): Eukaryota > Metazoa > Arthropoda > Insecta > Lepidoptera > Sphingidae > Deilephila > Deilephila elpenor. The sequence goes on along the minus strand of OX457118.1, from coordinate 9,187,470 downwards.
TTCACATCACTATCATAAAATATCGCTGCGTATCCGTCTGAGTGTTGCGGGGGCACGCGTCCACTCATCTATACACACGCTGTGTATTTGTATAGTGTTATTAATTCGAGTTCTTTGAGTCCCACGAGAGGAAATATACAAGCGAGTACGATAAACAAATAAAATATTAAATATATATACGTGCGGATTTAAAAATATCTTCTAAATTATTTTTCGTCGATATGTGTTAACTAAATCGATGATTTCTTCACCAAACATAATGATAGGATGTCAGAATGAAATGAAATGAAATTCGTTTATTGGTCACGTAGGCAATTAAATAGCTCTTATGAAAAGACAATACACATAATACTTGTTCTCTATTTACAAGATATTTGTTATAATATTTATATATATTTTTTTTTAATAACGGTGAAAATGATGAGCTTACCAGGACCAGGTAAACAATACTATTATTCAAGCCGAAAACACACAAAGTGCATAATATAGGAATGTAACACCGAACCTCACAATCAACAGCAATGACATACACAAATAAACTGATCAGGTATCATTAAAAGAATCGCCACAGCGTTACTAATTCCTCATTGGCATACGAGGCGCGTCGTGTTTACCCTCCACAAACACGGCGCGATGATACTACAGCTAATTAAGGAGCGGGCAAACATCGAGCGCACGGGATACTCGGGAATGTACGGGAGACGAGGGACCATTCTTTGATCAGTGTATGTAGAGACTATACATGTAGGAAAGCAGCTACGTTGTAATTTATTTGAGAATAGACCTGTATGGAGAACCCTATGCCGAAGAAATTCGATTTGGAAGTTTGTTATTATAAAAAGATTACAACGAGTTGTTCTATTTTCCTATAGTCGTCAATCAGAACCATCCGTTCACCACACGCAGCGCGACCGAATCACTGAGGTACCCTAACCCTTCATTATAACACTACTAGATGTTGTTCTTACCTCTTATATTCTTGAGATCTTCGTCCAAAGCCTAAATATTACTAAGATACCTGCAAGATATTCTCGATCTCCCCACTGAATTTGTCGGGGATTGCTGGTATATCCTACAGTACGCTAGTGGCTAGTGGTACTCACCTGCACAATCTGATGGTCCAGCTCAGCCAGGGCGCGCAGCAGGTGCGCCGTGCGAGCCGCCCGCACGAACACGCCGCTGTGCGCCAGCCCCGCGCCCGCCGCGAACAGCATGCAGAACTCCGCTCGGGAGCCGCACACGCTAGTGCCCAGGGCGCAGCGGAGGGACTGGATCGCTGATGTACGCTCCGGACCCTGGGAGGAAGGTTTTATTTAATCTTCTGCAATCATAATAGACCGAGAACTTTCGTCATTTTATAAAAGTTGAAAGTTTGTCAGCGTATCCCTCTGACATGGGCAACTATCAAAAGGTGTTTTCTTAGCAGCTGGACACCTTTGATGGTTCTTTCATCTTGCCAGACACATTGATGCTGATAATTCCAAAGCCACTACGATCGGAACTTCAGAATAGCTGATCGTGTGATGCCTATGTCCTCTCCCGGTCTATAAGAAATCTACTGCTGAACAAATATCTCCCTAAGAATTTCCACAGCGATGTTGCTAGCGTCCTATATCCAGCGACTTCCTTCAATCTTTATTAAGTCTTCCGCCTACCTTCTATATCAGCCCATATACGTCCCACTGCTGGGCACGGGCCTACTCTACAACTGAGAGACTCTATTGAGAGTGGTTAGGCCATATAGTCCACCACGCTGGCCTAATGCGGGTTGGCGGACTTACATATCGTAGAAATTCTTGAAAACCTCTACGGTATGCAGGTTTCCTCACGATGTTTTCTTTCACCGCCTACCTTATTAAACACTAATTTATTTATTCAACCCATTCATTTCTAATTGATAGAGCTCTGCTGTAAGTAGATAAAGATAGCAAATATACGTATGTCAGTTTGCCAACTGGCAACTATGCGTGTTCGATTTTGAATAATCAGCAAATTGATTTGGCCAAGATTGGAATTAGTGCCTGGCGTAGCATTTGATAATATAAAAATCATTATATACCAACTCAGTAGGTCTAAAAAATAAAATCCCAATCAAGTATACTCACGACATCAACTTCGCTGGGGTGGCAGAGATCAGCACAAACGGTAAGCAGCGTCTGCACGCTCTCCCGCGCCTCTCCTGCCTTCTCGGCCCGGGATATACACCCGCATAGGCATAGGTAACTGTAACAAATATATGTAGTTAATAAACCATCCCAACAATCAATAGAGAAGTCCTTCCTATATAGGACTTATGGTATCAAACATTTAGTCCTCCGTCGTAGACCTGTTCTTGTGTCATAGACGTGTGATGTAAGGGGGGCTCCAACCAACACCTCCACCCAAGACAACGTTACCTGCTCGTGATGCATACAGTCTAACGGAGGTCGCTCTAGTCATCAACGATAACCGTCGCAGACGTGGCTTAGCTAAATAACAGGCTGATGACAGACAGAAGTGTCTTCAGAACGAGAAACTGCGTTCTGCATTCACCAACCCTCAAAGGTGTTGTCGCTATCGAGGCAAAACCGCTTAATAACTTGGTACAAATCCTTAAACTAGGACTCATGTTCCGCAATGAAATGTGATGGGTATCCAAAACTTCGATAGACATTTCTACACCACAACACGATATCCCGATGTTAATAAAAACACCACAAAAGTCTCAATGCGATAAACAATGACAAAAATATGATGATAAAAATATGAATACATTAAATTGTAATCAAATGTGTGTGAGGAAGAATAACATTTCCGCGTACAAAAGACGATTATGAAAGCGGCGACGCGGCGATCTGCCTGCTATACTGCCATATTTTGTTAAAGGTAAGCCTGTTTCGGAGTTATTTCTATTATTAAATACCCAAACCAACATTCACATACATAGGTCCAGACCCCACACTAAGATCAAGTGTTGTGTCGTGGGTATCAGGAACTACGAGAGGCTTTTCGTTCTCACAAACACCCAGACCCGGGACAAATACCTGTGGATCACACAAATATTTGTCCCGGTGCGGGGATCGAACCCGCGGCCTCGCGCTTCACAACTGGCATCTAACCAACTGCGTCACGGGGGTTGTCATCAAGCTTCTGTTTAGTTTCAATACATAATAGAAGTGGTATAAGTAGAGATGTATCGATTTTTTTTTATCTGAAGGCAAACTTAGCAACTTTTGACTATTTTGCATTCAAAGAGATCACAAACAAAGAGAACACATAAACAAAACAAGACATTATTTGCTTAAACAAATTATTAGGTAAATCAAACATACATTAATACTATATGCAAACAAATAATCCACTTCTGTTTTTGTTTCGATATCAAGTCTATCTCCCAAGAGATGGCCACTCGATTCCGGCGAGGGGAGGAGAGCGCAAACTTAAATATTGCATCCTAATCATATTTAAATTGAATGAAAACTTCCTCTTAACCGGACCGCTGGCAAATCCGAATGAAAAGCAAACAACACTTAGCGTTGGCTCCACACGAAAACAAACCCGCTGGGATTGGATTATGTTGTACCAACTCACGGCCCGCGGGCAAACTCCAGTCCATTCCACAAATAACCAGACTTCAGCTACACCGGCCCGCGCGTCACACACTACGCTACCTGTAGTTGCTCCCAGAACACTCGCTCCTGAGCTCTCATCCACTACCTTCAGCTCATCGCTCCACCGGCCCGCGCGTCACACACTACGCTCCCTGTACGTGCTCTCACAACACTCGCTCCTGAGCTCTAATCCACTACCTTCAACTCGTCGCTCTACCGGCCCGCGCGTCACACACTACGCTCCCTGCACGTGCTATCACAACACTCGCTCCTGAGCTCTCATCCACTACCTTCAGCTCGTCGCTCCACCGGCCCACGCGTCACACACTACGCTCCCTGTACGTGCTCTCACAACACTCGCTCCTGAGCTCTCATCCACTAACTCCACCTCGTCCCTCCACCGGCCCGCGCATCGTACGTGCTCTCACAACACTTGCACACAAGCTCTCATCCACTACCTTCAGCTCGTCGCTCCACCGGCCCGCGCGTCACTCAGTACGCTCCCTGTACGTGCTCTCACAACACTCGCTCCTGAGCTCTCATCCACTACCTTGAGCTCGTGACAGCCCTATAACTAAGATTTGCTTTGCTCAAAATGTAAATTTTCTCTCGGGGTTTGTGGAGCGCAGTGTAAAGAGAAAAAGTAATAATTTGGCAAATGAAAAATCTCGCAGTGCAAGCATCTTCCGCGGCCCGCGCTGTGTTCAATTATATCTTATGTAAATATTTGCACCGATTGTACTCGAGTACAACAAGCTCAACGATTCTCAACATTAACGACTCAAGAATATTTTTTCATACATGAATTTTATATTAGCCCTATTTCGTGTGCACAAACATAAAAGGGTCGATATTTCATCTATGGAAGATAATCTACCACGCATTTATGCGCTCAGCTGAAAAAAACTTTTTAAAAGCCGCAGATTAAATTAGAGAAAGCATCAAATATTTAAATATTACTTTTACAATATCCGATCACTAAAAATTACGTTGCAATATCCGGACCGAAACAGATTCCAATATTTGTGCAGCCTCTAGATTTTCCCCATTACAAAACTTTATTACTTCCAATCTGTATCAGAAATTAATTCACCAAATTAAAAGCCTCTTGAAGACAACAAAAATTACTTCTTAAATTTCTCCAAATCGACATAAAAGCAAAGCTCTCCCTCAACCCTATCATAAATTTTAATAAACATAATATATCAACGCCCCCCATATTGAGAACCGCTGCCTCGCAGTCTCGGCGAGGGTTGTTACCGGTTCGTCGGCAGATTCGCCACTTAATCTACAGTAAGCGGAGTAAGACGGGAAAATTGGACAGACTCCTGCTAAGATCTCACTCAGTGTTGAACCAACGGCCCCTTACTACTACACAAACCTCGGATTTGCAGGATTATAGTGGTTAAATTATATTGGTATAGTGCAATTGTGATTAATAAAATCTATTTACGTATTATATAAGATTTATGATGATACATTTTGTATTGAAAGCATCTGTAACGTTATTGGTAACATCCAGTTGTGACACAGTAGTTAGCGGATTCAATAAACGTATGATTCAGATAGGTGATGTGATCCCAAAAAGTGTATTTTATTTTCTGATATTAACGTACAATATAATTTTATACGACAATTCTGTGTGACTATTCAGTGTGTTCATTCACCTATTGTCGTAATCAGAAACCATAATTATCAACAAACCTATTCAAAAACTACACTTACAACTTCTTGCGACCTTATCAGCCGTAATGCGTGTCGATGCTATTCAAAAAAGATTTTTTAACATATCCCTCCAAACCCTTTGAATTCCGACCAATTAAAATCGTAACACAACCGAATATTTCTATTATCAAACGCCACTATAAAAAAGGCTGTTAAAAAACATGGCGCCGGCGACACGCAAAGAATTTCAAATTTCGAACGAGCCGTTCTCATGTCGCTATTGGTCGGATGGCGCGGTGGTTTTATTTGCCGCTTTGTGATTGGTTGTTGAACTTTATACGTTGCTAGATAAAGGTGTATTATTCGGCATGTGACGATGCACAGCATCCTGTGAGAGTGCGTCTTACTTCCTTTTCCTGTTTACTCAATTACCAATCCATTTCCGTGTTGTTCCGACCAATCAGCGTTGAGCATGGGTCACGTGGTCTCCGGAGATCGCCTGTGGTGGGACCACGCGATGGCGGATCACATAGCGTCGTTCTTCCTCTAAGAAACAACATTAGTAAATTACAGTACAGTAAATTACTTTGAGTTTATAGTAAGTTGTAATATTAAAGTGGTAAAAATTATTAAGTATCATGAGTGAAAATGATTATGGTGTTTCGGGTCGCTCGATCGTCGATCAGGCAAACTTGCCGATTGATAAGCGTGCCGCGTCTTTCGCCGAGGATGGCGCCGGCCCTTCAGAGCGCCATCCTACACCCTCAAACCGTCGCAAGCGCCGATCCTTGGCGTCGAGCGACTCAAGCGAGTCAAGCTCGGAGAACTCGGATTACCCTCAGGTGAAACGAAACCGCCATGGTAAGTCAATTAAAGCTTTAACTGACCAAGTGAGCAACTTAACAAATCTATTATGGCATAAATACGTTTCGGAATCTACGGCAGGCCGCAACATGCCACCCTCACATGTGCCTGGCACGTTCTCATTGCCGGCAGAAGGAACAGTCTCCAACGAGTTTTTATCAGTACCTCCTGGTACTGACGCATGCCCTCCTGGGCAGGCATCCGAAATGGAGCCATCGCCTGGCCCTAGCACACAGCCTCTCGGTTTTACTTTAAATCGGCCTATTGCAGTAACTACTGATTGTCCAGACGGTACATTTAAATTAAATTTGAGTGGAGTGAAAACGACCGTAAAAGAACCCAAAATTCCTATAGCAAACCCTGGACGGGTAAAGCAACTCGAATTACTCCAACGTTTTGGCAATCCGGACTGGAAAGACGTGCGGTACGTGGACGTCTTAAAATCTCATATTGCAAAGCCGGGGTTTACGGAAGTAGAAATTAACGACGAGTTGAGACAATTTGTCAAAGGAAAGGATCACACAGCTAATTCGGAAAGGATAGTAGCGGCATTAACCAACGCCTTACTTGCACAACAAGAGTTATTGTATGTAAACTTACAGCAAATAATTGACTGGGCAGCAGCTTCGGACACGGTTTTGTCACCCACCGCCGTGTTTGATAAAGTTTCGGAGCTATTCCAACCTACTTCTAATTTTCATAAAAATAATGAAGGGATTATGCAACTTGTATGCGGTAAAAGAGCAAAGTGCATGGAAACTCGTCGAGAGCGTATACTGAACCAATTACCTAGTAGGAACTTGCAAGAGGGCCTGCGTAAAATACCTCCAAGTTCTAGATATCTTTTTGACGAGTCTCAGCTGCAGGCATATATAAATAATACCGGTGGTATTGAGAAGTGGATTCGCCCTTGGTACACCCGAGAAAAAGAGGGGCAGAAACCCAATACTAAACCGGTGGCAGTACCAAACAATGGATATGATGCTAAGCGTCGAGGCGGCCATTCCTTTCGAGACATTGGTCATCAACACCATAAAAAAAGAGGAGCCGGTGTCAATAATGCTAAGCAAACCTTTTCCACTAGATCCAAGCAGCCCTTCAAGAAAGATGGTCCAGTGGTCAAAAGAAGCACCGATCAATGACTCAAGGCCCCTTTCGCGCAGCAGCGAATTTTACGGAGGCTGTCTGCGAGCGTATCGCAGGCAGTGGTTGACGCTTCGGGCTCCGGAGGCCCTTCTCGATTTAATTACGGGAATGCGTCTTCCATTTACCTCCAAACCTCTGCTGATGTACCCATCACAGAGGTTGCTTCAACGGTTCGAAACAAAACAATCAGCCGAAATGTCGCAACAGATCAAAACCCTGCTCAATCAGGGTGTGCTGGAGGTTCCAGAACAGGATCGTCTGGGACCCAGCTTTTTGTCAACAATGTTTTTGACAAAGAAGAGCGACGGAAGCTGCAGGCCCATATTCAACCTCAAAAGATTGAACAGACATATAGTTCCGAAGCCGTTCAAACTAATATCACACCTCCAAATACCTCACTTCCTGCAAGAGATGGATTGGATGATAAAAATCGACCTATTATCAGCATACTTTCACGTCAGTGTTTCGGAATGCCATCGAAAATTTCTAAGAGTGGTCTACAACCAGCAAATACTTCAGGTGACAAGCTTACCTTTCGGACTATCTTGCGCACCCAAAATTTTTTCGTCCCTGACAAATTGGATTGCCCAGTATTTTCGGTCTCAAGGAATGCGAGTCATCGTATATTTAGACGATTTCCTCATAGCATGCCAATCAGAGACACTTTTACAATCCCAGGCACAATTCGCTCTTCAAACGCTCGAATGGCTGGGTTGGACCATCAATTACGAGAAATCAGTGATCAGGCCTACTCAAAAGATAGAATATCTCGGCCTAGTCTGGAACACGAAGCAGAGCTTCAAGGCGCTTCCGGTAAGAAAGATACAAGCAATATTGTACAGCTTGAGGCGAACCATCGCCAAGAAAACAATGTCCTTGAGGGAGTCCCAGGTATTATTGGGTACACTGAACTTCGCCAATTTTGTAGTAAGAAGGGGTCGATTACATTGTCGTCACTTCCAACGATTTTTAAGAGAGATTTCCAAGCTAAAATCGCGGAAACAAATAGTACTACCAGAGTCCACAATGATCGACCTGAAGTGGTGGATTGCAGCCATGGAGTCTTGCCAAGTGAAAGACAACTTGTTCCCGAAGTCAACTCAACATTTTCTTACGACAGATGCGTCCGACTACGGGTGGGGAGCACAGTTAGACGACCTCACAATGTCGGGCAGATGGAAACCCCACCAGCAAAGCTGGCATTGCAACAGAAAGGAATTATTTGCCATTCTAGCGGCAGTGACGCAATTCAGCTCCCTACTACAGAGCCACCATGTGACACTACAGTCAGACAATCGGACAGTCGTAGCGTACGTAAAGAAAGAAGGTGGAACGCGATCCATAACACTATTGGACATGACTCACCAGCTTCTAGCCCTATTGGACGAGTGGGATATTTCAATTACGGCGGAGTACATTCCAGGGAAATTCAACAATATAGCAGACAGACTATCACGAGGAAAGTATCCGACCGAATGGCACCTCCTTCAACCAGCAGTAACAAAGATATTTCGCTGGATCGGCACACCTCAAATAGACCTATTTGCCAGCAAAGAGACGACAGTAGTGGAGAAATATGTAACAAGAGACAGTCTCGACCAATCGGCCCAGTTCTGCAATGCCTTCAGCCGGCAATGGCATTTTCAACTAGCATGGATATTTCCTCCACCAAGCCTGATTCCTCGCATTCTACACCATCTGAACTCGGCAGAAGGAGTTTACTTGCTCGTGGCTCCAATGTGGAAGAGGGCGTTTTGGCTGCCGGATCTACATCGTCGGGCACTTTGCAAACCGATGAGGATCCATCAATTAGACCAGGTACTTATAGATCAGACCACTGGTCTCCCGCCCCCACGGGTCCAAGATATAGAACTCTTTGTCTGGAAAATTGGGGCTGGGACGATGTTACCAAAGAATGGTCAGAAACAGAGAAATCTTTACTTAGATCCAGCTGGAGAGAATCGACATTAAAAACGTACCAACCGGCTTGGAATCGATGGATCAGATGGTGTATGGCAAATTCTTTTGATTTTAAACATCCAAATGGTGCAAGTTTGTCAAAATTTTTAGCCCAGTTATATCTCGTGGAAAAATTGGCGTTCCCCACCATTTTACTGCACAAATCTGTAGTTTTAACTTTTGGTCAAGTTCGTAACAACGAGAACCTAAATTCAAATTTCTTAGTTAAACATATTTTGAAAGCCATCTCGCTTCAAAAGCCCAAAATTGAGAAACTTCCCATTTGGGACCCAAGCGATTTAGTATTTTGGTTGCAAACAAACTCGCCAAATTATGAGTCATTGTTCGAAGCTTCTCGAAGATTAGCATGTATACTTCTTCTAGCTTCGGGTAGGCGTGTGCATGATCTCACGCTCTTAAAAATTTCCCCTGAATATTATGTGAATAACGAGGACTATTGTATTTTGTACCCATCGTTTGGTTCTAAAACAGATACCAGTACTTATAGACAATCAGGTTGGAAACTTTTAAAGCATAATAATCTTAATGTGTGTCCTGTTTATTGGATTCAAAAGGTCATTACTTTAGGAGCTGTAAGGCGCACTGCTGATTGTAATTATGCCTTGTTTATTTCGATACGAGGAACTAATCGCGGTGCTTCGCGAGCAATGATCGGAAACTGGGTTAAGTCGGTCCTTAGAGATGCAGGTATTTCTGCTTCGCCAGGCAGTGTTCGATCAGCAGTAGCGTCCTTAAATTGGTACGAAAACTTCTCTGTAGAAGACATCCTTGCGCGAGGTAACTGGCGCAGACCAAATACATTCGCAAAATTTTATAAAAAGCAAATATTTGGCAAATCAATGCCATCAGACTTGAATCTTGCAGTAAATTTTGAGCCTGTTGTATAGATATGTTTAATATTATTAAACCGAAGAATTTGTTTCTGTGTAATATAACCAAAACCTATTAATTTTCAGTGTTTCATTGTTTTAACCCACATCTTATCACATAGCGTCGTTACGTGGTCACCAGGAGCTATAAACACATCTCTCACAGGATGCTGTGCATCGTCACATGCCGAATAATAGTACAAGTTTTACATAACAATAAAACTTGTATTATTTAGCAGAGACGATGCACAGCATCCCATTAAGATCTCCTGGTGAGAGACTTCTATGATCCGCCATCGCGTGGTCCCACCACAGGCGATCTCCGGAGACCACGTGACCCATGCTCAACGCTGATTGGTCGGAACAACACGGAAATGGATTGGTAATTGAGTAAACAGGAAAAGGAAGTAAGACGCACTCTCACAGGATGCTGTGCATCGTCTCTGCTAAATAATACAAGTTTTATTGTTATGTAAAACTTGTACTATTTATACATGGAAATGTGTTTGTATGGTCAGTTGAGGGTAGACCGCCGAGCGACGTTCGCGATAGTGTAATCTAAAATGTTTTTAGTTTCACAGATTTATATGCAATTTTAACTGAGTTATCGGGCTTCATCGAGTAGGCGCAATCACGTACTGGATTCAATTCTCAAACTAGACATAGACTGTTCAAACAGAAAACATGACTTATAACCGTCTAGCAAATTTTCCAAAACTATCGACGTCAAGGGGTGACTGATTTAAACAAACATGCGAAAATTCCCTGGGACATCGAAATATGATACACCGACCCCACCTAAGCAGAGATTTAAAATAGGCAGAAACAAGTGCGCCAACAACTCTGCAAGTACTTAATTAAAATATTCCGAGAGCTGCCACAAAATTGAGGCATATTCAATTCTACAAAACTCTGAAATACAAAAACGGATGCAATTACGACAGTATATATTTTTCCAAATATCAATTTTTTTCCGAATATCAATTAAAACAATTTTAAACCTTTTGAACAACGGATATCTTTCTTGCATAATATTGGTCGCCTAAACCACATAGCACCTTTAATCATCTCCTTCACTCATAAATAGTAACATTTATAAACATCCCACGCTCAAAAAAGCGCCATAAGTAATCACAGATATAAATATACCACTAAAAAGCTAGTAAAAAGCAAAATACCATTTCGATATAAAAAGAAACAAAACATTCACAGAGTGAACTATGAATTTATAACGCGTCACGAGTGTAGTGATTTCATATTATTTTCATAAATTATACTTCGGGTACAGAGTGTTGCGAATTTCTTGGATTAAATATTTTCATCGCCTTCAGCAAACAATGTTACTTTTAGTTAATAAAGATCTTAACCTGTTGACAACGGCCTGTATGCAGTAAATAATTCAATAAATTAGTTTGTAACTCTGAAACAATGACTTGACTTGCATCATATTCTTCAGTTCAGGAACGATAGATCTGATGAAAAGTAATTCCCGTGGCCCATTAATATTTGCAGTAATCAGATATTTGGTGGTGTGGACTCGGCTTACATTTTTAGAGAATAAAGGAATCACACAGTTTAGCAAAAAGGTTATCTGAAATAATATTGACGAATGTGAATGTACCACTTACAAGTTACTAGTAAAATGTAACTTAATTTACATACTGCATTTGTAAAATAAAATATAAAAATTAAAATTAACATACATTATTACACCCATTTTTCCATACCCCAAAAATGTTCAATAAACCATGCCTCACTTTTAAGGTTACCCCTATATTCCGCACCCTGTATAACGGTACGCTTGGCGCCGATGATTCATTGCGAGCGCGGCGCGGGCCAATCACGGCGCGTTCTAAATACGAACGCGCTAATGGAAAGGCGCGCTTACGAGATGCGCCTGCGCATCCGCGTGGACAGTGTTGCCGGGGTTGAAGTGAACGGGGAGTATTTTGGGAGATTGTGGGATAAATCATTATCGGCGGTTTCGTGTGGCAGGAGTTTGCATGATTGTCCTAAGAATTGCGGTTTCGTAAGATTCGTATAACCTTTCGGTTCCCGTTTTCTTTTATAACAATATTCTTATACATAAAAGATCGTCGCATCGGCCATTTCATAAGCAGTTGTTCTGCCATGTCTTAGTCCATTATATGAAACGAAATTATGAAATTGTAGTAAATAAAATAATTTAATCTTTACTATAATTTATTATACAAATTAAGCATCTTGCTCAGTGGAATATATATTATACATACATAAGTTATACTATTCTAGTAGAGATAATAAAAATCAATTATTTCTTTTTTTACAACATTTCTTCACTTCCCAATCCAAATCATATTTTTTTATTGCAACAATAATTCCCATAAATATCACATTAAAAAGCCCTGGGTAATTCACGTCACGCATCTGGCAACACATAAAGAAAGCACTCAGCGCACGGAACAATTTATGGCTCCTTTAAAATGTTTTCGTTCTTAATTTCAGTTAGATAAAGTGGGCCGCGCGTGTTTCGGCGCCTTTGGCGGTGATGCGCGCGTCAAACGTGCGGCGCTTTGACAAACGAGAAACCAGTGTATGTTGACTTGTCTGAATTTTGGGATTATATCCTAACTTAGTGATTTGGTACAATTTGATAACAGAAGTTGAATAGTAGTTGTAAACTATTTTAAATAACGGCATCCTTTTACTTATCGACTGTTTTAAAACTTTCATTTTAGAAACAAAATATACTCGAATGCGAACTAATATGTACGTTTCGCAATGTAGATTATGAACGACTTTAATAAAATTCTTAACTTTATTAAAAAATGAAACTAGAGTATTAAGTAAAGAAAGATTTGGTTTTGCACACAAATTCCGTGCTTCAATCTAAATAGACAGTTTCGAAAATTCATACCTAATCAGATTGAATAGGAAATAAAAATCCATATACATAGTTCTTCATTTATAATCGCATAAACATGTTCATTATCATCACACTTCCCCACAACCAAAAACCCACTCATACACCGAGGGGTCTTCACAAACTGGCCGCTCCAAGCATCCGAAGCGCCCGCGGAACTTTAATTCAGTATTAACAATTTATTTTAATTGATCCCGCGGTAATGGAAGGAAGACTTGTTTGTTTTGACGCGTCAGAGCGCGGCCGTTTTGTCGCTGCGTTTGTTTATGGACGGGATGTGGCGGGATGGGTTTTCGACCACCTCTTTGGTGGTGAGATCGACTACTGTTTTCAATGTTACTGCTAGGTCTCTCATATGTGAGACGCCTAGGTAGGTACCAACACAATGTCTATTTCTCCCGCCAAACAGCAATGTAAATACACTTTTGTGTTCCGGTTTGAAGGACATTGTAGCCATAGTAAATACTGGACATAATGAGACTTAACATCTTATGTCTCAGGATGGCACAATGGAATGCGAAGCATTGCTTTGTAATTCATGGTGTTATTTAGTTTTGCTACTGTCTACTAGCGGTCGTATCGCTTACCATCAGGCAAATGGCATGCTCTTCTCGCCATTCATCGCAATAAAAAAGATATAGCATGAATAGATTGATCACAATCGATTGTTGGTTAGTGGTAGGGTATTAGTACTCCTTCGGATGATGTACACAAAAAAGCCGATACATAGACCCTACCTAGACGACACCTACGATATACAGATATTACTATTGACACACAAAGAAAATAAAGGGAAGACTACCGTGTTTTCTTTAGTGCACGACTTATATTACTTTTCCTCCTCCCGCACGTTTTTCTTCCCTTTCAAAATGGGACGGCCTGTTTTAGGGGCTGGCAATCAATGTATTATAGTTTAATAGAACAATCCAGAACAGGACAAAGGTCACCGTGTGTCACATAATTGTATTCAGTTCGGAATTATCGAATTGAAACTTAAATGCAACAAGCCCACGCCTATAAGTAAAAGCCAATAAATACATAAACATAATAAGCAAACATAACATTGCACAACAGGTGCGGCGGCAGTTAAATTTAACTCGACTATAAATGGACCGCGCCATTAACCAAACGAGGCGCCGCGTTTTATTAACCCAACAGATCTCTAATCACGTGTTACTGGCAGTTAATGGAGAAAGAAATCATATTATTGACAAAAATCCATATTTTTATTTTATTTTAATTAAAAAGTTACTAAATATCGGTAAATGCCTAGACAAGGACTAGAATTCTAGAATTTCTTGATATACTTTAAGTGAGTATTTAAAAAGATATTTCCTAATTGATTGGATCCCAAGTCCGATATTATTAGGAGCTTCTCGGTTTGAAAAATCTTATATGACTTGCCCAGGAAAGGAATTTGTACCCGAAATAGCGATATCTTCTTCTGTTATCTCATTTGGGGTGGAAATAGACTCGACTACCTGTCGGCGAAACTTTCATAGCCATTGACTTGATAAGACCAACACCACTAGGTTAGCTAGCCCCAGAATATTTATCTATACAAATTATTCTCTATTTAAAATTTAATAAAAAAAATCATTACCGACAACAAAACGTATCCCCGCAACATACCCCGGACACATTATGACATAATTTTTTACACTAATAAAACGCAAAATATATTCAAATCGTACAATTGAAACGCGCCCCTCTATGAAACAGCATTAACAATACGTGCAATGGAATCGCGATGGGGACTCGGAATAATGTATGCACAGTTGGAGAATTAACTTATTATTGTTGATTGAATGAGAACGAATTGAGTGAGAGAATATTGTTTTATATGGGGCGATGAATTATTTTTGAGTGTTCATTCATCAATTTAAGACATAGTATGTAAGCATTATTATGAAGCATAAGGCCTTCCTTGGTCTGTATTCTTCATTGAAATAAAACTATTTTATACGGATTTTATCGCGATATGGTTTAATTTTTACATTTTTTAACTTAACGACGTTTCCATTACTTTACAGCTTTCGTGGTCACGGGGCGGACGGTACAAAATAGTTTTATTTCAATGTGTAACATTCGCGTAAATCTAAGAAACCATTATTCTGTATTCTTCACTTATAAACGTGTTCATTAATCAATTTAAGACATAGTATGTAAGAATATGAAGCATAAGGCCTGTCTTGGTCTGTTTTCTTTACTTATGAACATAAGTCCCAGATAGGAACAAGTGGCTAGTTAATAATTGGTCACCATCGCCCTTCCATATCCTTAATATCAAACTACAAACCCTAGCTTTCCATCATCAGCTATCTCTTTACCAAAAGAAACGAGACATTCAAACTAAAATCACGTCTGAAATTGGCGATATTGTGGTCAGCAATGCGGGAAACCGATTCCTTTTTTTAAAGCCTCTCACACTTAGATTATGTGTACTCCTGTATCGCAATAGTAATATTTAACCTGCAAAAGCTATAAGAACACTCATACTATATTGTGATTAAACTGTAAAAGGAGAGACTAGAAAACTTTTAAAATGCCTAATCCATTTTTCTTTTCGCCTCGCATTATATAAATAATCGATATCTATCTTCTAGCTATTTTTTTAATTTTTCTTTTACCCTCTATGGGCAAATATACAATCGACTAGAAGGCCAAATTATCACAACAAAATTTGGAAAAAAAAATCCAAATTACAAGCAAAGTTTTCTACAACATCGAACCTACACCCACGCGCATGTATCCCTCGTAATGCCAGGCGGAGCCGGGTAATCCCGCTAAGTGATTCCCGAGTAAGTAATGCTTTGATGAATGAAATTAAATCGCACAAACAAGTGCGCGCGGGCCCTGTCGCGGACGAGCCGAATGATGATGGCTAGTGACGACACTACGAACTATCGATAAGTTTAGGCTCTCTGGCTTTTACAACGTTGTTTTTTTTTGTATCAGCCCATAATACGTCCCACTGCAAGGCACGGGCCTCCTCTACAAGCGAGACTACGATTGAGAGGGGTTAGGCAATATAGACCTCCACACTGATCTAGTCCGGGTTGTCGGACTTTACATACCATATAAATTTTACAACGTAGGATAATATTATCGTGCTATATAGTCCAGTCATTATATACATTTAAAAGTGAAAATGAACCGAGAAAGCCAAATTTTGGATATCACGTGGGGGGTGGCTAGAAAAGCTTAAGTTCAAATTGTCGACCAAAATAACCTTGTGCAATTTCCGCCATCTTGAAAAAAGGGTTAAATTCAGTTTTTTCATCATAACTTGGTTCCCCGTTGAGATACGAAATTTTTTATAGAATACTTTTTTGTTGCTCTTCTCGCGATCTACAATTAAGGTCCCATGCATTCTTCACGTATCGATAGTCGTTTTCGAGATATCGATCAAAAATATCGATTGTATCCACGCGTCAAAATGGATGGAAAATGGTTCAGGGAATTATTGCAATACAAAAAAAAATCATAAACCAGCCAAATTAGAAATCAAATACATGAAATTTATTGATGAAATAATTTTTATGCAGCAAACATAATGATTAAAAGTGGTAATTTTTTTCACACGTTTTTCGTCGTTTGGATGGTCCTGGCTGTTCAAGTTCCTCCTCCGTAGACTCTTCGAGTCGTGAAACCTCTTCAATCGCAGGAAATGATGTTGTGACGGTCGAAAAATCGTAATCATCGTCATCGTCATGATCGTCGTTGAATAAAATTTCGACTCTGGCGACATTGTCACATGTCTGTCCACTGCAGTGCAGGCAAATAACGGAGCAATGGTTTCCTGCTTTCCTGCAGCCACAAGCAGCTGCACACTTTCCTTTGCATTTGCACGAAATGAGTTTCAAAAGTTCAGGTGGAGCGGGTGCGGCTGTGGTGCAAATTGGTTCGAGCCCAAGTTATTTTTGTCGCCAACCCCATTCTTGAGGATCTTTAAAAATTCCGAGCCACGTTTGTACTTGTAAATATGTCCGGAAAACGTGTTGGCGGACTGCACTTTCCGTTGGTGGGAGCAGTGAAAGATTATTCGTCTTTCTTGTCGTCATTGATTTTGCGAAGCGATGGAATCGCAAAATATCCATCGTCGTGTCCTCTTTACGACCACCATAAAGAGCGATAAGGAACAGCTTTCCCGCTCAAGCTAGCATCTCCGGATCGACCTTTTCTTGCTTGAATAATTCTACCGATGACCGGAGGTTCGGATTCTTCTCGAGGGTGCTGATGAACTTCGACTTTCCAATGTTATATATTTTTGATATCTCGAAAACGACGATCGATACGTGAAAAATGCATGGGACCTTAATTGTAGATCGCGAGAAGAGCAACAAAAAAGTATTCTATAAAAAATTTCGTATCTCAACGGGAAACCAAGTTATGATGAAAAAACTGAATTTAACCCTTTTTTCAAGATGGCGGAAATTGCACAAGGTTATTTTGGTCGACAATTTGAACTTAAGCTTTTCTTGCCATCCCCCACGTAATATCCAAAATTTGGCTTTCTCGGTTCATTTTCATTTATTTCCCGATTTTTCCGACGTAATGACTGGACTAATAGACGTATCACGCAATAAGACCCTTCTGTCACCGTTTAGGTATATTGATACACATGTTACTTTTAACAGAAAGGAAGAAATCCCAAGACCTCGGACTTGTTAGTAAATTCTTCTCATAATTAAAATTACCCATCTTTTTTTTCTATCCACGTCAAATGACTCAAAAGTAAGAGCTTAAAAGATCTTAAAATTAAGTTATTTTTATTCAAATTATTTTTAATCAATCAAATCAAACAATCCACGGATTAAATAACATCGACACCGTACGTACCCAATCCTTAACATTCGCCAAAAAGAACATCGCGTTTCGACATGTGCGCGACAATCTGTCGTTGTAAAGCGAGCTCTCTCGACAATCTACCCTCTCTCTTTAGCAAGTACAATATAGTATCTTGCATCCCTCTCCCCCGCCCCATGTTTCCACCCCGCTACACCCTGTCTGCAGTACTCAACGCACTGATAATAGGCGGAATCTATTGGATTTCGCCTTGTCCAATACTATTATTTGCAATGCGCGAAGTGGCGTATAATGTTGGGTGACGCAAAAAAAACTACGCGTATGAAGCTAAAAAATCACTTGCGATGTAGTTTTCATTATTGAAAAAATACTTAAAAAAAATATTGAAAAAATACATTAAAATTTTTTAATTTCTTTAAAAATATATTTTCGATTAATAAAAAGTAGAAAAAAATAAAAATCATAGTTACCTATATGTATTTATTTATTTATTTATTAATCCTTTATTGTACAAAAAGAAACATTTACAGTAAATAAATGGCATAATAATAGTACAACAGGCGGCCTTATCACACTAGGCAATTTCTTACAGGCAACCTATATATTTTTTTGTTGTAGAAGTCTGGTAGAAGACGGCTCACCTAATTTTAAGTGATTACCATCGCTTATGAACATTTATAACAATTGTATCACAGGTGCGTTGCCTTTCCAAATTGGAGGAAAAGGAGAATAGAAAAGAAAAAGAAACTCATTCGTCAAACGAAACACCTCGGTTTTTTGTAAGACAGGGGTGTCATGTCGTGGCGGGGAGGAGCTGGATGAGGACTGCCCAGGACCGAACAACCTGGCGTGCATTAGAAGAGGCCTAGACTCAGCATTGGGTGGATACATAGGCTGAAGAAGAAGAGAAGAAGAAGGGGTGTCATACCTGTTTATCCGGCCCATTTTTACGGTAGTCTAAAGTAGAGTCACTCTACCTCTTTCAAAATTGCATGTCCGTTTGAAAAAACACCCCACAAAACCCAAGGAACAATTCAAAATCAAGGATTACCTTTACGAAACATGTAGGCATTTTTCTTCAAGCACCAAATAACAATTTTCAACCTCTCAATATAAATAATCATCAAGGATTCGAACCAACAACCAACCATGCCAATGCATAATAAATCAAACTCCTCAGAATTTGCATTAATCTGTTGAAATCACATACCTATTCTGGCGGGCATTTCACCCCCAATTGAAGACGCAAATGGTGTATATCCCACGCCGAGAGTCGAACCCGGGTGTGAGCGGCACCTGGTCGCTCTCACAGCACTTAGCGTCACGTCGACAGCTCGGGGTGACGTGTTTTGGTTTAAAACTTCTTAGTTCTTGGGGATATTTTCGTGGTATTAGACGAGAAAATTCATGTCTTTTTTTCTTTTGGTCTGAATCATTTGTAGTTTTACTGTTGAAAATAGTTATACTGCCTGAATATGTGTAATGAAAATGTGATCTGCATTGGAATCGAAACTACGTAAGTAAAGCTTTATGACAACCTAGTTACTCAGATAGAAAATATGAAACAGAACCTAAAATATCCACATTGAACACAAATTAATTTTAAACATTAATCGAACCCACTACCCTCACATGAACGCCTCTAAAGTATTATGTACAAGTGTTATCCCCCACAATATCGCGGTACAACAGCGCAGCAGGCGACACCGCGGGGCGCGCGTATAGACTTCACTCACCCATTTGATTTATCGTATAGTAAACACGGAGTTGTTGTTAACTGACCATTATTGAGTGGGTTTCTTTCTCCACTGGGGACACTTAAAATCTCGAAGTGTATAGTTCAGTCTATTTATTATCAGCCCGGAGTCAGGAATTTGTGCCCGATATGGCGGTAGGCTCGCCCCCTATCACATCGTGGGATGGAACATACCTACAAGGCGAAATGTGGATGTCCTGATACTCTGCCTACTCCTTCTCGGAAATAAGCGTGAGTTTATGTATGTATGTTCAGTTAAATCCCAGATACAGGCAGACAAATTGATGCAATTATAAGGATGAGTGCTGCCGTGTATAAAAACAAATATATTTTGCTAACCAAGCGAAGCCACTAGCAACTCCAATTAATTTTGATCAGTAATCGAACCCACTATAACTCTCTCTCCCTCTCTCTCTATGTTCAAGTGTTACAGCCCACAATCTGGCACAACAGCGCAGCGGGCGACACCGCGGGGCGTCTATATAGACGTCACTAGTATACGCGTCTTAATTAATTTGATTAATTATTGTATAGTAAACATACTACAATAGCGGATTGATGGGGATTAACTGACCAATGAAGTAGGTTTGATGCTAGACGGGGGCAGTAATTTTTTTTTTTTCATTAGAACAATTCTGGCAAAGCACATGACCCTAGTTGGTAAATGGTGTAAGCCCTCTAATCGAACATTCGGTTGTAACAGAGTTCCATTCTCAACAGATACATAAATGATTACCTTTAATGAACATTTACATGTAGATCGTAAGTCCATTGCAGGCCTCTCAAAAAAGGTGGGGAAAAAGTAGAAAAATACAGGAGGAGAAAAAGGCTTCCAGCACTCTCGCTCTCCGAATGAAAAAATATACTAAAGGCGTCGCTACAGTGGTACGGGTTGATGAACTTCTCTACGTCTAGGAGATATTTAGGCTTTTCTATGGATGACTTGGATAGCGTGCTGATCCATTACGAATCATTCAGGTAGGTCTCTCATATGTGAGAGGCTGCCTGGGTAGATACCACCACAATATCTATTTCTCCAACAAACAGTAGTGTAAATGCATTGTTGTGTGCCGGTTCGAAGGACATTGTAACCAGAGTAACTACTGGATATAGTGACACTTAACAGATGTTAAGTTTCATTATGACATAGACATAAGATTATGTCTCAAGATGGCGAGCGCAGTGGAATGCCAACCATTGCTTTGTAATTCATGGTGTTTGGTTTTGCTACTGTCCATGAGCGGTCGTATCGCTTACCATCAGGCGAATGGCATCCTCGTGTCGCATTCAAAAGAAATTAAATAAAATCAAATTCATATAGACTTCATATTTGAAATTCTCACGGCTTAGATCACTTTTAAGCTTTACTGGTATCCTTATAGTATTTTACATTACCATTACACTTAGATAAGAAAAATAAACTCATATTTTTGCATTTAGAACCACCAAGTAAAACTTCAATACATATCAACCGTATAGATTTCGCCCACACATGTCATAGAAAGTTGTCCAAATTTTTTTGTTTAATTCCCCCGACACAGTCTGTATCATAGCCCGTGACACGTCACAGGACCGCGCCGGGGCTCGAACCCGCTCCCGTGGGGCTACAACAAAACCACATTTGCGCCACGCGACCTTAATTTCGATGTCCGCTTTATTTAATTATAGATGATCGGTTACGGTTTCGGAATTATTTTTGTCAATTTGTGATAGCTTGGTGTGAAAGGGATTGGAAAGCAAAAAGTGAGGTAGCGGATTCGATTCCGGAGACCATGTAATATATTATTTTCGGGGTGTAAAAACTCTTAACTAAATAGTTATAAGGAATAAATAATTAAAACATATCGCGGTGTAAACCAACATTGATACATACATACTTAACATTTCGCCTTTTTGCCAGAAGGGGTAGGCAGAGGTGCTAACAGAACACCTACGTTTCGCCTTGTATGTTCCGTCCCACGATGTGATATGTCAGCCCATCGCTATATCAGGACAAATTCCTGACTCCGGGCTGATAACGAATAGAAAACCATCATAGCTTTGAAAAAAAAAATTAAATATAAGTTTGGAATTAAACCTGATACCTCTCATTTCTCAGCACGAACCACACCAATGACGCCTTCACAAACATAGTCAAGACACTTTAAAAGACTTCACACCCCACATCAACCCTTAAAATATCACAGGGGGGTGTACAAACCAAACAGGCAGTACCTACACTTTGCATTAATATTTTTATTACTCCACACATATGGCGTCGGAGCGTGTTCAATTATATTAATAAAATCATTGTGCAATGATCCGTCAGATGCAATCGCGTGAGTGTAGGGGATGGCTTTTTTTGCCGGCCTGTGTAGTTTGTGACGAAGCAAATCATGTTTTTAGAAATTAGGAAAATTTTATAAGTGCACTGAG
Organism: Deilephila elpenor; assembly: GCA_949752805.1. Taxonomy (NCBI): domain Eukaryota; kingdom Metazoa; phylum Arthropoda; class Insecta; order Lepidoptera; family Sphingidae; genus Deilephila; species Deilephila elpenor. Next base: position 9,165,474 of record OX457118.1, on the reverse strand, counting down.
TGGTAAATAAGGTGTTTGTTATTTTGATACAATTGTACTGCGGATAAATAAATTGCAGTCATAAACTCACGCCTTTATCCCAGAAGGGGTAGGCAAAAGTGCAACCAGGACACCCACGTTTCGCCTTGTGTGTTCCGTTCCACCATGTGATGGGAGCGAGCCTATCGCCATATCAAGCACAAATTCCTGACTCTGGGCTGATATTATTTAATAGAAAAATCCAATATCACTTTACTGACCGGGGATTCAAACCCGAGACGTCAGCTTTGTAATCTTACCGTAGAACAACTACGCCACCAAGGCATATTCATTATCAGCCCGGAGTCAGAAATTTGTGCCCGATATGACGATAGGCTCGCCTTCAATCACATCATGGGACGGAACATAAGAGGCGAAATGTAAGTGACCTGGTGGCGCCTCGGCCTACCCCTTCTGGGATATAGACCTGAGTTTATGTATGTATGTCAATTTGGATTCACAAAGCACTGAAACTAAAGACACAAGACGTATCAATTTCCAAAGCTCCACAGGGCAGTTGAGAGAAAACCGGTCTTGTAACGAGAACTCGTGTCAAATATAAGCTCCTGGTCTTTTAGATCTCAAATGCTTCGCAAATACCGATACCCACAATAGTTTTTTTATGGCGTTGAATGGCAAGATGAGCTTGCCATTCGCCTGAAGGTAAGCGATACAATCGCTCAAGGACAGTATAAAACCAAACAACACCATGAATTACAAATCTTTGCTTTGCACTCCACTGCGCTCGCCATTCTGAGACATAAGATGTTAAGTCTCAATATGTCTAATAGTTACTCTGGCTGCAATGTCCTTCAAACCGGAACACAACAGTGCATTTACACTGCTGTTTGGTGGGAGAAATAGACATTGCGGTGATACCTACCCATGCGGCCTCTCATCTACTGAGACCTACCACCAGTAACATAACACTGGTACCTTAATTTAGGGTGCAAAATATGTGTATCACTTCTAATACGTCAAGCTGAAATAAAGCTTGCACAATTTAGTGAATTTAAAACTTTATTCGTTCCAAAAAAGGCAAGATTATTAAAAAAAACCCACATAGACGGCCACGCGTCACGGTCGTGTGGTAACCTCAAGGGCCCACATTCGATGCCCGGCCGCGTCCCTAAGGCCCTATACATACCGCACGTGTCTTGTAAATTCATAGCAATAATATTTTGAAAACTTGCTTATTAATTTTCAACCTTATTCCATGTAAAATAAAGTTAACATTTCAATGGATCTAGTTTTTCTAATATTTTAGAAGCATTGTAATTGATTTTCAACCTTATTGTGAAACAGTGTAAGGTTTTAATTTCGGTGTGAGTAGATTTTTTGGATTATGGATTGTCACGTGTCGCATAATTGGTGGAATTTGTGTTAGAAGTAATTTAATTATCTAATGACATATACCAGCTCCCACAGTAGCAACCCCGATAGATTAGTAAAGGGGTGAGCACGAATATAAGTAGGTAAATGGACCCATCGCTGGAATTTCTTTCCCATGACATTATAAAGGACGAAAAAAATCACCGTAATATTTGCTAAATCTAAACCAATTCTTACGTAGAACAGAAAATCTGTAATTTTAAGTTCGACCGAAAGGTAATTCTACATAAACAATATTTTTAGGAAGTGTAAATAAATAAAATCTGAAATCCAAAAATGAAACACCTGCCTGCCACTTTATGCTTTTATATACATAAAGAAAACAATAAAAATATGTGCCCAATTGTATCCTATTAATTACTTCTAAGCCCGACCTCACATTTTCCGACTCCACAAGTCATAAATTCTACCTAGAAATCGAACATAGAACTTCCAATGCACTATACATGAAGTGAGAAATCTAAATCAAACTCTACTCTAAAATTCTAGACTCTCCCGAAAAAAAAAACAGAACATTTGTACAAAACAAATATTGTAACTGGAACTTCCCATACGAAAACACATCTAAACGACATTTTAATTCACCGAGCTGCGACAACACAAACATGATCCCGATGTGTTTATCATTTTTATTCACATGTGCGAGGTCTTTAGGGTGGATGTAAGGAGAGCGGTTTTGGAGCGTGTTTTTAAACGCTGTTAATGCCTATAAAAATAAGAAAGTATCATCTAAATTGCTTTTCTTTCCTTTGCGATATCCTAACCGGAGCAAAGGTGCGGTTTTCTGTTTAACTTTGACAATCTCGCTGGGCTGCCACGTTTTATTTAAAAAAACAGTGCTAGGAAAGTTACTCAAATGGGTTGAAAATATTTTATACAAAATAATATTAATATTACTGAACTTATTTAATACAAAGCCTTTACTACATTAAGATGGCCACAAAATGGACCAAAAAATATCCACATATTTTTTAATACTCATAACTTTTCTAATACACATGGAAAGATACTATCTACAACAACAAAAAATATGTTTTATTTCCATGCTTTTAATAAACAAAGCGTTTTTAAAACCGCCGCCTATGTCGGCGCCCTAAACCAAACTATCCACTAAGCGTCACCTGCTATTAAACCGAGCGCGCATCATTGACGGGACACAAATTGTGCGCCACCCCTGCTGGTCACCCCTTCGAATCCGGGGGTGTTATTCAATAAACATTGTCTCTTATAAGATAAAAAATGACAGATGGAGTGCATGTACCGTGGATCATGGTTTGAGTGCTTTAAATAAAGATATATGAAGAGGGCTTTTTATTTCAATATTTAATATTAAGGGCTGAATTTTCAATCGTTTGATAAAAGTCGTCCAACAAATAAGTACAAAATTGACACAATTAGACACCTTAAAAAAAATAGGTTAAGTTGTATTTTATACGACAAATAATTGTATTTGAATTGTAAAATCGATCATGATGTACAAAAAAAATTTTTCTTTGTTAAACCAAGTAGAGTTTAATGAAGAAACCATGAATAACAAAGCATTGCTTGGCATGCCACTGCGCTCGCCATCCTGAGACCTAAGATGTTAAGTCTCATTATGTCCAGTAGTTTCTCTGGCAACAATGTCCTTCAAACTGGAACACAACAGTGCATTTACACTGCTGTTAGGCGGGAGAAATAGAAATTGTGGTGGTATCTACCCAGGCAGCCTCTCACATATGAGAGACCTACCACCAGTGCAGGTCTCCAGTTTACTCGAAGAATTCTGTATGTGTGACTGCGAAGTGCATTTATAATCATTATCACATCATAAGGAAAACGATATTTTTAAAAGATATAAAAGATTTCACGCGATCCAGGGTCAAGCAAAGTGATATTGGATTTTTCTATTCATTATCAGCCCGGAGTCAGGAATTTATGCCCGTTATAGCAATAGGTTCGCCCCCTATTACGTCGTGGGAAGGAACATACAAGGCGAAATATGAGTCCTGAGTGTGATATCCTGGTAGCACCTCTGCTTAACCCTTCTGGGGAAAAGGCGTGACTTTACGTATGTAAGTAAAATTTAAGATAATATACAAAAATAGACTGCACAAGATCACTTTTAAGAAATATGGATAGTACAGCAGACTAACATATATGGACTGATGCAAAAAAGGGCTATATTTGGGATTCAAATGCACTTAAGTGAATTACATTATGAATAAAAGTAACGTTAATTAGTGTTTGTTTAAAATTTAATACCTTATGTCTACATAAAGTACGAATTGAATAATAATGTTTGTGTACGCTAATCGAAATTTTTAATAAATTTAAAATGTCCTCTTGTTAAGGACGTGGCGTGGTCGCATATATAGCGAGTTTTATTTTAAATTTAATTACAATAAGGGATCGAGTGCCGAAAAAGGGAACTCTTTTTTAGGAAAGTCGTCGAATTATTAATAAAGATTTATGCGTTCAAAACATTTTGGTACTGTATTCTTGTGTTCATGTTGTACATCACACATGAGCCATCAGCCAACTGAATCATAATGCCATAGTACATAAAGAGCGTAAACCAAGAGTCTTCTGCCGACATTTTGACGTACCTACCTAGAATTCTAAAATATAAAACTAATCAGTCATCTGCTATTAGCTTACCCGCTGTCTCTTTTAAATATCCATCTCTCTAAAACACAGGTACTACAACAAAATACCAGTAAGAACAAATTTCAATTAAGCTCACAATCCGCTCCACCTATAAAACCGCTGACAACGGGAACACACGCGCGGGGGGCGAGCTCACGCCACGGGACACTGGCCGTTTTCATTTTCAAATTAACGGCGACTTTTTAATTTCGGAATTGGTGGGCGGAGCGTCCCGATTGGACGCGCGGCGACATGCTGTCTAATTATAAAGCGGCTCATTGGCTTTCTGCCATTATTAATGGGGGGATTCTATTTTCAAATTTCAAGAGATTTATTCCATTGTCCGCGGAACGTTGATTGAGACGTTCAGTTGTGTTTACACGCTCGTTGTGGGACCACCAATTAATTATATGTCATTTAATGAACGATTAATGAGGTCAAATATCAACGGTACTGAATAATATAAGATATTTTTCGTCGCATGATAAATTACCTAACTTCAATATTTCAGTAAATCCAGTTGCTTTAAGATTGAACAGGATTAGTAAGTAAATCAAAGTCTCCGTTTGAATATGATCAAAAACATACATAACATGTTTAGTTTTACGTGGTAGACTTTTGGTCCAGGTCGTTGAAGCTTCGACTCAAATGGATTGGCTCGACCGTAATGAAAACACTGTCTCACAGATGCATTCTGCAAGATTATGATATTTGTAAGGTATGATATTTGTATCCGCCGTTAAAGAGACCAGCGTACGCGATTCAAAATGACCCACGCAAACACACACTATAACCTTATATACCCACCTTGTATCGGTCAGGTCGGCATAATAGTGTCGCCCAACATTAGATAACTCTACTTCGTCGGTAGCTCTCTCTAAACTGCACTATATACTTGCATTGTATTTTTCGTGCCGTAAAAAGACATCTAAATCGCATCGCAAAAATCCAATCAATTTGCACTGCCATCGGACCCACGCACTAACAAGCACTCAGAATCGAATTAAGCACTCGACGCTATTATCCCTTTGTGAGGCCCTCGTAATGTAGTTATGTACTCGTTACGGCTCAAGATGCTCCAAATCAGAGCTCTAGAGCTTCGATTTGCCACTTTGAGATCAATTAGAACTCCACATATCGCTTGCAGTATTGTTAGGTCGCAAAACGTGTTAAAAACGAGGGTAGTGGCAAGAGTAAGGACTTTTGAATACGCCATATCCTGCCAAGACTTGTTATGTCATCGAATTGATGGTCCGATTATTTGGAAGCTATTGAATGCGACAATATTCAATTGATTGCTTGAAGGATTTTTTTTTTCATTGTGGTGATAGGCAAGAAGAGCATCCCATTTGCCTGATGGTAAGCGATACGACCGCTAATGGAGAGTAGAAAACCAAACAACACCATGAATTGCAAAGCATTGCTTGGCATTCCACTGCGCTCGCAATCCTGAGACATAAAATGATAAGTCTCATTATGTCCAGTAGTTATTCTGGCTACAACAATAGAACTGGTAACAATAGAATATTTAAATTCGGCAAATTGAACTGATATACGCCTACCATTTCCTCGCTTCTGCGTGTTTGTAAACATGCGTTTGAAAACGTTGCACCAACTATACCTTATTTCGTAAGTATTTTTGGACTACGTATACCACTTCTCTATGAATAATAATTGTTAGCTTATTTATTCTTTATGCCAGCACAACACAATGACTAATGGTAAGCAGCGCATTCCAGATAGACAGAACTATGCTGTCAAAATCCTGGTCAAAATTGGATGTCAAAACGCACTTGTCACTCCAACTGGTTTTTACCCAAGGTACGATGACACGAATATGACCAGCAGCAAAACTTCAACATATTTAGCGCAACAAAACCCATAAAACTCCGGCTCATTTGACAAATAACATTCCGGCAGATTTAATTCATTACCCATGCGTACCTTCTGTTGCCAAATACCACCCTTCATGCTTAAACCGATAAATCTGGAGTGAATCGATAATGGAACATAATCTGGCCAATATAGTTGTCGCGGGCCCCTCGCCTTACGCGAATTAACAGTTGTCAGGGGACTACTGTTTGTATGGGGGCATTAAATGTAAATCAATGAGCGAGATGCAAGTACACGTAAGAGATAATCTCATAGTGCTATTGAGCATTCTGTCCCTCTCTTCCTCTTCAGATGTCTATAGACTAAAGAAAGGAAGAAAAACGGCACGACTACGGTAACTGCTTATCATCAAGTGCGGCGTTAGCTTAATTGTCAGCTTAGTAGTATAAAAATACACACGAAATCCACTGCTGAAAATAAGCCTCGAGGAAAGCATTTCTAAGTATTTTTTATTTTATAATTTAGGGCTAATGTAAGAAAACATCATGAAGTAATGTGGATACTCGATTGACAAATTAATTTCAATGTCCTCTAACTTGCATAACTTGACTTGGTTGGTAGACTAAGGACGTTTGAGTTCAGCAATGGAAAGGTTTTTTTCCGACATAATAAGTACGAATGTGTTAAATGTAAAGCTCTTATTTCGAAACGACCATTAGGATTACTTCAAATGATCACTTTCAAATCCTATTTTTCAGAAGCTACATTAGAATTGATGGCACACACAGGAAAAAACGGTCCATGTTAATCACTGGACCTAAAAGTTAATTTCCTTTGCATCTCTAAAGAGTAAAAGTGCTCCCAATCAACTCATTGAACAAGCAGTACGCACATATGTGGACAATAGGGACACATGCGACATCGCCATTCACCCGCACAGTGTATGCACTTGTTTACGTACTCGACAATGGAGCTAGTCGACTGAGGATAAATAAATATCGTGCCACGTTGTTGGAATTATTTTAATTGATTCTGTTATTGGAAAGTCATTTTTAAATTTTATTATTAGTATGTAATCTTTCTTTCAGTTCTTAAGGTAGAAAGTCATGGCGAAGACCGTTATGTCGGCATTTTGAGCCTGTTAGACTGGAGAGCAGGGTCTTACAAAAAATCAACATGAACAACCCAAATGAGATAACCGGAGACCCAAAAATTACGACTATTAAGATGACGTCCACACACTAAGTGGACAGGCCATGTAATGAAGGTAACAGAAAATCGCTGGACGCAGGCCGCTGCATGAATCCTTATCGGAGGCCTATGATAACCAGTAGACCTCATGTGATCGAACAGAAGACTAAAGATGCCGAAGACCAATGAGACGAATATAACGCATCAGTTTGTCTACCCAACCCTTCAAATCAAATCTAAATATTCTTCATTCGAATAATCTTTTACAAGATCTTTTGAATCGCTAATTACTGCTACCACCGCTTCGTCGAACGTGTTGTAGCTGTGAAGAAGAAACGACGCAAGAAACTCCCTCAGCAACACGAACGTCTTCTTTTTTTTTGCTTTTTTTTCTTTTCTTTCTTGTTCTTTTTTTTTAAAGCCATTTATAATTACAAAAGTGATGTCATACAACCCGGCGTCCTTTAAACTAAGCCTAAGCAACAAAACAGTACGCCACAATGATGTCAATTGGCAATAATGTCTCTAGTCAACAAACATTTCTAAATGGCACTTCACTTACCGTTACAATCAAGGTAATCACTTGCATCCCAATATTAAAAATGACAATACCAATGGGGCAATCTTAACAACGCCAAAAAAATTACTTACCCCAAATATCGCGAGTCAGCGGGCATCAAATCAAACGTCATCGGAAAACAATGCGCGCCGGTCGCGTCGCATGATTGCTATTGTTACGCCGGCGCGTAGCCAACCGTGCCGAGGGTCGTGTTGTTGGTACCAACAGTTTTTAGGGTTCAGTGTCAACTTCCTAAATAGGAAAAACGGAACCCTTATGGGCTTATTTAGTTGTCCCTATAGAGCATTTCCTACGGGCCTAGAATCATCAAATTCGGCAAGAAGTATGGTCTCATAACAAGATGGAACATATAACATATACTTGTATGGAAGAAAACATTTTGCAACTACAAAGTTAAACTAGCCTTTTATTTACTTATCCTTCTTTCATTTAAAAATTATATTAACAACTTATGAATTACAATTATGAAATTTAATTGCAGGCAATATGCAACCAATGACAAACAAGCATTTTAAATACTGCAAAGCGTGGAATGGAAACTCCAATCACAAAAATATACGGAACTCTAAGCTCTCCAGCAAACTCACGCTTTTTTCTATTTCGTATTTTTTTAATTAAACCCGATGCATTGACAAGGCGTCGCGCATTGTCAGGTGTATCGGTGGCGGGTGAATTGGCGACGTATTCTCCTATTAGCGACGATTGTCGTTTTAGTGATTGGTTCGGGGTGTGGGTATTGTGCTGCTTTTAGTAATCACTATGAATGAAGGTGGGATTTTGAAATTGCTCAAGTATAAGGTATTTTAACCCCAAAATATGGATACAATGGAGTTGACAGACTCCGTGGCGCAGTTGGTTAGACGCCGCCTGTGAAACGAGAGGCCGCGGGTTCAAAACAAATATTTGTGTGATCCAAAGGTATTTGTTTCGGGTCTGGGTGTATGTGAGACCGAAAAGTCTCTCGTAGTTTCTGATACCCACGACGCAAGACTCGATCTTAGTGTTGGGACAGGACTATGTATGTGACTGTTGGGTGGGTGTGTATGTGCGCGTAGATTAGTGCAGTATAATTCTTATTCTTTACCCGTATATTTTCAATGCAACATTACAGTCGCTCAGCGTTATATAAAAGATAGTATGATTAAAGAACACTAGATTGTCATTTTCGTAAACATCACTGTATCTCCCCCTCCAAGCCTGAGTTACAGCCTTCGTAACGCTGTTGGCTAGATCCATGTGAAACGAGAGGCCGCGGGTTCGATCCCAGACTGGGACAAATGTTTGTTTCAGGCCTGGCAGACCGAAAAGTCTCTCTTCATACACAATACAAAACTTATATCTGAATGTGGGATCTATGTTGGGACTGTTGGGTGTATTTATTTATTCTAGGTCAGGGTGATTGTGAGACCGTAGAGACTCTCGAAGTTACAAATCAAAATATTCTTTATTCAAGTAGTCTTTTACAAGATCTTTTGAATCGTTAATTTCTGCTACCACCGCTTCGGAACGTGTTGTAGCTGTGAAGAAGAAACGGCCCAAGAAACTCGCTCAGCAACACGAACACTTCTAATACACGACACAAGAATTGCATCTTAGTGCGGGGTCAATAGGTATGTGACTGTTGGGTGTATTTATCGATCAAACAGTACTCAGCGCGATATGAACGGCATGATTAAAGAGCACTTGGGTGTCATTTTAGTCATGGCGATAGTCGCCCCCCCCCCCCTCCCCCATCACCCCTGAACCACCCCCGGGGGCGCGGCAGAGCATTAAGCAAATTAGATTAGAATGCTATCGCGATCGGGGGCGAGTTGTAGTTTCACTTGTAGGGGGGTTGTGGAAAAATAAACAGAGAAATATATGTTTGGGGGTAGTTTCGTGAATATTTGTGTTGTTAGAATTACAGAGCTGTTGTTTGCACTTTTACAATATGGAACGTGTTATACAATATACCTGTAGATTTTTTATAAAATATAATACATAGAATCTCCTCCCTTTTTAAAGTCGGCTGAAAAGTTATTACTTAAACAGAAATTAGGGGTTCGTTGATGTTACCACTTAGCCAAATAATGCAAGGGATATCTCTATGAATATCTTATTGCAATGTAGAAAAGAAAATGAAGGAAGAAATAAACTTGAACATGTTAATCTTGGAGTTAAGATATTGAACAATTGTGATAAAAATGAACAAAAATCCTAGTCAACTTACTGAAAACCGGAACGGCAAAACCGCTGAAGTACAATCAACAACTAAATACACACGATTTAATATCAATTCAGTTCCTCGTTCTGAACACAAAATATAGTAAATTTTCTTAAATATTTTTCACGACAAAACACCACTACAACATCTACTATCCTCTCATTAAAAAACCGCCAATAACCTAACACCTTAAAGTGCAATCTCACCTGATGAGCGAATGGGCTCTGCTACTCAGCGTAGTCCACTAGTAAAAACAACTCAATGCAAAACCAACATTATACTAACACAATAAAGTAGCAATTCCCTTACCTGATGAGCGTATGCGCCCTGCTTCTCATCGTGGTCAGCTCTTCTGCTTCCGTCGCCAACTTCTTCTCTTCGTACAGTCGCGTCGTGCACAGCACCGAGTCCAATGTCACTGAGAGACAGTCGCTCAGCTGCTTGGCCAGGTCCATCTCCTTCGGGTCTGACTGGAGGTCTTTCTCCTGTGGACAGAGTTCTTGTGTTAGTATTTACTGGGGTTATTTTCGGTCTCTCCAACAGGTCACTGTGGAAATCATTGGGAGAGGCCTATCTTCAGCAGTGGACGTCCTTTGGCTGATGGATGGATGGATGATTTTCGGTCTAAGGGTCAGCATCCGCTATAAGAAATCTATTTATTTATTTAAATCTTTATTGTACACAGTTAAGAATAAAAATACACAATACAGAAAGAATAACAAAAAAAAAGTACAAATGGCGGTCTTATCGCTCTACAGCAATGTCTTACAGACAACCATGGGATGGATTTAAAAGGAGAGAGAGAGGGCAGTAAATCTACTGCTCAGTATTGACTTTTAAAAGGGTTTTCATGGAGACTGATAGAAACAGCATGCATCTAGCGACACTACATTTTTAAGTCGTATTTATTTCCAAATAGTGGGGGTAAGATTATAATATGTACATAATAATTATCGCTCCTCTTAACTGTGTATGAAAAGCAATCGTTAGGTAACATAAATAGACATATTGTCAGGCCGAGTATTGAACCCACAGACTCGCGTTACACAGCCAATTTCTTACGCAATAACACAATAGGCTCTATAAATAAACTTCTAAGTGATGTTAAGTTTCTTGAAATGCCTAGTAATTTCATTGTCATATATTGTATTGTATCAGCCTATATACGTCCCAATACAGAGCACGGGCCTACTCTCCAATACGATTGAGAGTGGTTAGGCCATATAGTCCACCACGCGGGCCTAGTGCGGGTTGACGGATTTTACATACCATAGAAATTCTTATTAATCGCTTTGGTATATGCAGGTTTCCTCACGATGTTTTCCTTCCGTTCATTCGTTGCCATGTATATTCTACCCAAATACATACATAAACTCACGCCTTTATCCCAGAAGGGGTAGGCAGAGTCGCCACCAGGACACCCACATTTTGCCTTGTATGTTCCGTCCCATGATGTAATACGAGGCGAGACTATCGCCATATCGGGCACAAATTCCTGACTCCGGGCTGTTAATGAATAGAAAAACCTAATATCACCTTGCCCGACCCGGGATTCGAACCCGAGACCTCAGATTTCTAGTCGTACCGTAGCACAACTACGCCATCAAGGCAGTCTACCCAAATACAACCAATATTATGTAATGACTACAAACATAACAGCGTATAAAGCATAATGTCTGCTAGTATAGATACGCATAAAGCGCTATAGATAAACGTCATAAGGAGCGCCCGCCGCTGTCAAGACGCGGTTGGGCGGGACTGTACACCGTGCTGCGTTTGTACTGGATAGTCGCTGTCGGGATAGTTGGGAGGCAAGTACTGTGCCAGTAGGCAGGGTGACTATTGGTTGCCATTGTTAAATTATATAAATAAATAAATAAATACACCCAACAGTCACATACATAGTCCTGACCCCACACTAAGATCGAGTCTTGTGTCGTGCGTATCAGAAGCTACGAGAGACTTTTCGGTGTCACAAACACCCAGACCCGAAACAAATACCTGGGGATTACACAAATATTTGTTTCGGTGCGGGGATCGAACCCGCGGCGTCTAACCAACTGCGCCACGGAGGCTGTCAAATGTAACTAATTTAGAGAATAATTCAGGAAATCTTGTATTTGAGAAACCGTTTTGTTGTTCTTTTATGTAGCGACGGAGCAACCAAACTCAGTGACTGCGATATATAGGTGGTTTCTTATAGGAGACCCTATATTCACTTTTCTTTCCAAAATCACTTTGGCGATTGTGTTTACTTTTGCAACCAAATTAAAGTTCTTGCAAGTAATTCTTATAGAAAATATGTACACCTTATACAATACAAATGGTAAGTTTATTATTGTTGTATTAGTTTTATTATTGTTTCTGTTTAGTGTTTTTGTTTATGTTTGTGTAAAATAAAGATTTAAATAAATAATTAAGGCAGGAATCCGATATCTCTGTTGAAATAATATAAATGGATTGTAAGAGGCAGAAAGAAAAGGCCGCGAAAATTACCTAAACCTTGAATAGTTTTATCTTTTCTGGCTATAAGCAAGATCTATAATTATTATTGACCGAACGAAAAAGCTCAGTTGCGTAATTGCATTAATTACTTAAAAACCTTCATAAGGGCATAAATTTGAAGTTATATAACGCCATGCATTTAATATAACTTTAATAACTCGACGACCTACAGAATCAATTTAATACATGAATTTTAAAAAAAGCAACAGGGTCTAAACAGTAATGAACACAGAAGATTAATTTTATTACGAATTAAAAGTATTTTTCATTATTTACGACTGCCTCGGTGGCGTAGTTGTACTACTTTACGAATACAAACGTTGAGGTATCGGGTTCACATCCCGGGACATCAGTCAAAGTGATATTAGAATTTCTATTAAATATAATTTATTCTATCTCGTTATTATTTTTTAATTGTAGCGAAACCACCGACGTTTTTACTCATATATTCAAATATTTAAATCGAAAATTGATATCAGTCAACGATCGTTTCTGCCATTTGTTCGATATGGATGCATCAAGTTTTCGAATCGAAAGCTTACTTACTTACCACACCGTATAAGGTAGGTACCTCGAAATTAAAGTTACAACAACAAAACAAGTTATGATTTTTACGAGATATAATTAAGGCGAAATACGATCGCTTTCCAAAAATAGTTCTACAGGTTTAAATTCTTATCTCAGTAGATAATATTATATTCATAAAGTCTCAAATTAAGCTACCTTTTTACACTGAAATCAGCGGTTGCCAAAGCCGTCGACCTCGACATCATTCCTATCATATTATACACATTTTATACATTCATAACGGGCTAATGCGACTTAAAGTACCCGCGAACGCATAAAAAGTATCATAAAAAAACGCCGACCGCGAAACACCAACGTTCCATTTTACGCGATAACAATAAAAATTGGAATTTTAATCTTGCAACAGTTCCGCGACGTCTTGCTTTATTGTTTCACAATTAATATGCGTAAATTGGAACGCACGGGCCGCCCGGCGGCCATGTTAATTGCACCTTATCATCGACGCCATCTTGCCTTTTTTCGTTCCTTCGGCCAGTAAATCTAGTAGTTTATGAGGGACCGGAGAGATAACATCGCTGCCCGAGTTTTGCAACTTTTTTGGACCCCGGCTTTTTGATAAGTTCTCGGGTTTATCTGGCCCTTTGTGCGGCGATGACGCGCACTTTTAACGCTGAGGATGTTTCAATTAAGTTAATGTGACACAAACGGCCCAGCTTAATGTAAAGGGTTTACTGTGGCGGCGAGTATTTAAATATAAATTTGTAGATTTATATCTCGCGTGTGACCAAATGTCTTTTCAGATCGTTATTGCAATTAATATACTCAACAGTATTATATCTCCTCAATACTGGTTGGACGTAAGTATTTCTTGCATCAACTGTGAAATATAACGAAACATATTATTGCTCTTTAACTATTGGAATAGACGCACATATACAAAATTATGTGATATTATTCGGACTGCGGTCAATAAAACAATACAAATTTTGGCGTTGTATTAATTTCTATACTTATACTAAAATTGTATAAATCCCACAAACTTTTATGAATAAATGTCATAAATTTTAAATTTTTAAGCACTTGTAATAAATTACGTTTAGTCCGCCAAAATTCTATAATTAATGTAAACAGTTGTACTCTAAAGAAATTAAAAATCATAATATTTTGAACATCTAATTTCCAAACCAATAATTTTCGACGTAACAACGATAGAATATATTACTTTATTTTTTTCCTTGCCCGATTAATGTATACAAAAGAAACGCAACAACCGCATGAGACAAACATGGTCACCTGCCGGCCAGTTCAGTAAAACGTTGTTCGTACGCTACTTTGTGCCTAAATCGACATAAACAGCGTCCAAAGGAAGTTATGGGGCGGTATCCTGTTCTTAAATGGGGATCTAGTAAGGATAAATACGTTGCCAATGCATAATATTATCGTAAATTGTTTTAAATTATTCTTAGAATTACCCCGTTGATACTAGTACGATTTTACATAATGAAAAACAAATTGAATAGCCTAAATTAGCAGAGTTGGTAGTGTTGTGGCCTGACCGCATTGATGGGAGAAGACAGCTTTGCTTATGCGTTTGGTTTCGTCTATATTCTTATAACCGCATCTATAAGTCAGACAAACGAACAAAAGGCTCAACAGCCAACGTAAGATGCACATATCGAGAAAGTCTTGACGTCGACAAATCTCGTATTTAGAAAGATAGGTGAGGATGAATAATGTTGATTTCGACATTCCAACATATAACATTCTAGTTCTTATGATACAACACCTAGACACCAGACACAAATAATAAAAAAGTTACGTTTCTCTCGATTCGATTTCAAGAATCGGGCCTAATTTCTTAACTGGGTCTCAACAAAAACAGTCAAAGATACTTATTTATTTAATAACAAAAACTACACACAGTTAAATACACTAGCATCCGCATACAATAAAATTGACTGCAAACTTACATCACCCAATTAGTAACGATACATTCGCAACCGAAAACGATAAAAAAAATCGGTACAGAAGCATCATGCTGTTTACGACACAGTAGCGGGACACGGCGAAATTACCGGAGATTTTATTAACCAAATGTGGGCTTATTGTGCGAAATTATTGTGTGAAACCGTTTGCGGTGTTGCGATTATTTTTGGTATGCAGGTTATAGGAACGATGAGAATGTATCGGCGATGAAATTGAGATTTTGAGATAAATCGGTTTGTCAACAAAACTATTTCTCACATATAACACCAAACACGTATCTAAATTTAGGATCAGAGCAACACGCTAATTCATATTATAGAATGATTTTATTCTTATTTCACGAGCGGTCTCCATAGCTTTAAGCTTCTTAGGAAAATGATCATAGAGCTTAAGATACCTCGCTTGTCTAGTTCGAGTTCGTACAACATTACATAACTTCGAAATTATCCCTAAGATACTCGCTTTAATCTCACTAGAATAATGTACCTTACATTTTTTTAATAATGCACACACATTATAAATAATCATAATATTGAACATTGCGCGTACATTTGATCGTCAGTTTTAATTAGATTTTCGTTCAATTGTACGACAGATATTTATTGTATCTTAATATCTTACTAAAATTACCAACAACGACTATCCTAATTCTACCAAGCCCATAGCCCAACACAAAAAATATGATCCAACTACTCAAATCAAACCACCTACTCGCCCATCCACTATCCTAGCGCTAGGCAAGTACGTTAGGTATGTAAACGCGCGCTCGACGTGCATTAGCGTTGCTTTTAGGGCGCCCACCCACTCGCACGGCTACCGACCGCGGCGTGGAATAGGGTTGGCAGTAAAAATAAATAATTCTTATTAATATCATCGGCGTGATAAATAGACAGTTTAAGAATTAATGCTATTCTTCATAGTTTTATATTAGAAGAGGTAGGAAAAGATATGAGAGTTTTTTTTATTTTGTCACCTGCCTGTGTATAGTGAAATATCATGTGTCACAATATTGCCTATCCATCCCGTCAATTCTCTATCCTTCATCCTCCAAGGAAAGAAAACTAATAAAAGGGACGGTAAAGACAATAGAGATATATTTCGAAAAAAATATCTTAAAAAACTGATGAAGGCGAGCTCAATCACCATATTAATAATTTTTTTATGTGATCTGTTTCGATGCTTAGTATTATGGTTTTTGGGTATATGATGTATGGCTATTGAGTATATTCCCAGATATTTTATACACACATCATTCCGCCATTACAACTCCTGTGAGCCAGGCCAATCACACTCATTTCAATTTGATCACAACGCGTCACAAGTAACATCCAACTATTTTTTTTAATAACAGACAGCTAGTGTGACAGCCCTACACGTGAGTCATTTGGCCGGGGCGCGGCGAGTGAGAGCGCACCTTTATATCTATACACGCGTATACGACACCGCTCCGGTTATATCCATGTTTATACAACATAGCCACTGATAGACAAGGACATCCTTCAGATAGTGATAGACTTTAGTCGTCATAATGTATTGTGTCAACCCATATACGTCCCACTGCAGGACACGGGCCTCCTCTACCATCGAGAGTACGGTTGAGACGGGTTAGGCCATAATATTATCCACCTCGCTGGCCTAGTTCACACAAGACAGACGCTACTAAGTTTTAGAAGTAGAGTAAAATATGAGGTAACTTGCAACTGAGAATTGGCCGCAAGAATTTCAAGAGATTGAACCGCATCAGGCCAGTGTCGTAAACTGACAGATCTACTTCAGAATGGGTTGATATCAGAGAGGCAAAAGTTCGTAAAGTTATAAGCCAAATCGTTTTGCAATATGACTGAAAAACTACATAAATACATAAACTCACGCCTTTATCCCACAAGGGATAGGCAGAGGCGCCACCAGAAAACTCACATTTCGCCTTGTATGTTCCGTCCCATGATGTGATAGGAGGCGAGCCCATCGCCATATCGGGCACAAGTTCCTGACTCCAGGCTGATAATAATTAATAGAAAAACCCAATATTACTTTGCCCGCCCGGGATTTGAACCCGAGACATCAGCTTTGTAATCGTACCGTAATACAACTACGCCACTGAAGCACCGATTGAAAAACTATGTCACTAATAAATAAATACACACACATCATCACCCAACAGTCACACACATAGTCCTGACACCACACTAAAATCGAGTCTTGTAGTCACTAGAAACTACAAGAGACACCCAGACCCAAAACAAATACTTGTGGATCGCACATACATTTGTCTCGGTGCGGGATCGATATCAATGTTATACTAGATAAGACATTCAGTACACAAAATGTATCCCACCTACTTGCGGTGCATGCACCACACATGAATCAGTTGGCTTCGTGACAGTGACAGTGCAGTACGCCTTATCGCATACGTTTAAAAGTAATAAATGAATGTTTCGCCGTCAAACCGAAAGCAAATCGTCTGAAGTTACAATATTTTAATAAAATACCAGGTAAGTGATGTAATATTGCAGTGTGCTTTTAAAATACGAGGGCACTTTATTTCTTTGACGTGTCTCGTCTATCTGTAGAATATATGTCAATGGGTCTCTCTTTTTACAGCCGGCGTCTAACCAACTGCGCCACGGAGCCTATCACGACAAACGCGACAGTCAATATATCAGGGCTTGATAACATAACAAAATTAACAAATCCGTAAAATGTAACCTCCCAAGATAAGCCGGTAACAATCAGCAAAAAACCGGTAACTTTTTACCCTTTTTGCACCAATAACAAAACTTAACCCTAACGCAATCTCGGACTTTACGTCGTAAAATAAATCAAAGTGGGTCGAATGTGCCCAATTGGCATGTGAAGGTTGATTGAAGGGATCACATCAAAACTAAGCGTGCGGAAAAAATCACGTTTTCCGCGATTGGTAAAGTTTCGTGTAGTTACAGAGAGGGTTAGGATTGTAAAAAGTCGTAAAGTACAGTAAATAGGTAATTTTCAATGCATGATTATTGTTTTTGCAGTGCATATAACAGCAAGTACTTTGCAAGCCAAATAATGTAATTAATAAATAAAATAAATACACCTAACAGTCACATACATAAGCCTAACCCCACATTACGTGTCAGTGTCATCTATCAGAAACTAAGAGACTTTTCGGTCTCACAAACACCTAGACCCGAAACAAATACCTGTGGATCACACAAATATTTGTCTCGGTGCAGGGATCGAACCCGCGGCCTCTCGTTTCACAGCCGGCGTCTCACCAACTGCGACACGGAGGCATTTTTGTAACTTGTAGCGACATCTAGCGTAACAAAAATAAAAATGAGATGACACTACTACAATTTATCTAAAAGTTATAAATATATTTCGCTAGATGGCGCTGTTTCGCAAACATCCGTAGCACTGGAGTTTAAGTTTTATAGTATAGTTACCAGATGGCGATAAACAACTATCAAAGCAGAACATGAATATAGTTTAAACTTTTGTATATTGGTGCGTGCGTTTGAAACGTTTGTATAAGTGCGTGGTGGCCTGTTGGTAACGGACCAGACGCATCTGCCTACATGTTCACGGTGGTCGCGGGTTCAAATCCCAAGGCACACCTCTGACTTTTCGGAGTTATGTGTGTATTGATTATAGTCAATCACCACGCACTTTAACGGTGAAGGAAAACATCGTGAGGAAACCTGTATACCGTAGCGATTTTAAAGAATTTCTACGGTATGTAAGTCCGCCAACCCGCACTGTGCCAGCTTGGTGGACTATATGGCCTAACCCCTCTCAATCGTACTCTCGATTGTAGAGTGAGCCCGTGCCCTGCAGTGGGATGTATGTAGCCTGATACAGATACAAGATGATGTAGAGTACTGACGAGTTGGTTGGTGAGCAGCTTGACGAGATGCAGCGGCGCGTGCGTGCGCAGTACCCGCGGGCCGCACACGCTCACCGCGCGCGACACCACCTGCACCGCCGTCGACAACAACCTGCACGCAACCGTACACACATATTAGCAATTTGTTACCGATCAATGTCTGTACATGGAAGATAAATTAGAAAAACTAATAACTAGTCTGTATTAATGTAATGTTAACTTAGCCCAAAATAATGATTTATATATTTTTTGTCTGTTTGTGCGGTTGTGTGCGATGAACTCTAAAATAGCTTAACGGATTTCGATGAAATTTGGAATGGAGGTAGCTGACACCCTGGATTAACACTTAGGCTATTTTTTATCGCGAAAAATTTAGTATTCCCATGGAATGAGGAAAAAATTACGATATATTTGTTACTTTTTTATACTCAAAAGTATGAGATGGGACTGGATGGGAAATTCCAAATTAAGTTAATCACGCATAACAAGTTTGCGGGCAGAAGCTAGTATATTACATATATGTATAGCAGTCATATACATAGAGATCCCACTCTAATATACAAGCAACTTGCACGAACAATATAATGGTCACCACCACAGTTCCTTCACTACCAATGGGGTAAAAACTAGAGGAAAATATGTGCCCCGTTCATATACCAGCTAATTTAATAGGCAAGTAATAGAACAAAAAAAAATATAAGTTCACTTCATAGGAGTGAAAGTGACAGAAACAAAAATTGCGATAGTTTAGCGCTATTTATCACTGCCTACATTTTATTAGTAATATATCCTATATTAATATACTACTCTAAATGGATAGTCTCTTAGTCAACCCCAGTCTTTATATTTCCTTTAAAATTTAAAAAAATATGAACGCTACAAAAATAAATAATAAAAATTGAACCGACTACCATATAAAGCTCTCGATTGAAGTTCCAACTATAAAACTTGTGTACATGATATTACTATAGTAAATAATATTTAGTGTACCGTGGCGAGAAGTGAGTAGAGAGGTCGTCTCTCTCCGCCGCTACAGCTAGTAACTGCGCCAAGACTCGAACTCCGGACACCTTGCCCCACCACCAGTGCTCTTGGAACGACTGAAACACACACATTTATATAACGCCATGGATATGGAATTGCACTGCACCTAATTTAGAACCTTAATACCACAGGCAGTTTAGGATGAACATTTTGTATAATAATGATATTCCTCAACCACGTTATTTAATCGCCAATTGGTTTAGTCGACACTATGAACTATAATATATTACGAAGCATTTTGCAAAAGCACTATTTTATTATAAAATAATTACTCCAATTAAAACAAGTTAGCTCATTTGCATAAAGTCTAAAATTTAGATCATAAAACTTTACTTCAAAACATTATCTCTACATCTAATATTTGTGTACTATACTCTACTCATGATCCATCCAAGCTTGCAGTTTCCTTAGGCATTAATACTTACTACCTAAGGAACAACAAATAAAATAATTAATTACCAGAAAAAAACAACACTAACCCTATCAAACCGATCCAACATCCTATGGAGTTCATTCAGATGTCTCTCCAACAACGTCACATCTGCCACTGGTTTAGATTTCTTCTCTTTCCCACTCCCTCTGCTCATATCACTAACTGAACTGCACACTGACTCCGCTTTACTCAATTTCTTGTTATTTCTCTTTTTATCTCTCTTTTTCCCTTCCTCTCTCTTCAGCTCCTCCTCAAAGCCGTTGATACTCTTCTTATCATTCACATCGGAGTCCATTAACGGAGTAATCAGGTTGGATATTTGGTTGAGGATTTTGATCAATTTGCTCGGTGGTTGGATTTCGTTTGCAGATTCTTCGGTGTAGACTTGGTCGGTGCTTCTGAAATGTGGAGGATTTTAAACAAAATTAATAAAGTTTGTTTGTCGTGGAAATGCTTGGGGTTTTATACGTTTGATGGTAGGTATATGGTACAAGTTGGAGTGTTTGTAGTTTCTACCGTAAAGCCACTGGAGATTATATCTGATCAAACACCCCTAACAATATTAATAGCTTTAGTTCATTATATTACTGATACCAGTGAGGTTTACATTTTTACTGAAGTTCAAAATAACAACACCTACCACAATCGCCACAAATAAATAATAGATAATTATGGGAAAACATAATAAACCAATGCTGTCTATTTATCTAAATTCGATTTTTCGACACGCGCATCTCACAAAGATAGAATCGTAATTGGCGACAAACTATGTCCCGCCATATGACACAATTACAACGGCCTATTATTGAAAATTCTCTGTTAATTAGAATACTTACGTAGCAAGCAACTTCTGCTTAATCTTCCTAGCTTTCTTCTTGATCGCTTTCTGCTTCTCTCGCTCTTTTCTCTCCTGTTCCAGTCTCAAAGCGGCTTCCTCCAACTCTTTCTCCTCTTTCGAAGACTGGTCGTGGCTCTCCGATGTTGTCTGTAAGAAGTTAGAAGATATTTGTTTAAAACCGATATCGATTTTGTAGGATGTATTTTAAAAAATAATTGGATAATTGATCATATCAAAAATGGTTAATTAGTGTTAAAAAGCAACAAATTGTGATTATTAAATGGTAATTCCATACCGATGAAGTATGGTCATTGGGCATAACATAATATTTTATCGTTGGGGTGAACAGTTTAAGTAATACCTTCTATGAGTCACGAATTTTGGCAATATTAAAAGTACAGTCAATTTGTTGGCTATTGTTTGGTGAACATTGTAGGAATTGTGAATTGATTTTGAAAATACGCTACGGTTTTTTGCCGGCGACAACTGCCTCAAAAAAATATTTTCAAAATCTCACGGGTTGCCTGGGTCCGGTGGCCTTCTCCCTGATAGCTTGGAGGTGAGACTCGAGTCTCTGCTGGCTGGCGTCCTGCTTGTCCCGGATTCGAGACCTGAGCGCGTCTGCTTCTAACTCGGCCGCTGCTGCTAATGCTGATAGGCGAGATTTTACGCCTTCAGCCTGTTGACATAAACATATTTTATAATATTACGCAACTCTTGAAGTCAGGACCAATATTTAATGGAAACTATAATTGACCGAAAACAAAAAAAGGAAATAATAAATGAAGTAATCAGTTTGGAAATGAAGTGATAAATGAGTGAGACAGAATAAACAAGTAAAGTAGGAAAAAAAACCAATGAGAGTGATTGGACTTAGTTGACGAGTGGTGTTTTAAATATGGAAAATGAATAAAATAGTAAATTAGACAAAGTGAATTTTGTGAATAAATAAATATAACAAATGATTGAATGAGTGGGTGTTCTTTTTTTTTATTGCTATGAATGGCGAGATGAGCATACCATTCGGTAAGCGATACAACCGCTCATGGACAGTAGAAAAACCAATCAACACCATGAATTACAAGGCAATGCTTGGCATTCCACTGCGCCCGCCCTCCTGAGACATAAGACGTTAAGTCTCAATATGTCCAGTAGTTACTCTGGCTACAATGTCCTTCAAACCGGAACACAACAGTGCATTTACACTGCTGTTTGGCGGGAGAAATAGACATTGACATTGGAGAAATAGGCAGGTGTGGTGGAGCAACCGAGTGAACGGATAGTGGTGTAGTACAGGTACCTTCTCCCGGGCGGCGTGGTGTCGCTCGCGCTGCGTGCGCTCCTTGAGCGTCTGCGTGCGCGCGTCCCTCTCCCTGCGCCGCTGCATGAGGCTGGCCGCGCGCAGGCGCCGCGCCGCCTCCAGGGCTTGCCGTCTCGCTCCCACGGCCGCCTCGCGAGCCGCTTTCTGCTCCTGTACCATACATCTACTATGCTGAGGGATGTGTTACTATACACATATCATTGCGGCTAGACATCAAGCTGTGGAAGGAACCAACATATTCATTCGCACCTCTGACTTTTCGGAATACGGCCTAACCACTCCCAATCGTATTCTTGACTGTAAAGGAAACCCGTGCCCTGCAGTGGAACGTCGCTTTTTCGTTTTATCCAGTTTTCAACAATCACAACAGTGCTATAGAAGTTTCACTTCAATAAATAAATGCACAAAGAAATATAACAATCAAGCAATGTTCCCAATTCTAGAAATCATCACATATTGAAAACATGCTCAAACATTATAATATGACGCAGTATGGCGGATAAATACCGAATAGCGACCGTCGTGTACTGTAGTCTGTACTGTATCAACCCATATACATCCCACTGCAAGACACGAGCCTCCTCTACAGCCAAGAATACGATTGAGAGGGGTTAAGCCATATAGTCCCCCACGCTGGCCTAGTGCGGGTTTAGCGGACTTTACATAATTATATTGCGTGGTGATTGACTATCAACACACACATGACCTCGAAAAGTCCGAGGTGTGCCCTGGGACTTGAGCCCCGACTACCGCGAACATATTGGCAGTCGCGTCTGGTCCGTTTACCAACAGGCCACCCAAGCTATCGTGTACGGCTATTCAAATACAGTCTCACAAAAATGGCTAGATTATGCCACGAACCAGTTTATGCAATCGCTCCCTCCTCATCTGCCTCAGGCGCGTGTTCTGCGAGCGGCACTGGTCCAGGAACTCGTGGCGTCTGTTCTCAGCCTCCAGTTGTTTGATGAAGGCTATCTCGCGTAGTTTCTCCTCCTCGTCGTGGGCTTTGCGGACTATGTCCTGTTGGGAGTATAAGGTAAGTAAGGTAATACGAAATTAATACTATTTACAATCAAGTAATTTATCTGGCGCTGGACAAAAAAATAGGGCTTGTAAATCTGAAAGCCTATACTTTGTAATGGATTAACCTGGAATGATATAGACACAGATACCATACACTAAAAGTTACTTATTAAGTGCTAAAATACTGCTATGTCACGGCAGAATTATTGAAATTATTATAATTAATTTTTATTTTCAAACACGATTAGCAAATTATCGAGCGAGTAGCACTACATCCCAACAAAAAAAACAAGAAGACAGGAAATTGAGGGACAGACTCATGGAAGATAAACAAAGGATCACTGGCAGTAAAACTAAAAGTATTACACGAAACATAGTAAATATTACATCAGCTGGAACATGGCATTAAATCAAAAAAACCAATAAACTAATTTTACCTTGAGGTGCTGGTCACGATTCTGCGCCGCCTTCTCCAAACGTTTCTCCATCCGCAGTCTTTTCTCTTCTATCAGTTGGTTTTTGGCGACCTGAACAAGACCATTTACAAAGTTAGTGAAATCAGTTTCAAGTTAATCTGTGGCTGAAACTTCGACCGTGACTGAGAACCTCACTTATTAGGCCTTCATTCTGTCATTATGAATGAATTGACCTTTAAAATGACCTTTAGCGTGGCATTGGCTTTGACCTTCACCTTGAGCTTGACCATAACATTGACCTTGAAAATTGCCCTTCAGCAGGTAATTTCTTTTAAGCACTAGATAATCAAGCTATTTTTATTGCCTGTAGGGGTAGACGAGGCTTAAGTTCATCTAGTCATATGAGGCAAAAGTTATAGGTCACTCAAGGTAGGTAAAGATCATTAGCGCAGTGAAAACACTCCTGTTTGTTCGGCTACGTTGGTGGTAAAACTCATGGGTCCAGTATGACCATATGTGTTTTTATACCCGGCTCATTATACTTAGTGTTGACCCTGACCTTGACCTCCTCGACCCTGGCGAGCAGGTGGTGTATCCGCTTGGCGCGCTCGGTCTGGTACTCGCGGCGCTGGCGCTCGGCGCGCGCCTGCTTGGCTTGGAGGCGGCGCAGCGCGTCCTGCAGGCTGCCGCGACGCTTCATGCCTTGGGACAGCTTGGCGTGCAGCTGCTGGGCACGACCTGGACATACATATTCAACTGTCACATACATAGTCCCGACCCCACACTTACCTCAAATCTGTCTCGAAATCTGAATCAGAAACTACGAGATATTTTGATCTCTCAACATCCGGACACGTAACAACTATATTTTGTAGCCACACAAACACTCGTCTATGTCCCCGAATCGGACCCGAACCGTCTCGTTTCAATATCGGTTTTTAATAAGCTACGCCTAAGAGACTGTCAGAACCTAGCCACATAACTGATATACACATCATCATCAACAGCTAGGATGTGTACTGTTGAACATAAGCTCCCTTTTCTACAGTGAACTGTTGGAAGCGCCTATGAGAAAATTTCTGTGATCTTTGTCAAATCATTTCAGCTTTGTTGTCAATGGACTTCCAACACTAGACTTATTTCGCTTTAATTTGTTACTAAGCTTTCACTCCAGGAGTTTTCAGCCTCATCATTCTTCAATTTCGCCCGTTATACACCCTAGCCATTGCTACTTCACCTTGCTATTCTAGAAGTATCTGTAGTCCCCTACCAATCTATTCGAATACTTCGTTGTTAAGACACATTCAGGTCTTTAATTTTTGTTGATGTACTAAATAGCACAAAGTAAGAAATAAGCTTTTCTGTACTAATATTTGAACTGTTACTAAAACAACTCTTTTTAGGAAATCCTTACCTGGATCTCTAGCGACCAAAGCCTCCAGCACTACAAGGGTATCAACTCTCTCCGCCCAAGACATGCCAGCTAGCGCTGTCTCGTACTGATCTTCAAGGCTAGCGGATAGTGACGTCAGGTTCTCAGTGGACTCGTTAGATGCCGCTGAGGTATCTTCTAGAAGGATTTCTGCGTCTGTCTGTGGATGGATTATCTTATTTAGGGATGACGGTTTTATACGTCATCTCTAAATTATATTTTTCTTGTAAATGTACTTACAATTATTCAAGATCAATTTAGTATGGTTTTCAAGCGTGTTACTTTTTTAAAGAAGAAGTGGATAACGATTTTAGGATTAGCAGCCTACCTGACCATACAGAGAACTTATGCAATATTATATTTTCCGTGTCCCTTAATAAAATATGGTTTAGCTTGAAAAAAAATTCTATGAGCCACGATAATAATTCATAAACATATTCACTAGAGAAATAAGAAGAAAGAAAGAAAAGATAAATAGTAAAACTGCAATCCCTTACCTCTGTTTCATCAGTCTCCGTGTCCAATTCCACATCAGAAACTTCTTGCAACTCCAATATCTGTCTGTTCAGCAAGTCTTCTTCTTCGCAAAGCTTCCTCTGGTCCACTTCAGACTGGAAGTCCAGCGCGAGACTAATCTTTCTCTCATTCTCTTCAATTTGTGACGTCATCTCCGCGATCTCCGACATTTCCGAGGCGTCGGCTGCTTTCAGTATCTCGTTGTGATTAAGAATCTCATCTTCCTCAAGACATTTGCAAATAATTTTGAAATCTTGTCTCCATTTTTCTACATCGAAAGAATAATCCGTGCTTTCTTGAGACCTTGCTAGACCAGTAGGTAAGCTTTCAAGAGACGAATGAAGTCTGTTTTTCGTCAAATCGCCGTTTTCTTCATTTTCGCTCAGTTTCTCTGATTTTGTAGAGTTCTTCTTCGACCGCGATTTTAAACCAGTCACGTCAGATTTCTGTCGGATCATCGCAGGGTCTTTCTGCTTAGCTTCGTTTTCATTAGCCACTACTTTGACTACTTTCTCCGGCTTTTTTCCTGGCAGATGTTGAGGTTGTTCTGATTTCGCCCTGTCTGCTTTTGACAGGACTATAGGCTTTGATTCCTCTTTAGGCGATTCTATGGTATTTAAAGTAGGTAGGCTAGTTGTTGCTGAAGGTTGGTGAAAACGATTAGCCCAGTGTGAACGTCCCTGCTTTTTAGATTCCCGACTCAATCTTTTTGATTTAACCGTGAGCCAACCTTCATTATCATTCTTATTATTTACATTTAATACTTCTACAGAGTTCCCTATATCTTGTCCTTCTTCAGGAACCAATGTTTTCAGACTCTCACTCGATTCAATCCTTGATATGTCAATCTGCGTGACTACAGTATCAGAGCTGCTGTATTCATCACAATCTTTTATTTTTTCCAAGCCAGGGTTTAACTTTTCTTTTTTATCACCTGTCTCGTTTATCTTCAAAGTTGGTGGTCTTGGAGGTCGTTTCTTCACATCTATCTTGGATTGAGGGGGTTTCGCGTCCCCTGAGGCCATTTGGGTTCTATTCGTAATTCTTTTGGGAACAGTTTTGCTGCCGGACGAGTCAAAAAGACTTGTTCTTCCCGTAGTTAGATTAAACGGATAGCTGCATTTATTAGGCTGATTGCGTTTACGTACTTGCAACATTCTCGGCGCTGACGTCGGTCGCATCTCTACTGCAGTCTTACTTCTGGTCAAACTTGTTACTCTAGTCGGTGTTTTAGTTTCTACTTTAGTCGTAGTCGGCTGCTTGGGCTTAGCAGCCGCTTGGGAGTAAGCTGGTCGTTTCACCTCTGGCTTTTTTGTATCCAAATCTTTTTTCACATCATCTTTATTTTCAGTATCTTTAATAGGTTCTGGAGATTTCGTTTCACCTTTGCCACTTTCTTTTTTCTCCGCTTTTTCTTGAGGCACATTATTTTCAATTAAAATTGGAAATATTTCCCTTTCATTCGAATTCTCGTCGCATATTTTGAGAGTCTTCTTACCTGGCTTAATGTCATCGGGGTTATTACATTCAATGTGGTTTGTAAGTATATTAACATTCTCAGTACTATCAACCATAGAGGTATCGTCACCCGATTTTGGAGAACTATCATTTGAAACATCTCCAAAATTATCCTCGGATTTAACTGGAGAATTTGCTGGATTAGTTCCCTTATCATCACTAATTGAGGTGTCATCGACTTCAATGGAACTTGCGATAATATCACCTACATTGACAATTACAGTTGTTCCTTCATTTGCGACTTCTGTTAATCTATCAATAACTTTTTTTACTTCCATAAGATCTTCTTTAGCTTCTTCTATCCCATTAATCTTTTTGTGGACTTCATCTGTCCCGTTAATATTCTCTTTGACATTTTCAGTCTCATTATTACTCTCTTTGCCTTCTTTGACCCCATTTATCTCTTCCTTGACTTTATGTATCTCGTTATTTTTTTCTTCAAGTTTTGCTATTCCATTGACCACTTTAAAGTTTAGATCACTATCTTTATCATTATTCAGCATATTTTCATTTCTCACCTGGTTGGCAATTATTTGTTTGGCAAGAAATTCATTTTCCATCGCGTCTAGCTTCGCAATCGTTGCTTTTGCCTGAGAAGAAATTTCTTCCTGGGGTTTAGAGTCAGTATTAATGCGTTTTGGTGATTTTATAACAACTTGTTTCGGGCAAACATTAGGAAATTCTTTAGCTTTGCCCAATTCTACATGTTTTACTATGGTATCTTTCTCATTTTGTTTCTTACTATCTCCTTGAGCCACTTTAATTTCATTCTCCGCAATATTCTCATCAACCTGTTCTTTGAAATCCTTTTCTTTAATATCAGACAGTCTAGATACCTCCTTAACTATTTTGGGCTCTGGTTTCGTAGCGATTTTAGATGAGATTTTGGTGCTAAAGAATTCAATATTGGCCTTTGGACTAGAACTATGGCCGGTTATCCTTGGGCTTATCTTGCCACTGCCTGGACTGGCTTTGCCAGTTAAATTAGGGCTATTCTTACCGCTTGGCGTGTTGTGGCCTGACAGGCATGGACTATTCTTGCCAGAGACCGACGGAGAACTTTTTACAGAGTGTGTGCGACGGGACTCGGGCCTTACAAAATCAGTCTTTCTAATCTCCCACGCAAGGCTTTGGGGTCTCTGAGGCGGGGGCGTATTATCATACTCCCATTTCAATCTAAACCATTCGCCTAGGGCTTTGAAATCGCGTGTGTAGTTTTCCAAAACTAATATAACTTCTTGGCACTCGTTTAAGTTCTCGTGAGTTTCAACTGTGTTGTATATTTCACCGATCTGAGAATGAGAACATAAAATCGTCATAAGTTACTGGCGTCGACGAAAGTTTCAAGATGACCCGATTTAAGCCGCGAGGATTTATTTTAAACGGGCTTGTTGGCTAAACTAGGTCTAATGTTCTGCGACCTTTTTTAAGAACGGAATCATTTTGTTCACTTTTATGGTTATTGTGATTAAAACTTAATAAGAGTGGGATGTCCTATCCATCCCGATATTGACATAATTATGTCACCTCGGTGGTCACCATTTGGACAGCCATAGAAAATGTCTGTTACTCAAAGCAAAGCAGTTTGTTGCTTAAAAGAAAATGATGTTTACTTACAGCACGCTGCAGATCTCCAAACAGCAGCGCCCAGTACCGCGCTCGCAGCTCGGAGCGCTTGTCCCGGCCGGCGGAGGCCGAGCGAAGGCGCGTGGAGGGCCGCGGGACGGAGCGACGCGGCGGCGCGGAGGACCGGGGCGGCTTGCGGGCTATGCGAGCTAGGGGGGGAGACAAAATGGGGGGTGTGAGGAGTATAGTCTGCTTTTGAGCTGTAATTCAATTGGATGACCATCAGACAGCCAAACCTTACATTAATTAATTATCGTCTATATTTGATAGAAGAGGTCAACATAAGGAAATAAATATAAATATATATAGTCTATCATTCCGAAGAGCGAGGCATAATGACACAAAACAAATGGCAACACAATTTTTTAACAAACAATAAAACGGGTCAATTGCATTTTATAATAAACACTTATGACTTCAACTTTTTCGGACAATTAACCAGTCCCAAGCAAAAGGCAGAAAGAAAACCTACCGCAAAGCAAATATCCCGGCTGGAAATCGAACCCAAGACCTCACAGTTCACATCTCCACCTCCTACAAGACCGACTAGGAAACTTTTTATCTACATAACAATAAGCCTCGGATATCATTAGTGGCGGGCTCTGCAATAGTTTCCTCACTATGATCTAAAAATGGAAAGAATGACCTATTTGAAAGCCTAATTCCTTTTCATAAAATATACGTACTTTAAATACCACGAATGGAACTGACCTTAAAACGCCAAATAAGTCTCCATTGTGACATTTTAGTAAATAAACGAAGTCTTTGTGCCTGCTTTATCAGTACTAAAATGCGATAGTTTCTGGCCCTGTTTTACACAGCAACAAATAACTATTTTATTTTTCATAGAAAACAGTTTCTTTATGTTTATATTTACTGGTAGGTCATAAGTGAAATGCCGCCTGGATAGGTACCACCACCATGTCTATTTCCCCGCCAAACAGCAGTGTAAATGTTGTGTCCAATTTGAAGGACATTTTAGCCACAGTAACTACTGGACATAATGAGACTTAACATCTTATGTATCAGGATGACGAGCGCAGTGGAATACCAAGCATTGCTTTGTAATTCATGGTGATGTTTGGTTTTGCTACTGCAGTCATATCGCTTTCTATCAAGCGAATGTCAAGCTCGTCTCGCCATGCATTGCATTAAAAAAACTAGTAAACGGCTCATCTGGTGTTAAGCGATTACCGCCGCTCATAAACATCTACAAAACTTGGATCATATGTTCGTTGGATAGAAAAGTAACATAGACATTTGGACACCTGTACAAAAGGGTTGTAATGATCGGAAATGTTTCTAAATGCCTATAACTGTTAAATAATGAATTGTACTTCAGCCTGCTTACATAGAATAGGCGTAACGTGACTTTTTATCAAAGCCGCAGACTGGCATTCTTAGTGAGTTGATAGACCTCACTTGCCTATGATTTTTTTATTGAGAAATCTATAGCTTGTAGGTACTATCATAGTATATTTTGAAATACTATTAACACACACGTAATTTGCAAAAGTTTATGTTGGGTGCCCTTGATTTGGAGTTCAAAATAATTGAAGTTTATTTATTATTTATTTTATTGATACTCTTTATTATACATTACATGTTCCATTAATTAGAACAAATAAAAATGAAATGGTACAATGGGTGACAATATCGCATTGAGCGATTTCTTCCTGGCAATCTTTGCATGAACCGGAAGTTGTATGTTGAAATGAACCGTGACTTTGAATTTGACCGTACAGTTCTCTTATCAGCTACCGCTTACATAAACTATTACATTGATAGGCATAAAGTCGCATGGAGACACAGTAAACCCGGTGCAGTCATTCATTACTCATGCCAAGTAAGCCCCTATATTTAGACAAAGTGACTAATCACAGTTCAAACGGTTTACTTAAAACAACACAATTACTAAAGATAAATGCTTAAGGATTTTAAACGTTGAAGATATTCATACTAGAATGGAATTGCATGATTTACAAGGCAGCTTCGTAGTCCAGCGAGGCTCGAATTATAAGTTCACCATTTATCTCTACCGCAACATTTAACTATAAAAAAATCTTTTAAGGCGTTCCCTCCTTCGATTATTTCTTACCCATGGACCCATGGACCCTGGGTCCTACATCTTACGGACTAATTTATAGACAATTTTAAAATCAATTTTAGTTCTCGAATGTTTTGTCTTCTTCGCTCCAGTTGAATTCAAATGTCTGTCGAAAGGGACAAAACATTCAACAACTATAGGTTACAAAACTGTCTATGAATAAGGCCGTTAAGCGGAGAGTGATCCCTATCTAGACTCGTAAGACAATCCTTATAATAATTATTTTATCGATAAGATACTCGAGTAGTGGGCATTATTGAGAGGTACTTGTAGTTGCCAATTTTCAAGGCAAATTACTTTATACTCCTAAGACTAAATGGTTCCCTCTTGTTATGTTATCTCATGACAACATTATAACCTACACAATTGCCTCCTTAATTATAAATACTCAACATCAAAAAATAACTGTTCGGAATGAAATGATTCCCCGAAAAAGTCGACGTCAGACATTCGACCGATCAGTTTTCTGAGAAATTCAAACTCATAAAATAATTTTGCACCGTACCGCTTGATGAAGATATTAATGTCTATTTTGAAAAGCTTCACAATAAAGACGCAAATATAGCATTAAAGGCTATATTTTAACATCGACAAGGTTATAACTATACACCTGAGAGTAAGTGAAATGAACATTGAAATCTAAATGGAGCAATAGACATATCATTCGACTAGAGAATCGTTATCGCTCGGCCGCCGAAACAATTACGAGACGCGAGACGAGTATGCCATTCGCCAGATATTAAGCGATACGACTGCTCATGGACAGTAACAAAACCGAACACCATGAATTACAAAGCAATGCTTGGGATTTCACTGCGCTCGCCATCTTGAGACATAAGATGTTAAGTCTCATTATGTCCAGTAGTTACTCTGGCTACCTTGGCTGGTTATGTCCTTCAAACCGGAACACAACAGTGCGGCAGGAGAAATAGACATCCTGGTGGTACCTACCCAGGTGGCCTCTCACATATGAAAGACCTACCACCAGTGAATTTTTCAACAGTTGGCTGTGGTAATATTTGGGGCAGTGCTCATGCACAGGGCAGAACCAAATGGGGCGCAGAAATTACTAGTGGTGTTAATTAGAGGCGTAGTTGTAGAACCTCGCACCTGCACTATAAAAGGCTAGGTATTTGGGGGCTATGTTCAGCAGGGGACTTCGACTGAACAAGAAGAACACAAAACGCAATATTTGCATGTATCTCGGGCTATGATTGTGAAATCGTGTACACAAACAGGGTTGATGCAAACACCAGTTATAAATCCAGTAGAAAATATCTAAAAGCTGTACATAATATATTCCAACGTATCTATTTCAATTCACAAGCCATGTAAACTGAACAGCTGGTTTTAAGTAGTCCAGTTTCGGAGTTCAGTCTATATCTGGTTACATTTTATTGATCGATTGCCTCGGAGTCTCGTCTCCTATATAAATGTGGTTCGAGCTTTCCTATTTCGTCGCAAGTCGCAGACTCGTTAAAAATAAAATGCACTAGTTTGAATCTATTTTGAGTTTAGATGCATATATTTGAAAAATGGCTTTGATACAGTTGAGAAAGGAAATGAATAACATGTCGGAAGTCTAAGGTTCAATAACTAGGCGCAATTTTGAATTTTTGAATTGAAAGTTGAAACCCTACTTCAGAAGGCTCTGTATTCGTTCGAAATCAAATAGAATATTTCTTCCTATTTAGATAAGTTGGGCGCTACAATTACGTATATTTGTTTTATACTAACGGTGTGTGCCGGATTCGCCCGGTTAGTTACCGAATGGTTTGTCCCTTTCGAACGACTTTTGAATTCAGTTTGAGCGAAGGAGACAAAACATTCGTTAACTAAATAGGTTTTAAAACTGTCTATGAATAAGGCCGTAAGAGTGACAGGCTTAATTTACTATAAATTATAGTATAGGAAGAATGTCAGACACATTGCTGTGGTGTACACACAAATGTAGAAAATTTCAATTCTACTGGATGAGCCATGATAAATATATACCCCGTATACGATCCACTGCAGGGCGCGAGCCTCATCTACAATTGAGAGGGAGAAGGAAACTTTAAATAGCATATATTTTTTATAAATCGCTACGGTATGCAGTTTTCGTTATATTTTCCTTGTTGTTGATTGACTGTAAATATCCAAATGACTCCAAAGTCAGAGGTTTGCCCTGGGTTTGAACCCGCAACTATCGTGCTCATGTTGGCAACCGCGTCTGGTCCGTTACCGACAGGCCACCACGCATTTAAACATCTAACATGTATAGACACGAACAAGCTCTAGTTTTTATCTTCAAAATATCTGTTGCCAGCTGTTTTAAACAGGGTGACATTGTTACAATAACACTCTGCCAAGATTATACAATCGAATTGGAGAGGAATTGGCGAGTGATTTTACGAATGTGCGTGGCGCCTCGCTGGTTTAGTTACAGCATACTTTAGCAAACAATAAGGTCAAAAGTGCACCCGACAGTAACACTCATAGTCTTGACTCCTGACCCCACCCGACCCCACACTATAACATAAGTCTTGTATCGTGTATCAGAAACTACGAGAGATTTTTCGATCTCACCAAAAACCAAATTTGAAACGAATACTTATAGATCACAGAAATATCTGCCTCTATGCAGAGATAGAAGCCGCAACCTATTGTTTCACAGAACCTAACCAACTACACCACAAAGGCTATCAATTGACAGATTAGGGCATAGGGAATTATTTTTCAAAAGTGTTTTCTACACTACTAATAGGCCTTATTATAAAATAAATAAAAATGATAGGTAAATTATAAGCATTGGGCAGTCCACAAGCATCTTAAGGGTACAGGGCGATTAGACATCTATTCAGGGTGGTAGTAAATAAAGGAAATTTTCAGTCTAGGATTTTCGGAAAGGTTTAGATGGCATATGAGAGAGCTATCTTGAACTGGTCAGTTGTACCACAAACACTGGCACTTGTAAGCAGCTTTTTCTATTCAAATAGAAATAACCAACATGGTTGATGTTATATTTTAAATAGGTTGTCAATTGCCATCCTCATTAGTTGGTAGTATTGAAGACCCCTCTCAATCATACTCTCGATTGTGGAGGAGAACCATGCCCTGCAGTGGGATGTATATTGGCTTATACAGATACAGATGGGGAGATAAAAGAACCACAGAAATGCCAGTGTAACAGTTATTGCATCTCTGAAATTCTACCCTATGAAATAAACAACCACACTAAACCTGTAACTTGAATGGCTTAATATGCAACATAAAAATAGTTATATTAGCCGGTTCTTTACTGTATTTATTACTTAATCCAGTGCACTTTTGTCACTATTCTTTTTCATTTCTTGCCTAAGGTTATACTGCACTTACATAGGGCTGGGACAACATGACTATTCAGCTAAGTTTGGCTTATAATTTAACTAAAGACTAACAGACTTATTCATACACAATTTTAAAACCTATTTTAGTTATCAAATGTTTTGTCTCTTTTGAATTACTTTTAAATACAATATGAGCTAAGAAGACAAAGAATTTGTTACAACTAAAAAAAGATTTAAAACTGACTATGTATAAGGCCTCAATGATCCAACGTCAACCTTTTCGGGAGTAGGCTTTCTAGTCCATAATACAGCTAGTAAGCTTCAGATAACATTAAAAGATCTTGTAAAGAACACTCACATATAGAGAGTTCAACCTCTACCACTTTTAATTGTAATTGTGACAAACAGCTTCATATTAATCACCTTTAAGCTATTTCACATGCAATTAGTGATAAATCAGAGTAATAAAATTCAAATATATTTCATTATCTGAGCATATTATTCTATTTCTGTAGAAGTTTGTTTAACATCTTGATATGGTCATGTTCTGTAATAGGAAAGGTTTAAGCTGTAGCTTACCATACTGACACAATACAAATTCCCCCATAATACAGATCCATGATGAAAACCACATTAAATCAATAGATGGAAGTTATCTTAGTGAAAAATCCAAAGTTAAATATGAAATCAAACATTTAACATGTAACTACACATATTATAAGTTATAGTAATCAGTTGGACTGTTGGACAAATTGAAATGTTTTAATATATTGGTGTTTTAAGTATTTGTCTCTCTAGCAATCTATTTAACAATATCTATGTACAATTACACAAAAAAAAAGGATAAATTACAAACAATAAAAAAAAATACATACCCTACAGCATATAAATAATATTTATGAGCAGCAATTCCAAATTACTAATCCGCACAATTTTCCCACAAATTTGTATTCAAATCCCAATTTACTTGTAACTGATCTTTGTATCCAGTCTACCATATGTACGACAAATAAAGACTTACTCCTTTCACCTTCACCGTGTACCAGCAGCATAAGACGTATATATTAATAAAGAGTCTTTATTAAACGCATTTTCATAGCGAAACAACACCGCCTACGATCGAAAACGGTTATTTTATTAGGTTTGTTTAAATAATAAAAAAAATTAGAATTACCCGGGGAATCGACAGCCACATGGAACGCTACCAGGTTCCTTGCCTCCCGGCCTTCTTCCTGGACTAGCTGCCGCACTTCCTCCATGCCAATTTAAGAGTACAAAATAATTTTCCAAAGAAAACAAAATGCAACAACCGTGCACATTACGGACATATGTAACACGTGAACTAAGCGTTCAGTTGTATTATAACAGACGGGAAAACGTAAAAACTAATATAAAACAAAATAGAGATTGTGAATTTAAGCGGTAAATTATAATATTATAGAATTAACTCGAAAAATTATTTGTACGAGTATTTTCATAACAATTCGCGTTTTGACAGATATGTTTATAAATGTTGCCAAATTGGAAAATTAAAGGCGGTTACATTATTTTCTTTCACTTTATATAGTAGAAAATAGTAGATATATAAAAAAGCAAACTCAAAAATATATTTGATATAAAAATATAATTAATATATTTTCTTCTTTACAAATTGTATTTTTACAAAATAATTTACAACACGTATTACAAGACATGACGTTGTCATGCGATGTGTACTCCAAAAGAACAATTATTATTGTACATAAGATTATCCAAACCAGAACCTTCAGAAATTTTAAATTTTTGATAAAACAATAAAAGTTGGTAATTTGCGCGCAACTGCATCCTTTTACAAGATTGTCGTGGATAGACGTTTTTTCGGCAGCCGCCGTGGCCCAGTTGATTAGACGCCGGCTGTGAAACGAGAGGCCGCGAGTTCGATCCTCGCACCGAGATGTCCGAGACAAATGTTTGTGAAGCCCACAAGTTCTTGTCTTGGGTCTGGGTGTTTGTGAGATCGAAAAATCTCTTCTAGCTTCTGTTACCCACGACTCCATACTCGATCTTAGTGTAGGGTCCTGCCATGTTCGGACTGTTGGGTCTGTCTGTGTGTATTAAATTTATTATGGTCACCCTATTAGCACGGGATACTATCCTCCACTCAACATCTCGATTTCTCGATCAGAGTGCGCAGTTCTGTTTGTATAATAGGTCCATATGGTTGCAATCACATACTAAGGAGTAAAGTTCCAATTGATTTCAATAAACTATTTATCTTTTGGTAGATGTCTAATGTTTTTTTTATCTGTAACTGTCATTTAGAAGAATTGATTGGTTGTAAACTTGCAACACCACCTTCTTTTCGTTGTCAAGCAAGATGGCGGATCAGGTACGTGTAGATTTTCCTAATAAAATATTATAAAATAAGTGCAAAAAACAGTGAAATATTGTTCAAAGTGATCTTAATTTTATAACAAATACGTGTGTGAATAGATTTTGTGATTAAATAAAGTTTTCGTGATAAAAATGTGATTATAAATTGTGCACGTGGGAATCGGCATTCGTGGATAAAATACGCCTAAAAATGAACGAAACATACCTTT
Organism: Deilephila elpenor; assembly: GCA_949752805.1. Lineage (NCBI taxonomy): Eukaryota > Metazoa > Arthropoda > Insecta > Lepidoptera > Sphingidae > Deilephila > Deilephila elpenor. Next base: position 9,128,578 of record OX457118.1, on the reverse strand, counting down.
ATTTGAACCGTAAACGCACACCAATGTGGAAAATGTGAATAATTTTATTTATTTCTTATTTATTTTATTCGAAATAAATTATTTCATGTGCTGACTTTATTTATGGTTAAGGTTACTTGTTTTGGATTAGGCGTGCTAATAAATAAAATCGATATCCAATTTATTTTCCATCTAAAGTAGCAAAAATCCATAGTAATTATCAAATAATATGATTGGCAGCTTATAAGTTTAACCATTATTTAGGTTATGTTTACTGTGAAAATTTGAGGTTATATTACATATCTTATCAAACATACCCAAACCACATCCTATGATTGTAAAAAAATGTTTTCAATTATTTATTTTATAAAACTGGGTATTGTTACTTTGCGAATGTTCTAACTTAATGCTATATTATAATGTCCCTCGTATCACCACAATTAAGTAAATTAAAAAAAAGTTTTTGAGTGCACGCAATCATCCTCATGTTAAGTTAATCTCGTGGTCCAATAATAGCTTTTAAAGGGATAAAAAATACATAAATTTTCCTACTTAATTGCCTGAAAAACTTGTTTGTTATCACTAAACAAAGTGTGGAACCAATTTTGATTCTTTACTTTGTACTTGTAATATAGTTTTAATGTCTTTAAAACATGTTATCAATTCACTTTTTCATGCATTGCCTTGACTAATTGCAATAGAAATTACTTTGTTCAATTACATGTTACATTAAGCACATTCTTCCAAATAAAGTGATAACAATTAGAAAATTAAACATTGGAATCAATTTATGATGGTTATGTTCAAATTAAGAACCCAAATTGGGATTACAAAACTTATCCAATCAAATATCCATGCTACCGATGCAATATGTGCTAATTTAGTTCAGCCCCTGCAATATGTAATATATTAAACATGTTTTTACTTATGTTAAGGTTCATTTTATTTACATGCTTTTTGTTTCACAAAGGCTTTAACATTTTTTTTTCTGCTTTTCTCACCAAGTAATTGTCCAAATCTTCCTCCTTTCTACTTAGTTTAGCCTTCCATAAACATACTCCTGTGCCCTTGAGTTGATAGCCAGTGAAATCCAATGTTCCTACTATACTACCATTTCTTTTAAATCTTGTTTTATAATCTTTATTTAATCCTCTTTATTTAATCCTTTTTTACTTTCAGCAAATAGTGCTTCTCATGTAGTTCTATTAGCTCCATTAACAGAAGACATAACTGTAGAAAATCACCCTCCACCCTTCCCAAAATATAATGTAAATTAAAAATTTGCAGACGGAACGTTCATTCCAAAAGCAGCCAACAGTGTTCTTGAACCGCAAGAAGGGAATCGGCGTCAAACGTAGCCGTAAACCTTTGAGGTACCACAAAGATGTGGGCCTCGGTTTCAAAACACCGCGTGAGGTAAATGCATGGTGTGACAATACTAATTTCCCCCTTTTTCTTTTTTTGTTTTCCGTAGACAGAGAAAGCGTTTCAGAAACAGGCGACCGTCTTCCTCAACAAGAAGGGAGGGTTGAAACGGAAGGACATGCGACATAGTAAGAATGTCGGACTAGGTTTCAAGACACCCCGTGAGGTCTGTTTTTCGGTTTATATGGTGGTGGAAGATGGGGCGCTGGTGGCTGGTGGCTGCGTTATTCGATCGGATTGCAATGAATTATGGACTAGACCATTTATCTATTATAACCAGCTAGGGGTGAATTTTGGTTGAGAATGATTGGTTTAATATTTGATTATTTCAAAGTTTTGTAGTCCATAATTCAGTGTATGGGTGTCCACAAGTTCCTCAATGCTTGCTTTAATATGTTTGCATGATGCTATAAGAAGGTGAAGAGGAACTGTCTTAAGCATGAGCGGTGGGCCCATGCTTGCCACTTCAAAAATTAAATTATGATAAAATTACTAGTACATAAGACTATTTTATGTACCAACAGGTGGTGGTTATATATGTATTGTATTTACATATAATTTGCAAAGAACTTTTTATATGGCATATAAAACATAATTTTATCATGTTATTTAGCTATTTTCCCCTCAATTATATCTAATATAATCTAATTTATTTATTTAGCTCTTAATATAGCGTCCGAATTGCCAATATGATAAAATAGTGCATTTTATATGAACAAAGCAGCTAAGTTATTACATGAAGCTTTTTTTAAAAAAATACAATGCAAAGGCTTAAATTATTAGCTTAATTGCCATAACTACAAAAGTATTGACATGCTTTACACATGATATTTATAAATGCTATTTTTGTTGAAATTATCTTGTATTCAAAAAGTTCTTTGTACTCAATACTATGATAAATTAAACTGTTAAGTTGTTCATTTATACATATACTTAATCTCTATGCTACAGCAAATACAACAGCACATAATATGTTTTTTTAAATTACTTGTTACTAGGTAACTAATTCAGTTTTGGTATTAATTTACCAAACTGAAGCCCCTTTGCTAATATGTAGTAAGTTTTAAAATTAATTATTGATTAACTAGCATCAAAAAATATTTTTATCAAATATATTTTTACTGTACTCATAATTTTGTTGTAGCATACATAAATAACAGTGATTAATAGAAATTCCATATATTATGATTATTGGGAGGTGTATTATATCTTGAATTGCATGTGCTATTATTGTTTACGTAAGTCAATAATCTCATCAAATATTGTATAATATTTAGTCCATATATATAAGATCATTAATAAAGGTGAAGGGTATATTATAAGTCTAGCTTTATGTATACTGCAGTACGGATCTAGCTTTGGTGATAACACATAATATATGCTTCAGTGGCAATTCTCTAAATATGGGTCAACAAACATTAATTTTTATGACACCTTAAATAAAGTTATTTAACTGATAATTTGCAACATCATATTATAATATTAATTTATGTAATTTGATTTAACCAGGCCAAGAAAATCAAATGTCCTGAAATTAATATACTAAAGAAATGTTTAATTTATAAATGCTGTTTACCAGACAAATGTAACATGATGATACCCACACGACGGTCTTCTGAAATACCATATGACGAAGATTGTGTTTCTAACCCAAATTCTGATTACATTTTCATCTGGTAAATAGCCACATTTGTCGAAAATAATATATAGTTTTTGATATAACTATGTAATCAATTTGTTAGCAGTTAGATATGGATATGTAAATTCACAATACGACGAGCAAGTTAAGCCTTTTGTCGCTCGATATCATTAGAATGAATTTTTATCCTAAATTCTACATCAGATTTAGTATTCTGTGATCAACAATTCAACAATTTACACCCAGATAACTAAAGCATACCGAGCCAGTACAGCTTAGCTTGCTTCTTGCAGTGTGAATTATAAATAATTACTATATTGTCCGGAATAAAAACATCGCCTTGCTTATACTAACAATGTAAATAATATACAGGGCATGCAAAAAACAATTACCTCAAACTTAAAAGTACCCTCACAAAATTTCCAGGCGATTGAAGGCACATACATCGACAAGAAGTGCCCGTTCACTGGCAACGTGTCGATCCGTGGCCGTATCCTTACCGGTGTGGTGCAGAAGATGAAGATGCAGAGGACCATTGTCATCCGCCGGGACTACCTTCATTACCTACCCAAATACAACAGATTCGAGAAGCGACACAGGAACATGTCTGTCCACCTGTCGCCTTGCTTCAGGTGAGAAAAAATTGGTTGCTATAAATTGTCGTGTAGACTATGCTGGATGGAGAGCAGAATTGTAAAATATGGAATATTAGTAGGCAAAACATTATGGGATCTAGTTTAATGAGAAATATTAGGTTTCCTCTTACTGCTTACTGCATAGGTCTGGCAAATTTACAGACAGCTTATTTAAGCTAATAATAATGGAAATGTATATTTTCTTAAAATATGGAATAAGGCGTAACATCGCATAATTACGGTGTGCAATTTGGTACCGCATGTAAAATCTAGAATATTTTCCTTGTTTCCATGTGCTTCATTGATCAATTTCTATTCACGGTATAGGCTCTTACAAATATTCAAAATTTTAATGATGATATCCACACGACGGTCTTCCGAACACTACTTGACGAAAGACGTGTTTCTAACCCAAACTCTGACTTATCACATATGACCTAAGGTCCAATACACCTTGGACCACGTACTAATTATGTTACCTTTCACCAGGGACGTGGAATTGGGAGACATCGTGACCATCGGCGAATGCAGGCCGCTCTCCAAAACCGTCAGGTTCAACGTGCTGAAGGTTTCCAAGGGCAAGGGCTCCAAGAAATCATTCAAGAAGTTCTAATAAACTTATGTTTTAAGTATTTGGTGTTTTATTTCATTTATAAATGCGGTATGTGAAGTTGATGCATTTGGGATAGAGAATAGTGATGTAGGAAGGTATTGAGATAGGCCTACACGGCTATATGACTAAATAAACGTCTTAGCTGTCGAAAATATAGGTTACCAATGGTATCTTTTGTCTGACGTTTCCCTAATCTAACCAGTACCCATTTATGCTTAAGCTTCGATTACAGCGTGGCTCGGTGGCGTAGTTGTACTACAGTGTAATTATAACGCTGAGTTCTCTGGTTCCTATCCCAGTTTGGGCAGTGGATTTTTCTATTGATTATCAGCCTGGAGTCAGAAATTTTAGTCCGATATATCTCGCCCCTTATCACATGGTGGGACGGAACACCTCAAGCGAAACAAGGGTGTCCTAGTTGCACCTCTGCCTACCCCTTCTGTGAAAAAGGGCGTGAAGTTTAAAATAATAAAATATTGTTTATCTAGATTCTTGAAGAAATTATTTTTTGAGCCAAAGTAAAAATGGAATGTGTATACATGTTACTGTGTGATATTAAGCATGACTTGATCATATTTTTTTGAAGTTAGCAAGTAAGAAAGTTCTGCATAATCTTTATGTATTGGGTTTATTTTTGAAATCAATATTTTTAACAGTTAGGTACTTAAACAAAATAAATACACCCAGTAGCAATACATAGTCTTGACTAGACCCTACACTACGATATGAATCCTGTATCGTAGTATTAAAAATTACAAACTTCGGTTTCACAAACCCAGACACGAAATTAATATTTGTGGAGCACACAAAAATTTGTCTCGGGGTCGAACCCGCGGCCTCGTTTCATAGCATTTCATAGCCGGCATTTGCCCAACGGCGCGGCGGCGCGGCGCCACAAAAGCACTGATTCTAAACACTGCCATCTATGAGAAATGTTACGAACTATTTCACATTCCGTTTTTATTATCATTTCAATGTGGAAATATTAATTAAAAGCTTCAATTAATTACGTTAACTTCTAAGCCAACCCAAATAAATTGAAATTATAATAAAAAATAAAATAATATTAAATCGAGTTTTTTTTAATATCAGCTTTGTCTTATCGATGATAACGTGAACAATTAGTCAAAGACAATTTAAAAATAAATAACAAGTTCCAACAAAAACATGTCCGACATTTGATCGTGACCTGTGATTACAGCAGAGTAATAGGTGTACAAACGATATGATATCATTTTTCTCTAAACTCTCCCTGAACAACACGCCAAAACCACCAGTGGAGACAGCCAAGCCAGCTTATATGGACAAAAGTGCAACATTAGAGGAGCTTGGCTACCGAGACGAGAATGACTTGAAAGAGACAATTTACGGTTTGTTTTGAGAATATTCGCGATTTACAAGAATTTTATGGACTATTTTGTGTGTTTAACGCGTGCTGTGGTGTTTTTTAGACTTTTTGCGGACGATAAGGGATCCAGAAAAGCCGAGTACGCTTGAGGATTTGAAGGTGGTTTATGAAGAAGGAATCTTTGTGAAAGAGCCTACTGCTGACAAAGTACCTGTATTGCGCGTGGAGTATAATCCTACAGTGCCCCACTGCTCGCTGGCGACGCTGATTGGGCTGTGTATACGGATCAAGATCCTGAGGTCGATCCACCATCCTGTGAAACTTGATGTGTACATAAAGAAAGGCGCGCATACCACTGAAGATGAAAGTGAGTATTCTCTTGTGTTTATTTATTTATTTACGTAATATTTATGTCCAATAGCATAAACTATAAAAGCATAAGAATGTCTAATACTCAATATTAGCTAGAGTATTTTTGTAATCAATTTTGCTCAAGCAATAATTTATTAAAGTATGGAGTTCTACTATTACATTGACACTGTAACAGCTGTTTGGAATGAAATTAACCTTACGTAAATTACAAGCACTATCTTGTAATAGAAAAGTCAACCTGTTGCTTTATTATTATCTGTGAATGTCAATAAATGTTCATAATATTGAACTTAAAATTAACACATTCTATTAAACATATTTAAATTACTAAATGAATAAGTACACTCAATGCTTTAATTGCAAAATCAATGTAACAGTGATTAAATAAACAAGTGAAATACTGAATAACAATAAAGCATATAGATTTTAGTTTTACTTTATACAATAAAAAAGTATTTAAAAAAACATACAGATAAGAAAAAATGTGTGTGTGTATTAGTGTACACACGTAAGAAGTGAAACTTCTTTATGACATAATTTTTCGAGAAATGATCTACTATTTACAAATTTACAGAATTGGTAAAATAAAGCTAAATTAAATAAAGTTTAAGCAAAAGGCTTTTATTATCATAGACAAGGATACAAATAATACAATTATTTCACCTTATTGCTACTTAGATTATGATAGCTTTTCATTAATTATAATAGAATTATTACTATTATTGTTATCGTTATACTTTCAAATATGAAGCTTTAAATAAATAAATATGGCACGTATCGGAAAAATGTGACTTAGAAATAAAGATGGCGCGTAACACAAAAACGTTACAATTTTTTGATATTGCTATAAAATTTCTCCCATACGTTGATAAAGAAGTTTCACTTCAAAAATATTCTGACAAACTGAGAACCTCCTACTTTTTTGAAGTTGGTTTTAAAAATAGAAACATAGGTATATTGTGGCTGATAATGATGAAACAATTATGAGTAGTTTACAAAAAATCTCATTAAAATATGTACAATGCTTTGCTATCAGGTTTGACCACATAATATTATGTGCCTTATCACTTCCTTGTGAATTTAAGAAGCCATCACTGTGCTTTCATTGGTACTTTTTATTGAATTATGTGGGGCTTATGGAAATGTAACATAATCACATATTTGTTATGGTTACTGTGGAGAGTTGATCAAACAAGTTTGACTATTATTACTTGAAGTCAGGAAAAAATATATATTATGCAGCTAGCCTAGATTGACTTTATAAGTGTCTTCATATAACATTGTAAATCTGTGACAAGTGTGAAAAGTTGAACAAAAAGTAAAATTAATAAAGTAGCAACTACTTCAAAACAGTTAATTTAAATGAAACTTAAAGTATTTAAGACTTTGCTGTCATTGACATTTGATTGAATACTGAATGGCTGAAGGTTTATAAGTGTGTATGTTCATAAGGTTTTTTATAGCATATGGAGTAGCAGTAATATTGAAAGAGGATCACTATAGACTACTGGTTTGATTCAGTACACTTGTTTAGACAAGTGTTTATTGTAGGAGGTCTTTTTTGTACATGAAGATGCCAAAACAAGTTCTGATGTAATATTATCACTGTATCAAAGTTTATTGTTATGTAGGATATTTTTGTGTGTTATATCCATGTTGTAATAATAGTTTAGTGCTAGATATGACACTAATATGCTGTGAATGATTCATTATGTTATTTAACAAATGAGCATCTGCACTACACTTGCAAATTAACGCATTGACTGAGTTGTCAAAACACCAAACATTCCAATAATGCAGCTTGGATATACATAATAATAATAAACAATGAAACCAACAGTCATAATATGTACAGCTTTGACCCCACACTAAGGTTGAGTCTTGTGTTTTGGGTCTCGGAAACTACGAGAAACTTTTTGGTCTCACACGACCCAGGCACGAACAAATACCTGTGGATCACACAAACATTTGTCTTGGTGTGAGGACCAAACCCGCTGCCTCTTGTATCACAACCAGTATCTTACCAACTGACCCCCGGAGGCTCTCTATAGTATAGTGTATGTAAATAATTTGCTAGGTAAGTATATGGATTGGGGCAGCCACAAATGTGTTGTATCCACAAAAACAACCTGTGTGAGTAGGAGAGTAAATTAGCAGCTAACGTTGTAAATTAATAATGTAATTTTCACAGGGACAAAGGTAAAAACATATGACATTTTACGATTGTCCTCTGTTGCCTTTAATGACATGTTACTATGTGGTACTAGTGAAGGACACTTTTGTTATTTCGAAACCAAGTAGCAACAAATATGTTTGATATTATCTATATCTCTCCAATAATGTTTATCAGTGCTTGATGAAAACAAAGTGTTTATCATATAACATGCATTCGTAATTTATTTGTTTATAAATGCACATTCAACTTGTTGTTGCCAATTGCTGTTATTAAAAAATATCATATAACAATATTGAAAATTAAATTTTATTCTGTTTCTCTTCCACTTTGAATATCAATCAAAGAGTTTAAAAACAAATGATTTTATCAGTTTTTTAATTTATAATTACAAAAATGTATGTTTGGTGTTTAAAATGCTGTATCAGGTCTCTTCTACAATCGAGAGTACTATTGAGAGGATCCACCACACTGGTTTTAAAATGCTGCCAATAGAATTTGCCTCACTAGCCATCTAATAGGCGGCAGTTCTATTCTGCCTTTAAGTAATTATAAATTTACTAGCTAGTATTGGTTCGTCGCACGCAACGTAGGCGACCTAACGACCATAGCATGAGCTGAATGAACAATGGATCAATTTCTGCTTTCTAATATCGCCTGTGTAGTTTTAGAGTAAAAATAGATTTTCGTTTATAATTTAGAACACTTTTCATTCTAAAAAACCGTCACGATATTCTAACTTTTCATATAAATATGTTTCTAGCCCATACGCTGTGGCATATGATATTGATATTGGACCTAGAGCCAAAAATATTATCAATTTAGTAAAAAAAGGTCTATGTGGCGATTCATGGGGGAGGTCTATGTACACCAGTGAAGAGTGAGAGAGAGAGTATATCTTTTTTTATTCATCTGTAAGTAATACATATTTTGTTTATAATGAACAAACAGAAAATGTTTTTAATCAAATAGTTAATTGGAGAGACCAAAACAATTCAACTTCTACCTATCTTAACATTATACATGGAAAAATTAATAATATTTAATCATATAATACAAACAAAAACATATTACATAACATACATACATATGCACTGAGGAAATAACACAAACATGCACATTTTTATCTATAAATAACTGCACATGACTGCATAATGTTGTTATCTAGAGGACACAGTTAGATCAAGTTACATCGGGTTTATGGGTGAGGCTAGGGCAAGAATATAGCTTAATAAACAGAAATATTTACGCTGAGGTATAATGTACAATGTTTCTAGTAGTACCAGTTTTAGTACTACTGACTCTAGGGGGCGAATACTGCCTGGCACGATTTCTCTGGCCCGTTTATATGCCGTGAAAACTAATGAAAAAAAAAATACAATAATAAACAAAAAGCAAAGAAATGACTGCTCGGTGGAGTAGTTGTACTACGGTACGATTACAAAGCTGAGGTCTCGGGTTCGAATCCCGGGTTGGGCAAAGTGATATTGGATTTTTTTACTTATTATCAGCCAGGAGGCAGGAATTTGTACCAGATATGGCGATAGGCTGGCCTCCTATTGTATCGGTGGATGGAACAAACAAAGCGAAATGTGGGTGTCCTGGTAGCACCTCTACCTACACCTTCTGGGAAGAGGGCATGAGTTAATGTATGTATGTAACAAAAAAGTATTGCCTGCCCTAACTTTAGTAATAATTTCAAGACTTAACAAGCAAACAGTATTGCCAAGATTTTGGGTAGCGGGTTTAAGCCCATAGCACACACTGTCGGGTTCTTGTAGTTGTGTTCTTAATTAATTTTAGGCCGCTTTGACAATGTAATTATATCGTGCCCGCCTTTATTCTACCCTTAAAAAGGCGGAACACTTCTTTTTTAATAAATTTTCACTTTTATCAATTGATTGTGTAAACAAAGGTGGCCACTATGATCAGTGCAACGCTTCGACATGCTTATTTCTCAATCGTACTCAGCATTATCTGCTAACAGGACTTTAGACCTATGAGGCGCTTATTATATTGTATTATATTCAGCATAGGGTGGCGCGCATGTTAGTACGATCGCCAAAGGTCCCAGAAATAACGGCACATAAAGGGTCCCCGTTGAAGTCTCGCGTCAAAGCACAGAGGCTGCAGTAGTGCTAAAACAATACAGAATATTCCAGTAATATTTGATGGCAAATTTAAGCAATATTTAAGTAGGCATCAATCCCAAGTGTAATGAATTATTTATCAGTCCCAATAGATTCTAATGGTAAACACATTGACGCAAGTAAACATATGTATTAGCGGGAGATAACAAAGTTCACGGAGCTCAAGTGATGCTGTGTCATCTAAACATGCACACATGACCTGCGGTTATTTATATCTTTCTAATATTCATAATCATTATGTTTATCACTTTATAAGTTCAACATGTGATTTGAAATTTAGATTAATTGATTATCATTACTTAACACTTGGTTACAGATAATTTTATACTACCAATCTGGCCTAATAAAAGCCTCGTCCCCTCTACATCCAGACTGCGAGCGAAAACAAAGCCAGGTGGTAGTTTTTGTGGTTACAGGGACAATGATCAATCGCAATTTTGATATACCTGGTAGAATTACGCTTGCTGTAACATAATGGCATAGTTTTGTGGTGACCTCCACATCGGCTGAAACCTGCTTGCTATCGCAATTTAGATTTTATCTTACCATCATTATTCTGTCCATTCGTTAATCCATGAAATTATCTACACTCTATTTAGGTAGCGTAGCAGTGTTTGTGTGATCCACAGGTATTTGTTTAGGGTATGGGTGTTTGTGAGACCGAAAAGTCTCTCGTAGTTCCTGATACCCACGACACAACACTAGATCTTAGTGCGGGGTCAGGACTATGTATGTGATTGTTGGGTGTATTTATTTATTTAGTAAGATAAAGTTTGTATGAACTATGTAGTATCCTTGATGTAAGCCAGTTGATGTTAAGGCTTCTGAGATATTACAAATGGGATATCCCTTCGTGTATAAGGAAATAAAATTATTTAAAAGACTGGTTTGCGCTCACAAATAGCAACGAAGAGAAGCCGTTTACCTAACAGTGGCCCTACGTGACGAGTGGCACCTATGCTTTGACCACTTCAAGGCTAGAAGCGAGGGCTTAAATAAAAATAAAAACAAAAGTTTATAAACTAAATATTTATAAATTTACAGTCTGGTGCAATTGGTTAAATGCCGGTTGTGAAACGTGAGGACTTCGATCCCCGCACCGAAACAAATAATTGTGTGATCCACAGGTATTTGTTTACGGTCTGGGTGTTTGTGACACCATATGTCTCTTGTTTCTGTTACACGACACAAGACTCGATCTTAGTGTGGGGTCAGGACAATGCAAGTGATTGTTGGGTGTATTTATTTAAACTAAGAGGGATTAGGTCTGTCCAATTAATTGATGAGTAATGTAAATAAACTTGTTTTGAATTTTTAGAACATGATACGTGTGTTTGCTTGCAGTGACTGAATTTCGTACACAACACAAGTCATGTTTGCCTTGGTATATTTATGTCAAGGTCATAATTACGAGTAGTGAATACGTTTGCTTAGGCATGTCGAATTATTGTCTTCTAATTGTCAAAACTATGAAACCTTGTACTTAATATAATGATTGTAGGCTTCGATCAAATATAGATTCTGTAGGTATTGCGGCTACTATGAAGATGATTTGTAAATGTTTGTTTCACGGAAAATTGATGTTAAGTAATGGCTTCCAAGTTGCGATTGGTTCGATCAGCATAATATCCGGAGGCTAGAATCCTTACAAATTCTACTCGTAATTTCCGCAAATAGTAGAAATACAGCTGTGATTCTGCATATTCATCTGTTATTTTTTGAGATGGTTCGGCAGAAAACATGATAACATATCAGTGGCCTTACATCACTTTACGCCAGTACCCCTGTGACGATAGGCATTGGTGTGCCACCCACAATTCTACGAGAGTAATTCAATGCCAAATAGTTTTACTTCTATCCCAATATGTTATCACATCTAATCAATTGATGTTATGATATTGCAAATAATTCCAATCGAAGGCAAGCCTATCGAGATACAGGACTTGAGTAATATGCCAGTAACTGTGGAGGAGAAATAAGAAGCAAATGCATATAACATATTGACACAGAAACATTAATTAAGAACGATATTGTTTCACTTTTCTCTATTAGAACAGTAACGGAAGTGAAACTCGAAATCAATACGGTCGACGTTGGCTATGAACCTCGTTTATTAATGAATATTGAGCTGCGATGCTTTTGAATTATTACTATACATCAATCCATGGTGTATCCATTTGTTGTATAAGAGCTTTCTACACAACTGAGACGGTTTAAGCATGAGTGTACCAACGTGGTGTTGTCGAAATTGGTGTTTAGTGGCCTTTAATAATCTTTGAAATTATTGTAGTTCTTATAATATAAAATAGACAGCTGGTAACGACACTAGCCTTATGAATTTCCTGACTGATAAATTTAACTTACGATATGGAGATTGAGGTTGAGCGGTCCATGAATCGACATTAATTAAAATACCTTATTTTATTTATACACGTAGTATATTTCAATACTTCTGTGGGTTTACAGCCATTTCTGTGTAGCAATTAACGTTACAATTACTTTTTATGAACAAATATCAACCTTGGTGTTTATTAAGTCATCTGTTGAAGAACTTTTCAATTGAAATTGCATCACTTCACTTTATTGATACAGCTGTAGTATCGGCGATAATATTAAGGAAGTTTACGTCTAGATGATTCAAGCAGTAATTTTTTTTTGTTATTGTACCTACATTAAAAATATTGTTTACATTCTGTTGCGCCAATATCATGACGCGTCGAAATTAGGACGCCTGATACTCGTTTAGCGATCGAAGTTTTCAACTTTTGTTTAATGGAATAATTTACTTGAGTTTTTTATGTATTTATAAGATTATCTCATACTGTGTTTATCGGATTTGTTATTACCCAAACTACTAGAATGTATTATATTGATGTCTACATTTTCCTTCAATATTTACACGCCTATTTGACATCGTATTTTCATTAACCATAAATTGATAGGTAACAAATAACAATAGGTACTTTAAGCATTAAGACCACTGTTATAGATAATGTATGAAAAGTATAAATAAACAAAATCATTATAATGTAATAGTTATTGAACTCCAACAATGTTATACAATTATGTCACGTGTAGTCTATCTTTGCTTTCATAAGCAATAAGAGAATTCATTGCACCATCAGCAATAAAAAGTATAATGTGAAGCAATAACAGTTTGCTGGCAAATTATTCATACATTATTCTTTGCTGGATATCATTAACTGAACTGATATTTGCCAGACTTTGTAATGCATGCTTTGTAATTAAACCACATGTTTCATGTTTGTTCTGCCAGGGGACTTTAATGTACTGCTGGAAATAAGGTTAATTTAAAAGACATACTTTTCGGTCCTAGGCCAAGTGAATATTTGATTCCATCAATATGTTAGTTATTCTTCTAGTTGTTTGGTCAGATATGTATGCAATCTAACTTCAACTTAGTGATGCGTTTCCCTATGGCACGACTTTTGACTTACGCCTGATTTAGTTACGTACAAGAATAGCATTTTCCAACGCTCTTTAGGCTACGTTTATTGACTTTCTGGTAAATAAAAATATTAAATATGTTTTCTATTCTCTTGTTTCAGTCAACAAGCAGATCAACGACAAAGAGAGGATCGCCGCCGCCATGGAGAATCCAAATCTAAGGAATCTGGTTGAGAACTGCATAGCTGACGAGGAATAACCAATAACAAACATAAAAATACCCGTAAACATGGCACCCGAAGTGGCTTTCTCCAACATAAATGACAAGAACGAATTTACTAAATTCACCAAATTCTTAGCTTACAAAGGAGTCCAAGTCATAGTAGAATCTAGAAAAGGCGTGAAAATAGAAGCCTATAGTAAACCAAGATCATCAGATACAGATTGGTTTAACCTCCAAATACCAGATTCTCCTGAAGTTAACCAAGCCACCAAAAATGCTTTGCCCTCAGACAGAGTTTTGGAGACCATCAAATCTCAGCTACATGTTGAAATTTCAGTACAGACTGAAGATGGCGATGAAATGGTGTTGGAATTATGGACTCTGGAACTCGACGAAACTCAATTTGATTCTTCGGTAAAAGCTACCAATACTGTTTACTTTCGTATGGGAATTCTGCTCAAGTCACTCATAACTATTACGAGAATAACACCAGCATATCACTTATCAAGAAAGCAGAGGACTGAATCGTTTACAATTTTCTACAGAGTGTATAATGGAGAGCCAAAGCTAAAAGCATTGGGAGAGTCAGTGAAGAAAATCCAAGCTGGAATGCTGAAAACTCCATTGGGTGGTATAATATTCTCCGTTTCGTACCGCACAAACTTCTCCATATCACCAAATAGATCAGAAAAGGACAAAACGTTGCTTCTAAAGAGTGACCATTTTGAGCTGAGCCCAAAACACGTAATTTTCAAATCTAAAAAAAAGGACGAAAAGAAGGAATTTAGACCGCTGAAACCTGTTGATTTAAACAAACCACTTCGGTTAGCCGCTTTTGTGGACGAGGATGTAGTCAAAAAGGCTTTCGACGACTTCATGGAGAAAATGCCGGTACCAAAACACAGGGTGATTCGCAGAGACAGAAGCCCGGAGAGTGATAAACCCATTGTGTCCAAGAGTACCCAGGACCTGGACGCTTCGGAGACCTCAAAGAGTCCGACTTCAATGGAAATGCCACCAAAGAAGTTCACAGGATTTCGCAATGAAAACGAACCTCCGTTGAAGTTACTTCATTTTCCATTTGCCGATAACCATCCTATTAGAGAACTGGCAGAGTTTTACAAAGAGTTTTTCAACGCACCGCATTTGAAACTGACCGATGATGTGAACCAGAAATCTAGGAGTGCAGAATCGGTCAAGGAGGAAATGGAGGTGGCAACCGAGGACTTGTCGAAAGATCTAGAATTGTACGAGAATTCGGTGTTGGAGTTTGATGAACTATTGGCCGACATGTGTCGTTCGGCCGAGTGGAGTGGGAATTAGTGTTCAATCTTATTGGTGAGAGTATTCGTATGGACGAAGGGGAAATTTCAATTTATGGACTTATAGCAGACATTGCTAACATAAATAGTGTGTTGGTTTTCATTTAAGAATTTTCTTGCCTTAATTTTAAATTGTAAATAGACAAACGGCGAGCATAAGTAACCGTTCCTATAGATATATTCATGAATAAACCTTTTACCCCCTCGTTGTATACAACTAACCTCGGTTTAGAAGATTGTGATAAAATCAGTTTTAGAATGTCAGTATGTGATACTGGATATGTGGTATATAAAACATTTTGGTCTTGGATCGTGCCAGAATAGTTGTTTATCGCAGATCACCAGACTTAGGTGGCTGACAGACTTTTCGGATCAGTGTAAAAAGTGGAGATACGGAAACGTTGGTTAAATAAAATATGAGTTATTCAGACTGAACTTTGTTTTCCCTATACTTTTATGTTTTAGTCGCACAAGCCGGCATAGATATAACAGGCGATGTTCACTTCTTATGAATAGTTTTTATCATATCAATATAATAAAAAATCTATGAAGAAGAGGATTATGTCACTCGTTATATTTTTAGTCGTACCTGTTTCTATATTTTGGTAGTTTTCCCGCGGTCTCTTAAACTGAGCCTTTAAGTTAAGTTCTATAAAGATTCACGTCCTTATTTATAGATAGTTTAAAAATCTATTTTACCCTACAAATGTTTTGTCTTCTTCGATCAAACTAAATTCCGAAGTCGTTCGAAAGGGACAAAACATTCGATATCTTAAATAGGTTTTAAATCTGTCTATGAATGTGGCCGTTAGAATACAATTGATTCCTTTAAATATCATTTCACTATGATATAAATATGTTTAGAGAGATTGCGCTACATGATATACAAAAAGTAAGAAAATGCCTCCATTCCGAATCTTTATACCTCGCTTCTATTTTACAAGGAATTGTATCTGTCCGCAGTAGTTCCATTTAATGATGAAATTAATGTTATCTTTTATTGATATCACTTTATGAGGACACATTATGGATTTTAAATATACAATCGGAATTTCGATAAAAAATAAGTCCATTTCATTTCCAACCCAATTCTGTGGACTAAAGGACAAAATCAGAGTAATTGGAGGTTTACTTGAAATTGTGTGATCTAATGTAGCGTGATCATATTTAAAAAAATGTAGAATTTTAGACTGGAAATGTCGAAATTTGATATCAGTAATTATGCGTCGGTATATAGGTACTTTCAGAGAAATAAAAGAGAAAAAAAAATACTAGCATTATCTCGAGTGAATATCAAAAATGGCGGGAACAAATCTATGAAATTGGGTATTTGACTACCACCCGGTAACTAATTAAATGTTAAAGCATTTGGAAATGAGGCCTAGAATAATCTAGAACACTCATAGAACACACACCTATATCCGTTAAAATCATAGATGTAGGTTAAAATAGATAATTATATGAATAGTTTAAACCCGCCATTTTAAAGAATAGGATTCAAAATGGTGTCTTGAACATACATTCACATTCTAGTTACATTACAAACAAAAAATTGTACCTACACATAAAACTACAAATAAATTAGATCTCTGGCCAAGCCATGTTTTCGCGCCAACTTTCCATTCCATTGACGCCATTTTTAATCCTATTCTTTCGACGCATCATTTGTAGTAAAATTAATGAGAATTTAAATTAGATGTCTTTAAATAAATACCTATTTATTAGTGTTAAAATATGGTTATATACACGTCAGGTTTTATCATTCGTTTTTGATGGTCAAGTACCCTATTGGCAAGACTGATTTATTATGTAAATAATATATGAATGTTATAATTTTAGTAGTAAACTATTTTCTGTTTACCTATTAATAAATATAGATATTTATAATTTTCGCTTTGTATGTATCATAAGTCTATATTTGTTCCATATTATTTGTGGTTGTTTCGTAACTTTGTGGTTAAATTAAAGCGCATTACTTAATTCCTACTGTGAAATAAAAATTTGTATAGAATTACGTAAATAGATGGGAGAAAGAAGAAGGAACGCATGGCCAGTAGTTATCTCTCGAAGTCAACCACCAAATTATATTGGATAGTTTATTAAATAATTATGCTCTTTGTCTATTTTGTGTAAAATGTTATTTCTATCCAAAACATGATTTAGGTCAACCCAAAGATGTTTTATGTTTTATACTATATGTAGTATAAAACATACTACATCCATGGATCAACCAATGTCAACATTTCTACAGAATTACAAAAATAAAGGATGATTGTGCAAGTTTTTAACTTATCAGAAACAGATTGTTGAGCAACTCATCCCAGATAGTTTTGTGGTGTTATGTACGTTCACGTAAAATTTTTAAAAAAGGAAATAGTTGATTATTGATAACATTTTTCCAGTCATAATAGTAGGTAATTGCTGCTGAATTATTTTTCTTGGAAATTTCTAATCTTCAATTATTTACTAATTAGACGAGAAATTCCATTTGTTCCAAATTCAACCCAAATTTCAATTTTATTATACAAATATAGTTATAGTTTTTAAATTGTACATAAATACATAACTTTGTGACCTATGTGTTATCCAAATACATGTATTTATATAAATAATAATTTGGTTTTATTTTTAGATCATGACATGATCAATATACTCATCTTTAACACCAAATATGTATATAGAAGTGTAGACTGTATCTGTATCAGCCCATATCAGTGGCGAAGGGTTCATACAAGCCGATTCCTAGCAGCACGCCTTATAATTTAAAGGAAATTATTAATTATTTACATTTTTTTAAACAAGTTATATGAAGAAAATAATCAAATAATAAACAATTTTAAAATAAATATAAACAATAAACAAATGTTATTCGATATTAATAAACAAAATATTATCGATCAATTAATAACACAACGACAAACGCATTGCGCGATGTTCAACGTAAGTACATGCATACGAAACACGCGGCCCGGCCGCCTAGATCCCGATGACGTCACGTCAGGCTACAAGGACACAGCACGAGTTCCCGTTGCTCTCGCGCTCATTTCCAACGCATTATTTGCCATCTCTGTTACACGTTTGTTGCTCAGAACTGCATGCAAAATTGCACCTTAAAACCCTTAGCTTTTAAGGTCTAAATTTATTTGTAGAAATACGACGGTATTCGCTTGTGAATATGCCGGTGGGCCTACGGCTTATAAAGTAATTTGCCAGTTCGCGCCTCTTTTATTTCGTGTTTATAATTAGAAAATATTATTTACTACTGTGTTGTTTCAGTGTATATGTATAATGCGGTGTCTATTTTTAGGTTTGTATATAATTAGTGGGTAATTTATGAAATTTTACTGGTTTCGAAGTGCAAACAGATCTATCTATTTAGCAAAACTTCAATGATGAATGAAACTTGATAATGTCGTATGTATCGTTTTATCTCATGAATTGCATTATTATGAGGTAATTTTAAAAATGCTGCATTTACGTAATTAAAAAACGCACTGGAAATTATATTAAATTTGATAATACATTTAAGTACCAGAGAAAGAACGGCAACTGACAAGTTTTAATTATTTAATAAATATTGTAATGCCGTATTTTTGTTAGCGTTGATTCAAAATAGGACATACAAACATAACCCACGCCTGCATCCCATGAGGGTTGCCAGATTCGATAGATCTCCAGTTAGCTCTATACTGGCATCGTTTTACTTTCGTCCACTTACATCAATCTCTTCATCTTTTTTTTATATATAAGGAACGTTTGAATTTTTTTTGTCGATCAATTTCAAAACAGGCTAATGTTGTCTTTTGCATTGAATCGAAATTTACTTTAAAAACGTTAAAAAAAGCACCTAACGGGCACAGTGCTATTCCGTGCAAGTGTTGTATGAAAATATAGTAAGTATTACTAAGCAAATATGTCGCTCAATATCTTACGTACATAACGGAGTAAAAATATAAGTATGAGTACTTGTTTATTTAATAAAACTAGTCACCAGAAGTATCGGCTTCCCTTTTGAAAAAAGTCACCCTTCGCCACTGGCCCATATACGACCAGCTACTGCAGGGCAGTGGGCACGGGCAATAGATAATACATATAAACCACAGACATATAATATTCTTTCTTATATGTCTGTGATATAAACTGAGAGCACGGGCCTCATCTGCAATCGATTATCGAAAGTATAATTAACAGGGGTTAGACTTTACATAGGTAGTCCATCACGCTGGCCTAGTGCGGTTTGGCGGACTTTACATACCACAGAAACTCCTACAAATTGCTATGGTATGTGGGTTTCCTAACAATTTTTTCCTTCACTGTTATAATGCGTGTTGATTGGCTATCAATACACATATGACTCGGTAAATTCAGAAGTGTACCTGCGACTACCGTGAACATTTTGGCAGCTGCATCTAGTCCGTTAACAACAGGCCACAACACACTTCTACGCAATGTAGACTGTTTTTTTTTTACTAATTTTAACGATTCATTTCTATTTAATGTAGCAGAAGTATGTACCCAATAGCGGTTTTAGAATTAATGACGCCCTGTGTGAGAAAGCCGAAAAAAACAATAAAACCCGGCATGTCGCGCTCATCCCTCACTAGCACCATACCGCATAGGCGCATACGTAGTATCTTCTGATTAGTCTGTGCTAGCACCCTAGGCAGATTTCCTACCGCGCCCTACCCTAAGTCCGGTCCTGCATGCAAAAAAGCAGGGACCTAAACCGGTACCGGAAATACCGGTATTTTTTGGTTACAACTTTACTCCTAAGTCTGTGGTTACAACCAAAAAAACCAGCATTTTAAAAGGTAACCCTTATCCACTTATTATTATTTGTCCGATTTTACCGGTATCTTACATGTAACCGAAACGGGCATTACCTCTATTTTACACGTGCCGTCGGCATAAGTAAAAGCGGGCAGTGTTGTAGGTGTAACCGCACGCCGACCAATCACTTATTGTTACCGGTATTAAATCGGTAATCTAATTTAAGGGTAACCTTTGTATTGGTTACCGTCATAACAGTTAGCTAAATCAGAAAGGTAACCGAAATTCGTCGATACCGGTACCGTAATGTATAGCGGTTTTAGGTCCCTGCAAAAAAGACTATAAAGATTTTACCTGCCTAATGAAGTTATCTATTAGAAGGGGTTGAAATACATAATTGAATTTAACAAAAACAGTTGGTAATTAAAAGTTAATAAATTAATTAGAAATTGTTCGTTTAAAAACACTTTAATGCATGCCGTATGCGTTTCCGAACGCACTTTATTATTTGACAAGGTGTCAACTCAAACGCGTCTATTTACCAAACAAAAACATTTTTAAACATAATATCTCCAGCAAAAACAACTGAAAATGTTGTGACACCATTTTAAATGTGAAACAAATATCGTTATATTTATTTTATAAGTTTTAACGGCTTGATTTAGTGGTGTTCAATAACATAACCTAAAAACGCAGTTGCAAAATGTTTTCGATTTGCCGGCAAACGCACCCGGCTACTGGGGTGGAGCATGCTGTTAGCTGCTGCTTCTTCAACAATGACGAGATGTGCCTGGTCACGGCGGGAGCGAACATCATCAAGGTATTCCGCCTTTTACCAGAGGGACACACCAAGGAGGTTAATGCTGGTTAGTTTTTGTTTTCTCTTTTTTAAAAACTTTTTTTTATGTACGAGGGAAAGATGTTGTTGTAGGTACCTACCTACTACCTAGCGTAAATGTTTTGAAAATAAAATTTGTATTAACTAGTAAGCAACAAAAAGAGGAATCAATGAAATTTATGTTTAATTTACCTTAATCATTGCCAATAAGGGAAATATGACATACTAGTTAAGAAGTTAAGATTTCTGTTTTTCCACTTGATACTGTGAAAGAAGAATATTGATAGAATAGCTCCAGTAACAGTTTTTGATTAATTTATATCTCCCATATTTATATGAGTAGTTGGCATATAATCATCTAGTTTTATAATGTTATATTTGAAAATTTACCCTAACCTTTTTAGAAAGTAATTTAAACCAAGTATATTTATTGAATTGATGAAAACAAAGAACAATATTGTCACAAAAAACATAATTTTACAGCCGGCCAACCAATCCCTCCAAAAATGAAACTGGAGTGCCTAGCAACATATACACTATGGGGCATCGTAATGTCCATGGCATCGGTGAAGTGCCCCAGTGCCGGCAGAGACTTGCTACTTGTATCATTCAAGGAGGCCAAGCTATCCGTACTGCAATACGATCCTCAGACGAACAACCTCATTACACTTAGTATGCATTACTTTGAAGAAGATGACATGAAGGTAACAGGGTATTATTTTGTACTACTATTTCCTATGAGCTCCAAATGCACATGTGTGGGATGAATGCAAAATGGTTTTAATGCATGTTATAGAATAATATAAGCTACAAGTATGTGCCTGTTGCTTGCCAACTCTTTTAATCAATCTGCAGTTGATTATGAATTAAAAAACTTGCCCTAATTAGTGATTGAATTTTTATTTTTGTGGCCATTAGAATATACAATTGTACTGTTACTAAACCAGGAACAAACTAGCAGCATAATTTCACACTTATCTTATACCATATAGAAATATTTATTGTTTGTTCTCATAATTATTTATTATCCCCAAATCTTTCCAGGGTGGTTGGACAACACATCCTCATATCCCATGGATCAGAGTGGATCCGGAGTGCAGATGTGCTGTTATGTTACTGTATGGTAAGAAGTTAGCTGTTCTTCCATTCAGAAAGGATATCACTTCAGAAGATGGTGATCCTTTGGAGGCCAAACCATTGGTGGACAGCAAGAAAAATGTGAGTAATAAGTATTAGTGTAACAGTTTGTTATGATTTCGAGAATGTTGCTTGCTTAATATGATTCGACCACATTTTGAAGATTTTTTTAAAATTTGATGTGTTGAAGCCTTAATGTTATAGCCTGATCTTGGTGATTTTGGTGTTCATGCCGCAATAAAATCCGTAAAATTTATTTCCTTTCAAAATAAACAATTTAGTTTTATAGTCTCACACAGAGAACTCTGTGTATTCTAAACCAAAATGTAACTTTTTAATATATGTAACATGTTAATTGCCACTGTTGCATTATATTTTGTGTTTTCTTGAATGAATATCAAGTGTGCCATCACGGATATTGATATTAACTCAAGTTATTCAATGTGTAATACATCCAAACCAAAAGTGCTAAACCAGGTTAAGCATTTTACATAAATAATATAATAAATACAAACCACAATCATCAAAATAAAACCCAATTGTGTAATATTTTCCTCAACAGCAAAATCAAACAGTGGCGCGAGCCCCGACACTAGCCTCATATGTGATAGTGCTGAAAGACCTGGACGAGAAGATAGACAATATTTTGGACATACAGTTTCTCCATGGGTATTATGAGCCAACACTGCTGCTGTTGTATGAGCCCGTCAGGACTTTCCCTGGGTAAGTTGTATGTAGTTGTGAGAAATTAATGGCTGGAATTTTAAATCAATATAACTTTCTAAGGGTTTCGCCATTTTTCATTGGCTATAAACATGCAGTGTTGATGTTGCATTTTGTTTTGTGAGCCAGATTGTTGGACACTCAAAAGGTCGATAGTTATGATGATATTGAACACGAATGTAGCAAACCAATCCTAATGACTAGCAACTGGATTGCATTGTGGTTTCAGCCTGTGTATATCCACTAACGACCAGACCAGACATACAGTTTAATTGGGTATTTGACTATCATCGAATTTTTGTATTATTTTGCAGACAAACACAAGTGCCATTAAAACAAAACATTTTTGTGAAAACAGTGTTCAAGTAGCTTGTAACATGAGGCAAATATTAGTATTTTAAATGAAAGACTGGGGACGTAGTGGGGACGTCTTACCGTCTCTTTCACACCCGCACACTATAATGCATATTCAGATTAGTGATGCCACTAATTTTTTTTACCCCCACTACAAGATTTAAAGCGTTTTTAACTTGTTTAATTTTTACTGGATTTACAAAATTCTTTGTTTGCTAGATTTTGGATATGGATACTTTTTAATGAATACTATTAAAAAAATGAGTCAAATACCCCATTGTGTTATATTATGCTTGTACCATCACACATATTTCATTCTCTATCATGCCAGTTTAAAATGTGATCCGTCTTCTCCCCCTAGTCGTACGGCGGTTCGTAACGACACGTGTGCGATGGCGGGCGTGAGCCTGAACATGTCGGCGCGCGTGCACCCCGTCATCTGGGCCATCGGCGGCCTGCCCTTCGACTGCATCCAGGCCGTGCCAGTGTCCAAGCCTTTAGGTAATGTACTCGCATCATTTATTTTTTATTCTATTTTACATAAATCCGAAAGTGAGTTTGTTACAATTTCACGTATAAAATACGTTCTTAAGGATATAGAAAAGAACATAAGATACTTTTCATCTACAAATCTACTCTTCCAACGAATCTGATTCCTAGACACCTGACGTGACTAAATAAGAATAATTTGACAGCATAGTTACAATAAGTGTTTTGTTACAGGTGGTTGCCTCATCATGGCTGTGAATTCCCTTATATATTTGAATCAATCGGTGCCGCCTTATGGGGTATCGTTGAACAGTATTGCCACACATACCACCAATTTTCCATTAAGTGAGTATTTCACCATTTATTCATACGCATGTGAATAGACTGAATTGATACTAGCGACATCTATCAGTATGAACTAGATTTTTTAAAATGTGTGAATTCTGCCAACCCACACTAGGCTAGGATGGTGGAATATGGCCTTACCCCATTTCAATCGAACTCTCGCTTATAGATAAATTTCGTGCTTAGTAGTGGATCAACACAGTCTGATACAGTACATTACCTTCAAGAAAGATCTAGATTACAACCCTCTAAACATCTACAAAAAATAGTTTTGTAAAACAGTTATTAGAATAAGACTGTCGGTCTATATTATTTATTTATCTTTAAATACAGAAAGTCTAGTGCTAATCTTTTCTAAAGTTTTCCAAGTTTAGTTGGATGAAGTCAGTACGTCAGTCTGACGACACCCTTTTGCATTTCAACCCCACTACTACTCTTCAACCACTTTATACTACCCCCAGGAATCCAAGAAGGTTCCTGCGTGACCCTGGACGGGGCGCGCGTGGCGCCGCTGGGTGAGGGTAGGTTCGCCCTGTCCCTCCGAGGAGGACACTTATATGTAGCCACCCTGTTGGCCGACTCAGTGAGATCTGTCAGGAGTTTCCATCTGGACCGAGCTGCTGCATCTGTGCTTACTTCTTGTGTGAGTGATTTTTTATTACATTTTGTTTATACAGTATGTTCCACAACTCGACAATGATATGACAATGGGAAAAATACAACATTGTGACTAAATGTGCAGTATTAGTATAATTAGCTAGAAAATATCATTATCATTTGTATTTTAAGTATTTAGGAATTAATTTAAATATTATTATTTTTCCATTTATTTTACGCAGTAAATATTTTAACATAACAGAGACAAAAAAATTGGCTCAATTTATGAATTTAAGAAAAGAAAGCGATGTTTTACAAAGAAAGAATAAACTCCAAATACTAATTCAATAAAAAAATTTAGAACAACATTACACAATGGTTAAGCCAATACCTTTTTTCATTACAGATGTGCGTAATAGAAGAAGACTTTCTATTCCTGGGTTCTCGTCTGGGAAATTCCTTGTTACTCCGGGTCACGGAGAGGGAAAACAGAATGCTGTTCTCCGTGGACAAACCTCTTGAGGCTACAGTGGACTTGACCGTGTCTGAACCAAGTAAGTCTATTTAATTATTTGGGGGTAAGTCCAGAGTGGGACTTATGTCTATCTGCTACCTGCCCTTATGTATTGAGCTTATACGTCCGCGCAACATGATTTTATTATCCATATTGCAGAATTAGTAAGCTTATAATTTTGTGAATGCCTGTATGTCTGATATCTGATTTATATATGTATATTTTTATAATTATCTATATATATCAGCCCATATACGTCCCACTGCAGGGCCCGGGCCTACTCTACAATCGAGAGAATCGATTGAGAGTGGTTAGGCCATATAGTCCACCACGCTGGCCTAGTGCGTGTTGGCGGACATACATACCGTAGAAATTCTTTAAAATCGCTACAGTATGCAGGTTTCCTCACGATGTTTTCCTTCACCGTTAAAGTTTTATAATTATATTTGTCTTTTGTAAATGATGTGTTCACCTGTAATTGGCGTACATATCAGATTTAAACGTTATTGTTGTACCTTAAGAGTGTATCTATATCTTGCGCTGTTGGCGAACCTAATAAATAAATAAATTAAATAAATATCGTCTCTATATGTAGGAGGGTTTACATTAGTAAAAGATATATGCATATTATTAGCATCCACTTAGTGTGACCTTTTATGATTAAAAGATGTTATATTGCGGTAGGCTTGGTCCCATCATGTTTTAGGACGGTGGCCAAATCTAGACGATATTGTTTAATGACTTCTACCTAGGTAACAGTCCACCACAGAGGCCTAATTCAGGTTGGTAAATTTAATGTAACAGAATTTCAATTTTATAATTTATTAAAATATTTTCAATTTGCAGCGGAGAAGGAACCTCAACGCCCACCCTCCCCCAAAGAGACTCAAAAAGACACATCAGACCCCGCAGCCAAGAAGCGGAGACTCGACACCATCAGCGACTGCGTGGCCTCCAACGTCATAGAGATCAGCGACAAGGACGAACTCGAGGTGTACGGCAGCGACATCCGCACCTCCACGCAACTCACTAGCTATGTGTTTGAGGTCAGATATAGATTATAAAAAAAAATTTATTCACTCAAACGTCCCGACCTCTATAGAGGTTTGTCAATGTAATATCAACTTAATGGCAATATAAATATATATATATTAGGGTAATTGACTCATTTTTTAAAATTGTATTAATCAAGAAGTATTCATATCCAAAATCTAGCAAACAAAGAATTTTGTAAATCCATTCAGAATTAAACAAGTTAGAAACGTTTAAAATCTTGTAGTGGGGGTAATATAAAAGGGATGCAAAACAAAATTAGTCACATAATGGTTTCTTAGATTTAAGCGAATGTTACACATTGAAATAAAACTATTTTATACGGATTTTATCGCGATTTGGTTTAATTTTTACATTTTTTAACTTCCCGACGTTTCGATTACTTTCCAGTTTTCGTGGTCACGGGGCGGAAACCAAATCGCGATAAAATCCGTATAAAATAGTTTTATTTCAAAATTAGTGACGTCACTGTGCATTATAGTGTGCGATACTTTCTATGAGAGAGAGACACAGAGAGAAACACGCGCACGCCGCACGGCTTACAACTATAGCAAAAAGTGTCGTTACAACTATTGTTTTGATGAGAAACTGCGTCCCAAAATAAATAATGACTATCTGCCCGTAGGTGTGCGACTCGCTGCTGAACATCTGCCCCATCGGCGACGTGTCGATGGGCGAGCCGCAGCTGGCGGCGGAGGAGGGCCGCGCGGACGGCGCGCACATCGAGCTGGTGGCGTGCAGCGGCCGCGGCAAGAACGGCGCGCTCACCGTGCTGCAGCGCTCCGTGCGCCCGCAACTCATCACCGCCTTCAACCTGCCCGGTTAGTGCTAACTCATTTCTAGTCTTTTTTATACAGGGTATATCAAGACTGCGACCGAAAACGAAGCCAGATGGTAGTAATAGTGACTTAAGACACAATGCTAGTGTGTGTCAGCCCATATACGTCCCACGCAGGGCACGGGCCTCCTCTACAATCGAGAGAATCGATTGAGAGTGGTTAGGCCATAAAGGTCACCACGCTGGCCTAGTGCGGGTTGACGGACTTACATACCGTAGAAATTGTTTTAAAATCGCTACGGTATGCAGGTTTCCTCACGATGTTTTCCTTCACCGTTAAAGGATGTTTGTATATGATAGAATCTATTTTATTGAGTAGCGTTCTGTACGCCCATAACTCATTACTGCTTTTAATCTACCCGATTAGTGGTGAACATTTTTTTTATACTGGCACGATAAAGTTAATGAATTGTGCCTGATGGGTGCATGATAGACTATCCGCCAATGAATTATGGCTATTACTATCGAAACAATAGTCCAGAGTGGCTGCATTCACATAGACGCAGATGAATCTGAAATACGACGTACTTAGATTGCTGTGACGGGTCCTTAACTATAACTCACTTAGCAAATGATGATGGTGATAATGGTGATGATTGTCATCAGGTTGCATCGACATGTGGTCAGTGCTGGGTGAATGTCCAGAAGGTGCGCGCGAGACGGACGGCTCGCATGCATACCTCATTCTTACGCAGGAAGACTCCACCATGGTGAGTATATTGTTTTAAATATTTAGTATACATTATTAGTGAGTGAATAATACGTGTAAAAATTATATATGATATAAGCCGTTACTAAATATGTTTTATGGCGGGGTAATTAATATTATTTATAATTTATTTATTTGGAACACCAACAGCACAGTATACATAATAGTGTTTTAATAAATGTAACAATTGTTCTATAATGGCTGCACAAAGTGATTACAATGCATTTCATGTTAAATGCTGAAAAAAATTTAAATAGGTTTTTGACAGCCTCCGTGGCGCAGTTGGTTAGACGCCGGATGTGAAACAAGAGGCTGCGGGTTCGATCCCCGCACCGAGAAAAATGTTTGTGTGAACCACAAATATTTGTTTCGGGTCTGGGAGTTTGTGAGACCGAAAAGTCTCTCGTAGTTCCTGATACCCACGACACAAGACTCGATCTTAGTGTGGGGTCAGGACTGTGTATGTGACTGTTGGGTGTATTTATTTATTTATTGGGAGATGCTTCACACAGTTACCTATTTAAGTTTCGGAAAAACTAGATATTAACAGATTATATTGCAACTTAGGCAATCCCCCTTGGGTGGGTTACTATGACTGATCAGTGTCATGGACTCTAACAAGGTACTTTCAATAAATTATGATGACGAATATGAACATTTTATTATTCTGTTAAAAGTACAATTGGCGGTCTTATCGCTCAAAGGAATTGTCTTCAGACAACCAAGGGATGGATTTGAGAAAAGGAATAGAGGGTATCTGTGACAATAAGGTTTATTTTTAATGACTATGCCGTGATTGGTGATGAAGATGATGAAAAATATTTGACGTGTTATAGGCAAAATTAAACTAATAAACTCCTGAGAATATGTGTGTAACCGTTATGTGTATTTTCAACGCCATAACCCGTGACTGGTGATGAAGATGATGACCATTCTCGCAGGTCCTCCAAACAGGGCAAGAGATCAATGAGGTGGACAACTCCGGGTTCATGACGAGCGCGCCCACCGTGTTCGCGGGCAACCTGGGCAACTCCAAATTTATGGTGCAAGTCACCACGCTCGCCATCCGGCTTATTAAGAGTTCGTATATTACCCGCTATTATTTTATGAATCCCTGTTATTTCTTGGCTACTTCCGTGGTAAAATTGGTTGAGAGTCGGTTGGGAAACTCTAGTCGACTCTTGCCCCGATATAAATGATTGAAAGGTCCAAAATAATTTTTTCGGATCTGGGTGTTTGTGGGACCAAAATGTGTCTCGCAATTTCTGATACCCACGACACAAGACTTGGATCTTAGTGTAGGGTCAGGACTATGTATGTGACTGTTGGGTGTTTTTTACTGTGATGGCTGTACGGTCATATACCTCCTCCCCCCACCTAGGACTGTATCCAAGTGGTATTTGCAGATGGCGTGCAGCTCCAGTGCATCCAGCTGGAGTGGACGGCGGTGTACGCGGCCACCGCGGACCCGTACCTGTGCGTGGTGTCCACGTGCGGGCGAGTCATGGTGCTGGCACTCAGAGAGTTCAAGGCCAAGGACGGACAGGTTACACTACTATAGTTATTATATAAATGTGTGCTACTACAGTGCATCATGGAATATCACTGTGAAGCTGTCACATTACTTTGATCTTCAGTGAGACAATGGTACCGCCCTGGACGAGCCTGCTCATTCTTGCTAAGTCGTCGTTGAACAACGTGGTTCTATCGCTTCTAAAAGTGTTGATGTTGTCCATAATTCTTCAGTTTCATTGTGATCTCTTTTCATTATTGGTGCAAGGATAAGTCTTAATAAGAATTATGTCATCAACTAATCTCGAATATAATTTTATTTTTATAATCCATTCTGAGATTAATAAAGAAATTAAACAGTGAAACTTGTATATGTCGTTTTATGACTGCCTCAGTAGAGTAGTTGTACTACGGTACGACTACAAAGCTGAGGTCTCGGGTTCGATTTCCGGGTCAGGCAAAGTAATATTGGATTTTTCTATTAATTATCAGCCTGAAATCAGTAATTTGTGCCCGATATGGTGATAGGCTCGTTCTCTATCACATTGTAGGCCTGAACATGCGAAGCGAAATGTGGGTGTCCTGGTAGCGCCTCTGTCTACCCCTTCTGGCAAAAACGTGTGAATGTATGTTTGTTTGTAAATGTTGTTTAAAATAGTATTTATGTGTAATGAATAATGTCCCCTGTTGCGTGCAGGCGAGCGGTCGGCTGGCGCCCACGCGGCAGGCGGCGCCCACGCGGCCCGCCGTGCGCGCCGCCACCATCTACCGCGACCTGGGCGGCCTGCTCGCCGCGCACGACCTCGCCGCGCAGGTACGCACGCACACCTACGCACACATACGTACACATACGTACGCTTTACGTATACACGTACGCACCTACGTACACATGCGTATGCTTTACGTACACACGTACGGATGCACCCGTGACCTGTCAGATAACATTAACAAAATTTTTGTAATAACTGTCTATGTTGATTGGTAGAAAGATAGAGGAAGAGAAAAGCTACAAATCGCTCCAGTTAATACGCTTGCTAACTTAAAACATAGGGCAATGATCACTACCAATCTTGTCTTGACAGCCTCCGTGGCGCAGTTGGTTAGACGCCGGCTGTGAAACAAGAGGCTGCGGATTCGATCCCCGCACTGATACAAATGTTTGTGTGAACCACAAGTATTTGTTTCGGGTCTGGGTGTTTGTGAGACCGAAAAGTCTCTCGTAGTTCCTGATACCCACGACTCAAGACTCGATCTTAGTGTGGGGTCAGGACTATATATGTGACTGTTAGGTGTATTTATTTTATTCATTTATTTATTCCAAAAATAATAACTTCGTATTAATAAATTGGAAAAGTGCCCACTCAGGTATAACTTACAAGTCCTTTCTTCGTATACTTAATGCACATACATATAACCAAGTATATTCGAAATATTGCACATTACTCTGCAGATTAAAGGCGAGTTCAGTGGGAAAGTCAAGGGCAAGAACGTGAAAGCAGAAGGGTTCATACCAGGCGCTGTGTACGAGCTGAATGATGAAGATGAACTGCTGTATGGAGGCGACCAGACGCCTGCATCTATGGCCAGTGTGAGTAAAAAAAAACCTTTGAAAATATTCCAATTAAATGTTTATGTATTATTTGAATTTTTAAATAGTTTTCACATAATTAAAAAAATGTATACAATAATAGCACTTGAAGCGAAAATATCGTGAGTTCACCTGTATACCATAGAAGTTTTAGAAGAACTTCATGGTATGTAAAGTACTAGATCAGCGCAGTAGATTATGTGGCCCAACCCTTCTCAATCGAACTTATATTACGCTATAGCGGGCGGGACGGAACGACGATGTGACCCAAGCTTGGCGTTAATAGTCACGCGTAATTTTACAAGCTTGGAGCTAGCTTTTACTATTTAATTAATTACTTTTAATTTACTGGCTTCTCTGCAGATAATGTTAGCGGAACAATCCAAGAACCCTGGTGTGCCTCGCCGCATGTCTCGCTGGTGGAAGCGCTACCTGGCCGACGTGAAGCCCACGTACTGGCTGTTCTGCGTCCGGACCAACGGAAACCTCGAGCTGTACTCGCTGCCCGAGATGAGGCTCAGCTTCCTCGTCAGAGATGCTTGTGGAGGACACAGGGTTAGTATATACTATAACCAATTTATACATCCAGTGGTGACATACATAGCCCTTTTTTAGCCAGAGGAAATCGCCTTTAGCTGCCCTCCTGAAACTCCTGGGAAGGTCAAAAGGAGTATCCAGGAGAACAACTGTCCGCACCGCGTCCATACCGCTAGTACCCTACCTATTCGTATAGATTTTGTCCACTACAACTTACTAATACCCTTTCTATCTCCTCCTAGATCCTGGCAGACAGCCTGGAATCGGTACCGATGCCGGCAAACCCAGCGGAGGATGAGGAGCTGACGTCATCGTCCCACAACCCTGACGTGGACAAACTCAAGGAACTGTCTGTTTGTGGCCTCGGACACAAAGGCTCCCGGGTTATAATGATCATGAGGTTCCATGACCAGGTCATGTTTTATCAGGTTGGTAGACAAGTAGACAAGGTGGTTTTTTGAAGTGGGATGGATTAATCCGAAACAATTAGGAATAGCGAAAAATAAATAAATAAGTTACGAAACTGATTTTGATGAAAATAGAACTGCTTGTTTGGATTTTAAAAATCAATATTCCTACCAAGAAATCGCACCTGATGGTTTGGAAAAAAACAACACATTGGTACACCATTCGATAATGTAGATATTAAGATTCATTTCTGGGAAGTAGTGATATACGTCAAAAAGTGTATATGGTATAACCGCCGGCACGGATCTTGAGCGCTCGGCGACAGAGTGGGGATAGCTTTGCGCATCGTGAACTTAAGGACAAAATAAATGAATGAATTGAACAAACGCAATGAATGAATTAGGCATAACAACAATATGGCGTTGCGTAGTGAACCAATCACCGGCCGATGCGATAATGCCCCCGCCCGCTTACTTCATCACACCTTTAAAGAGACCCAAAAATCGACATCTGCGCAAGTAACGGCCAGCGCTCAAAATTCGTGCCGGTAGTTATATCTACAGCCGATGCTAGACTTAGTCATGCTAGCGAATCAAAAATATTCAAGTTTCATATAGAATCTCGATCCCAATGAATAAAATGTGTTTAATATCATAGGTACCAGAAACTATATTTTTTTCAATCGATCACGATTCACGAAATATAAGAAATATTTGTCTCATCGCAGAGATCTTCATAACTGCTGCCAAAATATATGTTAATTTGTTTGTCCCCAGGCCTACAAATACCCCCGGGGGAACCTGAAGATCCGTTTCTCCCGCATGAACCTGATGTTTCCGTTTGGTTACGTGCCCTACTCCATGTCCTCACCAGACGACTCACACGAAGTAGCCACGTTAAAGGATAATGTGCGACAGATCAGATATTTCAGTGAGTATTGTAGGAGTTATTAGATTCAAATCAATAAATGATTTTGACCAATGAGGTTAATTATTTGCTGGGGGAATCCCATATATATTGTCCACGATATATACGTAGTTACATAGTTTTTCGTCCATTCCGTTTTCCAGTTATTTAGTGTGTTAGTTATGTTCGTGTTTAGTTATTTTGATATTTTGAGTCCTGTTTTAACAGTGGGATGTATATAAATAATGATAAATAAATAAATACACCCAAAAGTCACATATATAGTCCTGACCCCACATTAAGATCGAGTTTTGTGGCGTGGGTATCAGGTATTACGAAAGACTTTTCGGTCTAACAAACACCCAGACCCGAGACAAATACCTGTGGTTCACACAAACATTTGTCTCGATGCGGGAATCGAATTCCCTGCCTCTCGTTTCACAGCCGGCGTCTATCTAATCTAATGGTGAAGGAAAACATCATGAGGACCTGCATACCGTAACGATTTTAAAGAATTTTTACGGTGTGTAAGTTCGCCAACCCGTACTATGCCAGCGTGGTGGACTGTATGGCCTAAACACTCTCAATCGATTCTCTCGGTTGTGGAGTAGGCCCGTGCCCTGCAGTGGGACTATATGTGCTGATACAGAACAGTACAGAACTAATACACGAGGTGTGCGTGCAGGCAACGTGTGCGGCTGGGCGGGCGTGGCGCTGTGCGGCGCGTCGCCGGCGCTGCTGCTGCTGTCCGGCCGCGGCGAGGCGCGCCTGCACGCGCTGCACGAGGCGCAGCCGCTGCACGCGCTCGCGCCCTTCAACAACGACAACTGCCCGCATGGCCTGCTCTACTACAACGCCAAGGTACACCGTCTAGCATCAATACAACGACCAGATATAAATACACCCAACAGTCACATGCATAGTCCTGACCCCACACTAAGATCGAGTCTTGTGTCGTGGGTATTTATTTATAAATTTATAAATTCTTTATTGTACACCACATACATACAAAAAAATAAAATAAAAAAGAATTAAAAACTAATTTAAATGAAGGTGACAATCGGCGGTCTTATCGCTTACAGCGATTTCTTCCAGACAACCATTAGATGGACTGATTTAAAAAGAAATTAGGAAGAAGAGGTTGGTCACAACATAGGCAAAGAATAATGATAAAATCGTATCAGAAGCTACGAGAGACTTTTCGGTCTCACAAACACCCAGACCCGAAACAAATACCTGTGGATCACACAAATATTTGTTTCGGTGCGGGGATCGAACCCGCGGCCTCTCGTTTCACAGGCCGGCGTATGACCAACTACGCCACGGAGGCTGTCGAATATATATTCGATATTCATCTGTCATCCTAGTCCATGGGGTGTCCAGGTATTGATATCTTTTGACAATGGAGAACAATTGGAGAACAATGCGCAACGTCATCAAATTTTTGACAGCGAGGCCAAAATGAGCTTTTGGATATCCAAAGGGATAAATGATCATTTGCCAACAATAAAACCAATAAAACTTACATTCATACGTCCCATAGAGATAGGTAGAGATTATAAATTTCCACTTTGTTCGATCCTGACTTGCTCACGCATGCTTGTCACCTCAACGTACTTATACACATTCCCCCACAATTTCAACAATTAATCATTAATAACATAGTTTATTTTGAGGATGCTTCTGCTGTATCTTCCTAGCCCTAAGTCAAATTAAAATTGGCTTTAATTTTTTTATAATAAATAAAGTTTCATTATCTATCCTTGGAGGTGTTCATCAGATCCTAGTTTATTAGATATTGAAACCTCTAAACATATGCATTTAATTTTAAACAACGGAAAATCACATCAATAGCGTTTAAACAAATCACAAACGCACAAAACAACCTTATTAAAAATTAAATTCTATCTTTGTATTTCAACAGTCCGAACTTCGTATATGCACTCTGCCCACCCACTTATCCTACGACGCGTGGTGGCCCGTTCGGAAGGTGCCCATCAGGATGACTCCTCATTTCGTGACCTTCCACCTGGAGTCCAAGACATACTGCCTCGTCGCCTCCACACAACAGCCCACTACTACATACTACAAATTCAATGGAGAGGATAAGGAGAAATCTAACGAGAATAAGGGGGATCGGTAAGTAATTGTATTATTGTCATTACCGTCATCATTACCGTCATCATTACCGTCATCATTACCGTCATCATTACCATTATCATTACCGTTATCATCATCATTATTAGAATCTTTATTAAATAGCAGGAAGTCCGTCGTAGGCCTTCCTCAAAAGTTTCCAGAGCGAGATTATCAACGCGGCTTATACTCAGCAATTAAGTAATATTATTACATACATACATACATAAACTCACGCCTTTATCCCCGAAGGGGTAGGCAGAGGCGCCACCAGGACACCCACATTTCGCCTTGTATGTTCCGTCCCATGATGTGATAGGGGGCGAGCCTATCGCCATATCGGGCACAAATTCCTGACTCCGGGCCGGAGTAATATTATTAGCTTGTTTAAATAATTATATCTTTATTGGTAGTCCGTCATGTTCAGGGGATTAGCTATGCTGTTTTTAAAAAATTGTTTGGATCTTCTATTCTACCATTCAAACCGCCATACCGACTCGAGAAGGTGGTCGTAGCACTTATATTTTTTATTCATACTTGATTTTCATCAAACCATCTTAACAATTTCGCCGAAAACCAAAATTTTGACTTTCAAACTTAAATATAAAAATACTCGTACAGCCTTTATTAAGCTGATACGCGTAGTGCGGGTGTAAATTAATTCGATGATTAAATAAAATGAACCGTTAATTAAGTAAAATATATTATAAACGAAATTTAATAATCAATTACCGCGTTCTTTACTAAATTATTCTTAACGTTGCTGCAAAAGTTGACAACCAATTCAATTTTATTTCTATTTAAAAGTCTCAGATTTTTTTCTGCATTTTTTAAAAAAAGAGACCGTTATTAAAATAAGTATAAATAGTTCTGTGTGCTATGGAATGGTTTTAAAAATTACTAACGTAGGGGGTAGATCAATAAAAAGCAGTTGATTTATCACCTCGTGCCATTTGAGCTCATTTCTCAGTGTGAAACCGTTGTAAAAGGTTATCGTTTAACTAGTTTTAACCGCCCGCAAAGTATACGGCACGTGGTCCCTATATTTCGGTAAGGATTTCTATTTATCCTTTTACTACCAGGAATTTAATATTAAGCAGATCGAGTGACCGTAAATTAGAACGAAACTCATACTTATTTTCTGAGCTATTTATTTTGCTGATCCAAGCAAATTTCCTGGTGGCAAAACAACCGAACACGATGATGGAAACCTCGTTATAGAGACCCACGCAAGTATATACCGTTTTGGATTCAGACTGAGTGCATTTAATTTATCAAAATCGATGTATAACTGGTGTTAAAACATATAATCGTGGAAATCGGCATGCTTATCTATCGCTTTACAAACTCGGTGGAAACTGCACTGGACTTTTCCACCACGTCCATGTAACTACTTTGTGGTTTCATAAAAGAAGCCTATGAACATGAAATATTTCATGAACATGTTTATACAGGGTATATCAAGACGGCGACCGAAAACGAAGCCAGGTGGGAGTATAAGTGACTTCAGACACAACGAAACTAAATTTTTTTTGTAATTTTTACTTATCGTCGTATGTGGGTGATAAATACATAGTTTTCCTAAAATAATGATGTAGACCTCTTTATTTTGTATTTGTAACTACTAAAACTACCACCTGGCTTCGTTTCCGGTGGCAGTCTTTGACAGCCTCCGTGGCGCAGTTGGTTAAACACCGCCTGTGAAACGAGAGGCCGCGGGTTCGATCCCCGCACCGAAACAAATATTTGTGTGATCCACAGTTATTTGTTTCGGGTCTGGGTGTTTGTGAGACCGAAAAGTCTCTCCTAGTTTCTGATACCCACGACACAAGACTCGATCTTAGTGTGGGGACAGGACTATGTATGTGACTGTTGGGTGTATTTATTATTATTATTTATTAGTCTTGATATACCCGGTATATTCATATGTATACAGGGTATATCAAGACCGCGACCGAAAACGAATCCAGGTTGTAGTATTAGTGACTTCAGACACAATGCAACTAAAAATTTCGCTAAAAAAATATTTTTTTTTGAGTTTTTTACTTATCGTCGTGTTTGGGTGATATATCATAGTCTACCTGAAATAAAGATGAACACCTCTTTATTTTTAAACACGCAATGGTACGTAAGGGCTTAAATTAGTATTTTCACAAAAACTAGGTAGGTATTTACCACCCAAACACGATGATTTTTAAAAATTCTAAATAATTATCTGTCACTGTAATGGCGAAATTTTTATTTGCATCGTGTTTGTAACCACTAAAACTACCACCTGGCTTCGTTTTCGGTCGCAGTCTTGATATACCCGGTATAATAGAGGGCAAACGAGCATACGGTTCACCTTCTGGTAAGTGATCACCTCCGCCCATGAACATCTGCAACACCACAGGGTACGGAGATGTGTTGCTGGCCTTTAAGGTGGAAATGCGCTCTTTTCTTGAAGGCCACAGGGTTGATTTGTCCAGAAATGCTGCTGTTGGCAATAAATTCCAGAGATTTTTC
Organism: Deilephila elpenor; assembly: GCA_949752805.1. Classification (NCBI taxonomy): domain Eukaryota; kingdom Metazoa; phylum Arthropoda; class Insecta; order Lepidoptera; family Sphingidae; genus Deilephila; species Deilephila elpenor. The sequence continues at coordinate 9,091,332 of OX457118.1, read as the reverse complement.
TAATACTTTAGATAACAATCATTGCTTTAACAGTTCCATTAACAGTTCTCCTTGGTTAAAGACATGTTAGACATTCCCGGAGACGCGCTGAGCTTCAATGTTCAGTGTCATTAAAATGCGTGCCACTGTTGATCCTGGCTTACAGGAGTTGCAGTGGCGGGTGTGAGGGCGGGACAGTCTCCTTACAGTTATCCTAATTTCCAGGTTTCCTTACCCGGTGCAGGATCGTTTCTCGGTGATGCTGTTCTCTCCTGTCTCGTGGGAGATCATCCCCAACACCAAGATCGAGCTGGATGAGTGGGAACACGTCACTTGCTTGAAGAACGTGTCCTTGTCTTATGAGGGTACCAGGTAAGAAATTATTTCACATTAATTTTTTTATTGTTTCGCTGATAGTCGCTTTATTGTTATAGTGGTTTTTGTGGTGTATATTACCATGGTAGTTCAAACTCAAAGTCCAATACCGTTTGTAAGAGTTTGATAAGAATTGTGTATAATTTATCGGAGAGTTGAATTTATACCCCATTTTTTTATATCCTACCACATAATTACACAATGCACCTGAAAATAATTACAGTTCTCGTTTTAATTAATTTTTCTTTTCCCTCAGATCTGGTCTAAGAGGATACATCGCCATAGGAACGAACTACAATTACAGTGAAGACATTACCTCGAGAGGAAGAGTGAGTAATTTTTGCTTTGTTTAATATCACCTAAAATCTTTTAAAGTCATCGTTAATCTTTTTTCAATGCTTCATAAAATATATATTTATAATCGAGGGTGTGGTATATAAAATCCTACCCACAAATGGAAGGTTATTTATTTTATTTATTATTTATTTATTTGTAAATTATGTCACTACCATTAGCGTCCTCTTTCAGGAGGGGAGATGATAGTATACCTATACTAACATGACAATTATAATCTCAATTATCACAGGAGTTTGTTAATTTTTAGTCAAAATATGTGTCAGTAAATGTTAGGGTTTATGTGAGTGCGTGTGTGCGTGCATTCATACGTGTACGTGCACATGTATGTGTGCGTGCGTATAAAATACTTTGTTACTAAGTATAAATGTGTTGCCAGATAATAATCTACGACATTATCGACGTGGTTCCGGAGCCAGGGCAGCCACTAACCAAGAACCGGTTCAAAGAGATCTACGCCAAGGAGCAGAAGGGCCCCGTCACGGCCCTCACGCAGGTGCTGGGGTACCTCATATCAGCTGTGGGACAGAAGGTAATACCAGTTCTATAGTATCTATTAGTTTATTGGAAGTCTACCATCCTTTGCCATTACATTAGTTAGCCTACATTATCATAATATAATAATAAAATTGTAAAATGAAATAAATATTTAAATTAATTTGTATTTTTTATTTATATCGAATTGTATTAAGATTATCAGTAATAAAGACTATTTGTATTTATATCCTTTACTATTAATCTAGTAGATCGTTATTCTTTTGAAATTCTCGTTGTAAGGACAACTTCTCTTCTCATTCTTCCTTCCATCCTTTTTATATTACCCTCTTCGTTTTTATTTCAATATCTTCATCTTGTCTTTTTAACCCTTTTTGATTTCTAATTTCTCCACTTATCATTATATCTCCCACCCTTTCATTGCTCTCTCGTCTAATAAGCTACAGTCAGCCCTTTCGACGCGGCACTTAAATTAATGACTTGATTAATGATTATCTGGATTAAAATGTACATACATCAAGTACATTGGCCAATGGCGCAGAATAGGTATCTAAGGAAAGTTTTTTCTACAGATATACATATGGCAGCTCAAAGACAACGACCTGGTGGGCGTGGCGTTCATAGACACGCAGATCTACGTGCACCGGATGCTGGCCATCAAGAATTTGATCCTGGTGGCTGACGTGTACAAGTCTATCTCTCTGCTCCGATACCAGGCCAGGCACCGGACGCTCTCGCTCGTGTCCCGGGACTTGAGGTTTGCGCAGGTAAATATTGTGTATTTATTAACCCAAAATTAAACGGGAGATAGACCAAACTATGACAGGACAGTAGTATAAAAAAATAGCTAAATTCCTGATAGGATTCAAGTAATAGTCTTTTTAGGGAAAATATAAAAAAAATATATGGTAGATATGGTACAATCAGTCTGGTAGCATGTGCAAATGGTTGGCAAGACAACCTTTTTCCATCCTACTCCTACATGCTCATCGCAATGCGTTGAGCATGTAGGAGTAGGAGCAGAACCAGCGTAAATGGTTCGACTGTCGACCGCATAGAACGATCCTATAACGGCTAATTAGCTTCTTAAATATGTTTTCATTGCAAATGTGTTATAAGAAAGACTTCACATCAAATTCAGCTGCGTAGCTCTTCAGGTCAATGTAAATGTTCCGTCCTCACAGCTCATTTGATTGTATATCATTTTGTTCCGGCAGTGGAGTATATTCCCGACATTTACTGTATTGCCTACTAACCCCCTTGAATACAGTTCAATTCGTGCCCTTCCTGAAATCTGCTAATTAAGTGGTGGTTTTATCTCCCAAGCTTGACCAACAATTTTGGCCCTATGACCAGTGATTTCTATAATAAGAAATAACTAAAAGTAGTTTATAATAAAAGACACAAGACTTGTCTTATTATAGGGTCAGAGTATGTATGTAATGAATGGTAAGATAAGCATGTCATTCGCATGATGACGCGATTCGACCGCTCGTGGATAGTAGAAAACCAAACACCACCAAGAGTTACAAAGCCATGCTTGGCATTCGACTGCGCCCGGCATCCTCAGACATAACATGTTAAGTCTGAAAATGTCCAGTAGTGAATAGTATCTTTTGTTGTGAACAGATATACGAAATGGAGTTCATGGTTGACAACACCAGCCTCGGATTCCTAGTGAGTGAAGCTGAAGGAAATTTCGCCATGTTCATGTACCAACCGCAAGCCAGAGAGAGTTACGGAGGTGAGTCATAAATTAATATTATAATCTAGCTTTCTACTTTTTTAGTAGAAATTAGTTCAACCCTCGACGTACAAAGTGTCAGGAAATGATGAATTTTTTGTAACCAATTAAAAGGTATCGCATCAGAAGTCCCTACACCAAATATGATTAATTTATCATTAATCGTTATGCCACGAGATATTTCTTTTTATACATTGTATACCTGCTGTAGCGTTTTAGCTAGGTGTAATTATCCAAAAGAGTAATAAACGTCAAGTGTAAGTTTTATTAGACCTGTTTTATTTGAAAATATTTTGTTTGGTTTCTTATCTCGCATGTTTTTACCTCCTTCTAGTACAGAGCCTGGCGTGTAGTTTCTAAAGCCGGCATAATGATAGCGAGTGGTTGTTGCAGGGCAGCGGCTGATCCGCAAGAGCGACTTCCACGTGGGGCAGCAGGTGCACGCCATGTTCCGCATCACGGCGCGCCACGTGCCCAACGCCAACTGCAGGAAACACGTCACCATGTACAGTCAGTGTCTTGTCTCTCTCTCTTTCTCTCTTTGTGTGTCTGTCACTGTCTGCATCTACTGTCTGTCTATTTGTGTGTCTGTATGTCTCTATTTGCGCCATCTACAGCCAATATCTACTGAATCTCTTTCTACATGTTTGTGTCTCGGTGTGTCTCTCTGGAGCCAAAGACAACTGATGAACATAAGTCTCCCTCAAAGATTTCTATACTCGTCTGTTGGAAACATGCATACAAGAAATGAGTCACCTGATGCTAAGTGCAGTGAAAGATATTCTATTTGCGAAGCATACACTAGGCCGTAGTATAGAAACACTCAGCTTTTTGGCTCACAACAACTGCAATTTTAGATATTAAAAGGGTATGGAGGGTTTTGGGTGAAAAATTAAACATGTTAATATTTGATTACTTTATTTAGATCGATGTCCATAACATAGTATAACAGCATAGACATAGTTGGATCATTTAATATTTTACTGTGTATTTTTTTGAGGGTAGTAACATTGTATGTTTCCTTACAGCGACGCTAGATGGCGGTATAGGCTACGTACTGCCCATATCCGAGAAGATGTACCGGCGGCTGCTCATGTTACAAAATGTCATGAATAACTACTGCTGTCATATCGCAGGACTCAATCCCAGGGCTTTCAGGTAAAACTTTATGATACCTGTTGCGTTATGCTGTTTGTCTCATTCTGGCGCGAAGTCGCTGTAAAATAAAAAAGATCCATTTATCAACTAAATTATATAAATAAATGAATACACCCAACAGCCACATACATAGTCCTGACCCCACACTAAGATCGAGTCTTGCGTCGTGGGTATCAGGAACTACGAGAGACTTTTCCGTCTTACAAACACCCAGACCCGAAACAAATACCTGTGGATCACTCAAACATTTGTTTCGGTGCGGGGATCGAACCTGCGGCCTCTCGTTTCACATACGTCTAACCAACTGCGCCACGGAGGCTGTCCATGAAATGTTTTATTTTTAACGTGGCATGTGATTTCATCGCACCTGATAGTAAGTGGGATACGGTATAAGAAGGATTAGATCTTGTCTCGCGATAAAACTTATTTTACGGCTCTGTGGTACAGTGGTGAATTGAGTTTTTCTTTGGCCTTCTTGTGTCATTCACATTGTGATCTCGAATGATAAATTATTTGTTTAACAAGAGATAATTATGTGGTGTGTGTAATTGTATGCAAAAAATCAGTAATAATATGTTGTTGTCAGGACGTACAAGAGCGGTCGTCGTCAAGTGTGCGGCGGCGCCACGCGCGGCATCCTGGACGGAGACCTTGTCGCGCTGTACACCACCATGCCCAACGCAGACAAACTAGACGTACGTACATACAGACATACGCGCACTCACACGGGGACACGAACACACACTCACTCACACGGGGACAGCACACACACACGCACTCTACACGGGGACACGCACACACACGCACTCAATCGGGGACACGCAGCCACACTCACTCACACGAGATCACGCACACACACGCACTCACACGGGGACACGAACACACACTCACTCACACGGGGACAGCACACACACACGCACTCACGAGGGGACACGCACACACACGCACTCACACGGGGACACGCAGACACACGCACTCACACGCACTCACACGAGGACACGCACCCACACGCGGTCACGCACTCAAACGGGGACACGGGGACACGCATACACACTCACCCACACGGGGACACACACACACGCACTCAAACGGGGACACGAACACACACTCACTCACACGGGGACAGCACACACACACGCACCCACACGGGGACAGGCTCACACACTCACTCACACGACGTCACGCACACACACACGCACTCACACGGGGACACGAACACACACTCACTCACACGGGGACAGCACACACACACGCACTCACAAGGGGACACGCACACACACGCACACACACGCACCCACACGGGGACAGGCTCACACACTCACTCACACGAGGTCACGCACACACACGCACTCACACGGGGACACGCACACACACGCACACACACGCACTCACACGGGGACAGGCTCACACACGCACTCGCACGGGTACACGCACACACACGCACTCACACGGGGACACGCACACACACACACGCACTCACAAGGGGACACGAACACACACTCACTCACACGGGGAGAGCACACACACACGCACACACACGCACTCACACGCACTCACACGGGGACACGAACACACACTCACTCACACGGGGAGAGCACACACACACGCACACACACGCACTCACACGCACTCACACGGGGACAGGCTCACACACGCACTCGCACGGGTACACGCACACACACACACGCACTCACACGGGGACACGAACACACACTCACTCACACGGGGAGAGCACACACACACGCACACACACGCACACATACGCACTCACAAGGGGACAAGCACACACACGCACTCACACGAGGACACGCACGCACGTGTGCGTATCTCCGTGTGATGAGTGTGTATGACCCCGTTTTTAAAGAGCGTTTCCGTGTCCCCGTGTGAAGGGGTATGTGCGCCCCGTGTGTGTGTCAGTGTGTGTGTTCCGCGTGAGTGCGTGTGTGCGTTTCCCCGTGAGCGTGTGAGTGCGTTTGTATGACGCCGTGTATGTGTGTGTCCCCGTGGATGTGCATGTGGTGCGTGTCCCGGAGTGAGGGTGTGCGTGCATGTGTGGGTGTAATAACCAAAAAATTAAGACAACGTTAGTATTTACAATATAATATGTGTTATTTACAGATCGCAAAGAAAATCGGCACGCGAGTTGAAGAAATAATGGCCGACCTGTGCGAGATAGACAGACTGACTGCACACTTCTAAATAAGCTCATTTAGTTATAGTTTTGTAAATAATTAAATAATATGTTATGAATTTTATTGTTGTTTTAGTTTACCCCTTAAAGTCAATAAAGGTATGTGAAGTCCACCTACCCGCACTAGGCTAATGTAGTGGTTATAGACTTAAATCCACCTCAATTTCAAGAGCCAGGACATACCAAGTTTTCAAAATTAAATTATACCTATGAATTATACATACGAAGAAAGTACACGCATTCTACACACACTGGCAGATTCTAGTCCCGGGTTTCTACAGGAATTTTAAAGCTCGATTTTATAGCAGTAGACTCGCCCCCTATCACATTGAGGGACGGAAAATACAAGGCGAAACGTGGGTGTCCTGGCACCTCTGGCTACCCCTTTTTGGAAAATGCGTGAGTTTATGTATGATTGTATGTATTTTATAAACCAACTAAAAATAATGAATCGCCCGAACTTAAATTGAACCCTGGGCTTCGCGGTCGCAACCCATAAACAATTAGACCAAAACGACGGCCTATAGTCTATACGATGAATAATAAATCTATTGTATATATATGCAAAATAGAAAAAGCATTTCTATCTACCCTTTCTAAGACAAGCGTGAATGTACTACATGTAATCTAGGTTCCTCAAGTGTTGGTGAGCTAAGTGGTGTGTGGTAATAACTGCGACTGATTGCTTCCTAAGGAACTACGCGACGTAACCAAGTAATTACTTTCATACACTCATAGACGCAGTTATGCAAAAATGTACCAAGTATATTACATAAAATATATTTTTATAGACAAAGTGATAATGCATCTGATGGTAGGGGCAATGCCGTCCAAATTAGCATAAGAATAATAAATTACATACAATTACATGTATGAGATTTCGAGTAAATCATATCCTTGTCTAATATTAAAAATAGATTTTTTTGTATACAATTTTACCGTGAAGGAAAACATCGTGAGGAAACCTGCATACTATACCGTGGCGATTTTAGAGAATTGCTACGGTATGTAAAGTCAGCCAATCCGCACTAGGCCATCGTGGTGGACTATATGGCCTAACGTAACCTAATGTAATGGTTTCTTAGATTTACGCGAATGTTACACATTGAAATAAAACTATTTTTACGGATTTTATCGCGATTTGGTTTAATTTTTACATTTTTTAACTTCCCGACGTTCCGATTGCTTTCCAGCTTTCGTGGTCACGGGGCGGACTGAGGTATTAGTCATCCGCTGTGACTGTTCGCGATAAAATCCGTAAAAATAGTTTTATTCTAACCTAATGTATCCAGAGATGGACACATCAGGCCTAACCTAATGTGTTAATCTCTGGATACTCTAAACTATACTTTTCATCAAGTCCATTATTCACTTTGTCGTGTGAGTAAGTATGGGGTGGTTCTATGTTTCTTACAAACGTTTTATGCTCTAAGTAGATCTTTGGTTGTTTTTGTCGAGTATAACTTTCATGCTAATTAGATTTTGTGAATTGCACATGTTGCATAACTAGGTACGATTGTAAACTATATTATTATACTATCATTATAATCGAAAGTGTGTTAGTCAGTCTGTCTTTTTAGTACCAACAAATTGACGTGAATTTTTGATAAAAGTAACATGCGATTTGGAGAGTAAGATGGCTTAATTAAATCCTAAAATATGATATTAAACTTCTGATTTTAAACAATCTTTAGAAACGCCTACATACCTGAATATCCTTTTCATTAAGTAATGTGAAGTTTGTCGTCCACATGGCTCGTTCTCCGCAGTGGAACGTATGAGACCTGAAAAGATACAAAAAAAAATTGTATTATGTGTTGTAAATTAGTTTTTTATTGCTTTGAACGCCGAGACGAGCATGCCATTTGCATGATGGTGATCGATACGACCGCTCATAAACAGTAGAAAACCAAACAACACCATGAATTACAAAGCATTACTTGGCATTCCACCGCGCTCGCTATCCCTAGTTATATGTTAAGTCTCAATATGTCCAGTAGATACTCTGGCTATAGGTAATGTCTTTCAAACCGGAACACAACAGTGCATTTACTGCTGTTTGGCGGGAGAAATAGACATTGCGGTGGTACCTACCCAGGCGGCCTCTCACATATGAGACCTACCACCAGTAAAAGTATTATAATGGACTTTTAAAACCTACGTTACCTAACGTTCTACTTTAAAATAAATAATCGCTACCTATTTTTATAGACAAATGCTCGAAATTAGTTTCCAAACAGTAACAAAACAACGAAACGTAATTCATTTGTGTCCACTTAACGGGATGATGTAACAAACATTTTTTCTAGATTTTATATAAGAGGCTTTCACAAATTGTTTGTAATAGTTTTTTAAGTGAAGTAGACAATATTAACTACAGAAAACATGAAATAATTGTGGTACAGAAAACCGAGCCGAAAATCTTTTCTGTGGTTTTCTTATTAAGTTGCGAATTGACAGTATTTTTTTTTAAATTAAATTAAGTATGTGTTCTTTACGTGTTGGTACGACAAAGTGAATACAACGATACGTGAAGTCCAAATATTGATATTAATTTAAATAGCAAAACTACTAGTGAAGTGAAATCATTTAGCGACACAGACAATCTGTTTAAAACATAGCAATTAGGTACACAACCTGCTCCCGGAACACATAAATAAACTCACGCCTTTATCCCAGAAGGGGTAGGCAGAGGCGCCAACAGGACACCCACATTTCGCCTTGTATGTTCCGTCCCATGATGTGATAAGGGGCGAACCTATCGCCATATCGGGCACAAATTCCGGGTTGATAATAATAGAAAATTCCAATATCACTTTGCCCGACCCGGGACTCGAACCCGAGGCCTCAGCTTTGTAACCGGACAACTAAGCCATCGAGGTAGTACCGGATACACTATCCAGTCGGATGCTACATCCGTCCCACAAGGAAGTCTCGTTCTAAATAGCCTACACATTGTATTCCTTCTGTAATGACGAGGGCAGCGGGGTGCAAAAAAGCGGGTGACGCAATGTGCACCTACACGTAACTCTTAATCACTGCGCCTTTTACCGGAAGCCATGTGTTGTCACTAGCTGTCAAGATTATAGGACATTGTGAGAAAGAACTAGACGTGGAATAGCGTAGTGGATTAGAAAGGCTTTTAATTTTGATACTGTTGGTTATGAAGCTGGCTGGGTGGCTGAATAAGCGAAAGGCCGTTAGTTTGGTTATGAAGCTGGCTGAGTGAATGAGAGGCCGTGAGTTCGATCCCCGTCGAAGAAAATAACCAGAAAAATATACTGTCTGGTTTCTTGCGGCAATGTATAATTAACAAATACACTTAAAAGTTGCTTACCTACACTTAGTCCGAACCTTGAAGGTCTTGTGACTTGTGTCGTCTGTATCAATAACTAAGACTTTCATCTCACCACTAGACCTGAAACAAATATTTGTAGATCACCCAAACGTTTGTTTCATTAGGGTCGAACCCGCAGACTCTCGAGTCACAGCCGGCGGCGGCATCGGAAGTTTTCAAAATATCTAAATCTCCATATTGCTACAACATAAAGCTATTCATTATACTTTAATGGTGTCCATTGTCAGCCTAGGTCATTATTGAGACAATGCTCGTCAATCACGAATTTTCATTTTTCGCAAAAACCATTATTATCTAACATGTCGCTTGTATGAGCTTTAGTACACTTATTGATGTTTATCATTTAAATAGAAGATATTTGGTGGTTTTGTTTATGCAATAAGACCAGCCAACGAGCAAACTGGTCAATTGATAAAATAAATACACCTAACAGTCACATACAGTCCTGACCCGACACTAAGATCAAGTCTTGTGTCGTGGGTATCAGAAACTACGAGAGACTTTTCAGTTTCACTAACACCCAGATATTGTCTGATAGTAGGTCATCACTGCCGTCCATGAACGTTCATATCCCTTGGATCATGGATGTGTTGTCGGCAAATTGGGAGGGGAGCGGGATGGGAAGAGGACAGGTTGGGTATCCGATTGTAGGATGTTTGTATCCGCCCAGGTACCTCTGTACACAGTGGTGGAAAATATTCATAGTAACCCACGCAAGTGTTATAAGTTTTAAAATCATCCATCAGCCAAAGGAAGTCCACTGCTGAACAAAGGAATCCATTTGAATCCATTTCCACAGTAACCTGTTAGAGGCAGCCTGCATCCAGCATTTGAAATCAGTTTGTGTATATTTAGATTTTAGACCAAACTAGTATAATTATGTCAATTGGTAAACTTTGGCCCGACCCGGGATTCGAATCTGAGACCTCATTGTAATCGTACCGCAGTACAACTGCGTTACCGAAGCAGCTACCTACTTGAAAGAAGTTGCTATTATTTGTTTTCTCCTCACGTCAACATGCAAGGTATTCATAAAATTGCCCTAAATTACGTCAGTCCGTCAGTCACGCTTGACAAACAGGCTGATAGGTGAACTCGTTTTCAGACTTGGTTTTTTTCCTACGCATTTATTGCACACGCAGACGTTATTATGTTTCTTATGAAATGTCATTTGAGCTGCGGAAAAAAACTATACCTACGAGAAGAATGGCTTTTCTGTTTGTTGTATGGATCCAAATTGACAGCCGTAGTGGCGGAGTGATAGAAAAACTGCCTCGGTGGCGTAGTTGTACTACGGTACGATTACAAGGCCGAGATCTTGGGTTCGAATCCCGGGTCGGGCAAAGTGATATCGGCTTTTTCTATTTATTATCAGACCGGAGTCAGGAATTTATGCCAGATATGGCGATACGCTATCCCTTATCGCAACGTGGGACGGAACATACAAGGCAAAATATGGGTGTTCTGGTGGCGTCTCTGCCTACCCCTTCTGGGTATGATTGAAAAACCAGATGTAAAATGATAAGCTGTGGGTTTGTTACAAACATAGGTATTATTTAAAATATTTTTTATTAATTCGTATGGCCATCAGCTGAATTTACCACAGAAACACATCATGAACACTAGCTGACGTTCCAAAACCGTCAGCACCATCAGCTGACGTTAACCTTAAAAATCCGCATTACCACCAGCTGATTTTTTCAAAACACTTTAGTTCTGAAAAACTTAGATAAATGTGAACTAAATCAACAACTAGACATTGTAAAAGTAAATTACAAGCGTCTACTGTTACTCGTCGTACACGTTATTATAACCGATGCTATCTATTAAACGTAACAATGGGTCGCGAAACAAAATAAACACCCGGAACTGGAACGAATCCATCGAAAACAAGTTAGAAAGAAAACTACATTAGTCGCTCTTAAAAATAAAAAGGTTTGACAATTTGTTAAATGATTTTTTGTACCTATCGTAGACGCAACGTACAAATGGCTTAGTTAATGCCGAGTGGTTTCTGAAGCTCATGGACACTAAAAAATGAAGGATACAGCATGAAGGAATACAGGCAAAATTAAAAACACCATATTTAACTTTACTGACTGGTTCGGTGGCGTAGTTGTATTACGGTACGGTTACAAAGCTGAGATCCTGGTTCGAGTCCCGGGTCGGGCAAAGTGATATTGGATTTTTCTATTCATTATCAACCTGGAGTCAGGAATTTGTGGCGATATGGCGATAGGCTCGCCCCCTATCACATCGTGGGACGGAACATGCAGGGCGAAATGTGGGTTTCCTTGTGGCGCCTCTGCCTACCCCTTCTGGGCTAAAGGCTTGAGATTATGAATGTATGTATGAAACCACAGAAATAAGTACATGTATCAACCCGAAAATAAATAAATAAACTATACGTAACAATTAGAATAGTTTAAAATAATATAAAAACGTATTGCTCTCACATTGCTCTATTAATTATCTGGCACTGAATTATGTAAAACAGCTCTCGTTTGTGAAGTAATGTTGAAGAAGACTAGAATTACGCGTAAAATCTTTTGCGTGACTGTGACGAACTGGCGAAACTATGATAATACTGTACAGTGTACATATTTATAATCTACTTTATCTTACGTCTAGTTTGTTCTGTATAAGCCCATAAGACCCCGAAAGACCGATAAAGAAAGCCTAGGGCATAGTCCAGCACACTTACCTAGTGCGGGTCACGCCTATTTTACATTGTACTATTATATTAGAGAGAATGAGGAGATAAAAAAACAAAAGCACCACCACACCGAGCTTATTAACTAAGCACAGCATGGTATTGCACTGCGCTCCTCACCCCTAACATGATGTGTTAAGTCTCTCAATGTCTAGTAATCACTGGCTACAATATCCTTCAACCAGAATACAATAGACAACAAGGTTCTAATGGCCACCACACATGTTCAAGATCGAGTTTGCACCAGACTCGACAATTGGAAGAAGTTTGCGCAGCTATTTGCCCACACACGTTTCGGTATATTGTTGCAAACTTAGACTTGCACAAATAGACAGAAATAATAATAACTATAATACACCCAACAGTCACATACATAGTCCTGACCCCACACTAAGATCGAGTCTTGTGTCGTGGGTATCAGGAACTACGAGAGACTTTTCGGTCTGACAAACACCCAGACCCGAGACATACTTGCGGCCCACACAAACATTTGTCTCGATGCGGGGATCGAACTCGCGGCCTCTAGTTTCACAGTTGGCGTCTAACCAACTGCGCCACGGAGGCTGTCAAATAGACAAATCAATGGTATCTAACCAACGGCCGCTTGCACAAGAGTGATTTTCCAGCCTTAGTTGCTACCTCAAGTTGAAATAAATATAAAGTTTAATAAGGTAACACAGGTAACTATTATTTACCTAATACAACATGCACTAACATCAATCCGAGTCAAGCTTCGATCATTGCCCCAGTAAAAACGGTACGTATCAATTTTTTCGTTTTATTTTCCAAGGTGACATAACTGTCCAAAATATCTTGAGCGTATCCAGCGTAGATGTTAGCATAAACCGCAGTTCATGTTGTATTGGACGTGCATAGAGCGCAGATTAACAAAAAAACCTAGTATCCAAGTAATTTTGTCATGGTTCTGCATTTACAAGTGGCTGTGTCGATACAGCTAGTTTTACAGAATGAATTCGTATTGATAGGAAAAAGGAAAATAAAAACGTTGCTGTGCCGTTTTTATTTGCATACAGATTGCAAATTTACTTGCTCGATAAAGAGACTGCAATCTACTCGATATGGTAAGAATCTTTATCAGCCCATATACGTCCCACTGCAGGGCACGAGCCTCCTCTACAATCGAGGGTATAATTATTGAGAGTGGTTAGGTTAGGTTAGGTTATATTCCACCATGGCGATGTCGCGAGTCTGCGACGCGGCCATGCCCCGGGTCACCCGCCTCCCGGCGAAGCGCCAGGTGTACTGGTGGTCGGCCGAGCTCACTGAGCTGCGTGCGTCCTGCCAGGTCGCGCGCCGCCGACTCGCCAGGCACCGTCGTCGTCGGACACGTAGACCCGGCGACGACGAGCAAGGGCGGCACCTTCTCGACCTCCACAGAGAGGCGAAGAGAGCGCTGCGGGTGGCCATCGCGCAAGCGAAGGCCGCGGCGAACGTAGAGTTCCGGAGGTCTCTGGACAGAGATCCATGGGGGCGTCCGTACCGTGTGGCGTTGAGGAAACTCCGCCCATGGGCGCCCCCACTGACACAGAGTCTCCGGACCGAACTTTTGGAGGACGTCGTCGCGGCCTTGTTTCCGGCCACCGAGGAGTTCACTCCTCCACCGATGGCGCCACGTCCACCGGCGTCATCGTCGTTGGTTTCGGCAAGGGATATCCCGGAGGTTTCGCCGCAAGAGCTAGAGGCGGCAGTGCTTCGGCTGCGGAGCAAGAACTCGGCCCCGGGGCTCGACGGGGTGCCCGGTCGTGTCTGGGTGCTGGCCGTCGAGTCGCTGGGTACGAGGCTCCGCGGCCTTTTCTCTGCGTGCCTTGAGCAGGGCATCTTCCCGTCGCTGTGGAAGACGGGCAAGCTTGTCCTGCTCCGCAAGGAGGGGCGACCTGCAGACTCGCCGTCGGCCTACCGGCCCATCGTGTTGCTCGACGAGGTGTGCAAGCTCTTTGAGCGCATAGTCCACGCGCGCCTCGTCGAGCATTTGGAGGACACGGGCCCGGACTTGGCGGACTGCCAGTTCGGGTTCCGGCGGGGCCGGTCGACAGTGCACGCGATTCTGCGGGTCAAGGCACAAGCGGAGCGTGCGGTGTCCCGGGGTAGGGTCGTGGTGGCGGTGTCTCTCGACATCGCCAACGCGTTCAACACCATGCCCTGGGCCTGCATCGAAGAAGCACTGCGGTACCACGAGGTGCCGCCCTATCTCCGGCGTCTGGTGCACGCGTACTTGTCTGACAGGTGCGTGGAGTATCCGGGCGCCAACGGGTGGCATCGCAGAGCGGTGTCGTGCGGTGTTCCGCAGGGGTCGGTTCTCGGCCCGCTCCTGTGGAACATCGGCTATGACTGGGTGCTCCGTGGTACCAACCTTCGGGGCGTCGCTGTCGTCTGCTACGCGGACGACACGTTGGTGACAGCGACGGCCAGGACATTCCAGAGGTCCGCCCTGCTCGCCTCGTTCGGTACCGGACTGGTGGTGGGCAGGATTCGGCGACTGGGCCTCACGGTGGCCCTCAACAAGACCGAGGCCGTGTGTTTCCACGGTCCTCGGTGTGGGCCTCCGCCTGGGGCCCACATCACGGTGGAGGGCGTGCGGATTCCCGTCGAGTCGAGGATGAAATACCTCGGTCTCGTCCTCGACAGTCGATGGGATTTCCGTGCGCACTTCGAGGAGTTGTCGCCGAAGCTGGTGAGGGCGGCGGGCGCACTGGGGCGCCTGCTGCCCAACACTGATGGTCCTGGCATCCCTTGCCGAAACTTGTATGCTGGAGTCGTGCGGTCCATGGCCCTCTACGGGTGTCCCGTTTGGGCCGAGTCCCTGGGCGATCGTTGCGTCCGCCTGCTGCATCGTCCGCAGCGCATGGTGGCGCAGCGAATAATCAGGGGCTACCGCACGGTCTCGCACGAGGCGGCCTGCGTATTGGCGGGAACTCTGCCCTGCTGGACGCAAAGACCCTCTCGTCGGCTTTCTTCCGGCGAGAGGAGGCGTCCGGGCGTGGGCAGAGGTTGGTCCCCCGTGAGGTCGAGGCCATGTTGGCCTCCCTCCGCAGGACCGCCGTGGAGGAGTGGCGTTCCAGGCTGGAGAGCCCGAGTGCTGGCGTGAGGACCGTCGCGGCAGTGCGACCTGTCCTCGACCAGTGGATGGACAGGCGCCACGGCGCGCCGACATACCGGCTGACGCAGGTGCTCACCGGGCACGGTTGCTTCGGTGCGTACCTGTGTCGCGAAGCCGGAGCGGAGGAGTCCGCCGTGTGCCACCATTGTGGCAACTGCCGTGAGGACACGGCCCAGCACACGCTGGAGGAGTGCCCAGCCTGGGACGAAGAGCGCAGCGCTCTCATAGCGGTCGTAGGAAGAGACCTCTCGCTGCCGGCCGTGGTCGCCGCCATGGTCGGCAGTAGGAGGTCGTGGCGAGCCATGCTCTCCTTCTGCGAACGCGTCATGTCGCAGAAGGAGAGCGCCGAGCGGGATCGGGAGCAGACCGATCCCGCTCGCCGCCACAGAAGACGAAGGAGGCGCCGGGATGTCACCTAACCCGGCGCCGGAGAGGCCACGCGGGGCCGCCGTCCCTGCCT
This sequence comes from Deilephila elpenor, assembly GCA_949752805.1. Taxonomy (NCBI): domain Eukaryota; kingdom Metazoa; phylum Arthropoda; class Insecta; order Lepidoptera; family Sphingidae; genus Deilephila; species Deilephila elpenor. Next base: position 9,075,387 of record OX457118.1, on the reverse strand, counting down.
TGGCGGCCCCCGAGACGTGACGCAACACGCGTCTCATGCCGCGTCGCTTCAGCGGCAGTGCACATAGAGGCGGTCCCGGCGCGCTCTGTATCAACGGTATCCCGGGGCCGTCTCTGAAGTGCACCGATGGTGGCCGACGCGGGGTTTTTAGTCGGTATTTCGGCGCGTAGATTAACGGTAGGGACCCGACCCAGCGGCCGCCCGTCCACATCCACGGGCGGCACAACATCTTCGCTGGGCTCGGAAGGCGCCGGTGAGTCCGACACACCCTCGCCCCTTCGGGGGTGGGATGGTCCGTAAAGGGATTTTCCCCGCGAGAAAAAAAAAAAAAAAAAAAAAAAAAAAAAAATATTCCACCATGCTGGCCTAGTGCGGGTTGGCGGACTTTACATACCGTAGAAATTTTTACAAATTTTTACACTATTCACTACGATGGGTTCTCCACCATCGTAAGGTGGTCGCTTATGACCGTCGCCTATTTTGGGTGGATTTTGAGAGTATCTAATTTGGTTATGACCAAAGCTATTACCACCAAACGGTCTGGATTAATCACTGCACATTAGTATTAAAAACCTTTCCAACCAATTGAACTACACGTTTATACTAAACGACAAATACATCCAATAGCGCATACAAAACCTCTGAACAAAGCATGTCACTACTCACGTATCAGAAGCAATGAGGTACTTTCCCAATGCGATGGTACATTAAACTAGGTATCTGCGTCTATACTAAAAGACAAGTAAAAGACACTGTAATACATCCAATAGCACCATAAACATCAGTAAAACCTCTGAGTAAAAAAAACTACTCACATATCAGAAGCTATGAGGAATTTTCTCAACGCGATGGTAGCACATTTTTATCCACCAGGAAGGCGGCTGTCGATGGTCAAAAACCCATCATGAAGTCCCACGAAGTCCTTTCTGATACAGCCTCTGTACATCGCTCTGGGATATACCTTATCGTGCCACTGTAGAAATCAAAATGACGCTTTTAATTTGAATTTCGATACTTGGCTGTTCGTTCACTACCGCACTAAAGAAAAGTTCGAATGTTACATCAACCCCACCATTTTTAGTAATGTTTACGAGGGTAGTTAATCATATTGCTTTAATACAACACATCTATTTAATGTTGGCATGTGGCGAAATTAGGAACTAGCAATAAAAGTAAAAATATCTGTTTAACGTATTGTTTGACGAATGCTTGCATTGTATTATCAATAACTCATAATCTAAATAACATGCTCAATGTAAAAAAAAATACGAGGGAATAAATATTATTATTACTTTGCGTAACAGCGCTTTCGGAAACATCTTAGACGATCTATAACTATATCATCTATATTTTTGAGGCCTCCGTGGCGCAGTTGGTTAGACGCCGGCTGTGTAACGCAAGTCCGCGGGTGCGATCTCCGCAACAAAACAAATATTTGTGTGATCTACAGGTATTTGTTTCGGGTCTGGGTGTTTATGAGACGGAAAAGTCTTTCATAGTTGCTTATACCCACGACACAAGACTAGATCTTAGAGTGTGTCCAGGACTATCTATGTAAGCGTTGGGTGTATTTTTTATTAGTATTATCGTCATAACAAAGTCGTTCCCACTGACTACAGGGCACAGGGTCCACTAAGCTAAAGCCACGGAACCCAAAAACCGCGTCAAATCCGTTTCCACCTACTTCCGAGCGCCCGTCACTTCACTATAAAACATCGGACGTTCGAATTGTGTCATCACAACCCGCTTTACAACCGGACGGACCGCATCAATATGTGCTCAGCAATATTATACGTTAGTTCACTTTATCATAATGTGTTTGTGAATATGTGAAAAATGGTGTTTGTGGCTTGAAAAGTATAATTATATTTATATTAAGAACGCATTGTGGCTATAAAACGGAATGGCTAAGCATCCATTTCATTTTAATTTATTTTACTTAAATGTTAATTATTTGTCTAAAATACGTTATGTTGTGTTTAATTATTCGAATTTAATTTGTGAGTGTAAATTCGCGAGTAGAAATGTAGATGGCGTTATTTACAAAATTGCAATTGATTCACAGTAATTATCATAGATGGCGCTATGCAAATATTAATAATTGGTTTAAAAAAAAATTGAGTTTACATAAACAAATAAGATACACAATGTTTTGAGTAGAATAAACACTCCACCGAGAAATACGCAATGTTTTCTTCTATTTAATTGTATAAGATATTTAGTTCAATTATTTACAAAAAAAATAATATGCAAGGGCTTTTGCAACCAAAATTTAAGTAATTGACTAACGTTTACCCTCGATTTCGTCTGTAATATTGTTATAATTTATATTTGAAGTTCTATTACTTGAACCATAACTATAAATTAAAACTGTATACATATCTACTAAAATGGCGTCTGTTTCTATCTAGCCATCATACTCATACAGGGAAAATTATGCTAAACTTTTTTTCTTCAGATTACCAGTGCCTGCCTGGTGGCGTCTGTTCTGGGCAACCAAGCACAATGGACTCCATACAGCAACATTCCACAAGGACTGCAAGGGTTTCTACCACAGCAGGATCAACAAGTGAGTACTTTATTTACTGATAGTTGATGAACGCAAGGTCCAGGGTTCGATTCCCAAGTTTTGTCAATCGTAAAAAAATTCGCCCAAGGTTGTTTAATGTAAGTGGCGTCGTCATAGTTGGTAGTACTACATTACTGAGTTACATAACATGCAATTATATTATAAAATAAAATCTGCAAATTCTTTAAAGAAATCTCATGAAAAGTTGAAAGTAATATCAAAAACTTGAAAGGTTTTATGAATATTAAATGCAATATTTATAGGGTCAATGAAATTTTAAGGTCCTCCAAGGACGATAAATAAATGTTTACATTAGCTAAAACATAAATGCAAGTTTACAACTCAAGAATATTTTTGGTCTCTCAAGTAGATATTTCAAAAGCGGATTTTCCGATTTGGGAATCAAACTAAGCACCTCATTACATAGCCTATAGTCTTTACTCTTTACACACTGCAATTAGGCCAAAAGACGAAAATTCATATTAGTGCATTTTGCCAATAATTTAGGTGGCGTATTTCTTTCAATGCTCTCAATCAAATCAGAAGTAGGAACTGCTTTCAATTCCATATCAAACGGAAGAAACCAAGTTACACTTTCATGTTTTCGTATAGGAAAACGGAAGATTTCAAGAGTAACAGGCAGTTTCTGAAACTAGATATTATGCGAAAAACACTTGGAAATATTAATAATTAATAATTGTATTTAATTTTACTTACTTGGACTAACGTTTAGACTATTTCAAACGTAGAGCAGACGTGTACTGAATAGTGGGACTTGGCAGGTCACGTCCCATTATTAGTAGCAGGATACAGATAATACAGAAATAAATACAAATATTACTGCCTCGGTGGCGTAGTTGTACTACGGTACGATTACAACGCTAAGGTTTTGGGTTTGAATCCCGGGTCGAGCAAAGTTATATTGGATTTTTCGATTAATTATATCAGTTCGGAGTTAAGAATTTGTGCACGATATGGCTATAGGCTCGCCACCTATCATATCCTGGGACGGAACTTACAATGTGGGTGTCCTGGTGACGCCTCTGCCTATCCCTTCTGGGTTGCGGACGTGAGTTTATGTATGTATGTATGCAAAGTGCAATCTGCTAAGAATAGAATACAAAACTTCAATATTCACAACTTACATTTCTTCTATAAAATGATAAAGAAATAGTTTCGCAAAGATATTTCGCAAAAAGCCGAAACATACGCACGCAGCATATATTAAATGTAAAAGAAATACGTCGGTTATTTTATGAATGGCCTTTGAAATAAAGGCCGCAGAATATTCAGGGTTTTGGTTCCGTGAATCCTTACGCGGGTGAAATTTGCACAACAATGGAATATAGCAACAAGCAGGGCTATTGTTGTGCAAGGGTTTTTGTGCCTTTGTATCACGCGCGCTTGAATGCCTGGTGAAGTGGTATTTTTGGGTTTATAGGTAAAACCTATTTTTTACGGGCGCTAAGTATGTAACACTAGGTGATCCAGGGGTATTTGTTTCGGGTCTGGGTGTTTGCGAGACCGAAAAGTCTCTCGTAGTTTCTGATACCCGCCATTCAAGACTTGATTTTGGTGTCTGGTCAGGACTATGTATGTGCCTGCTGGGTGTTTTTATTTCATCATGAGTCGTTTAATATTTACTGACATTAAGTAACAAACTAACACGTCTTTATACCGTGACGAAATCTATAAAATTGCTAAGAAATATGGTCAAATACAAAGCAAAATCTTATCACATTATAATCCAATGGTTCCAAAGAATTCTTTTCGTTAACTGTGCTACGTATGTATATAAAAAAATAATAACTTTGCAAGTGTAGCAGGCTTTAAAAAATTATACGATCTAAATTATTTTCACTTAAATTGCTAAACCAATTTACACTTACACTACTTTGAAATATCTAAGCCAGCCCAACGTCATTAAAATTTAAATAGATTATAGAAAAGTTTTAATAAAAAGTATAAATCTTCACTTAACAAGTAAAGTTCTACAAAATAATTTGCATTTTATAATACTCAACGTCGGTTTACGGTATTTAACCCTCAGCTTAATTATTGCCCCGACAGACAGAGATCGTTTTGTCTAGACTTTATGATTTTATTAATGGGATTATAGCTTCGTAATTAAAAAAGTTCTCAATGCTAGTAGGGGACGGGGAGTATCGTTGTGGCTTGTGGGCAAGAGTTCATCAGAATACAATGTGAGAGCACGTACAGGGAGCGTGGTGTGTGACGCGCGGGCCCGTGGAGCGACGAGCTGAAGGTAGTGGATGAGAGCTCAGGAGCGAGTGTTGTGAGAGCACGTACAGGGAGCGTAGTGTGTGACGCGCGGGTCGGTGGAGCGACGAGCTGAAGGTAGTGGATGAGAGCTCAGGAGCGAGTGTTGTGAGAGCACGTACAGGGAGCGTAGTGTGTGACGCGCGGGCCGGTGGAGCGACGAGCTGAAGGTAGTGGATGAGAGCTCAGGAGTGAGTGTTGTGAGAGCACGTACAGGGAGCGTAGTGTGTGACGCGCGGGCCGGTGGAGCGACGAGCTGAAGGTAGTGGATGAGAGCTCAGGAGCGAATGTTGTGAGAGCACGTACAGGGAGCGTAGTGTGTGACGCGCGGGCCGGTGGAGCGACGAGCTGAAGGTAGTGGATGAGAGCTCAGGAGGGAGTGTTGTGAGAGCACGTACAGGGAGCGTAGTGTGTGACGCGCGGGCCGGTGGAGCGACGAGCTGAAGGTAGTGGATGAGAGCTCAGGAGCGAGTGTTGTGAGAGCACGTACAGGGAGCGTAGTGTGTGACGCGCGGGCCGGTGGAGCGACGAGCTGAAGGTAGTGGATGAGAGCTCAGGAGCGAGTGCTGTGAGAGCACGTACAGGGAGCGTAGTGTGTCAAGCGCGAGCCGGTGGCGTGACGAAGAAAAAAAATAGACAAACGGTTTCGCTAAGACACAAAGGGACTCCTAAACACTAAAATTGTAATGTGTTTCTGTGCCAAAGGAAAATATAAAACATTATAAAACAAGATTACGAGTTGTGCGTCGTATATTGAAGTTTTTATTGTGCCTTCAAGTTATTCTGTTTAGAATATAATATATAATTTACGTGCACGTGTGATTCAGTCGATTGTATGACGTGACTCGGTTGTTTTCTTCGAGCCTTAACACTTGGAATTCAATTATATTTATTCATTTCTAATAATGTAGGAATCAACAATAAGCTAATTTTTACAGTTTTATAGAAATATTTATTCCTTGTTCCGTTCATTATGTTTCTGTTCTAGGGTCTGTGAACTCTATTCTATTAAAGAATATTGGAAAGGATTAAGTTTAACCACGGATATCTTGTGGTTAATAATAACCCGAAGGCACCAACAGTTACTTGTTAGTTAGTTTATTACTAAGCTTTACACAGTGAATCTTTCTATCGTACATTTAAAGTGCTCATCTATTAAACCTGAGAGTGAATAGCTGTGGTAATAAGTACGGCGCTCATCATAAAAAAATAACATAAAATATTATAGTTTTTTCGTTTTTACTCCATCTATAAAACGTTATTTCCTTCGCTTTTAACTAGCAATGATTGTTACGTGTAGACTCTACAGATCGATCTTTTTATGATCCAAAAAAAAAAAAGAAAAAACGTCAAGTGTGAGTCGGCCAATTACGTCGACTCACGCCTGACGGTTTTTTCTGAACTTTCTATGTTGTGCGTGTGACGTAATACAATAATGTTGTGTAATACTAGTACAATGTAATATTTTACAGTTCGTGTCGCAATCGTCACGGCTATTTAGACTCTAGTTTGCAGCGGTTGCCTTTTAAATTGCTTTTGAACCGAGCGTCGAGTTCCGAATTCCATTTCTAAATTGATAGCTACTGTTTTACGCGCGTTACGTCAATCTTTTTGATGGATTTTGAATTTTTTCGTTCTAATTCTTGAGACTTGTAATTTGTTACCTATTAGTAACTGACCGGAGTTATTAGTTATTAGTAGCTCAGATGTTTCGATTGGGTGTACTGTTAGTAAATTACCACGCACTTTAACGAAAGTCTCGAAGTATTTGCTACTCACACCAACGTTTGCGTTCATACAACACGAATCCATTAGGGCTAGACTACCTGCCAAAACTCTACAAACAATAATTAGATACATACTTACATAATCATCACGCCTGTGTCCCATAGGGGTAGGCAGAGACTATAGATCGTCACTTTGCTCGATCCTGACATATTACTTTCCCATCATACACTCTCATCAATCTTTTTATGCATCCTCGTCGATTCAGGGTACTTTTGACCTAACCCTTCTTGAGGAATAACTAGACTTTCTTAAACAATAACTAGAAAGCACACTGACAATCAATTTTCCAATTCCAGATACAAGCGAGCGAATACAAAGACTTCAGCGCGCAAGGGTTAGAAGACCATGGTGATTCTGGAGACCATGGCTTCGGAGGAGGCGGCTTCGATGGAGGCCACAGCTTCGGGGGCCACGGGATCCAAGCGCATTCCTACCCAGTCCACCAACACATCGAGGAAGAAAACCCTGAACCAATTAAGCATTATAAAGAAGTAGTTGTTCCCGTACACAAGAACTTTGAGTTCAAAATCCACCAGCCCATCATCATCCCGGTCCCACACCAAGTCCCTATCCAGATCCCAGTACCCAAAGCTGTGGTTATCCCTGTAATTAAGGAGGTTTCCATCCCTGTGGAGAAATCTGTCCCTTATCCCGTGGAGAAGATCGTCCATGTTCCTAAAATCAAGGAAGTGCCTTTTGAAGTGGTGAAGCATATTATTGTCCCGGTTCCTAAGCCTTTCCCCTTCAAGGTTCCAGTTCATGAGACCATTATTCATACGAAGAAAGGGTCTCATAAGATATAAGTAGAATCGTTAAATCAGAATCGTTATTAGTATCTGTAAAATTGTTATTTTTTGCCACCGCTGCGTGAAGCCTTTTTTCGGCATTAACTAAAATTTAAATTGTAACTAAAAGTATACTAAAACGTATATAGACAACGAATTTGTGCCCTCAAAAAGAATCATATAAATTGGGATCAAGGTTCTTGAGTTATAAGCGTACAAACAGACACAGAGAGACATTATTTTATACAAAGAATTGTTCAAATAATCAATAATTGTGTCAAGTGACGAGAAATAATGGTCTGTCGTCTTTATATGCTCTGTCTAGACTGCATTGGATTTATTATTTGTTACAATGCAATCATTTAACATTTTGCAAAGACAGTATAAAGAAAAATCTATATAAAAAGATTTTGTTTTTTTGAACACGCTAATCTCAGGAACGACTGGTTCGAATTGAATAATTATTTTACTGTTGGATAGGCCATTAATTGAGGAAGGCTATATAGTACTATTTCGGGAAAATCATAGGACTTTTATTCCGGGAAAAAAAATCACGCGAAACCGCGAGCAATACTTGTAAAAACTATGTGAAGTAATTGTTATTGTTGTTTATTGTTAAGCTGTTGTTAAATGCTTGTGCGTTGTTGTGACCTGAAAGGTATGTCCAAATGTACTGATTGTTGTGTTTTGTTGATTTTGTTTGTTAGCTCAGTGTGAGTGTTGTTATTTAGTTTTTAAGAATAAATATTTTATTGAATAATTTTGAATTTTTACTCACCCGAAGTTCATCTAGTTTTTCCAAGTTATATGGTAAACTTAGTTCATTATAGCTTATTTTATCAGTGAAGGATAATATTGTTGGGTGCGTCGGGGCAACAGCGTAATAAAAGGATGGAAGAGGACAGGGGTGAGAACGTAAACTACTATAAAATGTAAGAGTATTTTGTATGAAATTGTTTATGAAATTTGTTTAACACCCTTTTTTTTTATTACCGACTACTATGTATAAATTACCTTAAATCTCCAATACTGTATTATGAACTCCTAAACAAAACTATTACTTTGTGTGTTATTGCTATTCATTTTTGGAAGGCGATTGTACCTTATGTTAATAATTCTTTTGTTTTTGTTTGTGTGACGACGCAACAGACAGAGCAAGGTATAACATGTTTTAATTTATACATACACTCACGCCTTTATACTAGAACATTTCCCCTTGTATGTCCCGTCTCATGATGTGACAGGTGGCGAGACAATCGCCATATCGGACACAAATTTCTGACTCCAGGCTGATAATGAATAAAAAAATCCAATATCACTGCCCGACCCGGGATTCGAACCTGAGACCTCATTGTAGGCAAGAGGCTTACTTTGAAATGACGGCCTGTGCGTTCTCTTGTTTTAATTGCGCTGAATGGCGAGACGAGCATGCCAACCATCTGATGGTAATGAGCGGACAGTAGCAAAACCAAACACCATGAATTACAAAGAAATGCTTGGCATTCCACTGCGTTCGCCATCCTGATACATAAGATGTTAAGTGTCATTATGCCCAGTAGTTACTCTGGCTACAATGTCCTTCAAACCGGAACACAACACTACACTGCTGTTTGTTGGAGAAACATTGCACATATGAGTGACCTACCACTAGATTCTTGGTAAAATATTATATATTAGGTAGGTATCAACTATTTTTTTCGAGTGCGGGTGTTGTGACTTAGAAAAGTATCTCGTAGTTTATGGTATAAAAAATCTAAAAAATTCTAAGCAGTAGAGTGCCTGACCTGAAAATCAAATCCAGATCCTCACGATTTACAACCCTTTCAACTACAGTAGCCGTATTTGCTTAAAAATACAGTGTTACTGGATTTAACAAATACCCAAAACACCAGTCAAATTGCCAAAACAACGGAAATCCTGTATTTCCGCACATCGAATATTCCTCTCAAAGCTTGCACAATGTTTCTTGAAACTTTGAAACTGTGTTAAAATCGGTACCTGGATATTAGAGCCTAAAACCGTTTCTAGCCGATATTTCCAAATGCATTCTGGATTAAATAGTAGATACTAGTGGCTTGAACTGGCTTTGCCCGGGTGCTCCCAGGAGCTTATTTTTTTTACATTGTATATTGCAATTAACATAATATTATGATTATAACTAATGGTATAATGAATAGATTTATTGTTTTTAGATTTTTCTCATTCCTAGTAAAATACCCTATTTCGCCGACCTAGTTGAAACCAACTGAAGTTTCGGGTTCGAATCCCGGGTCGGGTAAAGTGGTATTGGATTTTTCTACTCATTATCAGACCGGAGTCAAGATTTTTTACCCGATATGGCGATAAGGCGAGACGTGAATGTCCTAGTATCAACATTTATACTCATAAACTGACAATTGATTAAAAAATACCCAAGCAATTTCGAAAACGGAACCAAAATACTGGTTATAAAGGGTGAGTGAGTATTTGTCCTTCCATCTACCTTTCTAGGCATTGTGAATAGGTTTCCTGATATAAAAAGGTAAGATCAATATCCGTAAGTGCTTATTAATACGCATTTATACCGACTTCTTACGCACGTTTCCTCAAGGCTGGACTCTGTGAATTGTAAAGTGGTCTAATATATGTAAAAGGTTTTTTTACTGTAATGTTGATTTAAATTAATCTGTATTAATTTATGAAGCTCATGTGTTTATTTTTTTCAACGTGCTAATATCAGGAACCACTGGTTCCAATGGAAAATTTATTTTAATGTTGGATTCATTGAGGTAGCCATAGGCTAATACGACGTCCCACTATGACCAATGGAAGCGGAGCAGTACTAAAAATGTTGCAAAACATTTCCCAGTCTTTCATCAGTCAGTATTTGAGGAGGCCACGTACAAGCAAGCGAAGTGTCGGTCGCCCACCCACAAGGTGGACGGACGACCTGGTTAAGGTCGCAGGAAGTCGTTGGAAGTCGACAGCTTCCAGTAGGTCTATGTGATGGTCTATGGGGAAGGCCTATGTTCAGCAGTCGACTTCCTGTAGCTGAAAAGAAGAAGAAGTATTTGCACCCGGGTGAAGCTGGGCCGGACCGCTAGTGTTGTATAATTAATTATATTCCAGAGTATTGAGACCTTGAAATGATTATTATTAAATGCCTTAGTTGACTCACAAAAAATATATTGAAAAGATGTTTGTGGCGTAAAATTATCCGGAAATTAGCCGTAGAACTTGATGAATTAGATTAAGATAAAACTAATTTTAACTGATTTTATCGTGATTTGGTTTAATTTTTAAATTTTTTTACTTCCCGACGTTTCGATTGCTTTATACAGCTTTCAATATTCTGTTATTTTGTTATTGTTGGAAATTATTTGGAAGAGTTTGCAAGGCAGTGTCTCATACTGCTAGATGCTTTTAAAAAGTAATTATTGGGACATACTTAATAATTTGGAATCGCTGAAATTGGGGGTCCTACCCTCACTAACAACTAAATCTGGCCCTGTCCCGAGCGTGCAATGACATCGTTTAAAATTAACGATTTGCAATATTTAGATTGAGGCTGTTTAAGACCAGAGTCTACAGTGTTATTATTTAAATATTTATTGTTTATTTAATTTTATTATAATTTCCTGACGTCAATCAACACAAAAGCAAACAATTTATTTAAACTTGAAACTAGAATGTTTATTTTGATCTCCAGTACTTAATCAGCCCATATACGTCCCACTGCAGGGCACGGGCCTCCTCTACATTCGAGAGTGCGATTGAGAGGGGTTAGGTCGTATGGTCCACTACGCTGGCTTAGTGCGGGTCGGTGGAATTTTACATACCATAGAAATTCTTCCGAATCGCTGTGGTGTGCAGGTTTCCTCACAATGTTTTCCTTCACCGTTTATAGTGCGTGGTGATTGACTACCAATGTATGCATGACTCCGAAAAGTTAGAGGTGTGCCCTGGTATTTGAACCCGCGACCACCTTAAATGCATACACACCTTAAATGTTACTAGAATCGAGATGTGCTCAGGACGAGAGATAGTAGTATGTTCTGTTTCCTTCAAAATAACACGACCACTTTACGTGTCCCGAACGAGGATCGGCCGGGATAGATGATAAAAAATATTTCAACAAAAAATAAGGATCTATCCTTTCAACGAAAAATAAGGGTGTATCCAAATATCTGGGCTATTGTCCAAAAATAAGGGTTTACCCATACATATGTGCTGTTGTAATTTGCCAATAAAGATGTATTTGTTTCTAAGTAGTACTATTGACCAAGAGTTGTTTATTGCCCCGGCATGTTCGGGACTATTGGAAAACATATTATATTTTAATTAACAAAGTAGATATTAAATAAACAACAAAAGCATCTTAACTAAAATTATACGAAAATCCTCGCTTTAATAAATTTTACGGTTCGCAAATAATTTACAGTAAAACATCTTCAGTTATTTCTAAAAATAAATGTTTAAGTAAAGTTACAATTAAAAATAATTAGCACATAAATATAAAACCTTAAAATATCAAGCGTTGAACTTCCTATATAAAAAAATATTTTTGCCAAACTAGCTGTGTGCAAAAAAATTGATTTAAAATAAAACCTTCGTAATATACAAAAACTTTATTTCCCTTTTGTAAGTATCAAATTGAAAGGAAATATTTCTTATTACGGTGCGCAAGGTTACTTTGCAAATATTGTGACGCGAAAAGGCCCTTGTGGTTGGGTTTTTTTTTAATTAACATAGTATTAAGTTCGTGACGTATGTATTTATGGATCATATTCATTCATAATAATTAGCTTAACCTAGGAATTTTACTTTAAAATTATATTTTTCTATCAGACACAATAGCATGGTGGCGCTGTTGGAAGAAAACCGACTGTGAAACGAGGGGTTATGTTTCGGTCCTTGCACCGAGTCTAATGTTGTGGGGCCCACAAACATTTTTCTCGGGTCTGAGTTTTGAGAGACTAAAAATATCTCTCGTAGTTTCTGGTACCCACGATACAAGACTTCCATCTTAATGTGGGTTCAGGACTATGTATGTGACTGCTAGGACTATGTATGTGACATTTAGCAGCCATATAAAAAAAAACTCACTTCGAAAGAAAGATAGCCTCTATGATTCGACAGCCTACGTGGCGCAGTTGGTTATACGCCGGCTGTGAAACGAGAGGCCGCGGGTTCGAAACAAATAACAATTAATATTTGTGTATTCCACAGGTATTTGTTTCAGGTCTGGGTGATTGTGAGACCGAAAAATCTCTTGTAGTTCCTGATACCCACGACACAAGATTCGATCTTCGTGTGGGGTCAGGACTATGTTTGTGACTGCTAGGTGTATTAACTTAATAGCAATTCCAATTATGCCGTCATAATGACTACAACTCTACCGGTTATAATTCTTCAATATAATTGTTATAATTATTTGATTAAGACTGCCTCGGTGGCGTAGTTGTACTACGGTACAATTACAAAGCTGAGATTTCGGGTTTGAATCCCGGGTCGAGCAAAGTGATATGGAGCCAGCGATTTATCAATTACTTATTTTTGTATTGTCTAGACTTTACACGGTATTTCAATAAGGGTGTGATTATGTTGATAAATATTTTTATGCAAATTACTTCGGTGTCAATACATAGGTATTTGTTATTTGTGCACAGGATACTAACTCAAACTAACTGGTGACTGCCTCGGTGGCGTAGTTGTATTACGGTACGGTTACAAATCTGAGGTCACGGGTTCGAATCCCGGTTCGGGCAAAGTGATATTGAATTTTTCTATTCAATATCAGCCCGGAGTCAGGAATTTGTGCCCGATATGGCGATAGGCTAGCACCCTATCACATCGTGGGACGGAACATACTAGGCGAAATGTAGGTGTCCTGGTAGCACCTCTGCCTACCTCTTCTGGGAAAATAGGCGTGAGTTTATGAATGTATGTATGTATTTGATTAATGAAATTATATTTAAACCTTTTTGATTTATTATAACTGAACTTTAAAACTTATAAAAATTAAGTGCAATTCGTGATCTATATACAGATACGTTATGACCGAACATGCAATATAATATGCCGACAAATTGATTTTCCTTACTTACAAACTTGATTTATAAAAACACGTATAGTTGATTATAGAACCTAACTTCATGGGTTCAGTTAAAAAGAAATCGTAGTTTCGTAATGTGGATTGTTGAAGTCCTGAAATTCTGAATATCTGAACCCAATCTCTCTCTCTCTCCGGTCGGTCCCTCATGTCTGAGGATCGTGGTCAGCATCATGGTTGCATCTGGAGCGGGTGATATGCCTCCACTGGTTTCTGAATCCAATAGGGAAGCATGAAAAGGTGGTCGGTGGCGTAATTGTATTACGGTACGGTTACAAAGCTGAGGTCTCGGGTTCGAGTCCCGGGTCGGGCAAAGTGATATTGGATTTTTCTATTCAATATCAGCCCGGAGTCAGGAATTTGTGCCCGATATGGCGATAGGCTCGCCCCCTATCACATCGTGGGACGTAAAATACAAACAAGGCGAAACGTGGGTGTCCTGGTGGCACCTCTGCCTACCCCTTCGGGGATAAAGGCGTGAGTTTATGTATGTATGTATGAAAAGGTACCATTTTTATATACGTTTTTGAAGTACCACCGCTCCCTCTGTATTATTAATACTCTAAGATTGCCGAACCATTTAATTGTGAGGGAGGCGGGACGGAAAAACTTTGGGAAGAGGTAAGGCTATTGGGCTATGGTCAAAAACTTGATTGGTGACGGTTTTCGATCTGCCCTACCTATTTATCCATGACTTCAAGGCAACATGTCAATTTTACTTGTTAGCGATGCGTGAAACATTATAACTTGAATAACATATTTTATGTTATGTGCGATATGGTTGACGTACGGTCCATGTTTAACTTTATTATTTGTAATTAAATAACAGGATTAGCCTAAATACCAAGTACGTAGTATTATAAATGCGAAAATAATTTTATATTTTAATATGTAAGTTATGTGAAGTTACTCGTATTTTTCTTATTTCCACGACTAAACGTTTGTGTCACACGAATGTATGTTTTGCTAAGAAATGTCCAATTTATAAGAAATATAAACAGGATAATTTTATGAATACTTATTATTTTTCTTTTACTATTTTTGACTTTATAAAAGAAACGTGGCTATTCAATTCAGCTGTATACAGTGTGTTATTGACATATGGTATTTAATTTTACTGTCTTATTTCTTATCACCCAAAGTGACATTGCACAAAAAAAAATAGATATGGTTTTTGGTCAAAAATCGTGATTTTTTTTTCGCGATATAAGGCCACTCCGTATAAATACGAGTTTTTTTACCTCTTAGCTGAACTTCGCTTCGGTTCGGGAACTTACCTCGGCGCTAAAAAATCTCCACCACCAATACGGGTCGATCAAAAGCCTTGAAAACTAAAATCGCGATTTTTGACAAACCTGCCAGCCGATTTTGATTCAACTTGGTACAATATTACCTGAGGTGGTTGGGAACACGTGGTTTAAACGAACTACCATATTATGTAATATCACCCAGTATATTTTCCAGTGGCGAAGGGTGACTTTTTTCAAAAGGGAAGCCGATACTTCTGGTGACTAGTTTTATTAAATTAACAAGTACTCATACTTATATTTTTACTCCGTTATGTACGTAAGATATTGAGCGACATATTTGCTTAGTAATACTTACTATATGTTCATACAACACTTGCACGGAATAGCACTGTGCCCGTTAGGTGCTTTTTTTAACGTTTTTAAAGTAAATTTCGATTCTATGCAAAAGACAACATTACCCTGTTTTGAAATTGATCGACAATAAAATTTCAAACGTTCCTTATATATAAAAAAAAGATGAAGAGATTGATGTAAGTGGACGAAAGTAACTATGCCAGTATAGAGCTAACTGGAGATCTATCGAATCTGGCAACCCTCATGGGATGCAGGCGTGGGTTATGTTCGTATGTCCTATTTTGAATCAACGCTAACAAAAATACGGCATTACAATATTTATTAAATAATTAAAACTTGTCAGTTGCCGTTCTTTCTCTGGTACTTAAATGTATTATCAAATTTAATATAATTTCCAGTGCGTTTTTTAATTACGTAAATGCAGCATTTTTAAAATTACCTCTTAATAATGCAATTCATGAGATAAAACGATACATACGACATTATCAAGTTTCATTCATCATTAAAGTTTTTCTAAATAGATAGATCTGTTTGCACTTCGAAACCAGTAAAATTTAATAAATTACCCACTTATTATATACAAACCTAAAAATAGACACCGCATTATACATATACACTGAAACAACACAGTAGTAAATAATATTTTCTAATTTTAAACACGAAATAAAAGAGGCGCGAACTGGCAAATTACTTTATAAGCCGTAGGCCCACCGGCATATTCACAAGCGAATACCGTCGTATTTCTACAAATAAATTTAGACCTTAAAAGCTACGGGTTTTAAGGTGCAATTTTGCATGCAGTTCTGAGCAACAAACGTGTAACAGAGATGGCAAATAATGCGTTGGAAATGAGCGCGAGAGCAACGGGAACTCGTGCTGTGTCCTTGTAGCCTGACGTGACGTCATCGGGATCTAGGCGGCCGCGTGTTTCGTATGCATGTACTTACGTTGAACATCGCGCAATGCGTTTGTCGTTATGTTATTAATTGATCGATAATATTTTGTTTATTAATATCGAATAACATTTGTTTATTGTTTATATTTATTTTAATATTGTTTATTATTTGATTATTTTCTTCATATAACTTGTTTAAAAAAATGTATATAATTAATAATTTCCTTTAAATTATAAGGCGTGCTGTTAGGAATCGGCTTGTAAGAACCCTTCGCCACTGATATTTTCATATTTATGTTGTTTCATATAATTCATAATATTTAAGTGGGGCGTGAAGCAATAGACCAGAACGACATAATTGCGTCGAATGACGAGAATGAATGACTTGACGCTTATTCTATTAAATCGGAACTATATTACTAATAGATATTAAATTATCTGTATTTAATATACTATTCCGTGCTAGCTTCTATTCCTAACACTTTAAACTTGCCCTGATTTTCGTTTCATTTTCATTTTAAATAAATAAATACACCCAACGGTCACATACATAGTCCTGACCCCACACTAAGATCGAGTCTTGTGTCGTGGGTATCAGAATCTACAAGAGACTTTTCGGTCTCACAAACACCCAGACCCGAAACAAATACCTGTGGATCACACAAATATTTGTTTCGGTGCGGGGATCGAACCCGCGGCCTCTCGTTTCACAGCCGGCTTCTAACCAACTTCGCCACGGAGGCTGTCCATTTTGTGTCCAATAAAGTGTATATAAATGAAATAAATATATTAAATAATTGCCAAATTATTTTTCATGGCTTTAACGAGGTAAATAAACCATTATTACGTGGCATTACGTAAAATAACATAGTCATAAAATTATGTCTATATGTTAAAGGGTAATTAGTTATAATAAAATAACACGTTACAACAATTATATAAATCACGTTGAGTTGTGTATCTGTATCTGTTGTTCCGGTTTACGTATTTCCAGGCCTTTTTTATACAAATGTAATTAAAAATAATTTATTTATCTCATTATACATTGTAGCGGAAGAAAGTAATGACACTTAGGTATCAAATATAAATCGTTCACACAAAACTAAGAATGGATGCAGGCAAGTGATTTTTATTGTACTCGTATGGGAGGCAGATAATTGGTTTCTAAGAATATTAACGGCTTGAACCTTTGCCGTGACCAATTAATAATAACACGTCATTAAGAAATAGTTATGAAGCAAAGATTCCCTTTTAATAGGACTTACAGTTTTTTTTTATTTCAAATAATGTCGAGACGAGCATGCCTGATGGTAAGCGATACAACCGCTCATGGACAACAGCAAAACCAAACAACACCACGAATTACAAAGCAATGCTTGGTATTTCACTGCACTCGCAATCCTGAGACATAAGATGTTAATTCTCATTGTGTCTAGTAGTTACTCTGGCTACAATGTCCAATGTTGGGCACGGGCCTCCTCTAAAATCGAGAGTGCGTTTGAGAGGGGATAAGCTAGATAATCCACCACGCTGATCTAATGCGAGTTGGTGGACTTTACATACCATAGAAATTCTTACAAATCGCTATGGTATTTAATCCTCGCGATGTTTTCCTACAGCGTTTCAGCCTATGTATATCCAGTATGTTCCTGTGTATGTTCCAGTCAGGTTGCTATTATTGTCTTTATGAGGAAAAGCTATTAAGCTGTCCTTTCGGTACCCCGTGGGAGGTCAAAAGGGGTATGTCAGTGTCTGGATTTCCAGTTCAACACAATGCGGATGTTGTGACTAAGCTGAGTCCATAACGATGTCTACGCCAGCATAGTGACTAAAAACCCGGCGATAACCGTCACACACATTGTGGGCGGCACCGGACATCCCAGGGCGAAGAGCGCCCCGCTCTACGCCCATGTAACCTCCCCACGCAATACCATCGCTGGTCGTTCCATTATAGAGGGCCCGGATGACACCCACTTACGCCTATTTTTGAACTCTATGACAGAGGCGAGGCGCTAGCGCACATCTCGGAGTCATACGTGAAGGCGCACAGTAATTGTGGCATAATGACAACTGTTTTACATACTCGTTATAAATACATTCATCATCATTAATTGTCATTACAATTGTTAAAGCAAAAAGATTATAATAACTATATTATAAAAAGTCAACGATATTTTTATTACTAATAAGTACATACATGCATACATAAACTCACGCCTTTATCCCAGAAGGGGTAGGCAAAGGCGCTACCAGGACACCCACATTTCGCCTTGTATCTTCCGTCCCATGATGTGATAGGGGGCGAGTCTATCGCCTTATCGGGCACAAACTCCTGACTCCGAGCTGATAATGAATAGAAAAATCCAATATAAGGTAGCACCTCTGCCTACCCCTTCTGGGAAAAAGGCGAAAGTGTATGAATGAATGAATAATTTAAGTAATTACTGCACCTCTATATAATATAGAGATATAGAGGTGTAGTGCATTCCTAATTCAGAATACCAGTCGAAATATTAACATCGTAGAATCTTAAACAACTAAAAACATATTTTTTACATTCGATATCGTCGCATAATTAACGATGCATCGCGATGCCTATTCGTGATTCAGAAACTTAAAAGGTAACAATAAAGTATTAATAAATACTGCTGTTTACGCCTGAGTTTGCTTGTAAAGTATATGATTTTTACGAAACTGATAAGACTACTGATGATGAGAATGTATTACATTGTCGGCACACACCGTCAGCACATCGTTTGATCGGCGATCAAGCATCTTAAGGAGGCGTCCACATATTCGGTTCGTATATAACGGACGGATCGCACGTAACGGACGGATCGCATTAAACGGATTATTTTTTACAATGAGTCCACAGCTGCGATCTGATTTGCCGACATTATCACTCTGTGCATGTTCATATGCGGAAATAATGTTTTTTATTTAATGAGACATGTTCTCATTAAATAAAAGTTCTCGAATGGAGGCCACGTAGCGGAAAGCGCAGCGTGGGACGTCCACCCACAAGATGGTCAGACGACCTGGTAAAGGTGGCGGGACGTCGCTGGATGCAGGCTGCCTCCAACAGGTCACTGTGGAAATCATTAGGAGAGGCCTATGTTCAGCAGTGGACGTCCTTTGGCTGATGGATGGATGGATTTAATGAGACATCTCCTGTGAGGGACATCCCGCCCCGGACGAGCTTGCCCATTCATGCTGAGTCATGACTATCAGTAGCGTGGCTCTACCACTACCAAAACAGAACCAGCTGAGACGTTCGTTTTACTGGACTTATGAAATTACAAAATAGTTCATAGTACAGAAGAATCCTATTATCCGGATCAATTACAACCTAAGGTATTTCGGATAATCCATATACCACCTACATAAAACTCACGCCTTTTTCCCAGAAGGGTTAGGCAGAGGTTCCCCTGATAGCAACCAGGACAACCACGTTTCGCTTTGTACTTTCCGTCCCACGATGTGATAGGGGGCGAGCCTATCACTATATCGGGCACAAATTCCTGACTCCGGGCTGATAATTAATACAAAAATCCAATACTTTGCCCGGGATTCGAACCCGAGACCTCAGCTTTGTAGTCTTACCGTAGTACAACTACGCTACCGAGGCAGGATAATCCAATAACCGGATAAATGATTTTAAAGTCGAATCAGACAATATTGAAATGGTAATCAGTTTTTATCTATCATTAATGAAAGAGTGAGTGCGTGGTGGTCTGTTGGTAACGGACCAGACGCGGTTGCCTTCATGTTCACGGGTCGTGGGTTCAAATCCCAGGGCATTTTTAGTTTTCGGAGTCATGTGTGTATTGATAGTCAATCACTACGCACTATAACGGCGATGGAAAACATCGTGAGGAAACCTGAATAACATAGCGATTTGAAAGAATTTGTATATGTATAGTATGTTAAGTCCGCCAACCTGCACTAGGCCAGCATGGTGGATTATATGGCCTAAGCCTTCTCAATCGTACATTCCATAGTAGAGGAGGACCGTACCCTGCTGTGGGACGTATATGGGCTGGATGGGTGGATCACACAAATATTTGTTTCGGTGCGGGGATCGAACCCGCGGCCTCACGTTTCACAGGCGGCGTCTAACCAACTGCGCCGCGGAGTCTGTCAGAATAGAATATTTCATACAGGGTATATCAAGACTGCGACCGAAAACGAAGCCAGGTGGTAGTATTAGTGACTTCAGACACAATGCAACTAAAAATTTCGTAAAAAAATCGTCGACTGTTTTTTTTTGGTAACATTTTACTTATCGTCGTATTTGGGTGATAAACACATAGTTTTCCTAAAATAATGATTTAAACCTTTTTATTTTTTAATACGCAATGGTACGTTAGGGTTTAAATTAATATTTTCGCAATACCCAGGTATTTACTACCCAAACACAATGATTTTTAAAAAATTGCAAAAAAGTCTATCGCTTATTTGGCGAAAATTTTATATGCATTGCGTCTGTAACCACTAAAACTACCACCCGGCTTCGTTTTCGGTCGTAGTATTGATATACCCCGTAGAATTTAATTTTTGCACACTCTTAAAATATATGCAGTTTTAGTTACGATATTTCCTTCGCTGTTATAGCAAGCGATAATAAATTATTATGCTCATACACAAATTATATCAAGAAATCAATAATTAAACTAAGACTTTTACTTGTCCTTTCCCTTTTAAACATCCAATAATCAAACACACAGACAAACTTACGCGCGTTTTGTATATACGTAGACAACTTCCCGCTCGAGTCCTTCATAAATGTAAGTAAAAATGTAAAATGATAATCACAAGTTTACTATCATGGGACCAAGTTGTGCGCGTGCGTTTTTGTTCCTATATTTCCGTAAGTTTATTTCGATTTTTAAATTTAAATTGCATTTTTGGAATTTTATTTTGAAGCTTCAAATTGATGTTGATTAATTAAATTTTAAATTAAACAAATGATTGCGATTTATTTTTGTTATTAAGAAATGTGGATTAATTTTTTGGAATATGTGTGAAATACGTCTTATTTTTTTGGGTTAATTAAATGTGAACTAATGAGTATTATGCAGATAAACTAAAATATTGAAGGTGCGTAAATATGAAAAATGAATATTTGTTTAAATTAGCAGACCGTGATTTCGTATATTAGTTAAATATTTTTATTAAATAAACATAAATTATTATTTAATTGATTACCATATAACTGCTGTTTACTCATAAAGGTGCAAATTTATAAAATTGCAAAACGGATGAAGAATTAATGAACAAATATTTTATCAAGTTAGTCAATATCGTAATACATCAATATGCTTGTAAATTTTAAAAATTAAATAAATAATACAGTTTAAATTTTAATTATGAAAGCTTTTTTGCAAAGAATTATGTGCATATTATGTACGTTTTCATGAGACTTCTCTATTGTGTTCAATGATCTAAATTATTAAAAAAATATATATATATGTCGGAGGAAGTGAACAGATACAGAGTTGATTGCTGGTTGTACTATGCAAGATCATTTAATTATTTTGAAATTATTTTAATACTTTTCTACGATTAAGTTCATTTTTAAATTGTAATTAATTTGCAGCAATGTAGACGGAAATGTGTTAATTATTAATATACCGGAAGTGAGAAAGTTAGTTTTCTACAAAAGTCTTATAAAACCTTAATATTATTTTATTTGGTTTAGTACATTTTTATATTGTACAACATCCCAGTAATTTATTTAAATTCATTGTATTATTTAACGTCCAATCAGAGCAGAGGATGGCCTCGAGCGGGGTTGATGCGCCATCTTATTTTTCACCACATTTTATGGTAGTTGTGGTGTATAGAGTATTGAGTAGTAATACAAAGGAGGATCGATCGAGGTGGATCATTCTAGCACATTCTAGGCTAGGCTTCTGGTGAAGTAAGGCTGGTGTCGCGAACCCGCTGCTCTGTCATTACTGTCATTACCTATTTAATAATTTAAATCTAATTTGTTTGTGTCTATTGTAAAATAAAATCGTGTGAGACAGTGAATACTTTGTTTTGTGCTCGCATATAACCCACATGGCGCCCACTAGACCCGTGACCACTAATGATGTCGAGGATAATGGTGTTTCTCCGACATATATATATATTTTATTTAATTCCATTTAAATACATTAAAACAATGCGCAACCCAAAACGTAATATATAAATTTTAAAAACTATTTTTTATAGAAATAACATAAAAAGTTTCAAAAAAATATATATTGCGCATAATTGTAAGACCGCCAATTCTATATTAAATAATATTTCTCTATACATCCTTGTTATAGGCGTACAGAAAAGCTGTTAAATATATATTATGCGTAAATATAATGCGTGCTTTTAAACGAAAACTGTGAAATGAGGAAATACTGTATGTGTATCAGGAGATTGTGATTCGGTGCAGTCGGCCTTGTGGTATAATTGTCATATTTACATCTATAGTATATGCGTGAAAATGAAGAAGCTTAATGTTTACTAGTTGCTAGGAATTTTATTATTATTATTCTAACCTAAGATCCCACAGCTGGGCACTGGCCTCCCCTACAATCGAGTGGACGATTGGGAGGGATTAGGTAATTATTTTTTATTTTATTAATTCATCAACAGAGATTACAAAAAAAAATATATTAATGAGAAATTACATTTGTGACTTTCTAATTGTATCTCCAGGACGATGTACACAACGTATTTTTTATAATAATTAGTGAAGAACTTAAGACTAAAATTAAAAATAGAGTAACATAACCAATTATAAAAATTCAGAGTACCAATAACGTAATAGTGAAAACATAATGAAAACAATAAAATTCAATTTAATCCACTACGCTGGCCTAGTGCGGGTTGGTGGACTTACATACCATAGAAATTCTTATAAATCGCTAATCGTTATATACCTGCATACCGATGCAGGTTTCTTCACGATGTTTCCCTTCACCGTTGTAGTAGTGATTGACTATTAATACGGACGTTATGACTCCGAAAAGTCAGGTGTGCTCTGGGATTTGAGCCCGCGACCACGGTGAACATGTTGGCAGCCGCGTCTGGTCCGTTTACCAACAGGGCACCACGAACTTCGAGATTTTTTAGTATTCGATAACCAAATATGTTTAACAACACGCTAAGATCCTTAGGACAGGAGCAAAAATAATAATAGTGAAAGTGTTTATAAATTAAAGTAAGATAGAACCTAAAAGTATCATTATTCAATTTGTGCAAATAAATATTGCATTTTAAATACATATACAGGGTATATCAAGACTGCGACCGATAACGAAACCAGGTGGTAGTTTTAGAGGTTACAAACACAATGCAGCTAAACATTTCGCAAAAAAATGACCGTATTTGTATTGCATTTTTTAAAATATCATCTTGTTTGGGTGGTAAATACCTTGTTTATGCGAAACGTACCATTGAGTCTAAAACTAAAATGGTGTACATTATTATATCAGGAAACTATGAATTTATCACCCAAATACGACGATCAGTAAAAAAGTAAAAAAAAAGTGGACAATATTTTAGTTGCATTGTGTCTGAAGTCACTAATACTACCACCTGGCTTCGTTTTCGGTCGCGGTCTTGATATACCCTGTATTCAGAGCGTCCCACAACTAGACGATAAACCGGTAACGGAAGATAGACCAAACGATGATGGCATAGCAACAAAAAAAAAAGGCCTGCCTTAGACAGTTTTCAAGATGTAGCTATTCTAGTAAACATTAAAAAAAATCTACTTTGTCCCACACTTTGTAGCATTATGACCACTGATATCCATAATTTATTATTTTAATTGACGTTTTGCAATGTTAGATAAGCTTGAGAACTACATACTAAATTAAATAAAAAAAGTCTAATTTTCAAGAAAAACGATCGATTTCCCCGAAGAAGATTTTTTAATGATTTATTGATCAACTTTGACATGACGCACTGAAATTTTATTAAGATTCTAAAATGCTACTACACTTGGATTTTTTTTCACAGATTTTTCTTTTTATTAAGTTTTTCGTTGGGAATGACCAAATTTTTTGATCAAGTGTTCATAATAAAAACAACATATTTTGCTGTCAGACTATCGTCATTTAATCGTTATGTTATAACAGGATATAATACAATTGATATAAAACTATTGATTTCCTTAATAAATGTGTGATTTGCACAAATTATATGTAGGACTTTGCGGTCAACATCGCGTGTGTAGGAAAATTTCATGACGTTCATAATTGAAAACCCATGGAAATGTACTTTATAGACACGAGCGGCATTATGTTGAGATAAAATGTATTTTTACTGGCATAACAAGCTACAATACACTTAAATGTAAATGTAATTCTATTAAATAAAGTTTTTTATACAATACGTTCGACAAACGAGCAAACAGGTCATCTGATAAATAAATAAATAAATACACCCAACAGTCACATACATAGTCCTGACCCCACACTAAGATCGAGTCTTGTGTCGTGGGTATCAGGAACTACGAGAGACCTTTTCGGTCTCACAAACACCCAGACCCGAAACAAATACTTGTGGTTCTCACAAACATTTGTCTCGGTGCGGGGATCGAGCCCGCGGCCTCTCGTTTTACAGGCGGCGTCTAACCAACTGCGCCACGGAGGCTGTCGATATGATGGTATGTGATCACTGCTCATGAACATCCACAACACTTGGATCCTGGATGTGTTGCCGGTACATCAAATTGCGAGGGAAACGTGAAAGGATCGGAATAGGAAAGGAAAAATTTGAATTAATGAATTGAATGGCAAGACGAGCATGCCATTTGCCTGATGGTATGCGATACGATGGTATCCGTAGCGATTTTAAAGAATTTCTACGGTATGTAAGTCCGCCAACCCGCACTAGGCCAGCGTGGTGGACTATATGGCCTAACCACTCTCAATCGATTCTCTCGATTGTAGAGTAGGCCCGTGCCCTGCAGTGGGACGTATATGGGCTGATATAGATAGATATTGAATGCGATACGACCGCTCGTGGACAGTAGAAAGCCAAACAACACCATGAATCACAAAGCATTGCTTGCTTCGATAAGTGTATAATTGATCGAAGATTGCTTAATGCTTGACATTCCGCGATCGCCATCCTGACACATAAGATGGTAATTGTTAAGTCTCATTATGTCCAGTAGTTACTCTGGCTACAATGTCCTTCAAACGGGAGCACAACAGTGCATTTACACTGCTGTTTGGCAGGAGAAATAGACATTGCCATGGTACCAAGTACCCAGGCGGCCTCTCACATATGAGAGACCTACCAGTCCACCATAGATGTAAAATGACTAACACCCGTATACACAAACAACACTTCACTCGTGAAATACGTATTAATGAATATGGAATAGAAAATAAAAATAGTTATTAAGCGCTATTATATTATATTTTATTATAATATCAAAAATCTTTGTAGCGTGATAATGCATATTCTATTTGATTTATTTGTAGGAATATTAATTTTACGAACAAAAAATACAATCCCTAAAATTCGTTTTATTACAATGCGTAACATTCGCGTAAATCTAAGAAATGATTATTGTTTTAGAATTGAAATTAGCTTTTTGTGCCATCTCAAAGCATATTAATATTTTTAGTAGTGTAGTAACAAGGCTGTATACTCATTATTTCCTTTACGTGTTTACAAAAAAACTTGGTGGCCGGATACAGTGTAAAAAAATCATTTACGTACCCAAAATAAAAATAAAATGTATTGTATATTTCTATAAAGTTATTATTCTATTTAGTTTTTTTTTTAATAATATATTTAATTTATTTAAATGTATACCAAATTCCAAATGCAGTGCACACTATTAACATAATACAAAAAAACAAGTTGTTAAATATGTAACATAACTATATTTATACATTACTATTATATTTATATTTTACATACAGTATACCGGGTATATCAAGACTGCGACCGAAAACGAAGCCAGGTAGTAGTTTTAGTGGTTACAGACACGATGCAAATAAAAATTTCACCAAAACAGCGACAGACATATTTTTAGATTTTTTTAAAAATCATCTTGTATGTGTGTATAATACCTAATTTTTACGAAAATAATAATTTAAACCCTTAAGTACCATTGCGTATTTAAAAATAAAAAGGTGTACATCATTATTTTGGAAAAAATAGTATTTATCACCCAAATACGACGATAAGTAAAAAAATTCGCAAAAAAAGCCTTTTTTTCATGCGAAATTTTTAGTTGCATTGTCTGAAGTCACTAATACCTGGCTTCGTTTTCGGTCGCAGTCTTGATATACACTGTATATACATAAACATTATTAATTAATATGACTGAATATTCTTTATGCATCACTTGTCAACTTAAAATCGATTTACAGTCGATATGTATGATATGTCGATATATCGAAACGACGTCACTAGAAGTAGGTTTTAACTCGCGTAATCGCACGATATATCTATTATCGTTGTTTGTACTCGCCCCCAGGCCGTCATAATTGTGGTGATTCGTGATAATGTTGGTGGATAATTTATCTGGACTTTTATTTTTTTATTTTATTCATTGAAAATCCACAGCGTTTAATTCTACTTTAGTACAACTGGTATTTTTATCGTACGGCCAATAACGGATTTACATTTTAAGAAATATAATTTGTAGTATAATAGGCAGTCGAAACGTTAAAATAACTTGAACAAAAACCTTAAAAATAATATTACATACATACATAAACTAACGCCTTTATCCCAGATGGGGTAGGCAGAGGCGCCACCAGGACACCTACATTTCGCCTTGTATGTTCCGCCCCATGATGTGATAGGGGGCGAGCCTATCGCCATATCGGGCACAAACTCCTGACTCCGGGCTGATAATGAATAAAAAACCCAATATCACTTTGCC
This sequence comes from Deilephila elpenor, assembly GCA_949752805.1. Classification (NCBI taxonomy): domain Eukaryota; kingdom Metazoa; phylum Arthropoda; class Insecta; order Lepidoptera; family Sphingidae; genus Deilephila; species Deilephila elpenor. Next base: position 9,048,475 of record OX457118.1, on the reverse strand, counting down.
CGAACCGGGATTCGAACCCGTCTCAGCTTTTAGTCGTATCGTAGTACAACTACGCCACCGAGGCAGGCAAAAATAATATTAATAATAACAAAAGCAGTAAATTAGGCATGGAGAATGTGTGTGTCTGTGTGTGTGTGTGTACAATGTATATGTGTGTATGCATGTGCACATGTGTGCATGTTTATAGCTTTATACGTATGACTGCTCTTACTTTTACATACTCTTGTTTTCACATGTTTATAAAATTTATTTAAACTACTGAAAAAATCGCGAATCTACTTGCATCATGCATAAAAACATTCGTGGATTCATATTCAATAGTAAGAATCAATACTAAAATTTATCGTTGCGTTGGTTATTTTTATTTACAAACAGGTAGCGAATGGCTACGTCACGGCCCTCAAAGCCGCAAATATTTACTTCTGGTCAAGCGAGTTAATTTTATGAGTTACCTATCCAGTTTATTATTTTCAGACTTCCCAATTCCCATTGAAGGCATTAATTTATTTAATTATTCAAAGTAAAATGCAAGTAACTGTACTTTTAAGGCCAAAACACTTACATTTTAATAAACTTTGGAAACATAATCAAAACAAAATAAATGTTATTCTAAAATGTTATCACATATTGACAGCCTCCGTGGCGTAGTTGGTAAACGTCGGCTGTGAAACGAGAGGCTACGGGTTCGATCCCCGCACCGAAACAAATATTTGTGTGATCCACAGGTATTTGTCTCGGGTCTGGGTGTTTGTGATTCTGAAAAGTCTCTCGTAGTTCTGATACCTGCCACACAAGAATTAATTGATCTTAATCTGGGGTCAGGACTATGTGACTGTTGGGTGTATTTATTTATTAGTATTAAAAATAACTGTAACTCCACATCCGGCTAAAACACCTGATCCACGTTGGAACATCATACCCTTAGGCGAAAACTTAAGATGGCCAATGAAAATAAAATGGAAAAAAAATACACGCTTTAGTAAAAGACCTAACTAAAAAAGTAAAAATAATTGATAATGAGTTTAAGATTAGAGAATGGACTGAAACACTTTTATTTAATGATTAAAACTAGGATGCTTGGAGATAATTAATTGTTGTAAGCACCTTACGCTTTAATAAACAAGAAAAACACATTTTGCATAAAATGGAAATATATAATACATTTACGTATATCAACATATATTAAAACAGAATTATAAATTGTATTATGTTATGTCTTCAATTAGGTATTATTTAAAGAAAAATAATGTTGCTTGAACAATCTATGAAAAATGAGCGTGGACTTTGCTCGCCGCACTTATTTACAAAATATTATATAAAATCTAATGCAGAAGTTTTGAAGACGCTCAAGTTTATTGAGTTGCTCCTCAGTGAGATCGAGATAACTGGCATCTGCATAGTCAAAGATGAGGAGATTTTAAGATAAATCTTGTTACAATTCACCGGACAAATAAAATGTTGGGTATTCAATTTTTTTGTGCGTGTTATATTATATATTACTACATAGAGTATGCTTTAAATCTTTAAAAATATATTTTTAATGCCTCAGTAAATTTTATAATATCATGCAATATTCAATATTCTGCAATAATTATGTATAAACGGAATGAATTCTGAGGCAGTAATGGGACTTGTTTTAATAAATTTAATCCGCTTTTTCCGCATAATAAAGTTGCCTTGACAATGACACATAACGAATATTTGCCCTTCAAATCCTATCTGTGCAATTTCTAGCATGTAAAACTAGGGGCCGCGGGTTCGATCCCCGCATCGAAACAAATGTTTGTGTGATCCACGCGTTTTTGTTTCAGGTATGTGAGACCGAAAAGTCTCTCGTAGTTTCTGATACAATGAAATGAAATGAAATGAAAATACTTTATTGAATCCATTAAAATGTTCAACATTGTTTAGATCAGTCATTTTTTGAACTACCACCCGGTTCGGAAAGCGGTTTTCACTAGAGAAGAACGGGCAAGAAACTCAAGTGTTGCTCTTTTCAAAACCAGTTTACAATGTATGATTATTACAAAAATTACAAGTTGGTTTAAATCAGAGCAGTTCATTAATAACTTGTTATGATTTGCAAGTAGGATATATTTGAATACGAATAAGTTTACTTTATATTTAATATGGCTGAGAGAAACGAAACGAAGTAACCCATAACGAAGAATCAGTATACTCGGTTTTGCCAACGCAATAAATAATTATAAAAGCGTTAAGTAATCTATTTATCAATTACAAAGTAAGCAAATCGGACAGACCAGTCCACACAAGCAGCACCCGTTCACGAGTATGACGCATGTGCCAGCCATCGGCCTCCTCAACCATGTTACAGGGAAGTGACCGACCCGGCACACGACGCCACCGCAAGCACAGACTTTTAAGCGAGCATGACTTATTCAATCGCTTACAAAGCAAAACAAAATAGTTTAAGTTACTTAATATAAATGAAATTATACAGAGCACACTAATACCTCCGCTCCAAGATACTATATATTTAATTAATTTTATACTATACTATTCCCAAGCCTTATTATCATCTAGATATTCTGAAATTTTATAATAAGCTTTATTGCATAATTTTTGCTTGATAGTAGCATTGAATTTTTTTTTTTTTACACGACACAAGACTCGATCTTAGTGTGGGGTCAGGACTATGTATGTGACTATTGGGTGTATTTATTTATTTGCTTATTATGTGTATTGGTAAAAAAAGCATTCACACTTTTTTAATACAGGCTATATCAAGACCGCGACTGAAAACGAAGCCAGGTGGTAGTTTTAGCGGCTACAGACACAAAGCAACTAAAAATTTTGCAAAATAAGCGACGGATTTTTTTTTACAATTTTTAAAAAATCATCGTTTTTGAGGGGTAAATACCTAGTTTTTGCAAAAATAGTAATTTAAACCCTTACGTACCATGGCGTGTTTAAAAATTATGCGATGTACGTCATTATTTTAGAAAAACTATGTATTATTCACTCAAATACGACGATATGTAAAAAATAACAAAAACAAAATTGACGATTTTTTTTGTAAATTTTTTACTTTCATTGTGTTTGATATCACTAATACTACCTCCTGGCGTCGTTTTCGGTCGCGGTCTTGATATACCCTGTATATTGGTACCATGATACACTTGACGGTGAACACTGATGGTTTGAGGGGCGGATTGCTATGCGGAAGTCCTGCCCCTCCGGAAGATCCCCCTACACCTACACAAAACCAGCAGGGGCGGGTTATCGTATCAAATAGCGAAACCTCTGCCGGTTTGTTCGCCCTACAGGAACAATCACGACACCCAGCAGAGAAACGAATTACACCCCTACTCAAAAACCACAGGCGATAATAAAAAATAAGTACAGATAGATATCCAATATATGTTTTATCTTGCCGGTCGACATAATGAACTCATGGCCTCTCGTTTCTCAGCCGGCGCCTACCCAACTGCGTCACGGTGGCTGCCTTTCTATTATAGGTAACTGACCGATTTCAAGAACTTTTAACTATAGCTCAAATGGGCAGTTGCTAATGCATAAAAACGGAACTTATAACCGGAAACTTAAGAAAAATAAACAAAATTACTATGAATCGAAATGCATTGTTATTTTTAACATGGGGACAGATTTCCCCGCTCAAGGCGGACTGATAAAAATATGTATTGAAAACTTTATTCACGAAAAGACGAAACCATAAAAACAAAGACACGAATACGACCACGGAAACTGTAAAGCAATCGAAACGTCGAGAAGTTAAAAAATGTAAAAATCCAAATATCGATAAAATCCGTAAAATTTTATTTCAACTTTATTCAGATTTTTTTATAATTGGTCACTACGTATAATTTAAAATCATAATATGTACTAATTATGAATAAGAATTTTGTTTATATCTACCTACTAATATCAAACACGGTTCGTAGATTTATGAATATTAAATAAACTACTACAGATATACACATAGTTATGAGATTTGACAGACATTTGGGAGACAGTCAACAGCTAACTTCATCATGTCGCTTTCAGGCTGTCGGTGTGCGCGCGCATTGTAAAAATTTTACTCTCATACATTTTAACAAATGTGTCAAAAGATAAAACTTCAAATGTCCACACACAATTCAGCATGCTTGACCTCAAATATGTATATATCAGAACCCAAAAGAGAGACTTTTCGGTCTCACAAACACCCAGACCCAAAACAAATATTTGTAGTTCACACATTGCTTATTATGTTCTTGTACTATATTCTCTATTATTCTATAATTTTATTATTCAGAAAGTGATCAAATACATTGTATCGAAATTGTTGTCCTTGTAGTAATTACAATAAGAGCATACATACATACATACATAAACTCACGCCTTTATCCCAGAAGGGGTAGGCAGAGGCGCCACTAGGACACCCACATTTCGCCTTGTATGTTCCGTCCCATGATGTGATAGGGGGCGAGCCTATCGCCATATCGGGCACAAATTCCTGACTCCGGGCTGATAATGAATAGAAAAACCCAATATCACTTTGCCCGACCCGGGACTCGAACCCGAGACCTCAGCTTTGTAGTCGTACCGTAATACAACTACGCCACCGAGGCAGTCTAAGAGCATAACAATATAATTATATTCAATGTTGTTATTTCTATGAATTAATTATAAATTAATTCATATTCGTAATTATGAGATCGTAATTCTAACCTTGAAGAAGTAATTGATATAAATTTCATCGGCGTGTAATTTGATAAGCCGTTATTTAGGAAACCGGTTTAATGGGAGTATAGAAGTTGTCTTTTATTTATTACTTAATTTTACACCACAATAAAATTAACTTACATAACAATCGATAACATTATTATAATTTATTTAGTTTTATGTTGTATTTGGTCAACTTCTGTTATTGGTGATGTGGATGCGATGAGTATCACTCAACAAAAAGTAACAAGTAGCCATATAAGTTACAGATTGTTACCTTATGTTACCGTATTGCAAAAAAAAAGACGTTCCGAAGCGATGGTAGCAGAAATTAACGATTCAAAAGATCTTGTAAAAGACTACTTGAATAAAGAATATTTTGATTTTGATTTTTATTTTGAACAATATTGTTCCACTTAAAGTAACTGTGGCAGGATGCATCATTATGGTCGAACATAGAAATATTTAACACCTAATTATTATCCGGAGGCTAAAATAAAAATTCAGCGTAAAAATCTAGGGTGCTGAAGAATAAGTTGTAAGCACCCCACGCTTTGTACTCATTTGAGTTAAAAAGCTGTTGACAATACCTTTCCCTTTGCACATCTTGGATTTAGGACTTATTCAAGTACCAAAAGTGACTAATTACTTTGTTTCAGTTTCGTCAATAGTCACGGCAGAATATGGGCACAGCTTGAATTATGACGAAGAGAGAAAAAGGACAGCAGAAGTGGACGTGATGCTAGAAGTTTTGTACGAGAAACAATGGAAAGACGAAGACCTACCCTGTTTCCGAGCATTTCAAAAAATGCTTTATGGAGTCAAGAATTCTACACTGTGGGCTACATGGAGTAAGTATTTTTTTATGGGTACAGGGAGCGTAGTGTGTGACGCGCGGGCCGGTGGAGCGACGAGCTGAAGGTAGTGGATGAGAGCTCAGGAGCAAGTGTTGTGAGAGCACGTACAGGGAGCGTAGTGTGTGACGCGCGGGCCGGTGGAGCGACGAGCTGAAGGTAGTGCATGAGAGCTCAGGAGCGAGTGTTGTGAGAGCACGTACAGGGAGCGTAGTGTGTGACGCGCGGGCCGGTGGAGCGACGAGCTGAAGGTAGTGGATGAGAGCTCAGGAGCGAGTGTTCTGAGAGCACGTACAGGGAGCGTAGTGTGTGACGCGCGGGCCGGTGGAGCGACGAGCTGAAGGTAGTGGATGAGAGCTCAGGAGCGAGTATTTTGAGAGCACGTACAGAGAGCGTAGTGTGTGACGCGCGGGCCGGTGGAGCGACGAACTGAAGGTAGTGGATGAGAGCTCAGGAGCGAGTGTTGTGAGAGCACGTACAGGGAGCGTAGTGTGTGACGCGCGGGCCGGTGGAGCGACGAACTGAAGGTAGTGGATGAGAGCTCAGGAGCGAGTGTTGTGAGAGCACGTACAGGGAGCGTAGTGTGTGACGCGCGGGCCGGTGGAGCGACGAACTGAAGGTAGTGGATGAGAGCTCAGGAGCGAGTGTTGTGAGAGCACGTACAGGGAGCGTAGTGTGTGTATAGTTTATACTGATTAACACTTTTTGTACAGTGTGGGACTCGATGCAGCGACCGACAGGGTCATTCTACGGCGCCGCGTATCACATGGGTAGTTTCGACCAGTGTCTCAACCCACCGTGGAGCCAGACGCACCGGCACCTCAACTGGCAGTACTGTGCCGTGGAAATGCAACTGACAGATGTGAAGACACCAAAGAAATGGACCGGACACTTGGACCCGTACGACTCCACCGAAGCTTATATGAAAGTAAGTTTATTTTAACAGCCTATTTTTGACAGCCTTCGTGGCGCAGTTGGTTAGGCGCCTGTGAAACGTGAGGCCGCGGGTTCGACTCCGCACCTATACAAATTTTTGGGTGATCCACAGGTATTTGTTTCGATTCTGGGTGTTTGTGAGACCGAAACGTCTCTCGTAGTTTCTGATACACGACACAAATAAATTGTCTGTCGCAAATAAAAAGTAAATAGTCTTCGATAAAGATTTTGCATTCAAAAAACGTTAGATACAAAGTTTTTCATGTGTCCATTATTTTAAGTCGCAAATAACTATATAAAGGCAACATTTACGTAGTTGTTATAATTAACTTGCAAATTACAGTAATCTTATTTTTTCAAGTGCTAACTCGTATTACTTAATTGTTACACAATCTTCACGAAGTAGTAGAGCCACGCTGTCATCAGTCATTACTCAGCATGACTGGGCAGGCTCGTCTACAGTCTGGCCGCTCTCAGAATGCGTTCATGACATGTCAGTTGATCATAAGTAGGGATGGGAAATAAAATTAACATTTTGGTAAACATTTGAATTATTCCTAGTAAAAGTAACAAGTTACAATAATTGGCTGGAGTCTACATTTATATGTTGCTCAAATAATAAACAAGATACTAATGAGATAATTATATTTATGTTATATTAAATGTAACATCTTTATAAACAGTTGATTTTGTTTCGGCATTGTACAAACGTTAAACCAGCAATAACATCGAAGTCCAAATTAACGTCGTCGTTATTAAAAGCAGAAAAAGTCAATTGAACGAAAGCCGGGTCATATGAAAATCACAACGAAGAACACTGGAGGACGCAGTTTTTGTGCTCGAAACGAGAAGAGACGACTGTTGTAAGATAGCAAATGACATTTGTTACATAAATATTTTTTATCAATCCATAATTATTTATTTTAAAAATCATTAAACCTATTTTTGAAATTATACTTCTGTGGGAATGTGTGGAATATTTAAAAGAATTTTGTTCTAACTTCTAATTCTATGCTTATGTGTCTATCATTTCATGTATTTATTTAGTAAATAAAATATTTTATAATTAAAAAATTTAAAAGAGTTAAATTTTTACGATGTGCGCGAACACCGACATCCAAAAAACAGACATGATGAAGTTTTTAATACTAGGAACGCATTAAGTTGGAAGAGATATACATGTCGTAATTTAGCTGCTCTCATTGCACTACTTCCCTTAGCGTATTTGATTCGGACGCAGTTCCGTAATACACTTTACTAAATTAGTAAGTTGTATCTATTAAACTATTTAAAAAACAAAATGTGTTATATTATAGTTTAATGGCAAATATCGTTAAAATTGCCTGCTATTTTTGGCAACATCACTACAAAAAAAAAGAACAGTTGACATAACCTTCTGACGACGCGGTTTGAATTTATAATAATGACATTTTTATATTAACTTGTCATCAAATTTAGTCCAAATAAATAGGTAATTACGACTCAATTAGACAACTTTTATTAATATGAATGTCATTTTATTTATTTTATTTTACGAATATATTTTTATTGTACCGTAGAAAATGACTTCTACGAGACCCCGAAGGCTATAATGCATGCTCAAGTAACTACACATTTTTATGTTAATTTTGAAACTAACAAACTAATTCATTATAATATTATGTAACTTTTCGAGACTAATAATTTTGAAATATTTTCCTCCTCTGCCTCGGCGTATCTGTATCTGTCTATATACATACGTCCCACTGCAGAGTCCAAGCCTCCTCTACAATCGAGAGTACGTTTGTAAGGAGTTAGGCCATATAGTCCGCCACGCTGCCTAGTGCTGATAGACTTATGTATGTATTTTTGTAAATATAGTTAACATAGTGTTGCTCCAAAAATAAACACTTGTTTTTTTCTCTTCCATATCTCTCTAACACTACTTTTTGTTAAAGACCACATCAAAACATGGGAGACACTTCAACAAAGCTACCATAGGGGTCTGCCTACCCACAGTTTGCAGTGGTGACGCGGCTACCACCATAGCCCTGCTTATGATATCTACCACCCACCTACCAGAACCTCAGCACCACCCAGTCTTACTGTCCTGCCAGCGAGGAGGGGACAGTCACAAATACTCCGCTGGATTTACCTTCTTTGTGTAAGATTTTTTTCATTAAATAGTTTATAAGCTTCCGTGGCGCAGTTGGTAAGACGGCGGCTGAGAAACGACCGCATCGAAACAAATATTTGTGCGATCCACAAGCATTTGTTTCGGGTCTGTGTGTTTGTGAGACCGAAAAGTCTCTCGCAGTTTCTGATACCCACGACACAACTCGATCTTAGGGTGGGGTCAGAATTATGTATTTGAATGATATGGCGATATGATTGCCCTCTGTAACATCGTGGGACACAATATACAAGGCGAAATGTGGGTGTCCTGGTGGCGCCTCAGCCTACCCCTTCTGGGACAAAGGCATGAGTTTATGTATGTATGTAATTACGAAATAATTAAGAACATAGTAACTTCACAATGACTTAATTAACTGATAATCTTAATTTTGTTTTAGGTTAACCTTATCGTTCATATTTGGTGCTGCTATTTTCGCCACAATATTTCCTGAATACATTCCTTCCGGTTATGTTGGTAAGTTTACTTTGTATTCAATCCACCAACCCACACTAGGCCAGCGTGGCTGGCAAAGGCCTAAGCCCTCTCAATCGAACTCTAGGTTTTAGAATTATACCAGGCGATTATGGGCCGATACAGACAGATCGTGAAGCCTTGATTAAATTTTGTATTTAAGTACACAAGAAACTCGCAAATTGTCGTTTATCTTTGACGTGGATCTAGATTATCCTGCAATACCTTAAAGCCATCTATATTTAACTACGAAGACACGGAACTATAGTCAAAGGTGCATGCCCTAGCATCGAACTACAGACCTTTCACTATAAATGCAAGGTCAAAAAAGATTCCTATAAACTTGGGTTTAAATGTACCTGTATTTCTGCATTTTAAAGATGCTTAGCGTTTTTATTTTTTTACGTGTGCCTATAGTAAAGTACACTTATGCGTAATAAGTATTAATAAAATTAAAAATAAGTAAACAAATCGATGGCTCCTATGTAAATAATGGTATGTCTGAAAAATGAACTTTACAGGAGCGAGCTTTAAAGATGTTTTCTTTCAATGAACCTGTGAATTTTAACTTACCGTTCTGAAACTAACTGTATCAGCCCATATACGTCCCACTGCAGGGCACGGGCCGACTCTACAATCGAGAGAATCTATTGAGAGTGGTTAGGCCATATAGTCTAACTAATGGTTAGGCCATATAGTCTGAAACTAACACCGGGCATAAATAATGTATGAAGCTATAATATGGTGTATGACTGAAATAATGAATATTAATAGTTTTTTAGATATTGCAGTTACTACTTTTTACTTCGGATATGCATGCGCTGAATATACGCAAAAATATTGTATGAAACATTTACAAGTAACTTGAAACTAGACAACGCTTGCAAAGACCTGAAAACCTAATTATTACTCCAAGAAGACCTTAACACACTTAATATTTGAATAATATCTCTAAATGTCATGCCATTTCATTCAATAAATATAAAATATTATGTATTTCAATTACTCTATTAAGTCAGCGATTTAGGTTTCTTATTAGTCTCGAGTTTAACATTGAATTACACATTGATAATACGTTCTTTTGCACTTCTATGAAGTATGAACACCTACTTTGTGTAATTACTGCATCACCTAAAAGTTAATTGGTGGAAAATGCCTTGGGCATTAAGTTCGCCTTTATACAACATGTATAAAAAGGTTTTAAAAAATACCAAAATAATAAAATAATATCTCGGGTTCGAATCCCGGGTCGGGCAAAGTGATATTGGGTTTTTCTATTCATTATTAGCCCGGAGTCAGGAATTTGTGCCCGATTTGGCGATAGGCTTGTTCACTATCACATCATGGGATAGAACATACCATACAAGGCGAAATGTGGGTGTCCTGGTGGCGCCTTTGCCTACCCCTTCTCGGATAAAGGCGTGAGTTTATGTATATATATAGGTAATAGTAAATTTTGTTCAATAAAGGTATATTTTTTATACTAGTACGTAAAATGTCGCAATAAAAATAACTTATATTTGTATCTCGATACCGTTACGTTGTAAAAGACTGGTAAATATAATTTTATTTAACATCAATTCCAGTTTCAGAAATAAGACTGGCTTTCGACATAAAGCGGAACTGGTCGAAGCTGTTCGAAGTTTCGCCGCGAGAGTTGCTGAGCGTGCACGGGATACGCAGCATCAACGCGGTCATAGTGATATGCACACATTTCACGTATTACTGTCTCGCGACGCCTATATTAAATGGCATGAATGTTGAAAAGGTATGCATTTTTAATGGAATTTAACGAATTTTTTTTTATAATAGGGGGCAATATTTACTGGTGGTAGGTCTCTCATATGTGAGAGGTCGCCTGGGTAGTTACCACTGCAATGTCTATTACTCCCGCCAAATAGCAGTGTAAATGCACTGTTGTGTTCCGGTTTGAAAGAAATTGTAGCCAGAGTAACTACTGGACATATTGAGACTTAACATTTTATGTCTCAGGAGGGCGAGCGCAGTGGAATGCCAAGCATTGCCTTGTAATTCATGGTGTTGTTTGGTTTTGCTACTGTCCATGAGCGGTCATATCGCTTACCATCAGGCGAATGGCATGCTCGTCTCGCCATTCATTGCAATAAAAAACACGGTTCATCTGATGTTAAGGCACGGGTTGTAGTGATGTAGGGTCCGTGTAGACTGTAGAGCACGGGTAATGGCTGTTATTGATTGGGGTTTTAGTGTAGGCCATGCTAGATTGGTGCTTGTTGGCAGATTTCATATAATAGAGAAAATCTTTGAAAGAATTGTGCTGTAGGTTTACCACTTACCATCAGGTCAGTTTGTTCCATTATTTGACATCCATGGTGCAGTTGGCGGTACGCCGGTTTTGTAACGTGAGGCTGCGGGTTCGATCCCCGCACCGAGACAAATGTTTGTGTGGACCACAAGTATTTGTTTCGGGTCTGGGTGTTTGTGAGACCGAAAAGTCTCTCGTAGTTCCTGATACCCACGATACAAGACTCGATCTCAGAGTAGGGATTATGTATGTGACTGTATTTATTAATTTTAATTAATATTTCTTATATTATAAAAAGCGGTAGAATCATGTATCAATTTAATTACAAGAAAATTCTCATAAACGAGCGTCCTGAGGTTGAAGCCTGACAGTTTTCAATTTCCGCTCCACTTTTCTATTAAAGTAATGAGGTCTTATGCTTGTTTTCAGGATGTAGACAGTTTCCTAGGCATGTTCTTATTACATCTAGACTTAACGGTGGATACGTTCTTCGCTATATCCGGAATGCTTTTGATGTCGGGTTTGATGTCCGGAAAGAGCAAAAATCTTATAGAGGGTCTTGTTAAGAGATATATAAGGTAATTTTTATTTGAGATTTTTCTATGACTTCACACATTATGTACCATATTCACATATCAGACTATTGAAGCACTTTCTTAAATTCCTTGCGATATTTATCGCATAAAATAGATTTTACGTAAAAAAATATATATATTTAAGTGACTATATTTTTGACACCATATAATCAGAATGAAAATGAAAATATTTATTCAATCAATAAAACTGTTCAACATTGAGTTTCAGTGATTTTTGTTCTATCACCCGGTTCGGAAAGCGGTTTTCTCTAGAAAAAAACTGGCTTGAAACTCTAGTTTTGTTCAAAATCAAAATATTCTTTATTCAAGTAGTCTTTTACAAGATCTTTTGAATCGTTAATTTCTGCCACCACCGCTTCGGAACGTGTTGTAGCTGTGAAGAAGAAACGGCGCAAGAAACTCCCTCAGCAACACGAACTGTCTTCTTTTTTTGCTTTTCTTTTTTTTAAAGGCCATTGTTAATTACAATGGTTAATTTATATAAATATCACAATGTTATCTTCAAAACCAGTTTCAAAGTACCGTTTCTTCACAGGATAATAGGACCACTAGCAGTGATGGTGTTTTATTTCTCCTGGGTCCATGAGCACGTCGGCAGCGGCCCATTATGGACCTACCTGAGTGGGAGACAACGAGACCTATGTCGTAAGAACTGGTGGGCAACCATGTTCATGATGAACAATTATGTCAATGAGGATCAGATTGTAAGTATTACTCGTCGGAAATATCTGTGGACCTGAATAATTGACGTCATTGGAACATATGTTCAGCAAATTCAAAATATAGGTTAAACAAATTGAATTAAAATAAAAAAAAGAAAAATATATACAGGGTATATCAAGACCGCGACCGAAAACGAAACCAGGAGGTAGTATTAGTGATATCAAACACAATGCAAGTAAAAATTTTACAAAAAAAAATAGTAATTTTTTTTTGGTTTTTTTTACATATCGTCGTATTTGAGTGATTAATATATAGTTTTTCTAAAATAATGACATACATCGCTTAATTTTTAAACACGCAATGGTACGTAAGGGTTTAAATTACAATTTTTGCAATAACTAGGTATTTACCCCTCAAAAACGATGATTTTTAAAAAATTGTAAATAAAAATCCGTCGCTTATTTAGCAAAATTTTTAATTGCATTGTGTCTGTAGCCGCTAAAACTACCACCTGGCTTCGTTTTCGGTCGCGGTCTTGATATACCCTGTATATAGAATTCGCATCCATCTCAAAACGTTTTTAATGTAAAATAACATAGTAGATAGCGGAACACAAAAAAAATTAAATGTGAACCGCATTCCAGCTAGGTTCACAGATATTTCCGACAGGTTATAATATTGTAGTGTAATAAAGAGATATAAATCTATATGTTTATGACGTATTCTGTACTCTTCATGTGTCAAAACGAAATTTGGTTTATAAATAAATACACCCAATATTCATATACATAGTCCTGACCCGAGAGACCCGAGATCAAGTATTGTGTCGTGTATCAGAAACTACGAGTGACTTTTCGGTCTCACAAACCAAGACCCGAAACAATATAAATAATAATAACAACATACCTGTGGATCACACAAACATTTGTTTCGGTGCGGGGATCGAACCCGCGGCCTCTCGTTTCACAGCCAGCGTCGAACCAACTACGTCAAAGAGGTTGTTTATTAAAATAAAACAAATTTTACGGATTTTTATCGCGTATTTGACTTAATTTTTCATTTTGTAACTTCTCGACGTTTCGATTATTTTATTTTAACAATGTTTCATTTATGCTCTGACGCTTTTTGACGATTTTGATTAGATTTCGACATCATTATAACGTTTTTTTCAAACTTAAACTTAGTTACTTTTAATTTACTTCAATCAAAACTTAAAGATATTCAAAATCATTTCATACTATATTGTGTTTGGGACTTTCTATTACTGTTTGCAAAACTTTTATTAAGTACTATAAAATATTTTTGCTGTTTATTGCAAATCGGCATTTAAATGTGTTTCGTTTGTTTTTTAATTTTATTATAACTACGCCGTGGTGCATTCACGTAATAATTTAACTTTATTTTTCGTAGCATTTAGTTCGAATTTTGACTGCCTCAGGGGCGTAGTTGTACTACGGTCCGATTACAAAGCTGAGGTCACGGGTTCGAATCCCGGGTTGGGCAAAGTGATATTGGATTTTTCTATTAATTATCAGCCCGGAGTCAGGAATTAGTGCCCGATATGCCGTTACGCTCGCCCCTTATCACACAGTGGGACGGAACATGCAAGGCGAAATGTGGGACAAAGGCGTGACTTTATGTATGTTAGTCCTATTCTATTTTATCAGTCATTTTACATATTTATTTTCTTTTGTTTCAGTGCCACACAGTCACATGGTACCTATCGTGTGATTTTCAACTGGCAGTCTTAGGAACGTTTCTATTCTACTTATACCAAAGAGATCAGAAGACGGGTAAAATCGTCATCACTTTGGCGGCAGTTGCAGCTGTATTGACACCCAGCATTCTCACATATATGAACAAACTGTCGCCCTTATTCTTCCATGGGGTGGAGTAAGTAATTATTGTATATATTTTGTACCTAATCGTAAAAGGGAATTTCAGTTTACAGCCTAAAAATTACAACCTTAAAAAGTTTAATATTATTAGACTGCCCTAGTGGCGTATGGTACGATTATAAAGCTGAAGTCTTTGGTTCGAACCCCGGGTCGCGCAAAGCTTCTATTCATCATCAACCCGGAGTCAGAAATTTGGGCCCAATATGCCTACCCCTTCTGGGAAGAAGGCGTGAGTTTATGTATGAAAAAACTGTTGAAATATTTTATTTTAAAATAGCCAATTGGACGATAGATAGGATAAAATGAAACAGGTTTAATAAAATGGCAAGCATTGAAATGCGCTTGTAAAACAAAAAAAAATGCGTATTTGCATTTAATTTCCAAATAGCATTAAGTACCGTGCGTAAATACCCACTATAGATAAAACGAGATAAAAACAAGTGTTTTAAAACTAAAAATTCTTATTTCTTGTTGAAAAAACACAGTGGGTGTACACAATTGTTTTAGTTAAACTCTACTTAAGTTGTAAGCGCCTGATAAAAACGTTATAGCAAATACATGGGTCAACAATTTTGCTCCACCTTTCATTTATTTAATTTAAAGTAGAATTAAGCTTGTTTACCGTACAAATTAGACAAATTAGGTAGCCGGAGTAAATACAGACTAAAGTAGTCAAATAATATTCTAAACTAATATATTATATTACTCGTAATTTGAAAATAATACACGTATTTTTACCAAAGATCATAAAGACTGACGATTTAAATTTAAAACAACACCTCTTATTAACCTACTTCAGAGGAGGTTATCAATTCGTTAAGATTTTTTTCTTATGTATTTTAGATCCTATTAACATCTACGTTCTTATTAACCCCGTTTGGCGGTTTTATTTTAATATAAATAATTCTAGATGTTATATATTTACAGCGGTTTAATAAACTTCACGCAAGATGAAGTTTTCTTAAAGCGGTATATTAAGGCGCATTGTCGGGCGGCTGCGTACATGGTGGGCATGTATATGGGATACATATTCTCCAAATACAAGCCTGAGGAAAACAGAAATAAGTTGTCAAAGGTAAGAAATTTCAAAGATTTCATAATTTGATAGCCTCCGTTGGTCAGTTGGTCAAACGTCGGCTTTGAAATGAAAGACGATTCGATCTTCGAACAAATGATTGTGAGATGCAAAAGTATTTATTTCAGCTATAGAATGCAATTATTCTTTATTGTAAACCAAATTACAGTACTCAGCTTAAAAATTAGGTCATGTCTGGTAATAAAATGGGCCGTCTTATCTGTTGTAGCGATTTCTACCAGAACACTTACACAATAATTATCAAATGGCCTAGAACTGACCTGATAGTCAATTTAGAGCAATTCATATAGAGTATCCATCAACTATCAAGAGTGATGATGGTCATCTCACGCCGCGCCGGTGGAAGTAGCTACGCCGCACGAAATTTATTGCACTTACACAGGCTAAATCCGAGATGCGACACATTTCCCTGGGTGACTATGACGAGTTTCCGCGTATGGTGATTGTGTAGGCTAACGGAAAGACCATCACCAGCTACTGACATAAACTATTTACCTACGATATCCAGTTTACGAAAACCATCAGCAATAATATTAAATACATATCCAAAACTCGAGTAAATCAACCTCCAAGTTCCAACTGTTCTTTCCCCAGGGCCTCACCATCCTGGGTTTTGAGCAAAGCTCTCCAAATGTAAGACTTCACTAAATCAATCTGCCTCTATTGTCCCCAGGGCCTCTCCATCCTAGGTTTCCTAGCAGTCTTCTCGGTGCTGGTAACAGTCTACCGAGGTGGCGGGCTCTTATTTTTCCGGCAGTACAACGCGCTAGAGGCAGCTGCGTTCGTCGCCGTGAACAGAGCCACTTGGGCGTTTGCTGTGTGCTGCCTTATTGCTATATGCGAGTATGGGACGTTGCGTAAGTGGATTTAAATGTTTTTTTAATGGTAAGACAGAATATTTACCAAGAACCTTGTGGTAAATGCAATGTAGTCTAGATCTCCCTAATGGAAAGTATCAATGATCTTGTTATATTCAATCCTTCAAGCTGAATTGTATTAACTGGTTAATGATTGAAATATGGGTCCTCGAACAAGAAACATCTTTATACAAACAATTTAGATAGGTACTCTCGCTTTAATATGAATATTTACAATAATGTTATGGCTTTCCACGGCGTTCATGAGGCCATGTGCTATTTGGTCTATCTCGGGGATACAGGTCTTAACTGAACTCGGAACCTAAAGACTGTAAAAGGCAGAGGATACCACAGCGGATTTAACGCCCCTGATAGAAGTGCCGATAAGCCTCTATCATATCTTGAGCTAGAAATTACCTCGGCGATACAAGGGTCTTCTATCTATCCCGAAAATTCTGAGATGAGTTTTATCTTCTTTTCAGCACTGATCAGCGCTCTCCTGAAGTGGAATTTCTTTGTGCCGCTCAGCAGGCTGAGTTACAGCCTCTACTTGATCCATATGGCCGTGGTGTACTACACCATCCACGGCTCCAGGTCGGGAGTGAGATACGACTTTGTTGCAATGGTGAGTTTTATACTTTTTTGAGCAATATATTTCATCTGATGGTTTGTGATTACCGTGGTTTAGGGACATCTACAGCATTTAGATTGTTAGTGCATTGTCGGTCGCTTTTTTATTGTGTTGAATGGCGAGATGAGCGTGCCATTCACCTGATGGTAAGCAATAGGACCGCTCATGGACAGTAACCAAACCAAGCAACACCATTGGCATTCCACTGCGCTCGCCATCCTGAGACATAAGATGTTAAATCTCATTATGTTAGTAGTTACTCTGCCTACAATGTCCTTCAAACCGAAACACACCAGTGCATTTACACTGCTGTTCGCTCAAAATGAGAGGAGAAAGGGTAGATAAAAAGGGGGGGAGGAAAAACGATATTGGGTCTCCAGCATTCTTATTAGTGAAACAAAACACGACAGTAAATTCTTTGCTTTACGTCGATAGTTGTGAGACACTGGTATACCATTACGGTCGAGTTAAGCCATTCCTAAAATATTCCGTTGTAGCTACGCAATGGTTCGGTCGCTTTCTAATCATTTTTAGCTCTAGCATTTTATGTGATCCACCAATATTTGTTTCGAGTCAGGGTTTTTGTGGCACCGTAAATTCTCTCGTAGTTTCTGATACACGACACGAAACATCTTAGTGTGGAGTCAGTTTTATATGTGTAACTGTTGTTTTAATAATGGATTATATTTTCAGGTGATGCAAGGACTGGGTTTGTGGGTTGTGGTGAACCTGTTTGGTGTATTACTATGGCTGATAGTGGAAGCTCCGGTTTCTAACTTATCTATTCATCTATTTAAAACAAGGTTGGTATTCATTGGCTCATATTATTCATTACCATCAGCACGACTATCTTTAGCTATAGGAATTCCATCTAGGCTTCCCTCAATTGATTCTTAATTTTAATTTAGAGTAAGGAATAGCTACTTAACGTAGATTATAGCTTCAAGTTTTTTAAAGTTACGTGAGTCTTCATAGTTTATACTCTGGCTGTAACGATGACAGAAAGCATCTTGAAGGAACTGGCACACCTGTGTTATATGCATAGGGATTGTAAAGATTTTTGTTATAAAAAATAGCAACACGTACTATTATTACGGATATTGGGACGTATAGACCATTTAGATATTTATATTATTTATTTTGTAAGAGCTAATTATTTTAACGGTGAAAGGAAACAAAATGAGAAAACCTACAAACCATACAGATCTTATCAAGAGGTTTTATGTTATGTAAAGTCCACCAACCCGTACTAAGCCATGGACTGGCGGACTATAGCCTAATCCCTCACAATCGAACTCTTAGTTGTGTCGGAGTCCCGTACTCAGAGGGCTATTGGCTGATACAGTACTATAAATATATTGTTTATTTTTCAGAAAAACGGCCCACGCAGAGAAAAATGGCAAGATTGCAACTAACGGAAAGATAGCTAATGGACACGACACATATAAATTAAAATCTACGTAGATAATTAATTGTTATGATTGTTCCTTAGTTAATAATTGTATTAATAGTGGCCAATGTCAATCGAATCACAAAGATTTGAAGTTACCATATGTTATGGACGGACGAGGGAGGACTTCCTGCAACCTTATTGCAGGCTGTGGATATCATTGGGGGAGGCCTTTGTTCAGCAGTGGACTTCTTGTGGCTGAAGAGATTAAGAGAGAGAGAGAGAATTATATATACTAGCATATCAAAGAGATAACAATGCGCCTGATGGCAAGGGCAGTTCAGAGAGAGTATAAATCGACGTGAGATGTTCATCTCTTTCCGGGCGTTACAATTATGTCGGCCTGTTTGTATAATATTACGTAATACCAGTGGAGATTGAGAGTTTTGTATGCTCTAAAAAGGAGACGAGAGGAGAAGAAAAAAAGATAGAGTATGGACGGTTAATGTGAGTGATTAAATAATTTAAAATGAACATGTGTTTTATTTTTACTTTATTACTATAATACTTATAACTTATATGTACACAATGAAAACACAGTTATGAAACTCCATATATACATATGTATTTAAATTGTTAGCAATGTAATTATGTTGGTACAGTTAACGTGCTCAATTTAAATACATTAAGTAACCAGTGTCCGGTGGATGTAAAACTACTTATATTCTATGGCTTAAGTAGCAAGTTCAAGTAATAATGAGAAAATAAATATCCGCGTGGGATATGCGTGGACTTTAAAGGATATTTTTTTTATTTATTTATAAATTGGCTTACAAACTTAATACATAAACCAAGCTTATACTTATATTTGCAGAAAAAAGAGATCTTAAATGTATGTAAATTAGAGGTTAGCTCGGCATTGCATTTTCAACTTGATAGCCTACTCTTGGAATAGAATCCAGGACCAATAAGTCAACTTTTCATTTCCACAACCATACTTGAAATAAATATTTATCTATAAGGAATTGAACTTACAATCCTCACATGTTCAGTCCCATAGTCTCATGTATTACGCCAAAGGCAGTTAGATTTAACATATCTATCTATCCCATAGGAAAAGCCCGTGATGATAAATATGGCGGAACGATCCATTGTTATGGCGCATAACATCTTGTCCCATATATGGAGAGCGTTATGGCATCATAAAAACAATTGTATTTGATCACAACAGTCGCGGATTCGAACCCAACATAGACGGTCAAGTTGTATAGTGATTTGCAACAAAGAAAGGTAAGTTAGTAAGTTTAAAATTAGATAAATACATACATACATTATTATTCATCAAAACATCCCAGAAGAGGTAGGCAGAGGCACCGCCAGGACACCCACATTTCGCCATGTATGTTCCGTCCCACGAGGCGAGCCTATCGCCATATCGGGCACACATTTCTGACGCCGGGCTGAGAATGAATAGAAAAATCCAATATCAAATTGCCCGACCCGGGATTCGAACCCGAGACCTCAGCTTTGTTATCGTAGCGTAATATAACTACGCCACCGAGGCAGTCTAAAACTAGATAAATAAATACCAAAAAGGTCACATGGCTCTTACCCCAAAGTAAGAATCTTGTACTGTTCAGAAACCATGAGATAATTTTTGGTGTCGAAAAACCCAGTCCTCAAATTTTCTCGGTTCACTCACATTTGTCAAGATACGGAAATCATACTTGGGTCCTCACTCAATAAATTGGATGAAGTAATTATTAAAAAATATTTTGTCATTAATTTCAAGCGCCATTTGCATGAGAAATTTCATATGTATCATCCAGAATTAGAATTTTGTGCCTGTCATGCCGATTTTGCACTTTATTGTAGGACGAAAATAAGTCGCAAACTGTGGGCAGGACGGAATCTTCCGCCTACCTTTTCGTTTATACAGGTTTATATATGTATCTTATTCATTTCCAATATTGTTTCAGCTAACAAAAATTTAAAAACCAATCTGCTTCAAATAGCTTGACATCAGCAAACAAAATGAAGCTAAACTTATCACTAATGAAACTGATCATAAAACTATTAATTTTACTAATACTATGTGTTATAGTATATCTAATATCGGCTATACTATACAGCGCGAGATACTGGCCCGACATATATAATTATATAAACGCAAACATCACTATAAAACGAATTCCAACATTATCCGAACTGAATCTAACAGAAATCGAGATTATATATACTACAGATTACACTACAAGCGCTTACGACTATACTACAGACTACGCAGAAGAAGAAACGAAGACTAAAAGAGAAGTGATTATGGAAGAAGTAAAGGATTATAGTGAGTTGCCTACAAGAAGCGTTGTAGTTGATTATATGTTTGACGTTGAAGAAAGTACCAAAGTGGTTAAAGATTTGATCGATGAAGGAGAAGCAGGCAAGGGTTTGAAGGATGTAGAACACATTGGAGGTCACCGGATTGTAGAAGAATTGGATAAGGTAAGAAGTCTTTATATTAATAAATTTGTTTATACTGGCAGTGTTTCTGATACGATTATTCTTTGGTTGAATCAGACAACTTTAATGTCCATACAGGTAACTTATAAAATAATAAATGACCTATGTAGATTTTACTGAACATCCTTGTTGGCAGTCCTTGATACTAAGAATCCAAAAACTTCTTAATTAGCAAATGTTTTATCGCATTTCCGTGAGCAAGGTGACATATTGAGACTTAACATCTTATGTCTTAGGATGGCGAGCGCAGTGGTATACCAAGCATTGCTTTGAAATTCATGGTGTTGCTACTGTCCATGAGCGGTCGTATCGCTTACCATCAGGCGAATGGCATGCTCGTCTCGCCATTCAATAATAAAACAAAACCATGCACCTATTTCCTTAGTGCTTATGTAATATGCACATCAATGAGCACTGATCATTAACAATTAAAACAGCTGTTGCCAATTCACAAAATAACTAAATTAAAGTGTCAGTAACGAATATTCATTTACATCCGGGAAACGATGACACAACCGATCAAAACTTCGTCTTAACTGGGAACAAAAATGCTTACAATAGCGGAGATGTTGTCTTTGTAAATGAGCATAATTGGCGCTCGGGCACAATTGAATTACGCAACAGTATCGGGCTTGCATAACTTAATTATTGTAGAAAGAATAAATGTGTCGTTTTAAAGAGCATAAATGTAGATATTCTTTATTAGGAGTCCGTAAACAAATCGTGTACTTTGTTTTTATATGGATGAATATCTAAGCATGGGACATTGATATGGACCATAAACCGATATTATGATATAGATTGTATCTACTAATATCAGGTGACTTAGAAAAAGACAAAGTATGATTGGTTAAAACTATGAAACTGCATCAAAATTCGGACTATTTTTAAAAATAAATGGCAAGATTAGTTTGCACAAACATTTTTATAACCCCAAACGCATAATGTAACTTCTCCGTACCGTCGTTAGTGAAAAAATTGCAAAGTGCCCTTGACCTATGTTTTTCATAATAGTCAGATTATGGGTTATTTGCTTCTATGCTAATTACTTCCTTATAAAGAACTAGCTTCTGCCCGCAAACTTCGTCTGCGTGGTTTATTTTATTTGAAATCTCCCATCCCGTCCCGTACCGTCCTATTATATCCCGCCCACCCCGTCTCATGCTCACTAATGGAACGTAATCCAGTCCCATCCCATCCTTTTGAGTATAAAAAGTAGCAAATATATCGGAACTCCTTCTTCATCCCACGGGAACACTAAACTTTTCTTGATAAAAAGTAGCCTATGTTACTTCTAATAACTCCAAGAATATGTGTACAAAGTTTCATGATGATCGGTTGAGTAGTTTTTGCGTGAAAGCGTAACAAACAAACTTACATTCACATTTATAATTTTAGTAGGGATTAAAACAAAAGCCTCCGTAACGCAGTTGATAGAGAGTAAGTTGGGAAACGAAAAGCTGCTGGTCCAATGCCTTCACCAAGACAATTAATGTTTGGGTGGCTGAGACGAAGAAACAAGTCTCTTGTAGTTCCAGATACCAGGCAAATATTCATGTTTTGATGTGGGTCAGAACTATGATTGTGACTGTTTTAGGGTTTTTTTAAGGCAAAAGGAGTAAGAAGATACGATAAATCACGTTATACTAGAATTCGCTAATACTGCAATATGGGAAGACAACCAAAATATGTGTATATCTGCGCTTCCAAATGAAATATAGATCTAAGTATGTTTTAATTCTAAAATAGTCGTGAGAATCTTCACTATAAATACGTTACTACTTACGAACGGCCTTGGAGCGGGTAATAAGGTTTATTACATGTTACGTCATAAGCCATCGGTTTGTTTAATTGAACCACCAATTGGAAGAAGGGAATAAATCCAAAAAATAGGAACGGAGATAATAAAAAAAAACTTCATAACTTTTTGCTTTCAACTTATAAACTTATAGGACATCAATGATTATTAAGAAAATATCAATCCTGATTTATTCACCGACAGACCTGCCTTAAATGTATAATATTTATTTATGTGTGTTCATCGAAATGTGTTGGATTTATTCCCTTCTTCCAATTTATCATATAATTCTAAAGATAAACCATTTATTACATGTTTTTATATAATATATTAATAGTATACAATAATTGTATACTGGTCCAGGTCCAAAATATTTTGAAATAATAGACAATATAATGACAAAAACTATTTATTTATTACAAACTTGTAAAGACACTCTGTTATCCTTCTATTCTTCATTTTCGGATCTTGTAGTTGGCCAGGTCAGAATTATATCGTAGAAATCTTTGAATTCGTCAGGAATATATTGGATTATTTTTTGTATGTCATTCATTTTTTTCTCATTTAAGGGTATTTTAGTGACATATGCCAGAGTTTCAGGTATTTTCGGGTTTGTAGAAGGTTTTTGGAGCGTCAAATACAACTACAATGGCGGGTATTAGATCGCTAGTATGACGCCCCCTACCACTATGTGATGCGATTTTGTTTATCGAATAAAAAAAGAGGCAAAAAGAAATATTATTTCTATACACGTAAAGTTGATAGTTGGAAGAAGGGAATAAAGGAAGGATTTGTTTCCTCCTTCCAACTAACAATTTTTTTAGCCCCATGAATCTATATGAAATGAATGGACTTTTTTTCTTTTTTCGAACTCACAACTTAGCCCTACGTCTAAAGAATGTAAAACTGTATAAAAGTGAATATGTCGAAAAGTGGCGTTTATTCCCTTCTTCCAATTGGTGGTTCAATTAAGGTTATGTACAAACGAACGTGAGTGGTTTTCCTCATTCAATTACTATAGCGGGTTCGGAACTGTGAGTTTTAAGGTTTGATTCCTAGGTTAAGGAGTGTTATTTATGGTTTTTTTAAAATCATGAATTGGCTGGGGTTGAATAATGTTTGTTTTGTGTCTGTTGTGAGACCGAAATTATTTCGTAGTTACTAATGAAACAGGATTAATTGTACCATGTAGAAATAGCACTAAATGGTTTTTGTTGTTGCGATGAATGGCGAGACGAGCATGCCATTCGCCTGATGGTAAGCGATACGACCGCTCATGGACAGTAGCAAAACGCAAACAACACCATGAATTATACAGCAATGCTTGGCATTCCTCTGCGTTCGCCATCCTGAGTCATAAGATGTTAAGTCTCATTATGTCCAGTAGTTACTCTGGCTACAATGTCATTGAAACCGGAACACAACAGTGCATTTACACTGCCCTTTAGCGGGAGAAATAAACATTGCGGGGACCTACCCAGACGGCCTTTCACATATGAGAGACCTACCACCAGTAAATATGTTTCATAAAAGACACTCTTGTGCGCCCATCACATCGTCCAAACAAAAATCCTAAAAATCTTTTTACAAAAACATTTCCGCAAAAAGGTGCATTACGACGTCACCGCACCAGTATGAAAAAGGCAAAAAACGGTCTCTAAAACTCTTTTCCCAATCAGCTGTCTCAAAGGCCGTTCCCGATACGCCACAAACGTAATTACTTGCCCATCCCTAATTGGTCGACTGTTTGATCTAAGGATTTCCCCCTTGTAATCGGTTAGTAAGGGGTCTGATTGTGACGGCCATCTTATTTGAATAATTATTACTTTATTGTTGGTTAGTGTAAACTTTGAGCTAATAAGGCTCATAAGAAAAAATAGTTTAAAATTTTCATTAGTATATGGTGAGAATTTATGTGTGTTCTGATTCGATTTCCGGGTTGTATTATTTTTTTGTTTCGGGTCTGGGCGTTGTGAGACGGTAAAGACTCGTGTTTTTTTATACACGAGACAGAGACACGAGACAGACAGAGTTCATAATTATTTAGTGTATAATAAGTCAGCACTATGTGTGTGATAATTGAGTGTATGAAAAAAATTCTGAGCATTTCTGACTGACTAATAACAAAATATTACAACAACTTTAATTCAAACTGCTTATGCCATATTTGCTAAAGGTGGAATACTCGTATTCCACCAGATTACTAAATCAAAGGTCAAAATATGAGGAATTTCTTTTAAGTTCAGTCCCCTATTATCAATTACAACAGATGGACTGTCGATTGAAATAACACGAAGAGTCACGCATCATGACATTTCCCTATTACGCAGTCTAATGGAATGTTAACAAATCCTAAAATACACTATAATTATTTAGTTTTTTGATATTTGAAAAACTATTATATTTTAATTGTTGGCTGTGGATAAAAGCCTACAGTAAAGATCATTTAAGTAGCTCAACTAGCTCAACCGTTGAATGTTGTAGAACTTTTCGTCTCAGAACTCAGAATTCCCTCTCGAGTGGATGGATAAAACTCCTCAAGAATGAGACTTCCATAACTTTTTTTTTAATACGATCGTACGTTGAAAATTAAAATCTGCACTATAAAGGAGAGAGCCCAGGATAGCAACAAATAAAATAAATCTATAATTCCCAAATGCAGATAAAAAACAAATACATCTTCTCGCACCTTTAAAAGATTTTCTTATACAGAAACCAGTTAGCAGTTTTTGTCATGTTTTTCTTTTCCATAAAATTGTGTGATAATTGACTACCAATACACATTAAAACGTCTCTGCAAAAAATCGTATCAATATACAATTCCATTACTTAGAAGAAGGGCATAGCGACGATTGCACTACCTATTTTGGTATTAGAAGTACATAAAAGTACTTGTGTAAATATTAATAGAATTATTATTTTCTTGCCTTACTGTTAAACCGTACTATAACCGCATGAGGTCATCAAAAGTAAAGATTACATCGTCAAACAAACGACTATCGACCATAAAGCTAAAACAATACGGTTAAAAGTAATCATATTAGCATCTCCTATGTTTTGTATCAAAATATGGGTTTTTTATTTACAAACAGCCAGACAGACAGCGGCGTTCTTGAAAAGATGTACAGTGTTGTGATTATTTTGTTAATAGTTTCTTCAAGTGTAGAGTCAGTGAGAAATTGTACTTATGTTTCGTGTATAGCCGATTTTTTCCAATCGTTTTTCTCGAACGAAGATACTGTTTTAAGCCGTAATACTCAGGGTGACGTGAAAGAGATTAAAGTTGGTGAATTAGCACATATATTCAGCGATCTAACCGATTTGATTGAGAGGAAGAAGCACGAGAAAAGTAATGGAGTACTTAAAAACTACGGAAAGACGCAAGTATTTGTTAAATATGTTACTTTTAATGAAGACACAAAAGGCATTGAAGACAACGAATTGTTTAAAACAACAACTGTTTCCTATCCAGAGAACAAAACAATCAATGAATTCAAAGCAAATAGTTCTGAAGTATCAACAGCAATGGATATTCCTTTAGAATCAACAACTACTGCGGTAACAGACAAAGAATCAACTTTAGATGTTACTTATACAACTGTAACACCAAAAACAGTAGATTCAGACTTCCAAATAATTAATGAACAGAAAAATAAAACAAAGGCAATATTAGAATTGATAAAGTTAAATTCGGATAATTTTGAAAAGTCTCTAGGCGATTTGAGGTCAAATGAAATTTATGAAGATATAGATGTTGTTTACGTAGATGACTACAATTCTACGGATTATCCGATTATTGATTATATAGATATATACAAAGATACTACGAATGAGGAGAATTTGTACGTACCAACAGAATCTGCTGTATCTAAAGATGATATAATTCAACCTGAAGATGTAATAAATTTTATTGAAGTTAAGGATTTTGAAAATGATAAAGTGAGTATTTTTAATACTGCAATTTCTGAGCGGCTGTATAGTAAATTACACCAAATTCTAAGTTTAATAAATGATGGAAATGCTACAGAGTTTCGAGCGTAAACATACGTTTACGAATTTAATTATTAAATTCCTTTGTTGGTGTTAATTAAGCCTGTGTGCATAACTTTACGCTTCAGAACCCACCAATTCAGATAGATTTAATATAAAAATAAGTACCTATGTTTGAACAACACGATCATAAACACACAATAGGAAACATATATTTTTAAATACAATTACGTATACTTCAATTTTAATATGACACCTATTTTAAGTTAATTATTCTAAAGTACTCTGATCGATTCGTATCTACCGATCCTCTATACTACAATTTTATTTATATTCTTTATTGTACACTACATAAGCTTAACAAAATCATTGAATTACATAGCAGTACAAAAGGCAGTCGTATCGCACGAAGCAATCTCTTACCGACTACCTTGGGATGGAAATAAGACAAGGATAAAAGAGAGGGCAGTCAATAGTTTACTAATAGCTTTATTAATAAAAAATAATAATACTTATAACAGGAGTTTTAAAATTAAAAAGAAAATAACAATTAAAAATAAACAATTTTATGCTATGTTCCACTATAAATTTTTCCTGCGCCAGTTTTGCAATAACGACTGAAAAATTCCAATCTCGCATCGAAATCGCGACCGCTAAACCAATAAAACCTTATATATAGTTCAGATTCACAGCCAGTTCTAAATCCACAAAAGTTATTAAAAAGGCCGGCACTGTCACGTCACATACATCACGGGGCACAATGTTCAATTGTTTTTCGACTCTCGAACTCGTTTCGTGGATGGATATTGTACATACTGCTGTCCATATTTTGTGTGCGTTTGATTTTTTGAATTTGGAATATAACAAGGGTTCAAATATCTAGGGTTTATGTTTGATAAGCGACTACCATGAATTTGGTGAAAATTGCAGTGTAGTCTTGATAAAAAACTATGTGTGAGAGGCGATTTGATGGGCCGACAACACGTCCATGATCTAAGACTTGTGGATGATCATGGGCACTAATCACTCATTACAAATTATCTGTTCGCTCGTTTCTGTTTGCTCGTTTGCTGGATGTTATGAAAATAAAAAAAACAAAAGATGCTTGTTCGTCGAAAATTGACACAAATGTCGAGCTGAATCGAATCGAAAAAGCTGTACTAAATAAAGAAACGAGAAGTCATTGAGACATCTAAGAGAGAGTATCTTGTTAATTCTAATCTATTTCGAAAAGGGCTTTCACTAAACTCATTTTATAACAGAGCTTCGATAGCCGAAAATACCTTTTCAGAGAAAACTATAACATAATCTGTTCTATAAACAAATAATAAAAAAAACAATTGCTGACAAATAGTACTGAAGCCACTAAACTATAAATACATTTAAAAGTAGTTCCAAAGAGTTTGAAGCTCTCAGTACGACCTCTTTAGAAAAAACCCCGTATTTTTCCAGCCTACACGCGATGCGTTGTAATCAATCACGAAGGCGGAGGTCAGAATACACGGACGCGGCGTCAATACAATTAGATGGCTATTGTTACTTACCAAAACCGTTTGTAAACTGCGGAAGTGTTTGCGTGAATCAAAATATTACACAGAAATAAAGATTTTAGCTGTGGTAAAATGATACTGTTTTACTGGTGGTAGGTCTCTCATATGTAGGCCGCCTTGGTAGGTACCACCGCAATGTCTATTTCGCCAAACAGCAGTGTAAATGCACTGTAGTGTTCCGGTTTGAAGGACATTGTAGTCAGAATATGTGGACATAAGATTTAACATCTTATGTATCAGGATGGCGAGCGCACTGGAATGCCAAGCATTACTTTGTATTTTCCACCAAACCAATAAGATCTTTTAAAAGTAATATAATCATATTGAATTAAGATTTCCTTTGTAGATCACAGACGTCTCGCACGAAATCACGTGGTGATTGTGAAGGAAAACTTATTTCTTGTCTTCCCTGATGTCCACAATTAGGAAGAGATTAGTTGGATCCTTGTAATGTTTGATGAATTACGGTCATTCTGGCATGTTTCGTAGTTTATTAACCTCTGGGAATTTCTGATCTATATCTACTTTTGTCGGCCTTACTGTATGGGGTCTAAATAAATAAATACACTCAACAGTCACATACATAGTCCTGACTCCATTGTAAAATTCTTATAATTAAATAAATAAATATAGTAAATAGTTACTTGTATAGTCATTACACCTTAGATAAAAGTCTTGTGATGTATCAGAAACTACGAGAGACGTTTCGGTCTAACAACACCCAGACCCGAAAAAATGCTTGTGGATCACACAAATATTTGTCTCGATGCGGTTGACCCACATAGCCTAACCAACTGCGCCACGAAAGCTGTATGAGTTCGCATATACATATTTGTACAAATTGGAAATTAATATTATAAAGCTGAGAAGTTTATTTGTATGTTTGAACGCGGGAATATCTGGAACTACTGCACCTTATTGAAAAATGATTTAAGTGTTAGATAGTACATTTATCGAGGACAGCTATGGGGTACTTTTATCCCGGAAAATACATAGCGGTATTTTTATATCCGAAATACCTTACATGCGGGCGACGCCGCGAGACATATTAGCACATAGTTGGGTTGTTGAGTAGGTGTAAGCGCCATCTATATTACAGTTGTGTAAACATCTGAATGTCACCGCACGAATTGAGCGTAAAAGCAATTATCTCCTTCAAATACTTAGAGAGGTTCAAATATTTACACCAGTGATAGGTGTAAAGGTAAGATCATGTAATTACTGATTCGTTGTAGCTTAGTAGTTAGAGGTTCCTGATTAAATCAATAGGGAATTTTACTATAATCGACTTTTTGTATTATTTTGCGTACAAACACAAATACCATTACAATAAAACATTTCTGTCAAATAGTATTAATGGAGCTTGTAATATGAGGCAAATATTAGTATTTTAAATAAAAGAGTGGGAGCGTAGTGGGGACATCTTACCGCCTCTTTCACACCCGCACACTGTTATGCATATCAGGACTAGTGACGTCACTAGTTTAGTTTTGCATCTCTTTTCTTTTACTCTCACTACAAGTTTTAAAACGTTTCTAACTTGTTTAATTGTGAATGGATTTACAAGATTCTTTGTTTGCTAGATTTTGAATATTGATATCTTTTGATAAAAATAATAAAAAAATTGAGTAAAATACCCAATTGTATTATCTCATGTGGGAGAACATATTATATTTTCGTAAAAATATTTTATTTTCAAGGCTCGTAGTTACAAAAAAACAAGTTTTACTTCCACGATATGATGTCTTAATTTAGGGTTCAGAAGATGTGTATGACTGTTGACTGTTGAGTGCATTAATTTAATTAAAAAAAAAACAACAAAATAATTTTAACTACATTCGACAACATTTTTAAATAAAATTTAATATTTATAAATAAGTGTTAATTCTTCTTCTTTCTAGCCTTAGTTTACACTTACATGGGATAAAGGCGATGTTATTCATATCCATAATTTAGAATGGTTTACAATTTTTGACCTTCTGTCTGATGTCAATTTTATATTATAAAGATAGCCTGTCTTGCTACGAGTACTTTGATAGAAATTTAGGTTATGTAACGGTTGCCTAACAAATAAATGAAAGATTACAATCACTTAATTATGAACGAAAAAGTCACAAGAAAGCACTCAGAAAATATTCCAAATTACACGTTAAAGGTACACCTAACATTTTTTTACGTTAATTGTCAGAGTAATAAATACAAAAGAGTTTTACATCAAAAAGCCGCGTTCCTTTTTTTAAAAAATACATCCCTATTTCGCGCCATAATCGCGGTAATTGTTTATTCACAACCATAAACAGCCATCAGAATGGCGGGAAATTAGAATTTTTAATTTTAATATGAGGCCTCCGTGTTCGCCTAAATTATGGATGGAGCGAGGGAAAAATATGGGATTTTAAAATTTTTATTACACCTGAAATAATGGGAAGTAACCTTTTGCCAAATTTTGGGGCGCGATTACTAAAGGAGAGTGGGAAATGCTAATTTTTATTTTCTAAATGGCGTACGTTTGTGAATAAAATCACGGCTGATCTCTTTGTAAATCGCTAAAACAGACACGTGTAATTTTCAAATACAGTTAAAAATAATAAAATGAATGAATTGGATAAATCAAACTAAGCCGCGACCTTGGTTTTAATAACTGTATTGAAAACTGGTTTTGAAGGGGCAACCCTACAGTTCAGACCGTTATCACATAATACTAACTATTAGAACTCTGTGCCGTTATTCTCTGGTGAAAACTACTGGGAGGTGAAAATAAGTCTGAATCTAAATTACCTACAATGTTTTATGGAATTAATAAATTATTTTTATTTAATGTTCGAAAAAAATCCTTCACTGTTGTATCCCAAAAGTGGGCATGAATATCGCTACAGCCATCCATAATTCAGCTTTATTTTCTTCCCAAACTGGGCGAGCCTATCACCATTTCAGCCACAAATTACAGTTCCACGCAACTAATACAAGATATTCCTGGCTTATTAATTTGTTATTTTTTTCAGGCCGCTATTAAAGAAGAATCTTCTAATGAAGGCCTGGCAGCCATTGTTCCCTGGATAGCAACGATCTTTGTAAAGAAAGACCAGAAGAACAACCAATTTGACTACTTCTGCGATGGAGCCTTACTCTCCAAGAAGACTGTTCTTACTGGTAAGCATAGGGATGTCGGTGATGCTGAATCTAGTAAGACATTGGTGTCGGACAATTGTACAAAACCGCTTATAGTAACCCATAGTGTACTGTTTCGGGTTCAGTCTGTATTTTTCTGGTTTCATTTGTTTTTTTTGCGATGAATGGCGAGACAGGCCATTCGGCTGATAAGCGATACGACCGCTCATGGACAGTAGCAAAACAAAACAACACCATGAATGACAAAGCAATGCTTGGCATTCCACTGCGCTCGCCGTCCCGAGACATAAGATGTTAAGTGTCATTATTTCCAGTAGTTACTCTGGCTACAATGTCGTTCAAACTGGAATACAACAGTGCATTTACACTCTTTTGGTGTTTTAAACAAAACCTCTAATTAATTAATGCTGTACTTTTATCCCATTTTCTGTTGATTATTGAGTTTTCTTAATGCAAAATCTAAATCAAGAAATGTTCCTTAGGTTTACACCAAACTCCTATTCTGTAAACTTCAAACAACGCCTTAATATTTCATTGATTTCTCGCCACCGTCAGCGTTTTTATAAAGACATCTCGAACATTTCGAAGTATGTCTGCGTAAAAATGAAAAATGATTAAAAAGAAGTGAGAGACAATTGTCTGACACCTCGCGATCCCGGCACCGTCTCGACGGAATTAAAATTACGTCAAAGAGAGGATTTTGTGTTCCGGCTTAGGGGTCCATGGGAAAAATGAAAAAAAATATCATGTTTTCTGGACCAGATAAGTAAACAGCTCATTTGAACATTATTACGACCGCACAAGAAAAGCCACGCTACTTAAATGGCAGGTGGTGCTAGCCTTTTAAATAAAAGGGGTAAAATTATGAAGAAGTACAGAGAAAGGGCAGAGAATAGTAAAGAATTTAAATATATGTTGTTCACATAAAGTTGTTTTCCTATCGTATACAGTCCCACTGCTAGGTAAAGTATATTGTAGTTCTTTCTAATTGTCTCTATCTGTACTGTGTGTGGCTTCAAATTCTGAAAATCGGCTTCTAAAATTTCAAATCGACTATCTAATAACACTTAGTCATTTAATGGAAATTTAAAATACTACTTATATCATTTAAAAAACTCTCGTAATGAACCCTCTAATTTATATCAAAAGCACCCTTCCCGATTTTTTCTTCCCCCCCAACGCGGAGACAGCTGGGGTACTAATTCGATTACCAACCCCCCACTTCCGCCCCTGTCGTCGGCTAACGACATTTCCGGTTGCATGGTAATTATTTATCAGACGTGTGTCAGTGATTTTAACTTTGAATAAGAAAATCTATTGAAAAGGTATTGGTTTAAGTAGAAAGAAGGACCAACAACGCAATATGGCCTAACCACTCTCAATCGATTCTCTCGATTGTAGAGTAGGCCCGTGCCCTGCAGTGGGACGTATATGGGCTGATATAGATAGATAGAAAGAAGGAAAATTAACGGCTAAGCTGATTGTGATTGAAGTACTCCGAATTTTGACCTCTAGTCAAATGTGATTGTAATTATTAACGATCGCTGAGCATTGCTTTGTAATTCATGGTGTTTTGTTTTGCTACTGTCCATGAGCGGACGTATCGCTTACCATCAGGCGAATGGCATGCTCGTCTCGCCATTCATTGAAATAATAAAAAACAGTTTATAACAGAATATATTCAAGTTAGATTGTGTGGGCAACTAATATTTGTTAAATGTCTGGGTGTGAAGACCTACATATCTTTTGCAGTTTCTGATTCATGAAATAAGCCCTGGTAATAATAAATAAAGGAAGTCGCTGGATGCAGGCTTCTTCCAACAGTTCGATGTGGAGATTGGGGGAGGCCAATGTTCAGCAGTGGACTTCCTGGGGCTGGAGAGAGAGAGGGAGAAAGAGAGAGAGAGAGAGAGAGAGAGAAATAAGCCTTGTATTTTACTATGAAGTTGGGACTATGTGAGGGTATATGTGTGACTCCATCCATCCATCCATCAGCCAAAGGACGTCCACTGCTGAACATAGGCCTCTCCCAATGATTTCCACAGTGACCTGTTGGAGGCAGTCTGCATCCAGCGACGTCCCGCCACCTTTACCAGGTCGTCTGACCATCTTGTGGGTGGACGTCCTACGCTGCGCTTTCCGCTACGTGGCCTCCATTCGAGAACTTTTTGGCCCCATCGGCAATCAGTTCTCCGCGCTATGTGCCCCGCCCATTGCCACTTCAACTTAGTAATCCGGTGGGCTATGTCGGTTACTTTAGTTCTCCTTCGGATCTCCTCATTTCTGATTCGATCTCGTAGGGAAACCCCGAGCATAGCCCTCTCCATAGCTCGTTGAGTGACTTTGAGCCGCCTAATAAGGCCCATAGTGAGAGGCCACGTCTCGGTGCCGTATGTCATCACTGGCAACACACAACTATCGAAGACTTTCGATTTGAGGCACTGAGGTATTTTGGACAAGAAGACGTCGCGTAGTTTCCCGTATGTGTGACTGTTGTGTATATATTTTATTTATACAAAACGTTCGATGATAATATCATAGTGCTAGCTTTACTAAGTATTAAGTCATGGTCATGTCATTTGACAGCCTCCGTGGCGCAGTTGGTTAGACGCCGGCTGTGAAACGAGAGGCCGCGGGTTCGATCCCCGCACTGAGACAAATATTTGTATGATTTACAGGTATTTGTTACGTATCTGAGTGTTTGAGAGACCGAAAAGTCTCTCGTAGTTTCTGATACTCACGACACAAGACTCGATCTTAGTGTGAGATCAGGACTATGTATGTGACTGTTGGGTGTATTTATTTATTTATGGTCATCAGGAAATATATTGAAAGAGAAATGTATTAGACTTTACACAACTAAACAATATATTCTTGATCACAAACATTTATTTCACTGCGGATCGAACCCACCACCTCTTGTTTCACAACCATTCTAAACTAATTATATTTCAACAGATTAACTAAATTCGTGTTAAAGTCGCACACACGATTTTAAGCTTAAGTCGATTACTTCGATCTAAAAATGATAGACGAACCGATTTGAAAGGTTTGATTGGAGCTTATTCGCAGCTTTGCCGTTTCATGTCGTTTTAGTCGACTAGACACGTGCTTTTTAAAAGCTTTATAAAAACGTGTCACGTGCACAAACTCTTTGATTTTAGTTCAAACGCAAAAACGACAATGCTTTGTATGCAGTGATATGACAGTCATTTTTTAACATGCTTTTAATTTAAAAAGCATGTTAAAATGTAGTTCTGTATATAAAGTTATTTAAAACTGGATTTTCAAGCTCGACAAAACATGGGATTCATTAGAAATACGCATTTATTCAGCGCTGATGCAACATAATAGGTAATATAAGCAAATATCTCGGGTCGGGCAAAGTGATATTTCGATTCATTATCAGGGCGGGGTCAGGAATTTGTGACCGATATGGCGATAGGCTCGCCCCCTTTCACATGGGACGGGACGTCAAGGCGGAACGTAGGTGTCCTGGTTGCAACTCAGCCTACCCCTTCTGGGAAAAAAGGCGTGAATTATTTATGTATGTAAAACAAATATCCACCGGCGACAGATATCTATCGACACAATTTTGCCGGCCTGATTGTACCATATACGGTATGATTATATGATTATCCTACAACAAATAGAAAAGGATCTATATAGTGATATGCTTAATATAATATTGGGTATACGTATATTGTTATTTGACAGCCTCCGTGGCGCAGTTGGTTAGACGCCGGCTGTGAAAGTGAAGCTGCGGGTTCGATCCCCGCGACGAGACAAATATATATTGTGTGATCCACAGATATTTGTTCCGTGTGTGGGTGTTTGTGAGACCGAAATGTCTTTCGTAGTTCCTGATACCTGCGATACAAGACTCGATCTTAGTGTAGGGTCAGCTGTATGAATGTGCCTGTTGGGTATATTTATTTATAATATATTAATTTTCTCTTTTATTTCAGCTGCCAGATGTGTAAGTACTACAAACGCTACAATGAAACCTGAAGATTTGTTTGTGGTGCTAGGAAAGAAGGGCTTGAGTGGGATGGAACCCAACGAAAAGGCATACAGAGTAAGTTAGTTAACAAATTATCTCGTGGTTTCCCATCAATGCCAAAGTTAAACAAAGAATGGTCATAATTCAATGAAACTGTAGTATAGGCCTAAAACAATAAATATTGTTACATATAGGCCAATATATTATGTTT
Organism: Deilephila elpenor; assembly: GCA_949752805.1. Lineage (NCBI taxonomy): Eukaryota > Metazoa > Arthropoda > Insecta > Lepidoptera > Sphingidae > Deilephila > Deilephila elpenor. Next base: position 9,012,760 of record OX457118.1, on the reverse strand, counting down.
GTAAAGGTAATACCACAACTGATTTTCAAATGACAGCCTCCGTGGCGCAGTTGGTTAGACGCCGGCTGTGAAACGAGAGGCCGCGGGTTCGATCCCCGCACCGAAACAAATATTTGTGTGATCCACAGATATTTGTTTCGGGTCTGGGTGTTTGTCAGACCGAAAAGTCTCTCGTAGCTTCTGATACCCACAAAGACTCGATCTTATTGTGGGGTCAGAACTGTGTATGTGACTGTTGGGTGTATTTATTTAGTATTTAATTCAACCCACTTCGAAACTGCGACTGAATGTTGTGGCTAAATATAAAACTTGATACCTATGAGGCTAAGTTTTTTTAAGATAATTAGGTAATCAGAATATATTCTGCAGTATCAATAAGTACAGGATAATAAAAATAATGCTTCAGTGGTCTTATGGCAGTGTCTGGGCTATCAGTTTTGGAGTCCAGGGTTTGACTCCCAGTTTGGGCATTGTATGCTATTTAAGCGACCTGCTGGCCGTCTACATCCAGTGACTTCCTTTAACTTGTATTAAAAAATAATAAAACTTATTTGCAGATAGCAAAAGTATTGCCACACGAAAACTTTACAAGCGAAGAATTTATAGAAAATGATCTAGCAGTACTGATTCTAGAGGAACCAGTTGAGTTCACCGAGGATGTGAACCCGGCTAACATTAGCTTGGAAATGGACTTCGATGCTGAATTAAACAAATCTGCTGTAAGTAAGATATGTATAAAAATAAAATTATTAACTAAAGGGATTTTTCATTAAATGTACCACATAAATTCGATGTTATAGATACGTATTTTTATCGTGAGGATCATTATTAAACTCAGTCTTATATCTACAAATACACATACATGAACTCACGCCTTTACCCAGAAGGGGTAGGCAGAGGCGCCACCAGGACACCCACATATCACCTTGTATGTTCCGTGCCATAATGTGATACGGGGCGAGCCTATCGCCATATCTGGCACAAATTCCTTACGCCGGCCTGATTATGAATAAAAAAATCCAATATCACTTTATCCGACCCGGGATTCCAACCCGATACCTCAGCTTTGTTATAGTATAGTACAACTACGCCACCAAGGTAGTCTTATCTATGGGATTATAATTTCAGACCACAGCATGGGCGTATACTGGTGATCTGGAGTTTGTGTTCTTCGAAAGCGTTCAAAATAAGACTTGTCCTAAAGACGACTACGTTGAGAACACCATATGTGCTACATATGGGAACAGTAAGTTTTTTTAGTATCTATCTATTTATATCAGCCCATATACGTCCCACTGCAGGGCACGGGCCTACTCTACAATCAAGAGAATCGATTGAGAGTGCTTAGGCCATATAGTCCGCCACGCTGGCCTAGTGCGGGTTGGCGGACCTACATACCGTAGAAATTCTTTAAAATCGCTACGGGCGGTATGCAGGTTTCCTCACAATGTTTTCCTTCACCGTTAAAGTGCGTGGGGATTGACTATCAATACACACATAACTCCAAAAAGTCAGAGGTGTGCCCTGGGATTTGAACCCGCGACCACCATGAACATGTAGGCAGCCGCGTCTGGTCCGTTACTAAAATGCCACCACGCACAAGTTTTTTAAGTATGAGAAGTAATATACCTAACCTCAGAAACTTCAGTAATGAGTTAGCAGAGCATCTGATGGTAAATAAATGTAATAAATGTATAAATAAATGTAAATGTTTAATTTCGCGTGTATTTTTCAAGGGTTTTTTTTGTTGCGTTGATGGCGAGACGAGCATGCCATCCGCTTGATGGTAAGCGATACGACCGTTCATGGACAGTAGGAAACCAAACAACGACATGATTTAAAAAGCATTGATTGACATTCCACTGCGCTCGCCATCCTGAGACATAAGATGTTAAGTCTCAATATGTCCAGTAATTAATCTGGCAGCAATGTCCATCAAACCGGAACACAACAGTGCATTTACACTGCTGTTTGGCGAAAAATAAAATAAGAAATGTTACGTTTGCTATAAACTCAAATATCCTTTCAATTCTTAATATAATGAAATAGAAAAGTGTCTGCATTGCACCTGTTGGTACCTCATTCTAGTGCTCTTCAATATATACTGGCAATAGACGACTGGTGTTAGAAACTTTTCCTCTAAAATTATGACTTCGACGGCAAGGACTAGCGTTGTCTGCGGTTCTTCTAAACTTTGCAACTTAGATACCAACTAAAGAAGTTTAAAAATACAACTGAAGTCAATCTTGTTAAACATAGTAATAGTATTTCTCTTGTCTTGGGTTTGTGAACATTGTGAATGTGTAAGAACAAAAAGTGGGTTTCTGAAATTTACTATTTTTATAAATTGTGACTGGCATTTGAACTAAACTCTTACTTGTAGGAGAAGCCATTGTCCTACAATGAGACCTATTTGTGCTGGCTGATTTTATATTTATTAAGTGTTTTACTACTAGGCCACAAAGGCCAGCTTTGTTTTTATACGATGTTAATTTAAATTATATTTCAAAGAATTTGGTGGGCTTCTTCTAAATTCATAATATAGCACTATTTTAAATCTATACATACGGGGTATATCAAGACCGCGACCGAAAACGAAGCCAGGAGGTAGTATTAGTGATATCAAACACAATGTAAGTAAAAATTTTATAAAAAAAAAAGTCAATTTTTTTTTGTTATTTTTTACATATCGTCGTATTTGAGTGATTAATACATAGTTTTTATAAAATAATGACGTACATCGCTTAATTTTTAAACACGCAATGGTACGTAAGGGTTTAAATTACTATTTTTGCAAAAACTAGGTATTTACCCCTCAAAAACGATGATTTTTAAAAATTGTAAAAAAAAATCCGTCGCTTATTTTGCAAAATGTTTAGTTGCATTGTGTCTGTAGCCGCTAAAACTACCACCTGGCTTCGTTTTCGGTCGCAGTCTTGATATACCCTGTATAATAAATTTGTAACCGATCGATGTCTGTGCATGGAACATAAACGAGAAAAACTAATACAGGGGGTCTGTATTGACGTAATAGAACCCAAAACAACTATTTTTAAAATTTTTGTCTGTTTGTCTGTGCGGTCGTGAGCGATGAACTCAGAAACCGCTTAACGGATTTTGATGAAATTTGGCATGGAACTGACACCCTGGATTATGACTAATATGAATTAACAATATTTTCAGAAGTACCTCTTTGTCCCAGCTACGGAGGTGTGTATGTAGCAAAACTAGAAGATCAGTGGCTTCTTCAAGGCATCATGTATGGAGACCCGACAGATAAAGGACTTTGCTTTAGCAAAAATGTCACTTATACTAGTCTAAAGAATTATTTAGAATGGATTAATGAGATTCTTAATAAATATATGTAAGATTATGTTGTTTTATTTCATTATTGGTAAGGTTAACTTAAAGTAGTGGATGAAAGGCTCAGGAGCGAGTGTTGTGAGAGCACGTACAGGGAGCGTAGTGTGTGACGCGCGGGCCGGTGGAGCGACGAGCTGAAGGTAGTGGATGAGAGCTCAGGAGCGAGTGTTGTGAGCGTGCACATGATAATGTTACTCGATTTTTTTATTACTTCAGCTTAGTTATATCACGAGTTTTATAAACTTCTATCCGATTGATTAAATTACATCCTTGAGGCAAATAGGTATAGAAGGAAAACCCGTGGCTTTAATGATTGGTTTAACTGATGTTTACCAAGAACATTACGTGTAGTGTAAATTGTATTATTATATAATTTTACTATTGTGTAATCAACGCAGGATCATCTTCGGCTCAGGTAATGACGTTTAGTCATCGTGATTATCATTACATGACTGATGACAGCTGACATTTTGCAATTAAAGTGATTATAATGATTGTGTGATGTGCGTGATAGAAGATACCCGAGACGAATATTTTAAATTATATTCCGATTATACAACTACGGTAATAAGGTTACGTATTCATATTAATTCATATTAATTACTAATACTATAACGTTTTCAAAGTTAGTTTTTTGCATCATCAATATCTTATATAATCATTCCAAGTAAAGTACAATGTCAAACTTATACTCAAGTAGTTACTGGTGGTAGGTCTCTCATATTGTATGAGAGGCCGCCTGGGTAGGTACCACTACAATGTCTATTTATCCCGCCAAACAGCAGTGTAAATGCACTGTTGTGTTCCGGTTTGAAGGACTTTGTAGCCAGAGTAACTACTGGACATAATGAGACTTAACATCTTATGTCTCAGGATGGCGAGCGCAGTGAAATGTTTTCTACTATCCCTGAGCGGTCGTATCGCTTACCATCAGGCGAATGTCATACTCGTCCCACTAAACAAAGCATTGACATAAAGCAATGTTTCTTTCTAATTCGGGATAAAATCCGTAAAAATAATTTTTAATTCAAAAAAACCTTATGCTAAAGTCTTAGAGCTAAAGTATTCTCAAAAGCTACGTTATGGCAACCAGCGGCTTTCAAAATGTATATATTAATCTATTGGAAGCCAACCACAGCCTATAGTCTATATCAGGTCTGCACATCTATTTCATCGATTTAAAAAAAGGAGATTATTTATTCGACCTGTATGTATGTAATTTTGTCAAAGAACAATGGCAACTGCCCATACATTGTTTATTTGAAATTAAAATTAAACGTCTTGACATGAAAAAATCTCGTAAGATTGAGTGTCTTTTTCTAATTCAATATATGTAAGAATTGTTGTTAAAGAAAGCAGAGAAATATTGATATTCATGTTTGATTTTTAGTATTTATACGCCTACGTCAAATAATGACTACAATGGCTGACCGTGCTATGACGTATTGTAATAAAATTCATGAAATATTAGCTGAATTCATGCAACGAAAACGTCAAAACTCAAAAGTCTGTCATGAACTTTTCTAGCGGGCGAGATGTCAATCGACTATTTGCTTTGATTACTAGTCCTTTTGCCAGAATCACACCATACTTCTAATGTATTTCTATTTTAATACAGAAAAAATATAAAAATATATTGTTTGAATTGCATTGAACAAATATGGAAATCCACGAGGCGGCATTTAAAAAAATTAAATGCAATATAGATTTTTGACATACATATCATTGTGATATTTGTTATTGAGAAAACAATGATAGTTACTATTACTTTAGCAAGCAAATAAAATCAAATCAATTAAGTATCATTAGTTACATAATTAATTTATCTGACGAGTTGCGATAGTTTGACAATGTTATATTGAAGGACAAAGTTACCTCGATTTACAGTACTTTTTTTTTTTATTCAATATTAAAAGGGCTTTGTATTTACAGTACTTGACTATGGTAAACTATTTTAGTCTAATAAATATGGAATGGCAACATTAAGCCAATAATAGTATATAAACCCGGAATTACTCAAATTACTTTCCATTTTAAGGATTTTTTTCACCCGCTTTGAATAATTAATTTGATTATTTGATAAAACGTAGAAAATTATTAGAACTTGTTTTGTATATATGTCACTTAAAGACGCTTAAATTAAGACCAATCAAGAATTCGCCAATGTTCATTGCACCATATTTGGGCATGACCAGCGTTTAATTAAGTACGCCAAATGTCATAAATGTTAAATAACGCTTTTAACGGACTTCCATATTAATATTTTAATGTCGGCTATAATTGGAAGCCAATAATCTATATCAGGTCTGCACATCTATTTTCTATTTAAATACATACATATTTCCTTATTACTAGAACTACAATGCTTTATTATCCGATACATCCTTATATTAAGTATTGTCACGCCACGTCCTTATTGCGGTCAGCAGAGTTATTTATTGGTAACTACTTCCTAGATTAGCTTACAATTAGCGATTGAAATGGATTGGTTTCATTGACAGGGAAACATTTGTTTTATTCTGATGAATGGGGAGACGAGCATGCCATTCGTCTAAATGCAAGCAGTACGACTATGCTGGCGTAGATTTTGTTAGGGACCCAGCTCGGTCACAACATCCGCATTGTTCCGAGCTGGAAGGCCAGTGACACTGACATACCCCTTTCGACCTCCCCCGTGGTACCGAAAGGGGAGCTTAAGAGTTTTTCCCCTCGAAACAAAAAAAAAAGTACGACCGCTCATGGACAGTAGAAAACCAAGCAATGAATAACAAAGCAATGCTTGGCATTCCCCTGCGCTCGCCATACTGACACTTAAGATGTTTAGTCTCAATAAGTCTAGTAGTTACTCTGGCTGCAATGTCTAATAATTATATTTGGCAAAAATATATATTTAAAGATGATTCTATTTAAATGCTCTCCTAGAAAACATCCCGCTTGCAGTTCTTCTGTTATAACCTGAAGAATATTTTCTGTACTAAACATATAATAAATCTACTAATACCCATAATCCGGATTATATTAGAAAATACTGATGCTTCGTAAAGCTGTGAATGAATGTATTTAGCCGAATGTCTAAGTCAATGAGTTAATTTTCAGCATTCTAGACCCAATTAGGACGTTCAGAACCAATAATTACAAGGTTTGGCTTCGCTCCAGATTGCCAATGTATTTGACAGTCGCACTGGGTATCGAGGTCGGTTAGTGACGTCATACATGGATACATAGGTAAATATAAATACATATTGGCAGTAAGAAAGCTTCACAAGGTTTAGTTGATGAAATATTAAAGAGACCTAAATAGAAAATTGCTTAATTAGTTGATTTAGTTTTATTAAGGATTAGTACATACATACATACATACATAAACCTCACGCCTGTATCCCAAAGGGGTACGCAGAGACTATGCATCTCCTAGTGGAAAGATGTATTCAGTGGGGGTAAGGATTAACTTATTCAAGACAGTTATAAAACCTATTTTAGTCATCGAATGTTTTGTCCCTTTCGAACGACTTTAGAATTCAATTTGAGCGAAGAAGACAAAACATTCGATAACTAAAATAGGTTTTATAACTGTCTATGAATAAGGCCGTCAATGTTTATACGCACAACCGCAAAAGATTATGTAATCATTTGAGGTTGTTAGGCCAGACATCGTGTCAATATATTTAAGACGTATGCATAAATGATTCATACATTTTACAACCTCCGTGGCGCAGTTGGTTAGACGCAAGCTGTGAAAAGATAGTCCGTGGATTCGATATTCGCACCAAGACACATGTTTGTTTGCTTCATATATATTTGTTTCGAGTGTTTGTGTTTGTGAGACCGAAAAGTCTCTCGTAGTTTCTGATACTCACGACACAAGATTCGATCTTAGTGTGGGATCAGGACTATGTATGTGACTGTTGGGTGTATTTATTTTATATGTATTTGTTTCCGGTCTGTGTGTTTGTAAGACCGAAAAGTCAGAACTATGCGTGTGACAGTTACGTGTATTTTTATTTTTAATATTACCCGAGTCATACTGGCATCAACGGGGATTATTCATTTATCAAATTACAGGAAAATCGAACATTTTATAAGACGTACATGATTTACTTCTATGAATCATGCTAGAAACAGCACGATTTTTAATGTTTTTATACTGTCGTATAAGTATTGTTTAAGTGTTTGTTACTCCCCCTCCACTCTCAATGGTACTTGTGATTGTAGAGAAGGTCTGTACCTCGCTGTGGGATGTATATGGGCAGAAACAGAACTATTGACAGCCTCCGTGGCGCAGTTGGTTAGACGCCGGCTGTGAAACGAGAGGCCGCGGGTTCGATCCCCGCACCGAGAGAAATGTTTGTGCGGCCCACAAATATTTCTTTCGGGTCTGGGTGTTTGTGAGACCGAAAAGTCTCTCGTAGTTCTGTTATCTGCGACACAAGACTTATTTGATTTTAATGTGGGGTCGGGACTATGTGTGTGACTGTTGGGTGTATTTATTATTTATTAGTACAGTATGTCATCTATGCTAATATTGTAAATAAGAAAGATTTGATTGATTGTTTGCATTGAATAGGCTCCGAAACTACTGGACCGATTTGAATAATTATTTCACTGTTGGGAAGCTACACTCTCCTCGGGTGACAGGCTATATTACATTTTCAAAAAAATTGGGAATCCTTACTAAAACTCCAATAATTTAACCCAAGGTGTAAGAAAATTACCTAAAATATTGTTTACATCGCGTGCGTTGCGAAAACTATAATATGTTGTTGATGTGGACTGGACTCAAAAACTATCTGCACCCGGGCAAAGCCGGGCCGAGACGCTAGTACGTCATAAACGTTGAATTTTCCTCCAATTATTTACATAAAAAATCCCCGTTGATGCAGCACTATTACAGTATTGTTTACTTCTTAAGGTCCGTTCATTCGTATTCAAAGTGCTTCACTATTTTATATCCTGCTATAATATGGCGGGAGTATATCATTCGCATACAAAACACATACCATCGTATTTCATTTATACATCAATCGATTGACGTAAATAAAGTAACGGACGGGCGATTATGAATGCGATTAAAAATCGACATGTTATTGCGATTTTAAGACTTATTATGGGAATGTATACTGTGGTTATTGGTAAAGACAATGCTGTTAGGAGAATCAAGGAATATCATTGGTTGACAAAGTTATGTCGGCGCAATCTAAAATACATATGATGTACATATCAAACAGCAGTGTAAATGCACTGTTGTGTTCCGTTTTGAAGGACATTGTAGCCAGAGTAACTACTGGACATATTGAGACTTCACATCTTATGTCTCGGGAAAGAGAGCGCAGTGGAGTGCCAAGCTATGCTTTGTAATCCATGGTGTATTTTAGATATCTACTGTCCATGAGCGGTCGTATCGCTTACCATCCTTCGAAAGGAATGCTGGTCTCGCCATTCAACGAAATAAATAAAATTGAAAGGCTATATAGTCCACCACGTAGTCCTAGTACGGATATGCGGACTTTACACGCCATAAATATTCTTACAGATCTCTATGGTATGCAGGTCTCCTCACGATGTTTTCCTTCACCGTTATAAGCAATTATCTAGTTCATATAATATACGTCTTTGTACTCGCCTCAATTATTTGGCAAACACTTAAACGTTGAAGGAAATAAAAACAAAATTCTGCACACTTATAAGTCATAACATGTTTTCGTTCATGCGTCATATTATTTTACCGAAATTCTACTCGTATATTTTAATGTTGAACGGAGTACCGTTAAGTTTGTAGAAATGTTTTTCCAATTCGTTTCCATATTCAAGCATTATTTTATTTAGTTATTCTATTTACCATAATGTTGTAGAACTATATTATAGACCATAGCGACCCACGCATGTTGTGTTTCGTTTTTTTTTGAGACGAGTATGCCGTTCCCTTGATGGTAAGCGATACGAAAGCTCATAGACAGTAGTAAAACCAAACATCACCATGAATTACAAAACAATGCTTCGCATTCCACTGCGCCCGCCATCTTGAGACATAAGATGCTAAGTCCTTCAAAACGGAACAAAAAAGTGCATTTACACTGCTGTTTGGCGGGAAAATAGACATTGCGTTGGTACCTACCCAGGAGGCATCTCACACATGAGAGACCTACCGGTAACCTACGGGCCTAGCCCATCCAATTGATCTCTCGACTGTAAAGGAGGCCCGTGTCCTACAGTAGGACGTCTTCCGGCTTGGCGATTATGGATTGAGACAGATATTGCATCTGTAAATGAGCAGGCGTAACAAACTGCCAAGAGAGCGATCTGCCCCTCATTTTTGCCAATAATGTAATTTAACTACTGGACATAATGAGACTTAACATCTTATGTCTCAGGATGGTGAGCGCAGTGGAATGCCAAGCCTGGCTTTATTATTCTTGGTATTTTTTTTTTGCTACTGATCGGTCGTTTCGCTTACCATCAGGCGAATGGCATGCTCGTCTCGTCATTCATCGCTAAAAAAATGTACCATTGCTATCGTATCTATTTTTGCTTTCCCGTTTTTGAGTTGGTATTCTCTAATACACCACAGGAGATAAAAGGTACAGGCACAGTTCGTTTAGAATACGTCCAATTGCACAAGGGTTGAATGGAACGAACCGACTGTTCTACAGAATATCCACGTAAAACTTTCGTGTAGTTTTATTTGGACATTCCGTTTCCTATGCTTTCATCTGAGGCCACGAATGATGCAAGACTTGGTGTAGGTACTCCATCACTAAATTGTGAGCTACTAGAACGTTTGTGAACTTTAGTCAAATCTTTCAAAAGTTATTCATCAAATAATTTGTTATAATGTAACTGAAAATAATGTAATAGGATTATTTTAATTAATGCGATTGTAATTTTTATTTTTTTATTTAAACTTAGTCTATGTTAATGTAATACTCGTGTAGTATTGCATTACTCTTTGCAAGTATCATTTTTAAATTTCTGTACTTTAAACTTTGTCAAGATGCTATTTTAATTATTGATTGAAACTTCAGTACTTATACATATAAAATATAATAACTTTAAATTAAATATCTAAACCTAATAAGCGATGACCAGAAATTACCCCGTCCCTCATTTTTTATCTCAGTGTTGTTTTAATAATCTTAGTATGATCACCTATAAACTTAAAGTATGACATAACACCACGACAAATAACAGCTCGTCTACCATCAACACTGAGTAATCATCACCTCATTACGTATCGGTTTTAAAAACAATAGCGCCAACTCGACATTCAGTACCTTTCGTTCCTCCGAACATGCACGATGTGGTGGCGGTATCTTACCTTCTGTATCCTCGTGACCTTGATTCTATTCATCGTCGCCAGCTGCATCCAAGGTCGACCTGCTCTTCACCTATTCTTCCACCGTTGCTGTACCGAAGACATCGAAAATGACCAAGTAATCTTCGAGAATTTGGGAGACAATTTCCTGAGAGAAAGACTTGTTGGCGATAGAAGTCTTTTCGGTGATAATAAGACCTTTGAAGAGGTAGAATTAGTCGAGATATGGAAAGTGAACGTCCATGATCCGAGGACTAGAGTCACGACTGAAACGGAGTTTGAGAGCACCACTGAGGACTTTAGATGAGTCGTAAAATTTTGTCGTGGTGTGACACAGCAATGGAACGCGGAATTGTGAAAGTGTCGTGAATGGTTTGGAGCCAAAGAACAAAACGCTGGACGTTGTATTATTTAAAAGACTGAATATGTTAGATTATAAAAATAATTGTTTCGTGTACCCTGTTGTCGTCATTTTAATATTTAAAAGGTAATATAACTGTTTACATAAAAATGTTGTTAAATTATATTTGCATTAAAAAAAACTAATACTTATTTATGTATTTATTTTTACATTAACGTTATATTGCGCATAAAATAGTTATTTGTTAATAAAACAAAATATTTTTTAAAATATAAATAAGATGTCGATGGTAAATTGAAATCATTAGTACTTTTGAAAATCATTTCATTTCCATCATTCCACAACTTGCGTAATTTGATTATTTATTCACGTACGCGTGGCCTATTATTTATCTTATTATGATCATGTCATGTGATTACTATTCACCTAATAATACGAGTACATACATACATACATACATACATACATAAACTCACGCCTATGTCCCATTGGGGTAGGCAGAGACTATTGAGCGCCAAGTGCTACGGTCCATACATACCTCTAATAATACGAGTACATACATACATAAACTTACACCTTTATCTCAGAAGGTGTAGGCAGAGGCGCTAACCACGATGTGATAGGGGGCGAGCCTATCGGGCAGACAATGACAATGTTCCTGACTCCGGGCTGACAATGAATAGAATAATCCAATATCACTTTGCCTGACCCGGGATTCGAACCCGAGACCTCAGCTTTTTAATCGAACCGTAGTACAACAACGCCACCGAGGCAGTCACCTAATAATACGTTTAATAAATGAAAACAAAGTATTCACTGATCATCATATCACGGTGGTCTATAACAAATTAATTAGCGAATGTTTTATTGAGTGTTGAATTTATTTTCCTTATTCCTTTCATTGTCTTAAAGTAAGTCGGTGGTTTATACTATAATCTGTAAACTGTAAATCGAAGGACGTGTACATGTAAATGAAATAATAGAATAATAATTGAATAACAATATTAAACTACATCTAGATACTCGCCTGACATCTGCTTTTGAAGATAGTTGGTTGACGCCATCGAAAACTTTGGTTAATTGTTTCACCACATCACTTACACCATACGGTCTGTATCGTTCGTTCATTTTATAGTAACAGGGTCCATTTTACCTAATTTCCACTACACTAATCAGTCTTAGGCGCCTTTACAAGACGATACTGAAATCCCGCGGAGCACACACTACACGTTCGAAACCGTACGTCAATAAAACTAATTGGAAAGTAAACGATATTAAACTACCCTCTATTGGATTGCTTAATATAAATAAATAAACCCAACAGTCACATACATAGGTCCTGACGCCACACTAAGATCGAGTCTTGTGTTGTGGGCATCAGGAACTACGAGTGAGTTTTCGGTCTCACAAACACCCAGACTCGAAACAAATACCTAAGGATCACACAAATATTTGTTTCGATGCGGGGGACTAACAGAAAACCACGCGATTTTCTCACTTCATCCAACACCTGGACAGAATTCATTCAACTTGGGATTCTGAGGCACTTCGCCTTACGATGTTTTCTCGCCTCGAAAATACGATTATCGTAAGGATATAAAAAAATTGCATCATGTAAACGTTGTCAGAAGTCAATAACCTACGGCGGTTATGTCATGCGATAATCACAAACGATTCTCGCCTCGAGACACTCTCCCCGTGTAAATTGTACATTAATTAACTAAAGCAGGGTGCAAGTAAACTAAAATAACTACTTACAACAAAGATAACACCCATCAATACAGGTTGTTCACCCGACATTGTTCAGAAACTGTGTCTAGAAGTGGCGCTTCGTCGCGATTCGTAAATGTGTGCTCCAACTTTCGACAATTTGCTTGAGTGTTTTGTACAGTGAGGGCCAAATTAAACGGTCTTTTGTTTATTCATTAAGTGCTTTCGGACGTTTTCAAATATTATGAAAATATTGAAGAGCTCGCACTGTAAGATTTGTATATATATTTTTATTTATGGTGTTTTAAATCTGATTTTTCCATCAATATCAATGTTACACTAGATAAGACATTCAGTACACAAATGTGTCCCACCTACTTGCGGTTCATGCACCGCACATGAATTAGTTTGCTTCGTGACAGTGACAGTGCAGTACGCCTTATCGCTTACGTTTTTTATATTGATCTTCGCCGTCAAACCTAAAGCAATCTGAAGTTTCAATATTTTAATGAAATACCAGGTAAGTGATGTAATATTGCAGTGTGCTTTTAAAATACGGGGGCACTTTATTTCTATGACGTGTCTCGTCTATCGGTAGAATATAAGTCAATGGATTTTTCCATTTCTATTATAAGTTTCTCTGCATTGAGAAAATAAACTTATAATAGAAATGGAATCTCTGCGTCTATACAAGAAGACATCTACATTTTACTTTAAATATGTTTATTATTATTCTGACTCGACAAAGTGAATACAATACGCCTGATGGAACACGCAGTGCAATCTATATAGAAAATCAACCGTCGCGGCGTCAGATTTTAATCTCTCAGAAGGGGTAGGCAGAGGTTTTTCCAGGAAACCCAGGTTTCGCCTGGTGTGTTCCGTCCACGATGTGATGGTGAGACTGATGATATTATTTCAAGCCATAAAAACATATCTTATTAAAAATTTTGCATAATATTTTAACCATATTATATATTTTAATTGTATTCATGTCAGCTATTAATATGATTGCAATGCTACCGAGAAATAAGGTAGGATTCTCTTAGGTTTAATTAAATAATCAAAGCGTACATTATTCCGGCCCGCAGTGTATACCTGAGCCAAGATGTTTACGACTAAAAGTTTCCGTATAATATCCGGCTGACGTTTCTTACTAGCTTCTCTATTTTCACAGGAATTAACTAATTGTTTTGTATTAATTAAATTGTGCGGACCTAAATGTATGTATGTGTGAAGGTCTGTGGTAGAGAATGTATGGTGAAAATATGAGTTTTCATTCTCTTCACCATTTTTTTGTGTTTGGTCTTAAAATTCTTATTCCGGGTGGACGAAGTAATATTGTTTTTTTTTATTCATTATCATATTCCGAGTCAGGAATTTGTGCCCGATGTGGCGATAGGCTCGCCCCCTATTCCACCGTGGGATGGAACACACAAAGCGAAACATGGTATTCTGGTATTACCTCTGCCTACCCCGTTTGGGAAAAAGGCGTGACCTTTTAAATGTATTGTCTCAATCAGGCATATTTAATTTCTCGACCAGAGAAATGTATGATTCTATCCGGTGGATAATTTACTAAGATTGCTCTGCACATACCGTCAGGCGCATTATAATGTGTGGTAGTAAAAATGCGGATATATTTAAGACATTTATTTACAAGGATAAATAAAACAATAGCCAATAAATAATTTATAATACTTTCTTTGCATCATTCTTAATCACCCCGTTAGTTTCAGTGCTATGCTCGCTATTGGGTGATCTAGAACAAAAATTAATAAATATTATGTAAGCTATAAAATAAAACAATTATGATCGAATACAGCCTTGGTCTAGTTCAGCCTCCCCCTATGGGATACAAGCGTGAACATTACGTATGTACCTAAATACAGCCTTAGTCAAAAATATTCACGCTGAGACAGTTAACTTGATTACTGTAGTGTCTCAGTCAATATACGTCCCACTGCAGGGCACGGGCCTCCTCTACAATCGAGAGTACGATTGAGAGGGGTTAGACCATATAGTCCAGCACGCTGGCCTAGTGCGGGTTGGCGGACTTTACGTACCATAGATTTTTATTTTTTATACAAATCGCTATGGTTTTTTCACCGTTAGTGCGTGGTGATTGAATATCAATCAATACACACAATACTTCGAAAAGTCAGAGGTGTGCCCTGGGATTTGAACCCGCGACCACCGTGAACACAATTAACTTAATTAGTTAGTTTTTTTTTAAATTTAAAATGGAGTTAAGGGCTAATTTGCTTTGTTAACTTCGAGACTGACAATTTGCGAATTTTCGGCATTGTATAAATATGAGTATAACTTTTTATTCTTATTTTTGTTAATTTCTTTTCTAATATAAATGTTATGTAATTGATGTGTATATCAGTAGTTTGTTCATAAATGCATCTGCTACAAATTGTACCCATTGTGTACCCATTTCAATAAAATAAAAATAACTTACTTGGTTCTCAGTAAATGATTGGTGATGTTAATAATAGGTGCTTCTATGAACAACCAGAGGCAAAAACTGGTTAGAGAAGTTACCGCTGTGACGCCGATAGCTATGATCATCTGAAAAATAACAATACAAAGAATTGGAACTAACTGTACTATATTGTAAACGTTATATCAAATATCGTGTTACGTAACCCCCAATCGCTAAAATTTTGAACGATGATTTTCTTCACCGTAAAAATAAACTATAATACATACATACATAAACTCACGCCTTTATCCCAAACGGGGTAGGCAGAGGCGCCACCAGGACACCAACATTTCGCATGTATGTTCCGTCACACAATGTGATAGGGGACGAGCCTATCGCCATATCGGGCACAAATTCCTGACTCCGGGCTGATACTGAATAGAAAAACCCAATATCACTTTGTCCGACCCGGGATTCGAACCCGAGACCTCAGCTTTGTAACCATACCATACTAGAACTACTTTACTAGACATCAAAAAATAATCAGAAAATGACCGCTACTTCCTTCTTCTAAACCAAAGGTTCATCAGTCTTTCGGGCATGAAATAATCAGATGAATCGTATGTACATTGGCCTTCTGTAATATAAAAAAAACAGGACTTACAAAAGAAAAATGATCATATCTGAAAGGCGCTCGTGCGGAGAATAAGAATCGTTGAAGGAATAGAGAATGCAACGTGTAGATCCCGTAGGAAATCCGGCCAAGGGGTCGAAAGAACGACCAGCTTAGGAAGTCGTTGATGAGAGCTGGAGACAAGAGAAAATAAAAATAAATACACCCAACAGTCATATACATAGTCTTGACCCCACAATAAGATCGAATCTTGTGTCCTACTTCGGTCTCACAAACACTCAGACCCGAAACAAATACCTGTGGTTCACCCAAATATTGTTTCGGTGTGGGGATCGAACCCGTGGCCTTTTGTTTTACAGCGTCTAACAACTGCGCCATGAAGGCTGTCGAAAAATGGTTACAAATAACGTTAATGGCATTCAAACTCGTAAAATTAAATTGTGACTCGACTCGACTGAGCTTCAATCATCGAGAGGTTTGGTAGATTTGAACTGTTTTAATAAAAGACTTTCTTCTTAGTTTTTAATCAATGTCGTTGATAATGTATGATATTCAGTTGTTTTAGTTAAAGATTTAGATATCTGAGAGAGATTTCTGATGAAAACTAAAAGTGGTCCAGCAGATGTAGCCTATCTTAAGATCTAAAGATTATCAAAAGAAAGAGTAAGTTTCGTGATGAGTACAAATACTTACGAAGATCGCCGTAAACACAAAAACCGATGATACTGCAGACGGCAAAAGCCCATGCGATTCTGTCCATTGGCACTGTAATAGCCATTATGGGGCTATGCTCAATACCATAAAATAGTGTTCCTAAACTCAATGAAAACGTCATTATTGATAACGCCAGGAATGCTCCTAAAAATGACCAGATCTGAAATAGAAATAAAATGGTAATATAAGATAGAGTAGAGAATTTTACTGGTGGTAGGTCTCTCATATGTGAGAGGTCTGGGTAGGTACCACCGCAATGTCTATTTCTCCAACAAACAGCAGTGTAAATGCACTGTAGTGTTCCGGTCTGATGGACATTGTAGCCAGAGTAAATACTGATAATGAGACTTAACATCTTATGTGTCAGTATGGCGAGCGCAGTGGAATACTAAGTCTTGCTTTGTAATTCATGGTATTGTTTGTCATGCTACTGTCCATGAGCAGTCATATCGCTTACCATCAGGCGAAAGGCGCGCTCGTCCCGCCATTCATCGCAAAAAAAAATCCATAAGTTATCACACTGTTCCTGATATTTCACCTACAACCTTCAACTCGCCACTAACATAATATGAACAACTACATAGAAAGCAATTTTCTCATCTTCTTTTGTGTACAGTGAAATAAGTTTTGAGTAGACAGTTTTTTAGTTTATTATATACTTAATTTATGTTTGGAGCGATGTTTTTGGTTAATTTATTAATCAATTTTAACATTTTTATTTTTATTTGTATAGTGCCTCATCCCACCTCCGCGGTCAAACCGTACTTCTATTTCATATATTTATATTTTTTGTTTTGAATTTCTGTTTTTATTAAATAAATAAATTATAATATTTGTTATCAATACACAATTTCTTACTTTTGGTATAACTTTCTTGTAATCTTCTGGTTTATACATAGTCATTAGGTAGCCCATTGCAATACCGACCAGATAAGCTCCAGCCCGAGTATAACTATTGAGGTATATATAGTCTAGATTTTTTATCCCTCTCAGGTAGAGGAAGTCCCTGAAAAATGATAGATAGTCAATCACCACGCACTTCTGTATGCATCTGTATGGGCTCGTGTACGTTCCACTGCAGGGCCTCCTGTCAAATCAAGACTACGATTGAGAAGGGCTAGGCTAGAGTCCATCACGGTGGCCTAAGCTCGCGTTGGCACTTTATATAGCATAGAAATTCTTACAAATTTCTACGCACTGTAACGGTGAAAGAAAACATTGTGAGAGAAGTCCGCCAATTCGCACTAGGCTAGCGTTATGGCCCAACTTCTCCCAATTGGACCCTGGATTGTAGAGGAGGTCTGTGCCCTGCAGTGGTTAGTATAAGGCCTAGGTCATTATTAGAAGCTGCAAAAGATTTTTTGTTGTTTAATAAATAAATAAATACACCCAACAGTCACATACATAGACCTGACCCCACACTAAGACCGAGTCTTGTGTCACGGGTATCAGAAACTACGAGAGACTTTTCGGTCTCACAAACACCCAGACCCGAAACAAATACTTGTGGTTCATACAAATATTTGTTTCCGTGCGGGGATCGAACCCGCGGCCTCTCGTTTCACAGCCGGCGTCTAACCAACTTCGCCACGGAGGATGTCAATTATTCTCATTTGTTTGTAGCAAGTAAAAATTGACTCACTCTAAAGTAGCTGTGGTTAGTCCATTCAATTTGTACCAATATGTCGTGAACCCTGGTATGAGAATAGAAAGTACAAAAACGAGTCCAAATGCTTGGAATCCCTTTGTCTTGTTCTTCTTGTATATGAAGAATAATATCGTTCCGAGTATTGTCAGCTGGAAGTCGCACGGGACATACCAGGAGATGATGTAGCACTGAAAATGAAAGTATCGTTAATAGACAAATTATTTTACTGGTCTCTCATATGCGAGAGGCCGTCTGGGTCGGTACCACCGCAATATCTATTTCTCCAACTAACAACAGTGTAAATGCATTTTTGTGTTCCGGTTTGAAGGACATTGTAGCCAGAGTAACTACTGGACATAATGAGGCTTAAAATCTTACGTCTCAGGATGGCAAGTGCAGTGGAATGCCAAAAATTTCTTTGTAATTCATGGTGTTGTTTGGTTTTGATACAGTCCATGAGCGGTCATATCGCTAGTACTACGATACGCTGAAGTCTCGGGTTCACATTACATGTCGGTGCTGACGATATTTTCATCCACATTTTTTTTACTGTACGTGTCTTAAAAAGGTCTTACTCCTACATCAAAAATAACTAATCTCACAATCCAAACAATATCGAACATCCCAAAAAACAGCCCCAAATTGTAAAAGGTTCAGTGACAAAGTTCTAATCATGTGAAAAGTTACAACTAACCATATCCTTGATACTGGGGTTGTACATAAGGAGACACTTCCACCAGGACCTGGCGCATATGCCCTGCTCGCTGCCAGCATACAGCTTCCACAAGGGGCCATTGTCTACATCAGCAGACACTGCCGCCATGTAGAATACTGGCACTGCCATCGCTACCACTAATCTGGAATCAAAATAGGACTTGGCAGGATGTGACGGAAAACATATCATAGCCACGCAAGTATTATCTTTCGGGATCAGTCTTGTATGTCTCTCATTTGTGAGGGGCCGCCTGGGTAGGTACCACCGCAAATTCTATTTCTCTAACAAACGGTGTAAATGCACTGTTGCGTTCCGGTTTGGAGGACATTGTAGCCAGAGTAACTACTGGACATATTGGCGAAAGCAGTGGAATGCCAAGGATTGTTTTATAATTCATGGTGTTGTTTGGTTTTGTACTGTCCATGACCGGTCGTATAGCTTATGCTTGTCTCATTCAACGCATTCAAAAACAACTTACTAAAAAAGCGAAGGACCAGGATTTTGGCCCTCGATTTTCATAGTCCATGTCAGGCATTATAGCGCCTATTAAAATGGTTTATGAAGCAACGCCATACCTTACATATCTCTTCAAGACAATCTTGATAAAGCTCTGAGGTATTTTGGCTGACAGCAGACTCTTGATGTGGAGGAGCCCAGAGAGAGCGAAGAAAGTGTCTACAATGATATCCATGTGGTGGAAAAGAATTCCGTTGTAGGTTTCAAAATCCTGGAATCATATTTTTTATTTATATACTTTAATGCACTCATAAAGAAAACAAAAAAAATACGAAATCTCACACACAAAAAGCAGATTTTTTTTCGATCTAAGTAATAATAATGTTATCTAATAATGTTATCGATTGTTACCACATGTTAGACAACATTACTTAACGAACAATATGTCTGTATTAGCCCATATACGTCCCGATGCAGGGCACGAGCCTCCTTTACACTCGAGAGTACAATTGAGAGGGCCATAAAGTCCACCACGCTGGCTTAGTGCCTATCAACATGCACTTACAATAAATAACTTTGAATAAAACTATTTATACGGATTTTATCGCGATTTGGTTTAATTTTCGCGATAAAATCCGTATAAATAGTTATTATTTCAATGTGTAACATTCGCGTAAATCTAAGAAACCATTAAATAAATAACTTTTTATTTGATGTCGCTGAGTAACATTTGGAAACGTTGCTCCACCAAAAGTTACTGCGGTATGAAATTCTGTTACATACATATGTACATACAGGGTATATCAATACTGCGACCGAAAATGAAGCCAGGTGATAGTATTAGTGACTTCAGACACAATGGAAGTAAAAATGACGAAAAAAAAAATCGACAACTTATTTTGTAATATTTTACTTATCGTCGTATTTGGGTGATAAATACGTAGTTTTCTTAAAATAATGATGGAGACCTCTTTATTTTTCAACACTCCATGGTACGTAAGGGTTTTAATTATTATTTTCGAAAAACCTAGGTAATTAACATCCAAAAAAGATGATTTATAAAAGAATATGCCGCTGTTTTGGTGAAATTTTTATTTGCATCATGTCTGTAAACACTAAAGCTACCACCTGGCTTCGTTTTCGGTCCCAGTCTTGATATACCCTGTATATATACAGGCGAAGCTAGTAAAAACGTGCTAAAATCGACTACGAAGGTCACGGTCTTAAAATAAGTTTACCAAATTTAGATTTCCTGTTTATTTCCTGTATTCTTTGCTATTTTTAAAGACGAATAAATGTTACAATACCAGTTTTCCAATGCAACCGGTATTGTCAGTAAATTATGTCATGGCTAATACCATTATGAAACTCGATGCGTTGACCAACAAATTTATGAGTATTTTAACCAGTAATATTACCTTATCTATATCTAGTCCATTTACAATGCTAATGCCGATCATAAACATGACAGTGTGTGCCCAAACAACAAGAAGAGATGTTAGAAAACGTATTCCGTTCATGGATGATATTTCTTTGGGCTTCTCCTCAAAGAGTTCGACGTAGTTCTTCCTTATGCAGAATGACTTGGTCACTTCAGATACTAAAAAAATATAAAGCTTTTAATTTATGTACATGTTTATGCTTTTTATGAAGTGGTGAAGACTTTGTAAGTATATAAAAAAACATAAATTATATTTTACGACATACCTACTGATTTTTTTTTGTTGTGCACTAGCTACTGCCCGCAAAGTTCATCTGCGTGATTAACTTTATTTGAAATTTCCCATCCCGTCCCGTCCCGTTATATCCCGCTAGTCCCATCTCATTCTCACTCAAGGCATATAATCCAGTCCCATCCCATCCCTTTGAGTATTCAAAAGTAATAAAATTATCCGAATTTCTTCCTCATCCTACGGGAACACTAAATTTTTCGGGATAAATAGTAACAAACAGACAAAGAGACAAACATTCTAAAATAGATTGTTTTGGTTTCTATTGCGTTAATACAGACCCCCTCATATTCGTTTTTCTCATTTATCTTGCAGGTACAGACATCGATCGGTTACAAAATAATTATATAGGGTATATCAAGACCGCGACCGAAAACGAAGCCAGGTAATAGTATTAGTGATATCAAACACAATGCAAGTAAAAATTTTACAAAAAAAATATTCAATTTTTTTTTTGAAATTTTTTACTTTTCGTCGTTTTTGGGTGAAAAAATACTATTTTTTCCTAAATAATGATGTAAACCTTTTTATTTTTCAAGACGCAATCATACGTAAGGGTTTAAATTACTATTTTCGCAAAAACTAAGGATTTACCACCTAAAAATTATGAATTTAAAAAAATTGTAAAAAATAATCTATTGCTTATTTTGCGAAATTTTTTGTTGCATTGTGTCTATAGCCACTAAAACTATCAGCCGGCTTCGTTTTCGGTCGCGGTCTTGATATACCCGGTATGTATAGATATTTTTTCTTGCCTCGTTGGCGTAGTTGTATTACGGTACGGTTACAAAGCTGAGGTCTCGGGTTCGAGTCCCGGGTCGGGCAAAGTGATATTGGATTTTTCTATTCATTATCAGCCCAGAGTCAGGAATTTGTGCCCGATATGGCGATAGGCTCGCCCCCTATCACATCATGGGACGAAACATACAAGGCGAAATGTGGGTGTCCTGGTGGCGCCTCTGCCTACCCCCTCGGGGATAAAGGCGTGAGTTTATGTATGTATATTTTTTCCTAAGTTCCTATTTTTGTTTTTTTTTTATCAATTATATTATCAATTAAACTGTCATAAATAAATTTCGTCATACTTCTGTTGGAAACTGTACTTTAACAGAAATCCAAGACAAAAACCTAAACTTTACCTGACTATGCTCAGGGTCCGTTTTTTCATTATAATAAAATACTTGTTACTTACTGAAAGATTTTTCCATTTGCCTTTGACCGTAGTATGTGAAACATATTGTCGATATAAGGAAAAACAGCAACATAATTCTGAAAAGGAAACATTACCGTATTAACATAAAAATCATAAGAACTAATTAAATAAATAAGTACACCCAACCATACAGGGCATTCGTATTTGTCCGTAACAAATATACCATATGTAGACAGCCTCCGTGGCGCAGTTGATTAGGCCGACTATGAAATGAGAGGCTGCGGGTTCGATCCCCGCACCGAGACAAATGTTTGTGAGGCCTACAAGTATTTGTCTCGGGTCTGGGTGTTTGTGAGATCGAAAAATCTCTCTTAGCTTCTGATACCCACGACAAAAACTTAATTTATCTTAATGTGGGGTCAGGACTATGTATGTGATTGTTGGGTGTATTTATTTAAAAATACATATAAATATGGTTAGATGGCATGGATCACATTCATTCCGACTACAATGCACCTCTCCCTGAAACGCGTTGTAAGTGCGCTGACATCCAAAACACAAGTTAACTATTGCCTTGGGTGTAAAGTATTATTTTATCCTATTTTCTTGAAATAAAACACACAGTCCGCCCCGTGACCACGAAAGCTGTAAAGTAATCGAAACGTCGGGAAGTTAAAAAAACGAAAAAATTAAACCAAATCGCGATAAAATCCGTATAAAATAGTTTTATTTCAATGTGTAACATTCGCGTAAATCTAAGAAACCATTATCCTATTTTCTTGTTATTTTGTATTACGTATAAACAATGCCTGCCTCAAACAATTGACTGCCTCGGTGGCGTAGTTGTATTACGGTACGGTTACAAAGCTGAGGTCTCGGGTTCGAGTCCCGGGTCGGGCAAAGTGATATTGGATTTTTCTATTCATTATCAGCCCGGAGTCAGGAATTTGTGCCCGATATGGCGATAGGCTCGCCCCCTATCACATCATGGGACGGAACATACAAGGCGAAATGTGGGTGTCCTGGTGGCGCCTCTGCCTACCCCTTCGGGGATAAAGGCGTGAGTTTATGTATGTATGTATGTATGTATAAACAATGCTTATTGTTTAATTCATAATGTATAACCTTGTCTGAAAATAAAGATTTTTATTATTATTTTGTTATTATTATTCGGGTATTCAATGTCTAGAGGTAGCGCTGTCATACATTTGTGGTTTCAAAAACGTAGATGTTTTTTGTTCGTAATGTTGGTAGCACTGCTATTGGTAAAATTGAGCTAAGAAGACATTGCTATAAATTCTGTTGACAACCGAAAGTAAATTTAGTTTTTATCCACCCAAAACGAAGTTGGGTGGACTTCAATACTTCTAAATTTTTTTTTCCAAACAATTCGTGCCTATTCCAGTATTGACAAATGTCAGCTAGAACGAGGGTAGCAAAAGGTGGCCCAATAGGAGAACCAGCAATGGTTTTGTGCCGGGCGGTTACGCTGACGTAAATCGGGGCGTCTCTCGCCCTGGGATGTCCGGTGCCGCCCATAATGCGTGTGACGGTCACCAAGGGGTTTTCAGTCAGTATGCTGGCATAGGTTTTGTTAGGGTCCCAGCCCGGTCACAACGCGCAGCTTGCCGGTCTGGAAGGCCAGAGACACTGACATACCCCTTTCGGCCTCCTCTGAGGTGCCGAAAGGGGACCCTAATAGCTTTTCATATTGGACAAAAAAAAGGCACCATAATTTTTGTCAAATTTGTAATTCCCACGGCTGGTTTCCTAATCTCCAGGCTCAATTGTTTCCCACGGGATAGCGTCCTTTAATGTACATTTAGGTAATTAATGAATGAATATATTCGACAGATAAAACATTAAGTTAAAGAAATGAGTCATTTCAGACAATTTGACTGCGCCAGCAGTTGGTTAGACGCCGGCTGTTATTGGTGAAGCGTGAACCAGCGGGGTCGATTCCCGCACCAAGACAAGTATTTGTGTGATCCACAGGTATTTGTTTCGAGATTGGCTGTTTCACCATTGTCTCTCGTAGTTTCTGATACCCAGATATTCTCTACATCAGCTCACTCGAGGGTATGGGCCTTCTCTACAATCGAGAACACGATTGAGATGAAAAAGATCTTAGGGACTGTGTTTTTTCTGGATAAAAAGTACCGTACGTCCTTTTGTAGACCGTTGACTACCTATATGTAAAGTTTCACAACAATCTGTTTAGTAGATAAGTCTATAAAGCAGAACAAATAAACTCACATTGTCATTTAAAATTGATGTAAAATAACTATTCCACTTACAAAAACGCACGGGCCCCAAAACCATAACTCCTGGTCTCTCCCGCTAGATGGCAGTGGTGGACGTGGATGGCAGGGTCGCCCAGCGGTGCCAGGTGAGTAGCACGTGCCAGTAAACGTGCCAGAGTGGCCACTGAAGTTACTGAGCACTGACTGGGCATGCACAGCCCCCAAATTACTGAGTTCATTGGTCTTCCGCGAGGTGATTTAGTCTGTAAAGAGTAGTCTCTTTTAGAGGGATTGTATTTTGGGATTAGGTTTTGTTTCTTCACTCTGGACCGACAATATGTCTGCAGTATACCAGATGCTTAGTAATGCCATTTAAGTAAAGTACCTGGCAACGATAAACCTCACTTGCCATTCTTCACTTTGGGCTCACCGGTCTTGCGATTCAACTAAGGACTATGGACTACTATATACCCAGTTAGTATTATTACGTACGTAGTGCCGGCATTATTACGTTGACCGGGGTGAAATCGTCCGTAATAAGTTGTGTTAAATAATGGCGTCATAGAATAGCTGAATATGGTACTGTTCTGTGGGTGTGTGTGTAACATAATACTGAAAAATAGTATGTTGACGTGCAAAAGATGATCTCAACCAATTACGTTTTTCTGCTTGTCATTATAGTTTCCATGTTTTTTCGTATTGGTGAATGCTAGCATAACTGTATCGATCGTAACATTAGGTGCAGTGCACTTTCTATGACATTACACAAGACCACCATATTTGTCACATATTAAAATAGACTAAAATACTTACAGCAACATAACTAGCAGTTGTCTCATAAGGATCAAAGTTCCTGTATTTATCCAGAGGTCCTGGATAAAGCCGAAGGTCTACGAGACAGTACTGCGGTTGTTGAGGACTTTCTTCCCAGGGCGGGTTCAGGCATTGATCGAAGTTTCCCAGCTGGAATCGGGAGCCGTACAATGTTCCCATGGGACGCTGCATCGCGTCCCACACTGTGGGATGCAGAAAGAATAATAATTTAGTCATTGGATTCAATCACGTCAGCCTATATCGCTTTGGTGGACTTGATATACCATACAGATTTCCTCGCGATCTTTTCTTCAGCGTTAAAACATAGTAGCATTTAAAGATGCGTGGTTACCTGGTCTAAATATCAATAGCTCTTAAAAGTCAACTGAATAACTTGGTTGGAGAACTAAATGGCTTTGTTTGATCGAGCTGCCATAGGTTCTAGAAGTAGCTGAAAATCGTCTACTTCCAACTGAGCTGATATAGGCCTGGGCCAGCGTAGTGGACTTTAATCTATGCTCTTTCAACCGATGCCAAATGAAAATACATCTGTAAATGTTACGCATCGTTTAGATTCATTTTTTTTCCTCTACCACACAATTCACTAGGGTGTTTTCATCAGAGAAGAACGGACAATTTCTAGCGTTGCTCTTTTCGAACCAGTTCACAATACAGTGACACATGATCGTAAGGTCCCATGCTCAGCATTTGGCGTATTGGGCTGATCTTATTAGCATATTAAATACTTACTCCAGATGGCCCAAAGAGTAGAGTTTTGCACTCCCTGCAGCATAGAAACCACTGCATCTCGGCACGTTGCCTCATCTTCATTCCACTTCTGTTGCGTTACTGCTTTCAATAGGGCTTCTACCTCAGCTATACCTTCGTGGACTTCATCATTGAACACTCCTTTTACTGTAAGAATAAATTAGTACACCGTACAGTCATTATTGTCTTGAATTCTTCTTTTTCTTTTCAGCCAAATGAAGTCCACTGCTGAACATAGGCCTCCCTCATAGATTGCCCTGACTACTGAAATAATATACTTGTTATGCGTATCAGAAGATGTGAAGGAGGAAGAAAATCATCGAAAAATTCATATAGTGTTGTCGACCCAGGAAAAGAATCCAAGAACTCGTGATTCACCGCCCTAACGCATGGTTATTATATTAAAGCTCGTTATGCTAATTTTGTTTTTGTTTGAACTGATTAGAATTAACTCTTTTTAGGCATGTTTTATGGTGTTATTAATAGATAACATAGTTTTTATTATGATTTCAATATTGATTGTTTTTTTATATGATACGAACGGCTGCCTTTGACGCTTCGATCATATTGTTGGATGTATCCGTGTATGGAGTTGTTTTCCTGGTACTCTTAAGCTAATTTGTCATCACTCATAACTGTTATGTTTACCAGTAAAAATACATGTATATAGTACAATATTTATGTTCTGTGTAATTGTAATTGACTGCCTCGGTGGCGTAGTTGTATTACGGTACGGTTACAAAGCTGAGGTCTCGGGTTCGAGTCCCGGGTCGGGCAAAGTGATATTGGATTTTTCTATTAATTATTAGCCCGGAGTCAGTAATTTGTGCCCGATATGGCGGTAGGCTAGCCCCCTATCACATCGTGGGACGGAACAAACAAGGAGAAATGTGGGTGTCCTGGTGGCGCCTCTGCCTACCCCTTCGGGGATAAAGGCGTGAGTTTATGTATGTATGTATGTGTAATTGTAAGCATGATGTTAGTGTTGCTTAATAATAAAAATAAAAATGTTGAACTAAGCTTTAACGTCAATAATGCTTATGAAAAAAAACGTAGCGTTTAGGTAACGACGTTTTTAATAGAATAAAATCTCACGCGCTGTCTGAGAACTAGAAAAATGTTATAGTTCATAAATTTTTATCTGTCTGGGCGGTCAACCCGTTACTTCCGGCATAGAATTAGAATTAAATTCTTAAAAATGTTTACTTTTACGTAAGTTTAATGAAATTAAACAATTATAAAATATCCAACAGAATATTAACACTTCAAGTCTAGTAAAGAGATACATCCATTATTTATGAAAGAAAACTGCCCAAACTTTCTTAAAATTAGCAATTATTAAATTAGCAATTATTAAATTAGCAATTATTAAATTAGTAGTATGTTATTATATTCTATAACTATGTATACTTCAAATGCCAAATCTTTAAACAGTCTCATAAGTATAGTGCTGGCGTGTATTTTTCATCGTAGGTCTTGGGTTCGATTTCCGCTAAGGGAAATTGCTTTTAATTAATTAATAGAGAAAAACATGACATGTTGCTTATTATTAACATTTATGACATTTTTATTATCGACGAACACAAAACTATAACATTATTAGTATTATAGAGACTCTAAATATTATTAATTTGACACAATATGGTTATTAGAAGAGTATAATAAATTACAATGCGCTCTAATTACGTAATTACAAGCTTAATTTAACTAGCAATGTAAATTATTTGCTAATTATTGCATCTTTAGTAACTATTAATAACTTCAAAAAAATATTTTTAGCAATCTAAACTTTGAACAGAAGTTTCAATGAACTTTTAGCATTTGATAAATATGAATTGAAATAAAACTAGTAATCTAAATAAAATATATCTTTTTTACATATAAGTAATAAGAGGTTTTAAGTT
This sequence comes from Deilephila elpenor, assembly GCA_949752805.1. Classification (NCBI taxonomy): domain Eukaryota; kingdom Metazoa; phylum Arthropoda; class Insecta; order Lepidoptera; family Sphingidae; genus Deilephila; species Deilephila elpenor. The sequence goes on along the minus strand of OX457118.1, from coordinate 8,984,808 downwards.
AAGGCATGCCGGAAAGCATTTGGTAATTAAGGATAAGTAATTACCACAACACAAAACTTTTATTTAAAGGTTTTTACACTTTTTAGATCACAAGTCTAAATATTTTTGGGATATGTCTTTCATAACAACATCTTTCCACGTTTAAAAAATGCAGTATTAAACTATTCCTCACTGCGCTATCAACGGTCTAATATACCCAGAAATTTATCAAATCACAAATACCCATAACATACATAATGCTACAAAAATTTTGATAAAATTCCCTTCGCAAATAATACGATGAAGCCATACATCTGTTAAAAGAAGAAAAAATGATATCCCGAACAAACGCGTTGTTAAAAAATTACACTATATTTCTATCTATAGACAGGTAAAGTGGGCAAACTTATTTAGATTTATCCCGTATGTATTTAGCTAAAAATCTTAAAAATATTTACTCAACATGAGAAAATATAAGCAAAATTGTAATAAAAATCTGAATATTTCTTACCGCACAAAACAATAACAATAATAAACAACTTCATGTTGTAACCACTGAACCGATTTCACGTCTCCTTTTATTAAAAGACGGTGTTAAACTTCATTCAAACTGTCCGTTCTTCGATAGTGACGTCACTGACATACTGGTTTGACACGACGCTATGCAACGACGGCACGTGGGTGTGTGACGTCACTCGATTCGTATTAAAATTCCATTTATCTAATGCGTTTGATATATAAATAATCTATGTGGTACTCTCGATTGTAGAGTAGGCCCGTGACCTGCAGTGTTTATTTCTCCTGCCAACCACAGTGTAAATGCACTGTTGTGTTCCGGATTGAAGAACATTGTAGCCAGTGTAACTATTGGACATAATGAGATTTATTTATTTATTTATTTATTTATTTAAAAACTTTATTGTACACCAGTGATATACAAAATTACAAGTTAAAAAAAAGATAAAACAAAAAACGTACAAAAGGCGGTCTTATCGCTCAAGGCGATCTCTTACAGACAACCAACCATAGGATGGATAAGAGGGAACAATAGTTTTGGGGTACCATGAGGTGTACGAAAAATGAAATACTAAAATATATACATGTATAAATACATATATACACATATATAAAAAAATATATACACATCTACTCATATATACATACAAATATTATATATACTTAAAATAATATAAAAATATATAAAAATATGTACTTATAAGAATAATATAAGATGAATGCATAAATATTAAAACATAAAATAACCAAACATATTAAATAAAAAAATAAAAAAAATATAATAATAATACATATATTACATGCGATGACTTCAGTTTGTTTGTGAAAGATAATGCTGTTTGATTAATCTTTTAAATATGGGCAGGGACTTAGCTCGCCTCACTGAGACCGGTAATGAATGAAGAATGTTAACTAATTTTGATTATTAGCACTCCATATTCTCTGGCAAAAATAAAAAATACTAGTGAAAGAATTACTTCGATATGTCAATGAGTTTCCGATTTAGAAGTAAAACAAGTTGTAACTATTGACGTGGATCGACAATAAAAGGCACTTATTAACACTTTCACTGTTTTAATTTCAATATAAGTACAACTTGTTGTTATTACCACAATAATTTGAACACGAATGAATGTCTTTTACAACTTTTCATGCTTTAAATACTTTTTGTGTGCATAAATTACAATCTCCCACCATAGAAAATAAAAATAGTCAATTGACGGTACAAAATAATAAATTGACAAAATTATCAATTGACCTGTTAAAATAATACGAGTGTAATTATAATCATGAAATACTGAACAAATAGTTAACAGCTCGGCCATCCGACCATTTGCGAGTCCCCTCGCATTTTTTTAATTATTATTATTTTTACATACATATACCAACAACATAGAATAACAAAATAAAAAGAAGAAAAAGAAATGATTAAGGAAGTATACATTGCAATAGATTTATACAACAAAAATCACATAACTACTTAAGACAATTTTATAAGTACTACTACTCCGGTAGATCCATGACCTTGACTACCATCGCAGAGCACTTCTATAGTGGCTGATCCATGACCTTGATCGCCATTCCTATCGTACTTCTATTAAGGGAGATCCATGACTTTGATCACCTTATAGAGTACACCTATACCGGCTGATCCATGACTTTGATCGCCAATAGTACCATTTCTCTATTCAGATCTATGACTTTGATCACCCTTTAGATTAAACTCACACTGGCTGATCCCTGACTTTGATAGCCAATCCTTCAGTACCTTTAGGCAGATCCATGACCTTGATCACTTATAGATTTAATGTACCATTTAACTGTTGGACTTCGTTAACTACACACATGTTTAATCACAGTCGTATGGTGAACAATCAGAATAAATTTAGACTGTACCACGTCACGGTTAATAGCATTTTTACGAAATACGCATAATCATTGCGATTCTTAGTTAGTACTTTCTTCCTCTTCAGACTCCGTATCTAGTCCATCATTATCAGATAACATTGGTCGATTGAAAGTCAACCAAGGAAATATTTTGTCGATTGACACAATGGATTCATAACGTCTACCCTTTCTGGTAACGGGAGTATCCTCAATTATAAATCGATCATTCGGTAACAATTTCTTGATACGAAATGGACCTTGGCATTTTGGTTCCAATTTCTTTGATTGTCCCTCTATGCCTGTTATAGTTCGTATAACCCGAACTAGATCTCCTTCTTTAAAAGTAACGTTTTTGTGTCTATGTTTATCAAATTTCGCTTTGTCTTTTTTTTGTTGGATTTTGATACGATCACTTGCATCAGTTCTTATTTGCGTGAGATTATCTGCAGCGGTATCTGGCGCCACATCCGAGAGTATTTCGTTAAATATACCCTGTGATGGGTTAATAACATTGCAGCCGAATAATAATTCCGCGGGAGTCTTCTTCGTTGTCGCGTTTATCGTGGTATTTATTCCTAATTGTATGTCTGGCAGGCGTTCGTCCCAACTGCCATTAGGTTTGTCATGATTGATGGCACCAAGTGCAGCCAGTATAGTTCGGTTAAACCGCTCCACTTGGCCATTCGCGCGAGGAGTAGCGACAGCATTATAAATATGTTTGATACCGCTTGATTTAATAAATGACTTAAACATCTTACTAGTGAATGATGTGCCTTGATCTGTGATTAACCGGCTAGGTGTCCCAAAGTAACCAAAATGTTCCCTAAATACCTTAATAGTTGTATGTGATTTGGTATTGCGAACGGCAGCGAGGCTAATAAATTTGGTAAAAGCATCAATTATTACAAGTATATAAACATTACCTCGCTTTGTACGTATGAAAGGTCCCAAATGGTCAGCGTGCAAGGTATGAAATGGTTTGTCAACTTTCGGTATGGGGTGTAGTTGCCCAGCTTTAGCCCCGCCCGGTAATTTGTGATGGGCACATTCCAAACAAGATAAGACATATTTTTTTATAAATCTGCGCATTTTGGGGAACCAATACATGGATTGAACACGAGCTAACGTCTTATCCACTCCAAAGTGACCAATATCATCATGGTTACTTTTTACGATTTGCCACCTGGCACCATTTGGAACGAGCCAACGTTCACTGTTGTCACCAGTTATACGGAATACTCTCCCATTTTTTAACTTATAGTTATTAAAAATGTCTACCACTTCCTTCGTTTTTGGATCACTTAAAATGCTAGAAATATTTTTAATTTGATCATCTGCCTGTTGTACTGTAACTAACCAGTCATCTGTATTGACTACAAGAACGTCTATAACGTGATCATCATCTATAGGACCCCCTACCGAACTTCTGCTTAGGGCATCTACGTGGGCCATTTTATCACCAGGTCTATACTCTATTTCACAGTCAAATTCTAAAAACTGTATCCACCAGCGGGCTATTCGAGGAATCAAATCTCGCTTCGTCAGAGTTGTGCGTAGAGCATTGCAATCGGTGACAATTTTAAATTTAATGCCTAATAGATACACTCTAAACTTAATTAGCGAGGCGATTACTGCTAATGTTTCGAGTTCAAACGAGTGCAATTTTTGCTCATCACTCGTAGTTTGTCTACTATAGTATGCGACAACTTTAAATGAACCAGATTCGTCTTTTTGCATGAGCATCCCAGCTACCCCGAATTTACAAGCGTCAGTGTGCAGCTGTGTTTCAGAGTTCGGATTATATATACATAGTATGGGGCGTTCTATGAGAAAATTCTTTAGAGTTTGAAATGCGTTCGATTCATCGTCACCCCATCTCCATGGGGAACCAGATTTCAATAAAAATGTAAGGGGGCGAGCTAAAATGGCAAAATTTTTGACAAAGCGTCTAAAAAAACTAGCTAGTCCTAAAAACCGTCGTACCTCGTGTACATTTTGTGGAGCAGGGAATTTTAACACTGATTCAATCTTAAGCTTTCCTGGTCTTATACCTGCGGAACTAACTTCGTATCCCAAATAATCAATTTTATCATAAAAGAAATTACATTTACTTAATTTCAAGGTGAGGCCATAGTTTTTAAGAAGTTCGAGAACATTTTGTAACCGGTATAATCCTTCATCGAAAGAGCCTGAAGGTATTAGTATATCGTCCATATACACAAGAGCATATGAACGGACCGATGACGAATTTATGATTTTATTCATAGTTCTCTGAAACACAGACGGAGCATTTACAAGACCAAAGGGCATTCTATTGAATTCATATTGCCCGTCCGGAGTAACAAAGGCAGTCTTTTCTTTAGATGTTTCAGCAATTGGTATTTGGTAATATCCGGAGGCGAGGTCTAATGTCGTATATAAACAACTACCCGACAAGAGGTCAAGCTGGTCTTCTATCCTCGGAAGAGGATAATGTTCGCGTTTTGTTTTCTTATTAAGCGCGCGATAGTCGACACAAAGTCTCCTTTCCCCGGACTTTTTATTTACTAAAACAATCGGGCTGGCGTAAGGAGAACTAGATTCACGAACTATGCCACTGTCTAACATTTCCCGAATCATATTCCGTACATTTTGCCTTTCTGTAAAAGATAGTCTATACGGTCGGTATACAACTGGTTCCGAATCGACTAAATTAATCACCATTTCAGTTTCGCTAGTGAAACCGAGATCCTTTAAGCAACTCGAAAAACAATGTTCATATTCTTTTAACATATGTGTAAGCGCAAGTTTTTCAGCCGGTAAAATGCTTTCGCCGATATGAAAATTCGAATGCTCAAATAGTAGTTCAGGATTTTGACGCACATGATTTACTTGCAAGACTTCTTTTAATTTCATAGCACGAGTAACTAAATTTCCAGTATAAAAATGGATATTTTCCGAGCTTATATTTTGTATAAGAAGTGTTCCCGTACTATCTTTAATGTCATATTCTCCCGGTAATAAGTAATATTCCCTATTCTTACCCCTGATAGTTCCATGCACGTAAATTTTACCAGAGTATGGTTCGTTAGTTATTACTGGGATAATACCAATTTGTCCACTACTTATAGTAGTATTACATGAACAATTAAGGGGACACTTGTAGGTTTTAGTTTCACCCACTCTTTGAAAAATTACATCTGTACTGGTTTTAATAATCTTAATATTAGGCCTTTCTGTAAACGTATGACCAAGCATGACCGGGACCTTGATGTGAGAATCATCTACTATTAATACTTCGACGTTTCTTTCTTCGATTCCCTGGACCTCAATGGTGACAAAACCGGATCCTATAGGACTAAATCGCGTGTTGCCAAAACCAGATAGCATGGGTCCTTTAACAGGCTTCCATGTAACCTGTAAGCGCTTTGCTTCTTTAATCTGTATTAATGTACCTTCACACCCTAAATCAACCAAACAGTTTGATATTTTTCCATTAATTTTTAAAGGCATTTTGTATTTAAAACTAGTATCACCGATATTTTCTATACGTAAAACTTCCTTACTTTCTTTAGATAAATTTGCCGATTTCTTAGGGCAGTCAAATGCCACATGACCCCGCAAATTGCAAATTGTACATTGAAGTTTTGGTTTTGTACAACGAAAAAATGGATGTCCTGGTTCATTACAATTAAAACAAACTACACGACTGTAACCCGGTCTTAGTTGCTGGTTTGAATTGCTGGTGCTTGGAAGTGGTGAACTATGATTAGTTTGAACAATACGTTTTTCTTTATTTTTAAATTCTACCGACACATTTTTATCTTGGCCTATCTTTATAGATTTAAAGTATTTTAACACTTGTTCTGGACCATTAAATTCTACAGCTTGTGCTCCTAATCTAATACCCCTATCCTCTATACCGAAAATAAGACAGTCTACAGCACGCTTCCCATTTATTTCACATCGATTTAGTAGGTTCATTTTGGCATAGTAATATAATTCTAGTGATTCCCCGTAACGTACTTTTTTCCCTAACATTTCCGTTAACAGTTCTGCATAATTATCTCTTGATGGAAAAGATTCTCTTAATTTAATTTTCCATTCGCACCATGAAAATAATAGGGAGGGTAGGCCCTGATACCACGTTTTAGCGACACCAGCGAGTTTCGGTAAGGCATAATGAACTATCTGCCTGTCATCCCAGCCATAAATTTGTCCACATTCTTCAATTTTATGAATCCACATATCTATAGTCTGTTCCTTGCATAGAGGGTCAAAGTCGGGTATAACATTGTTAAGTACAGGAAACTTGTCACGTTCTCTAGAATTATTATCTTTGAGACCTTGCATAACATTTAAGAAGTTTTCGAAAAAGTCTTGAGTGTCCACGTACCTTTTGTCACTGTCGTTTTTTCGCGAACGATGGCGGCGCCTATGTCTGCTTCGTGAATGCTTACTTTCAGAAGCTCGGCTGCCACTCCTGGATACGTCACTACTATGTGACCTAGTTCTCTTCCTTCTCGGCATTATGCAGTTTGTGATTTAATAAAGATGTTTAAAGTGGGCAGGATTTACACCACTGGTTATAATTGCAACAGCAGTGCTATCCCACTTCTGATTTATTGACGTGGATCGACAATAAAAGGCACTTATTAACACTTTCACTGTTTTAATTTCAATATAAGTACAACTTGTTGTTATTACCACAATAATTTGAACACGAATGAATGTCTTTTACAACTTTTCATGCTTTAAATACTTTTTGTGTGCATAAATTACAATCTCCCACCATAGAAAATAAAAATAGTCAATTGACGGTACAAAATAATAAATTGACAAAATTATCAATTGACCTGTTAAAATAATACGAGTGTAATTATAATCATGAAATACTGAACAAATAGTTAACATAACCGTACGACCCGGGCCGCCGGTTACGGTGTGACGTCATAGCACAACACGCTCACTGGCTCACTCAGTCCGCTCGTGGTCGCGCGCCCGTGCCGTTGAATTTATACCCACAGAGTACTATAATATTACGTTTATACCTAAAGACTTTTAACAATGTCCAATCCAAATACTAGGAAATCATGTGTTGTGCCTAAATGCACAAAAACAACTACCAATTCGCGAGAAAAGTTGTTTTTTATAGTTCCAAAGGACGTTAAAATGCGAAAAAAATGGATAAAGGCTATGAAGAGGTTAGATTCATTTGGAGATAAAAGTACAGTTTATTGTTTATTGTCGCTTCGACGAAGGAGCCACATTAAAAATGCTATGGTATGTTTACAGCCACCTCTGCTGGCGGCACGATCTTCGCAGGTAACATTTAAAACTTCTTGATCCTTTTCATTGCATTCTAAACTGCAATGATAAGGTGTGGTACGTACGCGGTGTTCTAGCGTGATTCTACATTTAACCGTACATACATCACCTACTCTTTTTACTTGAATATAACCAATAGCATCATCGCCATAGCTGTCGCTTGCCGATCTGAAATAAGTTTCAAATAAAAATTAATGGCCTTACGTATTTTATTAGTAGAAAAAAACAAATAACTAAAAAAGGTTTAGTACATCTGTTCAAACATCTATATTTGCAATAAAAATGAGATTAAAATGGCCTTACGTATTTTGTAAGTAAAAAAATACAAATAAAAAAGGTTGAGTACATCTGTAACGTTCAACCCACTACATCTACATAAGTACCTATCCTACTTCCTACTAATATTATAAATGCGAAAGTTTGTGAGTGTGTGTGTTTGTTATTTTTCTCAAAAACAACTACTGAAAGGATCTGGACGAAGTCTGGAATAACACATAGGCTACTTTTAATACTGGGAAAATGTACAGCTTCTGAGGGAAACTGGGGCGAAGCTGCTGGCCGAAGCTAGTTTGCAATAAATCAATATAGGTATGTATTTATTCATTTAAATTTACTAAGAAGAGCGTTACCTACCTATATTATACATACGTTCCTACCAATAGCTACAAAACTATAATACATACATATTTGTTGTCTATAACTTACAAATTTAAAGGTAGGTACTAGGTAGGTAGTTCTACTATTTGAGTTGCATTCTTCCATTACGACATTAGTTGGGTATTTTGTTTTGATAAAACAATTTATAACAGATAAACTATTAAGCATAAGTAGTAGCACGGAAATTTCACTTACCGTTGCATTTTTATTCCTCGCATTTCGGCGGCAACGAAATCACTATTTGTTGATAAGTAATGCGTAACCATTAATCCATCTATTTTAGGTAGATTATCCGATTGCCCTTTTTCGAATCCTTCATCCATTTTATTAATCGAATAATATTTACTATTATTCAACTATTAACTTAATACGCGAACGAAAACCAACAACAAAACACTGCGCAAGCTATTACAACTACTATAATCGCTGCCGATTTGATACGAAGCGAGTCGTGGCCCATGCGGCGCGTTGTGAAATGACGTCACAAGCGATCACGTGACTGTAGCGGGACTCGATATTTTTCAAAACTTTGAATACCTATAAAATCAAAACTACTAGGTATTTTTGACTACAATAAAAACTAGTGTGTTTGTATACATAAAGGCTTTACTGAGACAACATTTCAAGCGATTTGGCATACCTAGTAACATTCTCCATTCCATAGCCTAGCAGCTTGTACAGTAAAAGACTTACCAAAAAATGAAGTGGAATGCACTGGAATTTTTAGTGTTAAGTTCTCTGATGACCTCAGGGATCTAGAATGCGTAACATGAAGAAACTCGAATCGGTTTCTGAGATACAGGGGAGAGAGAGGATTATAAAGAATAGAATAAAGAAGAGATAGAATATGTGTATTCCGGCGAAACCTGATGGGTAACCACTTGAGCTTTTTGCGGAATTCGGAAACGTGATCATATTTGCGCAGTCCAAATATAAATCTAATACAAAAGTTTTGAAGACGCTCAAGTTTATTAAGTTGCTCCTCAGTGAGATCAAGATAACTGACATCCGCATAATCAAGAATGGGGAGCAGGAGGGATTGAGCAAGCGATTTTCTCGTGGCGATAGGCAGAAAATTGCGTAACCTCCGCAAGGACCCAGCCGAGGCGAATAGTTTCCTACTCAACTCTCGAAGCTGGGGACCCCAGGAAAGAGATTTGTCAACAATGATGCCTAGATTTCTCACAGTGTCGTTATAAGGAATAGATATCCCATTACAAGAAACCGGCGGTATGAGCGACCAGTTCAGTCTAGACATCAACCTGGGGCTGCCGACAACAATGACCTGCGTTTTACTCGGGTTAACTGTAAGTCCATACTCCTTACTCCAATTAGAAATGCGAAATATGTCGTCGTTAATAGCTAAGACAGCATCTTTCAGCTCATCAGGAGGTGCTTGGGAATATATTTGGAGATCGTCTGCATAGAGGTGGTAGAATGAACGAAGAGTATTTGTGATTGAGTTTATAAAAATAGAGAAGAGTAGAGGAGATAGCACGCCACCCTGTGGAACGCCAGCAGAAATAGTGCACCAAGAAGATAAATTATCCTCAACACATATCCTCTGCCGGCGTCCGAACAGGTAACTACGAAACCAATCAACAGCACCTGGAGATATGTTAAGAGAAGACAATACACTGAGCAACACATCAAGATCGACCGTGTTGAAAGCATTGCTGAAGTCAAGCAGAGCTAATACTGTCAGCATGCCACAGTCCATGGCCGATCTGATGTCATCCGTAATATGAATAAGCGTTGTAGTAGTACTGTGTCCAGGACGAAAACCGGATTGGAGAGGGTTAAGGAGCTTGTTATTGTAGAGGAAATCTGAGAGTTGGGAATGGATCAATCGCTCGAAAACTTTGGAGAGGAAAGGTAGAAGGGTTACTTTTTTTAGGAATAGGGATAATGTGGGCTTCTTTCCACACCTGAGGAAAGGTGCCGCTGAAAAGGGAATGGTTTAAAATATGGCAGATAATTGGGAGGATTTCATCAAGGATAGGGATAATCATACTACGTCCGACACAGTCACTACTGTTAGCCTACAAAAAATATTACCTTCATCTTATTATATTTTTTAAAAACACATTATCAGATATTAATGAATTAAGGGTATAAAAATAAATTATGATTGTATAATAAAATCGGAAGTTGTTGGAAATTAAAATAATGAGGACTATTGTAAATAATTAATTATTGTAAAATCTTTTTGTATTAATTTAGCCTTAATGATATATATTGTAAAATTATTTGGTGGTTCAAAGATAACAGACAAGTGTAGCTCCAAAACTAGCAAGTTGGGTACCTACCCATCCAATAAGTTACATAAAAGGAAAAGTTAGTTCGTTGGAGTTAGTTGTCGTTGAACCACGAAACGATAAAGGTGAAGTGTGTTCGTGAATTAAAGAGTGATTACAAAAGTAAACTGTGTTTTAAAATAAAAAAAATGTGTGTGTGTATTAGTGTACACACGTAAGAAGTGAAACTTCTTTATGACATCATTTTTCGCAAAATGATCTACTATTTACAAATTTACAGAATTGGTAAAATAAAGCTAAATTAAATAAAGTTTAAGTTTAGGAGGGGGGAAATTTTTGAGGGAATTTGGGATTTCTATCGGGGCCAATTTGTAGCCCTCACCGAGACGGTTCCGAGGATACCAAGCTCGGTGGGTCCACGACCTTTATTGGCCGAGATAGGTTTAGGGGGGGTGAAGTAAAAATTTTAGGTGGGGGCAGGGGCGGGGGGGGGGGGGTTAGGTTTCGTGGGGGGGCTATTGGGCACCTTAAAATATTTTTGGGTGGGGAAAGTTGTGGAGGGGGAATTCGGGAATTCTGTTGGGGCAGGATTGTAGGCCTCACCGAGCCGGTTCTAATGAACCCAGGGTCGATGGGTCTACGATGGATATTGGCGGAGATAGGAATAGGGGGGGTGAGGTAAACATTTTAGGTGGGGGTAGGGGCGGGGGGGGGGGTTAGGTTTCGTGGGGAGGCTATTGGGCACCTTAAAATATTTTTGAGTGGGGAAAGTTGTGAGGGGGTATTCGGGAATTCTGTTGGGGCAGGATTGTAGCCCTCACCGAGCCGGTTCCAATGAACCCAAGGTCGGTGGGTCTACGATGGATAATGCCGGAGATATGAGTAGGGGGGGTGAGGTAAAATTTTTAGGGTGGGGGTAAGCGGGGGGGGGAGGTTTCGTGGGGAGGCTATTGGGCACTGTTTTGGATTTAGGGTAGGGGAAGGCCAGAGGGGGGGTAAGGATCAAATTACAAAAAAGTGGGTGGGGCTTAAAATTTTGGGTGGGGCTTGGAAACGGTTGGGGGTGTGGCTTACTGAAGTGGGTACAGAATGTGTTCTAATGGTATACACTGTATTATGTCCAAATGTGGGATGATACACTAGTGTGGGATTCGTACTAAATACAGTTACAATACACAGGATTACTACTAAGTATTACTAATTTACTAAATAAATAAAGATGGCGCGTAACGCAAAAATGTGACGTAGAAATAAAGATGGCGCGTAACGCAAAATTTTTTCCAACCCCGATAAAGAAGTTTCACTTCAAAAAGTGTTACAAATCCGAAGCGGGATAGCACCAGGGAATTTTTGGTTTTGTACCACCTTGGTGTGACCGTACGTCCACAACACTAAACGAAGATGCCGAGTGACCGCTCTAAGAGTAGACGTGTGTCAAAAGGGAGTTATCGCAGCATCGTACTTGAGGGATCGTCGCGGCGCAGTCGATCCAAGACACGTGCTCGGGACCGGCAGAGTCGCCGATCTTCAACAGCCCGTACCACAAATACGCATGGGTCGGGGCGTGGCAGATCTAGAAGATCGCCCTCCAGGCTCGAAACCCAGGTAAGACATAGAAGCAGGTCAGTAATAACTCCTCCACGATTATTATATACAACATACCCTACACAAAAAGACACGCGGAAAAATGAGCCAACGGGTAAAAATATCAATAGTAATCGTCCTAGACAGAGGCGTCATAAATTGGAGACTCCGCGTAAAGACAATAGATCGAGGTCGCGTAGTCCAATGCATACCTACGATGTTGAAAGAACTATACCAGTCGCGTCCCAACCTGTATCCGTCAACGCGGTTAACTGTGAAATATTAAACTGTTTAAAAGAGTCTTTGCAAACTATATCCGCGTTAAATCCTCAGAGTAAAGAGAAGTTCATATACAACAACGTAGTTCCAGAATTCGACCCAAAAGAAAAAAATCAGACAATTGATACGTGGTTGAATAAGGTAAAAGAATGTTCCGAGATTTATGCATGGGATAATAAACAGACTGCTCATTACGCTCTTCCGAAACTAGTCGGTACCGCAAAAAAATGGTATGAAGGGCAACCATCAGTTTTATTAACATTGGATCAATGGGTTGAAAAATTGAAATCTGCTTTTCCATCATACGAAAATTATGGTCACTTACTCACCGAAATGTTAGCGAAAAGAGCTAAATTTGGCGAGGATTTGGAAGAATATTATTACGAGAAATTAGTGGCTTTGAATCGGTGCGGTATTGTAGGTAGGAATGCCGTCGACTGTATTGTGTATGGAATAGATGACAGGTCAGTGCGTTATGGAGCAGAGGCAGTGGGTTTTGAGGATACAGACAAATTGCTGGGCTACTTGAGAGGCGTCAAACATGAAAGATTTGATAAGTTTAATAAAAAGTCTATACGCTCTAGCGGTTCTGAAAACTCGCGTAAATTTGTGAAAAATGATTTAGGGAGAGTTGTGAAATGTTTTAATTGTCATGAAATTGGTCATGTTGTATCAGGGTGTAAAAAGCCGATTACCAAGTGTCAAAAATGTAAACGCATTGGACATGATGATCCTGAATGTAATAAAAATGTTTGGATGGATAAAGTTGCGGTTCAGACGTTATGACTAGGTAAAAGCAATAGTTTACAAGATGTAGATGATAAATTTATTAAGGTTGTGAATGTTAACGATGCGCCGCTAACGGGGTATGTAGATTTTGGTAGTCAATGTACGTTGATAAAAGAGTCTGTCGCAACCAATATAGTACCACGAAGTAAATGGCAAGCAGATAATTTACCATCTCTCAAAGGTTTTGGTAATGCTCATGTCAGCGCGTTAGGTAAAACCATGATCTCCTTAAAAATTGATAATGCGGTAATGGACGTAGAGGTAATTATTGTTCCCGACCACTACCTCAACCACGATATACTTATTGGGCAAACCGCTACAGAACAGTCACATATTTGGGTCTTTAAATCGGACAAAGACTTAGTGATAACTAATAAACACAAAAAAAATGACATCCGATTGGTTTTAAAGTCTTGCAAGACAATTGAAGTCGTAGGTCCCGTTTCTATAATGGTGTATACTGACATAGAATTTAACGGAATCGCTGTAGTTGAAAACGGTCGTCGATTTAATTATGGAATAGAAATCGGTACTTACAATATCAAAAACGGCATTGGCCATCTAACTATTTTGAATAATATCAATAGGATAATTACATTTAATGAGGGACAGATATTAGCTCGGGCTTGGGCTTTCAAACAGCCCTTGACATATTCCAATAACAGCGTTCAAAAAGTTAATAGCATACAAGACATTCATGCTGGAATGAAAACGTTGCTTACATATGACGACCTTAACATCGAAGAAAGCCTAAGTAATATCCAGAAAGTCCGTTTATTGGAAACCATAAATAAGTATCGCGATTATTTCGCTAAAGACTTGTCAGAACTAGGGCTGACATCGATTACGGAGATGGATATTCAGTTGAAGGATGCAGAACCAGTCGTCTATCGACCATATAGACTGAGTCATTCAGAACGTGAAGAAGTTAGGACTATGGTTGAAGAACTTTTGAAATATAACATCATAAGGGAATCTCGGTCACCATATGCCAGCCCCATACTGTTAGTTAAGAAAAAAACGGGGGATAAACGGCTGTGCATAGACTATCGCGCCTTAAATAGGAAAACAATTAGGCAGCACTATCCATTGCCCCGCATTGAGGATCAAATTGATCGTTTATCTGGAAATAATTATTTCTGCACTTTGGATTTGGCATGTGGTTATTACCAGATTCCGCTATCTGAGCTAAGCAAGAGCAAAAGCGCATTTATAACGCCCGATGGCCAATATGAATTTAATAGGATGCCCTTTGGGCTAGCAAACGCGCCAGCAGTCTTTCAGCGAGCGATTAATATAGTTTTAGGCAACTCACGTTTTGACTGTGCTCTAGCTTACATGGACGATGTTCTAGTACCAAGTAAATCATTTGAAGATGGCATCACAAGATTAGAGATCACCCTCCAAAAACTTAAGGATGCAGGGTTGACGTTAAAACCTCAAAAATGTCACTTTTTTCAAAATCACGTTGACTATTTGGGTTTCGAAATCTCCGGTGAGGGTGTTAGACCGGGGCTTAAGAAAATAGAATCCGTTAAAAACTATCCCAAGCCCAAAGACGTACACAATGTTAGACAGTTCATTGGACTTGCGAGCTTTTTTCGACATTTCATCAAAGGGTTCGGTGAGATAGCGCGACCATTAACGAAACTATTAAAGAAAAATTCTGCTTGGCTCTGGTCACATGATCAAGACGAGGCGTTCAATAAATTAAAAACTGCACTTATTTCAAGGCCAGTATTAACTTTGTATGACCCTAAATTGGAGACACAAATACACACTGACGCTAGTAAGCACGGCATAGGCAGCGTTTTACTTCAGAAACAACATAATGGAGTTTTTAAGCCTGTAGCATATTACAGCAGACAGACCTCGCCTGAGGAGTCCCACTTTTGTTCCTATGAGTTAGAAACTCTCGCCGTCATTGCCGCGCTAGTAAAGTTCAGATCGTATGTCCTTGGGTTGAACTTCACCATCGTGACAGACTGTAATTCACTCAGAGCTACCTTATTAAAACGAGACATGCTACCGCGAGTTGCACGATGGTGGAGTTTAATTCAGGAGTATAATTGTAATGTGGTTTATAAGTCTGGTAAAGGCATGATTCATGTCGACGCCCTGAGTAGAAATCCTACCGCCGACGATCCAGGAGTTATTCGGGCTATTGAATCCTTTGACGTCTTGACAATAACGGATGATTGGTTAACGACAGTGCAGGAGGTTGACTCTGAAATACAACGTATAAAAAAGATACTTGCTGATAAAGAATTCGATGATTTAGTAGAAATACGTAGAAATTTCGCCCTTAAACGAGACCGTGTATATAAAATTACAGACAACGGATTAAGATGGGTAGTGCCGAAGGGATGTAGGTGGCAGATACTTCAGAAAAACCATGATGAGATAGGCCATTTTGCATTCGATAAAACATTAGATAAAATAAAACAACATTACTGGTTTCCCCGTATGCGAAAATTTATTCAGAAATATGTTAATGCTTGCCTAGAGTGTGCACACAATAAATTACCGGCAGGCAGAAAGCAAGGATTTTTGCACCCTATCCCAAAAGAAACTACACCGTTCCACACCATCCATGTGGACCACGTAGGCCCGTTTGTAAGGTCTAAGAGAAAAAAATTGTTACATTTTAGTTATTGTAGAGTCGTTTACGAAATTTATTGTTCTAAAGGCAGTTAAAAACACTAAAACCACTTCTACAATCGCAGTACTTAGAGATTATTTTGGGACGTTTGGTTTGCCGAAACGATTAATCACTGATAGAGGTACATCATTTACGAGTTCAAAATTTAAAATCTTTATATCCGAGATAGGAGTTCATCATATAAAGAATGCGGTTGCGTCACCTAGAGCTAACGGCCAGGTGGAAAGGTATAATCGTACAATTTTAGATTCGTTGGCTTCTCAAAATCATGTGAAAGGATGAAAAACTGTGGGACGACCGATTATTACAGGTGCAATGGGGATTAAACAATACTGTAAATAAAGGTACCGGTAAAACACCCTCAGAAGTTCTATTCGGTTTAAGGCTGACTGGAATCAATGAAGGTAACCTAGTTTCGGAAATTAATGATGATATTGTAGAAGATAATCCTGATGAAAATGTAGTAAGCTTAACTAGTGATAGACTAAAAATTAGAAAAGAAGTAGATAAGGTTACCAAAGAATCTCAAGAGAAACAAAAAAGTAGATTCGATAAGAAAAGGAAAAAGCCAATAGAGTTTAAAGTTGGTGACTTAGTGAGAGTCGAGCGAACCGCACAAACCTTAGGTAAAAGCAGAAAACTATTACCAAAATGTTCAGGGCCATATAGAATAACAAAGGTATTAGAACATGACAGGTATGAGGTTGTAGATACTCCCATTACAAAAAGGGGGGCGACAAAGTACAGAGGTATATTCTCAACCGACAAGATACATCCTTGGCTCTGTTTTAACGACAAAGTTAGTGAATCATCTAGTAGTGGAGAGGGTGATGAATAATTAATTATAACAGTGATTAATAATTAATTGATTATAACATGGATTACCAAACTATATATAATGTAGTTTTAATGAAATTAATTTAGAAATACTCATGAATGTGCTATGGTAACTGCTATGAGCGATCGTTACTGTTGAAATGCAAAGTGCACATAGTCTTGTAATGACCTGCTATGAGCGATCATTACTGTTGATTGTTGAAGTGCAAAGTGCACATGGTTTTGTAATGAACTGCTATGAGCGATCATTACTATTGAAGTGCAATGTGCACATGGTCTTTTAATGAACTGCTATGAGCAAGTTTACATTGTAATACATATTAAATGTTCATAAAATATATAATATATTTATATAACATAAATAGTATAAAATTAAAGTTGTACTCCCCGTAGCAATATGTGAACCAAATTATCTGATAATGTGCTTTAACAGAAAATTTGTCAGAATAATATTATACTCGACTACTTAATAGAAATTTATTTTTTTCAATCTGGATCAATAAGAATCTTATATATTGTTCGTGGGGACACGAACTCTTATCAGGATGGACGAATTGTTAGCCTACAAAAAATATTACCTTCATCTTATTATATTTTTTAAAAACACATTATCAGATATTAATGAATTAAGGGTATAAAAATAAATTATGATTGTATAATAAAATCGGAAGTTGTTGGAAATTAAAATAATGAGGACTATTGTAAATAATTAATTATTGTAAAATCTTTTTGTATTAATTTAGCCTTAATGATATATATTGTAAAATTATTTGGTGGTTCAAAGATAACAGACAAGTGTAGCTCAAAAACTAGCAAGTTGGGTACCTACCCATCCAATAAGTTACATAAAAGGAAAAGTTAGTTCGTTGGAGTTAGTTGTCGTTGAACCTCGAAACGATAAAGGTGAAGTGTGTTCGTGAATTAAAGAGTGATTACAAAAGTAAACTGTGTTTTAAAATAAAAAAGTGTTACACTACCAACCGCATTAGATGAGATTTAACATCTTATGTCTCAGGATGGCGAACGCAGTGCCAAGCATTGTTATTCATAATGTTGTTTGGTGTTGCTACTGTCCCTGAGCAGTCGTATCGCTTACCATCAGGCGAACGGCATGCTCGCGCCATTAATTGCATAAAAAAATACAGTACAGTTAACAAACGCTGTGTCAACCCGTGATGTGTCCCAAGTATGCCGCAAAGAAGGAACATTACATAAAAAAGTTACATAACAAAATATGTTTAAACTAGACTTTATAATTCTCGTATTATCGTTAATTGAATCCATCGTTTTATGGAATTTTACGCCAATATATGCACTATCGTGATAAATATTCCTTATTAGGGTATCAGACAGTAGCGTTAACCAGCTGTGAAACGAGAGGCCGCGGGTTCGATCCAACACCGAGATAAATGTTTATGCA
The DNA here is from genome assembly GCA_949752805.1 of Deilephila elpenor. NCBI lineage: Eukaryota > Metazoa > Arthropoda > Insecta > Lepidoptera > Sphingidae > Deilephila > Deilephila elpenor. The sequence continues at coordinate 8,966,633 of OX457118.1, read as the reverse complement.
ATCCATGAGTATTTTTTCCGGGTCTGGGTGTTTGTGAAACCGGAATCTCTAAGTTTCAACAAGAGTTGTATATTAATGTTGGGTTAGGACCATGTATGTGACTGTTACTGGACTATTGTATAAACAGGGTATATCTAGACTGCGACCGAAAACGAAGCCAGGTGGTAGTATTAGTGACTTCAGATACAAAGCCCCTAAAAAAATCGTATTTTTATTTTACTTATCGTCGTATTTGGGTGTACATACATAGTTTTCGTAAAATAATGATGTACACCTGATTATTTTTAAAGACGCAATGGTACGTAAGGGTTTTAATTACTAAGTATTTAGCACACAAACAAATAGATTTTTAAAAAATTGCAAGTAAAAATCTGTTACATTTTTTGCGAAGTTTTTAGTTGCATTGTGTTTTTAACCACTGAAACTACCACCTGGCTTCGTTTTCGGTCGCAGTCTTGATATACCCGGTATATTTATTTATTTAACGCTCTGGTTGCTGTGGATATGTTTAGCTTAGACCTATGTATAGCAGTTTTGTGTTGTTTAGGAAGAAAAGTGTGTTTATTGTACAATTTGTGCTTACCGTCCGGATAGTTTTATTACAATTTGGAATGTAAGTAAGCTCGAATAACTAGTGGCATTCCTGCCTATCCCTTCAGAGATGCAAACACATGCTTATAATATTGATTTTTATAATATTGTAATTAATAGTGACTCATGACATTGTGATTTATCTTTACGATAATAATGACAGCGATAAATCAAAGTGTTAAATACAGCTACAATAATTAAATGGCCGCTTCGGTGCACAGTTGGAATACGGACGTTTCCAACGCTGAGGCGTCAGGTTCTAATCGGGGGTAGAGCAAAATGGTATTGGATTTTTCTATCAATTATTAGCCCGACGTCAAGAATTTGTGCCTGATATAGCGATAGGACACACAAGGCGAAGCGTGGGTGTCCTGGTAGTACCTGCCTACCCCAACAAAGAGTTAAAGGTGTGAGTTTATGTGTATAGTACTAAAATATTTTTATTTGTCAGATCTTGTGACGGAACGGAACAACGAAATGCATGAGACAATAGCGTGGGTGAACACGTGGCCAACCTTTGAATATATTACGGCCAATATTCTTCCAAAAAAAAAAACCAAAAGGAAAGATGTTCCTACCTCGATTTTGATGCAAAATAAAACTGATTTAGATTGTTGATGAATCAGTACTGCCTCTGTGGCGCAGTTGGTTAGGCGCCGGCTATAAAACACGAGGCTGCGGGTTCGATCTCCGCTCTGAAATGATTGTGTATGATCCAGCGGTTTGCTTATTTAAACAAAATTTCACAAAACGCCTCAAAAGTATGAGGTAAGGATTTCACCATGCCAGTGTAGGATTTGTTACGGGTCTGGCTCGGCAGCTATATCTGCAAATGTGTCAGACTCACCTGCATATCCCTTCCGGCCTCCCCGAAGCATTGCAAGGGAATCTTTACAGTTATCCTTTCATAATGGTTTCTTAGATTTACGCGAATGTTACACATTGAAATAAAACTATTTTATACGGATTTTATCGCGATTTGGTTCAATTTTTACATTTTTTAACGTCCCGACGCACGTTTCGATTACTTTACAGTCCGCCCCGTGACCACGAAAGCTGTAAAGTAATCGAAACGTCGGGAAGTTAAAAACTGTAAAAATAAAACCAAATCGCGATAAAATCCGTATAAAATAGTTTTATTTCAAAGCTATCCTTTCGTTAAAAAGTGTATTTAGCCTGTGACCCGAAGGCCTAGGTTTGGTTCTCAGTCCAGCTAATCCGCAATGTAATCGTGTTTTTCCGTTCCAAATACCGCGTACGGGATGCCAGAGACTGGAATTTTCGCCTGGAATATTGATAAACACACCCCGTATGTATTTGAGTCAGAAATCCTTAAAACTTACGTATGCTTCGTCATCTTACAACATTTAGAATTAATTTTAATTTATCTCGTTTTAATTAATGCAACAAATTATGCTGACGTCCAATTAATTATCTACTAGGTAATTTATTACTTTTTATGATAACATAATTATTATTTTCCTTTTATACAATGTAATTCTGTCTCACACAATTATATGTAAATACATAAAATGTTGCAAGAAACCTGCGTTTTCCCCGTTCTCTGTTTTCAAGGTATTATTTTAAAGGACAAGTTAGTGTTTAGTGTCATAATGTTGTCGACCCTAGCTTACAGGAGTTGTAGTGGCGGATTTGAGGGCGGGATAGTCTCTTTTGAACGAGAGTGTGTAAAGCCTCCCTTTAGGTATCCTGGGGGAGGCTGGAATAGGTATGTCCTCACTGGCCTTCCAGCCCGGCACTCTGCAGTTATTTCGGCCGACCTGGGTCCCTACTCCCCAATAAATCCTATGCCAGCAAACCGAGTAAAACCCCTTGGCGACCGTAATGCGCGATATCTATTTTACCATAGAAGTAACCTTCTCATTTCGATCAGAATGAGATAAGGGTATATTTCAACTCCGTGCGTTCTATGTTTATTTTCCTTGCTGTTATATTTACAATGCGATTATAAATTATCTGATTAAACTGCACGCAAAGATTCGACACCGAGCTCCGGAGCTCGACGGGTCTCTTAGGAACATTAACTTGTCTTTAACCCGCATCGAAATTTTGGTGTTCAAAAATCCAACGGTTCTGCCATTCGTCAAATAATTCAGTGGATGTGTTTAAATACTTAGTTAATTTAAAAACAAATGTTAGATGAAACTTTTCCTTGGTGCGCGGCCCCTTGGCAGTTGCCTAAATCCGTATTTTTTTGTCTATTTTCAGAACATTTTTTTGCAATACCGGGACAGTTATTATACTTTTAACAAAATAAGAAAGGTTTTTATTCACGGTAGGCAACGGCCTGTCCATGCCCCTGGCATTGCAGAGTCCATGAGCGACGGAAGCCACTTACCATCAGGGGGACCGCCAGCTCGTCTGTATATCACGGCAATCCTTTTTTTTTTCAACTGTCTCGTCCATAGTCCTGACCCCACACTAAGATCGAATCTTGTGTCGTGGGTATTAGGAACTACGAGAGACTTTTCGGTCGCACAAACACCTAGACCCGAAACAAATATCTCTGGTTCACACAAACATTTGTCTCGGCGCGGGGATCGAATCCGCGGCCTCTCGTTTCATAGACGGCGTCTAACCAACTGCGCCACGGAGACTGTCAAGACATTTTTTCTATAAAATCTGTAATCATAGTGATAATTGACTATGAATAGACATAGTTGTATTGGTATTTGAACCCACGACCTCATTCCCGATCGTGTCTATTCCAATGCCAGCAAATCGGCCAATCATTAAATAAATCGTCCTTTTGTAATGATTTAAGTTACCGTTACTTGATCACGAAAACCAATTACACAGTAGTATCCTTATCGCGCGAGATCGATGCATAAACATAAACAATTTATTTTAAGAAAATATGAGTCAGATGGTATGACGTAAATGTTTTTCCTGCAATGACCCTAATGCCCGGACGACAGTATAATACTATAAAATAACCAAATAGCTATACATACATAAACTCACGCCTTTATCCCAGAAAGGGTAGGTAGATGCGCCACCAGGACACTCACATTTCCCCTTGTATGTTCCGTCCCATGATGTGATAGGGGGCGAGCCTATCGCGAACACAAATTCTTGACTCCGAGCTGATAATGAAACGAACGAAATGATTCGAACCCGAGACCTAAGCTTTGTTATCGTATCGTAATACAACTACGCCACCGAGGCAGTCAACCGGGAAGCATTTTGTATTAGAAATAATGAGACTTTCGGTCTCACGACATAAAAAAAGTACCATTTTGTGCCACAAAAAGGTCTTAACAATACCCACCACCTTATTCCTTCCCCCTTCCCCTCCCCCCCGTTCTGATGGTCCGGCAACGCATCCATGATCTAAGCGTTGTGGATGTTCTTGGGCGGTGACCTGTTAACTAGTTTGCCGGGCCTTTTGAAAAAAAAACCTAAAATACAAAATGATAAAACTAATTTTTACGGATTTTATCGCGATTTTGTTTAATTTTTACTTTTTTACTTTCCGACGTTTTGATTGCTTTCCAGCTTTCGTGGTCTAGGGGCGTACTGCAAAGCAGAAAGCAATCGAAACGTCGGGAAGTTAAAAAACGTAAAAATTAAACCAAATCGCGATAAAATCCGTAAAAAATAGTTTTATTTCAATATGTAACATTCGCGTAAATCTCAGAAACCATTATATCAAATGACAATACATAATCTTTATTTATAAGAATACAAGGAGATATGATTAATATATTTTATTTCATTAAACTTGTTTGATATTCATTTTAGAATACATTAATATAAATAAGTTCTAAATTAATCGGTATCGATTCCATATTTTATCATTTTTTTATTCTGGTGGTAGGTTTGTTTGTGAGAGGCCGCCTGGGTAGGTACCACCGTAATGTCTATTTCTCCCGCCAAACAGCAGTGTAAATGCACTGTTGTGTTCCAGTTTGAAGGACATTGTAGCCTGAGTAACTACTGGACATAATGAGGTGGCCAGTACAGTGGAATGCCAAGTGTTGTTTTGTAATTCATGCTTCGATCAAATATACACTTTATAGAAGAATTCATGGCGTTGTTTGGTTTTGCTACTGTCCATGAGCGGTCGTATCGCTTACCATCAGGCGAATGGCTTGCTCCTCTTGCCATACATTGTAATAGAATAAAAAAGAAGAAAAATAATTTAGTCCACATATAAATTCTGTAAGTATACGAGTAATAATATTTTTTTAGATATAATAGATTTTCATAGTAGACTAACTGGAAAAGATAAGAATTGATAAAAAAAACTCACAACGCGTAAAAATGTTAAATACAAATTATATTTATTTAATTGAAACATTTTCCAAGTCAAAATAGTTGAATAATACGAGACAAAATACAAAAAGTGTGCGATGGCCGGGAATCGAACCCGGATCAACTGCTTGGAAGGCAACTATGCTGACCATTACACCACCATCGCACTTACAACGTGTTGCGAAATTGTGTATTGGTACATAAGCTTTACGGTTTCTTGTATAAAATTGAATGAATAGATTACTACATATTAATACTATGTATTTATTAACATAATTTTATCAATAAGATTAAGTATAATATGCAATAATGATATAAACAACATTTTAATGTATTTGAATATATTATACGTATTAAAAAGCGAACGATAAGGCATCTGATTTAACCGAAAATCACAATCTTTCATACTTATTCTAATTTATGTAAGTAAAACTTCTAACATTAGTAATTTAAAGCATGCATACATACATAAACTCACGCCTTTATGCCAGAAGGGGTAGGCAGAGGTGCTACCAGGACACCCACATTTCGCCTTGTATGTTTCGTCCTACGGTTTGTGTGAACCACAGGTATTTGTTTCGAGTCTGGGTGTTTGTGAGACCGAAAAAGCTCTCGTAGTTACTGATACCCACGACACAAGACTCGATCTTAGTGTGGGGTCAGGACTATGCATGTGACTGTTGGGTGTATTTATTTATTTATTTTACGATGTGATAGGCAACGAGCCTATTGTAACTTAAAGCCTGTGCTTTTAAAAACCCTCAACAAATACTATGAATTTGTGAAAGTTAGTCACAAAATATGTCCCCGACCTTTTAGAGTACGATAACCTAATTGGAAACAGTATTACAGAAGTCGTGGGTTCCTGACCGAGCAAGAACCTCTGACCTTTATAATTGAAGTGTATTGATATAGTTTGTTATCTTCCGTTTTAAGTTTATAAATATTATAATTTATTTATATCTTTCTGCTTCGCTGGCGCATTTGTAATACGGTACGATTTGAACGCTGAGATCTGGGTTCGAATCCCGGGTCGGGCAAAGTGATATTGGATTTTTCTAGTCACTATCAGCCCGGGCTCACTTCGTGCCCGATTTGGCGATAGGCTCGCTCCGTATCACATTATGGGACAGAACACACAAGGCGAATAGTTGGTGTTCTGTTAGCAACACTGCCTACCCCTACCCACTGCCTGTATGACCATAGCGTATTCAACAGTTATCTTTCCCGAAACGAGAGGTTGTAGGAAGATTACTCTGTTCTCCGACACGATGACGAAAGTTCGAACGACGTACGTAAAACTATTCGAATGTGCGTAAGTACTGTATCCTATATTAGTATTTATTTATGTATATTTTACTGGTGGTAGGTCTCTCATATGTGAGAGGCCGCCTGGGTAGGTAAATGTCTATTTCTCATAGCATAGGTAGCATCTCTGCCTACCCCTTCTGGGAAAAAGGCGTGACTTTATATATCTTCATTTACTTAAAGGATTGTAATAAATATGAGTAAAAGGATCCTAAACTGAGCCTGTATCTTGTACCAATGTCATAGTACAATACAGAATTTGAAGCATGTTTATCATAAAATATTATGACCAAAAACTACACTTAGATAATTGCATAGAAGAATTATTTATTCATTAAAAATAAAATAAGAATAATAATAATATAATCCAAATACCCATAACCTTACCTCCACATTGACAGATGAATTAACTAAATATACAGACTTAGCCATAGAAATTAAAACCCAGTGGCAAGTTCAAACAGTTAAAACAGTACCCATCATAATTTCCTCCACAGGAGTCATCCCACACACCATTCACAATAGTTTAAAAATTCTTGACATGCATCCCCTTACATACATACATACAATTACAAAAAGCTGCTATTTTGAATACTTGTAGAATTGTCCGAAAATTCTTATCGATAGACTGATACTGACATATTAAATTCATCTTGTGCTATCCGTTTGGCCAAAAGCTCGCGGATAAGCAAATAAAACCTCTGATGAAGAGAGATATTTCAATATAATGGTTTAATAAAATTCGAAGGTTACTTACTTATACACATTTCAGTGTGGCGGGACGACTTGCATAAAAGGGCCGGCAGCGACTGGATGCGTAAAGCAGCAGACCGGGCTCTGTGGCGTACCTTGGGAGAGGCCTATGTCCAGCAGTGGACTGCAACGGGCTGATGATGATGATGATGACACATTTCAGTGCTGGGTAAGGATTTCTCTTTTGTTTTTTTTTTATAGTGTCTATTTTCGGAAGCCAATGACCTTTATCTCCTTTCTGGTATTTATTTTGAGAGGCCAGCGATGCATTTACGATACAAATGTTTGATATTTATGTTCGGTAACCACGTATTATCAGGTATATTGCTCTTTTGTCGGCCCAATGCAATAAAAAAAAACTTACTTCTTTATTTATTACTGACTGACTTTGTGGCGCAGTTGTGCTAAGGTATGATTGCAAAACTGAAGTCTCGGGTTCGAGTCCCGGGTCGGGCAAAGTGATATTGGATTTTTATGTTCATTATCAACCCGGAGTCAGGTATTGTGCCCGATATGGCGATAGGCTCGCCCCCTACCACACCGTGGGACGGAACACACAAGGCGAAATGTAGGTGTCCTGGTAGCACTTCTGGCTACCCTCTCTAGGAAAAAAAGGGGGAGTTCATGCATGTAATATATTGTATGTAAATCTTATTTGCTCCTATAGTTTTTAGTATAGCAATACACTAATGTGACACGTTGCTATGCTATTGCATATTCTAAGACAACTGCGCTACCGAGACAGTCACCAATCGCGATGGAAGCGCTTAAATACACCCACGCAACAGTCACATACATAGTCCTGACCCCACACTAAGATCCAGTCTTGTGTCGTGGGTATCAGGAACTACGAGAGACTTTTCGGTCTCACAAACACCCAGACCCGAAACAAATACCTGTGGTTCACACAAACATTTGTCTCGGTGCGGGGATCGAACCCGCGGCCATACGGTTCACAGCCGGCGATCAACCGACTGCGCCACGGAGGCTTAAAATTGCAGTTACCACCAAACTTTCCATTTTGCTGCAATACTCACATTAATATAATGGTGAGTAGAGGCATAAGGGTCAAAAAAGTCCGATTGGTCGATCGGATCCCCTTCAATTAATTTGAAGTCGACGAGACAGTACTGGGTTTGAAGGTGTCGATGTGTGGTCTTCCATGGAGGGTTAAGACACTGGTCATAATTGCCCAACTGGTTTCTGGTTCCGTAGAAAGTTCCAGAAGAACTCTCATGAATACAATTCAAAATATGATTAAAAATGATATAATTTGTGGCCTGTTGGTAACGGACCAGACGCGGCTGCCTACATGTTCACGGTGGTCGCGGGTTCAAATCCCAGGGCACACCTCTGACTTTTCGGAGTTATGTGTGTATTGATAGTCAATTACCACGCACTTTAACGGTGAAGGAAAACATCGTGAGGAAACCTGCATACCGTAGCGATTTTAAAAAGAATTTCTTCGGTATATAAGTCCGCCAACCCGCACTAGGCCAGCGTGGTGGACTATATGGCCTAACCACTCTCAATCGATTCTCTCGATTGTAGAGTAGGCCCGTGCCCTGCAGTGGGACGTATATGGGCTGATATAGATAGATAGATATAGATAGGGCAATAGGCTGACCAGCTATGCCGTCGGAGGCCGAGCATAAGCATGATGACTCTTGGTATCTCTGCTTACTCCTTTGGGTATACAAGCGTGATAATCTATGTATAATTATTGTCTAATAGTTTATTATAATTCTCTTTGTTACTTTATAAATAGGTAGTCATTAAATTAATGTCAATTGAAATCGTTTCCTGGATATTAATTAAAACACGGGGAAAACAATATAATTGTACAGTATTTATATCTTTTTATATTATAATTATATGAATGGTGCAAATTATTACTTAATATTTGTAATTGGGAGATTATAGTGACCTTGTTGAAAATCATAGTACTTATTTGTTTTCTTGGTGTAAGAGGCTGTGGATTTTGGTTCTGATTTCTTTGTAATAAGACTATAGTAAAACAAAGCCAGTAAGTGCGTGGTGGCCTGTTGGTAACGGACCAGACGCGGCTGCCTACATGTTCACGGTGGTCGCGGGTTCAAATCCCAGGGCACACCTCTGACTTTTCGGAGTTATGTGTGTATTGATAGTCAATCACCACGCACTTCAACGGTGAAGGAAAACATCGTGAGGAAACCTTCATACCGTAGCGATTTTAAAGAATTTCTACGGTATGTAAGTCCGCCAACCCGCACTAGGCCAGCGTGGTGGACTACATGGCCTAACCACTCTCAATCAATTCTCTCGATTGTAGAGTAGGCCCGTGCCCTGCAGTGGAACGTATATGGGCTGATATAGATAGATATATAGAAAACAAAGCCGAGGCCTTGCTGTATCGGCCCATATACGCCCCAGTGCTGGGCATGGGCCTCCTCTATAATCGAAATTTAAAAATTTGAGTTTATATATGTGTTGAGTATAATTTGAGCATTGATTAGGATATTTTTAAATGGAAATAAATGATTTACTATGTGTTAATAATTTTTCCCACCATGCGTTAATCATTATTATTTTCTAGAGTTTCATAAGAAGAAATGTGCAGTATTTTAAATATATTTTAATAATATTATGATTTTTGAATAATCGTGTTTCTGAAGCGGGAATCGAACTCACGATGTAGAAAAAAACACACACACACCATTTTACGATACTAATGAGAAGTCTCTATCATAAGAATTATTTTTCTCCATATAACATAACATCTTAAATAAAATGAAAGCATTGAAATTGTAAACTTACTATTTCAGGAACGTAAATAAATTAATTAGCCTATCCTTCGATTTTATCGTGATTCTACCAACTGATTTTATCATTTTAAAGTAGAATCATTTCAAATTCCCACTTGGGTTAAGTCTTAAAATCTTCAAAAATACTTATATTCAAATGATTTTTTTATTGCAAAGAATAGCGAGACGAGCATGCCATTCGCCTGATGGTAGACGATATGACCGTTCATGGACAGTAGCAAAACCAAACAGCAGGATGAATTACAAGGCAATGCTTGGCATTCCACTGCGCTCGCCATCCTGAGACATAAGATGTTAAGTCTCAATATGTCCAGTAGTTACTCTGGCTACAATGTCCTTCAAACCGGAACACAACAGCGCATTTACACTGCTGTTTGGCGGGATAAATAGACATTGCGGTGGTACCTACCCAGGCGATCTCTTACATATAATTGAACTTCCACCAGTAAAAAATGTCATTTGTGTAGACTATATACATTGGATGCTTTGTCTAGTGCAAAAAGTGTGCGATGGCCGGGAATCGAACCCGGATCAACTGCTTGGAAGGCAACTATGCTGACCATTACACCACCATCGCCGTTGAAGTTAACGTCGAAATTAAAATACGTAAGTCCTGTACTTCTTTATACGAAGGTTAAAGAGAGTACTCTCCTTTCGGTAGGCAGTGACTTTGTTGTGCTGGACCCCTGGCACTGCGAAGGTCCATGAGCAGAAGTGACCGCTTGCCATCAGGCGGGCCGCATGCTTGTCTGCTTGCGAAGGTCATAAAAAAATACTCCATCGGGAGGGCAGTCAAAATAATAAATACACCCAACAGTCACATACATAGTCCCGATCCCACACTAAGATCGAGTCTTGTGTCGTGGGTGTCAGGAATTACGAGACTTTTCGGTCTTACAAACACCCAGACCCGAAACAAATACCTGTGGTTCTCACAAACATTTGTCTCGGTGCGGGAATCGAACTCGCGGCTTCTCATTTCACAGGTGGCGTCTAACCAACTGCGCCACGGAGGCTGTCAAAATATTGTGCTTATCTTACTGATATAAATGCAACGAAGAGGCAAGAAACATTTTTAAGAATTTTAATGATGTTAGAAACAAATAAATTCTAATGTTATGTTTTGTATGTTAATTTATAACAATAATCCGTGGGAGAGATATCAAAATCGATTTAGTCTGCAACCTCTGTATAATTACTGTATTGTAAACTTGTTTTGAAAAGAGCAACGCTAGAGTTTCTTGCCCGTTCTTCTCTGGCGAAAACAGCCTTGTGAACCGGGTGGTAGTGGAAAAAAGTGACTGAATCTAAATAATGTATGACATTTCATGGGTTCAATAAATATTTTCATTTCATTTCGATAATAAATTAAAAAAAAAATTGTTTTAGTTTATATGCAGTGCGGTTAGATGTATCGTCCGGGTATAAGTTGTAAACTACGACTATCTCACTCGTCAGCACAATTATGCCGGCCTACACGGAACCAAATACAAGTGGACCACCATAAAAGGGCTATAGATATATTCCAGTTTTGCTCATTAAAATACAATTTCAAATAATACCATTGTGAAAGGAAACCACTATTTGCGAATTGTGTAACTGTATCATATTTTGGATTGTTATGTGGATGTGGCTAAACTTTCCCTTTATGGAACTTGAACCCGACACTTCGCGAAACAGCTGGCGTCTTTGAAGTTGGGCGTGACTGTCGTTGCTGGGATATTTTGGGAAACGTCTACATTTTCATCGTATGTATATTGTTTACTTATATAACATAAATGCTGTGGTTTTACCGTCCGGAATACTAAGGCATTTTATAACATGTATAAAAATGTAGACTGCCTCGGTGACGTGGTTGTACTACCGGTACAAAGTTAAGGTCTCGGGTTCGAATCCCGGGTCGGGCAAAGTGATATTGTTTTTCTATTCATTATCAGCCCGGAGTCAAGAATTTTTGCCCGATATTGCGATAGGCTCGCCTCTATCACATCGTGGGACGGAACACGCAAGGCAAAATGTGGGTGTCCTAGTGCCTCTGCCTACCCCTTCTGGGATAAAGGCGTGAGTTTATGTATGTATGTATAAAAATGTATACATACTAAGTTGTAGTAAAAATAATATTGTTAATATTCTATAGGTCCGGCAAACGAGCAAACACGTCACGTAACTGAAAGTGATCACTGCCGCCCATGAACATCCACAACGCTGGCTCAAAGATGTTAGAATGTACTCAAAATATTCTTTTAAATCCATCCCTTGGTTGTCTGTAAGACATGGCTGTATAGCGATAACACGGCCATTTGTACTTCTTTTTGTTATTGTTTCTGTATTTTTGTTCTTAATTGTGCACAATAAAGATTTAAATAAATAAATAAAAATATCGTAACAATAATTGATGTAGTAACAAGAATTGACAAAGGCATGTTACGATGGTTTGGTCATGTAGAGAGGATGGATGAAAGGAGAATAACTAAGCAAATATACAAGGCGTGTGTGGATGGAAGAGTCGGTAGGGGTCGACCTCATCGAACCTACACCATCCAAATCGGTGAAACCCTCAAGAAGGGTCAGGTCAAAAGTACCCTGAAACGACGAGAATGCATGAAGAGAATGATGAAAGTAGATAGATGAAGCGAAAGTTACATGTCAGGATCGAGCAAAGTGGCGATCCATAGTCTCTGCCTACCCCTATGGGATACAGGCGTGATGATTATGTATGTATGTAATAAAAATATCTACTCGTAAATTAACTTAGATATTGAACATTGTCTATTTATTGTCTTTGTGCAGTTGTTTCTTGTTTAAAAAAAAAATTAAGTTCCATTTTCACAACTCAACACGTAGCACGTTTTAATTCTCCTATAAATAATTTAAATGACAAAAGATGTGTCCGGTTATCAAATCGGGAGGGGAGGCGGGAGAAAAAGGATGGTAAGAGGATAGAGGTGTTACTCGTACGAGAATCTCAAAAACAAAAAAAAAACTTAGTTAAGTAGGTCTAAATTCAAGTAAAAATGATGAGAGTAGGTCCCTTGCCTGCTGGCGTCACGGCTGGACAGGCTTTTACGGTATTTTATTCATGGTCAAAAATAAAAGACTTTACATCACCATGATATAACTTAGAACATATCAAAGAAGTCTTTATCTTGTACCTTAGGGAAGTCAATATGCAACATTACCGCTCCTAATAATCTACTGAACTCTGAATTAAAACGAATTTTCTTTAATTGTAATTACTTTTTTTAAAAGGTAAATAATATATTGTGATTCACTATTTGCTCTACATTACGTAAATAATTGGCAAATCGTCTCACATTACCGTGTTTTGTACGGGAAAACAAAACGTAAAATCATTTGCGCATTTTTATAAGCATGTTATTTTTATAAATTCGAAACCTGCAACCACAAGAAGTCTGTTTGCTGCAAATTGCGTTTTGCCACCTGTGCCCATCAAAAACGCCATAGAAATAACTTCAAATACACGGAAATAGAACCAATATTCCGAGAGGCACCGGCTACCGGATATCGGCTGACGCCGGTGTGACCCCAACGGTGACACCGCAGTTAGCATCACCTATTCATTGCTGATCACTAGAATTTCAATCTGGGCCCGGTAAAATATTGATTGGTTCGTTAATGTGCAAATTGAGGCTATGCGATCGTCTGGAGTTAGATGTGAGAAGCATGCGTGTGTGCCTGCGTAACTTTTATTTATTGTAGTGAATGACAAATTTTTGTAAATCACGATAAAATCCGTAAAAAATAGTTTTATTTCAATGTGTAACATTCGCGTAAATCTAAGAAATCATTGTATATAGCATGTCAAAAAATCCATAATACTCACAGAACCATTAATAATGACAAACGATTGGCAAAACACCCGAATAATCTTCTATTATCATACTCCTATATACATCGTATGAAAACACAAAATTTAAAATTAAAATTTTGTAGGCTTTATGTTGCGTAATAAGTTAATACTTCGTGTTTAACGATTAAATATATTATCTAAAACATTTGTTCAAACCGACAATTCCGAAAATTTTGCATAAAATATAATGTTATTAACAAAAGTGGAGCCGATTTATCTAATAAAACAGCCAGGTGATCTCGCAATTCATGAAATCCGCCAAAATGTGAACGATTAAACTCGAATTACCGCCATTTATGTACAAAACAATGAACTATGGCGGAATTTATTTGTCTATGCATTAATATTCATTGTTTAATTAAAACTTGAGTATTTACAACGAAAATATTTGTGGTGATGCATAGTCTATTCATTATAGCACTCGGCTATACGCCGCGCCGCGTCGGTGATAGCGCGGGGAGCGCTCGTCTACTGTACTACAACAGTCTTGCTGCTTGTCTATTGCACTCTCTCTGCCTGTCTCTCTTCAGCCATAGGAAGTCTACCGCTGAATACAGCCCCCCCCCCCCCCCCCCCCCGCATAGATCGCCACATAGAGCTGTTGGAAGCGGCGTGCATCCAGCGTCTTTCTGCGACCTTAACCAGGTCGTCCTACCACCTTGTGCCCACCCACAAGGTTGTTCGACACTTCGCTTGCTTGTGCGTGGCACTATTGTACTACATAAGAGCACATACAAAATTTGAACTGTAGGATAGTTATCCACACAAGTACAATCATATAAGTAATTTAATATCTGATATTACTAATAAACATAAGGAAGCTGTAGTATTTCACTCACTTCCTGAGCGCAGTGTCTTCCTGAAAGCAATTAAGGATATCCCGTCTCTTCGTCGGTTTCCGCGGCGCCATAGCAACATTGCCAGTTAATTTCGCGTAGGAAGCCCTGGAATTGCTTTTGTGATTAACAATCTTAGAGTTAATCGGATATTTTACATGTCATATTTATGGTTTTGTACTCGTATGTGTGCGATAAAAGATTATTTTTGTAGCAAAATAGTCTGTATCAGCTCATATATGTTCCACTGCAGGCCACGGGCTTAAACTACAATTGAGTGTACGATTAAGAAGGGCTAGGCCATGTAGTCTACAACGCTGGCCTAGAGCGGGCGGACTCTACACACTTCTAAATATCATATACTTTAAAATTTGTTGTTCTTTGTAGTACTAGTATTATACGGGTTGACCAGGAATCATTAATGTGTTATGTTTAATAGATCTGTTTCGCATAATATGATAAAAAATATCCATAATAAAATCAATTAAAAAATTCAGGAAACAAACATTTTTTTTTTTAACATCAACATTTTTAAGGGAAACACACATTACACTGTTAACAACCGCGTTCGTAACAAGCAACTTTCGGCGCGTCATTTCAGGATTAGGAGAATGTGTGTTGTTGTTATCAGAATTTAAAACTTTGCTACATTTTAGGGTAGGTAATATTGATACTAAAATGTGTATTATAACTTACGATAACTATGTTATCCTTTATCATTGTTTTTCGTATTTTTTTTGATACTACAATTGAGACACTCGAATGCGCGTCGTGGATCGGACAGGAAATCAAAATCAATCAAAAACTGGGCAGCGTTGGGAAAACTTACGGGTTAAATAATTTAATGTATTTACATCAGTGTAAAGACGAAAGACTTTAAATGCTGTGTGTTGCTAGTTGCTACTGATTTTATTTGTTTATTATTACACTGGAATCTTGTAATTTTGGTACTACTGAACGACACGATTTGACTTAATAGATAAATACACCCAACAGTCACATACATAGTCCTGACCCCACATTAAAATCAATTAAGTCTTGTGTCTAAGGGATCAGATACGGAGATCGAACCCGCGGCCTCTCATTTCACTGCCGGCGTCTAACCAACTGCGCCACGGAGGCTGTCATTTTACTTGTGTAATAGATTTTGTTTATTTATTGATAATTTTTTTATTGAACACCACATAAATAAAAAACAGAAAAATAATTAAAACTAGTTAAAATAAGGGTGTCAATCGATGTTCAGTTTTTGTCTTTATTTTATGATTTATAAATTCCTGACACCGGGCTGATAATGAATAGAAAAATCCAATATCACTTTGCCCGACCCGGGATTCGAAACCGAGACCTCAGCTTTGTAATCGTACTGTAGTACAAGTACGCCACCGAGACAGACATAATTAACAACTCTCTTTCTCCTTTTAAATCCATCCAATGGTTGTCTGTAAGTGTGTCTGTAAGACATTTCTTTATGCGATAAGGCCGGCATTTGTACGTTCTTTTTGTTTTTTTTTCTGTTTCTGTATGTTATTTTTCTGTGTACAATAAAGATTTAAATAAATAAATATGTCTAGACTTCGTAAAGCATTTGTGTATGTCTGTAACATAATTTTTACTTAATGAGATAAATAAATGAAAGAATGTAACTGTGTCCTAAATGCATCGATTAATTCCTAAATGTCTCACCGTTGTACCAAATATTTTAATGGCATTAAATTATATTTAGCGTCAATTTCGACAAAGAAAACAATTCTGTATCAGCCCATATACGTCCCACTGCGGGGCATGGGCCTCCTCCACAATTGAAAGTACGATTGAGAGGGGATTGGCCAAATAGTCCACCACGCTGGCCTAGTGCGGCTTGGCGGACTTTACTTACCGTAGAAATTCTTTATAAACTCGTTACGGTATGCAGGTTTCCTCACTATGTTTTCCTTCACCGATATAGTGCATGGTGATACAATACACACATGACTCCGAAAAGTCAGAGGTGTGCCCTAGGATTTGTACCCGCGACCACCGCGAATATGTTGGCAGTCACGTCTGGTCCGTTAACCAACAGGCCACCATGCACTTAAAAAGCACAAAATGGCATGTAAAGACCGCCAATCCGCACTAGGCTAGTTTCCCCTCTCAATCGTACTCTCGATTTTAGAGGAAGGAGGAGGTGCTCGTTCCGAGAACGTATATGAGCTGTAACAGATTATTCTTTTACCCCTAACCTACGCAACAAGCGTTACAAATAAAAATTAATTATACCCGGCTAATTACCCTGCTGTTGCGAGCCACATTCCCGACCAAACACATCGGAACCGGCCGCGTGGCCGACCGAAATTAATTACTCTATGAATATTAAACGGTGGCCAGAGATTTCTATTCGGTGTGTGGTGTAAGCTGAGGTTGAAATAAAATCAATTTTTACGGATTTTATCGCAGATTTGGTTTAATTTTTACAGTTTTTACTTTCCAATTACTTTGCAGCTTTCATGGTTATAAGGCGGATAGAGGTGTTAGTCAGCTCTGAGAATCTTACGAACAAGAAAATAAAAATTAAAAAGTTACCTAGTTGTTTGTGATGCGATTTACGCAGAAGAAGCTCACTATGTCTTGAGGTCTGGCGGTTGGCTCTTGGGTTTCGACTTAATTTATAATTGGATTTCATTCTGGTGCAAGCTTCAAACCATCTTTTCTATTGACATTACAATTTTTCTTAATTTCAATAGCCTCGCGAAACACCCTGGGTAGGAATCGGTGTTCTTTTGCAAGGCTTGTCAAATCTAAGATAATGTTTGGAGCTTTCCTCAGTATGCAGGTTTCCTCACGATGTTTTCTTTCACCGTTATACGAGTAGTGCGTGGTGATCGACTATCAATACACACATAACTCCGAAGAGTCAGAGGTGTGCCCTGGGATTTGAACCCGTGAATATGCTGGCAGTCGCGTTTGATCCGTTACCAACAGGCCACAAAGCGCTTCATGCATCATGCAAACATGTACAACTACAAATATTTTATCGACTATTTTGAGTGGAGATACCTTGATAATATTTCACGAACATACAAATGTCAAAAATATTGAATCTAAAATCAGTATTTGTTGTGTAGCCTACTAATACTTTTATTTATAGAAATAATTACATTAACAAAACTGCCCAATCGCTTCCGCGTATAACTTGCGCCTTAAATCAAACTTCACGGGAATATCGATGTTACACGTAATTGGGGACACGGGCGGTGCGTCGAGACATGTTTTTAAACGCGTGTTTTGTGGCCCCGCTGACGACCGGCCAATTATTGGCGGCTGATGAATTTTAATGATCAATTTTAGGTGATTCCGGTGACGTTGTGTGATCAAATTAATGGTTTTATGTTGAATTTGCGGTTTATGGAATTTTATAAGCTAGTTATGACGTAATTGTTTACAGCGGTAAATTATATTATAAGCAGGATAGTGGAAAATCTGTCATAGTGAGTTACGAAGTAAAATATATTTTTTCCAATTCCAGTTTCGCTGAAATTTAATTAAGATCATTTCCTACGACTATTTATCTTGTTAAATTCATAAGGCATAAAAGACTCATCTTTTCGTATACATAGTTAAAAAAACATCTTGTGCCAATTTTATAAAGAATTATTACCATATTACTTAACTAAAAACGAGGCGTACTATCATAGAAACTTTCTTTATTTAACCCTCACCAAGGGTAAAGAATATTTTCTTAGTAAAAAAAACTTCGTTTCATGCTTACAGTCCTGTCAAAGCCGTACGTTGTTTGTTATTTTATAAAACTTTATGATGAAGATATATCGTAGAAAGAAAGAAATAAATAAATAGACCCAACAGGCACATACATAGTCCTGACCCCACACTAAGATTGAGTCTTGCGTTGTGGGTAGAAGAATAAGAAAGAAGAACTAAGAGAGATTTTTTGGTTTAACAAACAACCAGACCCGAAACAATTACTCGTGGGTCACACAAACATTTGTTTCGGTGCGGGAATCGAACCCGCGGCCTCTCTTTTCACAGCCGGCGTCCAACCAACTGCGCCACGGAGGCTGTAAAATGATAATGTCTAAAGACATTATCATTTTTCAGTTGAGTAAAAATTCAATCTATTCCGTATTATATAAAATAATATCCAAAGCCATGACAATCCCATAAAAACCACATAAATGTCGGGGTATTATCAGGTATCGTTAATGCCAACAATGGATTTTAATACCATTTAATTTGTTGTTTTCGCCCGTCCATTTCGGCTCGGTTTAACTTTAATTCCCACTCAATTTCGAGCCTCATTTGTATTTACGACAATGGGAGAGCCACTTTAATGCGGATTATTTTTGGTGGTTTTTTATGTAATGCCGGATATGAGCTCATTTCGACAGCATCTGTGTGGTTTCCCGCTGTCACCGACGCGGCGTATAGCCGAGTGCTGTTATGTAGTGTAGTAGACGAGTGCTTCCCGCGCTGTCACCGACGCGGCGTATAGCCGAGTGCTGTTATGTAGTGCAGTAGACGAGCGCTCTCCACGCTGTCACCGACGCGACGCGGCGTATAGCCGAGTGCTGTTATGTAGTGTAGTAGACTAGCGCTCCCCGCGCTGTCACCGACGCGGCGTATAGCCGAGTGCTGTTATGTAGTGCAGTAGACGAGCGCTGTCCGCGCTGTCACCGATGCGGCGTATAGCCAAGTGCCCTTATATAGCAGGTGAAATAGCTTAAGGTTTTATTTTTTTAGTGGTGTATTCAGAGCAAATTTCTACCAATACTTTTTAATAAACCCTCAATATAATAATTCCCAAATATGAAGTACAAATATGAAATAAGCTACGATATGTTGTAGCCGTGAGCCATTCAGCGGTTTGTAATAAAATCTGTTGCCAACACAAATAAATTGAGGCATTTATGACCGCGCATATCTGTGTGTATGTTCTTTACATTTCCTGCGATTGTAGCGGCTAGGAGAACGCTAACAATGATAAAATACGGGAATCTGCGTAATATATTCGTATTTGATTTTATGTTGAAATATGCATATATTTACATAATATGTGAGCCGAATACGAGTCCTCAGAAGCCGAAATGTTTTTTAATAATGTTGGCTTCCTTTAAAGATAAATATTTCGATTTCGACTTTATGAACTGTGAGCCGTAGAGATGTATAGATTTAATTCTCTATGTGGTCGAGTCAATTATTGAAGGTCGTTTCCTATTTCATCTAGGGACGGAAATAAGTCGACAAATTATGTTTCCTTTAATTCCAGACTAAGAATGGCATTAACAATACATGTGCGAAGCGTCATATAAGTGAAATAAATACACATATAGGCGACACCGTTGACAAAAATCTTTACTGTTAAATAATATTAGTTATAGTTTAATTCGTTGAAGTTTTCAATTATTTCGAGTTGGGTTGGGACACAGTAGTCTCCCCTCGAGGTTGGCGCTAATGGTTGCGACACAGTTGACAGTTGGTTAAACGCCGACTGCGAAACGAGAGGCCACGGGTTCGATTCCCGCATAGAAACAAATGTTTGTGTGAACCACAGATATTGTTTCGGGTCTGGGTGTTTGTGAGACCGAAAAGTCTCTCGTATTTCCTGATACCCACGACACAAGACTCGATCTTATTGTGGGGTCAGGAACATGTATGTGACGGTTGGGTGTATTTTTTATTAATTATTTAAGTCTTATGTCGTAGTATCAGTAACTATTGCCAGACTTGAAGTATCAAAACTTACTACAAATGTTTTATAAACCATTTGGCACCACGCGCTATACAGCTTCTCGTTTCAACTTTGCCGGAGAGGCGGTCGATGTACACTTGTATTTCGACCTCCAAACGTATTGGACCCAGACACTACGTCATACATAATGAGAGTGAACGAGATAATCCGTTAGTGTTTGGATCCAAACGGCCAGTTGATACGGTAATGAGACCCTAATGAACATGCCACTCGGTTCGCAAATGGAGATGTAACATTGTTCATGATGTATGATCTATGTAGTCTGTGCTGTGGTGTAGTGGGTAGAATAATAGAAAGTGATGCGTATTATTTATGCGGTTGTATACGATTTTGCCATTAGTTTTGTCTTACTTAAAAGTTATGTTTAAATATACTTAAAATATACTTAACAACTATTTTATAACTTTTTCATTTTCATGTAAATAGATACATACATACAATATAAACTCACGCCTTTTTCCCAGAAGGGGTAGGCAGAGACATTTCGCCTTGTATGTTCCGTCCCACGATGTGATAGGGGGCTAGTCTATCGCCACATCGGGCACATATTCCAGACTCCGGTCTGGTAATGTATAAAAAAATCCAATATCACTTTGCCCGACCCGGGATTAGAACCCAAGACCTTAGCTTTGTAATCGTACCGTAGCTGTACAACTACAGCACCGAGACCATAGTTTCATGTAAATACATATTTATAATGTCTATTAATATTTAAAATTACATACATTTAAATTGAAAATAGTGTTTGTCATAGTGAACTACGAAAGTACCTGTCTGCCTTCGAAGACATTTTCTTGTTATATCTTTTTTCTTATTCTACATTTTATGGTAATTTCCGTGGCAATAAACTTATTCATTTTTAATTCAAAAGCGTTAAAATTCCAAACCGTATTACCTCCAAAATTCGTGAGCCACGTAACACCGAACAATTCAGTCTCACATTGAGATAAGGAACGGATGGTATGTTCATATTACGTCCCTCTAACCCCCCGCCACCCTTCTGCACCCCCTCCAACCCCCGCCACTAACCCTAGTTTCGTACAGGATTTTCGGCCCCACATAACTCGCTGTTTAGAATTCGCGTGTAGAATTGTGTGAGAAATATTTACTTTCAACCTTGAGGAAGGTAATTAATGTTCAGTTTGTCTGACCTATATACACATGGATTTTTCATTCAATTAAATTTCGGGATTTGGGCTCTGATAAATAATTAATAAGTAGTGGGGTCGGACAAAGGAATATTATACCGGGTATATCAAGACTGCGACCGAAAACGAAGCCATGTGGTAGTTTTAGTGGTTAAATAATGCAACTAAAAATTTCGCAAAACAGCGACGGTTTTTTTTGCAAATTTTTAAACATCATCACTTTTGGGTTGTAAACACCTAGTTTTTGCGAGAAAAGTAATTCAAACCATTGCGTCTTTAAAAATAAACACGTGTACATTATTATTTTAGCAATAATAAGTATTTATCACCCAAATACGACGATCAGTCAAGCAAAAATACTTTTTTTGTTTTATCAAAATGGTGACTTCAAACTAATAATACCACCTGGCTTCGTTTTCGGTCGCGGTCTTGTGTTGGTATTATATTATATTTTTACTCATTGTGTAATTCATGTCTATTTAAAATATTTTTGTATAACTTACATTTTATGAGTATGTATGAGTCATTGTTACTTGCAATAAAAAAACTTATTATTAATTATTTTTGCCCCGCACTTGTCCTGTAAAGAAATATACGGCTCATTTCAATATTACTGCCTGTAACTTGTTTTTTTTTTATTTTTTTTTATTGCAATGAATGGCGAGACGAGCATGCCATTCGCCTGATGGTAAGCGATAAGACCGCTCATGGACAGTAGCAAAACCAAACAACACCATGAATTACAAGGCAATGCTTGGCATTCCACTGCGCTCGCCATCCTGAGACATAAGATGTTAAGTCGTAACTTTATTTACTGCCTCGGTGGTGTAGTTGTACTACGGTACAAGGTCTCGGGTTTGAATCCCGGGTCAGGAAAAGTGATACTGGATTTTTCTATTAATTATCAGACTCGCCCCCATCACATAGTGGGACGGAACTCACCAGACGAAAAGTAAGTGTCCTGTTAGCAACTTTGTCTATCCCTTCTGGCTTCTGGGAAAAAGCCGTGAGTTTATGTATATATTTCCCTTCGTTGAATTAACGTAAATTCTTATTACATTCTACTAAAACATTCAAACGCATTACTGAAACCTCGTTTATACGTTTTTAGCTTTGAAAGAATCCTTTCACATCTGTGCTACTAGGAAAAGACCCATTTGGCTTTAAAAGGCGTCCGTTTCAGACTTAAGGCGCGTAAAGTGTAGTTTTTCTGCATAGTTAAGGCTGTTTTAGCATTTAGATTGCTTCGGATAATTTATAACGCAGATGTTGTTTTTAAGTAAATGGGTTATGTTATGAAATGGTGGTACCTATACCGTTCACGATGGTAAAAAATAATTAAAACACTATATTTAAAATAACACAAATAACACGAAATACAGAAAAGAAATAAACGACATTAAGGCTTCTTTTACGGTACGGTTACAAAGCTGAGGTCTCGGGTTCGAGTCCCGGGTCGGGCAAAGTGATATTGGATTTTTCTATTCATTATCAGCCCGGAGTCAGGAATTTGTGCCCGATATGGCGATAGGCTCGCCCCCTATCACATCGTAGGACGGAACATACAAGGCGAAGTGTGGGTGTCTTGGTGGCGCCTCTGCCTACCCCTTCGGGGATGAAGGCGTGAGTTTATGTATGTATGTATGACATTAAGGCTTCAGACTGCCTCAATGGCGTAGTTGTACTACGGTACGATTACAAAATTGAGCACTCGGGTTCGAATCCCGGGTCCGGCAAAGTGTTATTGGATTTTTATGGTAATTATCAGCTCGGAGACAAGATATAAGACTTCCTCTTGAATGAATATCGATTTATGAAAATAACATTAAAATCCATTGCGTAGTTCAAAAGATCTAAGCGGTCATAGGGACAGCTGGATGTGACCTTATTCATGATTTAGATTATAGATATGGTTATGTTTAGGCTGAAAAAAGCCTGGTTGCGAATTCAGCCCGTGAACTTACATTTATTTTCTTGCAACTGTACATCGAGGGTTTTGGATTTAATGGAATTCTACTGAAATAATAAATAGGATTGAACATAAATTATTTTCCTAATGCACTTAAGCGAAGTAAATCTTATCGAGAAGAAATGGATGAGACAACATGCAATTGTTTTCCTTCGCTTCATCGAAACGTAAAAAACGAGCCACACGATTGTTCTACAGTTAAATGATTCGAGAAAAATACAATTCCTAGACTGAAGCACTCGATAAGCTACGGTTCCCTCGAGCGCAGATAAAAAATGGCTGTCGTGAAAAATATTTATATTGTTAGATATCGTCGTTCACTTATCATTTCACACCATTTCCCCTACACAGAAGCTATATATTAAAGACATAAATAAAGCAAGTCCAGTGCATTCGCTCCCGTAAGAAGCCATAATCCGCGCTCCACTGGCCATTAAAAACTTTCTTTTCAAGTATTCCTTTGAAAATGTTTGTTAAAAACAACTTGAAAAGGGTGATTTACTGACCGTAAAATTATATTGTAATTGTGCTTGGAATAGCTTTAGGCGAAATTGTATGAGTAGAGCGGGAAAAAACCTGCAGGGTTTAGTGGAAGGCTCAGGAGCGGAGCTGGAGCGACGAGCTGAAGGTAGTGGATGAGAGCTCAGGAGCGAGTGTTGTGAGAGCACGTACAGGGAGCGTAGTGTGTGACGCGCGGGCCGGTGGAACGACGAGCTGAAGGTAGTGGATGAGAGCTCAGGAGCGAGTGTTGTGAGAGCACGTACAGGGAGCGTAGTGTGTGACGCGCGGGCCGGTGGAGCGACGAGCTGAAGGTAGTGGATGAGAGCTCAGGAGCGAGTGTTGTGAGAGCACGTACAGGGAGCGTAGTGTGTGACGCGCGGGCCGGTGGAACGACGAGCTGAAGGTAGTGGATGAGAGCTCAGGAGCGAGTGTTGTGAGAGCACGTACAGGGAGCGTAGTGTGTGACGCGCGGGCCGGTGGAGCGACGAGCTGAAGGTAGTGGATGAGAGCTCAGGAGCGAGTGTTGTGAGAGCACGTACAGGGAGCGTAGTGTGTGACGCGCGGGCCGGTGGAGCGACGAGCTGAAAATAGTGTAAAATGTAAATAGTAAAATAAATTCATAGAGTTACATTATATGATAAAATATGAATGCATTTCTTTCTTTTATATCATATTACAAACTTTATTCAGCGTACTTTAAAGAAATGTGCAACAAACTGTAAATGTAATAAAATTGTCTGGATGTTTGCGGAATATAATTTTATGTCTCGCTGGTACTTTTATTTATTTATTTATTTAATACTTTTTTGCACTAAATGGAGATATACAAATGCAAACTTATACAATACAAATAATAGTACAAGTGGCGGCCTTATCACACTAGGTAATTTCTTACAGGCAACCATGGGATGGATATATAAATAGGAGAAAGAAAGGGCAGTCTAAAGCGTAAAATAAATAATAATAATAATGTATTACTCTAAATATACTTATGTATGGAGTTCTTGAAATTATAATAATAATTTAAGTTTGTACTTAGTAAACTTATCGGAGAAAAACATTATCATTAATATATTATCGCCTGGTGATTGACAAATGTCTCTCGCTGTCGATACAATTATAGTAGTCAATTTGAATCATTGAAACTGATAGACTCCTAAACGCAAAACGTTTGAATGAGTCACTGTCACAATGTCGCATTATCCATTTTGCGTTCGGCTGCCGTTATGCGAACGAAAAGAAATTTTCCATTATCAAATTCCAAAATCAGGGACAGGTTTGATGAAAGTAGCGACTAACAAATCAAAATTCTTTCGAACCCAAGAAATGCTTGATTTTTGAAATTCAAGAGTTTTCTTAAATATGACATAATTTGGATTGAAGAAAAAAACATTGTAAAACCTACAGAATTGAGATCTGCAAAATAATTTCAGAGAAACATCCTGAAATCAAGATAGCTAGGTTCCAAACAAGATTCCAAATGTAAATAAAGGCCACCAACTCGTCCTGGGCCAACATGTGAAGTTCTTCTTCTTCTGCCTATACAAAGTGTCTATGTTATATTATTATATTCAAAAGTAAACCCAAGCAACTACCATTTACTCAGTAAAAAAAATCACACGAACTCTATTTTAAAATCCCAGCACTTTGTACAATTCTTTGTCTGAGTTTTGATATATGCGTGCCATTTTATTGTACATTATATTGATAAATAGGATGCATTATGGAAAGTTTTTGCCAAGTTTTATACTATTTTTATTCTGAATAGATAATGTATTTTATGTTCATAATTAGTTCCCGTCTATTATAAAATAAAATGTGAGTGATTTATTCAATAATCAATAATATATTACCCAAAAAAAAAACGGAAAAAATACTCAGATACATGTTATTTTTTACTCAATTTATTTTAACTATTTAAAGTCTGTAACAATGGCATCAATATTGATCATATTTTATGAATCGTAGCGTAGTACAACTCCACCACCGAGGTGTAATGCGCATATTACATTGCGCCAATTTTACTTTCATCCCAAGATGTGACAGAGGACGATCTTGACGTCATATAATAATAGGAAAAATACGGAGTCCTCGAAACCGACGAGCGTGTATGCAAAGATTAATGACAGTGGATGAAGCGAAAGTGGTATGTATGGACCGTAGCACTTGGCGCTCAATAGTCTCTGCCTACCCCAATGGGACATAGACGTGAGTTTATGTATGTATGTATTTTAGATTCTAGACCATATAACTCGCTAGGTCATAACCCGCTACAGGCACAAAGTCTAGTCTTTGTACAATATTTTTCAAACCAAAAAACACAACTACCTCTCCAGAATTAAAATCCGAATCTTACACTTGGTAGTCCATACTACACCAAACTAGCGATTGACCCTCCCTCGTAATACTTTTTAAGTACGTCGGATATTCGAGAAGCGCCCCGCGGGTATAAAAGTTATTGAAATAGGTCAAGTAGCGTGTAAATCAAACTAAAGGAAGCGGATGTGGTAACGTAATAAATATGGCGCGCATTCGATCGCGGGCTTGCTAAATATCGCCTTGTATCTCTGGTGGGTTCTGCTTTCGACCAGTATTAAATAACAATTCAAATACCCGTTAAAAGTACCCTGAACCGACTAGAATAAATAAATAAATAAATACACCCAACAGTCACATACATAGTCCTGACTCAACACTAAGATCGAGTCTTGTGTTGTGGGTATCAGAAACTACGAGAGACTTTTCGGTCTCATACACACCCAGACCCGAAACAAATACCTGCGATTCACACAAATATTTGTTTCGGTGCGGGGATCGAACCCGCGGCCTCTCGTTTCACAGCCGGTGTCGAACCAACTGCGCCACGGAGGCTGAGGAGAATGCATGAAGAGATTGATGAAAGTAGACGAAGCGAAAGTAGTATATCAGGATCGAGCATAGTGGAGATTCATAGTTCCTGCCTACCCCTATGAGATACAGGGGTAACGTTTATGTATGCATGTATTTGAAATACACGTACTTTATCAAAACAATTTGTGCCCGATATGGCGATGGGCTCGCCCCCTATCACATCATGGGACGGAACGCCTCTGCCTACCTCTTCTGGGATAAAGGCGTGAGTTTATGTATGTTTGTATGTATGTATGTTTGTTTGTCAAAACATTTTTCGCGTGTTTCTCGTAAAAACTATTTATAAATTGTTTGAAAAAATGGCTAGGGTGTCATGTTTTCTGAACAGGGGTTGTGAATGGGTTTAAATGTAAACGCAAATGTTATACTCCGAAAAAAGTAACAATTATTCACATAAGTCCCTGGATACAAATCGCTCGCAATAGATCGTTAAGGAAATCCTTGTTTTGGAGCGAACCTCTGTGGCTGAAGGGAGAAAGAGAAAGAGAGAGTTAGAGTGAGAGAGCAGCCTGAAATGAAACTAAAGGAAGCGAATGCAGTTTGTAGTGCGACGAATACCAAAATCCTACCACCACCATATTTCTAATCTGATTGTAACTGTAACGAAAGTTTGAATATATAAAGAATTATATTTTAATTATTACTACTAATACGGTCTATCATATTCATGATCCACTTCGATTTAGCTAAATAACGACATGTACCTATTTCATTTTAAAATGCTAATCTTGGCAAGCAACCTCTATTACAGAGTATCACTAAAAATATTCCTAACAAAGTTTAAAAGTAGGTATCGACTATCGGCTGAATGGAAAACCAATAAACCTGACTAGTATGAACAAACATATACTGAGTCCAATAATAAGATAAGGCTTGAGATAACGAAATAGCTGATTTTGTAACAGCACAAGCGGAACATTCCAGAAGGAATTTGATGGGAAACACGATCTAGATATCAAACGCGCTCGGAACTGGGAATTTTAAGTAGCTTACGAGTTACTGTAGTTCCGAAGTAAGATTAGATTATTTATGATCGATCTCCAATGTGATAAATGTATTCGCTGGATACTGTTGCTGATTTTTTTTGGGAAACGTTCATAAAATATTGCATTGAATGTTATGAGATGAGCTGAAGGAGCTCAGGAGCGAGAGTTGTGAGAGCACGTACAGGGAGCGTAGTGTGTGACGCGCGGGCCGGTGGAGCGACGAGCTGAAGGTAGTGGATGGGAGCTCAGGAGCGAGAGTTGTGAGAGCACGTACAGGGAGCGTAGTGTGTGACGCGCGGGCCGGTGGAGCGACGAACTGTCTGGAAGTACACTGCAAGAGTTATGGATCTAATGGCATTTTGGCGTCTCCCCAGTTGTGAAAGCAATTTAACTTAAAATATAATTTAAATCAAAAAACTAATTAGAAAGATCCATAATTTTATATTCAGCTTAATTTATTTATGTCAGGCAAGAGATTTATAGGATTTAATTAACATTTTACAGTTTTTGTCGGTTGTACCTTAACTGATAAACTGTACCTTTTAAGTACGACCAGTGGGGTTATCTAGACTTAAATGTATTAAATTGACGCTAATTTATTGTTATGGGGAAGGTTGTTAATCTGTCTGTTTATGAATAGCCATGTAATGATTACATTTGTGGCGGTTTTGAGAGGTGGGTGATTGTGCTAATTTGGTTTTCTTTGTACAAGTTTGCATATTGTGGCGATGTATGTATTGAAAGCAGATGTGAATAGAACATTGCTTTTGATTGTCGCTCACTCAGTGAGTTCATCCGATGCCCGATGTTTTATATTTACATCTTTTTCTTTTATCATAAAGAATGAATTAAATTTTCACAGATCAGTAATTTACTTACGATGTCTTTAATGACTTACCAAGAAAAGATCGCTTGCATGTTTGCAAAGTCTACTGTATCATCATAATTATCAGCATCTGTGCAGCTATTTTCAGCAGTGGACTTATTACAAAAAATGATCCTACGGTCCTCTGGGTCATTTTTATTTAAATGACCTGTTAGAATCTCTTTGTCATCTACCTACGATAAAACGATGACAAAAACTACTTTATAATCTGACCAACCGAACCCATCGAAGTTAATGCAATATAAATCAAAAAATCTAAGATTTGAAGGTTCCATTGGTCGGGTGTTCGGAGCCCGCCTGTACTGTGCGATAGACCGTTTGGGGACGAAAAACTCGTGATGGGGCTGATGCGAGTGTGGTGCTTCATACAGCGATTTAAAAATAAAATATTATTACAATAATCAAGACAATTGATAGTCGCCAGCACCATAACGGTGAAGGAAAACATCGTGAGGAAACCTGTATACCGTAGCGATTTGTAAAAAAAATGATATGTAAAGTCGGCAAACCCGCACTTGGCCAGCGCGGCGTGGTGGACTATATGGCCTAATCCCTTACTTGGATGTCCGCCAAAAATATTTTATTTTAATCAGCAATAATTGTATGTCTATACTAGGTGGTGTCCTGCATTTGTCTTACTTGTAGTTTTCAAAACGAAAACTCATACAAACAATTTTACTCTATCTAGGAATTATAACCAAGCTTCTAATTTTCAGAGCCCATCCACGCTTAGACCAAAAACACCCCAATAAAATTATTTTATTTAAAATTTTAATTTCTTGCCAGCACTGGGACCTCAACTGTGGGCTCACAAGAGGAACAATTCAGTTTCGTTCGTTATTCGGGCTCAGGGCGGCAGTCACCTGATTACGCGCTCCGATGGATGCTAGGGAGGTGCTGGATGTCTATATCGATAGGTTTTCATTGATGAACAGCCTCAGTGGCGCAGTTGGTTAGACGCCGGCTGTGAAACGAGAGGCCGCGGGTTCGATCCCCACACCGAGACAAATGTTTGTGGTGCTCGCAAATATTTGTCTCGGGTCTGGGTGTTTGTGATACCGGAAAGTTTTTCGTAGTTGCTGATACCCTCGACATGAGACCTAATTGATCTTAATATATTGTCAAGACTATGTATGTGACTGTTGGGTGTATTTATTTATTATGAATCATTGGTAGATAAAGGATTGGATATCTGCTTTAGATTATGGACAAATTCGTGCGGCGTATACAATTATTTATCACTATGTTTTTTGACGCAATGCCACGGCAAATACATCTCATGACCCTTACAACATTGCAATTGGCTTTTTGAACTAACGGCCGGAAGTATGAAAACAGTTATTTATATTCTTCGTATAAATCTGACTAAACGTATATTATTTTTGAACCAATTTATTATTTCACCCCCATTTAAAAAGCCTGTCACGTGGTTCTCTATATCGATATGATTTATCATGGAACCGTGTCCCACCACTAGAAGCATTCTGGCAAGTTTGAGTGAGCATTTGGTTCGCTGCCGACCTCTCCTATATACCAAATACATATTGTATAATATAAGGGACGAATGTAAGATTTTTTAAATTTACACTCGAGTTCAAGACCTTTTGTGAAGTCAAGTATTTAGGGGTAATTTTTTTATATTGAACCTTACATTAAAGGTTGTAGACCGCCTCAGTAGATTTCAGACAGCCGATTGTAATTTTTTTTTCTAAATCATTCCGCAGCACTGAATGATTCACACATTCAATTCATCATTCAATCATGGAGGCCTATGTTCCGCAATGGACTTTCTATGGTTAAAGAGAGAGAGAGAGATAGATTCAGCAGCACGACTGTAACGTCATATGACGCCAGCCCCATGTAAATATAGAATAAAGGCAGGTAAGGGAAGACTAAAATGTAGTCTTCCTTCTAGAATTTTCAATGCTATCTGTTGTAAGCATCTAGAGATTTCTTGCAACTTTAATTACATCGTCTGTTTACTTTGATGAATAATGCGCTTGCTGATACGTGGTTTGTACACCTTATACAACATAAACAATATTCAGCTTCCATTACTTTAAACAGACAGAACTTGTAAAAATTCCACGACGACTCAAAATTCACTTAAAACACCACTTTTAACCATTCCCACGGCCATTATTCACGTTACGAAGACAGCGGAAATGCACGGCTAAAAGACATGTGTTTAACAAAGCGACGTGTACAGTTAGCCACGTTGTCATTGGTATAGAGACGGTTGTCATGGCAACCGTCGCGGAGATAGACGACCTAGACCCGGCACGCGTCTCTGCAGTCATTTATCAAGATAACGGAGATGAAAATTTGAAACCTTGTCCATGGAGCTTGGAAGTGCTAGAATTTGGAGCTTAAGGACTTTTGTTTTTGAAATATGAAGATAGAAGAAGGTCTGAAGGTACTAAGTCTAAGTCAGGAGCGTTGTGAGACCACGTAAAGGGAGCGTTATGTATGGCGGGCACAGACCAAGCGTGAAAAAATCATATTGCCCAAGATTTTGTATTGTTTGATGTGACTGATTTGAGATCTATGTGATTCCTTAGATTCAGATTGCAGTGGACGTCCACAGTAAGCTAAGGTTTGTGCTTGTAGTCGAATTAATTAAATATTGTTGTTGTTTATTTTTTTTCTTGAACATCCAATTATTTGACAGACTCCCTGGCGCAGTTGGAAGTCCCCGGACTAATATACATGTTAGTGCGTTCGACAAATATTTTTTTTGGGATACACAGACGTTAACTTGAGACTGTAAATTCACTAGTAGTTTCTGATGCCCACGACACGAGACTTATACTCCTATCTTAGTGTAGGGTCGGGACTAAGTATGTGACTGTTAGGTGTATTTATTATTTTTTCTATTTCAAGACACTCTCTATCGTAGTTGCATTGTCGATCTCTAAAGCATGCAAAACTGTTAAAACAGTCTTAAAATAAGTAATAATAAAAAACCGTTTATAGCCTTAAAATTCACAAATAATACAAAAATTTAAGCAGACATAACATTACCGAAAGACAAAAGGAAATGACTCAGCATATGCTGACCGAAACTAGAGTTTAGATCAGCGCTGGTTTTCAGTCACCCCTATCTCCCTATGGTCTTGTGCGGGAGTTAAAGTAGTTATAATCCCAGTATAATCCCAAAATTCGCATTAAACTTATAAGCAAATAACTGCCATATCCTTCCATAGCCGTTCCAGGTTAGACAATGTAGTCTCTAGGTGTGGCCGAACGGGCTTAAATGGCTGTTTTTAGAACACGATACTGACGGTAGCAAAAACAAGGTAGAAATGTGAGAGGAAATGGGAGAAATGGAAATACTGGAAACATTGTTCTCATTAAAAACATTGCATAAATTAAAATACCTTCGTCGATTTTATCTCCTGTCTATATTGTATTGTACCGTTCGATTGTTGCTTAGGTTCGATTGAGAGGGGTAGGCCATCCACCAAGCTGGCGGCATATGAGTTCGCGGACTCCACATGTGATAGAAAATCGTATTAATAACTCTATGCCTCTCTGCCTAACCCTTCGGAGAAAAAAGGCGTGAGTTTATCTTTAACATATTAGTGGAATAGTAAGTGCTGCAGGTTTCGCCACTTTGTAGTCGTTTATAATTCATATTCTTTCCAATAATGGTTTTACCCTGGCTCAGGTTTTACCCATAGTAAATAAAATATCATTTTGAGAAAAAAAAGTTAATTTCTTTATTTCAGCCAATACGTGTTTTCATTTCAATAAATAACTCTATATTACTATTGGAGGTTTTGTCTCTTTCTCTCTTACATAATTTCAATTGAAAAAAAGGGACAAAATACACACAAAACTGCAATTTACTATAACTGACTGCAATACGGAGGTATCAATAAAATTTTTGGCCCACCCACACCGGCCGCAAACAAATTGAATTACAAAATGGTCCATTACTTACCGAAATATTTAAAAATAATGCGAAGGCATATATTATTCAAATTTTGGCATACTTTTTCATCAGCTTTGGCAGGGTAAAACGAACTTTATTTCCGTACATTTAGACTTAACTCGCCATGCAAGTTTTGGTAGAAATTTCTTAGTAATTTGAGAGATATCCCTGACGTGATATTGCAAGATGCAAAAACTTGCTTAGAATTTTAAAACTATTTTTAGTGAAGTTTTCAAGCAAAGCCTTCGTGGATCAAAATGAATAGGGACCACGGCACACGATTATGGAAAAACGGTTTCGGTACACAGAAAATCAGTTTAACATACCTAACGATATAACTGTGCAAGTCTGAGTTTGCATCAGTATACCGGAACGAGTGTGGGCAAATAACTGCGCAAACTTCGTTCTAATTTTCGATTCTAGACTAGTGCAAACTCGCGTTGTCACAAACGCACTTGTCTTTGGCGGATATAAGAGTTTACCCTGTACTTACGCTGTTTCAAACTAGCCAGTATAATTGTGTCTTTAACTGACTTTAAAATAGGTTCTGTATTCGACCTGTATGTATGTATACGTTAGTATATTAAAGATTTTCTGAAAAACTGCTGAATCGATTTTGATCGAGTTTTCTCCAATAAAATTCATATATGTCAGGGAAAGATATATTTTCTCTATAGGTCTTAATTTACATCCATTTTTATGAATTGAGAGGATTTTAGACGTCAACCTCAATACAAATTACATTCACAATCTGGGTACTAAGATTCAATACGTGAATTCGAGACATGATTTAGTCCTGTTACTAGTTCTTGATGTGTTGTTTTTTTCTTTAAGTAGGTATAAGTTTTTCCTTGTTTTTGTTAATGTGTGTGTGATTTATAAATGTCGTGGACTGCTTTAGGTGGTACATCAGAACGTAACTAGTATAGAATGGTATTCATTGTGACAATGTGTATGCTGTTGGAGGACCTTATTTTAATAAATAAATACACGATACGCTCCTACACGCAGATCATACATCATTCGGATTCAAATTATCTCCAGCCTACTTCACGTGCCACCAGACAATATTAATGATAGTTGTAGTGTCGCGAACTCGAAAATAACCTTAGAAATTCACTCCACCTTAAATACTTGATAGCTTCACTGAAAACGAATTACTGTGGCAATTTATCAACTTGAAAGGTTTAGAGGTATAGTTGTCTGCATGTGACTTTTGGGTGTATGTATACTAACAGTAACTTATATAAGTTACTGTTAATAATAATAATATAATTAATGTCTGCATGTATACAACCAGTAACTTATCGCGATTTGGTTTAATTTTTACATTTTTGAACTTCCCGACGTTTCGATTGCTTTACAGCTTTCGTGGTCACGGGAGGGACTGAGGTATTAGTCATCCGCGCAGTGACTGTTACAATTAATTTAATAAGTAATAAATAAATACACCCAACATTCAGATTCAGTTGGAGTTATTATTATTCAGTTCTGAAAAATAGTAATTTTAAGCTTCCAATTTTAATCACAAAAAAAACTCAATAAATTGAACTTTAAAATATCTTTTAATTTTCGTGACTAGTGTGTTATAACTACGTATATGAGCGTGAATTATATATTTATACAAATACATACAGCCTTGCCTCCACGCAAACCAAACACATTGTTTGTATAATAAATCTAAGTAATCCGGAACGATATTACGTATATTAATCATATCGGCCTGGGTTAGCCGCAGACTACTGTCAGATTTCCAATAGTTGGCCCTCCATCAACCAGGAACGGACATAGGTATTTGGTTATACATACATAAACTCACGCCTTTATCCCAGAAGGGGTAGGCAGAGGCACCACCGGGTATTTGGTTATTACACGCGTAAAATAGAAAGTGTAAGAATACTTACTACATACATAATCGCGAAGCCTTTATCGCCTGTAAGAATTAACCGCACACGCATAAATAATAAATAAATACACCCAACAGTGACATACATAGCCCTGACCCTGAAGATCAATTAAGTCTTGTGTCGCAGATATCAGAACCTCGAGAGAGTTTTTTCGGCCTCAAATATCCAGACCCGAATGAAATATTTGTGGGCCGCACATATTTCTCTAGGTGCGGGATCGAACCCGCGGTCTCTCGTTCCATAGCCAACGTCTAACTGCGCCACAGAGGCTGTCATAATATAATAAAATATATGTGCCAAAACCACCCATAAATAAGGGTTGAACATTTTTCCGCCCCTGTTTATTATTATCAAGTTATTGCGTTTCACAGTAATATTTTATAGTAACAAACACCCCGAGGGTTAATGGTGCACCCCTAGGGGATGTTATTTAGTGATATTTTATTAGCTAAAGCCTTTGTACCAGATTCTAGTTTTAGTCAAAGAATATTTTTAGGCATTATTATGTAAACAATCGGTTTGTTGAATTCAGTTTGTGTAATTGTGAATCGTGAAATACTACATAGGTTCGATCGCCGGGTAATGCACTTTATGTTCTGTATTTCAGTATGAAAAATCTGTTAGTCGAGTTTATTGTCGTTTTTTAGTGTATATTTGGGGACCAATTCAGTCGCTTCCATAATTGTGGGTTTAGATCAGGCAGAAAAATTGATCCTCCTAGCAAGTAATTGGTACTTCCACATCAATTATATCGATTACCCACAAAATCTTACAAAACAACGCATTACGCTATAAACCACAATCCCGCAATGATTTCGCTCGTGAAATTGTACAAAAGCTGTCGAATGGATTCACTGGACCGTATTTGATGGTGTTATTCTCGATTAATATGTTTGTAGTGGTTTCAGATTTAACAATTTGTTATAATGTTGTTTTATTTATTAATTAAAGCGTGTCAATAAATGTGGGAATGGCTCAATACATTTTGTTGTGGTTAAATATAGTCCGTTTGACATTGGGATAAATAATAATAATTAAATAAATAATAATTACACCCAACAGTCACATACATAGTTCTGACCCCACATTAAGATCAATTAAGTCTTGTGTCGCAGGTATCAGAAACTACGAGGAGACTTTTCGGTCTCACAAACACCCAGACCCGAGACAAATATTTGTGGGCCTCACAAACATTTGTCTTGGTGCGGGGATCGAACCCGCGGCCTCTCGTTTCACAACCGGCGTCTAACCAATTGCGCTACGGAGGCTGCGCTACGGAGGCTGGGATGGTGAAGTAGTCGGAGTTTCTAACCTGATACATACATACATACACACACACATACATGCATACATACATACATACATACATACATACATACATTAATTAATGATGTAACTTCATTATCCCAGCATCGGGAGATCCTTCAGTTTCCGCGTTTTTAACACACTTCCGTCTTCCCGGGATAATCCCGTTTATTTAATTAACAATGTTCCGCGTTCCAGAGAAGTCCTGAAATCACTTCACGGTATAAGTTTGGGGATGTAAGGATGCGGCGGTTAGTAAAGAAAACGCCCAAACTTTTAATCGTACTTGGTTTTTAACATAAGGTAAAGAATAAATAGACTGGCTGGCTTTCGTAGGGTGGCTGGTAGCGGTTGGAGACGATGGGCTGATGATCGAGCCCAGTAGCGTGTTAAAGGAGAGGCCAATGTCTAGCAATGGACGCAGAAGGGCTGATGATGATGATAAAAAATACATTTTAAAATTGAACTTAAATACAGCAAAAGTTATTAAGGTTATAGAAAGAGCACACTTAAATAGAAATAATGTGACGTTGTAAGAATGTCACCCGGAATAGTTGCGGTCTATGGCTCAATAATCGTATTGTCTCTGCCAATCAACGCCTCCATTGCGCTGATTGGTTGATTCAATTCTTGACAGCTAAAACGTGCGAACTGTCATACGCCCATACAGACACATATAGTCCTGAACCCGTTCTCAAGTACCGAGTAGTGTATAAAAACTACGAGATAATTTAATGTCTTGTAATACCCAGACACGAAGCATCTGTGGGTGCCTTGAACATTTATCTCGGTTCTAGGATGGAATCCGCAGCTTCTATAGCTATACTTTATAGCTACTTTGTTTATTTAATCCAGGACCTAATTGGTGTCTCAAATAAATATGCTCCCCTCTTTTCACATTTTGGGATACAGGTATTATTTTTTACCGTATTATTAAAACATAAATTCGTGTTTTTTTACTAAACGGTCTGTAAATATTTTTACATACATACATACATAAACTCACGCCTTTATCCCCGAAGGGGCAGGCAGAGGCGCCACCAGGACACCCACATTTCGCCTTGTATGTTCCGTCCCATGATGTGATAGGGGGCGAGCCTATCGCCATATCGGGCACAAATTCCTGACTCCGGGCTGATAATGAATAGAAAAATCCAATACCACTTTGCCCGACCCGGGACTCGAACCCGAGACCTCAGCTTTGTAGCCGTACCGTAATACAACTACGCCACCGAGGCAGTCGAAATATTTTTAAAGTGTGCTTAATTACTTATGCGAAACTGTAAAATGACTTTATAGGAATGCACAACGCACTGTCATAAACACCTACTACAACGAAATAAGATATTTATATTATATCTTAGATTTATCATGATTTTGGGTCAATTCTTTACTGCTTATACACTTGAGATTTTTAACTTTTAAATACGATTTTTCCCGTTTTTATACACGTTTGATATTGCATATTGGAGCGTTACGCGTTTTAATCACAGGAAAACGCTTAGATCTGCGTTTTTGGATTCAGTATAACCGCGGGTCTAAGTGCGAGTCGTTAAGAGAATAGCGGACTCACGTAACTTCTTTCACGGGGTTTTTGTTAATTTAATTTACTTTGATGTGTTTTCAAACAATAAAGCACAAAACTTTTTTTATGCCGCCTATATGACTGCCTCGGTGGCGCAGCTGTACTGAGGTACGATTACAAAGCTGAGGTCTCGGGTTCGAATCCCGGGCAAAGTGATATTAGATTTTTGTATTCACTAACAGTCTGGAGTCAGAAAGTGCCCGAAATGGCGATAGGTTCGCCCCTATCACAACGTGGGACGAAAAATACAACGCGAAATGTGGGTGTCCTGGTGGCGCCTCTGCCTACCCCTTCTGGGATAAAGGCGTGAGTTTATGTATGTATGTATAATAGACAGTCACAACATGAGTACTATACAGGAGTAGCAAAGCATACAAAACAATTAAACATATTAGTCAAAATAAATTCCAACAGAAAATAAAAAACTAAAACTATAACAAGAAAAACAAAAATGAAACACACTAAGAATTGTTAAACTAAACATTATTTTATTTATTTTTTGTATCATTACTAAACTATTTTATCCAGGTTTTTAGAGAAATAATCCGTGAGGGACCGCGTTAATAGCTCCTGTAGTCCCTTCTACAATTCCCCCCACACCTGACCTTTATACCTGCAGGCCCTTGAGGTCGAAGGACAAGTTTGTAATATTTCACCTTTTTAAAATATAACTAAACTAATAAAAATTAAAGAAAACTCTGAGAAAATAATAATATTTTTTTAAATAATTAAAGTTAATAATAGTTTGAAAATGCGTCCGATAGGTACGGCGCGGATATGAGGACGCCTGCCCTAAAACAGCAGGTTCTACTAGCGCCTTCGACATACACACAATATAAATTACACCTATTTCAAAAATTTCAAGCGTTTCCCTATTTCGCCATTCAACCATCCGGGGATGTAGCTCAGTGGTAGAGCGTTCGCTTTGCATGTGAAAGGCCCCGGGTTCGATCCCCGGCATCTCCAAAAAAAAATTTTGTAAATGCCTCCTTTTTGCGATTTTTAAAACCATTGGTGGTGGACGCCATTTCAAACTCAGAGTCCAGGATCAGTCAATGTTTTGAAATGTGATTTAACAATATAAAAAGAAATGTTATTTTTTTATCGATCTTCATTTTAACACGCTTTTTTTAGCGTGGGGTGCTTACAAAAATTACTTATCATCAAGCAAGCATCCTAGCTTTGTAATAAAAAAAATAATGTACATTACAGTACATTTTCTAATCTTAAACTCATTATCAACTTCACAACTAGCAAATTTAAAAAATAAAAATGACGTAAAAAATCACATATACATAATTACATAATGGAGATGCCGGGGATCGAACCCGGGGCCTTTCACATGCAAAGCGAACGCTCTACCACTGAGCTACATCCCCGCACGATTAAGAGTCGAAATAGGAAAACAGTTGAAATTTTTGAAATAGATGTCATTTATATTGTGTGTATATCGAATGCGCTTGTAGAATCTGCTGTATTAAGGCAGGCGTCCACATACCTGCATCGTACGTATCGCACGCATCGCATCAAACGGATTTTTCACACCATTGCATTATAATGTCAGCAAATTAGATCGCTGCTGATACTTTGGACGCATTGTAAAAAAATAATCCTTTTAATGCGATCCGTCCGTTACGTATGATCTGAATATGTGGACTCCTGCCCTTACTCAGCACGTCAGATTGTAAAACATCATACATACATAAATACATAAACTCACGCCTTTATCCCCGAAGGGGTAGGCAGAGGCGCCACCAGGACACCCACATTTCGCCTTGTATGTTCCGTCCCATAATGATAGGGGGCGAGCCTATCGCCACATCGGGCACAAATTCCTGACTCCGGGCTGATATTGAATTGAAAAATCCAATACCACTTTGCCCGACCCGGGACTCGAACCCGAGACCTCAGCTTTGTAGCCGTACCGTAATACAACTACGCCACCGAGGCAGTCAAAACATCACTGTTTCATAATACGGCGTCCCAACATTCACGCGGATTGTATTCGTGATAAATTCTACAAAGCGCCGTTCGATGTTTAGGCGGATTGTACGACAGAAACAATGTATTACTCGTAATACTGAGGTCTAAAGAAAGGGACAGTTAGGTTAGGTTGTAAGATATCTATATCTATATCAGCCCATATACGTCCCACTGCAGGGCACGGGCCTACTCTACAATCGAGAGGATCGATTGAGAGTGGTTAGGCCATATAGTCCACCACGCTGGCCTAGTGCGGGTTGGCGGACTTACATACCGTAGAAATTCTTTAAAATCGCTACGGTATGCAGGTTTCCTCACGATGTTTTCCTTCACCGTTAAAGTGCGTGGTGATTGACTATCAATACACACATAACTCCGAAAAGTCAGAGGTGTGCCCTGGGATTTGAACCCGCGACCACCGTGAACATGTAGGCAGCCGCGTCTGGTCCGTTTACCAACAGGCCACCACGCACTTTTAAGATATAGTTGAATATTAAAAATGTTAGGGTCATGATTAAATTGGTTGAGAGTGAGTATTTAAGGAATGCAGTTTTAAATAGGAACTGCAACTTAATTAAATAAATTAATACACCCAACAGTCACATACGTTTTATAGTCCTGACCCCACACTGAGATCGAGTCTTCTGTCGTGGGTATCAGAAACTACGAGAGACTTTTTGGTCTCACAAACACCCAGACCCGAAACAAATACCAGTGGATCACACAAATATTTGTTTCCGTGCGGGGACCGAACCCGCGGCCTCTCGTTTCACAGCCGGCGTCTAACCAACTGCACCACGGAGGCTCTCAAAATTAGAACCCAAATAAAATTTACGACCGTAAGATAAAACGGAAAATTAGAAATATAACTGCTGTCTTCACAATAATATAGCGTTAATACATTTATGTCGCCTCCCAACAAATCCCGTATTTCCTGTTAGTAAATCATTTCAAATAAATTCTGCCTGTAAACAACAGAATTCGCTCCAACTTCAAAATATCCCTTCAGGCTCGATTCGGAAATCAAAAGAGAGTAACAGACTTTCCTCTAAGAAACTGGAAGCGACGGTTTAATTTCCTGTATTACACATTACGCAGTTCACTCCAATTATAATTGAATTTGCAGAATAAAAGGATCAATGAATTTCAAATGAATGCAAATTAACGTTTTCGGCCGGGCTTCCGGGCTGCTTGTATTATGCCGGCATCCGGTGCCGGACGGATAAATTATGATTTATGCATGTAAATAATGTTAGCATTAGCTTTGATAATCTGGTAATATACATAATAATTTGACCTTGTGAACTAAACTATATAATAGCACTCGGCTATACGCCGCGTCGGTGACAGCATGGAGAGCGCTCATCTTCTGCACTATAAAACAGCATTCGGCTATACGCAACATCAGTGACAGCGTGACGAGCGCTCGCCTTCTGCACTACATAACAGCACTCGGCTATACGCCGCGTCGGTGACAGCGCGGAGAGCGCTCGTCTACTGCACTACATAACAGCACTCGGCTATACGCCGCGTCGGTGACAGCGCGGGGTACACTCGTCTACTGCAATACTCCAGCTAAATTCCGCAAAGTTATTAGCGGAAAACAATTAATCTCCGGAGCAAATTTGCAAATACGTAATAAATTATCCGGTTTTGTGAATGCCAAACGCTGGTTACTTCCGCTACATTACAGCACCTGATAAACCTCTAATAACTCAGGCCTGATAAAACACAGTTAAAGCGTGTTTTTAACTTACTTTTACACCGATGTGTAGTGATGAACCTATTTTTTAATCATGGCCAATGACAATGGTGGCCTGTTGGTAACGGACCAGCCGCGACTACCAACATGTTTCACGGTGGTCGCGGGTTCAAATCCCAGGGCACACCTCTGACTTTCGGAGTTATGTGTGTATTGATTGTCAATCACCACGCACTATAACGGTGAAAGAAAACATCGTTAGGAAACCTGCATACTGTAGCGTTTTTGAAGAATTTCTACGGTGTATAAAGTCCACCAACCCGCACTAGGCCAGCGTGGTGGGCTTTATGGCCTAACCCCTCTCAACTGTAGGTACTCTTTATTGTAAAGAAGGCCCGAGCCCTGTAGTGGGACGTATTCGGGCTGATACAAATACAGATACAATGAAAATAAATCAAATATAAATTATTTTGTTTCAGGAAGAAATAAAATAATGTATATACACAATCTTAGTTGAGTTTAAGTTTCATTTATAAATTGGCAGACATTCGCCAAGTTTTCAAGGATGACAAAGTGTTTGTAATAGCTTAGTGTAATTCTCGTTTTAAAATACTAAGTAGTGGCAAATAATGTCATAATATAAAAGTTATAAGTATACAAGTTCTCACCTACATCCCTGAAAGCTTTGACAGACAGTTGTGTTAGTAGTCCGATTTATAATCCGTTGCACTTATATCCTTTCAGAATTGTGAATGCTTCTAAATCCCTTATAAAAAGTCGTCGAAACAGAGTCACTATAATATTTTAGATGATTAATAAGCGTTAACTGCCTCTGTGGCGTAGTTGTATTACGGTACGGTTACAAAGCTGAGGTCTCGGGTTCGAGTCCCGGGTCGGGCAAAGTGATATTGGATTTTTCTATTCATTATCAGCCCGGAGTCAGGAATTTGTGCCCGATATGGCGATAGGCTCGCCCCCTATCTCATCATGGGACGAAACATACAAGGCGAAATGTGGGTGTCCTGGTGGCGCCTCTGCCTACCCCTTCGGGGATAAAGGCGTGAGTTTATGTATGTATGTATGTAATAAGCGTTAACACAACCTTATTCAAGTGATCACTAATTTACTAACTTTTAGGTTGCCAACTGTTTTAATAATGTCTAGACAAACACATTAAATTCTAGTATTTATTCGCACATGCTTAAAAAGTTATTCCGTATGCGACATTTTACTCTTTAAAACAATCATATACATTTAAATTGTGACTAAAACATTTATAACATCATACTTCTATTTATAAGTATAATTTCATATCCTCCGTTTATAAGAGTAAAGACGGTATAATTTCAACTCACGTAATTATCATAAACATAATTACGTGATGTAATTAAATATTACGTGTCGGTGTAATGGAGGCTCAGTTGATCCCGGGTTAGCGTTCGCGTTAATCCGCGGTTGGTGCGCTGCGCCTTCAGATTTATAAGGGGCCTAAGTGGATGTGTGGAGACTTATTTAATTAACAATTTCACTATTTAAGCCCAACATCTCTAGAGGAATCTCGCAAAACTGTATTTAGTTGTAGTGGATGAGAGTTTAGAAGCGAGTATTCTGAAGTACATGCAAAGGAGCGTGTGTGTGACACGCTAGCGACGAGCTGAAGGTAGTGGATGAGAGCTCAGGAACGAGTGTTGTTAGAGCACGTACAGGGAGCGTAGTGTGTGACGCGCGGGCCGGTGGAGCGACCAGCAGCAGGTAGTGGATGAGAGCCTAGGTACGAGTGTAATGAGAACACTTCTAGAGAGCGTAGTGTGTAATGCGTTGGCTGATCGAAAGCTGAATAAACAGCTATTGATAAATGCGAGATCATGAGCGAGTTATTTAAATAAAATATAAATCATTTATTTAAAATACGCAGTAATCACGTTACTCAAGTGCGTTTAAAAGAATATTCCAGCGGATTCAACTATACAGCTTTAAGTGTTGGGCTATGAAGTTCGTTCTTTAACGGAACTTTACTCGCTTGTTCATTTCGGTCAGTGAACCGAATCTTTTGCGTCATTCGGTCGGATGAACTGAAAAGTTGCCGCGGCACACGTTGGGAGGTTTATAATGGAAATTTTATGTGCGTATACTGTATGATTTTTTTGCGATGAATTGCGCAAATGATGTAAAACGGAACATGATTTTTTTCCTCAGTATTTTTAGGCGGCGAGGAGGCGAGACGAGCATGCCATTCGCCTGATGGTAAACGATACGACCGCTCATGGACGGTAGAAAATCAAACCATAAATTACAAGGCAATACGTTTTTTTTTTTAATCTTTTTTTTTAAGGGGTTTTTGTCCATAATGGACATGCCAACCCCATCATAACATTTAATCGTATAATAACTCTTAAGTAATCAAACGGCAAAATTCTATTGCCACATCCGATTTTGGATTTGATAAAATTTCCTGAATGAGGCCTAAATCGTATCTATTCAATTTCCATTTGCTCAGCAGTAACTCGCGGTCATCTTTATTCCTGTACAAGGCAATACTTACAGACAGTAATAACCTTATATTTACATCCTCATTTTTATTAGGGGACATTATTCCAATACGCAGAGACGGCAACCGTCAAAATGTTGAACGAAAGATTAGTTCATATATTTCACCTCCAGCCTCACTGCTGCAGCGCGGCGTTGAAATATCTGGGCCACTTTTAAACATATTACGCCGGTATTTTTCACCTTCCCGGCCAAGTTGCTCGTAATGTCTGCTAAGTGGCTTACACCGGATAAAATTGCGTTTCATCACTTAATACCTCAATTTGTATATTTGAATTACTATTTATCATTACCGTTCCATTTAGTAGGTTGCTATCAAGCGTTTAGTAGTAGGGTTTACTGCTCATATTGTTCGCTAATGATGCAACGTATAGTCCAGGGCTGTCCGCGCTGGCATTAAAGCAGCGTACAGTTGACATAATTGTTATAATGCGCCCTTTTCGCAATGTCACTGACAGCATATTTCTCAGTATAGTGAGACAAACTTTTCTGGTCCGGTGAGAGAGTCGCTGTTATCGCATTTGGTGTTGCCAGTAAAAATAAATTAAGCAACAAAGTGGGTAAATAAGTCGTCGAATTAAAAAATATTATCCAATATACTATTATATAATTATGTATATATAGAGCAGTTCCATTAATAATAAATTGGTATGTGACTAAATCGTAACCTACTTGTTTGAAGTTCGTTAAAAATATGAGAATATGCACACACTACATAATATGTATCTGGACTTAACGTTAAACACCTGTCAATTTGAAAGAGAGTACGTATGGGTAAAATGTTGGCGTAATGTCAGCGAATGGCAAGCAGACTGACATTTCAAAATGGCGTCGTTAGTTCCTCTTTTGGCCACCGGGCCAGATAACCCTTCCGGTGTCCAAGAAGCTCATATTAGGCTCCCTGT
This sequence comes from Deilephila elpenor, assembly GCA_949752805.1. Lineage (NCBI taxonomy): Eukaryota > Metazoa > Arthropoda > Insecta > Lepidoptera > Sphingidae > Deilephila > Deilephila elpenor. Next base: position 8,922,175 of record OX457118.1, on the reverse strand, counting down.
CATGATTTTTGTGACGTTCTCCAATGTTCTCCATTGTGTAGATCTGTCAAAAGTCTATACATGGACACCTGAAGTGATAAGTTTGTGGCAGTGTAATGTTGTAATTTACAGTGATGTTAATGAGCGCTTTCCATAGTGTCATTGCTCTAGCATGTAGTTGACTGCTGTTATCCGTAGCGTAGTAGACGCTCTCCGCGCTGTACACAGTGCGTAGCCGATAGCTGTTCCGCGTAGTGCAGCGGACGAGCGCTCTCTACATTGTCGCCGTCGTAGCACATTACTGGGTGCTGTACCCCTAGCCGGAACATTTTGCAGTATCGTAATAGAATAGTAATAGTAAAATTTTGTATGGGAATTTAAACAGCGCCATTGTGAGCGTATTTGGAACTAAAATGTGACAGCGGGAAACGTTTACGATACTATAGTATAGTTAGCGAGTAGTTTAACGATAGTTTTACTTTAGAAATGTATGAAAAGTGGCAGCAGGAATAATTTTTGACGTATAGTATCGCCAATTACTATAGTTTTGCTGTCGAAAAATACGAGAACTTTCTCACCGAGATTTTGTCAGTGAGAAAGCTATCGTGAATGTAGTTTTGCGATTTATTTTATTTGAAATAAGGCAAAATGTGTTAATTACGATCATACTCAGTGCCCTCGACGTCTTATTGTTATTTTGTTTATTTATCTACTCCGTGTTTCACTAAAAATAGGCAATTCAATATGGAGTTACAATTGTGTTGTTTCAAATATTTTTGTTACTAACAGCGGCATTATCAAAAGAAGGTTACTTCCTATCCTAAGGACTTCTCGGAATCGGAGCAATGAACTTGGGAAAAAGTATGAGGATATAAGAAGACTAGACTTAGTGTAGTTTTAAAATGAATAGCTAACTAAAACTGTAACATTAATAAATAAAACAATCATATTATGCACTTTTGTTTTATGTTTTGTGTACCTACTTACTTATGTTATGCAACAGGCTCATTTCAATGTGTAGTCAATATGGTCAAGTTCTTAGCTACTTCTTCATATTATATTATTGAAATGATATATGTGAAGAAAGTTACCAAGGCTCATAACAGGCAAAAATGTAGCGAATACTTTCATTAAGTTTCCACCTTAAAGGTATAAAGGCATTATATTAAACAAACATCTGTGTCTATATCTATTACCTATTATTTATAAGTTTAATTCTTTACATTTACAATGTGTTACTTAGGATCATACTCAGTGTCCTCAACATCTTATATTTTGATCTTATTGTTATTTTGTATAATTATCTACTCCGTGAAATGAAATGAAATGAAATGAAATTCATTTATTGGTCACGTAGGCAATTAAATAGCTCTTATGACAAGTCAATACACATAGTACTTATTTTCTATTTACAAGATATTCGTTGTAATACTTACGTGTTTCACTAAAAATAGGCAATTCAATATGGAGTTACAATTGTGTTATTTCAAATATTTATAATTCTTACTAATAGGGGCATTACCAAAAGAAGGTTAATTCCTATCCTAAGGTCTTCTCGGAATTGGAGCAACAAACTTAGGAACAAGTATGACGATATAAGAAGACTAGACTTAGTGTAGTTTTAAAAATGAATACCTAACTAACCTTTTATAAATAAAACAATCATATTATGCACTATTGTTGTATGTTTTGTGTACTTACTTATTTATTTAATGCACAGGCTCATTTCAATGTATAGTCGATATGGGCAAGTTCTCAGCTAGTTGTTCATATTATGTTATCAAAATGATATATGTGAAGAAAGTTACCTAGGCTTTTTACGAGCAAAAATGTAGCGAATACATTCATAAAGTTTCCACCTTAAAGGTATAAAGGGATCATATTAAACAAATGTCCGTGTCTATAATATCTATTACTTATTTATGAGTTTATTTCTTTACATTCGTTGACGAGTGGCATCCGTATAAATTTGTTTGTTGTTGTTGTTATGTCAATTGTCAAACAAAAAATGGCTACGTTCGGAAATATAAATGCTTAATTGCTTGAAATGATTTTTAAAAATTTAGATCAATTGTTATTAATACTTTTTTGCGTCATAATTCATTTTCATCACCTTTAACAGGTCTTTAAGGCATGCTATAGGCTTTTTATTATTTTATGATAATAATATATTTTTTTACAAACACGGTGAATGATAATTCCGCACGAATCATTCAATAATATTCATTCATTGCCATAGGTTATCTGTGAGTATCGTATCGTATTATTCAAGAGTTTACGAGAGTATGGTTAAACGGTTCATGCTGCCGCCAAATATAGTTATCGAGTAGTAATAGTAAAGTAATGATTGTTACTATACTATTACTATACGATACTTCAAAATGTTCCGGCTAGGGGTACTGTTAAGCGTAGCACAGACAAGCGTATTTTACGCTGTTAGTAACGTAGCGTATACTCGTAGTCGATTGCTGTTATGTAGTGCAGTAGACGAACGCTCTATGCTCTGTCTTCTACGCTGTGTGTAGCCGATTTCTGTTTTGTAAATTGTAACAGCCAAGCTATTCGAATGATTAACCAGATTTATAAACATTGTTACATTTAAACCACTACTAGATTTATTTACAACCAATATACCACGACGCAAATAAGTGCACCACCGAAGCCTAACATACTTCACGTGTAATTTATTATTTAGAATACTGCACAATTTCACACAACGCTGAATTTTACGAGAGCAGAAAATATTGCTGAGCATTTGAAAGGATGCAGTATTTTGAAACGGGCAAGTTTGTTGCTTTTGTAAGCAATATCGATGTTTCTTATTCATATATTCCATCCATTCGGTCAGTTACAATTGTGATGGAATTTGGAATGTACTTGCTTTAGATTGGGTACTGTTTTTATTCGGGCTTATCTGTTTAGATATGTATGTGATTTTAGAATGTTTTTAACCGTAGGAGTTGATAGATGTGGATATATGAAATACAAATATGTTACTTGTGTGTCGCAAATTTATATTGAGTCAAGGTAAGATTAATTTAGAAAAAAATAAATAATGAATCTGTAAGAGATCGAAACAACTAAAACATGTAGGAAACCAACAGTTTCACCAACTATCCGGACCTGAATGTAAATTTTAGTCCAAAATGTCATTTAGATGAGTCTTATACCTACTTTACTGTGACATACATAATATGTATATCCATCATCTTACCTATCTTTGGCACCTTAGCCTAGGATTGCTTGGGTTGTATAAAGCGTGACTGGCTGCCTCGGTGGCGTAGTTATACTCCAGTACGGTTACACCGCTGGGGTCAAGAGTTCGAGTCCCGGGTCGGACAAAGTGATATTGAATTTTTCTATTCATTATCGGCCTGGAGAAGGGAATTCGTGTCCGATATGGCGATAAGCTCGCCCCCTATCACATGGTGGGACGGAACAGACAAGGCGAAACTTGAGTGTTCTGGTTAAAACCAATAGAGCCTGTGCCTACCCCTACTGGGAAGGATGTGTGAGTTTATGTATGTATGCACAAAGCGTCTTACTCACAATAGAATGACAAAGGCCCAAATCTTACCTTTGACTCACAGAAACCCGGCTAATAACCGAACCTCAATCCAGAGTAATGAAGTCCCGAACAATTGTTGTGCAAAACAAACAGCGACTTACAGACCGAATGAAAGAGCAAGTGAACGAATGGGATCGTGTTTCCGGTGCGTTTTAATTAATCGCAGCTCGGCGGCGGGCGCGTTCTGCGGCAGCGGGTTAAAACGTTTCGTAGCTCTACATGTTTGCTTTGTAGACGTTGGAAGTGCTAGACGTGACATTTATATATTTTTTTTTTCTTAAGGCATAATAACTGAACATAGGAGTCATCCACAGTGTGTTGAGTTTATTGAAGATCCAAAATGTTATATATGAATTTATTTCCATAACTATATTTCAGGTCTACGCAGGTTCTATGAGTTAAATCGAAAAAGTTGTTATCTTACAAAGTCGTTTACTCGATTTGGTGACAATATCTAACGTATACATAGAAAACACACTTAAATGCTAAGGTTGTACAACTTCTATACAAGATAATATAAGTAGCGAATTTAGGTTAGGATAAATTGGAACGAATTTATTTTGATAAGAGACAATCAAATACGAAAGATGGGGAATATTCAAAATGAAAAACAGTCAACAAATTTTGACCTTGGAATTGAACTCGGAAATTAATGTTACTCAGCAAGAGTATAACTGGAACCTTGTAATACGTTATTATAGAGATATGAAGTTATGGCATATCTAAACCTTGAAAATTCTATGGAGCCCTAAATAACACGAGACGGGCGTATCCGGTGAACGTTTAGTCTAAAGGCATAAATTCGCGTAGCTTCCTCTATAGTACTCTTGGCAAATTATGAAGAAAATCCTCTTAACGTTACATGTTGATAACATTCTGAGCTTTGGCATTAACGACCTTTCTGCACGGAATTTCAGAACACTCGGTTCTGAACTCTCATCCACTACCTTCAGCTCGTCGCACCACCGGCCCGCGCGTCACACACTACGCTCCCTGTACGTGCTCTCACAACACTCGGTTCTGAGCTCTCATCCACTACCTTCAGCTCGTCGCACCACCAGCCCGCGCGTCACATACTACGCTCCCTGTACGTGCTCTCACAACACTCGCTCCTGAGCTCTCATCCACTGCCTTCAGCTCGTCACTCCACCGGCCCGCGCATCGTACGTGCCTTCACAACACTTGCTCTTGAGCTTTCATCTACTACGTTTCCTCAGAGAGCTACCACACACGTGCGTCCAGTATGTAACACTAGTCCGTACTGTCGATATGTGATTCATTCACGGTTCATACATATTTATCCGCATGGCTTTAATGAAAGGGCTGAAAGTCATTAATCTCCCTTTGTTAGACAAAGATTAATACACTTTTGTTGTGCGCCCTAGGTTGTGGGTACGCGGCAGGGGCGTACTCGATAGAAACTAAGGGTGCATTGTAAGAGGCTTTATTTTGTTGACTTAAGATGTTCTTTAGATTTCCGTATGCAAGCTATCTTCGCTTTGAGTTCTAGAAAGACTTTTTAGTAAGAAAAAAAAAATTCTCGGTGTATTTAATATCAAGTCATATTGAACTAAATATTTTTCTGTATTATTGGAAATTTGTAAATACTTAAGAAGCTATGCAATAAGAAATTAAAAGAGCCAAACATTCTTTGTGATTCAAAGGGCATCCTGTGTCCATAATGAATTATCTCAGCGTAGATTCAACATATATGAATATTAGACAAACAAAGAGTAAAGCATAATACAGTAGACTGTATGAACCTCCAATTTACGATGAAATTAAACCATCAGTTATTACACACGCAGCAAATTGCAAAGCAATTATGAATAAACTAGCAATTAATAATCTGAAGCTACGTACTGAGACGCATATCGGAGTCCATCTTCCATCAAAATGTTCAGATGATCTAATTCAAATTGCAAGAAGCCACTGAATACAGTCCACTTCCAACACGTCACTGTGACAATCGTTGGAGGCTTTTGTGGCTTAAGTTTATAATAATGATTTGTATGCGAGAAGTGCGTGGTGGCCTGTTGGTAACGGACCAGACGCGGCTGCCTACATGTTTACAGTTGTCGCGGGTTCAAATCCCAGGGCACACCTCTGACTTTCCGGAGTTATGTGTGTATTGATAGTCAATCACCACGCACTTTAACGGTGAAGGAAAACATCGTGAGGAAACCTGCATACCGTAGCGATTTTATAGAATTTCTACGGTATGTAAAGTCCCCAACTCGCACTAGGCCAGCGTGGTGGCCTAACCACTCTCAATCGATCCTCTCGATTGTAGAGTAGGCCCGTGACCTGCAGTGGGACGTATATGGGCTGATATAGATAGAATGATTTGAATTTTTAAATGGGAAGTTGATTCTAAAAAAATACTTGCTTTAAAGCTGGAGGAAAATACTGTGATGAAAATGCACATGAGAGACTTCCACAAGAGTTTCAAGGCAATTTGAAGTACTTGTACTGTAGTACGTACGTGAATACTGCACAAAGCCAGTACAGTGGAACGTTTAACGCTATTCCCGAAACGATTCTCAGACAATTCGTGATTTCAAAGTCAATTTATTCTGCGTTCTGATTTTGAGACGGAAAATATCATACAAAGTTATATGCCAACCTGGTATTTGAACTACATAATATGCTGCACATTATTAATATAATCATACATACATAAACTCACGCCTTTTTTCCAGAAGGGGTAGGCAGAGGTGCAGAGGCCAACCACATTTCACCTTGTGTGTTCCGTCCCACGATAGGGGGCGAGCCTATTGCCACATCGGGCTTAGTATGGTTATAATCGTACCGTAAAACTCATATTATATCAATTCAGTTCAATATAGGGTTAGAGTAGCTTAAAGAACATTTAAAACCCCCATTTTAAATCCCGAAATCCGTCCCCCACAGATTGTACACCCGAGTTTGCGGGCTTTGAGGACAAAATAGAAATTTGGGCGGCTAACAAATACTAAGCAATCAAATACGTAAGGAGATTGATCGGCCGTTAGTCGCTGGTGTTAGTTCGATCAACTTTACAGGACAACTTGGGTCTATAGTTTTATAGAGTCGAGAATTTTAAATAGTTTTTGGATTGAGTTTTGTTTTATACAGCAAAGGAAAAGAGACTGAAACTGATATTTGATGGTTAGTATAGATTCAATATAGGCGGGGCACATAGCGCGGAGAACTGATGGCCGATGGGGCCAAAAAGTTCTCGAATAGAGGCCACGGAGCGGAAAGCGCAGCGTAGGACGTCCACCCACAAGGTGGACCACCTGGTAAAAGTCGCGGGATGTCGCTGGATGCAGGCTGCCTCCAACAGTTCACTGTGGAAATCATTGGGAGAGGCCTATGTTCAGCAGTGGACTTCCTTTGGCTGATGTATGGATAGATCCAATATTTGGATTAAAGATGTTTTGCCGGACTTTCGAAATTTGATAGGAGTGGAAGAAAGAAAGGGTGGGAGGACGAAAATCATAACTTCGCCTCTCCTCTTGCAACGAAAGTAACCTTAGCGAAATGTGGATAACTGTATCCGGCCGGTATATTTTCTGGCCAGTATTTTGAGTAGCTCCACTGCTTACTTCTTTAACGATGCTAAAGAATAGGTATGCTTTCCCATACAGTAAAAAACGAGACGCCCCATTAAGGTAAGCTGAGTAAAGAGTGAAATAAAGTGAGCCGACCTCTTTCTCTCAGCAATTTATAAAACCCTGAGTGACTGTGTGACGGACAGATAGTCATTAGTCGTGATAATAGCGTACAGACTGTAGCTACGTCGAGCTTCGTACAGTAACGTAATCAACGGCGTGCGTGCCGGTTTCAAATGGCTTATTGCTTAGGATATTTTGCCTATTGTGAATTGGCTTAGAGTACACCTCTGACTTTTCGAAGTAATGTGTGTTATTGACAGTCTCCGTGGCGCAGTTGGTTTGACGCCGCCTGTGAAACGAGAGGCCGCGGGTTCGATCCCCGCACCGAAACAGATATTTGTGTGATCCACAGGTATTTGTTTCGGGTCTGGGTGTTTGTGAGACCGAAAAGTCTCTCGTAGCTTCTGATACCCACGACACAAGAATCGATCTTAGTGTGGGGTCAGGACTATGTATGTGACTGTTGGGTTTATTTATTTATTTAAATTACTACAGGTCGTCTACGATATTCTGTCGCCGAAAGCGCTGTTATTTACTTATTTAAAATCGAGGAATTCACAATTCAAAGTCCATAAAGCCAAGAAACCATTGCGGTTTTAATATAGTAACTTTATAAATTATTCATAAAACTCTATTCCACAGGATTAATAAAGTTATTATAAAAAGCTTGGATGTGAAATAATTTTCCGTCGAATCATCACATCTGACTATGATTTCAGGCTTCCTAGTTATAAATCACAGAGTTCAAGGGACATTTTCACTGATTCATTCGGGGCGCGAGTTATAAGAGATGGACTTACGAGAAATAATTTATTAAATTAATAAATAAAATAAAAATATATTTATTGAAAAACTCAGTTACATACAATTTGAACAGGGGTCCCCAAACTAATTGGCTAGATTGACAGCCTCCGTGGCGCAGTTGGTTAGACGCCGGCTGAGAAACGAGAGGCCGCGGTTTCGATCCCCGCACCGAGACAAATGTTTATGTGAACCACAAGCATTTCTTTCGGGTCTGAGTGTTTGTGAGACCGAAAAGTCTCTCGTAGTTCCTGATACCCACGACACAAGACTCGATCTTAGTATGGGGTCAGGACTATGTATGTGGCTGTTGGGTTTATTTGTTTATTACTATTATTTATCAGATAATGAAGCATTGTCTCACTAAAACCGATTGAAGGTATATTCGTGTCGACTTTTGTTCCATTAGCAAGATTGCCGGAACCTCAATACTACTAAGCATTGTGGGGGGTAATAAATAAAAAGTAGCTCAAAAGACCCCGAAATCTTAGGAAAAATGATCAGACTATTAAAGATTGTTGAACTTAAGGAAATGTTAATGATCAATTAGGAAGTCTTCTAAGTTCATACTATAGCAGGCGATTTTGTTAATGTCCATTTTATAAACATTAAATACTATAACACATTGTCACGAGACAAACTTCAATAACATACAGGGTCTGAATTTCTCACATAAATATTAAATATCTTGTTTCCTGCACCGCATCCTTATATTTCCTTCCGAGTTTAAAGGAAATTGCGTTAGAGTCGTTAATCACCGGATGTGACGCGAGCACGATGCTCACTTCCGGTCGCGAAGGCTTCGTCGCAAAGCCTTTGGAAAGTTTTCTTTGGAGCTCCTTACGTTGCCTCCTATAGTAACATATGATAAGGGTATTTGCAACCCCTACTGCGCGAACATAATTTAGTTCTCGAAGGGTTGTGTGAGTGTGTAGAAAGAAAAGTGTGTGAACTCAGGAGCGGAGTGGAACGAGCTGAATGTAGTGAATGGGAGCTCAGAAGTGAGTGTTATATCACCACGTACAGAGCTCGTGTGACGCGCAAGTATGACGTAAGATATCGTATAAATCTCAAGGCTCTCAAGGGCAAGGTCAACGAACTGAAGATAACGCACATAAAACGGATTTACAGCGAAAAAGTGATGTAAAGCAGCAACATTTATCTCTCGCGAACCCAACTCCATTTACAAACAAACGAAATTAGCTGTGAAAAATGGTATAACATAATCTCATCTCCACTCAATAATCAAATTTAGAAACCTTCGGAAATTCTCTTGAGATAATCGGCTTTTCAGAAAATTGGAGATTCCCCCCTCCTTTCATGACCACCCTCCACCCCTCGAGGTCCTGTGTAGTGAGTGATTAGTGTAATAAGCTCTGGAAGATTTACACTGTCCGTGACAAAATCTCTAAGGATTTTTTTCTCGTCTTTTTCTAATTAATGGTGAATGGAAAGATTAGCGATGAGCTGGCAATTTCACTCTTGCTGTTTGATTGTTTGATGACGGGATTATTTTTATGGTAATTGGGGTTTAATGAGCAGTGTTGGCTGAGTCGCAGCTTTTATAAATTTTTAATTGTGATTGTCTTAAAATCGTTTTTTAAATTTCAAATTTAAACATGATAATTTATGAGGGAAATGTTTATACGGATTCAAATATACCCCATAAGCTGGGCAGTAAGGACTAAACAAGCCCCCTAGTCATAATTATCATTTGCAGGAAGTCTATAACTGCTGAACATAAAACTCCTCCAGGATTTCGACAGCAAAGTAGTGTTGAAGAACTGTCTCACCTTCACGTTAGAAGGGGTCTTATAAATAATAATAATAATAATACACCCAACAGTCACATACATAGTCCTGACCCCACACTAAGATCGAGTCTTGTGTCGTGGGTATCAGAAACTACGAGAGACTTTTCGGTCTCACAAACACCCAGACCCGAAACAAATACCTGTGGATCACACAAATATTTGTTTCGGTGCGGGGATCGAACCCGCGGCCTCTAGTTTCACAGGCCGGCGTCTAACCAACTGCGTCACGGAGACTGTCAATCAGTTACATTTGGAAGTTTACGTTGGTCTACATTTACTGTTACGAAAATTAATCTATTATTTAGACAAATGCTGTTACTTAATTGAGTATTTTATTCGCTGTCACCACCATATTCATATCATCATATTTTAAAATACTGTGGTGCAAATGTAATTCGGTATGACTAAAGAGGTTTAGGGTTCGAAACCCGGGACGGATAGAGTGATGTTGGGTTTTCCTATTCATTATCAGCCTGGGGTTAGGAATCCCGATATGGCCATAGGCTCGCCCTCTGTCACATCTTGGGACGGAACACACAAGGCGAAACATGAGTGTTCTGTGCCCCTAGCCGGAACATTTTGCAGTATCGTAATAGAATAGTAATAGTAAAATTTTGTATGGGAATTTAAACAGCGCTATTGTGAGCGTATTTGGAACTAAAATTTCACAGCGGGAAACGTTTACTTTACTATACGAGAATTACTATACGATACTTCAAAATATTCCGGCTAGGGGCACTGATAGCACCTCCACCCTTCTGGAAACATGGTGTGAGTTTATGAATGTATATATTTCAAAATAACACGTAATTACACGTGGCACCCAGTAATTAACGTGACTTACGTCTGTACATATTTCACTCGTAAGTACAGTTAAGTATTCATGAATATGTGATGTCATAATAAGCGTTTAAATGCGAAAACCTCCAGGGTTACAATGGAGATACAACGCTCAAGGATTGGCATATTAATGAGGAATGGAGCGAAACGGAGAGGTTAATTTATACGCAAATGTTGTTGATATAAATGTATTGTGGGTTTAGTTTTGTGTAAGAATGCGAGTGGGACCTGCATTTTTATTACAAATTTATTGAATGTGTGGCTAATTGATTCGGATCAATTACTTTTTAATAAAAATATGGTAACTTCAACTGCAGATTTTTTTGCAACTTAAAAATGTTAGTTTGTAATATGTACGTTTTTTTTTGTTATTTTTTTTTAAATTGTAAATCTAATGTCACCTCAGTCCGGGTAAGAGAGTGTCAACCAAAGTCAAGTCATACATACATACATAAACTCACGCCTTTATCCCCGAAGGGGTAGGCAGAGGCACCACTAGGACACCCACATTTCGCCTTGCATGTTCCGTCCCACGATGTGATAGGGGGCGAGCCTATCGCCATATCGGGCACAAATTTCTGACTCCGGGCTGATAATGAATAGAAAAATTCAATATCACTTTGCCCGACCCGGGATTCGAACCCGAGACCTCAGCTTTGTAACCGTACCGTATTACAACTACGCCACCGAGGCAGTCAAGTCAAAGTCAAGTCAAAGTGTGATAATCTCTCGCCAATCGATACAAATACCTGATTGTATTCGAGTACACGAAAGATAAACACAAAACGCGACCAACTTTCGTAAGTCCTGAGTTCTTTGTATTTTTTCCCTCTCGTCGTGTTTGGGTGGTAATACAGTGTATCGAAAAATAATTATGGTCACTTGTTTTTTGAAGACGTAATGATACGCAAAGGTTTAAATTATTAATTCAGCAAAACTATATGATACACTGAAACACGATTATACTTTTGTAGCAGGAGTAACTACTGGACATAATGAGACTTAACATCTTATGTCTCAGGATGGCGAGCGCAGAGGAATGCCAAGCATTGCTTTGTAATTCATGGTGTTGTTTGGTTTTACTACTGTCCATGAGCGGTCGTATCGCTTACATCAGGCGAATGGAATGCTCGCCTTTCATCGCGATAAAAAAATCACTCTGCCTCTATTTTATTTGTCCAACAAGACCTACAGTCCATAAAATTAGCTACATCGTGCCAAACAACTGCGTCACGTCCCCATAGACTGCGAACTTCGGATTCACATTAAAAGTTTAAATGAGCCTACTAATTTACAAAGGCTGGGTACAATAAAGAGTTTCAAACAATAATAAACAATACAAGGACAGTTTTCTGTCCTTTTTGATGCTCTTTTTGTGTGATTTTTTTGTTATTTATAGACTTTGTAGGGCAATGTTGCGGTGTACTTTATTTATATCTTTTATGACATTATTTTTTTATGGCTGGGAATTAAGGCGATATTGTCAAATAATATAATTTTAAAACTAGCATAAATATATCCCATTGTCAATGAAGAGAACAACTTACAGGTTTTGATAAAGCTTTAAATCGATGCCCAATCAATTTAAAGTCACTCAGCGTTCTATGGAGCGGGCAATGTTTGGAGTTTCTCTGGTGGTTAGAATTCGAAATGAAGTCATCCGCCAGAGAACTAATGTCGACGATATTGCTTGTAGGATTGGCACGCTGTGGAAGTGGCCGGGCCACGTCTGCCGCCGGACAGATGGTCGGTGGAGCAGACAAGTATTGAAGTGGAGACCGCGCGTAGGTAAACGTAGTGTAGGACGTCCTGCTGCACGATGGACCGACGACTTGAAAAGGGCGGCGATAGCGGATGGATGAGGGCTGCTTAAGACAGGGATGGTTGGTGTTTACTTGACGAGGCCTTCGTCCAGCAGTAGACGGTGACAAGGCTGAATATATATAAATCAATGATTTTTAAGCCCGTTAAAAAAAATATAACCGACACACACAATTTTCATTACACATAAAAACAGATTTGTATCCCCGCTGACCTCATAGCACAGCCATTGCCCCACATTACCAGCGCCATTGTTAACTTTGTAACTCACCACATCCATTGAAACAGCAACAAAATCCTTAAAGCCACACCTTATCTTGAATACGGTCTCTATAAACCTGACAGTTTAGACCTGTGTAAACCTTTGTTCGCATTGTTAGCGACGTCGGTATTACTGTATCATTGTATTGAGATGTGGCGATAAAATGTATGGCTTTAGATTTTTGAGATTATATCGAACTGTTTTGGTGATAGTTACTAAGCTTAGAGAGTTACGATGAGTTTGAAGGATATTGTTTCTTGATAGCAACTATTGCAGACAAGGTAGCAAACCATAGCAAAACGCTCAATAGTTGCATTTTAGAATCAATATACAACTGATTTTAGAAAAAGGTTGACCCGGAGCGCGCTCGTCTACTGCACTATATAACAGCTCTTGGCTATACGCCGCGTAGGTGACAGCGCGGAGAATGCTCGTCTACTGCACTACATAGCAGCACTCGGCTATACGCCGCGTCGGTGACAGCGCGAACAGCGCTAGTCTACTGCACTATTTAACAGCGCTAGGCTACGCTATATTAGAGATAGCGCGGAGAGCGTCTACTGCATTAAGCATTTCAGTAATCGTATTAAGACACGTCGAAGTGTGAATAGGCAGCGAGATAGGATACGGTACAGTATGTAAATGAAGGAAAGTCAAATTTCGGTAGTGTCGGTTCATTTAAATTTGAATGCTCGTCCCGAGTGGGTTATTGTTTATTCGGCTACTGTATTTTATGCATAAAACGGTCGCGGCGCGTCCGTTCAAACTTTAAACCTTTCATGAATGAGGGTCTTTTGCATTCCACGCGGGTATTCTACATTCATAATTTTTAAATTGAATTTAATTCCCTATTTTTATAGCCAGAATAATATTTAAATTGTAACTAATCATACATAAACTAACGCCTACATAGCATTAGTGTAGACAGGAAGTATTAATCTTTTTCTTCAAGTTAGTTTTTTGCGGGATAATAGTGATAATTTCGTTGAAACGGCCCAAATCAAGACTACATATTATAAATTGTAATTATTGGACACTAAATTCGCACACACACACAATCACGCCCGACTTTTCGAGAGAAGCAGGGTGTATTCCAGGCACCCACATTTCACTAAGCTTATTAACATCCCAAGACGTCATTAGCGTGTATATTACTTCATATTCACTATTCCGGCCACAAATTCCTATTATGGTCAAGTTGTATGATTTTTTAAAACACACAATGAATTGCCTTAGTTAAAAATCAACCCCAAGACCTCACGTTCTACCCGGCATTCACGCAGCCACGCAGACACATGAAATATGTTTTAAAACTCAATAAGCCAGAAAATACAAACTCAAACACAATATCTATAGACCCGAAAACGGATAAGCCAACAAAAGACTCTACCTTAATCATTAGAAAGTAGAGACGGAATAAAAAGCTCTATATAGAGCTGATGGCGCTATTGAGTTAATGAGAGTGGATGCGGGCCTTTTTCGCTGTAATGTGGCTCGCCACCTGTTATTGCCGGCCTTCCTTAAATATTTATTTGGAATGGTGGCTTTTTTCTTACTCTATTCGACTATGTGGTATAGTTATGGCAAGGTTGAACGGAAGTTTGGGAAATTGTGTTGGGAATGTTGTGGTAAAAAAAAGTTTTTCTTTTTGTGAAATAGGTTCTATTTAATAGTTGTTTTGAGTGGTGTGGTAGCAGATGTCTGGACGTGAATTGTCGAAAAGCAAATAGAAAGTTTGAATTCTAATGGCCGATTTTATTGAGTAATTTGTGTGTGTTTCTTTATTCAAATACAAAGTAATTTAATAGTGGAACACGGGTCATCGGCCTCTCATTTAGTTACATATCTGAAATAGATATCCCATTTCTTAGTTTTCCTGCTAACACTTAATAACTTACATGAAAGATTTACTTAAAAAAATACAATAAAATAACTTCAACACAGTAAGTACTATAAGCTGAGTAGTTTAGTACGCAAATTAAAAACAAAAACGACAAACTACAAACTTTGCTGGCACACTGCCGCGCACGCTGAAAATCGCAGTTTAAACCTTATAAAAATATTGCCAAGTTAATCACATTAAAAACAAAATGTTTTAAAATCAACGTGTTTCCGACGAGATAATGAAATGGTTGAAAAATTAAAAGCTTTGTAACTTTAACAGCTCTGACCCGGTTACCGGTGTGCTCAGTTTGGTTTTAAAAAGTCCCACTTTGAATAATATACCGGGTAATTATAATGTTGGATGATGTTAAATATTTTAAATGTTATACGTGTTTTAAATGTGTTGGAAGTTATCCACGTTTGTTGGTTGGTAGATTTGAAATAAAATCTTAGGCAGTACTTTCTGTTTTTAAGTATCTTTATCAGCCAAAACGTCACACTACAGGGCTTGAGCCTTCTCTATTCGAGAGAATGATTGAGAGGGTTTTTTTTTTATTGCAATGAATGGCGAGACGAGCATTCCATTTGCCTGATGGTAAGCGATACGACCGCTTATGGACAGTAGCAAAACCAAACAACACCATGAATTCCAAGGTAATGCTTGGCATTCCACTGCGCTTGCCATCCTGAGACATAAGATGTTAAGTCTCAATATATCCAGAAGTTACTCTGGCTACAATGTCCTTCAAACCGGAACACAGTGCATTTACACTGCTGTTTGGCGGGAGAAATAGACATTGCGGTGGTACCTACCCAGGCGGCCTCTCACATATGAGAGACCTACCACCAGTGGGGGTGGGGTAAGGCCATATAGTCCGCCACCCTGGCCTAGTGCGGATTGGCGGACTTCACATACCGTATAAATCCTTCAAAATCACTACGGTATACAGGTGTCTTGACATTTTCCTTTAGAATTTGAACCCGCGACCACCGTGAAACATGTTGGCCGTCGCGTCTATTCCACTGCCAACAGGCCACCACGCACTTAAATGTTATTAAGTTTACTTAAACGAAAACTCACTATGACTATATTTTTAGTTTTCCTCTTTCATTTTACAATACACCCTATGTTAAATTCAATACTATCCATAAAGAGTACTACCGCTTAAATATGGTTACTTTTCTGTTTCACCTGATTCAAAACCCAAAGAAGGGTCATTTTGTAAAAGAAAATCATCGAGATTAAAACCTACTATCAGCGGCTAACACACTATCTAAAAACCACTGCACTTTAGACAGTCACTTTATATTTTGGCCAGAAAAATGCCCGTGAAATAACCCAATACTAGTATTACTGCCAAAATCAACTGCCAGGATATAACCCAGAACACACAATAGCAGAAAATCAGCTGACCACAGGAAATAATTTCTGATATCAGTCTAGAAACGTCACGTGTAACGCGTCGACGTTTTACTCTTGCTGTATATTAAAGACGGGGCGTTCGATACCACTACTACAGAAATGACGGTTGTGCGTGTTATTAAATACATAAATACACCCAACAGTCACATACATAGCCCTGATTTATCTCTAAGATCGCGTTTTGTGTCGTCGGTATCAGGTCGTGAGACTTTTCGGTCTCACAAACACCCAGACCCGAAAAAAATACCTGTGGATTACACAAATATTTGTTTCGGTGCGGGGATCGAACCCTCGGCCTCACGTTTCACAGTCGGCGTCTAACCAATTGCGCCACGAAAGCTGTCTGCTGTGTTAACTGTGATAACGTCATAAATATTTTTATACTGCCACGATACACTTTTTTTGAGGTGGTAGAGCCACGCTGTTATCATTCATGACTCAGCATGAATGGGTACGCTCCTCCGGGGCGGTACCTCTGACTCACAGAAAGTTTACGTGAAGCGACAGTTTCGCTGTCGTTTTTCGTTCGGAGAGCGAGATTGCCGGATGCCAAATCCTTTCCTCTTCTCATCCGTTTTCCTTCTCACTCTCCGCCCAATTTGAGAGGCCAGCGAGTAGCGACACATACATGATCCAGCGTTGGCCTTTGTAAAAAAAACCATTCGCATTCCGTTACAATGTGCGTAGGCCATTAGAGAACTGATTTTATAATTGCAAAATAAAAACTGCCTCAGTGGCGTAGTTGTATTACGATACGGTTACAATGCTGAGGTCTCGGGTTCGAGTCCCGGGTCGGGCAAAGTGATATTGGATTTTGCTATTCATTATCAGCCCGGAGCCAGGAATTTGTGCTCGATATGGCGATAGACTCGACCCCTATCACATCGTAGGACGGAACATACAAGGCGAAATGTGGGTGTCCTAGTGGCGCCTCTGCCTACCCCTTCGGGGATAAAGGCGTGAGTTTATGTATGTATGTAAAATAAATAAAAAAATGGGATAAAAGAAATGAAACAAATGTTCAATAACATTTTCAAATTGTGTCACTATTATATTCTAACAGGTTATAAAAAATCATTGCAAAGGTAATTACTAATTACTTTGCTAAAATAATTTTAAATGTTGAGTTGACTTCAAATGCCTAATGTTTAGTTAGTCAGTAAGTTCCATAGTCGAGCAGCTTGCACAGTACACATTGGTACAAGAACACTGACAATCACAAATTCCTACGATACAATTCTTAAAAAGACAAAAAGAGGCTTTAAACCTACGAGTTTCACTTCAAACTGCAATAAAATATTGGAATTCAATTAAGAGTTGCACTGCCGTAGTTAACTACAGGGTTTCTCGCACAAACAGTAGGGGCTGCGTCCAATAACATTTCCATATAGAGTGAAAAAGTCTACCGTTTGGGCAAGTTACTTTTATTACTTAGTTCTACGGGAAGTGACCATACGTTAGTTGGTAGTTTCAACACGGACGCGTTCAACTTTCAGTTTAAAGTTACTTGTAACGGTCGCTTCTCATCGGGCCAGTTGCTTGCTTAGTGGAGCGAATAATGTAATATAATCTATCTTTTGGTTTAGTTTTTTAATTATATCCCACTATAATATACCGGGTATATCAAGACTGTGACCGAAAACGAGGCCAGGTGGTATTTTTAGTAGGTACAATCACAATGCATTGTTTTAAATATGTGTATCATGTTCGGGTGGTAAATACCTAGTATTCGCGAAAATAGTAATTTTAACCCTTGCGTTAAATTGCGTTTTTTAAAATAAAAATGTGCACATTATTATCTTAGGAAAACTTTGTATTTATCAATAATACAAACAAATATTGTGAACCTTTTTGCGAAATTTTTAGTTACTTTGTGTCTGAAGTCACTAATAATACCAGCTGGCTTCGTTTTCGTCTTTATATACCCTGTATGTATGTTACATTGTATGTGAGTTTAGTGGTATAAGGTTTAAAATTCACGAGCGTGCTTGTCGTCGTAATTATTCCGGCCTAATTGAAACTGAATACATAATTGCTAAATCGAAACGAAATCATCTAATATGAGTCACTCTGATGAGTTTCCGATGATGCCCAATGGTCGATATAGGCAATAATTGATAATTAAATATGATTATTATATACTAGCGGCTCGGCCCCGCTTCGCTCGGGTGCAGATAGTTTTTGAGTCCAGTCCACAACAACAACATATTATAGTTTTCGCAACGCACGTAATGTTAAGAATATTTTAGGTATTTTTTTCACCTTGGGTTAGATTATTGGAGTTATAGTTAGGAATTAGGAACCTTATTTTTTTTTTTAAATTAAGCATTGTGTTTATTATATAATGCCGTGTATCCTTCGTTGGAGGTCCTTAAATAAATAAAATAAAAATAAAATAAATTAATAAAATATAATATAGCCTATGTCACTTTGAGATAGTGTAGCTTCCTAAATTTTTCAAATCCGTTCAGTAGTTTCGGAGCCTATTCAATGCAAAAAAAAAAAAAATTAAATCTTTCCTCTTTATAATATTAGTATAGTTTATTATTGCTGCGATAACATAACATTATTATTGCTATTGTGGCAGCACTTTCCGTACCTTTTAATACTGACACGATAAAATGAATACAATGCACAATTACACCGCGCTACACAATGTTATTAAAATGGTGTACACATAGTTATATCTTACACAACTCAGGATTATAAGCATACGTGCCGGAAAACTGCAGAAGCATATACTTGCATAGCATGAAACGGCCACAAGTTCATGTATAGATGGTATTAAAATTTACAGGTTATTGCGAAAGTTGCAGTGGTATCGAGACTGAGTCTTTTTTGCCGCGACATCGTGATAAAACGTTATTGCTGAGACCAACTTACCGCGTTTTTTATTGTTTTCGAAACAATGAAACGTGTTTTTTGAAAAGATGTTTTCAAGTTTTCTCGGTTGGAAAATTCTACGCGATATTTTTGACATATTTGTATTCGTACGCTTGGAGTTAGATTGTTTGCTGTTTTAAAGTTTTTGGTCATTTATACATTTATTTGCTTTCATTGATGTATATATTGTTGACACTTTCAGTTGTGTATCTAGTTAAGAGGCTTTGAAATGAGAAACCGTGGGTTGGATCACCGCATAAAGAAAAATGTTGTGAGATTCAAAAATAATTATTCTGAGTCTAGAGTTTTTGATTGAATCAACCAGGCCCACTGCATGGCACGGGCCTTCCAAACAATCAAGAGTTCGTGAATGGGGTTAGACCATATTATTAAACTACCTAATGCGGTTTGGCGGACTTTACATACCATAGAAATTATTATAAATTGGTATGGTATGCAGGTTTCCTCACGATGTTTTCTTTCAAAGTTATAGTGCGTGGTGATTTACTATCAATACACACATGACTCCGAAATGTCAGAGGTGTGTGTGCCCTGGGATTTAAACCCGCGACCACAGTGAACATGTTGGCATTCGTGTCTAGTCCATTTACCAACAGGCCACCACACACTTGGTGGACTATATGGCCTAACAACTCTCAATCGTACTCTCGATTGTAGAGAAGACTCGTGCCCTGCAGTGGGACATATATGGGCTGATATAAATTAAACTACAACTAGTCAATTTCGTACTAAATTATGAACAGTCTTAGTCACATAAAACTCCACTTAAAATGACTAATAAAATAAAACGGCTATCCGTTGTCATTCCGCAGTCTTTAGGATTAAAATAATAATGAGTGTACAAAATGTGAAGAGAGTTGAAAGACGAGTGTTTCTTGGTTTCGTAACTAGATAGTGTTCGTGGCCGAGACTGGATTACTACGGGTTTTAAACTCATGTTTTTCTCGGTGAAAGTTTGGTGAGTTTTGAATGAGTTAAGATAGAGAGAAAATAGGGTTATAACTTGAGGTGACCAATTTACTTATCCACTCTGGGTGCGCTTCTGGTCTTTTAAAAAAATCACTTAAAAGTAAAAAATAACAAGAAATTATACCTATTTGTCTTAGATTATATACACGTCTAGATTTAGCAATGCCAACAAACGATGCGCTAAAAGTGTCCTCACTTTCTTGGATATGTGTGAGTATCGATCGTGTAATTATTATAATCCAACTGTCAAGGTGTGTGTGTTTAGGGATGCCTACTCCAGATTTATTTACCTTTTCTAGATTATTTGATAATATGAACGTTAAACAAAATAGGTTAAGTAAAGTACTCAGATTTATTTAAAGTAATTATATATTTATGTTATATATATATATATATATATATATATATATATATATATATATATATATATTAAGCATTTTAGTAAAAATAATACATTTAATGGACAAAGTATACAGTAATATTAGGTCAAAATCCATCTCTTTGTGTTTGTTTTCGAAATAGTTTCCTCTTTGAATTTATTGCCTGGGCTATGTTATCTGATTTACATATGTGATGACATCGTATTTGCAAATATTTTTCTATTATTAGTCTTAACAAGCTTGTTTGGTGATATTGACAACAATCACCGATATTTTTGAAATAAGTATGACCAACAAACTGACTAATTATTTTAAGACATATTTTTTCATAATTAGAGGATGTTGTTACTATATAGCCCTGTTTTATAAAGTCTCTTATTACGTATTCAGAAGCCTTACAAATATTGAATGCATCCTCTGAAGCGTACAAAAGACCACCCTCATCTCAAACACTGACTAATTTATGAAATTTTAATATTTCGTTTGATTTTAAAGCCTGGATACAGATACTAAATTTGATCAATCCACAAATACGTCGAACAACAAACCCTGCTATGTATCCTACTACTTGCTCGAAATAATCTGCATATTCTGGATTAATTAATAAAGAAATGTCAGACTGGGTTACAATATCATGTCGACCAGCGCTTACAGTATCGCACTCATTGTCATCTTCTGCTCGCGTTTGTGATGTAGTTTCATTTATGCATTTTATTGCAGAAGTACATGTTAGGATGCTGACGCTTTCTAAAGGCACGCAATTACCAGTATCAACTGCTTTGAGCTCTATGTGGCATAGAAGCTTTCTAAAAATTCCCTTAAATTGTCTCGCATTCGGTTTATCATTGTGACCTCCATGCATTCGTACAGCACCAAAAAATAACTCAATGTGATCTTGACTTAAGCGGTATGTTGTCAAATATTTTAGTTTTTGGGTGGGTATAAGCGAGTCATACAATTTTCTTAAAAATTTAAATAAATACACCCAACAGTCACATACATAGTCCTGACCCCACACTAAGATCGAGTCTTGTGTCGTGAGTATCAGAAGCTACGAGAGACTTTTCGGTCTCACAAACACCCAGACCCGAAACAAATACCTGTGGATCACACAAATATTTGTTTTCGGTGCGGGGATCGAACCCGCGGCCTCTGGTTTCACAGGCGGCGTCTAACCAACTGCGCCACGGAGGCTGTCATATTAAGCTAAGCTTTCGATATTAATTAAGATCCCTAAGAAACCGGTAAATACAAGAAAGAACAAACAAAATTACTATTTAGTGGGTGACGTCATGTATTTAATTTATATTATATATAGGTAAGTTATTATTTACTGATCAAATAAATAATTACACCTTTAAAATAATAATGTTATTTTGAACGAAAAATGATGTAATGTTATTTGAATATTGTTTCCCATAGTTTCAGCAAATCTCCCTAGTAATAAAGTGACAACACTGGCTAATGAAACTCACCTTCAAAAATACGACTTAAAAAATCGTATTTTCTTGCAGTAATAGTTGTTGAATAACAAAACTTACCGATGGAAAGTGATTTTGGGTTATTATACAGTTTTCCCACATAATTGCGACACAATTTGACAACACAAGCCGGCATAATGGATTATTTTTCAGGAGCACGTTATCCATATGTAGTTCAAATGACACTGACGTACGTGAGAAGCGAGTCTACCAAATTTGGTAGCCTTTATTTGAGCCGTGCGGTGAGGTGTGATGTGTCATCTAGACGTGTATATAATCTAAGCCTATTTGTATTTTCTTTGTACATGTAAACGTTGATTAATTTACTTATTGACTTGACTAGCCAACACACAATACATATATGCGTAACATATTGAAGGCGGGCCGTTAATTGCCAAACATGTAGGACCTAACATGCCTTATAATATTATTAATTATAATTTGTGTTAAATTAACTTAATACTTATGTGTTTAAATCTCAAAATCGGGTCACCCAGTACAAAATAGGGTATTTGACTCATTTTTTTAAATTCTTTACATCAGTAAGTATCCATATCCAAAATCTAGCAAACAAAGAATTTTGTAAATCCATTCAGAATTAAACTTAAAAATTTAAAATACTGATATTAGCCTCATGTTACAAGATATTTTAACATTGTTTTCACAAAAATATTTTATTTTAATGGCACTTGTGTTTGTCTGCCAAATAATACAAAAATTCGATGATAGTCAAATACCTAATTATGAGGTATCAACAAAAAAAAATTTTTTTTGAAGTCGGTTAAAACTGAGAAAACCCACTGTTGTATAAAACCAATCGAGTTTCAATAGTAGGGATGCTTTAAAGCTCTCCTGTCATCTCGCAGCCATGGAGGCTAACGATAACTCGAACGCAACGCGCTGCTTTATGTTACTTTCGCGAATAAGTCTCGCTTTTGTAATATTCAGACTCTTCAATGGAAATTTGCAAGAATTTGTCAGTTTTCCGAGGAAACTTTTGTTTTGTCGTGACAGTTTTATCATACTTAAGTAATGTATGTGTGTCATGTTTTATTTTCTAAAGTTTGTACAAGTCTTTTCAGCGAGTGAAAAGTTTTAACCAAGTACGCAATGAAAAATGGATCATTGTATAATTTTAGTATGATAAAATGAAATTTTCTTTTGCTTTTGCGTTATTCCTATTCTTCTGCTGTACGGCCCATGTACAGCCTTTATGGATCTCCACGTAGACCTGTCGGAAGCGGCCTGCATACAGGTACTTCCTGCGACCTTAACCAGGTCGTCCGTCCACCTTGTGGGTGGGCGTCCGACACTTCGCTTGCTTGTACGTGGCCTCCACTCTAGAACCTTTCTATGTGCCCGTGAAAGCTACTAGCCAAAAGCAAAACCAACAGTCAATGTATAGAGTTTTTCACCTAGCTAAAACTTTTTCAACGACTAAAACTATATAAAAATTAAATATCGATGTTTCAAATGACCTAATTTGCTGTTAGGCCTAATTATTTAGTGGAATGGGAAATTAACCGTTCAAAAGTTCACTCACTCGCAATAAGCCTTAAATGTAGTGAAATGTTACGTTTAACGTTAACGGCTCTATTTCTAAAGGTCATGAAAAACTCATTTACATGGCAAAAGTTTTATTTAAGCTGCTCTGCAAGTTATATTTTTATAACGTTTTAGTTGTAAGCAGTAGTTAACTAGGTGCATCGTATGACATTCATAATACGTATTTAAAGTATACTTCATACCCGTTCTATTAATAATAACATCGAGAGCATTTGTCTACTGTACTACATAGGCAAATTATTTATCAAAACATATAAAGGAAACTAATAAGAGTTACACTTACACAACAAGTTATCAGAATTCAAATTCAAATTCAAATTCAAATTCAAATTCAAATATGTTTTATTGTGGTACATAGGATGGTGTTATAACTATGACCCGCCGTATTGGCATACAATAATGGAACTTAAATCTAATAAAAATCTAACTTTAAAACTATATAAATACTATAGAAAACAAACTAAAAGTATTATAACATTTCAATTTTCACTAAGAAAATCATTCAAACTATAATAACATTTATTAATTAGAAATTTAAACAATGTACCTTTATAATTATGGAGATCATTTAATTCTCTAATAGATTTTGGTAGTTTATTATATATTTCAGGAACTAGGTGGAACACACTTTTATGAAATAATGCCGTTTTGTGGGGTATATATGTCATCTTATCATTGCGTCTGGCTCGGTTACTAAATTTAAAAAGGTGGATATTTGTTCTTGCAAAAATAGCACATTCATAGATAAACATACACGGAAGTGGGAGTATCTTAAGTTCTTTAAAATATGGTATGCAGGAGTCGGTTGAGTCAATGTTTGTGATTGCTCGAATGCATCGTTTTTGAGCCCTAAACGCCAGCTCTCTGTTAGGGGAATTTCCCCAAAATATTAGGCCGTATCTTAAAATGGAAGATACATGGCCATGGTAAGCACAGAGGAGAGCAGATTTGTCTGCTATTTTTCTAAGCTTATACAGAGCATATGATTGCTGATTTAGACGTTTGCATACATAATCAATGTGCTTCTTCCAGTTTAGTTTCCTGTCAATATATATCCCCAAAAATTTTACTTCTTCTGTTTCTTCTATTGCAATGTTTTGAAATATTATATTTAAATTTGTCGTGGCTCGGTTTCTTTGACTAAAGTTCATAAGTTTTGTTTTAGTGAGATTTAATTTTAAATTATGTGTATTAAGCCAATCAGTTACATTAGTTAAAAAAGTATCAATTTTATTATTAACAATCAAATGGTTTCCAGTGAATAAAACTGTACTATCATCGGCAAATAAAGTCATCAGATGATTGGTTATATTTGGTAAATCATTAATATACACAAGGAACAGTAGCGGGCCCAAGACGCTACCTTGTGGTACTCCGTACTGAGTAACATTATACTGAGATTGGTAAATAATTTCCTCTTTTCGTGTGGGACATACCCTATTAATTTGAGTAGCTTGTTGCCTACCAGTTAAGTAAGATTTTATTAAGTTGTTAATGTTGCCTCTAATACCATAATTATGTAGTTTATTAAGCAGTATATCATGGTGGACATGGTCAAACGCTTTTGTCAGATCTAAATAAATGGCTACGGCTGATTTACGTTTGTCCATATTGGTGATAATAGTATTTACAAAATGATAAATTGCTGCATTTATGGACTTAGCTTTACGGAAACCATATTGTTCGGGTGCAAGAATATTGTTTTGTTCTAGAAAAGAGTATAAGGAATCATACATAACCCTTTCGTATACCTTCGAAAGAATTGGAATAAGAGCTATGGGTCTGTAGCAATTAATGTATGTAGTATCACCCTTCTTGAACACAGGTTTTATAATAGTGAATTTAAGTTTATCAGGAAAAATGCCGTGTTCTATACTCAAATTGATAGTGTGACTTAAAATAGGGGAAATAATATGTGATACGTCTTTTAAAATCTTAACTGCAATATTATCGTAACCAGTACTAGAAACATTTTTCAGACTATTAATTAATTTAAATATATAATTATCTCCTACAGGTTTAATAAAAATAGATTTTAATTGACTTTTATTTGTTAAGAGAGGGGGAGCTGTAGCATTAATATGTTCACTATCAGCTACATTAATAAAAAAGTCATTAAACAGTTGAGCTATATCTTTTGGATCAGACACCCGTTGACCATTGCTATTAATCGTTTTAATGTTCTCTTTAAGTTTTACTTGTTTATTTTTATTTATTTTTATTTATAATTATTTATAATTTGCCACGTGGCTTTAGATTTGTTGGTCGATTTTTTAATGTAATGGCTATTTTGTGATTTTTGGGTGAGGTTTAATACAGCTTTGTATCTGCTTGCATAACATTTAAAACAGTCTCTGTTAAAACAGGAAACTTTTTAAAATTTCAACATAGGGATCCCTGTTAAAAATTAAAAATGAGCTGTAACAAAATATCAAATTCAAATAATAAGCAATTTTATCAAAATTCCAAAAAAAGGAAACTTTTCAAAAATCTTAGATATGGGTGGGAACTTATTAAAATACCAAATTAAGGAACCTTATCAAAATTAAAATATGAGCTGTATCAAAATTCAAATATAAACATTTCAAAACAAGGAAATTGATTAAAGGTCCTTTCCTTTAAAGGAAAGGACTATGTCCAGCAGTGGACGCAGAAGGGCTGATGGCGATGAAGATGATTAAAATTCTAAAATAAGGAAACTTATTAAAATTTCAAAATAAAGCAAATTATAAAAATTACATAATTACAGCACTCGGTAAAACGCCGCGTCAGTGACAGCGCGGTGAGCGCTCGTCTACCGCTCTACATAACAGCACTCTGCTATACGCCGCGTCGGTGACAGCGCGGGGAGCGCTCGTCTACTGCACCACATAACAGCACTCGGCTATACGTCACGTCAGTGACAGCGCGGAGAGTGCTCGTCTACTGCACTACATAACAACGCTCGGATAAAACTTCGCCTACAGTACATAATCCGTCTCGTAAACAGATGTCGGGGTAGTTGAAGTCGAGTTACGGAGTTTGAGTTAACTCGGCTATTTCCCTACTCTCTTAAAGTCCTCGCTCAAACAGGCACACAAAAGGTCCACAGATACGCCGAAGTTGTTGTGTATAAGAGGAATTTGCAGGCTATCGACGTTATATTGGACACAAGCCATTGATTGTTGAAGTTCGTATTAGTTTGTCTCTAGACGCTATGCTTTGTGCTATTAGTGAATGGTATTCCCTCACCTTTTGGCTGCGGTTGTCTTGTTAGACGTTAGTTTAAGAGCTTACACTAATAAACAGAATAAAGTATTTTAGAATGACTAAAATGTTGATAATCGAAAAACTCTAAATGAATGATCATCGACAGAGGAATATACTTTGAAGGGCAGCCATCGATTTATCAATAACTTATTTTTGTATTGTCTAGACTTTACACGGTATTTCAATAAGGGTGTGATTATGTTGATAAATATTTGTTATTTGTGCACAGGTCCTTTAAAATTAATTGTTTGCTTAGTTAATGCTCGAATGTTAAACCAACATTACAATTTGTAACATTAGTAAGGATATCCATATTTCTATAAGTTACATTCGAAGGTAAACTTCTACAGAAGTTATCAAATAGCGCATTCGTACGGATCGCGAATCAATCTCAATACATCTTCATTAGCGAGATTCCACTAATAGATTTTTCATTTATGCAATTAGTGCACTGCTCGTCTTCCACTAATTAAGATCTTCAGTTTGCGATTTTGATACGTTGCTCTCCGATGGATTTTTGTTTATCGAGGGTAGGTTAGTATTCATGATGTTTTCAATGAATTCATACCGTAGGGCTAATCGACTGTAAAGCAAGAAGTTTTGTGTTTCATGAAGACAAATTGTATGATCATCATACATTCCTTCAACTTCTGGATGAATGAATAAATAAATACACCCAACAGTTACATATAGCCCTGACCCCACATTAAGATCGTGCTTTGTGTCCAGGGTATCAGAAGCTACAAAAGATTATACGGTCTCACAAACGCCCAGACCCGAAAAAAATACCTGTGGATCACACAAATATTTGTTGTGTGTTTCGGTGACGCGATCGAACCCGCGGCCTCTCGTTTCACAGCCGTTGTCTAACAACGAAAAATCGATCTTAACATTTGACAACTATCTTATACGAGATAGTTTTCCTGACATCTCTCAATTCATAAATTATAATAATTCAAAATCACTAGCACACTTTACATCTTGTGAACTGTTGCTATCGACTACAGCTAACCTAATACATACATACATACACTCACGCCTTTATCCCCGAAGGAGTAGGCAGAGGCGCCACCAGGACATCCACATTTCGCCTTGTATGTTCCATCCCACGATGTGATAGGGGGCGAGCCTATCGCCATATCGGGCACAAATTCCTGACTCCGGGCTGATAATGAATAGAAAAATCCAACGTCATTTTGCCCGGCCCGGGACTCGAACCTCAGACCTCAACTTTGTAATCGTACCGTAATACAACTACGCCACCGAGGCAGTCACTAGTAGTCAGTCTAACCTAACACAATCCTTCAAATTTCTGAGAATTCATCAGCCTTATCAAGAGTGCCAGTTGCTTCAAAATTTGGCATAACCTCACCAACTGCACAATTCCTAGACTTACACACTTCGGCGCCCTTCAAACATTCCGAGATAGTCTTCGAACATCACGAAACAATTAACAAGTCAACTTGTGAACTAACAGCTATCGATAGAGCAGGCAGGTCACGTCAGAACACACACTATTGAATTTTGGTCACGTAAAATCTTTGTATTTTCTTCCATTTCGTGTCTTATTTAGGGTTCCACGCAGAACACGCAGATTGAACGAAATTAGGTTCGACCTTACACGGATGATTTGGCTGAAGTTATTGTCGATCATTGTGGACTAGTGACGTGAGTCTGGTAAATTTTGCTATCTACCGTACTGCTTGGGCAATAACCAATGTAAACCGTGGTTAAGGGCCTCTAAAAGTCGCCAACAAAATTGTTCAGCGTTTAGGAAACATCGACCTGTAAGCAGGTCAAGATAATTATTTTTTACAATGTAATTAATTTCTAATATACTGTAAGATGGACATGCCAGTCATGCCGGAGTTAGATGGTAATCCTTGGCGGAGGCTTTCAACTGAGACGGGTTCCTTATAACACGCGATTATTAAGTTTGTATTAGTACCATTTACATAAATAAAATAAAATATTGTGACGGGAAATACATCAAAAGAAATCTTATTACTTTGTACTTACATACATACATGAACTTACGACTTTATCTTAGAAGGGGTAGGCAGAGGTGCCATCAGGACACCTACATTTTGCCTTATATGTTCCGTCCCATGATGTGATAGGGGGCGAGCCTATCGCCATATCGGGCACAAATTCCGGACTCCGGGCTGATAATGAATAGAAAAATCTAATTTAACTTTGCCCGACCCGGGATTCCAACCCGAGACCTCAGCTTTGTAGTCGTACCGTAGTACAACTACGCCACCGAGGCAGTCACCAGTAGTCAGACTAACCTAACACAATCCTTCAAATTTCTGAGAATTCATCAGCAGCCTTATTCCAACGATAAATTACTTATTACTAATAATTACTAATATTTGCTTTGTAATTCACACCCAATCTCGAAAACTCATATTATAGTGTCAGACTTTGAGCAATGACCTTATACTTCAACGGTTTTATTCATAGACAGATTTAAAACCAATTTTAGCTATCGAATGTTTTGTCTTCGCTCAAACTGAATTCTAAAGGAACAAAACATTCGATAGCTAAAATTGGTTTTAAATCTGTCTATAATTAAGGCCATAATCCTCTAATTTATGACTCCTGTTTGGTACCAATTGGACTGAAATTATAAAAAATACCCGAGATAATTAAACACTTCTCACTTCATATAGAACTAACACGAAGTATTCTTAAATAAAGTATACAGAACACACCAACACATCTCCGTATTCCGTAGCATCCGTCTAGTCGTTTACTTATGTGGGTAGTTTTCGGGATCGGTAATAGACATCTTGATACAGTTACAGCAAAATCGTTGGTCCGAGACCTTTCGCCTACTATCGCTTTGACGGCCCGGTTCAGAACTCAAACCACGATTTAATTTTTTTATATTTTTCTTTGTTAAGGTTAGAGGTATAGATTTTAAATGAGTTTCAATTTATGATGGAGTAAAAAAAATGGTGTATACATATTTTATAATAATTTCTAATAATTTATAATTTCTACGGTATGTAAGTCCGCCAACCCGCACTAGGCCAGCGTGGTGGACTATATGGCCTAACCACTCTCAATCGATTCTCTCGATTGTAGAGTAGGCCCGTGCCCTGCAGTGGGACGTATATGGGCTGATATAGATAGATAGATAGATACATATTTTAAAAGCGATAGTACGCTTTTGTCACTTTGTGGCTATTGATACATATCGGGTGTGAAACGTGAGTGTTTGAGAGGTCGGCTAATTTAATTTGCTCTGAGTGTGAATTACTAAACCATTTTCGGCTTTACTGCAGTCGAGTAAAACCACACAATTATAGAACCGTTTTAGCTGTTGGTAGCATATTCATGGTAGCCCGGCTATCGATTACCGCATACGATGGTGAAAAGGAATTGGAAGTGTTGAGCCAGGCTGTTGTCAGTCATGATTCAGTATGAATGTGAAGGCTCGTCCGGCAAGATACCACTATCTTAAAGGAAATCAACAGCTTCGATGTCGCCTTTCGTTCGGTAGGTGAGATTGCCGGATGATCAATACGTCTTCCCATCGTTTTTTCTTCCTACTCTCTTCCTAATTTGATGGACCGGCAACATATTCATGATTTGCAATGCCTTTAGCATTGTAGGCACTTGCTTATCGGAGTATAAAAAAGTGACTCAAGGTGAGGTTTTTTTCCTCTTTATTAATTTGGGGAGTTTGAGCCAGTATTAATGTTAGTCCCATAGTTTACACAATGATGTAACAATAACTATTATAAATTACTATAATTTTTAAAATGTTTATATGCAGACCTATATAACAATCCAGCAGCTTTAGAAGTACTTGGTGACGTTTTAAAACGGTGAATAACCATATACGAGTATTATGTCAATCTATTGGCGCGTGGCGAAATATGGAACTACAAATAAAATTTAAAAATATATTATTTAACGCATTGTTTAAGACATATTTATGATATAAACAAACAAGATTTTCTTCTCGTAATCTAATAATACTAACATGACCAATATAATACAATGTGAAGAGAGAAAAACCTTTCTTATATTTTTGACAACAACCGCTTCCGACGCCAGAAGATCGATGACAACCTTTAGCTATCTACGTGATAAAGTAACCTGTCTTTTAGCAGTCAAGGCTTGAAAAAACATGATACTATGCGTCGCCCTTCACACCGGGGTCTTTTGAGCAATCAACGCTTGCAAATTGAACGAGACTGCGCCAACGTTCGAAACACGATACATGAAAAACTGAGCACGTGTCGTCATTAAATGCGGCTGTTTATAGCTGGGGGTTAAATAAAGTCGCAACTTGTGGAGTGATGTAGTTTTGAATTTATTTATACATGTTTCTATAGCCTGTCTATATGACTGCCTCGGTGGCGTAGTACAACTACGGTACGATTACAAAGCTGAGGTCTTGGGTTCGAGTCCCGGGTCGGGCAAAGTGATATTGGGTTTTTCTATTCATTATCAGCCCGGAGTCAGAAATTTGTGCCAGATATGGCTATAGGCTCGCCCCCTATCACATCATGGGACGGAACATACAAGGCGAAATGTGGGTGTCCTGGCGGCGATATTTGCCTGCCCCCTTCGGGGATAAAGGCGTGAGTTTATGTATGTGTGTTCCTATAGCCTACGTGGCGTAGTTGATTAGACGCCTGTGAAAGGAGAGATGTGAGTTTGTTACCCGCACCGAGATAAATATTTGTGTGATCCACAGGTATTTGTTTCGGGTGTGTTCTGTACTTACTATCAAATGCATTGTAGTCACTTTCTCGTACCAGCATAAAATATATTAAATATACACCCAACAGTCAAATACATAGTCCTGACCCCTCACTAAGATCGAGTCTTGTGTCGTTTTAGCTTTACACCAAAATTATAATAAAACATCACTTAACCGTTATCACTAATTCGTGCAGGATTTCTATAGAAATTATTAATAAAACCCTTGAAGATTCAGAATCCCACCGTCCAATTGAATTCAGGGACTTCATCCCTTACTGCGACAATGACTTTTCCCTTCTGATCCTAATTCGCTTGGACACACATCTATAAGACGAACTTATAAAGGGATTATTCTATTTTGGCAACATTTTATTTGGTACTAGCTTCTGCCCGCTAACTTCGTCTGCGTGATTAACTTTGTTTAAAAAAAATATACATGTATAGATTATTTGGTATTTCTCATCCCGTCCCGTCCCGTCCCGTTATATCCCGCGCGTCCTATCTCATTCTCACTCAAGGTATGTAATCCACGCCCATCGCATCCTGTATGTAAATGCAACATATACCAGTTTTTAAGTTGAACCTGCATCAATATAACTGTGAAAACCGCATCTCATTTGGTGCGGTAGTTTATGAGTAATGTGCAAGGAAACAAAAAGAAACAGCCTGTCTATAAATAAAATATATACCAGTTTTCAAGTTGAACCTGCAACAATATAACTGTGAAAACCGCATCTCATTTGGTGCAGTAGTTTTTGCGTGATGCGCAAGCAAACATACAGACAGACAGACAGACAGACAAAAATTCTAAAAAAAATTGTTTTGGCTTCTGTTGCTGTTTTAAAGACCCCCCGCGTTGAAATTTCTTAAATATCTTCCATGTACAGACAGACATCGACCATTTACATTTTTATTATATGTATAGATATATTTTCTTTAAAACTTGATTTAAAATATAACTATAATGAAGTCTCTACTACATACTACTTGTATATATTGTTTTTTTTTTCAGTAAATATATATTAAATATACTGCCATAATTTGGATACAAAAAATCATTACTTTTTATCAATAGACCCGACTAATTTCAGCGAACGGCTAATGTGGGTTCACACAACATTGTTTTGATAGTTTAATAATGTTTACGATTTTTAACAAATAAATATTAGCGTATAGATTGGCGACAACCTCCGTGGCGAAGTTGCTAAGATACCGGCTGTAAAACGAGAGGCCGCGGGTTCGATCCCCGCACCGAAATAATCGTTTGTATCATCCACATTGTTTCGGGTCTGGGTGTTTGTGGGACCGAAAAGTCTCGTAGTTTCTGATACCCACTACACAAGACTCAATCTTAGTGTGGGGTCAGGACGTATGTGACTGTTGGGTGTATTTATTTATTTAATTTGTTTACTTAAACTGTATATTACAAATAGAATACAACGAACGTTCAATGCTCCTAGCATTCTAACACTAATCAACCGGACTTTAAGATGATAGTTAGTATAGATGATAGTAGTATAGCAATTGTGGGGGACAAAACCTAGGACAAGCCACAAGGGGATACTAAAGGATACTTGCATCCTTGCATAACATATAGTTTTTGATACAAGCCTGCCGCATAAACATATTCAAAGCAATATGTCCCCTGCCTTATTTAGGTTAATTTACGAGGGGGAATACTATACAGCCCCTTCGTCCTTGGGAATTGGATCGTTTCCGTCATCGTGCTAATAACTTGGAATAATACATATCGTGTACTGTATAAGAGAAATGCCGGTTATGAGTAGTTTGATCCTAGAGACAACTAATTTGTTTTGGCTCGACAAATTTTTATGGGTTTATGACAGATGTCTTCAGCTGATGGTAAGCGTAAATATATTGTATATTGAGTGTCGGATCAGTAGGTATAATATCGACTTGTGAGAGAGGCATTACCATTCGCTACCATACGCTAGATGGTAAGCGTTACGATCGCTCATTTACCAGCAAAACCAAACAACGCCCTCCTGAGACATAAAATGTTAAGTCTCATTATGTTCTGTAGTTACTCTGGCTACAATTTCCTTCAGACGGGAACACAACAGTGCATTTACGCTACTGTTTGGCGGTAGAAATAGACATTGCGGTTTTACCTACCCAGACGGCCTCTCACATATGAGAGACCTACCACCAGTATATATACAATTATTTCGGCCTTCTCAAAACACTATATACATATGCTGAACCCAAATCGCGACCACGTTCCACCATCGTTTACGATACAAATCAACTATTTGACAAACTTTGTCACCAACACTGGCGCCAAATATTTCCCTCAATCCTAAAGCCTAAATATTACTGAATTTTGCTGCATGCAAAAAGTGACCAAAAGGAAGCCGTCCCAATTGGACGGGCCCGTCACAAACTACCGCAGATCATTCGCCCGACTGAACTGTTATGCATCGTCGAAATAGTGACGCGCTTTGTCGATGAATAGAAAGTAAACATACGATGAGTAAATATTATGGAGTTGTTGCAATTTTGTGGTATGCAAAATTTAGTTGATGTGCGTGTTGGGCTGAGCACTTTGAATTGAACTTTCGATTGTAGATGAATGCTTTGGTAAATATATTAAAATTCAATAAGTATATTTGTATCTAGCGTTGCCAGGTCGCCAAACCTAATAGCCGGA
Source organism: Deilephila elpenor (assembly GCA_949752805.1). Taxonomy (NCBI): domain Eukaryota; kingdom Metazoa; phylum Arthropoda; class Insecta; order Lepidoptera; family Sphingidae; genus Deilephila; species Deilephila elpenor. The sequence continues at coordinate 8,888,179 of OX457118.1, read as the reverse complement.
CAGACCAGCCAGTTTGGCCGGACATTTGGTTAAAAAAGCCGGACACCCTATATTATTGAGGATTTTGTCTTAGTATTAATAGGTACACCAAATTTTTTTTATGTAAAATCAAGTCTTTTTGATTATTATCATAAATCTCGGCCACGCTCGGCGGCGCGGCGGCAGTGCTCGCTTGTTTGCGAAATGTAATAAAGCCTAACAAAAGCCGGACAAGACGGACACCGTTTATTTTAGCCGGACATGCAATCAAAAAGCCTAACTATGTCCGGCTTTATCCGGACGCCTGGCAACGCTATTTGTATCTCTCTCATCTTTGTACCCTTATCCATCTTCAAAAGAGGTAAAGGCAACTCAAAATATCCATATTTAGTGTGTTGTTGCTAGTATCGGTAATCACTCTCTATTTAATGACAGAAATATCATACTAGAATTGACTATGAAAGTTCGTTAATATTTTTATTAACATCGATAAAAACACGCCCCAAACACATCACTAACATTCTGCTTTAATGGATTGCGGTCAAATCCATTATCGTTAATCAAGATCACGTTCAAATTCTATCGATATATGACGTTTGTCCCATCACTACCCTTCTATTGTTATGCGATAAAATGCATGGGATTATCTGGAGGGGCATAGAGTGCTTGCGAGTCGTATTCGTAATTCTCCGGCTTATAATTTTGCGACTGACCGCTTGATATCGTTGGGATTAGGCGTTTTAATTTAAACTGAGTGAATGCTGGAAGAATTGTCATACTCGCGTCTTTTTTCCCGAAAGGGGTAGGCAGAGGTTCCCCTGGTAGCAAAACCAGTACTGGGTGTCATGGTTTCTCATTGTTTTTTCCGTCCTACGAAGTGATAGTGGGCGAGCCTACCACCATATCGGGAACAAATTCCTGACTCCGGGCTGATAATGAATAGAAAAATCCAATATCACCTTGCCCGACCGGGGATACGAACCCAAGACCTCAGCTTTGCAATCATACCATAGTACAATAACGCCACCTAGGCAGGCAGCTGCGTGGATGCTGGTAGAATTGTCGTACTTATTTAAGGATCAGAGAGAATTCTCACCATAGGTTTTATGAAAATACTTTTCTTCTCCATTAAATAAATGAGTAATTAAATGTGAAAATAATGACATGAGCCTTGGCTTCGAACTTGTGGCCTATGGATTGACAATCTGATCCTCTATCTGCATTTTCTTTAACGTATTTACGCTTATTCGATGGGTTAAAATGTAAATCAATTAATTTATTACACACGTTAATTCTCGAAATTGTTTTTATTGATTAGAATCGAATTAATGATACCTATTTCACGTAATTACAGTTGACATTTAGAAAAACCCTAACATATGGTTAGTTATTCGAAAGTATCTATTTCAATTTATTTTTTAACCAATCATGCATAGACCCTTAAAAAATGTGTACCCAGGTAATCATCAAATAAATGTATTACGTCACGAGCGACCGAATCCCACATCCAGACGAGAATCAAAAAGGTAAAGCGCTAACAAAACCGGGCCCTTCAGTTACGTACCGACTTCAAAGGTGATTTGGAACCGGTTAAGGATATAACCGGATTAACCGTACAGCACTAACATGCGAGCTTTCCGCAGCTTTGGCTTTCAAATTCGCGAGCAAATAAAGTTGAGTGTACACTTGAATTATTTAGCCGGTTTTGCCGTTGAAAGCATTTGCTGCACTTGGATTTACGCGTCGGTGGCGTGGAGAGCGCTCGGATAATGCACTACATATAACATCCAAATATATGCTTCGTAGCTGCGGATACAATACAGCATTCGGCTACACGCCGCGTCGTAGACAGCGCGGAGAGCGCTTGTCTACTGCTCTGCATAACAGCACTCGGCTATACGCAGCGTCGGCGATAGTCCGGTGAGCGCTCGTCTAGTGCACTGCATGACAGCACTCGGCTATACGCGCGTCAGTGACAGCTCGGAGAGCGCTCGTCTACTGCTCTGCATAACAGCTCTCGGCTATACGCCGCGTCGGTGACAGCGCGGAGAGCGATTGTCTACTGCACTACACAACAGCATTCGGCTATACGCTGAGGTGGTGACAGCACAAAAAGCGCTCATCTACTGCACTACATAACAGCATTAGGCTATGTACTTAAGTTCCGATGAACAGGGAGCAATGCTTATTTAAAAAAAAAGTTCTTATTAATTGAAATAAAACTATTTTTTACGGATTTTATCGCGATTTGGTTTAATTTTTCATTTTTTAACTTGCCGATGTTTCGATTGCTTTCCAGCTTTCGTGGTCACGGGGCGGACGGGGTGGTCGAATCGCGATAAAATCCGTAAAAAATAGTTTTATTTCAATGTGTAACATTCGCCTCAATCTAAGAAACCATTATGTTCATATTAAATCCAAGTCTTTTTACAAATCTTCTCAGAAATCTTACAAACAGCCCCAAATACGTTGCATCTAGTATTTGTTTCTCCGTGCAACGTGAAGTGAAATTGCGTTCATCACTGTAAAATCTTTCCAAGGCGCTCCAACAGTATATTTGTTGGAAAAGTTTGATCAAGCTGTACTTAGTTTGATTGCAGTCGGCTTGCGAATTCAGGACTTAGATATTTTCTATTGTCGGACTTAGAATATTTAGCATCTACAGCGGTATTTGAAATTCCGAGGCAGACGTTTTAAGCCCCAAGTGGATTTTACGCTAGAATGTAGCTTTTTCCAATCGTTCTCTTCAGTTTGTTTACTTTCTATAATTTTATTTTCATTTCTAATGCAGCGATCAGCAAGATTTCCATTGATTGTCAGGTTGCAAAAAAAATTTTGTTCTAAAAATGGCAAAAATTTTATGATAATTAACAAACGAGTGTATAGTACGCTTGGAACATATTATATAGTTTTCACTTAGTACTGTAAACCAGGTGCCAGCAGAATTACCATCGCATTGCTCCTTGGCGCATTGCATATTGCTGAGCTGGGGCCTGATTGCGGATACAATATTCGACATAATATGTATTCTTTTTTTTAATGCCATAGCGGCCCGCCTAATGGTAAGCGGCTACCGCTGCCCATAGACCTTCGCAGTGCCAGGGGTCTAGCACAATAAAGTCGCTGCCTACCTTAAGGAGAGTACTCTCTTTAAGCCTCGTTTGAAGAAGGATATTATATTCGTAATAACCCATGTTAGTGTTATTTTCTCTACTATTGTTTTGTGTTTATTGTGGCCAAAATAAACGTTTCTATCTAATATCTGTTTATATAATTACTGTCACCCAACCCTCAGGATAGCTGAAGATCTATTGATAAAGAAATCTGTTGGGATATTTCGCTTCCCTCCTCTCCTTACTGACGGACCGAGATACAACAGCAAAATCGCTTCAGTCGTTTTATCTAAAACAATTTGTTGGTACTAAGATAGCGACCTTATCTACTGGCAAACAAATAATCATACTGCATTCTAAAAAGCTCTTGTAACTTCGATCAAATATATGCTTTTACAACGACAACAGTCCGCGAACCCGCATTGGGCCAGCGTGGTGGACTATACGGCCTATCCCTTTCAATCGTTCTCTCGATGGTAGAGGAAGCCCGTGCCCTGCATTGGGACTATAAGGGTTGATACAATACAAAAAAAAAAAACGACCAGGCCGGCATAATAAGGTCTGATATTTTATATAGCCTGAATTGCATTGATCATTAAGTGCATTGTATTCACTTCGTCGTTGCAGTATAGAAGAAGGATAACATAGTTTTATACTTCCCTAAACCTCATCAATTTTATGACTACTGAGCACTTTTTCCCTCATAACAATTCTGTAGAAAACGCCTGCTTTTTCTTTTATTAAGAGACATCCATAAATTATGAGGGACTTATTGAGAGTGACGATAATAAAAATATTTTCGCAACAATATCTGGTTGGAACAATAACATAACTTATGAATTTGCCGCCGAACTTGGAAGATTTTATTATTGTAGGTATTATATTTTCCTGTAGTAGATCACAGTCGATTGAGGAAGTAAGTAGCCTAAAGGAAGAAAATGTCCTTTCCATGTTAATATTTAAATCTATAAGTAACATGGCGCGTTAGTGACGTTCATAAACTAATGATCGTGTCATAATAATAATTAAAAAAAAAAACAAAAAAAAAATAAGTATACTGATCGTGCAAGGTAAATATTTAGTGTATTATATTATCCTTCTGAAATCTAGGCGGTTTGAATTTAATTCGCGATGGATGTTAATAACTTTATCGCTACCTCCTGAATTTTGGTAGTATATCGCCTTTACTTATTAGACAACTACTAGAAGACTTTTCTGCACCATCTTTCCCAGGAAAAAAACCAACTCAACGATCGCCACGAAATTAACAAATTATCGTTCTTACATCGATCAATTATCGTTACAACTTCGGATATCCCGATAACCCCCCTAATCTTGAGTGAGAGCGTAGCAAAATCTCATATCATATAAGATAATGAAGCGTGGCACGTTATAGAATTACGCCGTCCCCTTGATTGCCGGATGGCTAATGTAATAAAGAGCAATTATCTCATTAGGTTGTTTGCTGTTTTGTCTTGTTTTCATCACATTTATTATATTGATATGAGTGTCGTTATCTTTATGTTTTGGTTTATTTATTACTAGCGGCCCTGCCGACTCCGCCCGGGTGCAGATACTTTTTTGGCTCCAGTTCACATCAGAAACATTAATTCGCGTACTAAATGTTTATATTTAAACTCAAAGAAACTGCCGTCATTTACTGCTTTTCGTCATAAATAGAATAAGACAAAGGAATGTTACGATGGTTTGGTCATGTAGAGGATAGATTAAAGCAGACTAACCAAGCAAATATACAAGGCGAGTGTGGATGGAAGTATCGGTAGGGGTCGATCCCACCGAACCTACACCATCCAAATCGGTGATACCCTCAAAAAGGGTGAGGTCAAAAGTGCCCTAAACCGAAGAGAATGCATGAAGAGGTTGATGAAAGTGGATGAAGCGAAAGAAATATGTCAGGATCAAGCGAAGTGGCGATCCATAGTCTCTGCCTGTCCCTATGGGATACAGGCGTGAAGATTATGTATGTATGTATGTTAACCGACGAGACTTGATCATCTTGTGTCGGTGCTTAGCTTACACAGCACTTAGAACCAAGAGCAATATTGTCCCTGTCAAAATAAAACCATGCTTACTCCATATTTAAAATAAAAGCCTCTGTGGCAATATCACTGGAGTGACGTAGATTTCATTACTGGATGTAAATTTCACCCGCTATATTATTTCTTTCTGTCTTGGGAGCACTTTGGCGCGTCACTCTCAGTTAGTGTTAAGAAGCTGTGAAGAGGGCAATTTGGAAAAGTTTGGTACTGTGTCCTCATGATTTATATTTTGATTTTGGCTGTCCACTTCGTCCGAAAAATTTGAAATCTTTTGGATATTTGAAATGTAATTTTATATATGTAATGGCATATTACTGAATCAACTTTCTAAAACTCCAATAATGTAACCCAAGGTGTAAAAAAATTACCTAAAATATTCTTTACATCGCGTGCGCTGCGAAAACTATTATATTATGTTGTCGATGTGGACTGTGTTCAGCAGTGGGCTTTCTGTGTCTGTAGAGAGAGAGAGAAAGAGAGAGAGGGAGAGATAGAGGGAGAGATAGAGAGAAACAGTGAGCGATAGTTTACTTGTTAGCGGACCGAAACAGCCAACCGGATCTCGCAAGTTCGATCCCATACACCTCTGCCTTCTTATATTTATGTATTCATAGCACATGAAACACTGAAAACTTCATGAAACTTTCATACCAAGAATGAACAAGCAATCAAAATTAGGGCAAATTGGAGTTGGGCTTACACACCTCTCAATCACAAAGACCCGAAAATATTTTAAAGTCGAATGTATATATTTTTATGTTTATATGCGTACAGTTAGATTTCACCAATATTTGTACGCAAAACGAACTAGCAAATACACTGCAATGTGTAAAAAAGTCAGTTAACCGTTTTTACTGCGTTATCACAATCAATATTCAAATGTTAGGTTCACAATACTAAGGGTATTATCCGACGATAAGTAAAGTCGCATTATTTTTTTTTATTATTTATTTATTTATTAAAATACAAAGTTACAAACAAAAAATAAATATTATTTCCACGAAACCGGGCTTCGGTTTGACCGTGGAGGTGGTGAGTCTCATTTACAAATGTACGAAACATTTTCATTGGACATTAAACAAAATAAAAAAGAAAAACAAAGTAACACTTATGAAGTTAGAATTTTAAACAAAGATAAACAAAGTATCACTCATAAACTTTATGATATAGCTATAAAATGAAATAAAAACAGGATATAACTTTAAACAACAAAATCTAACAAAAATATAACTTCCAAAATTTAAACAGAAAATAAAACATCACTTCTAAACTTATATATAAATAAAATTAAAATAAAACACAATATTGACGGTGTTTTTTAATTCTGCAAGTTTTAGCTATCTATTATTGTTATTCAAATAATTTGAAATGATAAATAAACGCGAAATTTTCGAAACGAACAAACGAATGAATTTTCGAACGAACGAACATTTGATAATTTTAATCAGGAATAAATTGGTCTGCTAGATTTTTAACATAAATAAGTATATATTATACTCCACGCAGGATAGGACATTCCACACATTCTGAAAAGTGTTTGTACGGATTTTCTTAACGTGTGATATATACGTATAATTAAATAAAACACATCTGCCAAAGATACACAACATAATAACATGAAAGTCAAAAAAATATTCCTTGTCCAAAAATTGCGACATTTCTATGTCGTTATCGCGAGTCCACCCGCACCTAAACATAGTCTAGACTTGGTACAAAAGCTCCGCACTCATCACTAATATAAGCTTTTTACGAAATGACAAAAAGCTCACATCCAGCCAGGACATATAATGTCGTAAAATAAAACTACATATGTAATGTAGGGTAAACAAAAATAGGCCAAGAGTTACGGGTGACGTAGTTTGCTCGCGATTTAGACTGTAATATTTTTTATTAAATAAAATAAATAATAATAAGTAGATAGTAAATACATTCAATAGTCACATACATAGTTCTAACCCCACATTAAGATCGAGTCTTGTCTGGGTATCAGAAACTATGAAAGACTTCTTGGTCCCACAAACAAATCCTCTGGATCACACAAATATTTGTCTCGGTGCAAAGATCGAACCCCCGGCCTCTCCTCTCACACTTTCAACTTGGAATTCCAAAAATATTTTGAGTTATTATGTAAGAAAAATCTTCAAGAGTTTTACAGGTTATGAACAAACATACGTACGTTTTGTGTAATAATGTTTATTTTTCATTTTCACACGAGCCTCAATCTACCAGGGGAATTTAGGGGTACTAGTGTCAACCACATAACGCTGGGATTATTTTTAACCTAAGATGTGATGCGAATCAAGGTGTTTTAGAGATAAACAGTGATAGTTTTCGATGTACGATTTTTTTAAAAATAATATTTAAGGTATCAAAGGTTCCCTTATATTTTTATTACTTTCAGCTCCTTATTTTTTCCACAGATATAAATTATATTTCACACATGAAGCAAGAAATTAAATATGTAAGTAGAGTTTCTGGACTACACTATTCAAATTCAAGAGCAGTAGAAGTTAAAAATACTAAAAAAGACTAAAGCTGTATTTTTGAAACGGCAGCTTTAGTACCAAATGGGTCATTTCTCTACCTTATACAATCATTACAGAGTTATTCCTAGATATACATATTTTTGCCATACCATTTGCCACCCTCCATCCCCATTATACAGAACCATACAAACAGTAAACACACGTATAGATAATATACTTTAAAAATACTGAAAAAGACTAAAGCTGTATTTTTTGTTTTTGAAACGACAGCTTTAGTACCAGCAAATGCGTCATTTCCTTACCTTATACAATAATTACAGAGTTATTCTTAGATATACATATTTTTGCCATATTCTACCCTCCAGACTCCATCCCCATTATACAGAACCATACAAACACACGTATAGATAATATAGTTGAAGTGTTTTCATATTGAGTGACACGAAGACGGGTGCAGTTATTAGACGGCGCTCCACTTTCCTATGTTTTGTCTCGGCCGCATTCATAGTGCGGTATGGCATGGATAAATAATAAATACTAGTACACCTAAGTCATACATAGTTTAGACTACATAACATGCGAGTCGTAAGGTTTCTTAAAAAGTGGTAGAGCCACGGCCTACGGCCACCGCCGAATTATATCAAAGTTTAACAGGAAAAGACCAGATGTTACAATTGTGATGTAACATTTTATGTAGTCAGGAAGATTTCGGGAAGATCAATATTCCTACTTTTTCTTCCATCTTTACTTCTATTCTAATGAGGTAGACCAGCATAATTGAGTCTAGTGACGTGGAATAATCTTCTATCGCCAATGGACAGTAATGCATTTATTTATTTAAATCTTTATTATACACAATAAAATATAATACAGGAACAGAAAAAAAAAAACAGTACAAATGGCGGTCTTATCGCATAAAGCAATGTCTTACAGACAACCATGGGATGGATTTAAAAGACGGAGAAAGAGAAACAGACGGCAGTGTAAAAAAAGAAATTAAATAAATAAAGAATGGAAGCCAAATAAAACTAATTAATCATATAAATATAAATACACAGACATTACATACTTACATAACAAATAAAATAAATACATAATAAATAGACATACATACATATATAAATTTATATACAAAATATAAAGAGAATTTATTATTAAGTGAATCAGGGTTATTTAGCCATTTATTAATAAAACATCTTGAAAAGCCTTGTACATTGCGATTCCTGCTAACACATGTATGCCTTCAACAATTAACAATATAATGCATGAAGAGATTGAAGAAAATAAATAAAACACAAGTTATATGGAGATTGAGCATAGGAAAGAGACTTTAATCCCAAAAAATGGAAAATTACTTTTATACATACATACATAAACTCACACTTTTTTTCCAGAAGGGGTAAGCAGAAGTGCTTCCAGGACACTCACATTTCGCCTTGTACGTTCCGTCCTACGATGTGATAGGGGGCGAGCCTATCGCCATATCTTGATTTATATGAATAAAACAAATACAACAACCATTTACCACACTATAACTACGCCCCTCATAACCATGCAAGGAATGCCGGCAAGTGGGACAAAGCATTTTTCATTGCGGCAAACATCGACAAATGAAATTTCCCACTGTGACTCCAGTATTTATTAGTTTTATTTCGTGTTGAATTTTGGATTTTCGGGCTCCGAACGAAATGCCAACCACACGGGTTATTTGTCATTTTGATTTTGTTTACTTTGGATTTAATGGAGGCAGATTCAGGGGTTTTAAGGGTTGAGAAATAGTAATAATTCTGGTGATTGCGTTGGAAATTATTATTTCGAAATTTATAGTTATTAAAATCTTCTAACTCAGATGAGATACAGAGTAATGATAAGATGGCTGGATCAATATTATTCTTCAATATCTCCAAACGAATTGAGGAAAAAATATGTTAATTGAGGTATCATATATTTATTTTTTCGGAATTTATAATTATTTAGAATCTTCTAACTCAGATTAGAAAAAGAGTAATGATAAGCTGAATCAATATGTTTGTTTAATATGTCCGAAGGCATTAAGGTACAAATTCTACTACGAGTAATAACGTATAATAGTAGCAATTACCTATTAAATATTTGTGGTAAATAAACACATCTCTTGTGATCCATCTTGACGCTTACGAATAAACTCGTGGACCGGCAAAATGCGTATCACAAACATTTTTACCAACTACCAGTGGAAATGATTTCAATGATTTAATATTCATACGTACAAATGATCGTGGAAGATGGAGGGATCTGTTTACGCCGTACATCGGGTAATTTATCACTGCTTTGTGACACACTGTTGTAGTGTGTGATGAGTGAAATGTTGGAGAGATTTTATTTTTAATATAATCGTTTTTTAATGCGATGAATGGCGAGAAGAGCATGCCATTCGCCTGATGGTAAGGTACGACCGCTCATGGACAGTAGCTAAACCACACAACACCATGATTCACAAAGCATTTCTTGGCATTCCACTGCGTTCGACATCCTGAGACATAAGATGTTAAGTCTCAATATGTCCAGTAGTTACTCTGGCTACAATGTCCTTCAAACCGGACCACAACAGTGCATTTACACTGCTGTTTGACGGGAGAAATAGACATTGAATTCTTTTAAAGCTATGTTTCACCCGACAACCATGTTTTTCATGATTTTTCTTGTACATCATACATACATACATAAACTCACGCCTTTATCCCCGAAGGGGTAGGCAGAGGCGCCACCAGGACACCCACATTTCGCCTTGTATGTTCCGTCCCACGATGTGATAGGGGGCGAGCCTATCGCCATATCGGGCACAAATTCCTGACTCCGGGCTGATAATGAATAGAAAAATCCAATATCACTTTGCCCGACCCGGGACTCGAACCCGAGACCTCAGTTTTGTAACCGTACCGTAATACAACTACGCCACCGAGGCAGTCTTTGATTTTTCTTGTATTCACTTGTATTTACTACGCAAATATTACACAATCCCGAAAAATAAATATGTCATGTCTGTGTGTATTTCATGTAAACCAGAGGTACTCCAACAAACGATTTAGTGAGAAAAAGTTTCGCAGTATCGCTCCGTCGACGCTAATGATTAATGATTTAAACACATAGACTCATTCGGCCCGGGATTTCTCTCGTTCATTAACGTTGTTAATTGTGTCGACTTGCTTCGATTTGAGAGGAAAAATAGTAGAGAAATTAAAGTAATTTAGCGGAATTCGTGATATTTTCAATTCATGTTATTTGGAATAAAACTATTGTTACGCATTTCATCGTGGTTTAATTTTAAATTTTTTTAGAGTCTACCCCGTGACGACGAATATAACTGTAAAGTTATCGAAACGTCGGAAATTTAAAAAATATTACATTTTAACCAAATCCGCGATAAAATCCATAAAAATAGTTTTATTTCAATGTGTAACATTCGCGTAAATACATACATAAACTCACGCCTTTTTCCCAAAAGGGGTAGGCAGAGGTGCAACCAGGAGCGCCCACGTTTTGCCTCGTGTGTTCTTTACCACGATGTGATAGGGGGCGAGCCTATCGCCATATTCACGTAAATCTAAGAAACCATTATTCAAGTTATTTGTTAAAGATTGCTTAATGATTGATTAATTCATTCATAATGATGACAGGATCAAATACAAGCTTAGAACGAAACATTGTAGTGTACCTTAAAACAAAGCATTAAAAAAACCTCCTTCAACAACAGTACTCTCACAGAAGAAACAAAAGTTGTGATTGAGTGTGTATGGCCTTACGCTTGGACAGGCTGACGGATTTGTGAAATTTCTGTTCGAATATATGGTATATCCTGAATTTACACATAGACTACTTTTTAATACGCTTTTATTATCTGTGTGTATGTATGTAACGAAATCTTTAATCTTAAGTTTCGAACAATTTAAAACGTCGAATATATTTGAGCACACTTATCAAAAACTGATAACAATACAACATTTGAATTTACAATTTTTGAAAAAATTAAAAGATATTAATTATTGCGCAGCCTCCTTCCTTAGATATGATGACATCCGTAATTTTTTAGTATAATTAATAAATAATAGTTTAAAAAGTAAAAAAAACACGCTTTAGTAAAAGACCAACTAAAAAAGGAAAAATAATTGTTCATGAGTTTTAAGATTAGAAGAAATTGGAGTGAAATACTTTCATTTTATTGTTAAAAAGCGTGGAGCGCTTACTACAATTACTTAACATCAAGCACCCTAGATTTTTAACCCTAAAATAAATGTATTTCACTCGCCAGTCGACATGATAATGTCGGCCAAGACCAATCAGAATTTACAAATGTAGGTTTATCAACTTTAAAACCATTAACATAAAAGAATATTAGGACATTCATTATACCCATGCGAAGTCACAAAATCAATATTTCAATCTATTGATTGATTTGAGGATGGAAAACAGTTGACAAGTTGACAGGCGTAGGCTCGTGTAGTTATTATTCATTATCGCGTCTATTTGACATGTTTCATTCGCTTCCTGTGTTTGCATTAACTTGATCGTGTATTGTCATCAGAGCGGGCCACGGTTTCTCAAACTTTTGCCATGGACCCTTAATAAGGAAAAAGAGAAGTAATTTTTATTAGCCAACGAGGTATACGTTATATTGATACGCTGGCCTTATATAAAGCCAGACTGCGATTAGCAATACTAGCATCTCCCTTTACATTTTCAGTGATGTATGAGGGGATTAATATGTACGTGTAAAACATAATGAGTATGATGTATTCATTTATGCCAATTAACGCGGCGAATTTAGCAAGACATTACTTCAAAGAACTTTGATACTAAAGCTAGTACTCGTTTTTACTTAGAAATACCGGGTATATCTAGCCTACAATCGAAAAGGGAACCAGATGGTAGTTTTACTGATTGTAGACACAATGCAAATAAAAATTTCGCAAAAAGAAACAGTTTTTTTGTATTATTTTAAATAATATCATCGTGTTTTTGTGGTCAATACTTAGTCTTTGCTAAAATAATAATTTAAACTGTAGCGTACCATTGCGTCTTTAAAAATAGAAATGTTTACATTTAAGGAAAAGTATTATGTATTTGCCACTCAAATACGACTATAAGTACAAATGCACAAAAGAAATTGTCGCTTTTTTTGCGACCTTTTTAGTTACATTGTATCTGAAGTCGCTAATACTACCACCTGGCTTCGTTTTCGGTCGGAGTATGGATATTCTCTGTATAAAAATAATAAAAGTGTATTTCGTAAATGATTCATATTATAAAACACATTCATACCCCTCTACTCCTAAACGCACTTTTAGGGGTCACAACTAACAAGCTCCACTTTGACAAACGTTGGCCTTAAGTAATAAAAATGTGTGCTGTGAACGGCTTCTCACAACCGCAGTTAATTTTCAATATGACTTGCTACTTGATCTGATATAATTAAACCATAAAAATAGAACACCTCTACTTCAAAAGCATTTAAAAACGGGTTGAATTTAATTTTATGGAAAATAGCAGATTTATTCATAAAAACAAAACAGCTTGCATAAAACGCCTTGGCGTAATAAAAAAGTAAACAACCTTTATTAAATTCGGTTTAAGGGGTATCGATTCAGTATTGACCTAAACAATCCATACTATAAATATTGTACATATATAAACTTACGCCTTTTCCCCAGAAGTGTTAGGCAGAGGTGCTACCAGGACACCCAAATTTCGTATTGTGTGTTTCGTCTCACGATGTGATAGGGGGCGAGCCCATCGTCATAAAGGGCACAAATTCCTAACTCCGGGCTAATAATGAACCCACGAGGGATACATCAAAATCCTGGATTTCTTGGGCAATAGCCAATAGCAGTATATTTAGACTGAAATAATTTTAAAAACAACTTCCCCTTAAATCAAAACAGGGTGTTTGGCTAATAAAAAACAACAGCTTCTTAAGAGCTTAACACAAATTTTAATAAGTGTTAAAAATGTCATTTCACAAGGCGACTTTTGACTTTAAAAAGTGCCGAGTTATTTTTATGGGGTTGAAAAACAAAGGTTTAAATTAAGCTGCTTTTATTTTTTGTTCATTAAAAATAACGCTACGTTTTCTGTCCATTTCTACATTAGGTCAGTTTGATGGATAACTTTTTAATGCCAAAAATACGGTAAACGAGAAAGGGGCTCAGATCTTGGTAAAATAAACACAAGCCATAAAAAACCACTATCAAATATCATAGGTTCGTTCTTACAGCCTTGTTCATAGACGGATTTAAAACCTATTTTAGCTATCGAATGTTTTGTCTTCTTCGTTCAAACTGAATTCTAAAGTCGTTCGAAAGGGACAAAACATTTGATAACTAAAATATGTTTTAAATCAGGCTTTGAATAAGGACGTTAATCTTTATGAAGGCATGGAAGTCATGGCGGAAGAAGGTAGGAAAGTGAGAATATTTTATTCGGCAAATTCAATCGGTCTGTGAAAAGCAAAATCAAAATCTTTGCTTCATGTCGCTTTTCTGTAATAATGTGATTGAAGCTGTCTATTTATGTTTAAATTTAAAATACATAGAACAGTGGTACTTTACATACAAGGGACCACAAAATCTAAATTGGCTGTATGGTATTATTCACAATTTGCTTTTACATGAAAATATCGAATTTGTTTTTCACAGAATTTTAAATATCGAACAGCAAAGTAATTACCAAACATAATATTTTCATAAAAAAGGGTATTCCACGTACAGAAAATTAAATTTTCGTTATTATTAGTGGATCCCTTATTATTCTGCGTTTCGCTTAGAAATTTGTAGCCGCTTGTAAAGCTTGTAGGGTATTTTATTACAGGGTTGGTTTTCTGTAAATTGGACGAAACGGGACGGCCTAGGCTATAAATCATGTCGCTGGGTAGATAAGGAGGTGGTTTGAGTTATGAGAGATTTGATTTTATATTTTAATAATTTGAGCGTCACATCGTGGGAAGGAACATACAAGGCGAAATGTGGGTGTGCTGGTGGCGCCTCTACCTACCCCTTCTGGGATACAGGTGTGAGTTTATGTATGTATGTAATTTCAGCAATGGCCAATCTAGGTTTATCGGTTTTTTTTATTTTATTATGTTTTCACGTTTCAATTAATTACTTTGATTACAATACATGAGGACCATCAAGACCCTGCAGTGGGTCATACATGAGCCGGTATTATCATAATGAATGTGTCTTAAGGGTCTTTAAATTTACAACTATACATACTCACATCTGCCCATGATGTGATATTGAATCCATAGTTTAGTACTGTATATACCGGGTATATCAAGACTGCGACCGAAAACAAAGCCAGGTGGTTTTAGTGGTTAAAGATACAACACAAATAAAAAATTCGCAAAAAAGGCGACAGATTTTTTTTTGCAAATTATTAAATATGATTGTGTTTGGGTGGTAAATACCTAGATTTTGCGAAAGTAGTAACTTAAGCCCTTGCGTACCATTGCGTATTTAACAATAAAAAAAATTGTTGCATTTTGTCTGAAGCCACTAATATACCCTGTATAAGAATTAAGCTTTTGTAGCAGACAAAAGCCTATGTATATCGTATGTGTGACCCGTTTACCGGAGATAGACAAGCGTGGTGGACTTTGTAAAACATTCACTTGAACATTCGATTGTAGAAGAGCCCCGTTCTCCAAAGTCGCCGAATATGGTCTCATAAATGTATGATATTATGTATGTGTAATGACACAGTGTCTATTTCAATGTCATCCGGACAATCTCTTAACACTTGTACCACACCAAAACTCTTCGTAAGACCTCAGGGACCGTGTTAGACGATATGACACCAACAAGCCAGTTTAGATTTCTGTGGATTCAAACCTCCCAGATTATTTTATGTTCACCACGACTACTTATCACGGGTATCTGTCAGCGTCTCGAGAAATACACTGGAAAGTTTCTTTCATGTGGACTTTATTATGCTTTATCTACGATCGCCATTTGATTAACTAGGTGTCTTTAAGATTTTGTAAGGTTGTGGTGATTTAGGCGATAGGCTTACCCCCCATCACATTGTGGGACGGAACATACAAGGCGAAATGTGGGTGTCCTGGTAGCACCTCTGCTTGCCCCTTCTGGGAAAAAAAGGCGTGAGTTTATGTATGTGTGTGTATTTAGGCCATTCCAACTAACAACATTTAATCGCAACTCAACAAAACTCTACTGAAAGAGCTGTTTCAAAACTTACAGAATAAAATCGATCCGAGCAGGAAGTGAGTCGCAAAGTTACGCGTGGCCGGGACATTATTAGAAACTTTGTAAGGTAAATATTTTTCCATGTCGGAACAAGCTCCAAGTTTTAATTAGTATCAACTCGAAATGCCTGCTGGGGACTTACGGGGACGGATTGTGGATGTGACCGCCGCGTTTGTTTATTAAAGAGTTATTTTGTACACGTGAGATAAAAAGACCAAATTATAATAATACTAGTATCCTGGCTCAGCTTCGTCTTGATACAGATATTCTTTTACACCGAAAATTCCGCGAAAATAAATTGTCCCCGTTTTGCGAAATATTACATTGATGACCCGCTCCTATTAGTCATAACGCGATGTTATAAAGCCTAAAGCTTACGTCGATAAGTGGGCTATTCAACACTAGAAGACTTTTTCAATGCAAAATAGTAATAGGCGAGACGAGTAGCAAAACCGAATACCACCACAAAGCAATGCTTGGCATTCCAGTGCGCTCGCCATACTGAGACATAAGATGTTAAATCTCATTATGTCCAGTAGTTACTCTGGCTACAATGTCCTACAAACCGAAACACAGCAGTGCATTTACACTGCTGTTTGGCGGAAGAATAAGGCATTGCGGTGGTACCTACCCAGGCGGCCTCTCACATATGAGAGACCTACCACCAGTGAAAATGTGATGTCCAGATAGTAATGTGTTACTACTCAAAATTAGACACAATTATGCCGGCCTACATAACTTATTCCTCAAGTTACAACGGAAAGAACATAATATTTTACGAAACAACAGGTGGGCTGGCAAAGCATTCCACAGCCTTACTTTTCTACAGTCTAAAAGTACGACAGAAGAAACAATTTCAGCGGTCCAATACGAAGTAAAGTCTCGTATGTACCCAGTCTCCCCGTATCAAGCCATGTGACGTTTTATTTATCGCCGTGCTCAGATTAGACGCGTTTTTAGATTACGCCATACATTTTGGAAGTGCTCCTGATGGTGATTTAATAGTCTAGGTTCTAGGAATCTCTTGAAGGCTAGATCTAAGATCGTTTCATTTTGTCAAGTGGCTCGATAAAATGGATTGATGTTTTCAAGTTGGTGTGCGGGTGGTTCGCTATTTGTTTATGTTGGAATACTGACTGAATTATGTAGACACGATAAAATCCTTTATAAGCTAGCTTAGATTAGATTTCGACGAGGCATAACTATGATTGATGAGGTATTTCACTCCTCGATACTTTATCTGGACCAATCTATACATACCATCAAACCAAAGCAAGCAATCCACAAATAAAGAAGAAATATAAGTAACGTAGTGACATACAGAACCATATTCCTTTCCGCGATCAGACAGTATGCGCTTTCATCCTACCCCGACCGGGCCGACATAATTATGCCAAAAAGAAATTATAATTTCGCCAGTCGATCGTCCATACACTGTACTGCATTAACCATCAACTGCAGTATACCAATTACCAGCCTAAAAAGCCTTTTAATTAAACATGTTGTTCCTTCATGCGATTAAAAG